>CM060926.1:1026987229-1028416229 GCA_030737875.1 Allium sativum
AACCTCGTGTCTAAGTGCGGTTTTAAATTTATATTTACTGTAAGTTTAGGCATATTCACTCTTCCAATTTTTTACTGTAATCTAATTTTACATGTCACACTTAATATCATGTTAAGTCCATTTTCTAATTATCATATCGAAAGTTCTTCCTAACATGTAATTAATTCTATTTTAACATGCAATCATTTAACCATGTAATTATTCCAATCTAACAAACTAACATGTAATTATCCCAATTCTTACGATTAAGGGTTCCAGTACATAATATGTCACAAATTAACATGTAATTATCCCAATTTCACTGTAACTTAACTTACATCATCTGATTAACAAGCTATTAGAACATGTATGTATACAACAGTAATTGTTTCCACATATTTTAACAGGTTTATATATTTCAGCAGGTTTACATTTCAACATATTAACATTTCAGTCTAATAACATTGTAACATATTAACATTTCAAAATATTAACGTTTAAACATATTAACATTTTAACATATTAATATTTCAATATTCTAGCACATTTACATTGCATATTAATGGGGAATGTCAAACGATAAATATACCATTATCAAAAAGGTATAACTTGAATCCACTCACCTAATAGCTTTCCAATTCATGAACCTGGTCCAAACCTAGCATTCCATGGCTTCCCTAACTGATTTTAGAACCTATAGAACCTATAATCATGAATCCACAATTCTCAACTAAAAGAAAAGGGGAAGAAAGAGGAGAAATTTAAATTAACCAGATCCAAGAATTTACCTCACTTCGATTTGAATTCTGAACACCCATTTGCAGATATACATTTTTTCCCTCCAGATCTTGAATTGGAATTTCCCTAGACTAATTTACTCTATTTTTTTCTAAAGAGATTTGAGGAGGAAGAAGAATGGAAGAGCTTAGGCACCCTTTCAGAAAATATGAGATTTAGGCTAGGTTATGCTAGCCTATTTATAGGTGTTCATGCACACGCAATGTTGAGTCAGCACGAATAAGGTCCAGAAAGCAGTCCAGATTCGTCAAAGAATCTGCCCAGATCTGAGGCGGGTTGACCCTATGGTCGACACCCCCTTATATGGATCGACCCTAGGGTCGACCCCGTAGGGTGCGGGTCGACCCTAAGGTCGACCCCGTAGGGTGCGGGTTGACCCTAGGGTCGACCCCGTAGGGTGCGGGTCGACCCCTATGTGTCCGGGAGCCAGAAACTTACACCGACGCACTTCACAAGGGCGCCAGTGTAAATTAACCCTGGCGCGCTTGCCAAGTGTGCCAGTTACACTGGCCCGCATCCCAATCGCTTTGCAAAACTTCTACAGTCCATAACTTCTTCATACTTTATCCGTTTTATGCAAACTCAGAGTCTATCTGAACCATAATTCCGAGACAAACACAATGGTACATTTCGTTTTACTTAATTCCCAATATTAAATTAAGTTATCCCCAATTTATTATCTTTAATTAAAAATGCGGGGTGTTACTATGTGCATTAATTATTTAGACTACTTGCATAGAGCTCAAGTTGGATATCACATATATGACATGCATGTTGTTAACCCCATTATAAAATGCAGTTCAGAGGTTATACGTCAACTGCAGCACAATATGATGGATCACACATACAATGGATCGACGACGTGTTATGGCTATGGATCTGGCTAAAGTCTAAAGTTCAGTGCTGGATCGGGCACGTTTCTAGTACTAGATCAGGCGTGCTTTATATGATGGGTCGATTCACCTACATGTGGATGGGTCGGTCATATTTATGAGAGATGGACCGGTCAGCGTCAATACGATGGATCAGTTATAAAACCTGGCATGGATCGTTTGAATTGTAATTTACATACAGTGCACATGGACATGCATTGCATTATAAATTGAAGATACGAGGATTATTGTGTTTAAGTATGATCCGTACAATGATTGTGCATGAATATAAGCATGTAAATATGGCTTGTGCATACGGCAGGTCACCCAAGCATATTTGAACATGGTTAAAATAACGTTCGCATAGTAAGTAAATATGGACCGTTTTTTTCTACCCCGGAGAGCTGCCATTTTCATTTCCTAACATTGCTCAATCGTCTCAAACTCCATTAATGCTCCATCAAGCTTCGATCAATCATCTCCATCATCGAGAAATAATCAAAGATCATCGTCAAGCTTGATTACCGAAGATCTAATCCACGATAATCACTATTATTAATGAGATATAAGTATTTCCACGATGAACTCAAGAGATTGTAGAGAGAAAAAGAGATTGAATTATAAAAATAGAAAAGATGTAAAAAGTGAAAGTGATCATGTATCTTGTAATGATGAAGATCATAATGAAATCATCAATTAAAGTGGACATAGGCCAAAACTGAGGTCGAACCACTATAAACGCTCTCTATTTTTACTATTTTTCTGCTCTTCTTTTCTTGTAACATTGTTTTGATTAATTGTGAAGTGTTAAAACACCTCTTGGGGTGTTTGTGCTATTTTTGGCATTAACATTTTTGGCGCCCACCGTGGGGCTCGTACCCATGACCACAAGGTTAAGAGCCTTGATCTGGGAAAGTTGAAGCCTGCTTTTTACGATAGATCCACAAAGTCTAAAAGTCAGGCCGATTGAAAGGTTTTCTATGAAGATTAGAGGGTTGTCCAAAATTATGGCTCCATCGAAGAAAAGTAATAAGTTCCCTAGAGAGTCGGAAAATGTAGCTAATGATGCTACGATCATTCATCAAACCAATAATCCAAATATTGCTCAAACTACGGCTGTTGGTGTAACCCAAGGTCAATTGGATGCAGTTGTTGCTGGCTTGAATCAACGAATGTAGACTTCGAACAAAGCTTTAATGGACAAGCTAGATACTCTTCTCGCTCAAGCCAATCCCATCAAACCTAGAGTCGAGATTGATCTAGATGAGAAAGCACACTCTTCGACTTTGGATCACAATCGTAATGACTATGTAGAGGAAGTGGATGGTTGGTCGAGTGGTAGAGATGAAGCTGATATTGAAGATTTCAAAGCAAATGAGGAAGTGCTCAAAAAAGCCCCATTGAAAGAGAATCACTCTAGAAAACATGCTTCTTAGAAAGTTACGAGTCCGACCGAAGGGGAGCTTCTTCAAGCTGGAGGTATAAGGCCTTAATTTACTAACCGTAATCACTTACCAAGACAAGTATCTGAGAAAAAGGCTGGTGTCCACCCCGTAGAATGACGCAATGATAAGGGGGTATATTTCAGAGATGATCAAGCAGATTATTAAGCAAAACTTGGCTCGAAATGAAGATAAAAGTGAATGGAACTTCGCTCCAAGAAAAACTCCGTTCACAGAAAGAATTCAGAAGGCTGAATTTCCAAAGAAGTTCGCCCCTCCAACCATTCCCGTATATAACGGAACCAGTGATCCCAATCAGTTGTTGTGTAAGTATTGTCTTTACATGGATGCTGAAAGGGTAACATACGAGATAAGGTATTTGTACTTTTCCTATCTACATAGAGGGAGTAGCATCACTATGGTTCACTAAGTTGCCACCCAGGTCTGTAGACCAATTCTCCGACTTGGCTAAAAAGTTCAGAGAGCAGTTCAAACTACATACTTCAAAGAATAAGGATGTCATGTCACTGTCGGGGCTGGGGCAAAATCCTGGAGATCAGTAAAGGCTTTTCTTACTTGCTTCAATGTTGTTGTAGCAGAGGTCAAAATCCGGAGCCCCGCCTGGTATTAATGGCACTACTCCGAGCTGTGGATAAGAAGACCGATTTAAGGAAGTGGGTGAAGATGAAAGAGCCCAATACAGTCGAGAAATTCTACAAGAAGGCTGATGAGTTCATCCGATTGGAGGCAGATCCTTCTATTTATAATGTTGCTGAAAACAGTGCCGTGGAAGAAAAGAAAAGCAATGATACTCAAGGTGATAAGAAGAATGCCGGAAGTCTGAAAAGGGAAAACGAGGACAATGGAAAAGGGGGAATGATAACAAAAAATTCTGCTTTATCAAATCCGAAGAGTTGACTCCTCTAAATGATACCCCGGAGAACATCTTCTTTGCCACCAAAGATGCATGATATTATCCGACTCCACGACCGATAAAAGTAGGCGATAAGGAAGCTAGTTCTGGAATGTTCTGTCGCTACCATAACCAGCTTGTTCATAATACTAATGAATGCAGATACTTAAAGAGCCTGATTGAGAAAATGATTAGGAAGAATAAGCTGCAACAGTATGTGTAAAAACCACCAGCAACAAACACCTCTTCAGCCGCTCAATGACAAGTTCAAGATAATGTCCGTTAATAGAGTTCAAATGCTTGGAGCCTAGAATAACGACCACTCGCGTCAATGCCCTACATAAAGCATTGTTTTGTTCTTATAAAAATTATTATAATCTCTTTTACAAGTATAAACCTCCCATGGTAAAGGGGGTACTGTACTTGAACAGTTATCTCTGTTATTGAAAGCATGCAAGCTTATCTCGATCATATATTCGCAAATTTTTTGAATAATTCAAAATTTGCTTAAAATTGATTTTACATTGCAAGCTATTCAAAGAAAGCTTCCTTGATCACAGTCTGGTAAGACTTGGTGACCCTCACAGCACATCCCGACAAAGACAACTCAAGTGTCAAGTGCCACAAGCATTATTCTGCACATACACGAGGATGTAATGCACTGCCTTGTAGATCGAAAGGGAGAGTCACTAAGAGTCAAGCGGAGAGAAAAGGAGCAAGCAAGCATGAAGAATAATGAGCCTCCTAAAGCAAGGCACTCAACAAGATCGCCATAGCTAGATTGATTCGGTCCTATTGCAACAAATGTTGAGCAAAAGGAAAAGTCTTCATTACGCAAAGACAAAACCAAAAGCCTTCCTTACGCGAAGACACGCAGTCAAGTCTCCGACGTCATTACTCGGCCGGATGAGATGAACGCTGGGGAAAATCAATAACTTTCGTACGCGAACGCAAATCCAAAGTCTTCGTTACGCGAAGACGAAACCAAAAGCCTTTATTACGCGAAGGCACCTAGTCAAGTCCCCGACGCCATTACTCGGTCGAGTGAGATGAACGCTGGGGCAAATCCAAACTTTCCTTACGTGAAGGAAAAGCCAAAGTCTTCCTTACGCGAAGACGAAATCAAAAGTCTTCCATATGCGAAGGCGCCCAGTCAAGTCTCCGACGCCATTACTCAGCCGGATGAGGTGAATGCTGAGGAAAATCAAAATTCTTACCTACGCGAAGGCGTCCAGTCAAGTCTCTGACGCAATTACTCGGCTAGATGAGACGAATGCTGGGGCAGAACTAAAGTCTTCCTTATGCAAAGGCACCCAGTCAAGTCTCCAGCGCCATTACTCAGCCGGATGGGAAGAACGTTGGGGAAAACCTAAAGCCTTCCTTATGCGAAAGCACCAGAGTCTTCCTTACGCGAAGGCATCCAATCATGTCTCCAACGCCATTACTCGGCCAGATGAGACGAACATTGGAATAATCAAAAGTCTTCCTTATGCGAAGGCGTCCAGTCAAGTCTCAGAGACTACCTGAACTTCCCCGTGAAGGAAAGCCTGGATTGAGTTGAGAACACGACAAATCAGAACACAAACGACAGAACATTTCATTGCTTATTACAATAATTTACATCAGATTACAAGAATATATAGAGTAAGAACAAATAATATACATTTGATAAATATCAGAGATTTACAAATTATAATGCAGCGGAAAATTATACAAAACACAACTGAAAGAGATACACGGATACAGAGCTTTCCGAGTATCATTCCAGCTGTAAACCAGGATCCTGTGAATATAAATCTACAAAACCAAAATAACTAGCTGCCCGTGTGAAAAATAGGGGCACCCAGAGTTTAGGTTAAAACAATAAACTCTAGGTCAGTCATGTGACTGGTGTGATAACTAAAACAGTTATTAAATCTTTACTTTAAAAATAAAGTAAATCAAGGGACCACGCCGTATAACACAGAACGGGTTTCCTTCCAAGAATACCAGTGCATAAAACAAATAGTGCAATGTTTTTTTGGAAAAATGAAGCTATCATAAGACACAGATCCCATCACACAATGCAACGCAAGCCGGAGGATAGGGGTTTCCCTTGTAATAGCCAAACATGCTTGGTACGTTTAAACAAATCATTTTGATACTATTATAGTGTAAAGTGTATAAAACAACTTCAAATATAAATGTATCAATCATAGACGGCAAGGGTACCATATATCATGTCGCCAATACTAGGCTCTACAATCAAAAACCGCAGTGTTACGTAGTGGAAGTTGGATTTCCGTCTGTGAACCAAGGCAAGGGATTGTCCTTACCGCTTCGAGACGCTCTAGCCCGTATCTCAGGATCAGAACGCATCGACCCTTGGATCGTCAGGGCCGGTCCACACAGAGTGGATTAAAATGCCTAAACACTACTTTTCCCCGCCCTATGGGGCGTAAAATTGGTCAGTATATCGACCAAACCATCCATCGGCACCGCAGTGCCGATATATTCGAGGTGCCTCACTATCCATCATCCACATAAGTAAAACATCTAGGCTTGCAAAACCCAGACACCACTCCTAGCTAGAAGGAAATGCATATCCTCCCTGAGGTCCTCTCCCGTTTCTAGTTCACACCGGGGTGTGAGGCTCGCGAATTAACGCTATACACAAAGCTATGCTATATTAAAGCCGTGCTTTGATCATCAACCACAAGACTCTGCTTTTCAACAGAAGCCTTGATCATTTGCATCTCAGCATGCCACACAGGCAATTCACGCTATGCAACCGATGTATATCAATCACACAGAATGAAATCCAATATCAGACACACATCCATTTACAAGTTCGTTCTGGGTCTGAACGAAACCGGAGGCACCTTATTCCTCGTCCCATATGTCCAATACAGGAGAGAGGTCCTTGCATATCCGGTCGATCTCCAAGTAGGTCTGGACGATCACCACTTATTACCTCGTCTTAGGTGTACAGCCCAATCAAGACATCAGTAATCATCCAAACGATGTGAAGACCTCCGGTCTTCAACCACCGTCTTAATCGTCGACTCATCGTCGATTCAGTTATTCAGAATGGGATAAACCCGATCTTTCCGAATAACTCGCGTACATAATAAATAAGTGCTACGTAAACACAACATACACCTCATTCTAATTCAGAATATTCTTTTATTCAAATATTCTTATACTTTGGGAAAGGTTCCCATTAATTTTATCAAACATAAATTCTTTAAATTTATTCTTTAATCTTCCATTGGATATCAATTCAAACCGAATTAAGGTTTATCCAAACTAGTCGGGATTAGCACACCTTACTGAAGTAATCATTTGTTATGTTTCCCAATCCCAACCTATTCATCCTATGAAGCAAAACTGGTAATACTTCATATCTGACACCACAGTGTTATTGGTAAAGTTAATTACCATTTCATGTAATGGTTTAAATGAATAATCACACAATTTATATTAAAAATCATATTTTTAATTCGCTACCTATATAAAAATAATATTTTTATATTCTTTATTGTATAAAAATCATATTTTTATATTATGAAAAATTCCATATTTGAAAAGTTTTTTAAAATAGAAAAGATTTGATTTTTCAAAACAAATTTGTTTTCATTTTCATTTTTAAAAATAACACTCTACACACTCGTTCTAGGATACTACTGATCCTATCTCTAATGAGTTATTCTCATTGGATATTACTAATCCAATCTCTGATGAATCCTTTCGTTCGGTTCTAATGCGTCTTGTTCTCGAGCTTCGTAAACCAAACCTTTGATACCAATTTCATTAAATCTTAATAAAAAGATTTATAAATTCCAAATCACATTCCACTGCAAATGGGGTTAAAGAATGAATGTCGTTAAAAACACAATTCACAATAAACCCAATTCACATTCCATTTTATTCCAATTACTTAATATAACTGGAAATTCTAATAATCTTAATTAAAAGATTTATTCTTTTCACACGGGGTTTAAGAGCAGTGTTACTGAAGACACCATTCCATCAGTCTCTAACCGTAAATTAGTAAGAGAACAATTCCCTAAGTATTAATCCCGAAGGCCGAAACCAACATCAGATCAATACACAGGAAACCATTCAACTTAGCTAATCTCCAGCTAGTTTCTAATTTTATTACTCCATTGGGTTTAAGAACAACATTTTTAAAGATACCATTCACGACAAACCCAAAATCCCATTTGATATTAAATACAAGGCTCTGAATAGAAAATATATCGGCTTATATTCAATATCAAATTCTGAAATCAACAAATATCGTATTGGAATACCGATATATATATATATATCTTCCAAATTCCTCCACAATGTCCGTATAATCACGGAATCCAATATCGAAATATTCCGAAGATAATTTCGATTCAAATCCATTCCAATTCATATATTGGAAATTCCGGTTATTTTTAAAACCATTTCAAATCCAATTTATTTATTTGAAAATATTGGATTTGAAATGGTTTTAAAAATAACCAGAATTTCAAATATATGAATTGGAATGGATTTGAATCGAAATTATCTTCGTAATATTTCGATATTGGATTCCGTGATTATACGGACATTGTGGAGGAATTTGGAAGATATATATATCGTTATTCCAATACGATATTTGTTGATTTCAGAATTTGATATTGAATATAAGCCGATATATTTTCTATTCAGAGCCTTGTATTTAATATCAAATGGGATTTTGGGTTTGCCGTGAATGGTATCTTTAAAAATGATGTTCTTAAACCCAATGGAGTAAGAAAATTAGAAACTAACTGGAGATTAGCTAAGTTGAACGGTTTCCTGGGTAATGATCTAATGTTGGTTTCGGCCTTCGGGATTAATACTTAGGGAATTGTTATCCTACTAATTTACGGTTAGAGACAAATGGAATGGTGTCTTCAGTAACACTGTTCTTAAACCTCGTGTAAAAAGAATAAATCTTTTAATTAAGATTATTAGAATTTCCAGTTATATTTAGTAATTGGAATAAAATGGAATGTGAATTGGGTTTATTGTGAACTGTATTTTTAACGACATTCGTTCTTTAACCCGATTTGCAGTGGAATGTGATTTGGAATTTATAAATCTTTTTATTACGATTTAATGGAAATATTCCGAAGATAATTTCGATTCAAATAAATATATACGTTCTAATTCTATTCAAAATAATTTCTAGTCGTTATTATTTAAAATAAATCATTTTAAATATCCAAAATTCATTAAAATTGCTAAAATAAAAACTTTAATTGGTACTGATTTTCCGGGTTGTTACACGCCAATACTTGGCCGAATGAGACGAACATTGGAACAATCAATAGTCTTCCTTACGTGAAGGCGCCCAGTCAAGCCTCCGACGCCATTACTCGGCCGAACGAGACAAACGCTGAGGCAAATCAAAAGTCTTCCTTACGCAAAGGCGCCTACTCAAGTCTCCGACGCCATTACTCGGCCGGATGGGACGAATGCTGGGGAAAATCAAAAGTCTTCTGTATGCGAAGGCGCCATTCAAGCCTCCGACGCCATTACTCGGTCGGATGAAACGGACATTGGGCTGTAAAACCAAAGACCTCTACGGGGGCACTCAATCTAGTCTCTGACGCTTGAATTAATCAGTTTAATTGTAGACAAAAGTCTTTAATGCCAAAATTAACTAGTTGGATTGTAGACGAACGTTGGGCAAAATATTAGAACTCCCACTCAGGGGCATAGGAACTAAAGACTTTTCCAAGGAGAAGTGCAGGATCAATCAACAAAGTTAGGTTTCATAATGAATAGGCAAGCTCAGAAGTACTTAACATATAGGAAGAAGCAAAGAGACTTCGCCAACAAACTGGAAACTTCTAGTGCGTCAATCAAAATCAAGGAAACTTGACAAATTGATCACAACCACGGGTTCATCACGACATCGCAAAAACTAACTTGCACTCAACAAAGAGATGAATGCACTTGGGAATATATAACCCAAAGTGTACAAAAACGGAAGATCTCTCCTTAGAAGTTTGGCAAGAAGAACTCGCTTTCAAGAGTGGGGCATCAAAAAATTTGACAAAATACATACACTCGTTATGTCGATAAGACTCACTTCACCGATGAAGATTAACCTTGGAAATTCAACTGGTTATCATTAACTTGCTGCGAGCCTCAAAAAGGAGGAGCAGTGGTGGATATATCAGTCAAGTCAAATTGAAAGTGATCTCTTACCAGAGTGAATTCCTTCATTGAGCAAACCTTCAGTCTCTCAATGTAAAGGCTTCCTCATTTCACAAGTAGTAATGTCATCTATCTTCAATTTGAGCGGCGTCGTCCCTCCGAAAGATGCAAAGCTCGAACTGAAAATAATTCAAAACGCCCGATGGCATTTTTCTTCAAAAAGAAAGAACCGAAGGATAAGCAATGTTCAAAAGGCGACTATGTGAACATGGCATAGCTCGAGTCCAATAGAGCAAAAACGCTTGCAAAGGAATTAAAGCTAACAGCCGTCGATGGTGTCAGCATGAGATATAAGATCGGAGAGATAGAACAATAACCAAGCACTAGGGCAAGATGTTGTGAAGTTGAGATTAAAAGTTTTATATAGCCCGGGATGATCCATGATATCAAACACTATTGGAAGAGACAAAAATACCGCGAGGCTGCAATAAACAAAAGAGCATCCCAGAATACAGAGAAAGTCAATTTTAGCAAAGGCAAGAATAACGCAAGAAGCGATTCATTTCTGCACAACATTTAAATTCCAAGACCTAGATCCAAGACTCACTGTTCTCAGGATGGATTCTGCAAAAGCAGAATTCAAAATGCTGGCTTAGTACAACTTATTAAGCAATTCACATAAGCCACTCAGTTTCCCGAAAACCCTACGGTCATTGCCACCCGAAAGAATTGGCGGAGAACATGAGTTATGCTGACCGGGGAATTGCTAATGATTGTATTAAGTTATGCTGACTTGGGAATCACTGATAACTGTATGAGTCAGATTAGGCTCAAAATTCTCATCAGATAAATGTCAGGTATGCACCTTACATAAATATTGAATGATTTTGAAATGACAGTTCGAAAAGATGATGCTTAGAACTCGCAGTCCAAAATATAGACTGACGAATCTCAAGTGTCGACTATAAGCAAACGAGGTGTTTTACCAACGTAAACTACATCTAGTTAGTCATAAACTCTCAAATGAAACAGCTTCATGTTGATAACACACTTGAATTTGTAAATGCTTCTCATAATCCATCCACTTTTATTGGACTGCCGTCAAAGGCGCTCAAAAGCTCTTCATTACTAGTTCTTTGGAAAGGCACACGTCTTAGGAGAAACTTTCCAATAAAACTGGGGCAATGTTGCACTATTGTTCATTGAAAAAAGGCAAAAGGTCCAAACGAGTCCAGTGCACATCATTGACTAATTCAAGGTCCATGCACAAATTAAAGCTCAAATTTCTGAGTCCAACAAGTATCGCGTAGCTTGAAGGCCACTACAACAAAAGTCACAAGGCGGACGATCAGCAAATTCCCCTTTCCCCGACAATTTTGCGTCAGATTCGGAAATGACAAGATGAATGCATGCTTAATTAAAAGCACATTAAGTTAGCATGGAAGAGCATCTCTTCGGTAAATTGTCAAGAGGACAGGGAATAATCAAAGAGATTTGTTTCCAACACAGAGGCTGCAGTCGCACTAGCTTCATAAACTTGAATTGAAACTCCAAATTTGAGCAGAGGTGATTTCCATTTGGTATTCACTCTACACCTGTAATATCGTTTTAAATGAATTACAGGTACTCATTTCCTAGCTGTGAAGTGTTGTGCCAAATTATACAAATCAATAGAAAGCGAAGCTTGAAATCTGCAATCGACATGTATCGATTAATTTATCTTAAGCGACGGTGTGAATCCGAGTTATAATGTCGTGTTTATGCAGGCAATATCTGATAAGTTTTACATGGGTTAAACAAAATGACTATGTACAAGCACTTCATTCAGTTTAAATTTTGAAATTCACTGTAGCCAATTTTTAATGATTAAACTAATATGTCGTTGATGTGGGCAATCGACGGCAAAATATTAGCCCGAAAACGTGCAAATGTTTGTCTTGTTATTGAACAGCTAGCGGCAAAGAAGAACGTCCAGTTTATGAATTAAAAACCAAGTGTCCAAAGTTTGAATCATTCAAATTCAATAGAATTGATCAACTGACGCTTGCAAAAATGGCAATTCGGTTAACTACGATCCATTGGTGGACCGTTCCCGATTCATACGATGGGTCGTGAGCAATCCATATGATGGATCGTTTGTGACCCATAAAAGGGACGGGGATCCAACTTTGGCATTTCATGTCCATATCTGTGCAACGTCAGCAAAACACGAGTGCTCAAGATGAAAACTGGACACGAACATATCCTAATGCCTAATTTCAAAATTGACAAGTTCGAGCTGAAGAGAAATTCATCCATACATATGCAAAACCAAGGCCAAGTTCTGTTGCATCAAAATTGGGTTGCCGAACTTAAATTAAAACAACATTGTGGCAGCTTAAAAACAATTCAAAACTCAAATCAATGCAAGGATTCACATTGTTGGATTGTGAACATATTACATATCAAAGACGAAATTTAGAATTGTTACATGAATCATTGCATGAAGATTCAAAGCACAAGATTACAACCAGATTCAAAGCGATTCATACAAATTCCATCAGAAAATACAACAAATACAAAAATCTGATGACATAACTCAGTCAACAACTATGAGCAATCACTTTACCCAAAAAATCCAATTTAATTTCCAAAAGCCTTAAGTGCTTAAAACTAGACTTGACCTAAAACCAGCTACAAACGTCGATCATCGATCACTAGACAAGCGCGATAACTCAGCAATAAAGATTACACATTAGATCTAAGTGGAACTCACAATTGAAGTTGAATCGGAGCCTCTAACAATCGATTGAGCTCGGAGAAGGTGATGTTCGTCAGTAGTGAGGCGATTCAGTCAACGATGGGTCAAAAAGACCGGATTTGTAGTGTCCCGGGAATTTCGACACTTGAATCTAGACAATAATACATCCCATGTCCAAACTCAAGTATCGAAACCCAGAAAGCTAGAAGAAAATTAGTTAGAGGGTGATAAAAGAAAGAAAGAAATATTAGAATAGAAGAAATAAGAAGAAGAACCAACATAGAACCAGAGTCTCACATCGATCAAAGAAAACAAAAGCCAAGTAGCTACCCAGCTCAGAGGTATAAAACCAAACACCCAATAAATATATTAAGGTTTACCTATTTGTTGGGCAACCAATGCTATAATCGTAAAGCAAAGCAACTACTAGTTCTTCCTCTTTCCAACCTGCACTAACTCAATATACAATGCAAATAACAAACATATGGTTAAATCATTTAGTGGTTCTATTTAATTCATTATACTGAAGTTTATCTCTTTAGTTTATGTTCATAAATTTTACTATACGACCAATCTATCATCCAAGTAGTAAACAATCAACAAAACCAAATCATTTTATTTTCCATTCTAATTTTATTTAACTTATATTAAGTTAAATTCTAATTCAATTCCATAATAAATTCATATTCACATTTTTTTTGGTTATATTAGACCATTTAAATCCACAAGCCCATTTGAATTTCATTCAAATAATCAACAAACCATTACCAATAATTTGATAAAATTATTTCTTTTCTATATAAAAATATAATTTGGGTAAAATTATTTCATTTACCCGCTTTACAAAACACTATTGTATCAATTGTCAGTTCAACTTAAAATGCTTAAACAACACATTACGAAACATTTGTATATAAAATCTACAAATACGCGCTCTCGTATATACTCTCAATCTCTATCTAGGGTATTCCTAACTCAATCTCTATCGAGTCACAACACAAAACCAAGGTTATTACTAAACCAATGCTTTGATACTGATTGTAGCGTCCTGGGAATTTCGACACTCGAATCTAGACAATAATACATCCTATGTCCAAAGTCCAAACTCAAGTATCGAGACCCAGAAAGCTAGAAGAAAGAAACTAGAGGGTGAGAAAAGAAAGAAAGAAATATTAGAATAAAAGAATAATAAGAAGAACGAACATAGAATCAGAGTCTCACATCGATCAAAGAAAACAAAAGCCAAGCGGCTACCTAACTCAGGGGTATAAAATCAAATGCCCAGTCAATATATTAAGGTTTACCTATTTGTCGGGCAACCAATACTCTAATCGTAAAGCAAAGCAACTACCAGTTCTTTCTCTTTCCAACCTACACTAACTCAATATACAATGCAAATAACAAGCATAGGGTTAAATCATTTAGTGATTCTATTTAAATTCATTATACTGAAGTTTATCTCTTTAGTTTTCAATTCATTTCTATTGATAAATTTTACTATACGACCAATCTATCATCCAAGTGGCAAAAAATCAACAAAACCAAATCATTTTATTTTCCATTCTAATTTTATTTAACTTATATTAAGTTAAATTCTAATTCAATTCCATATTAAAATTCATATTCATAAACTTTTTTCTAGTTATATTAAACCATTCAAATCCACAAGCCCATTTGAATTCCTGTGACGACTGCCCATAATTCTTACACTGTACAAGAGGAATAATGCGCTGAAAGGTGTGCCAATCAGCTATGGACGATCATCTAATTAGGTAAACATATGCAGAACCTGTCGTAGAACTCACAACGCAAGGATAAAATATAATATAACATATACAATAGGTAGAAGTAGTAAAGTATCACATAAAAGAGATCTAAACCTTTCATATCATGTAGAGGGAAATCCATACAACTTTGGAACAATTGTAGAAATATGTACATGATAACCTCACTACATAACACTCGTACAAACAAACAACAACGGAACATCCATATAGATATAATATGAAAAATAATCAGCCTCCTGCTCGTCTTCGGTAAGCATCATCATCCACTAAGATCTACCATCTACCACCTGTAACTCAGCCTGCCCATCCACAATACCGTAGATGAACAGCCCAAGGTAATAAGAGGAAACATAAAACCTTGAGTCAGACAACAGTCTTAGTGAGCGATAAAACAGCTATCAAGCATCAAGAATAGAGTATAAGAAAGTAGGCATAAAGTAACAGCCAATCTACCAACACAAACAGAGAAGAACTCCAAACCTTCCTTCCCCACACCTGACAGTGATAACCTTTACATCAGACAGAAGTATACAAGCAGTAGTTATCATATCAACCAGTTTAAGTCCAACGTAAATAGCCGTAATCGAAACCAACACCCCTTAAGCACAAGCCCAGAAGGCCAAACCAACATCCCTTAAGCACAAGCCCCGAAGGACGAAACCAACATCAGACAAGCATCCAAGAGACATCTCTCCTGACTTCGAACAATCTACTTAGGAAAGCACAACAAGCAATAGTCCATGACTCTAGCTATCACTGTCGAACCCTACTTCGAAATCATCGTAATCGTATGACGACCAACCTTGCCATATATCAAGGGCTAATGGTAACCCCGGTTCTAGTAGAAACCCAATCAGCAACCTTTTGGTTTTTAGGCCTTGCAACGATACCCAGGGTACTCAACCAGCAACCTTCTGGTCTTTTAAGTGTCTCTATTATACCCCTGCTTTGGGTCCAGCAGAAACTACGACACGATAATCTCCCAGCGTCCAACATCCCTAGTCGTCCTTCCTGACGGCTACACATAGCTCAGGCAACCATTATCCACCAACTCACGACCTTTGAGTTGTTTCCATATTCGTTGCATTCATTGATCAACGAACACTTCTCGGACCATTCCTGAATTTGCGTCGAAGCCATAACCATTGTCGACTCAAAACGGACTTCATTTGGTCGAAACTGCTTTTCATAGCATTCCCTGCTTCACTTCTATGAAAAACTGGATTTTACGTCAAAACAGCCTTTTACAGCGCTTCTGGAATGCTATCGTATCATCTAGTTCAATTCTGGATCAATCTGGTGTGAAAACCTAAGTAAAACATCAAAATAACCTTTTACAGCGTTTCTGAAATGCAATCTTATCTCCTGGTTTGAAAATGGCCAATTTCTCATGATCCGATTTCACACGATTCGGTTTCACACAATCTGATTTCATTTGATCCGGTTTCACACAGTCCAATTCCACATGATCCGATTTCACATGATCCGGTTTCACATGATCCGATTCCACATGATCCGGTTTCACATGATCCGGTTTCACATGATCCGATTCCACATGATCCGACTTCACGTGATCCGGTTTCACATGATCCGGTTTCACATGATCCGATTCCACATGATCCGATTTCACGTGATCCGATTCCACATGTCCGACTACACATGATCTGGTTAAACATGATCCGATTCCACATGATCCGATCACTCTTCCTTAAATTTGCATGATCCACTCTTTCCAAAACACACAATCCAAAGCTTTTGAAATCATACGATCTGACAATTTAACTTGCCAAAATCAATTTCCATGATCCGAACTTGGTCAATAACATATGATCCGAACTTTTATGATCCGATCAATCCTATCTCAACTTGCACAATCCCAATTCATACGATCCGAAGGAAAACACTTGTAAAATCATTCGATCCAAAGCTCTTATGCAAATCCAACGATCCGAAAGCAAACTCAATGATCCGAACACTGAAAAACCGCCAAATTTTTAACAAATCTTCGTGATTAACTCGATTCTTGAAATGGATCAAACATTCAACTGTTCAACGATAATAATTCAACTAAAACAACAATCAATCATCAATTCAACCGTCAATTCAAACAAAAATGAACAAATGTCAAAACAAACATGAACAAACACTTGAGTGGACTAAACATAGAACAAACACATGAAATTATCTTTCAAAAGTACTAGATTTATATCCTATGATGATTAACCATTGAAAACATACTTACATCGATTAGATTTATATGAAAATGACTCGAAATGATGAACAAAATGATCAAACCATCCATATACTCGACTGAATCTTCATGAGAGATGTTTATCACTCACCACTTCTTCGATTTGGCTTTAACACGATGTTAAACGATTCTAGACAGCGAAGATCCTATTCTAAATCTCTTGATTTGATGAAATCCCCCTTCGATTGATGTAGATCTTGCTTGATTTGGTGTAGATCTTCAATCCCTCCTCGTAGATTTCGATTTTAATGGTGGAAAGATGGAGGATCTCAAATGAGAGAATGAAGAAAGTAAAACATTCTCCATGTCTCCCTCCCCCTATTTATAGCCAAAAACCCAACCCTTAGCAGGCCCCACAAATCAGCACATATTTTAATTCATAAAGCCTGGACAAAATTTGTGAAACCTTAAAACAGCGATTTCTCCGGAACCGCTTAGCCAAATTTTTAATGTGACCACTCTACGAAATGAGAAACATCATTTTCTTCCCAATGAGACTGATTTCAACACCTGATTCTATCCGAGTCAAAAGTTATCCCCTATACAAAACTGACACGAGCAAAATGGTCACAAACAAAATTGGCAAAAATCATGGACATGTCTTACATCCCCATGAACAACATACAAAAAGATGAGAATGGTCCGACCCTCAGGGAACGGAATAAATATATTTTATGATCCTTTGATATGTAAAATGCGGGTCGTAACATTCTCTCCCCCTTGGGAATTTCGCCCCCGAAATTCCAAACAACCATAGCAAGCAAAAACGACAAAAGTACAAGCTACAACGAGGTAAGAATGACATGATATCTATGGGTCATACCGACGAAGAGTTCTGGATGGTTCGCTTTCATCTTCTCTTCCGTTTCCCATGTACAATCATCATCATCCTCACTCCATTGTACCTTTACCAACTTGACCGTCTTCCTCCTAAGCTGTTTCGTGTCATTCCTTACAATACGAAGTGGCTTACGAGGTTTAACAGCAACATACTCAACTTCTATGTCTTCGTATTGATCTGGAGGTACCACAACATTCGAATCATGCATGAACTTCTGTAGAAAAGATACGTGGAAAACATTGTGCACACTCGACATTTTCTCAGGTAAATCCAGTCTATATGCGAGATTTCCTATTCGCTCGATTATCAGAAACGGTCCAAAAAACCTTGGAGCTAATTTTTCTTTCCTCCCGAAACAATCACATTCTTCAGGGAAGAAATCTTCACGAAAACCATGTCGCCTACGTTGAATTCCAAATCATTACGACGCTTGTCTGCATAGCTTTTCTGACGATCTTGGGCTCCCTTCACTCGTTGTCGAACGATCTCAATATAATCTGAAGTTTCTCTTATCATCTCTGGCCCAAGAACCAACTTATCTCCAGCTTCCAACCAACATACTGGAGAGTTGCACGGTGTTCCATACAACGCCTCGTATGATACCATTCTGGTACTTGCCTGGTAACTGTTGTTATAGGAAAACTCAACTAATTGTAGACGGTCTTCCCATGATCCCCCGAAATCCAACACACAAACTCTAAGGAGATCTTCCAAACCTCGATTGACTCTCTCAGTCTTACCATCAGTCTTTGGATGATAAGTCGTGCTCAAACACAACTCGGTTCCAAAAGCTTCTTGTAAACTCTTCCAAAGTCCACTTGTGAACAATGGACCTCAATCACTAGCTATACTCTTCGGGATGCCATGGAATATGACTATCCATTTTATATACAACTCAACCAACTTCGATACTGTCCTAGTTGATCTGACAGGAATAAATCTCGCGCTTTTGGTCAAATGATCCACGATGACCCAAATCCCTTCCTTTCCTTCCCTTGACCTAAGTAATCCATTAGTAAAATCCATTGATATTTGTTCCCACTTCCATGTAGGAACTTCTAATGGCAGAAGTAACGCACTTGGTTTATTCTGTTCAGCTTTCACTAACTGACAGTTCATGCACTTGGAAAAGAACTTTCCGACATCTCTTTTAGTCCCTTCCCAGAAGTAAGTTCGCTTCATGTCCCGATACATCTTATTTCCACCGGGATTAATTGTCAACTTCGAGTGATGACATTTCCTCAGAACCTCATCTCTCAATCCGTCGATATTGGGATGACCTGTCATCCTTTCTTATGAAGCCAACCCTCTCGATTAACTTCGTAATCCTTGTTTTTCGGTTCCAACTTCTGGATAATCTCGACAAGCTTTTAATCATGCTTTTGGCTCTCACCAATCCTTTCAATAAGAGTAGGTCTTACTGATAAGCTTGCCAATATTTCAGGTTCCAACTCACAACGTGGTATGAAATCAAATCCTGCCAAAAATTCTAGGCTTTTCCATTCCGAAAACATCGCTCCCGATCCTGCATGTCTTCGACTTAGCACGTCTACAACCGCATTACCTTCTCCTAGGGTATAGGCTATACCAAAATCATATAATGCTAAAAATACTAGCCACCGTTGTTGTCGAAGATTCAAATCCTTTTGGGAGAAAAGATACTTCAATGACTTATGATCCATGAACAACTCGAATTAAACTCCCTTTAATGTCCCGTATTTCCAGCGATATAATAATTAATTAATTTAATTATTTAAATAGTGATTCAGAGGATCAAATGGTCGTTTAATTAAACAATATTGAATATTTAATTAATATAATAATTAAATAATATATTTAATTCAGAAATAATCAAAAATAGTGGAATTCACAATATTGTGTGAATTGGTTTATTTATAATATGTGATTCAGTTTAGAGTTGAATTGTATTAACGAATATATTATATAAACGACAGTTTGAACGTATAATTATATTATAATTATAATCGAGCTCGAAATGGCGTGGCAGTTCGTAATTTGGCGATTCGAACTTTAAACGAATATACAGAAGCCGTTTTAAATCGGATTTCTGTGAAACAAGAAACGTTAGGAGCTGGTGAAGTATATTTTTCTAATGGAAGAGAAAATTCGGGATTTCGTCGTGTTGATTTTGAGTTATGTCCAAATCAAATTTTGGAAAAGTAGTTATGGAATTCCTTTATAATTTATAAATGATTTATTTATATTATAAATGGATTTTTAATATAAATCGAATATCGATATAACTGGGAATTTTGAAATATCGAGTTATAAATCCAATGGGAGCTGTATGGTATTCCACGGTGAATATATACAATAATATTAATTTTTAAATATTAAATTCAAATGTTTTTAAATATATTATATATTTAAAAGGGTGGTTTAGAGCTTTAAAAATAGCCAGTTTTGCAAACGACCTCAGAATTCGACGAAACTAATTTTGTTGGATCTGCAATATTAAATTATTGCTGGATTTCAATATTCGTGATTTTTGAAGTCAGTATGTGGCTGTACCGATTTTTAATGTGAAAAACAGTTGATAAATTCGACTCTAAAAATACGCTGTGTGGGCAAACCAAGTCGGAATTCGATGAAACCAGTTTCGTTGGGACCGTAATGTTGAACTGTAGCTGCATGTCCATTTTCGAGATTTTTGGATATCATGGGTGATCACAGGAATTTTAAAGGATAAACACAAACAGCGTAAGGATAAAAATGAATAAAATAATCGAATATAAAATAATAAAATTAACCTATATAACACCCTTTAACATCCCTTAACCCTAAACCTTTCTCTGGACAACAACAAAAAAATTCGCCGCAACATGTTCTCAGCAAAAACCCAAATCGCAATCTTCATTAAATCAAAAGAAATGCAAACAAATATCAGAAAATTCTGGTATGTATATATTTGAGTTCAGGAAGGTGTTCTCTTCAATTTCCTATCAGTTCTGCTGAGTTCGAACCTATTTCCGTATAATGTCGGGTATGGAAGGAAACTTAGGGCTCGACTTCTCGGAAGTTATAGGTGACTAGGGTCAATTTTAAGGTCGTATTGGAGTTCGGGTTTGGATATGGTAACCGTTGGTATTGTTTGGGGGATTTTGATGAAAACTTTTGTCGCACGAGTACTGTAGCGTGCTTGGAGCAGAGTTCGTCGCGAGATGATGGGTGTGAGTGCGGTGATCGAATTGGTGTTTAGGGGAAGGAGAGTTTGAAGAGAAAGAGGATGGTGGTTTTTATTTTGAATTCGATTAAGTAGCAAGGGAGAATCAAGGATATGAAGTTGAAAACAAATTGGCCATTAGTATTTCCTGAGTCACAGTATTGTGTTGGAGAAGGAGGACTAGTGGGTGGGTTCTTTAATGGGCCGAAGAATGAAAGGAAGGTGAGGCCCAAAGTATAAATATATTTATATTAATACAATTCAAATAATTTCTGAACTTGTAAATTGAATATCTCGTTCATACTATATCAGAATTTCGAACGGTCAGATCCATTAGGATCGTATGGACGGTGGAACTGACTGGGAGTGGATTGGAGCTCATTTGAATTTATGGCAGAATAAATTGTTTGATTCAAATCAAACAGACAGTTTATCGTTCTTTAACGATGAACTGCCAAAGTGAGTAAAACTCACCAACTCTGAACAGTTATATTTTTATAACGTATTCTTAAAACTGATAATTTTCTATTGATTGTTGTGTGTTAACTGTTTAGTTGAATTGCTTGTGTATTGGTTGAAATTATAGATAACGATATATATATAAATCGTTAATCAAATATTGATTCTGTTTAACAGAATATTTCATATTGAAATGAAATCGATGTTAATTATGTTGTTTAACATCTGTGATGCAGGGAAATAGGTTGGAGGAATCCAACTGGATTCCTCAACATTTATTTTACCGTTTTTCATATATTGTAAGATATGATGTGAAATATAATCTGTTGTTGATTATGTGTGTTTGAATGATATAGATCATGGTTATTTGGTATTTTAAATACCGTAAGAAATACTAGGATGTAAAAAGGTGATTTTCAAAGTGTATTTTGAAAATAAATTATTTACATAAAATCAATGGTTTTAATATATAAAGAAAGGATTTTATAAAAGAAAGTACTTTATAAAATCAAAGAAGAATTAAAAAGGAAATTTATTTATAAAATCAAAGGATTTTATAAAAAAGGGCTAGTTGTTTATAAAACGAATGAGAATTTATTAAATAGAAAATATTTATAAAATCAAGGGATTTTATAAAATGGAATTATTTATAAAATCAAAGGATTTTATAAAGAGGAATATTTATTGGGATAATAAATAAGATCATATAAGAAACATTTATTGGGATAATAAATAGAAGTATAAGGGATATTTATTTAGAAAATAAATAAGATACCATAAGGATATTTATTTGGAAAATAAATAGGATAAGGGATCATTTATTTAAACAAATAGAGTTTTATAAAAGGATTTTTATAAAACAAATAGAGTTTTATAAAGGGATTATTTATAAAACAAATAGAGTTTTATAAAGGGATTGTTTGTAAGGCAAATAGAATTATAAAAGGGAATAAAGATTAAATGGAAATCTGTTTAACAAGTAAATGGGAAAAGATTTATTTAAAGTAGAAACTAAATGGAATCTGTTTAACAGATAAATTGAGACGGTTAATTTATAAATAATATTTTATAAATTAAGTAAAATAGTTATCACTGGATAACTGGAATATATAAGTCAAGACTTATATAGAGAAGTAAGAATTAGTTTCAACATCGATATTTGAAACTAAATATGGACGAAGAGTGAATCGAATATTCCTTATTCGAAAAGGAGTAAATCAAAAGGATTTAATCAAAAGAGTTAATCAAATAGAGTTAGTTGATTAGAGTTGGTTGATTAGAGTAAGTTGAATAGAGTTAGTCGATTAGAGTTAACCAATAGAGTTGAAGGAGTTAATCGAATATAATTTATTCGAATAGAGTTAAAGGAGAAAATCGAATCTAGTCATTCGAAACGAGGTTAAATCGAATATAGTTATTCGAGATAGAGTTAAAACAAACATAGTTATTCGAATATAAGTTAATCAAATATTAGTTATTCGATAGGAGTTAATCAAGTCGAGTTAAATAAGTCGAGTTAATTAAGTTAAGTTAGTCAAGAGGAGTTAATCAAACCGAGTTAATCCAAATGAGTTAATCCAAAGGAGTTTGTCGAATATTAGTTATTCGAATAGAGTTAAAGAAGTAATCAAATATAGTTTATTCAAATAGAGTTAAAGGAGTAATCAAATATAGTTTATTCGAATAGAGTTCAAGGAGTAATCGAATATAGTTTATTCAAGTAGAGTTAAAGGAGTAATCGAATATTGTTTATTCGAATAGAGTTAAAGGAGTAATCGAATATAGTTTATTCGAATAAAGTTAAAGGAGTTAATCGAATATAGTTTATTCGAATAGAGTTAAAGGAAAGAGTTAATCGATTTGAGTTAAATCGAAAGGAGTTAATCGATGTTAGTTTAATCGAAAGGAGATTATCGAATATAGTGTATTCGAAAGAAAGAGAGAATTATCGAATATAGTTATTCGAAAGGAGATTATCGAATTAAGTGTATTCAAAAGAAAGAGATCGAATATAGTTTATTCGAAAGAGTGAGTTAATCGAATATAAGTTATTCGAAGTGAGTTAACCGAATATAAGTTATTCGAAGAGAGATAATTGAATATAGGTTATTCGAAGAAGAGTTAATCAAATAGAGATTACTCGAAAGAGAGTTATATGTCGAATTCAATTATATCAAATTCGAGAAAGTACTTATACTTTCCGGTGTTTAAATCAAGATTTATTTATTTATAAACCAGGTCTTTATTTATTTATTCACATTAAAGAATAAAAGTTATAATGGAAGTTAGATATTTCGAAAGTAGGGATTATAACGTTATAGTTATAATCAATGTTTTCAATAAAGAAGTGGATACGTAAATATAATCCGAGAGTTACGTATGAAAGTTTGTTAAAGATTTAAAAGATAAACTTTGACTATTTCGAAGTTAAAACGTTGTTCAGTTAAGGTCTGAGAGGTAATTATACCCCAACTTGATTGACTTCCTTCTTAACTAAGGAATGGTAAGGTTTGATAGTAAAGGATGGTTAAGTAAATTTAGTTAATGAGTGAAATGGTTTGAGTTGGCATGGCGATGTTTGATTTAAACCTCAGTTTAAACCAAGTGAAGGAATTTTGGAAATGTTTTCCAAATAATAATCATAAATGTTTTCTGATAATAGAAAATAAGAATTTAGAATATATGGAAACATGAGATAAGTAAATTTATGAACTAAAGAGATAAATGTTAAATGATGATTGATCGATATAATTTCCATCTGGAAATAATATCGTTGTTTGCACATGTGTTTTTCTTCGATAGTTAAATCACAGACTATCAAAGTTTTGACCATTTTAACGTTGTTACTATGGAGAGACTGGTTGGATTATTATCCGAAGAACCACTCCGTATTGGCATAAGCGTTGCGAATCATATATGCCAAAGATAATTGAAGACAGAGTAAAGTACAAGGGCTGTTGTATAAATCTTTGGTAAAGATTGCCTAAGATGGATGTACTGAATAGTGCCTTCGGTTTGTCCAGTCCCAGGACAACTTGTATGGAAGAAGGTCTGACAGAGTATATTTAATAGATCGCGTAAGTTGATCTCTTCAAACGTATATACGTTTGGTGGTGGATGAATTCGTTTCTCTTAGTTGTATACCCGTGGTATTTTTGGGGAAATCAATTTGTGATTTGGCGGGTATGACGATGTGACATTCAAAGTGAATAAACGTGTGATCTGTCAGAGATAAGTGTTGCCTCTAGCCTCACATCCGGAAATGACAAAAGTCGGGCAGGCAGCATGGCTATGTGGGTCGCACCTATTAGGGTGTATAATCACCTGATCTAGAGTTTCATTTACTTCTAAAAATCTATTGTCGATGTTGTCCCATTCGGGAAACGGTTGTTGATCCTAAACGTTGGTGATATACATTCGATACACTCAAGAGAAGTGAGTGGTCGGTCATGTGTGGTCGGGTTGCAATATGTTCTTGTTGAACCCAGTGTATTCCTCTCTAGAGGTACACTAGCGAAAGGTGGTTCTATACCTTGTTATAGTTGGAAATCCATTATCCAATAAACACTTGCGGTTTTTGATTGCATACTTTATATGCAGAACGTGAGATGAAAGCCTTTCTGCTAGATGATTATTATATTGTGGTTGATAGACACTATTATAATATCAATGAGTTTTGATATAAAGATTATTTTGGATTCTCATAAGGGAAAAACCCATTCCGTTATACGACATGGTCTTACGAGATATCGTTTTATGGCTCAAACTGTTTTAAATTGTTTACTCATACCAGTCCCACGACTGACCCGGAGTTTATTTTGTTTTGTTTTCCCTAAACTCTTGGGTGCCCAATTTTGTACGGGCTGTCAAATAGTCAGGATTTTACAGATATACTGGAGAGCGTGGAGCAGGAGGCCTCAGGATTATATAGCTATAGTTATTTCCGCTGTGTTGTAAGTGTTGTACTCTGATAATGTTACTGTATACATATACTGATTTATTTCAAGGATATATTATCTATTATATGTTGTTCGTTCCGCTGTGAGATTCGTGTTACTCTGATGTTGTATCTTCTTCTTTTTCTATTCTAAGTTTCTATCTTATCTGCTCTCACCCCCTAAATTCTTTCATGGACTATCCGGTATTTTCCAACGCTTGGAGTGTCGACATTGAGTATATGTCGGTAACCAAGGTGGACAAAATCCCCGGGTCGTTACAGTGGTATCAGAGCTTAAGGTTAAGTAATTACCTTGGCTCTGTGGCGTGATTCAGTAGAGATGGGGTTAGTAATACCCTAGATTGAGTTTGAGTGTATATATATGAATGAACTTATTTATTATTTGATATAAAAAATGTTTTATTTTGTGGATATTTATTGGTTGAGTTGTTTATGGGTTCTGGTCGATCAGTTTGATCCACTGTATCTGTAGGAGTTTCTAAACACTCGAATACGATGGGTCGACATGATATGTTTTGAAAAGAGGGTAAACAGAATAATTTTACCCAAATTATATTTTGATATAGAGAAGATATATATATTGGAATGAATATATATATATATATATTGGATATATTGGTTGTTATTATAATCGAATAAGATTATAAAAAGGTGAAATGGTTATGTAAATAACCGATCAGAATTCAGATAAGCATAATGAATTGAATTAAATCTGAAATTAAAATCAAAGTTGAAATTTAAACCCTGGAATTTGAAACGTGTTTGTAAATGGAGTTAAATTAAGTATATGAGAATTTTAAAATCCTGCAAGATTTTAAATTGTTTTACAAACATTGGAAGGATATTTTGAAATAAATTTCAAAGTGGAAATGTTAGAAATTGTTTTGAAAAGCGATATAGTATTAAACTCACTTCGAAAGCTGGAAATATATTCCGATGATCATGACATCATCGGTGTTCAATTTCGAGTTGTAAGTGACAGATTACTACCGAAAATATTTTGTTTTTGAATTGTTTTGAGAGAAACAAGTTGTTTGAAATCCAAAAAGGAATATTTGGTTTTAGAAAAGCAAAGCCGTTTAAAACTCCCAGGAAGAGACTGTTTGAATGAAAAACAAATTTAAATAGAAATTTGTGAAACCAAGCTGGAACTGAATTGAAACCAATTTACTGGAAATTGAATTGGATACGATATATCAAGTAGAATCAGATTTTGAATTGTGAGATAGAATCTGAAATGGTATAGGATTGATGAGTTAAGAATTTGAAAATCGGGAATAGAACTTTGATTTGAAATTGAATTTGGCTTGGATAAGCGAATTGTTGGGTTGAGGATAAATTGATTATAGTTTGATTGGATTGATATTGGTATATGATGAATCGGCAGCAGATGGAAATGATATAACGATATGCCCGACAAAAAGGTACAAGTTTATATTTGATATAAGCATGAGATTTATGAGCCGAATTGGCAAGCCGCTTGGCTGTTTGATTTTCTTTTGGGTTGGAGATGGCCCAGAGAGGCGAGTTGGAGTTTGAGCTATTGACCAGTACAAAGGAGGTGCTGACAAAATTTTTCGAAAAGTTAAGGTGTTAGAAAATTTTCAGGATTTTTGGAAATTTTCGTTGGTAAGAGTTAAAGACTAATTTCATTAAAATTAATCAATATAGTGAAACTGGAGTTAAGAAGTAAACAAATGATTTTTAACCAGTTAATTGAGTTTGTTTTCTACTTTAGCAATTTCGAGGACGAAATTATTTTAAGGGGGGGGGGGGAGAACGTAATGTCCCGTATTTCCAACGATATAATAATTAATTAATTTAATTATTTAAATAGTGATTCAGAGGATCAAATGGTCGTTTAATTAAACAATACTGAATATTTAATTAATATAATAATTAAATAATATATTTAATTCATAAATAATCAAAAATAGTGGAAATATTGTGTGAATTGGATTATTTATAATATATGATTCAGTTTAGAGTTGAATTGTATTAACAAATATATTATATAAACGACAGTTTGAACGTATAATTATATTATAATTATAATCGAGCTCGAAATGGCGTGGCAGTTCGTAATTTGGCGATTCGAACTTTAAACGAATATACAGAAGCCGTTTTAAATTGGATTTCTGTGAAACAAGAAACGTTAGGAGCTGGTGAAGTATATTTTTCTAATGGAAGAGAAAAATCGGGATTTCGTCGTGTTGATTTTGAGTTATGTCCAAATCAAATTTTGGAAAAGTCGCTATGGAATTCCTTTATAATTTATAAACGATTTATTTATATTATAAATGGATTTTTAATATAAATCAACTATCGATATAACTGGGAATTTTGAAATATCGAGTTATAAATCCAATGGGAGCTGTATGGCATTCCACGGCGAATATATACGATAATATTAATTTTTAAATATTAAATTCAAATGTTTTTAAATATATTTATATATTTAAAAGGGTTATTTAGAGCTTTAAAAATAGCCAGTTTTGCAAATGACCTCAGAATTCGACGAAACTTATTTTGTTGGATCCGCAATATTAAATTATTGCTGGATTTCAATATTCGTGATTTTTGAAGTCAGTATGTGGCCGTACCAATTTTTAATGTGAAAAACAGTTGATAAATTCGACTCTAAAAATACGCTGTGTGGGCAAACGAAGTTGGAATTCGACGAAACCAGTTTCGTTGGGACCGTAATGTTGAAACGTAGCTGCATGTCCATTTTCGTGATTTTTGGATATCATGGGTGATCACAGGAATTTTAAAGGATAAACACAAACAGCGTAAGGATAAAAGTGAATAAAATAATCGAATATAAAATAATAAAATTAACCTATGTAATACCCTTTAACACCCCTTAACCCTAAACCTTTCTCTGGACAACAAAAACGCAACCTGTTCTCAGCAAAAACCCAAATCGCAATCTTCATTAAATCAAAAGAAATGCAAACAAATATCAGAAAATCCTTGTATGTATATATTTGAGTTCAGGAAGGTGTTCTCTTCAATTTCCTATCGGTTTTGCTAAGTTCGAACCTATTTCCGTGTAATGTCGGGTATGGAAGGAAACTTAGGGCTCGACTTCTTGGAAGTTATAGGTGACTAGGGTCATTTTTAAGGTCGTATTGGAGTTCGGGTTTGGATATGGTAGCCGTTGGTATTGTTTGGGGGATTTTGATGAAAACTTTTGTCGCACGAGTACTGTAGCGTGCCTGGAGCAGAGTTCGTCGCGAGTTGATGGGTGTGAGCGAGGTGATCGAATTGGTGTTGAGGGGAAGGAGAGTTTGAAGAGAAAGAGGATGGTGGTTTTTATTTTGAATTCGATTAAGTAGCAAGGGAGAATCAAGGATATGAAGTTGAAAACAAATTGGCCATTAGTATTTCCTGAGTCACGGTATTGTGTTGGAGAAGGAGGACTAGCGGGTGGGTTCTTTAATGGGCCGAAGAATGAAAGGAAGGTGAGGCCCAAAGTTTAAATATATTTATATTAATACAATTCAAATAATTTCTGAACTTATAAATTGAATATCTTGTTCATACTATATCAGAATTTCGAACGGTCAGATCCGTTAGGATCGTATGGACGGACACTACCCAATGGAGCTGACTGGGAGTGGATTGGAGCTCATTTGAATTTATGGCAGAATAAATTGTTTGATTCAAATCAAATAGACAGTTTATCGTTCTTTAACGATGAACTTCCAAAGTGAGTAAAACTCACCAACTCTGAACAGTTATATTTTTATAACGTATTCTTAAAACTGATAATTCTCTGTTGATTGCTGTGTGTTAACTGTTTGATTGAATTGCTTGTGTAATGGTTGAAATTATAGATAACGATATATATATATATAAATCGTTAATCAAATATTGATTCTGTTTAACAGAATATTTCATATTGAAATGAAATCGATGTTAATTATGTTGTTTAACATCTGTGATGTAGGGAAACAGGTTGGAGGAATCCAACTGGATTCCTCAACATTTATTTTATTGTTTTTCATATATTGTAATATATGATGTGATATATAATCTGTTGTTGATTATGTGTGTTTGAATGATATCGATCATGGTTATTTGGTATTTTAAATACCGTAAGAAATACTGGGATGTAAAAAGGGGATTTTCAAAATGTATTTTGAAAATAAATTATTTATATAAAATCAATGGATTTTATATATGAAGAAAGGATTTTATAAAAGAAAATACTTTATAAAATCAAAGAAGAATTAAAAATGAAATTTATTTATAAAATCAAAGGATTTTATAAAAAGGGCTGTTTGTTTATAAAATGAATGAGAATTTATTAAAGAGAAATTATTTATAAAATTAATGGATTTTATAAAAGGGAATTATTTATAAAATCAAAGGATTTTATAAAGAGGAATATTTATTGGGATAATAAATAAGATCATATAAGAAACATTTATTGGGATAATAAATAGAAGTATAAGGGATATTTATTTTGAAAATAAATAAGATATCATAAGGATATTTATTTGGAAAATAAATAGGATAATTAAAAGGGATTATTTATTTAAACAAATAGAGTTTTATAAAAGGATTTTTATAAAACAAATAGAGTTTTATAAAGGGATTATTTATAAAACAAATAGAGTTTTATAAAGGGATTGTTTGTAAGGCAAATAGAATTATAAAAGGGAATAAAGATTAAATGAAAATTTGTTTAACAAGCAAATGGGAAAAGATTTATTTAAAGGAAAATAAATAGAATCTGTTTAACAGATAAATTGAGATGATTAATTTATAAATAATATTTTATAAATTAAGTAAAATAGTTATCACTGGATAAATGGAATATATAAGTCAAGACTTATATAGAGAAGTAAGAATCAGTTTCAACATCGATATTTGAAACTGAATATGGACGAAGAGTGAATCGAATATTCCTTATTCGAAACGGAGTAAATCAAAAGGATTTAATCAATAGAGTTAATCAAATAGAGTTAGTTGATTTGAGTTAATTGAATAGAGTTAGTCGATTAGAGTTAACCAATAGAGTTGAAGGAGTTAATCGAATTTAATTTATTCGAATAGGGTTAAAGGAGAAAATCGAATCTAGTCATTCGAAACGAGGTTAAATCGAATATAGTTATTCGAGATAGAGTTAAAACAAACATAGTTATTAGAATATAAGTTAATCAAATATTAGTTATTTGATAGGAGTTAATCAAGTCGAGTTAATTAAGTAAGTTAGTCAAGAGGAGTTAATCAAATCGAGTTAATCCAAATGAGTTAATCCAAAGGAGTTAGTCGAATATTAGTTATTCGAATAGAGTTAAAGGAGTAATCGAATATAGTTTATTAGAATAGTGTTAAAGGAGTAATCGGATATAGTTTATTCGAATAGAGTTCAAGGAGTAATCGAATATAGTTTATTCGAATAGAGTTAAAGGAGTAATCGAATATAGTTTATTCGAATAGAGTTAAAGGAGTAATCGAATATAGTTTATTCGAATAGAGTTAAAGGAGTTAATCGAATATAGTTTATTCGAATAGAGTTAAAGGAAAGAGTTAATCGATTTGAGTTAAATCGAAAGGAGTTAATCGATGTTAGTTTAATCGAAAGGAGATTGTCGAATATAGTGTATTCGAAAGAAAGAGAGAATTATCGAATATAGGTATTCGAAAGGAGATTATCGAATATAGTGTATTCGAAAGAAAGAGATCGAATATAGTTTATTCGAAAGAGTGAGTTAATCGAATATAAGTTATTCGAAGTGAGTTAACCGAATATAAGTTATTCGAAGAGAGATAATCGAATATAGGTTATTCGAAGAAGAGTTAATCAAATAGAGATTACTTGAAAGAGAGTTATACGTCAAATTCAATTATATCGTATTCGGGAAAGGACTTATACTTTCCGATGTTTAAATCAAGATTTATTTATTTATAAATTAGGTCTTTATTTATTTATTCACATTAAAGAATAAAAGTTATAATGGAAGTTAGATATTTCGAAAGTAGGGATTATAACGTTATAGTTATAATCAATGTTTTCAATAAAGAAGTGGATACGTAAATAGAATCTGAGAGTTACGTAAGGAAGTTTGTTAAAGATTTAAAAGATAAACTTTGACTATTTCGAAGTTAAAACGTTGTTCAGTTAAGGTCTAAGAGGTAATTATACCCCAACTTGATTGACTTCCTTCTTAACTAAGGAATGGTAAGGTTTGATAGTAAAGGATGGTTAAGTAAATTTAGTTAATGAGTGAAATGGTTTGAGTTGGCATGGCGATGTTTGATTTAAACATCGGTTTAAACCTAGTGAAGGAATTTTGGAAATGTTTCCAAATAAGAATCAGAAATGGTTTCTGATAACAGAAAATAAGAATTTAGAATATATGGAAACAGAAGATAAGTAAATTTATGAACTAAAGATATAAAAGTTAAATGATGATTGATCGATATAATTTCCATCTGGAAATAATATCATTGTTTGCACATGTGTTTTTCTTTGATAGTTAAATCATAGACTATCAAAGTTTCGACCATGTTGTTAATATGGAGAGACCGGTTGTATTATTATCTGAAGAACCACTCCGTATTGGCATAAGCGTTGCGAATCATATATGCCAAAGATAATTGAAGACGGAGTAAAGTACAAGGGTTGTTGTATAAATCTTAGGTAAAGATTTCCTAAGATGGATGTACTGAATAGTGCCTTCGGTTTGTCCAGTCCCAGGACAACTTGTATGGAAGAAGGTCTGCCAGAGTATATTTAATAGATCGCGTAAGTTGATCTCTTCAAAGGTATATACGTTTGGTGGCGGAGGAATTCGTTTCTCTTTGCTGTATACCCATGGTATTTTTAGGGAAATCAATTTTTGATTTGGCGGGTATGACGATGTGACATTCAAAGTGAATAAACGTGTGATCTGTCAGTGATAAACGTGGCTTCTAGCCTCACATCTGGAAATGACAAAAGTTGGGCAGACAGCATGACTATGTGGGTCGCACCTATTAGGGTGTATAATCACCTGATCTAGAGTTTCATTTACTTCTAAAAATCTATTGTCGATGCTGTCTCATTCGGGAAACGGTTGCTGATCCCAACCGTTGGTGATATACATTTGATACACTCAAGAGAAATGAGTGGTCGGTCATGTGTGGCCGGTTTGCAAGATGTTCTTGTTGAAACCCAGTGTATTCCTCTCTAGAGGTACACTAGCGAAAGGTTGTTCCATACCTTATCATAGTTGGAAATCCATTATCCAATAAACGCACGCAGTTTTTGATTGCATAATATATATGTAGAACGTGAGATGAAAGCGTTTCTGCTAGATGATTATTATATTGTGGTTGATAGACACTATTATAATATCAATGAGTTTTGATATAAAGATTTTTTTGGATTCTCATAAGGGAAAAACCCATTCCGTTATACGCCATGGTCTTATGAGAAATCGTTTAATGGCTCAAACTGTTTTAAACTGTTTACTCATACCAGTCCCACGACTGGCCCGGAGTTTATTTTGTTTTGTTTTCCCTAAACTCTTGGGTGCCCAATTTTGTACGAGCAGTCAAGTAGTCAAGATTTTACAGATATACCTGGAGAGCTTGGAGCCGGAGGCCTCAGGATTATATAGCTATAGTTATTTCCGCTGTGTTGTAAGTGTTGTGCTCTGATAATGTTACTGTATACATATACTGATTTATTTCAAGGATATATTATATATTATATGTTGTTCGTTCCGTTGTGAGAATCGTGTTACTCTGATGTTGTATCTTCTTCTTCTTCTATTCTAAGTTTCTATCTTATCTACTCTCACCCTCTAAATTCTTTCATGGACTATCCGTTATTTTCCGACGCTTAGAGTGTCGACATTGAGTATATGTCGGTAACCAAGGTCGACAAAATCCCCGGGTCATTACACTCTCAGTAGATAATGTCTCCATATCTTCAGAGCAAACACAAATGCCGCTAACTCTAAATCATGAGTTGGATAATTCCTTTCATGCGGCTTTAGTTGTCGGCTCCCATATGCCACAACTTATTCCTTCTGCATTAACACTGCTCCAAGCCTAGTATCGCATGCATCAGTATATACCACCATATCATCATTCCCCCTCAGAATGGTCAACACAGGAGCACTCGTCAACCTATCCTTCAGGATTCCAAAAGCTTGCTCACACTTTGCATCCTATATGGACACTTGGTTTTTCTTCGTCAATCCTATCAACGGTGCAGCAATTTTGAGAAATCCTTGATAAACCTTCGGTAGTAACCCACCAATCCAAGGAAACTTCTCACATCCGTCGCATTCTTAGGTCTATCCTAGTCCTGGATTGCTGCTACCTTTGCGGTATCAACTTCAACTCCATTTCCAGAAACGACATGGCCTAAGAACCTGTAACAACCCGAAAATCTGGGCCAGTTTAAAATTTTTATTTTAGCAATTTTAGCGAATTTTGATTATTTAAAATGAATTATTTTAAATAATATCGACGAGAAATTTATTTTGAATATAAAACGAACGTATATATTATATACGTCGTCGTTAGAATATAAATAATTATTTATAATTATAAAAGGAATTGAAAATGACGCGGTAGTTCGATAATTCGATTTCAAACTTCAATTGAATGTACCAGGTGCAAAATAAACCGGATTTTAGTGAAACCAAAAATAATAGGATCTAATTGTGAATATCTTTCCAACGAACCCGAAAAATCAAAATTTCATAGCGGGGATAAAAAGATATGTCCAGTTGAAAATTCTGAATAGTCGCTATGGAATTCAGGCCCTTAAAAATAGCCATTTTGCAAACGACCTCGGATTTCGACGAAACCACTTTTGTTGGATCCGTGATGTCAAGTTATTGCTAGATTCCAACTTTCATAATTTTTCGAATCAATATGTGAGTGTGGCAAAGGAAAACGCGTTTGACCAGTTTTAGTTGATTTTAATCGACTTGAAAATGGCCATTTTTCTAACGGTCTCAGAATTCGACGAAACTAGTTTTGCTAGGACCGTATCGTCAATACGAAGCTAGAAAATATTTTTCGAGAATTTTTAGAGTTAGTATGTGACCCCGGTAATTTGAAATGTACGTTTAAAAATTCAGTATAATGAATTAAATGTAAATTTAACGAAAACTGATCGAAACAGCCGAACTGGCTTCCGATACATATCCCATTGTGTTCGAAATGGGGGTAATTGGCTGGAGGTGACAGTCTTTGGGTTTCGCTTTGGAGTTGGAAGACTAAACGAATTATTTTCAGATTTAAATAATATATATATATATATTTGTATAAACACCCTTCAAAAGTCAAAACCCTTAGAGAATCCCCCCCGTGGTCAAAGGCGGGCCTCAGCCGCATTCACAAAACCAAAGGCCATGAATTTCTCCCCTTCAATCCTTAATCACTCCTCCTACAAGCGATTCAACGCAGTTGTTCAGCACCAACATCGAAGAACTCGGCGAGTTCTACCTGCCTAACGGAGATGACGACCCCTGGTAGCCGACGCTGCTCGATTTTCAAGCTGGAATTGCCAACGTTCGAGCCTAATTTCAGGCGCCTAGGGTTGTTCGAGTTCACCGATGCTTGGGGGAGAGGGTCGGCGTTGCGAAGGGGTTCATCGTGGCAGGGTCCGATCTGGCTCCGATCACTGGTGGAGGCGGCGCACATCAGGTTGAAGGGGGGAGCGTTTTGGGTCATGGCTTTTAGGCTAAACAGGAAGAAAGGTCTAATACTTTATTTATTTTCAGTTTTATTTTATTTCAACAGTTTAGATAAAATCAGTTTTATAAATACATAAGGCATAGATAAAATCAGTTTTTATAAATATATATAGCACAAGTAAAATCAGTTTTTATAAATATATATAGCACAAATAAAATCAGTTTTTATAAATACATAAGGGCATAAAACAAAATCAGTTGTTTATAAAATAAAAGTAAGATTTTTATAGAAATAATTTTACGAAGTAAAAATTCGATTTTTATATATTGAATAGCATAGTAAAAATTCGATTTTTATATATTGAATAGCATAGTAAAAATTCGATTTTTATATATTGAATAGCATAGTAAAAATTCGATTTTTATATATTGAATAACATAGTAAAAATTCGATTTTTATATATGTAGTGGCTACGGTCAACGAAGGTGACAAAAAGGCGAGAACGACGAAGAATTCTGCAAAAGAAGAGTCGAGATGGTTGGATAGCTATCGGTGAGAATTTCTCACCTTTCAATTTCTTTTCTAGTTATATATATATATACTAGGATGCAGACGGTGCTTAGTAGCACCCGACACAATCGTCCACAGACCATGGACTTGTTTGTTTGGTTGCATAAATTAATTTGATGACTTGATTTGAATTGGTTGTTTGGTGAATTTGATTGATGTGTGAATGGCGTGGGCCTTCACTAGACCGGGGATAAGGCTAGGCCTCGTCCCGTTTCTAGTATCGTGTCGTTATGCCGCCGAAATTTTCTAAAATATGTTAGAAAATAAAAATATCATTTTATTGAATAAATGAACTGAATAGAATATTTTCATAGGTTGAATAAAATGTTTTATCGTTAAGAATATAATTTTTAACGTGAAAGTGAACAAATAAATATTTATAAACAAATCGGCCGATTTGTTTATATACACTGATTTGACTGACATTGATTGGGACGATAAAATTTTACACATCGCCCAACTGCACAAATAAAATCCGTGTTTGATTGTTTGAAACCCCACACGGGTGTTGGGATGAAATTTGAAGTTCACTCATCCTAATTGATTAAATATGTCGATCGATTGATTGACAGGCTGTTATAAGCGTTAGATATCTATATTTGATGCTTATACAGTGTAGTGCACTTTGGTTGATGGTTGATTATTTTTCAATGCTATTATATAAGCGTGATGTATGAAAATCCATATAATTAAGATTATATGGTAATTGATTGGGCCTCATTCCAATTTAGAAAATAAAGAATATTATAAAATAAAGGTTCATGTGTTGACTGTACTCATCCGTTGAGATTAGTCATGTGTTGAACGAAATATTTTAATAATAAAATTTACATCTTTATCAATATAAAGTAAAGGTTCATGTGTTGACTGTACTCATCCGTTGAGATTAGTCATGTGTTGAACGAAATATTTTGATAATAACAAATATTTTGATAATAGGAAATATTTGAAATAGAATATTTGAAAATAGAAATACATTAAGCCGTGTTGATTAGATTGACGCCATTTTGACGTGAACGATATTTATATCGATTTTATCTCATTTCGAAATGAATTGAATTGAAAACGATTTCGAAATGAATTGAATTGAAAATGATTTCGAAATGAATTGAATTAAAAACGATTTCGAAATGAATTGAATTGAAAACGATTTCGAAATGAATTGAATTGAAAACGATTTCGAAATGAATTGAATTGAAAACGATTTCGAAATGAATTGAATTGAAAACAATTTCGAAATGAATTGAATTGAAAACGATTTCGAAATGAATTGAATTGAAAACGATTTCGAAATGAATTGAATAGAAAACGAAATTGATTTCAATTGAATATATAACGAATTTGATTTCAATGGAATATATAACGAATTTGATTCGAATAGAAAACCAATTTGAATTGATTCGAATAGAAAACCAATTTGAATTGAATCGAATAGAAAACGACTTTGGAATTGAATTGAAAACGAATTCAAATTGAATTGAAAGCGAATTGAAATGAATTCAAATTGAATTGAATAGAAATGAATTTTAAAACGAATTTATAAAGAAGAATTCAATTTTGATTTGAATTGAAATGGAAGTTGAAATTGCTTTTGAAACGAATTTAAACTATTTATATAATTCGTTTTAAATAGAAATCGACGAAATATATATTATATATATTATATATATATAATATAATGGCCTGAATAGAACGCGCCGCGCCGCGGCAGTTCGTGAATTTCGACCATTTATTTCAAACGGACATTACGGGAGATCCGACCGTCAGATTCTCCTAAAACCGGAACCGTTGGGTTCGTATCGAAAAGAGCTTTCTAACGAATATTAGAAATTTAAAATCTAACGGCTGGATTTGGAATTATGTCCAAATCAAATTTGAAAAAGGTCGCTATATGTGCAGTTCGATGGCCGTTGATGGAAATCGACTGTACGGGCCTTGATAAAATTATCAAAAATATCAATAATTTGTGTAAAATCATAGGAAATGATTTGGGGAAAATTGGGGTGAAAAACTCCATATTTGAAAAGATAAAAATGGATTTTTATCGAAATGAATTAGTTTGAACTAAATTTAAAACCCGATTTTTTTGTTTTTAAATAAATAAATTAGATTTAATAAGGGGTTTTAAATAATCAGAATTCCAAATATATTTGATTTGAGTTGAACTAGAATTGATTTGTGGGTTTATCGTGAACGGTGTTTTAAACAACACTAGTTCTTTAACCCGATGATAAATAGAACGTGATTTGGGTTTATCGTGAACTGTGTTTTAAATGACACTAGTTCTTTAACCCAATAAAAAGAGTTTTAATGGATCTTCAATTAAATTGAAATGTGGATTGATAATTTAAATTATCAACTTTAGAAAATGAGCGAGAATGGAGTATCACCAGTTTTGCTCCAAAGCGATAGTTAAATCTTTAATTAGATTTGAACGTGAAATGGTAATTAATTTTACCGATAACACCATGGTATTAGATACGGAGTATTACCAGTTTTGCTTCAGGGGATGAATAGGTTGGGATTGGGAAATAAAATAAATAATTACTTCGGTGTGGTTCGCTAATCTCGACTAGTTTGGAAAACCATAATTTGGTTTGAAATGACATCCAAAGGAAGATTAAAGGATAAATTTTAAAGAATTTATCTTGGATAAAATTAATGGGAACCTTTCCCTAAGAATTGAAATTTAGAAACTAGCTGTAGGTTAGCTAAGAAGAATGGTTTCCTGGGTATTGATCTGATGTTGGTTTCGGCCTTCGGGGTTAATATTTGGGAAATTGTTCTCTTGTTGATTTACGGTTAGTAGCTACTGAATTGGAATGAGGCGTATGTAGTGTTTGTGTAACATTCATTTTAATATACGCGGGTTGTTCGGAAAGGCCGGGTTTATACCCATTCTGAATAACCGATTCGACGATATGTCGAAGATGAAGACGGTGGTCGAAGACCGGAAGTCTTCACATCGTTTGGGTGATTACTGATGATCTTGATTGGGCTGTACACCCAAGATGAGGGAATCAGTTGGTGGTCGTCCAGACGTACTTGGAGATGGATGGATATGCGAGGAAAGTGCCTCCGGTTTCGTTCAGACCTAGAACGAACTTGTAAATGGATGGTGTGTCTGACATTGTATTCCTTTATATTGTATTCGTTGATCTCTGCTAAATATATATCTGTTTGGCGGCGGAGAATTTATTCTCTTGCTTAACGCCCTTCTCTGAGACATACGAGCTCAGAGGTTATATATTGGCAGAAATCAGTGGTACGATATGGATTGATAATGTGGCATGCTGAGATGCAGTGATCCAGACTTTTGTTGAAAAGCAAAGTTTGGTGGATGATGATCAAAGCGCAACTGATATGGCATGGCTTTGTGTATAGCGTTGATTCGCGAGCCTCACACCTCGGTGTGAACCAAAAACGGGGAGGACCTCCGGGAAATGGACATATGCTGGTTTCCAGTTAGAGGTAGTGTCAGTGCTCAAACTGGCTGGCATTACTTATGTGGATGTTGCTTATCATTACTTATTGCCCAACGGGGCGTCTCAGTTAACGGTGGTTGCAGAGGCTTACGGGTCCCAGATCACTATGAGGTTCCATAGAACCGGCTAGCATATCGTTTACGGCATTACTAACCATTGACGGGTGGCCGACCCCGACGTTCCGGGTGCAGTCGCGGCTGCAACCTGAGGCTCGGGCTAGAGAGTCTCGAATCAAGCACAGGATATTCCCTTTGCCTTGGTTCACATGATGGAAATCCAATTTCCAATACGTGTATTGCGGTTTTAATTGTAGAACTAGTATGGCGACATGATATATGGTACCCATGCCGTCTATGATTGATATTTATGATTGAAATTGTTTTGACACTATACACTTATAGTAGTATCAAATGATTTGTTTTAAACGTATTAAGCATGTTTGGCTATTATACGGGAAAACCCTATCCTCCGGCTGCGTTGCATTGTGTGATGGGACCTGGGTCTTATAATAGCTTCATTTTTAGAAAAGCATTGCGCTGTTTACTTATATGCACTGGTGTTCTTGGGAGGAAACTCGTTCCGTGTTATACGGCGTGGTCCCTTGATTTACCTAACTTTAAAAATAAAGATTAATAACTGTTTTAGTTCTCACACCAGTCACATGACTGACCTGGAGTTTATTGTTTTAACCTAAACTCCGGGTGCCCTTATTTTGACACGGGCAGCTAGTAGTTTTGGTTTTGCAGATTTATATTCACAGGATCCTGGTTTACAGCTGGAATGATATCCGGAAAGCTTTGTATCCGTATATCTCTTCTAGTTGTGTATTGTATTATTTTCCGCTGCTATGTATTTAAATGTAATTTAAATCTCTGATATTTCTGTGTAATGTATATTCATTTATACTCTGTATATTCTTGTAATCTGATGCATTGTTGTAATATACAATGAAATGTTCTTCCGTATGCGTTCTGATTTGTCTTGTCCTCACACGATAGGGCGTTTCGAACGGTCTGAGTCGGTTTAGCGACTGATTCGAACCGAGCGAAATTCCTTCTCGTCACGGTTGGTATCAGAGCTTTGGTTTACAAAGCTCAGAGAACAAGACACATTAGAACCATACGAAAGAATTCATCAGAAATTGGATTAGTAATATCCAACGAGAATGACTCGTTAGAGATGGGATCAGTAGTATCCTAGAACGAGTGTGAAGAGTAAATTTTTAAAGCGAAAACAATTTTTGTTTTGAAAATTTAAATCAATTATTCGTATTTGATTATCTATTTATATTGATTTGGACATTCCAGTATATAAAGATTTTGCGTATACGTCTGATCCGCGTATATTTAAAGTTTTAATATACTGGATAGATATAGAATCACACTCTAGTCGCCCGGGGATGATGCTGATAATTGTGATCACATTATCAGTGTTTATATTCGAGTGACGAAAGTGAGATTTCTATATATTTCCTATTGACTGGTGTGAGAACCAAAATTAGATAGGACCTATTGTTGGGATTTGGCATCAAAAATCTGATTTTTTGACTATGTATCAAAGTTATGAATTTGAAAAGCTAATCAACTAATGGATTGATGTTTGTGTTGTTTATTTATTTGTTTGATAATTTTGAACCATTACGCCTAATTGTATCAAATATTGAATTGTATTGAAAATTGGTCGCATTTGCTTGCATACATGTATATCTTTTGAACAGGTCATAGCAAAGAGGCTAGAGCCGAAGAATAAAATTTGTTTGCCCGACAAATAGGTACATGTTTACTACATAATTTACTGTTTTGTTTGGGTGATGATGATTTTATGAGCCTATTGGCTAGCCGCTTGGCTTTTTCTTTTTCTTTTTGAGATCAGAAGGCCTATATGGCAATTTTGGGATTTCCCGTGGCTCCCGGTGCAGGGGAGGTTATGGCGAAATTTTTCGAAAATTTAGGGTGTTAGCCAAATTTTTGAAATTTTTGGAAATTCTCAGAAACTGAAAAGTTGGAGAATGGAAGCTAGATTGAACGTGGGGTTGATTAATCAAACCACTTTCGACTTTGTTCCTTTTCGGGGACGAAAAGTTTTAAGTGGGGGAGATTGTAACAACCCGAAAATCTGGGCCAGTTTAAAATTTTTATTTTAGCAATTTTAGCGAATTTTGATTATTTAAAATGAATTATTTTAAATAATATCGACGAGAAATTTATTTTGAATATAAATCGAACGTATATATTATATACGTCGTCGTTAGAATATAAATAATTATTTATAATTATAAAAGGAATTGAAAATGACGCGGTAGTTCGATAATTCGATTTCAAACTTCAATTGAATGTACCAGATGCAAAATAAACCGGATTTTAGTGAAACCAAAAATAATAGGATCTAATTGTGAATATCTTTCCAACGAACCCGAAAAATCAAAATTTCATAGCGGAGATAAAAAGATATGTCCAGTTGAAAATTCTGAATAGTCGCTATGGAATTCAGGCCCTTAAAAATAGCCATTTTGCAAACGACCTCGGATTTCGACGAAACTACTTTTGTTGGATCCGTGATGTCATGTTATTTCTAGATTCCAACTTTCATAATTTTTCGAATCAATATGTGAGTGTGGCAAAGGAAAACGCGTTTGACCAGTTTTAGTTGATTTTAATCGACTGGAAAATGGCCATTTTTCTAACGGTCTCAGAATTCGATGAAACTAGTTTTGTTAGGACCGTATCGTCAATACGAAGCTAGAAAATATTTTTCGAGAATTTTTAGAGTTAGTATGTGACCCCGGTAATTTGAAATGTACGTTTAAAAATTCGGTATAATGAATTAAATGTAAATTTAACGAAAACTGATCGAAACAGCCGAACTGGCTTCCGATACATATCCCATTGTGTTCGAAATGGGGGTAATTGGCTGGAGGTGACAGTCTTTGGGTTTCGCTTTGGAGTTGGAAGACTAAACGAATTATTTTCAGATTTAAATAATATATATATATATTTGTATAAACACCCTTCAAAAGTCAAAACCCTTAGAGAATCCCCCCCGTGGTCAAAGGCGGGCCTCAGCCGCATTCACAAAACCAAAGGCCATGAATTTCTCCCCTTCAATCCTTAATCACTCCTCCTACAAGCGATTCAACGCAGTTGTTCAGCACCAACATCGAAGAACTCGGCGAGTTCTACCTGCCTAACGGAGATGACGACCCCTGGTAGCCGACGCTGCTCGATTTTCAAGCTGGAATTGCCAACGTTCGAGCCTAATTTCAGGCGCCTAGGGTTGTTCGAGTTCACCGATGCTTGGGGGAGAGGGTCGGCGTTGCGAAGGGGTTCATCGTGGCAGGGTCCGATCTGGCTCCGATCACTGGTGGAGGCGGCGCACATCAGGTTGAAGGGGGGAGCGTTTTGGGTCATGGCTTTTAGGCTAAACAGGAAGAAAGGTCTAATACTTTATTTATTTTCAGTTTTATTTTATTTCAACGGTTTAGATAAAATCAGTTTTATAAATACATAAGGCATAGATAAAATCAGTTTTTATAAATATATATAGCACAAATAAAATCAGTTTTTATAAATATATATAGCACAGATAAAATCAGTTTTTATAAATACATAAGGGCATAAAACAAAATCAGTTGTTTATAAAATAAAAGTAAGATTTTTATAGAAATAATTTTACGAAGTAAAAATTCGATTTTTATATATTGAATAGCATAGTAAAAATTCGATTTTTATATATTGAATAGCATAGTAAAAATTCGATTTTTATATATTGAATAGCATAGTAAAAATTCAATTTTTATATATTGGATAGCATAGTAAAAATTCGATTTTTATATATTGAATAACATAGTAAAAATTCGATTTTTATATATGTAGTGGCTACGGTCAACGAAGGTGACAAAAAGGCGAGAATGACGAAGAATTCTGCAAAAGAAGAGTCGAGATGGTTGGATAGCTATCGGTGAGAATTTCTCACCTTTCAATTTCTTTTCTAGTTATATATATATATACTAGGATGCAGACGGTGCTTAGTAGCACCCGACACAATCGTCCACAGACCATGGACTTGTTTGTTTGGTTGCATAAATTAATTTGATGACTTGATTTGAATTGGTTGTTTGGTGAATTTGATTGATGTGTGAATGGCGTGGGCCTTCACTAGACCGGGGATAAGGCTAGGCCTCGTCCTGTTTCTAGTATCGTGCCGTTATGCCGCCGAAATTTTCTAAAATATGTTAGAAAATAAAAATATCATTTTATTGAATAAATGAACTGAATAGAATATTTTCATAGGTTGAATAAAATGTTTTATCGTTAAGAATATAATTTTTAACGTGAAAGTGAACAAATAAATATTTATAAACAAATCGGCCGATTTGTTTATATACACTGATTTGACTGACATTGATTGGGACGATAAAATTTTACACATCGCCCAACTGCACAAATAAAATCCGTGTTTGATTGTTTGAAACCCCACACGGGTGTTGGGATGAAATTTGAAGTTCACTCATCCTAATTGATTAAATATGTCGATCGATTGATTGACAGGCTGTTATAAGCGTTAGATATCTATATTTGATGCTTATACAGTGTAGTGCACTTTGGTTGATGGTTGATTATTTTTCAATGCTATTATATAAGTGTGATGTATGAAAATCCATATAATTAAGATTATATGGTAATTGATTGGGCCTCATTCCAATTTAGAAAATAAAGAATATTATAAAATAAAGGTTCATGTGTTGACTGTACTCATCCGTTGAGATTAGTCATGTGTTGAACGAAATATTTTAATAATAAAATTTACATCTTTATGAATATAAAGTAAAGGTTCATGTGTTGACTGTACTCATCCGTTGAGATTAGTCATGTGTTGAACGAAATATTTTGATAATAACAAATATTTTGATAATAGGAAATATTTGAAATAGAATATTTGAAAATAGAAATACATTAAGCCGTGTTGATTAGATTGACGCCATTTTGACGTGAACGATATTTATACCGATTTTATCTCATTTCGAAATGAATTGAATTGAAAACGATTTCGAAATGAATTGAATTGAAAATGATTTCGAAATGAATTGAATTGAAAACGATTTCGAAATGAATTGAATTGAAAACGATTTCGAAATGAATTGAATTGAAAACGATTTCGAAATGAATTGAATTGAAAACGATTTCGAAATGAATTGAATTGAAAACGATTTCGAAATGAATTGAATTGAAAACGATTTCGAAATGAATTGAATAGAAAACGAATTTGATTTCAATTGAATATATAACGAATTTGATTTCAATGGAATATATAACGAATTTGATTCGAATAGAAAACCAATTTGAATTGAATCGAATAAAAAACGACTTTGGAATTGAATTGAATTGAAAACGAATTCAAATTGAATTGAAAGCGAATTGAAATGAATTCAAATTGAATTGAATAGAAATGAATTTTAAAACGAATTTTTAAAGAAGAATTCAATTTTGATTTGAATTGAAATGGAAGTTGAAATTGCTTTTGAAACGAATTTAAACTATTTATATAATTCGTTTTAAATAGAAATCGACGAAATATATATTATATATATATAATATAATGGCCTGAATAGAACGCACCGCGCCGCGGCAGTTCGTGAATTTCGACCATTTATTTCAAACGGACATTACGGGAGATCCGACCGTCGGATTCTCCTAAAACCGGAACCGTTGGGTTCGTATCGAAAAGAGCTTTCTAACGAATATTAGAAATTTGAAATCTAACGGTTGGATTTGGAATTATGTCCAAATCAAATTTGAAAAAGGTCGCTATAAGTGCAGTTCGATGGCCGTTGATGGAAATCGACTGTACGGGCCTTGATAAAATTATCAAAAATATCAATAATTATTGTAAAATCATAGGAAATGATTTGGGGAAAATTGGGGTGAAAAACTCCATATTTGAAAAGATAAAAATGGATTTTTATCGAAATGAATTAGTTTGAACTAAATTTAAAACCCGATTTTTTTGTTTTTAAATAAATAAATTAGATTTAAAAAGGGGTTTTAAATAATCAGAATTCCAAATATATTTGATTTGAGTTGAACTAGAATTGATTTGTGGGTTTATCGTGAACGGTGTTTTAAACAACACTAGTTCTTTAACCCGATGATAAATAGAACGTGATTTGGGTTTATCGTGAACTGTGTTTTAAATGACACTAGTTCTTTAACCCAATAAAAAGAGTTTTAATGGATCTTCAATTAAATTGAAATGTGGATTGATAATTTAAATTATCAACTTTAGAAAATGAGTGAGAATGGAGTATCACCAGTTTTGCTCCAAAGCGATAGTTAAATCTTTAATTAGATTTGAACGTGAAATGGTAATTAATTTTACCGATAACACCATGGTATTAGATATGGAGTATTACCAGTTTTGCTTCAGAGGATGAATAGGTTGGGATTGGGAAATAAAATAAATAATTACTTCGGTGTGGTTCGCTAATCTCGACTAGTTTGGAAAACCATAATTTGGTTTGAAATGACATCCAAAGGAAGATTAAAGGATAAATTTTAAAGAATTTATCTTGGATAAAATTAATGGGAACCTTTCCCTAAGAATTGAAATTTAGAAACTAGCTGTAGGTTAGCTAAGAAGAATGGTTTCCTGGGTATTGATCTGATGTTGGTTTCGGCCTTCGGGGTTAATATTTGGGAAATTGTTCTCTTGTTGATTTACGGTTAGTAGCTACTGAATTGGAATGAGGCGTATGTAGTGTTTGTGTAACATTCGTTTTAATATACGTGGGTTGTTCGGAAAGGCCGGGTTTATACCCATTCTGAATAACCGATTCGACGATATGTCGAAGATGAAGACGGTGGTCGAAGACCGGAAGTCTTCACATCGTTTGGGTGATTACTGATGATCTTGATTGGGTTGTACACCCAAGATGAGGGAATCGGTTGGTGGTCGTCCAGACGTACTTGGAGATGGATGGATATGCGAGGAAAGTGCCTCCGGTTTCGTTCAGACCTAGAACGAACTTGTAAATGGATGGTGTGTCTGACATTGTATTCCTTTATATTGTATTCGTTGATCTCTGCTAAATATATATCTGTTTGGCGGCGGAGAATTTATTCTCTTGCTTAACGCCCTTCTCTGAGACATACGAGCTCAGAGGTTATATATTGGCAGAAATCAGTGGTACGATATGGATTGATAATGTGGCATGCTGAGATGCAGTGATCCAGACTTTTGTTGAAAAGCAAAGTTTGGTGGATGATGATCAAAGCGCAGCTGATATGGCATGGCTTTGTGTATAGCGTTGATTCGCGAGCCTCACACCTCGGTGTGAACCAAAAACGGGGAGGACCTCCGGGAAATGGACATATGCTGGTTTCTAGTTAGAGGTGGTGTCAGTGCTTAAACTGGCTGGCATTACTTATGTGGATGTTGCTTATCATTACTTATTGCCCAACGGGGCGTCTCGGTTAACGGTGGTTGCAGAGGCTTACGGGTCCCAGATCACTATGAGGTTCCATAGAACCGGCTAGCATATCGTTTACGGCATTACTAACCATCGACGGGTGGCCGGCCCCGACGTTCCGGGTGCAGTCGCGGCTGCAACCTGAGGCTCGGGCTAGAGAGTCTCGAATTAAGCACAGGATATTCCCTTTGCCTTGGTTCACATGATGGAAATCCAATTTCCAATACGTGTATTGCGGTTTTAATTGTAGAACTAGTATGGCGACATGATATATGGTACCCATGCCGTCTATGATTGATATTTATGATTGAAATTGTTTTGACACTATACACTTATAGTAGTATCAAATGATTTGTTTTAAACGTACTAAGCATGTTTGGCTATTATAAGGGAAAACCCTATCCTCCGGCTGCGTTGCATTGTGTGATGGGACCTGGGCCTTATAATAACTTCATTTTTAGAAAAGCATTGTGCTGTTTACTTATATGCACTGGTGTTCTTGGGAGGAAATCCGTTCCGTGTTATACGGCGTGGTCCCTTGATTTACCTAACTTTAAAAATAAAGATTAATAACTGTTTTAGTTCTCACACCAGTCACATGACTGACCTGGAGTTTATTGTTTTAACCTAAACTCTGGGTGCCCTTATTTTGACACGGGCAGCTAGTAGTTTTGGTTTTGCAGATTTATATTCACAGGATCCTGGTTTACAGCTGGAATGATATCCGGAAAGCTTTGTATCCGTATATCTCTTCTAGTTGTGTATTGTATTATTTTCCGCTGCTATGTATTTAAATGTAATTTAAATCTCTGATATTTCTGTGTAATGTATATTCATTTATACTCTGTATATTCTTGTAATCTGATGCATTGTTGTAATATACAATGAAATGTTCTTCCGTATGCGTTCTGATTTGTCTTGTCCTCACACGATAGGGCGTTTCGAACGATCTGAGTCGGTTTAGCGACTGATTCGGACCGAGCGAAATTCCTTCTCGTCACAGAACCTCACTTCGTCCTTCCAGAAGTGACACTTAGAAAACTTAGCCTTCAGCTGGTGCTTTCGCAAGGTTTCCAAAACAATCCTCAAGTGCGTCTTATGCTCTTCCTCGTTCCGAGAATAAACCAAAATACCATCCACGAACACAAGAACGAACTTATTCAACCAATCTCTGAAAACCCTATTAATAAGATCCACGAAATACGCTGGCGCATTAGTCAACCCGAATGGCATCTCCAACCATTCAAAGAAACCAGATGGTGTCCTAAAAGCAGTCTTTGGCACACTATCCTTTGCCACCCTTAACTGGTGAAACCCCATTGCCAAATTCATCTGAGAAAACACCTTAGCTTCATGAAGCTGGTCGAACAAGTCATCAATCCTTGGCAATGGATACTTTTTCTTCTTGGTCACCTTATTCAACTAACGATAATCAGTGCACAATCTCAGAGATCCATCAGCCTTGTTTGCAAACACTACTGGTGCACCCCATTTGAACGTACTCTTCCAAATAAGCCCTTTTTCCAAAAGGTCTCGAACCTGCACCTCTAACTCTCGCTGTTTCTTAGGAGCCATCCGCCTAAGAGGCAAAACGAATCAGTCTAACACCCTTGACCAAATTGATTCTAAACTCAATCTCACGATGCGGAGGTAACCCTTTGACCTCGTCAAAGACATCCTCATACTCATTCGCGATTAGCACAGATGACAAGTCTTCCTGTGGAATCCCAAGCGAATATAGAGGGCTCACGAAGACACCCTCTTCGCGCTTACATCTAATCAACACCTTTCGACTTTCCACATCCGTGACCCTCACCTCTAGCTTCTCGCAATTCACCCTTGTCGCATGCCTCTTGAGCCAATCCATGCCCAAGATGATCCCAAACCCGGCAAAGTTGTGAATAAAGCAATCACACACAAGAGAGCAACCATGACTCGACAACATTAGACCACGACACAACATGCACAAACTGGACGAACCCCCGACTGGATTCGTCACGATCAATATTCTATCACAAATCTCGGGTTCCAAACCCAAGCGACACACAAATTCATTACAAATAAACTAATGCGATGCCCCAGTATCGAATAACACTCAAACTAAAACACCATTAACTGAAAGGGTACCTTGGACAACCACACCCTTCCCCTTTTCCTCCGCAGTAGGAGCTCTTGAAGAAGATGGCATGGCTTCCAAAGCATATGCCTTCACAACCTGCTTTCCCTTAGCTGATTCTGGACAATCCCTCTTCTCATGCACAGGCATTCCGCACTTGTAGCACTTCTTCTCAGCCTTGGGATTCTTGCACTCATTAGCAAAATGACCTTTCTGTTGGCAGTTAAAGCAAACCACCTCACTCTTTGGCTTCTTCTTGCCACCCTTTACTTTCTGTTATTGTTGCTTCCTCTTCTTATTATTACCACCTTGCTGTGGTTTCTGAACTTCCTTGGTTGCAGCGACAACATTAGCTTCCTTAGGAAACAAGCCCTCATGGTGAATAGCTTTTTCCACAGTCTCCTCGAATGAATCGTCAAGATGATCCACCAAAGACCTTCCAATATAGGTATCCAGACCCATAACAAACTTCTCGTTCTTCTAATAAGGTGTATAAATGTAGGAACGAGCATATCTGGACATGGCCTTGAAATCAAAAACATATTTAAGCATAGAACGACCATTCTGTTTTAGCTCTATGAACTTCTTGAATAGACCTGACTTCTGAGCAGTGGGGATAAACTTTTCTTCAAACTTAGCTTGGAATTGTCCCCACGAAATATCTTCCTCTGGAGTCTCAAGTGTAACCGAATTCCACCATTCCATGGCCCTGCCTTGCAGCTGCCTTGATGCAAGCTTTCTCTTAGTTGCATCATCCAGACTCAAGTCTCTAAAGATGCGAACACAAGAATCCGCTCAGATCCCTTGAATGGTTTCTCTCCTAGAGATGTATAATCTTTTCATAGCTTCGCAAAATCTACAACCCTAGGCAACTGAACTCCTACGACCACTGTAGCTGCCACTGGAGCGGGGACCCTTCGCATGAATGCCTCCATCATGGCTTCAAACATGGTAGGGTAGTCTGATGCACCACCATTGCCCCCTCCTGGCACTGCCCCTTCTCTAGAAGTGTGTCTTGTAGTTCATCGATTCATTCTAAATCTGCAAATTAGAATGATAAGTCACTTGCAAGAAAAGCTGCTAAAGAAGTACAAACGATACTATACTGTATATTATCAAACAGTATACATCCAACTGAAATCTACAAATATGTCTCTCATACGTGATTATGTCTTTGAACTTTGGCTAAATTCATTAACCAGGGCTCTGATACCAAATGTGACGACCGCCAATAACCCCTGCACTTTACAGGAGGAATAATGCGCTGAATGGTGTGACAGGCAGTTATGGATGATCATCTAATTAGGTAATCATACGCGGAACCTGTCGTAGAACTCACAGCGCAAGGATAAAATATAATAGAACATATTCAAGAAGTAGAAGTAGTAAAGCATCACATAACAGAGATCTAAAACTTTCATATCATCTAGTGGAAATCCATACAACTTTGGAACAAATCTGTACATGATAAACCTCACTACATAACACTCAGAGTACAAACGAACAATAGAGGAACATCCATATAGGTATTATACGAGAAATAATCAGCCTCCTGCTCATCTTCGGTAAGCATCATCGTCCACCAAGATCTACCATCTACCACCTGTAACTCAGTCTGCCCATCCACAATACCGTATATGAACAGCCCAAGATAATAAGAGGAAATATAAAACCTTGAGTCAGACAACAGTCTTAGTGAGCGATAAAACAGCTATCAAGCATCAACAATAGAGTATAAGAAAGTAGGCAGAAAGTAATACCCAATCTAACAACATCAACAGAGAAGAACTCCAAACCTGTCTTCTCCACACCTGACAGTGATAACCTTTACAATAAACATAAGTATACAAGCACTAGTAATCATATCAACCATTTTAAGTCCTACATAAATAGCCCTAATTGAAACCAACATCCCTTAAGCACAAGCCCCGAAGGCCGAAACCAACATCAGACAAACACCCAATAGACATCTCTCCCAACTTCAAACAATCTACATAGGAAAGCACAAGAAAAACAAACAATAATCCGTGACTCTGGCTATCACTGCCGAACCCTACTTCGAAATCATCGTAATCGTATGACGATCAACCTTGCCATATGTCAAGAGCTAATGGTAACCCCGATACTAATAGAAATCCAACCAGCAACCTTCTAGTTTCTAGGCCTTGCAACGATACCCAGGGTGCTCAACCAGCAACCTTCTGGTCTTTTATCTATCTCTATTATACCCCTGCTTTAGGTCCAGAAAAACCTACGACACGATAATCTCTCAACGTCCAACATCCCTAGTCGTCCTTCCTGACAGTTGTCAATAGCTCAAGCAACCTTCTCGAGCAACCATTATCCACCAAATCACGACTTTTGAGTTGTATCCATATTCGTTACATTCATTGATCACCGAACACTTCACATGCTTCATACCATTCCCCCTGAATTCACGTCAAAGCTATAACCATTGTTGACTCAAAACAGACTTCACTTGGTCGAAACTGCTTTTCATAGCATTCCCTGCTTTACTTCTGAGAAAAACTGGATTTTACGTCAAAACGGTCTTTTACAACGCTTCTGGAATGCTATCATATCATCTAGTTCAATTCTGGATCAATCTGGTGTGAAAAACTAAGTAAAACATCAAAACCGCCTTTTACAACGTTTCTGGAATGATATCATATCTCCTGGTTCAAAAATGGCCAATTTCTCATGATCCAATTTCACACGATCCGGTTTCACACGATCTGATTTCATTCGATTCGATTTCACATGATCCGATTCCACATGATCTGATTTCACATGATCCGGTTTCACATGATCCGGTTTCACATGATCCAATTTCACATGATCCGATTCCACATGATCCGATTTCATATGATCCAATTCCACGTGATCCACTACACATGATCCGGTTAAACACGATCCGATTCCATATGACCGATCACTCTTCCTTAAATTTGCATGATTCACTCTTGCAAAACACATAATCTGAAGCTTTTCAAATCATACGATCCGACACTTTAACTTGCCAAAACCAATTTCCACGATCTGTACTTGGTCAAAAACATATGATCCGAACTTTTATGATCCGATCAATTCTGTTTCAACCTGCATGATCCCAATTCATACGATTCGAAGGAAAATACTTGTAAAATCATTCGATCCAAAGCTCTTATGAAAATCCAACGATCCGATGATAAATCCAATGATCCGAAAGCAAACTCGATGATCCGAACACCGAAAAACCGCCAAATTTTCAACAAATCTTTTCGATTAACTCGATTCTTGAAACGGATCAAACATTCAACTTTTCAATGATAATAGTTCAACCAAAACAACAATCAATCATCAATTCAACCGTCAATTCAAACGAAATTGAACAAATGTCAAAAAAAACATGAACAAACACTTGAATGGATCCAAACATAGAACAAACACATGAAACTACCTTTCAAAAGTACAAGATTTAGATCCTATGATGATCAACCATTGAAAACATACTTATATCGAATAGATTTATAAGAAAATGACTCGAAATGATGAACAAAATGATCAAACCATCCATATACTCAATTGAATCTTCGTGAGAGATGTTTACCACTCACCACTTCTTCGATTTGGCTCTAAAACGATGTTAAACGATGCCGGACAGCGAAGATCCTTCTCTAAATCTCTTGATTCGAGGAAATCCCCCTTCAATTGATGTAGATCTTGCTTAATTAGGTGTAGATCTTCAATCCCTCCTCGTAGATCTCGATTTTAATGGTGGAAGGATGGAGGAGATGAAGAAATGGAGGATCTCAAATGAGAGAATGGAGAAAGTAAAATATTCTCCATGGCTCCCTCCCCCTATTTATAGCCAAAAACCCAACCCTTAGCTGGCCCCACAAATCAGCCTATATTTTAATTTATACAGCCTAGACAAAATTTGTGAAACCTTAAAACAGCGATTTCTCCGAAACCGCTTAGCCAAATTTTAATATGACCACTCTACGGAATGAGAAACATCATTTCTCCCCCAATGAGGCCGATTTCAACACCTGATTCGACCCGAGTCAAAAGTTATGCCCTATACAAAACTGACAGGGACAAAATGGTCACAAAAAAATGGCAAAAATCATGGACATGCCTCACATCCCCATGAACAACATATAAAAAGATGAGAATGGTCCGACCCTTAGGGAAAAAATAAAAATATTTTATGATCCTTTGATACGTAAAATGTGGGTCGTTACAATTCCATTCAAATCAATCAACAAACCACTACCAATAATTTGATAAAATTATTTCTTTTCTATATAAAAATATAATTTGGGTAAAATTATTTCATTTACCCCCTTTACAAAATACTATTGTATCGATTGTCAGTTCAACTTGAAACGATCAAACAACACATTAAAAAACATTTATATATAAAATCTACAAATACACGCTCTCGTATATACTCTCAATCTCGATCTAGGGTATTACTAACTCAATCTCTATCGAGTTGGTATCAGAGCAATGGTTTAGTAATAATCTTGGCTTTTTGGCGTAACTCGATAGAGATTGAGTTACTAACACCGTACATCAAGATTGAGAGTATATACGAGAGCGTGTATTTATAGATTTTATATACAAATGTTTTGTAATGTGTTACTTGATCATTTCAAGTTGAGATGACAATTGATACAACTATGTTTTATAAAGCGGGTAAATGAAATAATTTTATCAAATTATTGGTACCGGTTTGTTGATTGATTTGAATGGAATTCAAATGGGCTTGTGGATTTAAATGGTTTAATATAACCAGAAAAAAGTTTGTGAATATGAATATGAATTTTAATATGGAACTGAATTAGAATTTAACTTAATATAAGTTAAATAAAATTAGAATGGGAAATAAAATGATTTGGTTTTGTTTATTGCTTGCTACTTGGTTGATAGATTGGTCGTATAGTAAAATTTATCAACAAAAATGAATTGAAAACCAAAAAGATAAACTTTAGTATAATGAATTTAAATAGAATCACTAAATGATTTAACCATATGTTTGTTATTTGCATTGTATATTGAGTTAGTGTATGTTGGATAGAGGAAGAATTGGTAGTTTCTTTGCTTTACGATTAGAGTATTGGTTGCCCAGCAAATAGGTAAACCTTAATATATTGATTGGGTGTTTGATTTTATACCCCTGAGTTGTGTAGCCGCTTAGCTTTTGTTTTCTTTGATCGATGTGAGACTCTGATTCTATGTTGGGTTTTTTTTTGTTTTTTTATTCTAATATTCCTTTCTTTCTTTTCTCACCCTCTAATTTCTTTCTTCTAGCTTTCGATACTTGAGTTTGAACACGGGATGTATTATTGTCTAGATTCGAGTGTCGAAATTCCCGGGACGCTACAGGATTGGTGAAATTTTTATCAACACACAACATCCATTAAAATGATTTTCGAAGCTCTGAAAGGATGAAGTAAAAATGAGTGGATCTAAAAGGATATAAGGGCATTTGTAAAAAGGACTAACTAATCCATCATTTGGGCCACATTAGGCCCGTTAAAAATGTTTATGTGTGATCTAATGGTCTGAACGAGTTGTGACCCATCGATCAGAGATACTCACGATCTATCATAAGGCTTTTATGTATGATCCACCATTGAAGGTCATTTACGATCCATCCAAGGCAATATAAATCGTTGATATCAAAGCTCATATTTTGTGCAGAAAACATAAGCTCCGAGGGGAAATTGTTAGCCCCGTTATAAAATGCGGTTCTGAGGTTATACATCAATTGCGGCGCAATATAATGGATCGCACATACAATGGATCGACGACATGTTATGGCTATGGATCCGGCTAAAGTTCAGTGCTGGATCGGGTACGTTTCTAGTTTTGGATTGGGCGCTCTTTATATGATGGGTCGGTTCTCCTACATGTGGATGGGTCGGCCAAATTTATGAGAGACGGATCGGTCAACATCAATACGATGGATCAGTTATAAAACCTGGCATGGATCGTTTGAATTGCAATTTACATACAGTACATGTGGACAGGTCATTGCACTATAACTTGAAGACATGAGGATCATTTGTGTTTAATTGTGATCCGTACAATGATCGTGCATGAATATAAGCATGTAAATATGGCTCGTGCATACGGCAGGTCGCCCAGGCATATTTGAACATGGTTAAAATAACGTTCACATAGCAAGTAAATATGGACCGAATTTTTCTACCCCGGAGGGCTTCCATTTTCATTTCTCAACATTGCTCAATCGTCTTAAACTCCATTAATGCTCCATCAATCATCTCCATAATCGAGAAATCATCAAATATCATCGTCAAGCTTGATTACCGAAGATCAAATCCACGATAATCATTGCTATTAACGAGATCTAAGTATTTCCACGATGAATTCAAGAGATTGTAGAGAGAGAAAAGAGATTAAATTGTAAAAATATAAAAGATGTATAAAGTGAAAGTGATCATGTACCTTCTAATAATGAAATCATCGATTAAATTGGACATAGGCCAAAACTGAGGTCGAACCACTATAAACGCTCTCTACTTTTACTATTTTTCTGCTCTTTCTTGCTCCTAACCTTTTTTTGATTAATTGTAAAGTGTTAAAACACCTCGTGGGGGTGTTAATGCTATTTTTGGCATTAACACATGTAAGATTAGGTGAAAGTTTTTTGTAAGTTGAGAGCGTTATTGTGACGGCCCGCCCCGCACCAGCCTGCATTTCCTCCAAAAGTGCGCTGTACACATGCCCGACTAGCACAAGACGGTCGTCATAAGAAAGAAAAGAAGAGAATGAACTAATCAAGAAACCTGTAGAATGTCTCACAGCGCATGGAATAAAATATAATAATAACATACTTGACACAAATACAGGCGAGACAGTGCATAAGCTGATAACTAGAATCAACATCAATCATCAAAGCAGCGGAAATCCAAATACAGCTTATTACAATTTTCCAAATTTACTGTCTCTAAACAAAAGAAAGCTGAAGTAGAAGATACACCAACAATGCCCAAGCAGTGATCTTCAACAACACAGGGAGAATACTATATATATTACGTGGAAGCCTCCTGCTCGTCTCCGGATCATCTACCCGTGCATCACCAGCTAACCTGTCTCTAGTCTGCTCGTGTGAGCACCCAGAGTAATAAGAGGAGACATAAAACTCTGGGTCAGACATAAAGCCTGGTATGAGCGATAAGCATCTAAACAGAATAATAACAGGTATACTAAACCATACCTGAACCTGGACCTGCAACCAAAGAGTTAGTACCACATACCGTACAATACTCCAAGGTGCCATAATAAATAGTGTAAGAATACGGGGGTGGGGTGTGCATGTCACAATGATAGCAAACAAATCATCCATAGCAACCATCTTCACATCTCTCACTCAGTGCGTAAAGCGTACGACATCTACCACTTTGGAACACTAGACAAACTGAGGTAACGACGAATCCCGACTTGTAGAAACCCTGCTGTGACCAAGCCAAACACTTGGAGTCATGACCAAACATTTCAATGACCCACTTCATTGGTCGTAGCCCTTGGTTCTACCGATGCCATAATGGCCCTGAATCCGCCTTCGCACCTCCTACCATAGTGGTCCAAAGCTATAGACGTCGATAACTCCTTAACACGCGTCCCGCAGCAAAGCCCAACCATGAAGCGAACTCGTTGATTCCCATCTGAATCTTGAGCTCTAACTTCTCATTTGGACTTCCTTTGCATCTCGGGTTTGGTCGAATTGGAGTTGGTCTTCAGAAGAGTCATCACGAAGTAGTAAAAGTACACGTCCGGTTCCCCATGCTCGGTTCGGTTCGGATACGTTCCCCGGTTCGGTTCGGAGTGCCACCATCCTCTGGGTTCGGGTCCTTCTCCCTCATGCGGTTCGGTTCGGTGATTCTGAAGCGGTTCGGTTCGGATACCCCATAGCTTGAGTGTCTCCGTCTCGTCAGCATCAGTTCGGTTCGTGTATTGCTCTCGATTCGGTTCGGAATATGGTATCCATGCTCCTCTTTCTTCCACTTCAGTCCTCCTTATTCCTTCCGATCCCACGCTACGCCCCTCCGATCCGACCAGGCCTTCCTTGTTGCCTCTTCACGTCATGCTCCAGAAAGTACCACGCCCCGGTCCGGTTCGGATATGTCCGATCCGATCCCCTACCCGATCCGATCCCCTACCCGATCCGATCCGGTTAGATACCCTGCAGTTTTCTGCAACTTTCCAGCAACTGTTTATACGCCTCTCGACGGCGTTTTCGACCAATCTAACTATTTGAATCAATCACAAAGCATACCAAAGAGTCATAGCAACATATAACAGCAACCGCAAGCAACAAACAACAATTTAAATGAATCATAATGGATCAAAAGTGGCCAAAACCTCACATTTTCCTATAATCCCTCTTAATCATGTTTAAGCATACGATTAGCAAAACACATCGAAGTTAACCCAAATTTCTAACAGAGCCTTAAAACATTATTTTAGAATTTTAAGAATTTTTCCAGAATTTATTTACGTATAAATTCGCTAATCTTCACTAATTACCCTTAATCACCGTAATTAGTGCAAAAACTATGCAAATCACTCACCTTGGCCACAAACAAAATTCTCATAACTGAAACTCCTCTGATTTGGGCGAATACTGATGCCCAACAGCAGCTCTAACCTTACTTTGGTGTTTTTTCTTCTTAATTTGATACCTCTAAGCCTTAATCCTTGATTAGGAAGTGATTTTTGGGTGTTTTAGAGAGATTTAGAGAGTGGAGGCCATGGCTAGATCAAGAGGAATGAAAGTGGCGGCTGGAAAATGTCTAAAGAAATGTTCTCTAACCCTAATCAGCCCCTATATGCCCCTAAACCCGAAATTCCCCTTGGGCCTAGCTGCTAATCACCCGTTTAAGCCCAATTAAGCTGTTTTTCACCATCTGAAACTTGTTTCAGCCATATCTCCCAAACGGTGAGTCCGTTTGGCTAATGTGACCACTCTACGGAAAGAGAAACCGTCATCCGGAGCCAATGGAAGTGGTTTCAGGTCAAAATTCCTTTCCAGTCAAAAGTTATGGCCAAAACAGTGATAACTAGGGGCAAAATGGTCATTTAAAAATCGAGAAAAATCATGAACATGGGAAATGACCCCAATAGTCGTCTCCCAAAGTTACATGACCATACGACTTCGTATGTGAAAGAAATAAATATTCTACGATCCTATGATGCGTAGAATGCGGGTCGTTACACTCTCCCCCCCTTAAGAAATTTCGTCCTCGAAATTCCTTAACCCAAAACATACAAAGGATCCCGCATGCCTAACAACCACGTACAACAATCAAACATGCAAAACAAGCAAACAAGCCTATCCTAGCATGCGGAAAACTAAATCGAAGTCAAAATCTTACCAGACAAAGAGTTCTGGGTGTGTCTTCCTAATGTCCTCCTCTGTCTCCCAAGTACAATCACTCTCGTCCTCGCCCCACTGTACCTTGACTAGCTTCACCGCCTTCCTTCGAAGTTGCTTCATGTCGTGCTCGACAATACGGGCCGGCTTGCGGTTCCCAACCGCCTCGGTTTCTACTTCGAAGTCCTCTATCTGATCAGGTGAAATAGTCATATCTGAGTCGTGAACGAACTTCCTTAGTTGGGAAACATGAAATACGTTGTGAACTCCCGCCATCTTCTCTGGTAAGTCAATTCTGTATGCCAAATTCCCGACTAATTCAAGAACAGGGAATGGGCCAACAAATCTTGGTGCCAACTTGTCTCTCCTGCCAAATCGTATTACGCTCTTCAACGGAGAAATCTTGACAAACACCAAGTCACCAACGGAAAATTTTAGGTCTCTTCGCCTCTTATCAGCATAACTCTTCTGCCTATCTTGGGCTGCCTTCATTCGTTGCTGAATGATCTTGATCTTATCTGAAGTTTCCCTCACCACATCTGGTCCAAGCATAAACTTCTCGCCAGTCTCTATCCAACATGATGGTGAGTTGCACGGTCTTCCATACAAAGCTTCAAATGGAGCCATACCGATACTGGATTGGTAACTATTATTATATGCAAACTCTACTAGATGCAAATGGTCATCCCATGATCCACCAAAATCCAATATACATGCTCTCAAGAGATCTTCCAAAATACGATTCACCCTCTCCGTCTGACCGTCGGTCTGAGGATGATATGCGGTACTGAGATGTAACTCTGACCCTAGAGCCTCTTGTAAGCTCTTCCAAAACCCACTAGTGAACAACGGGTCTCGGTCGCTCACAATGCTTTTAGGTACTCCATGAAATCTCACTACCCACTTCATATACAATCCTGCTAACTTAGCTGCCGTTCTGGTCGATTTGACTGGTATAAACCTTGCACTTTTAGTCAGTCGATCTACAATTACCCAAATGCTGTCATATCCTGATCTAGTCCTTGGTAAACCATCGATGAAATCCATCGAGACTTGCTCCCATTTCCATTCGGGAATTTCTAATGGCTGTAACAACCCACTGGGCTTCTTTTGCTCGGCTTTAACTAGCTGGCAATTCATGCACTTGGATATAAACTTCCCGACGTCTCTTTTCATCCCTTCCCAGTAGTAAGTCTGTTTCATGTCTCTATACATTTTATTACCACCGGGATGTATAATCAACTTTGAGTGATGACATTCTCTAAGAACTTCCTCCCTCAATCCATTGACATTGGGTACAACAAGCTTTCCATTCTTTCTAAGCCATCTATCTCGATCAAGCCCATACTTGTTCATCTCCTCATCGATACCCATCTCTAACTTGGAGATGATTTCCAATAGGTTAGGATCGTCCCTCTGACTAGAGCCGATCCGCTCAATTAAAGTGGGTCTGATCGTCAAACTTGCTAACATTTCTGGATCCAATTCGCACTTTGGTCTGAAATCAAACCCCGCGATAAACTCTAGTTGCCTCCATTCAAGGAACATAGCCCCTAAGCTGGCATGTCTTCTACTCAATGCATCAGCCACCGCATTGCCCTTTCCCGGTGTATATGCGATGTCAAAATCATAGGAAGCTAAGAACTCTAACCATCTCTGCTGACGGAGATTTAAATCCTTCTGGGAGAAGAGATATTTTAACGACTTATGATCTGTAAACAGCTCAAATCTTTCTCCCAAGAGGTAGTGTCTCCACATCTTTAACGCGAACACGATCGCTGCCAATTCTAAATCATGGGTAGGGTATCTTCTCTCGTGCGGTTTCAACTGCCGACTTGCGTAAGCTACAACCCTACCGTCTTGCATCAATACAGCACCCAGTCCGGTACCACAGGCATCCGTGTATACTGTCATCTCTTCATCCCCCTTAGGAATGACTAACACTGGTGCGCTTGTCAACTTGTCCTTTAGACTCTTGAATGCATTCTCGCACCTTTCATTCCAGACAAAAGCTTGATTCTTCTTTGTCAACTGAGTCAACGGTGCTGCTATCTTGGAGAAGCCTTGGATAAACTTACGATAATATCCCGCTAATCCCAAGAAACTTCTTACATCTGTTGCGTTCTTGGGCGTAGGCCAATCCTGTACCGTAGCCACCTTTGCCGGGTCCACAGCAATACCATTCTCTGATACAACATGGCCAAAGAACCTCACTTCCCTCTTCCAGAAGTGACACTTAGAAAACTTTGCTTTCAATTGGTGTTTTCTCAACACCTCCATCACTACTCTTAAATGTTCCTTGTGTTCTTCCTCTGTCCTCGAATAGACCAAAATATCATCCACGAACACAAGAACAGACTTATTCAACTGATCTCTGAATACCCTATTCATAAGATCCACAAAATATGCCGGGGCATTAGTCAGCCCAAATGGCATAACCAACCATTCATAAAATCCAGACGGCGTTCGAAATGCCGTTTTAGCTATACTCTCAGCTTCCACTCTAAGCTGATGAAAACCTGTCGCGAGATCCAACTGAGAAAATATTCTCGCGCCACTCAACTGATCGAACAAATCATCTATCCGCGGTAGAGGATACTTGTTCTTCCTCGTCACTTTATTCAACTCGCGGTAGTCTACACACAAACGAAGGGAACCATCCGCCTTGGTAGCAAACACAACTGGTGCTCCCCATTCAGAAACACTCCTTCTGATAAATCCCTTCTTCAAAAGATCGCTGACTTGCACCTCGAGCTCCCGCTGCTCTCTTGGCGCCATACGACGAAGTGGCATCACTATAGGTCTGGCATCTTTTACCAAATCAATACGGAACTCAATCTCTCGGTGTGGTGGAAGTCCGGTCACTTCTTCGAAAACATCCGGATACTGGCCAACCACGGGCAAACCTGACAACTCACTATGCGGAATGTCGAGGGAGTTTAGAAAACTAGCCAATACCCCCTTACTGGGTAGACCACCAAACACTATCCTCCGCCCATCATCTGCTCTAGCTGTCACCAACAAGCCCTCACAGTCTACCACCACCCCGTATCTTTGGAGCCAATCTACTCCCAAAATAATGCCAAACCCAGTAAAGCCCAAAACAAAGCAATCACAAACAAACATGCATTCATGACTCGATAAGACCACATTGCGACAAATCATGCTAAGGCTAGTCGAACCACCAATCGGGTTCGTCACTATTAAAGGTCTATCGACAATTTCGGGCTCCAATCCCAACCTATCTACCAGGTCACTGGATATGAAAGAACTGGAAGCTCCGGTATCAAACAAAACTCTAACAGGAACATCGTAAACAGAAAGCATACCTTGAATGACGACATTCTTTCCCTTCTCCGCCGCAGTTGGGGCATTCGACGAAGAAGGAATAGCATTAAGGGCATATGCTTTCACCATTTGCTTTTCTTTAGGGGGCTGTGGACACTTGTCCTTATGATGTCCCATTTGGCCACAGTTGAAGCACTTCCTATCCGCTGGCTTGGCCCGACAATTACTAGCATAATGGCCCTTCTTACCACAGCTGAAGCACTCCACATCTTGCTTATTCTTTTTCTTCTGGCCGTCCTTAGCCTGATTCTGCTTTCTCTTATTCTGAGAACCACCTTTGCCTCCACCACTAGCTTGTGGTTTTGGCTCATCTGCGGATGCAACCTCAGTCTTCGACTTAGGGTAGAGACTTTCCGATCTTAACGCTTTCCCCACAATCGATTCAAACGTCTCATCGATGTGGTTAATAAGTTTTTCCCCCAAGTACTGATCCAAACCAGTTATGAATTTCTCATTCTTTTTCTCGGCAGTATCAATAAGAGATAACCCATATTTTGACAAAGTGTCAAATTCAGCAATATACTCCGAGACAGCTCTGCCATTCTGCTTGAGCTCTAAGAACTTCTTAAACAACATTGACTTCTGAGCAGCTGGAATGAACTTCTCACTAAAGCGAGCCTTAAACTGCTCCCAAGTAATCTGGTCTTCGGGAGTAGCTGCCTTTATAGCATTCCACCAATTCATTGCCCGCCCTTGCAGCTGACGGGACGCTAGCTTTCTCTTCATCGCATCCTCGATACCCAAATCCTCGAAGATACGCTCGCAACTATCCAACCAATCCTGAACGTCCGTAGCCGACTCCGTTCCATGGAATGGCTTCCCACCAAGACTAGTATAATCCTTATTCAGCTTGGCGAAGTCGACTCTTGGCGCCTGCACTATTGGACCACCACCATTTCCACCATTGGGAGCTGCCCTCTGCACATCTCTAAGCATCTCCCTCATGAGGTCAGTAAACATCGTCCTCATGTCAGCAGCATTCCCATTATTGGCTCCTCTACCAGCACCTCTAGTATACCGGCTCATCGTCAATCTGAAAAAGGAAACGATTAACGACTCCATAGTGGTGCTAGTGCAGTACGACTTCATCCTTATACTAGTAATAGTATATATATATAGCTTTTAAAAACCAAAGTAATCACAAATACGCTCTCTCGTATACGTATAATATCTCTCCCTGATAACTTCCCTAGGTTAACTACGCAACCTAGAGCTCTGATACCAAGTGTGACGGCCCGCCCCGCACCAGCCTGCATTTCCTCCAAAAGTGCGCTGTACACATGCCCGACTAGCACAAGACGGTCATCATAAGAAAGAACAGAAGAGAATGAACTAATCAAGAAACCTGTAGAATGTCTCACAGCGCATGGAATAAAATATAATAATAACATACTTGACACAAATACAGGCGAGACAGTGCATAAGCTGATAACTAGAATCAACATCAATCATCAAAGCAGCGGAAATCCAAATACAGCTTATTACAATTTTCCAAATTTACTGTCTCTAAACAAAAGAAAGCTGAAGTAGAAGATACACCAACAATGCCCAAGCAGTGATCTTCAACAACACAGAGAGAATACTATATATATTACGTGGAAGCCTCCTGCTCGTCTCCGGATCATCTACCCGTGCATCACCAGCTAACCTGTCTCTAGTCTGCTCGTGTGAGCACCCAGAGTAATAAGAGGAGACATAAAACTCTGGGTCAGACATAAAGCCTGGTATGAGCGATAAGCATCTAAACAGAATAATAACAGGTATACTAAACCATACCTGAACCTGGACCTGCAACCAAAGAGTTAGTACCACATACCGTACAATACTCCAAGGTGCCATAATAAATAGTGTAAGAATACGGGGGTGGGGTGTGCATGTCACAATGATAGCAAACAAATCATCCATAGCAACCATCTTCACATCTCTCACTCAGTGCGTAAAGCGTACGACATCTACCACTTTGGAACACTAGACAAACTGAGGTAACGACGAATCCCGACTTGTAGAAACCCTGTTGTGACCAAGCCAAACACTTGGAGTCATGACCAAACATTTCAATGACCCACTTCATTGGTCATAGCCCTTGGTTCTACCGATGCCATAATGGCCCTGAATCCTCCTTCGCACCTCCTACCATAGTGGTCCAAAGCTATAGATGTCGATAACTCCTTAACACGCGTCCCGCAGCAAAGCCCAACCATGAAGCGAACTCGTTGATTCCCATCTGAATCTTGAGCTCTAACTTCTCATTTGGACTTCCTATGCATCTCGGGTTTGGTCGAATTGGAGTTGGTCTTCAGAAGAGTCATCACGAAGTAGTAAAAGTACACGTCCGGTTCCCCATGCTCGGTTCGGTTCGGATACGTTCCCCGGTTCGGTTCAAATACGTTCCCCGGTTCGGTTCGGAGTGCCACCATCCTCTGGGTTCGGGTCCTTCTCCCTCATGCGGTTCGGTTCGGTGATTCTGAAGCGGTTCGGTTCGGATACCCCATAGCTTGAGTGTCTCCGTCTCCGTCTCGTCAGCATCAGTTCGGTTCGTGTATTGCTCTCGATTCGGTTCGGAATATGGTATCCATGCTCCTCTTTCTTCCACTTCAGTCCTCCTTGTTCCTTCCGATCCCACGCTACGCCCCTCCGATCCGACCAGGCCTTCCTTGTTGCCTCTTCACGTCATGCTCCAGAAAGTACCACGCCCCGGTCCGGTTCGGATATGTCCGATCCGATCCCCTACCCGATCCGATCCGGTTAGATACCCTGCAGTTTTCTGCAACTTTCCAGCAACTGTTTATACGCCTCTCGACGGCGTTTTCGACCAATCTAACTATTTGAATCAATCACAAAGCATACCAAAGAGTCATAGCAACATATAACAGTAACCGCAAGCAACAAACAATAATTTAAATGAATCATAATGGATCAAAAGTGGCCAAAACCTCACATTTTCCTATAATTCCTCTTAATCATGTTTAAGCATACGATTAGCAAAACACATCGAAATTAACCCAAATTTCTAACAGAGCCTTAAAACATTATTTTAGAATTTTAAGAATTTTTCCAGAATTTATTTACGTATAAATTCGCTAATCTTCACTAATTACCCTTAATCACCGTAATTAGTGCAAAAACTATGCAAATCACTCACCTTGGCCACAAACAAAATTCTCAGAACTGAAACTCCTCTGATTTGGGCGAATACTGATGCCCAACAGCAGCTCTAACCTTACTTTGGTGCTTTTTCTTCTTAATTTGATACCTCTAAGCCTTAATCCTTGATTAGGAAGTGATTTTTGGGTGTTTTAGAGAGATTTAGAGAGTGGAGGCCATGGCTAGATCAAGAGGAATGAAAGTGGCGGCTGGAAAATGTCTAAAGAAATGTTCTCTAACCCTAATCAGCCCCTATATGCCCCTAAACCCGAAATTCCCCTTGGGCCTAGCTGCTAATCACCCGTTTAAGCCCAATTAAGCTGTTTTTCACCATCTGAAACTTGTTTCAGCCATATCTCCCAAACGGTGAGTCCGTTTGGCTAATGTGACCACTCTACGGAAAGAGAAACCGTCATCCGGAGCCAATGGAAGTGGTTTCAGGTCAAAATTCCTTTCCAGTCAAAAGTTATGGCCAAAACAGTGATAACTAGGGGCAAAATGGTCATTTAAAAATCGAGAAAAATCATGAACATGGGAAATGACCCCAATAGTCGTCTCCCAAAGTTACATGACCATACGACTTCGTATGTGAAAGAAATAAATATTCTACGATCCTATGATGCGTAGAATGCGGGTCGTTACAGTTATTCTTTTCCTCCTTGGGGCTTGCTTTATCGGTTTAGGAAGTGGATGATTAGATATGGTGGCATCAAATGAGATTATTTCAGTACAAAGCTAAGTTCAGATAAACAATTGAACTATTACATTTTTCTTGTAAGTTATAAAGCTATATTTTCTTTGAGTCCCTGGTTATATGTATTTGTCTGGATATAACACTGTCAAACATGACCCCTTTCTTTGATTTTGCCCAAATTTTGCCGTAAATGTTGGTTTTGCTAATCATATCATGTTCCCATGGATTGTTAAAAAAACCATAGAATATACGCACTTACCTAACTCAATATTATATGGTCCCAAGTACGTGCATGATTACAAAATGCACATGCTTTCAATCTTACATACAACTCTCAAGAACAACGACCTACACACATTCATGACATTTTTGATATGTCAAAATGTCATGCATGCCTTAATCAAGTAGCCAATATTTTAATGATGGTGCATAATGGCAGTAATCGAACACATAAGTTGTTAATTGATGTAGTTTATAACCAATGCCAATGACCATAACACACGTATAATTAAGTATGAGAAGTACAAAAACTAAAAATTTAATAAGGGAAGCCGAAGGCTATGATAAAATAACTCGCTTTCATGCAAAAACTATCATGCTTCAAGCGTTTCCTTGGATGTTTCGATATAATTGAGCATAATGCAATACATTACCATCTAATAATCGGTAACTGATTCATAATGAAAATGCTTGCTTTATAGTTGTTTTCCCAAAGAACATTGCATGTAGAAAGTGTTTATATATATATATATATATATATATATATCAAAATTCAAAAAGACTACTACAAAATGCTAACACTTTATTATATATTCTATGATGGTAATGCTTAACTTCTTACATAGTTCTTATTGTAAGTGTATATAGAACTAATATAAGGAAAATTGTATGTTACATTTTACAAATACCACAAAAAAAAAAATAGAAATCAGAGCACTACAACACCCTTAGAGGCTCATGCTCTTTTAGCTCGTATTTTTAAAAATTGCCAAAAAGGTACAAACATGATTTGCCATTTAGATTTATATTTGGCAAAATTGATCATGCGTACTGCATTAGAAAACCACAACTTTACGTACGTGACTATGAGTTAATTAGTAAAACGTTGTGGTTTTTTATTTTTCAACATAAATTAAGTTATGTTAAATATTATCCTTATGCGGTTATCTTGTGTGATAGTTTATTTCAAAGACATTGAACTATTGTTGCATTAAAGTAAGAACATCAAATATTAATAATACACCAAAACTTCAACCGATTAGAAAGACAAAATATTAGATAGATAATATTTTAGAAAATGGGAATATATATGTATATGTATATATTTGTGTGTGTGTGTGTATATAGGGAAATGGTCCGCTACACCTCTTATATTGCACGTGAATTCCCCCCTGAATTTCAGCCACTCATTCCGATTTTAATATTCATTCTTATATATGTATATGTATATATACAGTGGTTCAATACTAAAAATCGGATGAGTGGTTGGAATTCAAGGGGAGAATTCATGTGCAATATAAGAGTTGTAGCGGAACATTACTATATATATGTATATGTATATATAGTGGTTCAATACTAAAAAAACGAAATATTAACGGGTGGTGATCCCTTTCTTAATTTAGACTATGCAATGTCTATAGGTCATGTCCTAACATAATTGAAAAACAACTTGCATATTATATTATCTACAGGAGGTATAATGTTAATCAGCAAATGTGAAAAAAGAGTTTCTTTTGCATTCTACAAGGTAAAGACAGGTCTGAGCTGTTGTGAGTAAAGTCAACATTGTGATTCTCAAAAGGATGCCAAATCATGTTAAGTTATAATTCTACCTCCATTACAAAGAAGAGATGCAAAGTCGCATCAAAGTTCCATTTAGATTATATACGCACTCTTTCGTTTTTCTCCTCCTAGAACCCGTTGTCAAGTCTATACTCTGATATCTTTGAATCATCTTTTTGGAAAAAAAATATCTATAGAAGGTGCCCGTCATCCAAAACAACTTTTTTTGGTTTACCAATGATCTTCATTTATATTAAAGGATAAAAAACAAGTTGTTTTCCAAAAGGCAAATTTTACAATTAAATAAAAATTACAAATCGCTTTTGCTAAGCTTCTTGAATAGGATTCTGTTCTTAAAATTAACAGTAAATAACAGCTTCATGTGTAAAAATGATGTTCGGTATGCTATCCCTTGAATCATTGTCCAAATTATTCAACATATTTCTCTATTGGTATTTTTTTTGGCTAAAACGATCGGTTATTTAAGCGACTGCAAACACTTTTTATTATAATAAATAATAAATACATTTTTATAGGTGATAGACAAAGTGACTACCAACTACATCGGTTTTTAAAGTGGATCGTCCACCACAGTCGGAATTTATAGTCGTTCGTCCACTCCACCTAACATGCTTAAGGCACTGGAGCTAGTCAAGTTGACTAGATTACAAAAAAAAATACTTAGCTCACGATGCAGGGAGGCAAAAAAAAGATTACAAGTTAATAGGATAACCTAGTACTACATCCTAAGCTAAAGCATACACATGCCACACAATGTGCAACAACAACAGCCAGAAACAGTGACAAAAACCGTCACTCCCCATCACTATGCTGCCTACACTGTATAGTCACTTCAGAAGAAAATACCAAACCTTCAAGACACAAAAGTAAGCTTCCAGGCTCAGCAAGAGCAATTAGCATAGAGTGTCTAGGAGCAAATAACATCATAATTCGAAGAACAGTGCGAATATGATCAGAGTGCAATCACACAGATCTCCACTATAAGACTAGGCAAGAATATTATAAAACGAATTACCTTTCATGCTTCCACATTAAAATGACATAAGAAAAACTGAGAAAAATCATAAAGGAATGGAACCAAAACATGGTTCAAAGTAGGAGTACCAACGCCCAAACCAACCTCTCCATAGACCAGCCATCGCCAAAATGTTGTTGGCAAGGCAATGCAACGAACCACTATGGAAGCATGACGTTAAAAAACAAGGAGTCCTAGCTAGCAAACACTGACACTGACAAGGCTCCAAAACAATAAGAAAAAGACCTGATACCACCTCCAAAAACTCAACTAATCCATGAAAATAAGCATGGCGAAACCAATAATACCACAAGTCGATAACGGTCTCAACAAAGTCCACTATATGGACTAGAGCAAGCCGAAACAAGAACCAACCAAACAAAACTTACCAAAACAGACAGCTAAGAACTATTCTAGCCAGTAAAACACCAACACGTCGAATATATCGATCCACATCCTATAGCATAAGCTTTAGACTTCCATTAAGTCTTCAACACAACTATAGCAGAGGACCATTGAAAGTTCAGCAAGAGAAGAAGTCATGAATCCTAAAATCTAATTACAGAGATATGAAAGTAGTGATTATGATGGGAAACACTACGTGACAAGTCGATTAGGCCGAAGGATGGGATAGGCAAGTAAGAGGGATAACAGATCTGACTTGAAGCGTGGAATTAGGGCAAATCAGTGAGAGAGGGACGAAGCTCAAACCACAAACCATCATGTAGGAGAAAACATGCCAAGGGGGAGGAGGAAGAAGCAGAGAGAAATGTTGTGAGGAGGAGAATGAGAGGAAGAAGAAGCGAAGCGTATAGAAAGAGAATGAAAGAAAACAAAAGCGGCCAGTCGCCATTAACGATGTCAGGTACTTCGATTTGCCCTTCAGTTGCAGATGCTTGGTGGTTATCCTTGTGCTATCTTTAGCATCATCGGTACCGCGCCTTTTAAGGGATGAAGTCCTCAACGAACAAACATATTTCTCTATCAAATTTTATTCTTCTTCATTAAAACAAACCACTTATCATGTAATGTAACAGAGTTCCAGCTTCCAACCTCTTAATAATTGTTGATGATCTGTTTCCATAGCTATTTAATTTCCAAAATATTTTCCCATTTCTTTCCAGTATCACAGGATCAGTTTTAACAGCAGTAGCCCATTGATTGTCCTGAATTTTCAGTTCAAGAAACGTAGAAGCTTTAGCATAAGGCTGACAATTAGAACCGAGAACCGAAAACCCGAACCGACCTGAAAAGACCCGAAAATGTCATCAAGACCCGATCAAATCCGACCCGCATAGACCCGACCCAAACAGAAATTATTGAAATATATGTATTTTAGTGTTATTATTCAACCGGACTCGAACCGACCCGACCCAAGCTTCGATCCGACCTGACCCGAACCGAAGATCGGGTCGGGTCGGGTCAGGTCCAGATATTTGAAATGTATAGTTTAGACCAGACAAAACCCGACCCGCCTAGAACTAAGACCCAACGGGCCGGGTCCGGGTCCATCGGGTCGGTTCTAATTGCCACCCCTACTTTAGCACATACTTTTTCTGCCACAACCTTTGCTTTCAAACAACAGTAGCACGTTGATTGTCCTGAGTTTTCAGTTCAAGAAACGTAGAAACTTCAGCACATACTTTTTCTGCCACAACCTTTTCTTTCAAAAGAATTTCATCTAACTCAAAAACGAAAAGCAATTGTCTTGTTTGTTGTAAAATTTTCAAATTAGTTTTGGGGTATGGGTTTTTTTTTGAAGAAGGAAACAAGAATGGAAGAAGAAAAGGTGTGGGTAGTCCACATTGTAGAATATTGAGGGGTATGCCTCTATATATGTAAAAGCTTGATATATGATATCAAAAGAAATAAGAGAAGGGAGAGACAAGCCAATGCATGAACAAGACATGATACTAAATGTTTAATGGTCAAAAGATGGGCCTTAGAGCTCTTGGGGTCTCGTGATCCATTGGTCCATGAGATGACCGATGGGCCTGGACCGTTGTATTTTTGAATTACAACGTGCGCATTTGAAAATTCGCAATGCTTCAGAACGTTGCAAAATGGCGCCGTGTTTCAAACTGAAGGGACACGACGTTTACGAATAGAAACAGATACGACCGTTACAAACGATCGCGATGGTTCATGGACAGACACCTCTGGGAGCCTATAAATTCCAACGCCTAGAACTGTTGCAAATCACTCTGAAAATCAACTTCTTCTTCCTCGTCTTTCTGATCTGTGACGCCATTAAGTTTTCAAAATAGCAGTTTTGTAACGTCGCCAAGGCGTTGCAAATTCCAAAATCGTCGCAGATTGGATCTTCTTATCTACTTGATTCTTGCACCATCATAAAACTATAAACAGGGTGCTCTTGATCGAATCAAAGTCGTACAAACTTTGAATCTGATTTCGTTGTTCCAAGGCTTTATTGAATCTTGAAAGTCAATAGTTCGATAATTTGTTTGTACCTGGTGGATTGAACTATTGTCTGAAAGAATTTGCTCCGCAAATCATTAAAGTCTAAAGTACAACAATATTCATCATCAAATGGCCTCAAACCACAAAATTCCCCAATAAATTTTCAAGGGATGTATATTCAATTATGGAAGGTTTGAGCGCATTGCAAGTTATGAATCAGCATTTGACGAAATTGGATCGTTTTGATGGTGAAAACTTTACTCGTTGACAAGAGATTATGAAGTTCTTCTTAATCAACGACAAATTGTTCTATATCTTGGAAGACGATTTGGAAGATATACCATGGGAAACCGCTGACGAGGATGCCACTCTGAAACCAAAATGTGCAAAGTGCAAAGAGGATGATTTTCTATGCAGAGGGCACATTCTGAATGCATTGTCTACTCCAGTCCACAACACTCATAGGACCTTGGAAATTGCAAAGGAACTCTGGACTTCTTTGGAAAGAAAGTATCGCATATCCGAGGCAAGTAATAAAAAAAATTCTTATTTGTAATTTTATGGATTTCAAAAGGGTCGCCAACAAGTCCATAATTGGACAAGTGAGTGAAATCTTGCTATTGGTGAATCAACTTAAAGATGTCGGTATTGATCTCCCTAAATCTTTTGTTGTTGGAGTTATTATTTCGAGGCTCCCAAATTCTTGGAATGATTATAAAGAAAAATTAAAACATGCGGAAATGGACTATATTTTAGACGGTTTACAATGTCATCTTCGTATTGAAGAGGATTCTCGTAAACGCGAACTAGATGATAATCCGCAAACTGAGTCTCAGGATAAGGCAAATAATGTTGAAATTACCGATAAATTGAAGCCTAAAATTGGGACACAGTTTAAGAAGAATAATAATTCCAAGAACAAAAAAAGGGTGCCTGTTACTTGTAACAAACCCGGCCACTATGCCCAAGACTGTCGTCTTCGAAAGAAACAACAAAAAGTGAATTTGGTCGAAGAAAATATAGTGCTGTCGTACAAGAGGCAAACTCTGTTAGTGGCATTAATAATGATTGGTGACTCCAAACTGGAGTAACCATTCATGTTTGCAAAGATCGTAATCTATTTAAGACTTACGAAAAAAATAATGGAGAATCCAGCAAAGTTACTAGCGCAAACAAAGTTGCAAGCAAAGTACCGGGAAAAGGCACTATTGAACTTTCATTCACCTCTGGGAAATTCTTACATTAGTTAATGTATTTTATGTACCTGATATGTGTAAGAATTTGGTTTCTGGATACCTTCTTAATAAAGGAGGATTCAAGACGGTGTATGAGTCTGATAAGTTAGTGTTGTCCAAGAACAAAAAATTTATTTGACAGGGATATTCTTGTAACGGCATGATTAAGTTGAATCTAATGAAGAAATCTTCTGCTTATATTGTTGATTCTGTTAATTTATGGCATGATAGATTAGGACATGTTAATTATAAGTCTCTTAGAAGTATGCATAAATAAGGATTAATTTCTAATTGTGATTTTGAGTCTATCTCTAAATGTGAAATATGTGTTCAAGCAAAAATACGCCGGAAATCCTTTAAATCTATAGAAAGGAAAACTGGTTTGCTTGATTTGGTATGTAGTGATGTGAGTGACTTAAAGAGTCATATCACCTATGGTAGTAACAAATACTATATAACATTTATAGATGATTATACTAGATATGCATATGTATATCTAATGAAACCGAAAGATGAGGCCTTTGATAAATTCAAAATTTACAAAGTAGAAGTCGAAACACAATTATGAGTTAAAATTAAAGTGTTACATTCAGATCGTGGTGGTGAATATTTTTCAAATGAATTTACTTTGTTTTGCAAAAAAAAATGGTATAATTCACCAGTGTACCGCCCCGTATACACCACAACAAAATGGTGTTACTGAAAGAAAAATAGAACTTCAGTAGAAATGGTTAACGCCATGCTCATAAGTTATAATTTACCTTATAACTTGTGAGGTGATGCTATGTTATTTGCATGTTACGTTTTAAATAGAGTACCACTTAAAAAGAATAATATTTCCCCTTATGAATTATGGTTTAATAGAAAACCAAATCTTACTAGACTTAAAGTTTGGGGTTGCTTAGCATATGTTAGAAAACCTAATCCCAAACGACCCAAGTTAGGAAATAAGGCATTTAAGTGTGTTTTCATAGGATATTCCCTGAATAGTATAACTTATAGATTCCTTATTCTTGACACCTTAGAAGTTATAGAATCTGTAGATGAAGAATTCTTTGAAAATCAAACTATTGAGAATCCATTGAGACCGTCTAGTCCGGAACCAACTGTGACCAATGATTTCAATGACGAAGATTATGCTCATGCTCAAAACAGCAAGGAAGTGTCAGTACTAGATAATAGTACTGAACACAGGAGAAGTAAAAGAGCGAGAATAGAGAAGGACTATGGTCCTGTAACACCCCATAATTTTAACAACACTAAAAAGGACAAATTAAATAATAATTAATTTAATATTCAAAATTAAGGGAAACAGACGGTGCCATTGCATCCGTATCGAAATTCTGGTCAAGATAGAGATTTGGTTTGCGTAAAACAGATACCGTATGAAGAAGTTATAAAGGTTTGAAGTTTGTATACGCGTAAGAGAATATATATATATATATATTATATAGGGTCCAGAAATTCAAAATTTGGTTCAAAAAATTCAAAATCGCGTAGATTGGGGTGAGCGGGAAAAATCCCGCCCAGGGGTGTCGACCCCTGGGTCGACCCCCCTAGGGCAGACGTGGCAGTTAGGGTTTGGGGGCTGGCGGCTATAAATATGGCTCCATTTCTCTTTGTTTTCTACACTGAAAAATAATGGAGGACTAGATGCTGTCGGTGCCCAGACTGAATCAAACCTTTTCCTTCTTCTGCAATCAAGTTAATCAAGTGTAAATCTATGATTCAACCTCTTCTATTCTCCTTTTATCTTTCTAGATCCAAACAATGGGAGTTTAAGTTACTTGTAGATTTAAATAATTAAAAAGTAAAACATGATATGACTATAATTTGGATTTATGCCCGTGACTACTTGAATCATACCAGATCTGTAATAGCTTGTGAATCCATGATATTTTGGCATAACTATGACTTGGATCATCGGATCTACCTTCGATTATAGATCTAATTCACTATTTAAATCACCTTGTACCTATCATGTTGTGGTCAAATTGGATCTGTTACTAGTTGGACATCTAAATTATTATTTAGATCTTATCATGCCTATTATGACATTCCTATTATGTTAGAATCAGTTCTATTATCTCATGTTCACCGGATCTGTTCTTATATTCCCATCTTTTAAAAATGGAACTATATGTTTATGTCAATTTTGTTAGTATAATCATTTTTGTCATCTTCCCTTCATCTTTCCCTTTTTATTTTATATATCCTGACTACTTTCGAGCCTATGCATGCCGTTGAAATATGCGAATGCGTTAAATGGGGAACGAGGGGAAAACATTGAAATTGGGCATAACTTGTAAATGGGGAATTTGGCATAACTTGAATAATGTTTATGAATATGAATTTAGGGCATATAATTCATTATGAACATAACTGGGGAAAAAGGGGCATGAAAACTTATAACGACATAGGTAAAAATTGGCTAATAATGAAATGCCTAGGATTACAGTAATTAGAAACTGCAACTGCGCTTAGACACAAGGTTAGATTACACATGTGGTGGAAGTCTTCCCGGAAACGCCCAGCATATCCAGTGACCACAAGTGGTGAAACTAATGTGAGAGGTCTAGTTGCACAGATACAAGACGTGCTAAGACATGAGGCTAAGTTCGACTTGTGGAAGAAGCCTGCCCGGAACCGACCGGTATATGCAGCATCCACAAGTGGTAGGCTTAATGTAAGGGGTCTAGCACATTATAACCATAATGGACATGGTAATGAATTGGAATACTTAACCTAGTTGAATCCATAAGGATTGTCTGAACATGAACTTGAATAAGGGTTAAGTAAACTTGGTTGAAACAGTGAGAAGGTTAAGTATATCTGGGTAGGTTGGGTAATATTTATATATAGGCCCACAAACTTGACCTATTGGGGTTATATAATTAAAGACACCATTAGGTAAGCATAACCTGTGGAAATCCTAGTGGGGATACAAGACAAGGGAGAGAGCTTGTATCATCTTGTGTGAAGGGCCCGTTTCAGTCATTAACCCATAGAACAGTATCAGATGAGTACACCGTCCTAGGTCGGAGTTGGGACACACTTACAGGGCTGGTTGTAAGAGATCCAAACGTGGAGGACGGTGTGGGCGGCGCAAACTGATCGGGGCTATGTGCGTGCATGGTGCGGGCAGAGGGGGATAAAACGACCGTGACACCAGTAGATATGGTTGTGCACATCAACGAAGGGTTTCCACTTTAGTAAGTGATACCTCCTACTGTGGGGCCGGCACAGGGTATATACGGAGTAGGGAGTCGGTCGATTAGGTTAGTAGTTAGGGTACATCTAGACTCTGGTAAAGTTTAGGAGCCTGTTAGGATTGGGCTGCCTGTGGATTGTATGGGGTTAAAACCTCTCACCAGAAGTACGCCTAAGTCTACCATCTTATAGTTGTTTGGATCATCTCATTCTGGTTATACTAGTATCGGTGCAGAGAATCAGAGTAATCATCACGGAAGCGTATACACTCTATCATGTTTACATTTTCACATCTTCCTTTTGTGATATTATCTCTCTTATCGACTTTGTATGCCTGTCATGATACTTTTACTTATTTATTTGCTAAAAGTAACTGGACTAGCCAGAATTTATGTTTGACCCTTTTTGTTTCCTCTTCTTTCTTCCGTCCTCCCCTCCCCCCCCCCCCCCCGGTTCTCAGGGAGGGAATACTCGAGATTGATCAGGATTCTGCTATCATTTGTCTGGAGCTGCTTAGATGTATTGCTCAAGCTCCTATCTTTGCTACTATGGCTATGTTTTTATTTGGGGATTATGCTTTTTTATATTGTACTCTAATGTTTTAAGTACAAGACAGAAGTTTTTATGATGTACTAGTTTTTATGTAAGTCAGACATATGATGTATTGAACCACGATGCTTTATGATTAATAAAGTTTGTTTTTATTCCGCTGCTATTTTTATATCTATCTTGTAATGTTACTGTTTTTATTTACCTATAATGCTTCATGAAACTTAATACATTCCCTAAATGAGTGACATTAACGGACGTGCGGTGTCACACTTGGTATCAAAGCTGAAGGTTACCAGATTAGATAAAAGTTTTTGAAACTATTTTCAAAAAGGTTTTAAAAGAAAGTATTTTCAAAAGAAAAGTCTGTTTTGAAAAACATATTCCCCAAAGCCATATGTACAATATTTCGATCCTTTATCTGAATCTCTTTCCTTTTCTTTTCAGCATGTCTGGGGAACCTAATATTCCAAAGGGTGTTACGATGCCAGGCTGGTTCCATAGGTATCTAGAGGCCACGGCACCTGCCGGTGGTCAAGCTGTCGTTCCTCCCCCAACTGCACCCGTCGTTCCTCCTCATCCTCCGCCGTGTATAGAAAACTTCTCTAGGATCTGCAAAGATTTCCGGGCTATGGGAAGAAAGCCATTCCATGGAACCGAGACGTTCATAGAGGCAAGTAATTGGCTCAAGGAGACATAGGACTTGTTTGGAACTTTCTATGTGGATGATCGTAGGAAGATTCAGCTAGCCGCCTGACTACTGAAAGATGAAGCTTCATTTTGGTGGGAAGTAAACCAAGCGGAGCATCCGGTGGAGACATGAGATGATTTTAGATAGAGGTTTGAAATGAAGTTTCTTTCTCAATCTAAGCATGCAAATGGAAAGGTTCTTGGTGCTCAAACAAGGAAACATGACTGTTAAAGAATATGTGAACAAATTCAACCAGCTAGCCAGGTTTGGATTGTAACCGGTGGATATTCCGCATAAGAAAGCTTTGCGATTTGCTAAAGGGCTGGTGAACCCTTCATGGGTTAGCTATGTCCCATATTCCAACGGGAGCTACTTTTGAAAGGCTTGTTAATATGGGCTTGATGCTTGAGGAAGAAAAAGGAGAAAAGAAGGAAGTTAAGGCTGAGGAAACAACGCAAAACAAGAAAGTATGGCCCAAGAAAGGACAGTAACAATAATAACAGAAGAAGGGCGGAAAGAATGACAAGGGTAAGTGTAATGACCCGCATTGGCAGAGGTATTATAATTAATTTATTTAATTATATAAATAGTGATATAGTGAATTAAATGGTCGTGGAATTAAATAATGATGAATATTTAATTAAAATAATAAATTAAATAATATATTTAATTCTGAAATAATCAGAATTGGCTGAAATGGCGATATGTGTGAATTGGGCAATTCGAATTATATAATTCAGTTTAAAGTTGAACGTATAGTTTATAATATAATTATAAACGAGCTTGAAATGGCACTGCAGTTCATAATTTGGCGATTTGAACTTCAACTGAATGTACAGGATTCGTTTTAAGCCGGATTTCTGTGAAACAAGAAACGTGTGGAGCTGGTGAAGTATATCTTTCTAGTGGAAGAGGAAAATGGGGATTTCGTCGTGTAGATTTTGATTCACGTCCAAATCAAATTTTAGAAAAGTCGATGTGGAATTCCTTTATAATTTATAAAGGAATTATTTATATTTTAAAAAGGAATTTCAATATAAATCGAATATCGGGTTGACCCAGATTGAAATATCAAGTTAGAAATTCATATAGGAATATTCTAGAGCTGTATGGTATTCCACTATGAATATATACGATAATATTTATTTATAAATATTTAATTTAATTATATTTAAATATATTTATATATTTAAATGGGTCATTCAGAGCTTTAAAAATAGCCACTTTTGCAAACGAAGTCGGAATTCGACGAAACTAATTTTGTTGGATCTGCAATGTCAAATAGTTGTTAGATTTCCAGTTTCGTGATTTTTAGAGTCACTGTGTGGTCGTACGGATTTTTAGAGTGAGAAATAATCAGTATTTTGATGGTTAAAAATACGCTGTGTGAGCAAACGGAGTCGGAATTCGATGAAACCAGTTTCGTTGGGTCCGCAATGTCGAACTGTGGCTGCATGTCCAGTTTGGTGATTTTTGGGTATCGTATGTGGTCACAGGAATTTTAGAGGATGAATAAAAACATCAGTTGCTTAAAATTTAATATAATATTCAAAAAAAAATATCTAAAACTCTCTATAAATAGGCCACCATCAAATTCCTAAACCTAATTCATTTCTGAGGTCAACGAAAATTCCGCCGTCAGTGTTCGTCTTCAGGAAAACAAATATTCACCTTCAAAATTCGAAATCAAATAGAATAAAATTTCTAAAATCATCTAGTAAGGATATTTGAAGTTCTCAGAACTTCCTCTTCATTCGGATAGCAATTTCGTGGAGTTCGATGTCAGCTCAGTTGTTCCAGGAATTTTCCGCGACAGCCTAGGGTTACCTCGTTCGAGAGGTATGAGCATTGATGGAAGTTGGGATGGTTATTTTTGGGTTCAGCATAGGTTTTCGCACTTCCATGCATTGTTTAGGGTGGTTCGGTGGTGGTAAGTGACGGTAGTTATTGTGAGGCGACGGGAGTATACTGGTAATCGCGACTCGCGATGATGGTGCGAGTTATAGGAGAAGAACTTGGGAGTAGCGAGATGGAAATGGAGAGTTCAATTTGGGTTTTTGTTTGGAGAATCATGGATTGAAGGGGGAAATTCGGTTATGGTGAAAAGTGGAGGATACGGGAGTGAATACCAGTTTGGGGAAGAAGAAAGGAGGCATAGGTCTGGGCTTTAAGGGGTGAGATGGGCTGATCCAATGAATGTAAGGCCCGGTTCTAAATTCTATGTTATTTAGTTAAATATTTAATCAAATAATATATTGAACTTGAAAATTGTATAACTCATCCATACGAGGTCAGTATCGAGAACCGTAAGTTGCGTTGGGACCGTATGGACGAGATCTTCACAATGAAGCTGACTGGGAGTGGATTGGGGTTCGTTACAATTTATAGTGAAATAAATTGTCCATCTGAATCAACGACAATTATCGTTATTAACGATGATAGTCCAAAGTGAGTAAATCTCACTAACTCTGAACAGTTTACCAATTCATGTTGTACTTTTAGAACTGTTAGATATTGGCTGATTGACTGTGTGTTGACTGTTTGATTGAACTGCAAGTCAGTTAGTTGAATTTCTATATTGATTCTGTTTAATAGAATATATCATATGGAACTGAAAGTGATGTTATCTATATTGTTTAACATCTGTGATGCAGGGAAACAGGTTGGAGGAATCCAACTGGATTCCTCAACATTTATTTTACTGTGATTCATATATTGTAATATATGGTGTGATATATAATTTGCTGTCGATTATATGTGTTTGGACGATACTGATCATCATGATTTGATATGTTGAATACCATAACATACCGAAATGTTGATAAGGGAATATTTTCAAAGTGATATTTGAAAATAAACTATTTATAAATGGAATATTTATAAATAAGAAATATTTATAAATTGGAATGTTTATAAATAGGAGATATTTAGAAAATGAATAAACGTTATAAAATGGAAACTATTATAAGAAGGAAATCATTTGTAAAGTGAAGAACCGTTACTAAAAGTAAATCTTTATAAATGAATAGTTTAATCGAGTTAAAAGGAGTTAATCGATGTTAGTTTCATCGAGTTAAAAGGAGTTAATCGATGTTAGCTTAATCGAGTTAAAAGGAGTTAATCGATGTTAGTTTAATCGAAAGGAGTTAATCGGTGTTAGTTTAATCAATTAGAGTTAAAGCAAATGAGTTAATCGAATATAGTTTATGCAAATAGAATAAAGTAGTTAATCGAATATATAGTTTATTCGAATAGAGTAAAAGGAGTTAATCGAATATATAGGTTATTCGAATAGAGTAAAAGGAGTTAATCGAATATATAGTTTATTCGAATAGAGTAAAAGGAGTAAATCGAGTATATAGTTTATTCAAATAGAATTAAAGGAGTTAATCAAATATATAGTTTATTCGAAAGGAGTTAAGTGAAACGAGTTAATCCAATAGCGTTAGTCCGATAGAGTTAATCTAATAGCGTTAGTCCGATAGAGTTAATCTAATAGCGCTAGTCCAATAGAGTTAATTGATAAGGGTAAATCGAATAGAGTAAATTGAATAGAGTTATCGAATATACCTTATTCGAAGGAAAGAATTATCGAATAGAGATGATTCGAAGGAGAGTTACGTAAGGAAGTTGTTAAAGAATTAAAAGGGTGAACTTTTTCTATTCAAGGTTAGAAACGTTGTTCGGTTAAGGTCTGAGAGGTAGTATTACCCCAACTTGATTGACTCCATTTTTAACTAAGGAATGGTTAAGGTTCGAGAGTGAAAGTGGTTAAGTGAATTTAGTAAATAAGTATAGTGGTTTGAGTTGTCGTCGCGATGTTGATTTAAACCTCTGTTAAATCCAAGTAAAGAAGATTTGGAAATGTTTTCCAAACGAGAAATTAGAAATGTTTTCCAATGGTAATAACATATATTTTCTAAATTTAGAAATTAAGAAATGTTGAATATAGGGAAACAGGAGATGGAAAATGAACTAAGGAAATATATATATATATATAATTGATGATTGATTGATAGAATTTCCATTTGGAAATAATATCGTTATTTGCACACGTGTTTTTCTTTGATAGTTAAATCACAGACTATCAAAGTTTTGACCATTTTAACGTTGTTAATATGGAGAGACCGTGTAACACCCCGTAATTTGAACATAAAAATTCACAAATTAAAGTATACTTAATTAAGTGAAATGGGTTGCGTAGAGAAATATATATATATTGATATATATATATATATATATAATTGAAAATTAAATAAATAAATATGCAAAAATGTTCAAAACAGCGAATTGGGAGAGGGGAATAACCAAACCGGCCGATTTTTGAGGTCGACCCAAGCCCGTTGGGTCGACTAAGGGTTAATCCAGGGTGTTTGGCTGTCAACCCGTGGGCCGATTCGCTCAAATGCAGATTTTGCATTTGAATGTTCTCATGGTTCAGCTTTAATCTAAAGGCCCTAGATGGTTCCTACACTTGACTTCTTCCCCAAGACATGCTTTGATGGCTAGGATCTAAACTAAGGTTTATCCTATGGCTAAAACTATCCTAGTCTTCTATAAAAAGTCCCCTAACCTAAACCTAAATGCTCATTATTCAATCCTATAGCTAAACTATGCCAAAATGTTCTCTCATGGCCTCCACCCTCATCCTCTTGTCATAATCTCCATCTCTAATCATATGAGAGAGTTTCTAAAGAAGTATAAGAGTTCCTAAGCTTGCTTAAGTGTTTCTAAGTTTGATTCAAGGCTTTTCTTCATCAAAGCTAGGATCTTTATTATTGATTTGGCTCAAGGGTTTTCATTTGGAGCATTCTTATTTGGAGTTTTTGAGTTGATAGCTTAGTGGCTTCGTCTCAATCTTTTAATATATTCATAAGAAGGCTAATCAACAAGTTGTGAGTTTTCTATAGCCTTAATGACCAATTATTGAAATGATTATGATAGGATATAATGAGGTTATGGCTATGAATGTGGATCAATGCAAGTTATGCAAGTTGTATGCTATGTGTTAATGATGTTATGCATGTTATGCAAGTTATGTGCTATGTGTTAATGATGTTATGCGCATGACATGCAAGTTATATGCTATGTGTTTGTGATATTATGCAAGTTATGCAAGTAATATGCTACATGTTTGAGATGCTATGCAAGTTATGCAAGCCATATGTTACATGTTCATGATGTTATGCAAGTTATGCAAGCCACAAGTTACATGTTCATGATGATATGCAAGTTCATGTATGATATGTATGCAAGTTTGGTGTATGATAATATGCAAGTTCACATATGACATGTTATGCAAGTATGATGTTTGATTATATGCAAGTGACATATGCAAGTTTACCCCTTTGTATGACATAAGAAACTTATGCAAGTTAACCCCTTTACATGTCATACATACATATGCAAGTTTACCCCTTTGTATGACATAAGAAACTTATGCAAGTTAACCTCCTTATGACATATGTGATTCATGCAAGTTTGGGTTGATTATCTATGCTAGTTGGGTTTGATGCTATATGCATGTTGACACCTTTAAACCCATGTTGATGCTAATGTTATGCAAGTTGAACCCATTACATTTATGATGAATCTTCCCTTTTATGTCATGTTAGCGAATTACGTGGGGAACGATGGGGTTAATAAACATGTTAATGAAATGGTGTGAAGTTGGTATGATTATGCATACCATAAAGTGATGGACATAATTGAGTCAATTATGTACATCGTTAAAATTGTAATTAATTAGGGAAAATTAATTCGGGGGTGATTAATTAGGTGTAATTAATCGACTAAGACACGAGGTTGGACCCTTTTGTAGCATAAGACTGCCCGGAACCGACCGGCAAATCCAGCGGCTACAAATGATTGGCCCAATGTGAGAGGTCTTAGGCACAAACTATATACGTGACAAGTGTAAAGACACGAGGTTAGACTCGGTTATGGCGTAAGGCTGCCCGGACCCAACCGGCAAATCCAGCTGCCATAAAAGATAGTCTAATGTGAGAGGTCTTTTCAACGGTTACGTTCTTAATCAATTAAGAAACACTTAACCAGATAAGCATGTAATGGGCATGAGGGGTTAAGTGGGTGCCTTGGGTGGCATGTGGAAATCAAGTAAGTGCCTTGGGTGGCATGAGGAAATCTAGTGGGTTGCCTTGGGTGGCAATAGAAAATACGATTAGATGATTTAACCAAGTGGAAACATGTAATTAAACATGATTAAAGGGTTAAGTGGGATGCACTAGATAAATTGACAAGCTTAGGTGGTAGCTTGTGGGGGCCCATTTCAACCAGTAACCCATATGTATCTTATTGGGCTCGACCCATGTCGAGGACGGGACACGCGTACTGGGCTTGATTATAAGAGGCCAAAACGGGGTAGCGGTGGCAACGCGAGTCCAACGGGTTTCATATGCCTGTGTGGACCCGGGCTGGTAGGTAAGACGTTGTTGCATCGTGTAGATATAAGCCGTGCACCATTTGTTGTATCGGGTTGCCACTTTGGGGAGTGATACACCCCATTGTGGGGCCAGCACGGGTATCTACGGTAGGGAGCCGATCGCTTAGGAGTAGTGGGTACACCTAGTGGAGATAGGGGCAGACGGCACCTATGTAGACAGCTAGGGGTACACGAAACTACTGGGTAAATTCTCTAAGTCCTTGGGTGGGATCAACCTTTAAGTAGGAATGACTGGTGTGGTGCAGTTAGTAATTATCCTTGGGTGGGTAGATGCGTCTTTACCGATACCTTAGTTATCCTATGTCTAGTTGGCTACTTAGTGTAGTCATTTATCCCCAGTCATCCCGTACCAAGTTTATATCATACCCTAATTACTTTAATGATTGTGTGGTTAAAGTTATAGGGCTCACTCAGACTTATGTCTGACCCCGTTGTTTTTATCTTTTTCCCCCTCAGGTCCTCAGGTTGGGCCTAGCACTAGTGGGCTTTGATCAGACTTCTTTATCTATCCCTTGGAGCTTGGACCATGATGTAAAGCCCAGCTTTTCTTTTCTTTTATGGCTATTGTTTATGTAGTGGGATTATGTACTCATGTTTTTATCAGGATGGATATTTAGTACTTGACTCTTTATGGTGTTGTAACTAAACATGTTTACCTTCTGCTGCTATAAAATGATGTTTTAGATTTTCAAGTATTTATATCTGTCTTGTGTAATTTTTCTGTTCTATATTCACTTAAAATGCTCCACCGAAGCTAAGGCATTCCCTTAGTGAGTGACCGTAGCGGGTGTGGGGTGTTACACGTGGTATCAGAGCTTAAGGTTACCAGAACAGATAAAAATTTTAGAAAACTATTTTTCTAAAAGCATTTTTGGAAGAAGTATTTTCAAAAACATGTCTTTAAAGAGAAAAGTTTTTGAAAGAAAAGCATAATCCCCAATAGCCATATCTTTATCTTTCGAATTCTCCGTTTTGAATCTTTTCTTTTTCGTTTCAGCATGGCTGAGGATCTTAACTTTCCAGAGGGTGTGACGATACCAGTATGGTATAGGAGATTGATGGAGGCTAGGGCCGCCACTGCGGGTCCAGCAAATGTTCCTCCACCAACCGTAGCACCTGATCTTCCTCCTCCTCCTCCTCCTCGCACGGATACTTTTGCTAAGACTTGCAAGGAATTTAAAGCTATGGGAGGGAAACCTTTTCAAGGATCAGAAACTTTTGTGGAGGCTAGAGATTGGCTTAAGGAGGTGGAAGAGTTGATAGACATCTTTGAGATGGAAGAAGGAAAGAAAGTCAAGTTAGCTGCTTGGTTAATGAAGGGAGAGGCCTCATTCTGGTGGGATGTCACTAATGGAGAACGCCCCGTTGACTCTTGGGCGGATTTCAGGCAAAGATTTGTGGCAAAGTTTCTCTCAAGGGCGGAGGAAAACTTGTATATGGAAAGGTTCTTGACTCTAAAGCAAGGAAATCTCTCGGTGAAGGAATATGTCAACAAGTTTAATCAATTGGCAAGGTTTGGCATAGACATGGTGAATACACCGGAGAAGAAGGCTTTGAGGTTCGTTAAAGGCTTGAATGAACCGATGCATGGATTGGCTATGACTCATATCCCTATGGGGGCCACCTTTGAGAAGCTAGTTGACATGGCACTCATGCATGAGGAAGAGAAGGGTCCCAATGCTAATAAGTCACCCGAGAAGAAGGGAGATCAAAAGAGACCTCAACAGCAACAAAACAAAGGTGGGAAAGGCAACGGTGGCAAGGGGAAGAAGAAGTGCTTCAATTGCGGGATACCAGGCCACATAAGCAAAGAATGTCGGAAGAAGAAGAAGACTGGCTGCTACCACTGTGGTGAAGCAGGGCATCTAGTGAAGGATTGCCCCAAGAAGGGGCAAAGGACGGGATCTACCTCAGGAGGACAGGTGCAAGCTCTTATGGCACCGGGTCAGGCTAGGGGGCAAGTTCAGGCTCTTGCGGTTCCACCGATTCAGGAAAGAGGTAGAAATATTTCCGTTGAAAGTCTGTTTTTTCTATTTGATCATCCTGTCCGTACATTGTTTGATTCTGGCGCATCGCATTCGTTTATCTCATCATCATTAGTTGAGTCACTGCACTTAGACACCAGTCTAGTAGATGATCCCTTGGTTGTTTCAAACCCAATTGGGGGCTCCACTTATTTGTCCATGATATGTTTGGGTTTGAAGATTTCTATACTTAGCATTGAGTTTAGATCTGATGCTTTTGTTTTGGGCTTCACGGGCTATGGGTTGATTTTGGGCATGGACTGGTTATCCAGTAATGGTGTCGTTCTTGATTGCGAAAGGAGAGTTGTTAGGCTCATGACCCGCTTGGGTAACACTCTCGAGATCTCTTGTAATCCCATGGATTCTGTTATGCTAAGTTATCTTGAATCGCTTGACGCTTCGGTCGAGAGTTTGCGATCTGTTAGAGTGGTCCGAGAATACTCGGATGTGTTTGAGGAGGTGAAGGGCTTACCTCCGAGGCGGGAGATAGACTTCCGAATATATCTGGTGGATAATGCTAAACCAGTATCTTTACCTGTGCGCCACATGGCTCCTCGTGAGGAGGGAACTCCATAAGCAAGTAGGGGAGTTGCTTGAGAAGGGGTTCATAAGACGAAGTATATCGAAGTGGGGTGCTCCAGTAGTTTTTGCTACGAAGGCGGATGGGTCCCTCAGACTTTGTGTAGACTATAGAGAACTCAACAAGCTCACAAAGAAGAATAGACACCCATTGCCGAGGATTGATGATCTTTTCGATCAGTTGGTTGGCGCTTCAGTATTTTCTCAGTTGGACTTAGCCATGGGGTTTCATCAGTTGAGAGTGGCTGAGGATAGCATAGACAAGACTGCCTTTAGGACTCCGGATGGTTTCTATGAGTGGCTGGTGATGCCATTTGGTTTGACGAACGCCCCGGCATATTTTGTTGATTTGATGAGTAGGGTGTTCAGGGAGTTCCTTAATAAGTTCGTGGTGGTCTTTGTGGATGACATCTTGGTATTTTCTAAGAGTGAAGAAGAGCATGCCCTACATCTTAGGGAAGTGTTGGAGACTCTTCGAGCGCATAGCCTTAAGGCTAAATTTTCTAAATGTCACTTCTGGAGGAAGGAAGTGCGGTTCTTGGGGCACGTGGTCTCCAAGGAAGGGATAGCTGTGGATCCCGCGAAGGTAGTATCAATTCAAGATTGGAAGGTTCCGAAGAATGCTACCGAGGTGAGGAGTTTCTTGGGGTTGGCTGGCTACTATAGGAAGTTTATCAAGGACTTCGCGAAGATATCAGCCCCATTAACTCGCTTGACGAAGAAGAATCTAGTCTTCGTATGGGACGTAGATTGTGATGATGCGTTCCGACGGTTAAAGAGAGCTTTAACCACAACTCCAGTCTTAGTATTGCCAGATGGGAGTAAGCCATTTGTTGTCTATACCGATGCTTGTGGGACTGGACTGGGCGCAGTCTTAATGCAAGAGGGAAGGGTAATAGCCTATGGTGGAAGGCAGTTGAGAAAGCATGAGAAAAATTACCCTACCCATGATTTAGAGTTGGCCGCTATTGTTTTTGCGCTTAAGATTTGGCGCCATTATCTTCTTGGTGAGAGATTCGAATTGTTCACTGACCACAAATCATTGAAGTACTTGTTTTCTCAGAAGGATTTGAATTTGAGACAGTAAAGGTGGATGGAGTTCTTAGCATCCTATGATTTCGAGATAGTGTATACCCCTGGCAAGGGTAACGTGGTGGCGGACGCCTTGAGCAGAAAAAGGTTGTCCTTGAGTCCATTGTTCGTGGAACAACGAAGCTTGGAATTTATCTCCATGTTTGATTTCAGACCTTCCATTGACTATATACCCGGTTTGCTAGCATCCTTGGAGGTCAGACCTACTCTTTTGGGGCGGATTGGAGAAGCACAGAGGGACGACCCACAGTTGGTTGAGTTGGTAGAGAGGCTCATAAGGGGGGAGTCGTCCAGCCATTTGAGTAGGTACACCCTAGACGATAGGGGGTGCTTGCGTAGAGACGGTAGACTTTGTGTACCGCAAGACGAGGGTTTGAGGAAGGCTATTCTTGATGATGCACACCGTTCTAGGATGACCATTGATCCCGGTGGGGACAAGATGTACCAAGACATGAAGCGGGTTTTCTTCTGGGCCGGTATGAAGAAAGATGTGGCCGAGTATGTCGCTAGATGCTTGGTGTGCCAACAGGTGAAAGCGGAGCAAAAGAAACCAGGTGGGTTGCTTCACCCATTGGAAGTTCCGCAATGGAAGTGGGATAGCGTCTCGATGGATTTTATTGACGGGTTACCCAGATCGAAAAAGGGTAATACGGGAATTTGGGTTGTGGTAGACAGACTTACTAAAAGCGCCCATTTCATACCTGTGAAGAGCAAGAGGACTGCTCCATGGCTAGCTTCAGTATATCTTCGAGAGATAGTTCGATTGCATGGGGTACCCTCTAGCATAGTGAGTGATCGAGATCCTATCTTCACTAGCGAGTTCTGGAAAAGTTTGCAAGAAGCAGTGGGGACTCAATTGTGTCTGAGCACCGCATATCATCCTCAGACGGACGGCCAGACTGAGAGGGTGAATCGTGTTCTAGAAGACCTTTTGAGGCTTTGTATCTTAGATTTTGGAGGTACATGGGAAGAGCATCTTCCATTGGTGGAGTTCGCATATAATAACAGCTTTCAGTCCAGTATTGGTATGGCTCCTTTCGAAGCTCTTTATGGAAGGCCTTGTCGATCACCTACATGTTGGTGGGAATCTACGGATAAGATCTTGCTTGGGCCTGATATGGTTAGGGAGACTTCTGAGAAGATTGACTTGATTCGAAGAAGGATGAAAGCAGCGCAGGATAGGCAAAAATCTTATGCGGACAAGAGGAGGACGGATCTGGAGTTTGAGGTTGGGGACATGGTCTTTGTCAAAGTATCTCCATTACGGAATGTAGTTCGCTTTGGGTCCGTTGGGAAGTTAGCTCCAAGATTTGTTGGGCCGTTTCCTATTAAGGAAAGGATTGGACGGATGGCATATAGGGTGGATTTACCCGAGAGACTTGGTGGGGGTACATGACGTATTCCATGTGTCACATTTAAGGAAATGCCTACATGAGACCGCAGAGGTGGTGGAGCCGAGCTTGCTTAAAGAAGTGGAGGTAGAGCGTGATGCAACTATTCGACGAGCTCCTACCTGCATCCTTGGGTCGGAGATTAGGAAGTGGAGGAACAGAGAGGTGCGACTAGTCAAAGTGCAATGGGGAGAGGATGAGAGCAATGCTACTTGGGAGACAGAAGCGAAGATGCGTTCATTATACCCATTCCTTTATGAGGGTATGTCTTTTAACTTCTCCTTTATCGTTTGTCTAGTACTTATATTATCTTTAGTATGTCCTCTCATTAGTACCTTTGACCTTTAGATAGGGTAAAACCTATGGTTGAAACATGTGTTTGAGACATGTTATGTTTGATGGATGCGCGTGGATGCAAGTGGTTGCTAGTGGTTGCTCGTGGATGCATATACACACACTCTAGGCACTAGATCGGCTCAGTCACTTCATATTGCATATTGCATATAATTGTGTGTAGGTAGCTATATTTATGGATGTATAATGGTTGTGTTATCAGATGGATGATGCATTTTGGTGTATGGATGTGCACACATGTAGAAATAGTATGTGTCGATAGGGTTCTTCCGCATACATATTGGATGCATGGCACTATCATGGTTTGCATTAAGGAGGTCAACTGAATAAGTAGACCGCCTAATTTAGCATTAGTATACGGGCATATACACACACTTTTTGCATATGTTCATACGTCATTAGAAATTTTAGGGACAATGGATGCCAGTGTTTGATGGTTTAGTAGATGGTTGTTCGGTTGTTAGGATACGTTCTTCTTGACTTAGAGATTTCGGGGACGAAATCCTTTAAGGAGGGGAGAATGTAACACCCCGTAATTTGAACATAAAAATTCACAAATTAAAGTATACTTAATTAAGTGAAATGGGTTGCGCAGAGAAATATATATATATTGATATATATATAATTGAAAATTAAATAAATAAATATGCAAAAATGTTCAAAACAGCGAATTGGGAGAGGGGAATAACCGAACCGGCCGATTTTTGAGGTCGACCCAAGCCCGCTGGGTCGACTAGGGGTTAATCCAGGGTGTTTGGCTGTCAACCCGTGGGCCGATTCGCTCAAATGCAGATTTTGCATTTGAATGATTCTCATGGTTCAGCTTTAATCTAAAGGCCCTAGATGGTTCCTACACTTGACTTCTTCCCCAAGACATGCTTTGATGGCTAGGATCTAAACTAACGTTTATCCTATGGATAAAACTATCCTAGTCTTCTATAAAAAGACCCCTAACCTAAACCTAAATGCTCATTATTCAATCCTATAGCTAAACTATGCCAAAATGTTCTCTCATGGCCTCCACCCTCATCCTCTTGTCATAATCTCCATCTCTAATCATATGAGAGAGTTTCTAAAGAAGTATAAGAGTTCCTAAGCTTGCTTAAGTGTTTCTAAGTTTGATTCAAGGCTTTTCTTCATCAAAACTAGGATCTTTATTATTGATTTGGCTCAAGGGTTTTCATTTGGAGCATTCTTATTTGGAGTTTTTGAGTTGATAGCTTAGTGGCTTCGTCTCAATCTTTTAATATATTCATAAGAAGGCTAATCAACAAGTTGTGAGTTTTCTATAGCATTAATGACCAATTATTGAAATGATTATGATAGGATATAATGAGGTTATGGCTATGAATGTGGATCAATGCAAGTTATGCAAGTTGTATGCTATGTGTTAATGATGTTATGCATGTTATGCAAGTTATGTGCTATGTGTTAATGATGTTATGCATGACATGCAAGTTATATGCTATGTGTTTGTGATATTATGCAAGTTCTGCAAGTAATATGCTACATGTTTGAGATGCTATGCAAGTTATGCAAGCCATATGTTACATGTTCATGATATTATGCAAGTTATGCAAGTCACAAGTTACATGTTCATGATGATATGCAAGTTCATGTATGATATGTATGCAAGTTTGGTGTATGATAATATGCAAGTTCACATATGACATGTTATGCAAGTATGATGTTTGATTATATGCAAGTGACATATGCAAGTTTACCCCTTTGTATGACATAAGAAACTTATGCAAGTTAACCCCTTTACATGTCATACATACATATGCAAGTTTACCCCTTTGTATGACATAAGAAACTTATGCAAGTTAACCTCCTTATGACATATGTGATTCATGCAAGTTTGGGTTGATTATCTATGCTAGTTGGGTTTGATGCTATATGCATGTTGACACCTTTAAACCCATGTTGATGCTAATGTTATGCAAGTTGAACCCATTACATTTATGATGAATCTTCCCTTTTATGTCATGTTAGCGAATTACGTGGGGAACGATGGGGTTAATAAACATGTTAATGAAATGGTGTGAAGTTGGTATGATTATGCATACCATAAAGTGATGGACATAATTGAGTCAATTATGTACATCGTTAAAATTGTAATTAATTAGGGAAAATTAATTCGGGGGTGATTAATTAGGTGTAATTAATCGACTAAGACACGAGGTTGGACCCTTTTGTAGCATAAGACTGCCCGAAACCGACCGGCAAATCCAGCGGCTACAAATGATTGGCCCAATGTGAGAGGACTTAGGCACAAACTATATACGTGACAAGTGTAAAGACACGAGGTTAGACTCGGTTATGGCGTAAGGCTGCCCGGACCCAACCGGCAAATCCAGCTGCCATAAAAGATAGTCTAATGTGAGATGTCTTTACAACGGTTACGTTCTTAATCAATTAAGAAACACTTAGCAGATAAGCATGTAGTGGGCATGAGGGGTTAAGTGGGTGCCTTGGGTGGCATGTGGAAATCAAGTAAGTGCCTTGGGTGGCATGAGGAAATCTAGTGGGTTGCCTTGGGTGGCAATAGAAAATACGATTAGATGATTTAACCAAGTGGAAACATGTAATATAATTAAACATGATTAAAGGGTTAAGTGGGATGCACTAGATAAATTGACAAGCTTAGGTGGTAGCTTGTGGGGGCCCATTTCAACCAGTAACCCATATGTATCTTATTGGGCTCGACCCATGTCGAGGACGGGACATGCGTACTGGGCTTGATTATAAGAGGCCAAAACGGGGTAGCGGTGGCAACGCGAGTCCAACGGGTTTCATATGCGTGTGTGGACCCGGGCTGGTAGGTAAGACGTTGTTGCATCGTGTAGATATAAGCCGTGTACCATTTGTTGTATCGGGTTGCCACTTTGGGGAGTGATACACCCCATTGTGGGGCCAGCACGGGTATCTACGGTAGGGAGCCGATCGCTTGGGAGTAGTGGGTACACCTAGTGGAGATAGGGGCAGACGGCACCTATGTAGACAGCTAGGGGTACACGAAACTACTGGGTAAATTCTCTAAGTCCTTGGGTGGGATCAACCTTTAAGTAGGAATGACTGGTGTGGTGCAGTTAGTAATTATCCTTGGGTGGGTAGATGCGTCTTTACCGATACCTTAGTTATCCTATGTCTAGTTGGCTACTTAGTGTAGTCATTTATCCCCAGTCATCCCGTACCAAGTTTATATCATACCCTGATTACTTTAATGATTGTGTGGTTAAAGTTATAGGGCTCACTCAGACTTATGTCTGACCCCGTTGTTTTTATCTTTTTCCCCCTCAGGTCCTCAGGTTGGGCCTAGCACTAGTGGGCTTTGATCAGACTTCTTTATCTATCCCTTGGAGCTTGGACCGTGATGTAAAGCCCAGCTTATCTTTTCTTTTATTGCTATTGTTTATGTAGTGGGATTATGTACTCATGTTTTTATCAGGATGGATATTTAGTACTTGACTCTTTATGGTGTTGTAACTAAACATGTTTACCTTCTGCTGCTATGAAATGATGTTTTAGATTTTCAAGTATTTATATCTGTCTTGTGTAATTTTTCTGTTCTATATTCACTTAAAATGCTCCACCGAAGCTAAGGCATTCCCTTAGTGAGTGACCGTAGCGGGTGTGGGGTGTTACAGACTGGTTGGATTATTATCCAAAGAACCACTCTGTATTGGCATAAGCGTTGCGAATCATATATGCCAAAGGAAATTGAAGATGGAGTTATGCAAGGGCTATCTTGTTTATAGAATAGTGCCTTCGGTTCATCCTGTTCCTAGATGAAATGTATGGACGGATGTCTGATAGAGTATTTCCAGACGATCACGTATATTGATTTCTCCAACCGTACCAAGAGTGGAAGCGGAGAAGGAAACTTCTTTTAGCTAACACATAATGTATGGTTGAGGACGTCAATTGGTGATTTGATGGATTTGACGATGTGGCATTCAATGTGAATCTGGTGTGATGATAAAGCGTAGCTTCTAGCCTCACATCCGGTAAATGACAGAAATCGGGCAGGCAGCATGGCTAAGTCGGTCGCACCGAAGTAGGGTGTCTAATCACCTGATCTAGAGTTTCATTTACTTCTAAAAATCTATTGTTGATGCTGTCCCATTCGGGAAACGGTTGCTGATCCCAACCGTTGGTGATATACATTCGATACACTCAAGCGAAATGAGTGGTCGGTCATGTGTGGCCGGGTTGCAAGATGTTCTTGTTGAATCCAGTGTATTCCTTTGTAGAAGTACACTAGCGAAAGGTGGTTCCATACCTTGTCATAGTTGGAAATCCATTACCCAATACGTGCTTGCGGTTTTGATTGTATACTATATATGTAGAACGTGAGATGAAAGCGTTTCTGCTAGATGATTATTATATTGTGGTTGATAGGCATTGTTATAATATCAAAAGGTTTTTGATATAAAGATAATTTGGATTCTCATCAGGGAAAAACTCGTTCCGTTATACGGCGTGGTCTTATGAGATATCGTTTACCTGCTTAAACTGTTTTACTCATACCAGTCCCATGACTGACCCGGAGTTTATTTGTTGTTTCCCTAAACTCTTGGGTGCCTAATTTTGTACGGGCAGTCAAGTAGTCGGGATTTACAGATATACTGGAAGAGCTGAAGAAGAAGGCTTTAAGATCATGTAGCTATAGTTTATTTCCGTTGTGTTGTAAGTGTTGTACTTTGATAATGTTGTATATTCAAATACAAATGTATATTTCAAAGTTATGTTACATATATTATATGTTATTCGTTCCGCTGTGAGGTTCGTGTTACTCTGATGTTGTGTTTTTCTTCTTCTTCTATTCTGATTTTCTATCTTATCTTTCCTCACCTTCTGTTTTCTTTCTATTAGTGTTCTGATTTTCCAGTGTAATTGGGGTTGGACTTGTGTTTTTGGTCAGCTCAAATTGGACTGGATTTTCGGGTCATTACAGTTGGTATCAGAGCTTAGGTTAAGTGAATTACCTTGGCTCTGTGGCGTGACTCAGTAGAGATAGGGTTAGCAGTATCCTAGATTGAGTTGAGTGTATATATACGAGTGAACGTATTTGTTATTGTTATATAAAAAATATTATATTGTGAAGATTCATTGGTTGAGTAGTTTATGAGTTCTGGTCGATCAGTTTGATCCACTATATTGGTAGGAGTTACTAAACACTCGAATACGATGGGTCAACACGATATGTTTTGAATAGAGGGTAAATTAAAATAAGTTTACCCAAGGTATATCTTGATATAGAGAAGATATATATATATCAAAATTATAATATAGGGGATATATTGGTTGTTATTATAATCGAGTAAGACTATAAATTAAATGGTTATGTAAGTAACCAATCAGAATTCATATAAGTGAAGTACGTGAAATCAGGTGAGTAAAATCTGAAATTTAAACCAGAAATTGAATTAAAATCCTGGAAAATTGGATAAGTGTTTGTAAATGGATTTGGATTAAGAATAAGGAAAATTTAAAATCCTAAGAGATTTTAAATTGTTTTACAAGCAATGTGAATTATATTTTGAAATGAATTTCAAAGTGGAAATGTTTAGAAATGGTTTTATAGTATTGAACTCACTTCGATCGCTGGAAAATAGATTCTGATGATGACAGCTGCATCATCAGTATTCATTTTCGAGTTGTAAGTGACGAATTACTACCAGAGATACTGTTTTGAATTTGTTTTGGGAAAGACAAGTGTGTTGAATTTCAAAATGGGATTTATAATATAGAATTGAATATAGAATTTGAATAAAGAGAATTGAAATAGAAATTGAATATAGAAATTCAAAGGGATTTTGAATATATGAAATTCAATGGAATTGAAATAGAAATTGAATATAGAAATTCAAAGGGAGTTTGAATATATGAAATTCAATGGAATTGAAATAGAAATTGAATATAGAAATTCAAAGGGAGTTTGAATATATGGAATTCAATGGAATTGAAGTAGAATAGAATATAGAAATTGAAATAGAGTTTGAATATAGAAATTCAAATGGAATTTGAATATAGAATTCAAATGGAATTTAAACTATAGAATTTGAGTAGAATTTGAATAGAATTTGAATAAAATTTGAATAGAAATTGAATAGAATTAACTGAGTCGAAGAGGAATTAGTTAATCGAGTTTTGAATTTGAAGTTGAACTTCGAAAGGTGAAATGGATTTGTAAATGGATATTTGAAATCGAATATAGAACTTAAATTTGAAATTTGGATTCAAATTAGTTAATAAGCAAGTTAAAATACATTTGAACATGTCATATTCAAATATAAAAGTGAAATAGACTAAAGAGTTAGTTAACAAATTAATTAACGAATTGAGTTAAAACAATCAGGTACAGTTAAAATAGATTGGGCAGGTATAAATATACATGAGATAGGTATGGATAAGGTATGAAGGTATATAAATAGAATGATCGACGAAAAGGTATGTATTTAATTCATATATGAGATTTTATGCGTCGTATCGGCTAGCCGCTTGGCTTTTTCTTTTGGATTGGTGAGGGCCATGGGAGGCTATTTGAAATATCTCGATGCTCCCGGTACAAAGGAGGTTATGGCGAATTTTTCGGGGAATTTAAGGAGTTAGAATATTTTTAAGATAATTTGATAGTTAGAAATCAACGTATCGATATGTATAGAAGTCGATAACGAAACGAACTTAGAAATAGAATAGTAAAATCAAAAAGGAAGACTAAGAATAAAATCTAGTAAGAATAGAAAGAGGAAGCGTATACGTGTTTAAAAGTGAACAAGTAGTTGTATGGTATTGATTATTCGAGTAAGTAGTCATATCTGTTTTGATGTTGTAAATGTTATTCAGTCAAGGTATGAGAGGTAGTTATACCCCAACTTGATTTATTTCATTATTAACAAATAAATAGTAAGATTTCAGGCTCGAAGATCAATGTTGAATAAGAGTTAGTTGAATATAGCATTTGGGTTGTCGTAACGATGTTTTACACAACACCCGTTTTAACCCAAATAAGTTTAAGCTTGGAAATATAATAAAGAATATTTCCTAAGCATAGAAATGAACAAGATCGGAAAAGAGATAAGTAATTGGAATATTTTCCAATTATAAATAGCATGTATTTTCTAAAGTTTAGAAAATAAAGGAAGGCGATATTCAGAAATGTTTTCCAAATAACATAAAAGGACAATATGGTTATTGAAAATATTTGGTTAACAAATATTGATAAAGAAATAGAGAAGTGATTTAACTAATGGAATATTAATTAAGGGCTCAGTGACATGTTCAAAAAGGAAAATTTGATTTTTTTGAAAAGAGTAAACTGTTTGAAAACTCCCAGGGAAAGACTGTTTGAATTAAAAACAAATTTGACAAAAAATTGTGAAAGCAAATTTGAATTAAAGTAAAGCCAGTAAAGAGGTAACGGAGATTGAATTAGAATGATATCAAGATAAATTGGATTGTGAGATTCAAAATTTGAAGTGTAATGTGATAATCAAGTTAAGAATTGGGGATCAAGAACGAAACTTGAGTTTGAAATGATATTTGGCTCGGATATAAGCGAATGGTTATGTTGTGGATAAAAACAGATTGAAATTTGATTGGGATGACCCTTGTATCCGATGAATTGTTAGCAGGTGGAAAGGATATAATGATATGCCGACAAAAGATACAAGTTTATATTTCTATTGGATATGAGATTTTGATGAGTCAAATTGGAAAGCCACTTGGCTGTTTGGTTTTCTTTTGGGTTGGAGATGGCCCAGAGAGGCGAGTTGGAATTTGACGTATTGACCAGTACAAAGGAGGTGCTGGCGAAATTTTTCGAGGAGTTAAGGTGTTAGAAAATTTTCAGGATTTTTGAAAATTTTCGTTGATAAGAATTAATTAATAATTTAATTGAAATTAAATTGGTTCAGTTGAAACTGAAGTTAAGAAGTGAACAAATAAGTTCTAACCAGTTGATAGGGTCGTCCTCTACCTTTTAGCAATTTCGAGGACGAAATTTTTTTAAGTGGGAAAGATTTTAATGACCCGCATTGGTAGAGGTATTATAATTAATTTATTTAATTATATAAATAGTGATATAGTGAATTAAATGGTCGTGGAATAAAATAATGATGAATATTTAATTAAAATAATAAATTAAATAATATATTTAATTCTGAAATAATCAGAATTGGCTGAAATGGCGATATGTGTGAATTGGGCAATTCGAATTATATAATTCAGTTTAAAGTTGAATTATAGTAACGAATATATTCAATCGTCGATAGTTGAATGTATAGTTTATAATATAATTATAAACGAGCTTGAAATGGCGCTGTAGTTCGTAATTTGGCGATTTGAACTTCAACTGAATGTACAGGATTCGTTTTAAGCCGGATTTCTGTGAAACAAGAAACGTGTGGAGCTGGTGAAGTATATCTTTCTAGTGGAAGAGGAAAATCAGGATTTCGTCGTGTAGGTTTTGATTCACGTCCAAATCAAATTTTAGAAAAGTCGTTGTGGAATTCCTTTATAATTTATAAAGGAATTATTTATATTTTAAAAAGGAATTTCAATATAAATCGAATATCGGGTTGACCCAGATTGAAATATCAAGTTAGAAAATCATATAGGAATATTCTAGAGCTGTATGGTATTCCACTGTGAATATATACGATAATATTTATTTATAAATATTTAATTTAATTATATTTAAATATATTTATATATTTAAATGGGTCATTCAGAGCTTTAAAAATAGCCACTTTTGCAAATGAAGTCAGAATTCGACGAAACTAATTTTGTTGGATCCGCAATGTCAAATAGTTGTTAGATTTCCAGTTTCGTGATTTTTAGAGTCACGTTGTGGTCGTACTGATTTTTAGAGTGAGAAACAATCAGTATTTTGATGGTTAAAAATACACTGTGTGAGCAAACGAAGTCGGAATTCGACGAAACCAGTTTCGTTGGGTCCGCAATGTCGAACTGTAGCTGCATGTCCAGTTTGGTGATTTTTGGGTATCGTATGTGGTCACAGGAATTTTAGAGGATGAATAAAAACATCAGTTGCTTAAAATTTAATATAATATTCAAAAAAATAAATATCTAAAACTCTCTATAAATAGGCCACCATCAAATTCCTAAACCTAATTCATTTCTGAGGTCAACGAAAATCCCGCCGTCAGTGTTCGTCTTCAGGAAAACAAATATTCACCTTCAAAATTCGAAATCAAATAGAATAAAATTTCTAAAATCATCTAGTAAGGATATTTGAAGTTCTCAGAATTTCCTTTTCATTCGGATAGCAATTTCGTGGAGTTCGATGTCAGCTCAGTTGTTCCAGGAATTTTCCGTGACAGCTTAGGGTTACCTCGTTCGAGAGGTATGATCATCGATGGAAGTTGGGATGGTTATTTTTGGGTTCAGCATAGGTTTTCGCACTTTCGTGCATTGTTTGTGGTGGTTCGGTGGTGGTAAGTGATGGTAGTTATTGTGAGGCGACGGGGGTATACTGGTAGTCACGACTCGCGATGATGGTGCGAGTTATAGGAGAAGAACTTGGGAGTAGCGAGATGGATATGTAGAATTCAATTTGGTTTTTTGTTTGGAGAATCATGGATTGAAGGGGGAAATTCGGTTATGGTGAAAAGTGGAGGATACGGGAGTGAATACAAGTTTGGGGAAGAAGAAAGGAGGCGTCGGTCTGGGCTTTCAGGGGTGAGATAGGCTGATCCAATGAATGTAAGGCCCGGTTCTAAATTCTATGTTATTAAGTTAAATATTTAATCAAATAATATACTGAACTTGAAAATTGTATAACTCATCCATACGAGGTCAGAATCAAGAATAGTAAGTTGCGTTGGGATCGTATGGACGAGAGCTTCACAATGAAGCTGACCGGGAGTGGATTGGGGTTCGTTACAATTTATAGTGAAATAAATTTTCCATCTGAATCAACGACAATTATCGTTACTAAATATGATAGTCCAAAGTGACTAACTCTGAACAGTTTATCAATTCATGTTGTATTTTTAGAACTGTTAGATATTGGCTGATTGACTGTGTGTTGACTGTTTGATTGAACTGCTAGTCAGTTAGTTGAATTTCTATATTGATTCTGTTTAACAGAATATATCATATGGAACTGAAAGTGATGTTATCTATATTGTTTACATCTGTGATGCGGGGAAACAGGTTGGAGGAATCCAACTGGATTCCTCAACATTTATTTTACTGTGATTCATATATTGTAATATATGATGTGATATATAATCTGCTGTCGATTATATGTGTTTGGACGATACTGATCATCATGATTTGATATGTTGAATACCATAACATACCGAAATGTTGATAAGGGAATATTTTCAAAGTGATATTTGAAAATAAAATATTTATAAATGGAATATTTATAAATAAGAAATATTTATAAATTGGAATGTTTATAAATAGGAGATATTTAGAAAATGAATAAACGTTATAAAATGGAAACTGTTATAAGAAGGAAATCATTTGTAAAGTGAAGAACCGTTACTAAAAGTAAATCTTTATAAATGAATAGTTTAATCGAGTTAAAAGGAGTTAATCGATGTTAGTTTCATCGAGTTTAAAGGAATTAATCGATGTTAGCTTAATCGAGTTAAAAGGAGTTAATCGATGTTAGTTTAATCGAAAGGAGTTAATCGATGTTAGTTTAATCGATTAGAGTTAAAGCAAATGAGTTAATCGAATATAGTTTATTCGAAGAGAATAAAGGAGTTAATCGAATATATAGTTTATTCGAATAGAGTAAAAGGAGTTAATCAAATATATAGTTTATTCGAATAGAGTAAAAGGAGTTAATCGAATATATTGTTTATTCGAATAGAGTAAAAGGAGTTATTCGAGTATATAGTTTATTCAAATAGAATTAAAGGAGTTAATCAAATATATAGTTTATTCGAAAGGAGTTAAGTGAAACGAGTTAATCCAATAGCGTTAGTCCGATAGAGTTAATCTAATAGCGTTAGTCTGATAGAGTTAATCTAATAGCGCTAGTCCAATAGAGTTAATTGATAAGGGTAAATCGAATAGAGTAAATTGAATAGAGTTATCAAATATACCTTATTCGAAGGAAAGAATTATCGAATAGAGATGATTCGAAGGAGAGTTACATAAGGAAGTTGTTAAAGAATTAAAAGGGTGAACTTTGTCTATTCAAGGTTAGAAACGTTGTTCAGTTAAGGTCGGAGAGGTAGTATTACCCCAACTTGATTGACTCCATTTTTAACTAAGGAATGGTTAAGGTTCGAGAGTGAAAGTGGTTAAGTGAATTTAGTAAATAAGTATAGTGGTTTGAGTTGTCATCGCGATGTTGATTTAAACCTCTGTTAAATCCAAGTAAAGAAGATTTGGAAATGTTTTCCAAACCAGAAATTAGAAATGTTTTCCAATGGTAATAACATATATTTTCTAAATTTAGAAAATAAGAATTGTTGAATATAGTGAAGCAGGAGATGAAAAATGAACTAAGGAAATATATATATATATATATATATGATTGATGATTGATTGATAGAATTTCCATTTGGAAATAATATCGTTGTTTGCACACGTGTTTTTCTTTGATAGTTAAATCACAGACTATCAAAGTTTTGACCATTTTAACGTTGTTAATATAGAGAGACCGGTTGGATTATTATCCAAAGAACCACTCTGTATTGGCATAAGCGTTGCGAATCATATATGCCAAAGGAAATTGAAGTCGGAGTTATGTAAGGGCTGTCCTGTTTACAGAATAGTGCCTTCGGTTCATCCTGTTCCTGGATGAAATGTATGGACGGATGTCTGACAGAGTATTTCCAGACGATCACATATATTGATTTCTCCAACCGTACCAAGAGTGGAAGCGGAGAAGGAAACTTCTTTTAGCTAACACATAATGTATGGTTGAGGACGTCAATCGGTGATTTGATGGATTTGACGATGTGGCATTCAAAGTGAATCTGGTGTGATGATAAAGCGTAGCTTCTAGCCTCACATCCGGTAAATGACAGAAATCGGGCAGGCAGCATGGCTAAGTCGGTCGCACCGAAGTAGGGTGTATGATCACCTGATCTAGAGTTTCATTTACTTCTAAAAATCTATTGTTGATGTTGTCCCATTCGGGAAACGGTTGTTGATCCCAACCGTTGGTGATATACATTCGATACACTCAAGCGAAATGAGTGGTCGGTCATGTGTGGCCGGGTTGCAAGATGTTCTTGTTGAACCCAGTGTATTCCTTTCTAGAGGTACCCTAGCGAAAGGTGGTTCCATACCTTGTCATAGTTGGAAATCCATTACCCAATACGTGCTTGCGGTTTTGATTGTATACTATATATGTAGAACGTGAGATGAAAGCGTTTCTGCTAGATGATTATTATATTGTGGTTGATAGACATTATTATAATATCAAAAGGTTTTTGATATAAAGATAATTTGGATTCTCATAAGGGAATAACCTGTTCCGTTATACGGCGTGGTCTTATGAGATATCGTTTACCTACTTAAACTGTTTTAAACTGTTTTACTCATACCAGTCCCATGACTGACCCGGAGTTTATTTGTTGTTTCCCTAAACTCTTGGGTGCCTAATTTTGTACGGGCAGTCAAGTAGTCGGGATTTACAGATATACTGGAAGAGCTTAAGAAGGAGGCTTCAGGATCATATAGCTATAGTTTATTTCCGCTGTGTTGTAAGTGTTGTACTTTGATAATGTTGTATATTCAAATACAAATGTATATTTCAAAGTTATTCGTTCCGCTGTGAGGTTCGTGTTACTCTGATGTTGTGTTCTTCTTCTTCTTCTTTTCTGATTTTCTATCTTATCTTTCCTTACCCTCTATTTTCTTTCTATTAGTGTTATGATTTTCCAGTGTAATTGGTGTTGGACTTGTGTTTTTGGTCAGCTCAAATTGGACTGGATTTTTGGGTCATTACAGTAAGGATAAGAGGAAGTGTCACAGTTGTGGACGAGAGGGTCACATGGTGAAGGACTACAAAAGAAGGAAGAATTCTTGCTACAATTGTGGAGAGGTCGGACACTTTGCTAAGGAGTGCCCGAAGAAACAGGGATAAGGTCAAAGGGCGGGAGCTTCTGGAGGGAAGGTGCATGCTTTCGCGACCAGTGCTCCAGATAGAGGTAGGAAAATTTCCGTGGAAGGTTTTATTTCTCTTTCCAGTCATCCTATTAGAACTCTTTTTGATTCTGGCGCTTCACATTCATTTATATCTAGTTCTGTGGTTGAGTCTCTACACCTAAATACTAGTATGGTAGTGGATCCCGTAGTTGTCTTAAACCCCATTGGTGGTTCGGCTCATTTGTCCATGATTTGTCGGGGTTTGAGAATATCTATGTTAGGCATCGAGTTTGAGTGCGATGCGTATGTGCTCGGTTTTATGGGCTATGGTTTGATCCTAGGGCTGGATTGGCTAACCATGTATGGTGCCATTCTAGATTGTGAAAAGAGGGTCGTTAGACTTTTGACTTGCCATGGGAGGACACTCGATATTTCTTGTGACCCACAAGGGTCTGTTATGCTTAGTTTCCTAGAATCTCTAGATGCATCTATCGATGATCTGCAATCTGTTCCAGTAGTCCGTGATTATTTTGATGTTTTTGATGAGGTACGGGGCTTACCTCCGAGGCGTGAAATCGTTTTTTGTATATATTTAGTGGACAATGCAAAGCTAGTTGCATTATTTGTGCGCCATATGGCTCCAAGGGAAAGGAGGGAGCTTAGCAAGCAAGTAGGAGAGCTTCTTGAGAAATGGTTTATTAGGCGAAGCATATTTGAATGGGGTGTTCCAGTAGTATTCACGACTAAGGTGGATGGTTCACTTCGCTTGTGTGTGGACTATAGAGAATTGAATAAACTCACTAAGAAGAACAAGCACCCACTTCCGAGGATAGGTGATATGTTTGACCAGCTTGTTGGTGCATCAGTATTCTCTCAGTTAGACTTGGACAGGGGGTTTCATCAGTTGAGGGTGGCTTAGGACAATATATATAAGACCGCTTTTAGGACTCCAGATGGTTTCTTTAAATGGCTAGTTATGCTTTTTGGGTTGACGAATGCACCCTCCTATTTTGTTGATCTGATGAGTAGGGTGTTTGGGAGTTTCTAAATAAATTTGTTGTGGTCTTTGTTGATGATATCTTGTTCTTCTCAAAGAACGAGGAAGAGCATGCCCAACATTTGAGAGAAGTTTTGAAAACTCTCTGTGCACATCATCTTAAGGCAAAGTTCTCCAAATGCCATTTTTGGAGAAAAGAGGTGAGATTTCTAGGGCATGTGGTTTTCAAGGATGGGATAGCAGTAGACCCCGCAAAGGTTGTTGCTGTTCAAGATTGGCAAATTCCTAAGAATGCAACGGAGGTGAGAAGCTTTCTTGGAATGAAAGGCTATTATAGGAAGTTCATTAAGGACTTCGCGAAGATATAGCCCCAATCACCAGGCTAACGAAGAAGAATTTTGCATTTTCATGGGATATAGATTGCGATGTTGCTTTCCAACTATTGAAGAGGGCTCTGACAATAGCCCCAGTCTTGACCTTGCTTGATGGGAATAAAGTGTTTACAGTTTACACCGATGCATGTGGTATAGGGCTTGGTGCGATTCTAATGCAAGAGAGAAAGGTAGTGTGTTATGGGGGTAGACAGCTAAGGATTCATGAGAAGAACTAACCTACCTATGATTTAGAACTAGCAGCCATAATATTCACGCTTAAGATGTGGTGTCATTATTTGTTTGGAGGGAAGTTCGAGTTGTACACCGATCATAAATCTCTCAAGTACTTGTTCTCGCAGAAGGATCTTAATTTAAGGCAACAAAGGTTGATGGAGTTCCTAGCTTCTTATGATTTTGAGATTGCTTATACCCCTGACAGACGCACTGAGTAGGAAGAGGGTGTCCTTAAGTCCTCTGTTTGTGGAAAGGAAAAGCTTGGAGTTCATATCAACTTTTGACTTAAGACCCTCCACCGAGTTATTGCCTGGTTTGTTTGCATCGCTAGAGATACGTCCTACTCTTATGGATCAGATAGGAGCTTCGCAGCGAGATGATCCACAGATTTCAGACATCTTGGATAGGATCAGTAAAGGGGAGACTTCTAGTCACCTCAATAGATATTCCATTGATGATAAAAGGTGGTTGCGATGAGATGGAAGGCTTTGTGTTCCCCAAACTGGGAGTTTGTTGAAGACAGTCCTTGAAGAAGCCCATCACTCCAAGATGACTATTCATCCAGGCGGCGATGAGATGTATAGAGATATGAAGAGGGTTTTCTTTTGGGCTGGGATGAAGAAAGATGTGGCAGAGTTTGTTTCCCAATGTTTAATTTGTCAATAAGTCAAAGTTGAGCAAAAGATGCCCGGTGGATTACTTCATCCTTTGGAGGTTCCATAGTGGAAGTGGGAGAGCGTATCTATGGATTTCATGCACAGTTTACCTAGATCAAAGAAAGGCAACACCAGTATTTGGGTTGTGGTGGATAGACTTACTAAGAGCGTTCATTTCGTTCCAGTTAAAAGCAAGAGGACGGCAGCATGGTTGGCTGCAATTTACGTTCGCGAGATAGTCCGTCTTCATGGAATATCTTCCAGCATCGTAAGTGATCGTGACCTTATTTTCACTAGTGAATTTTGGAGGAGCTTGCAAGAAGCATTAGGTACAGTTGTATTTGAGCACCGCTTATCACCCACAGACCGATGCACAGACGAAAAGGGTGAACGGAGTTCTAGAGGATCTTTTAAGGTTGTGTATCCTAGACTTCGGAGGGACTTGGGAAGAGCATCTTCCTTTAGTAGAATATCCCTACAACAATTGTTATCAAGCTAGCATTAGTATGGCACCCTTCGAAACATTGTACGGACAACCCTATAGGTCACCAACTTGTTGGTGGGAATCTACAAAAAGACTATTATTTGGACCAGATACTGTTAGGGAAGCGTCCGAAAAGGTTGATCTTATTAGACAACGAATGAAGACCGCTCAAGATAGACAGAAATCCTACGCAGACAAGAGAAGGACTAACATTGAATTTGAAGTACGAGACATGGTTTTCATTAAGGAGTCACCTTTGAGGAATGTGGTTCGCTTCGGATTTGTAGGGAAGTTGGCACCAAGATTCGTAGGGCCATTTCCATTAACAGAAAGGATTGGCCAAATGGCCTATAGAGTAAAGCTACCAAAGAGAGTATCCGGCGTTCATGATGTTTTCCATGTTTCTCATTTGCAGAAGTGCTTGCATGATACCGCAGAAGTAGTTGAGCTGAGTATATTGGAGGAAGTAGAGGTGGAACGGGAGGCGACAGTCAGACGAGTTCTTACCCGTATTCTTGGATCAGAAGTTAAGAAGCTACGAAATAAAGAAGTTAAGTTAATGAAGGTTCAGTAGGGAGATAACCCAGAGGATGCGACTTGGGAGACCGAAGAAAAGATGCGTGCTTCGTACCCTTCTCTTTTCGAGGGTATGTTCTTAACTTCCTTTCCAAAGCTTTTATTTATGCTTGTTTCCATCATTTAAGTAGGTCCTATCGATCGAATCTACGACCCTTAAGTAGGAATCCCATGGATGTAAACATGTGTTTAAGACATGTTATGTTTGATGGATGCAAGTGTTTGCTAGTGGTTGCTCGTGGATGCATATACACACACATTAGGCATTAGATCGGCTCAATCACTCTCATACTGCATATGGATGTGTATGCATTTTTCGTCTTTTAATGGATGGAAATGGATGTATCATCATATGGATGTTGCATTTGGACGGATGATTGTGCACCCATATAGAACTTACATGTTATAATAGGATTATTACATACATGTTGGATTCATGGCAACATACATTGCATTTAAGAGGTTGATTGAATCAGTAGACTGCCTAATCTTTGCATTAGTGTTGGGACATATACACACACCATTACATATGTTCATATAAGCATTAGAAATCATTAAGGACAATGTATGCCTGCGATTGGTGGGTAAATAGATGGATGATAGGATATACACTCTTCTTAACTTGGAGATTTTGGGGACGAAATCCTTTGAGTAGGGGAGAATGTAACACCTGCTAATTTTAACAACACTAAAAAGGAAAAATTAAAGAATAATTAATTTAATATTCAGAATTAAGGGAAACGGACTGTGCCATTGCGTCCATCTCGAAATTCTGGTCAAGATAGACATTTGGTTTGCGTAAAACGGACATCGTATGAAGGAGTTATGAAGGTTTGAGGTTTGTATACGCGCAAGAGAATATATATATACACGTATATAGGGTCCAGAAATTCAATTTTTGGTTCAGAAAATTCAAAATCGCACATATTGGAGTGAGCGGGAAAAATACCATCCAGGGGTGTCGACCCATGGGTCGACCCCCCTGGGGCAGACGTGGCAGTTAGGGTTTGAGGGCTGGAGGCTATAAATATGGATCCATTTCTCTTGTTTTCTACACTGAAAAATAATGGAGGACTATATGCTATCGGTGCCCAGACTGAATCAAACTTTTTCCTTCTTCTGCAATCAAGTTAATCAAGTTATTTGAGTGCATATCTGTGATTCAACCTCTGCTATTCTCCTTTTATCTTTCTAGATCCAAACACTATAAGTTTAAGTTACTTTTAGATTTAAATAATTAAAAAGTAAAACATGATATGGTTGTAATTTGTGTAATAACCCGAATTTTTACAACACGTTAAATCAAGAATCAAGACAGAATTAAATTATAAATTCTGAATCAAGTGAAACGGGCTATGCCATTGCGTTCGTCTCGGAAAAATACGCGAAATAGAGTCCGAGTTTTCGAGAATCGGAGTCCGTATGACCCGTAAAAGGCCCAAAGAAGGTTTCTGGGAATTTGAATTTCGGAAACAGTTTTGGAAATCAGATCTGGGGCCAGGCGGGAAGTTTCCCGCCTAGGCCATGTCGACAGGGCTGTCGACAGGCCTGTCGACTTGGGCCCAGACCAAGTCGACAGCCCTGTCGACTTGCCTGTCGACAGGGGGTGGCCGGGGCAAGCTGCCTGGCGCACCTGTTTGTCTCACCTGGTCTTGTTCTTGGGCTGGTTCTGGAAGCTTCCGAGATCTGATGGTCCTGATCTATCCTAGGGTTAATCTAAGGGCCTAAAACTATCCTAATCTCTATAAAAAGACCCTAAACCTAACCTAAATCCCTAAAAATCAAACCTAGCAACTAAGTGCTGCCAAAATCTTCATTGACCATGGCCTCCATTTCCAATCCCTAGAGATTATGCATTCAAATCGGGTTCAAATCAAAAGGTGCAAGCTTGCTACACCAAATAGAGGCCAAATCAACGTTGCTATGCGAGTTCCATGACGATTCTTCAACAAAGGAGGCACCTTTCTTAGCCAAGATGATTCATGCTCCTTTCCCTAGGCCTAACTATGTAAGTTCTAGCTACTTTTAGATGGAAACGGTAGTTTTGATAATGACATGGGATAAAATGAGGCTAAACATGATTATGCGAACCTATATGAACCTTACCTTGCCTCTTGTGTTCATGTTTATGATTTTAGGCCATGTGAGTGACTTAATCGTGCCTCTCATGCTATGCATAACCTAGTTTAACTTGCAAGTTTGGATCTTTATGCATGAAATGCTAGCATGAACCTTTAGGAACCACTTCACATTGGCTAAGACAAGATTTTGGGCTTATGCATGTTTATGAACCCAAACCTCTTATGTTTCATGCATGTTTGTGGCAAAATGATATTATGCAAGTTTGTGGCCAAATCCTATATGATAGTATGCATGCTTATGGTCAATCCCTATATGACTCTATCATGCATGTTTTAAGGCCAAACCCCCTTATGACGCCATGCATGTTTGGAGCCAATCCCTTTTTGGCATCATGCATGTTTTGAGACCAATATGTGACATAGTATCCTTACTATGTTGACTCGCTTTGCTTGCATTGGGAAAACACGATTTTGGGTAGTTAGATAAACATGAACATGTCGCGAAATCTTAACTTGAATATGACATGTGTTTATACTTGAAAATATGACTTGAAAGATAACATGGAAGTTGACATGTAAGTATGCATAAAAACATGAGCTTGGGAATTTACCTATTAAGTTAGGTCTACCCTTTGGGAATTTACCTATTAAGTTAGGTCTACCCAAATGCTTGAAAACTTGTAACATGTTTTGGAAACATGATGAACTTAGACAATATAAGTGTGGCCAACTCGAGGTTGGGTTGAGTTTGCAACGTAAAACTACCCGGAACCGACCGGCCTAACTAGTAGTTGCAAACAATAGGACCCAATGTGAGAAGTTGGTCATGTCGCGCTTAAGACCCGAGGTTAGACTAGGTTGTGGTGTAAATCTACCCGGACCCGCCCGGCTTAACTAGTAACCACAACAAGGTCTAATGTGAGAGGTTAAGAGTGCATTAATTAAATTAATGCCACATGATAAGGTTAAGTAAATTTGACTAATGACACTTAACCGATATGACACGAATGGGTAGGTTAAGTGGGACCGGGCTTGATTTCCTTAATGACACTTAACCATGCAAGATGATTAGGAGATGGGGTTAAGTAATCCACACTTAACTAATCTAAACACGGTAATTCGATGGGGTTAAGTTAAACACTTAACCAATTTAAACTTGGTAATTCAATGAGGTTAAGTAACCAATACTTAACCAACTTAACGTGATAATTTAATGGGGTTAAGCAACTTATACTTAACCAATTATACATGAAGATTTAATGTGGTTAAGTGACCTAAACTTAACCAATCTAACTCGTTAATTGGATGTGGTTAAGTGACCTATACTTAGCCAATCTAACTCGTGAATTTATGGGGGTTAAGTTAACCTATACTTAACCAATCTAACGTGAAAACATGATAAGGCTAAGTCACGAATCACTTGAATACGCTTGACCGATTTGACTCGGTAATTTGACAAGGTCAAGTTAATTTATATAATTAACCAATCTAAAATGATAATTAGACGAGGTTAAGTTATGGATTGCTTAATATACTTAGCCAACTTGACACATGGTTTGTAGGGTTAAGTCTTGGACTTGGATACTTAGCCAATTTTGACATGGTTTGTAGACGGGCTAAGTTATGAACTTAAGTGACACTTAACCCATTAGATAAACCCTAATTCGGAGGATTAGGTAAATAACCATAGTTAACAAGGATTATGGAAATAAGGCTAAGTGGTAAACCTTAGTTAAGGGAAACTAAGTAATAATTCTTAGTCAAGGAAATTTGGACCATTTCTTAGATAGATTAGTAACCCGATACGTTAGGTCAACGTTTAAGTATGCGTGTAGGAGCAGGCTATCTGATTTGGATAAAGGCTCCAACGAACTGGGTAACGAAGCAGCGGCTTCGGGGAACGTGAGGATATTCTTGGGATCCCTCTATGAGCTGCCAGGTCATTATACTAGGCTCACGAGAGGTTGAGGTCTGCGGTAGAAGAACCAAGAATATGCCTTGGTTGCTATGCGAGCGACCTAAAGACTGGGGTGGATAGCAGTGAGTCGACGAATACATAAGGTGCCCGAGATAGCAAGTTCGTCGATCATCTACCATCTTGAGTCAAACGTGTACGTACGGAAAGGCAGGGAACACCCAACAGACCATAATTGCTATCTAATTATGGGTGAGGTAGGCCGTAGGATGTGGGCTGGCCGGAGTGTAGTTCTCATGCAAGATTTTCTCTTGTGTTGCCTTTCACTAGTTGAGGGAGGGGTCTCGTGGGACCATAGCCACGTGTAGAAAAGCAGACCTTAGTATCTGCATCGGCAGATAAATTTAAAGCTCCCGACCGAGTCCTATATTTCTTGTTTTGCCTTGTGACAGGACTCGGATGGCATGATGTGATACATGTGCATACAGTTATAGAAAAACGATTCACGATGAATGCGTGGGAAAAAGGGCGCGGTTGAGGGTTAGCGTAATCCCTAGTGGCCTAGGTGGTTTAACCCGAACCGAAATACGAAAGCATGCAATAGGTAAGCGTAATCCCTAGTGGTGCTAGGTGGCATAAGTCCTAGTAGTTCAAACAATGATTCATATGGAAGAGCCTAGCTAGAACAAGGGTGACAGTCCAAACGATTTCAAGGATAATACGACATGAGGAAGCCCGTATGAGGTACGGCAAAGGACTGAATTTATATACATGGAAAGAAACATATGATTTGAGTAACCTATATATGTGATATATTAGGTTGACATGGACCATTACACGACTTTGAGTAAGGGACATTCATGGTTAACACATAACAAGGCTGGGATACTAGTACGGAGGGTGCAGAGCAAATATACATGTTAGAACTAATATACATAATAGATACCGTGGGATGTTAGACGGGGCAGATACCTTGGGATAATGTACTCGATAGAAATCTGACGATGTGATACCTTGACTTATCATAACACCGTAGTTTATCATGATACCTTAGTTTACCTTGCCACAGTAGTTAAACCGGCTACCCCGGTTTAGTTTATCTATCTTGTAGTTATCCTTATGTTTACTTTCAGTTTATGCATGTCATGTTACCTTTACCTGTTTTTATACTGGAAGTAGATAGGACTTACTCAGTCTTTTTGACTGACCCGTTTTGTTTCGCCTCTTTTCTTCCGTTTCCCCCCCCCCCAGGTTACAGGGAGGAAACAATGCAGTTTAGTTCGGACTTCTTCTGCTTGAAGGTCATCATGGATGGCTTGGACTTCTCTTGGCTATGGCTACTTTACTGTTTTTACTTGGGGAATAATTTATTAAAAAGTCTTTATGCTTCTTTACTATTGCAAGACAGGTTTTGTTGTACTCTGATGTAAAAGGCTTTAGACCTTATTTATTCATGTTATGAAAGTTTGATTTTACTTCCGCTATTTTACATGTTCTGTCTTGTGATATTTCTGTGCATGTTTACCAATAATGCCCCTCTAAAGCTAGTGCATTCCTTTGCGAGTGACCCTAGCGGAGGCGGGGTGTTACATTTGGTATCAGAGCAGAAGGTTACTAGACTGGGCAAAGTTTTTAAAGACCTTCTGAAAATTATTTGAAAAACCGTTTACAAAGAAGCATTTTTCAAGAAAATTTTCTTTTAAAAAGAAAAAGGCTATTCCCCAAAGGCCATTAGCATTATCCTTGTTTCCTTGATTGAATCTCTTTTCCTTTCTTTCCTCCATCTGTAGTCACAGTGGTTTTGACTGCGACTAGTCTTTCTAGCTGCGTATGTGTTTCCCGTACGATGGAGGTGGTTCTCGAGAGACCGTTGCAGAGTTATGCATGAAAGGATAGTAAGAACAAGGATAAAGGATACGAGCTCAGGGATAAGCAACATGTTGGTATGGCTGAGTCCTAAAAGGAGGGAGAAAGATGAACAATGAAACCCATGACGAGAGAGTACCTTTGGCATGGTGAAACGGGACGGATAGTTAAGTATCATGGAACAGGGACAAGATCATTCGGAGGGCAATAGTATGCTCTCATTTCTAGGGTACCTCAGAAGGAGGGTAACGATCTTGTTAAAGGTTTAGCTTTTCTTCTCTATCATCCTGTCGGGACTTTGTTTTGATCACCGCATCTTTTAAGTCCGCTTCGATAGTTGAGTCTCTGCACCTTAGTACTAGCGTAGTAGAGGATCCCGTTTTTGTCTCAAGTCCTATTGGAAGATTGGTCCATTTACTCATGGCTTGTTTGGATTTGAGAATGTCTATATCAAGTGTTGAGCTTGGAAATAATGCTTATGTTTATAAGTTGTGGATGGATTCTAGGGATGAAGTGGTTATCCAGTAAGGGGTGCCACTCTCGGTTTTAGAAGAAGGGTAGTTAGACTCTTGGCTTGCTTTGGTAATACCCTTGAAGTATCGCGTAACCTTTTGGGTTCTGTCATGATTAGTTACTTAGAATCCCTAGATGCCTTTGTTGGAGATTAGAAACCCGATCGAATGGTGTTCGCTAATGAGACGGATGGTTTACTTCGATTATGTATGGGTTATGGGAATTACCCTAGTAAGTGCGCACGGTAACTTGTTTACTTTCAAGAGAAAGTTTTTCTACGTGGAATACCTTATGGTACAAGGTCCAGGATTCACTAGTGAATTTTGAGGGCTCGCATGGAATAATGTGTACGCAGTCCTGTTTGCGCCAAGTATTCTAGAAGGAGAATAAGTGCAAGTGGAACGAGAGGCGACGAGGAAATGAGTTCCAACTCATGATATGGAAATAGGAAATAAGAAGCTGCGAAATCGTGAAGTAAAAGGGGCGGTCAAGGCACGATGGAACTAAGCTCAAGGTAATGCGACTCAGGAGACTGAAGACTAAATACGTGCATGATATCTCTTTTGGGAATATATCCTCGATCCCTGTTTTTCTGTTGAGCTTGCTTGTAGGCTATCTTTTATGGATATCCTCTCGGTCCTGTCTCTGTTACAAACCCCGTACGGAGTTTGTTTTGTTTATCTTCTCGACCCTGTTTCAGGGAATCTTAGGTAGAACCCTGTGGATGTAAACATGTATTTGAAACATGTTATGGTTGATATGGTTGCAAATGGTTGCAAGTGGTTGCTCGTGGATGCGCGAATTTACATTAGATATTAGCTCGACTCGGTCACATTTCATATTGCATATGCACGAGTATTTATACTTGTTTATGGATGAAGTTGAATGTGTTATCATGCGGATGTTGCATGTGGTTGAATGTTTGTGCACGCATATAGTGTATATGACTAGGACTATTTGCATACATGATGGATTCATAGCACTAAACATAATTTTTGCATTCAAAAGATTTTTCAGGCTTGATCATTAGCATTAGCTAAGGAACATGTACACACACGTTTTGCATACATTCATAAAGCATTAGGAGTCGTCTAAGGACAATGGTTGCTTGTGGATGATGGTTTGAGTAGATGGATGATGGATGGTAGGATATGTTCTTCCTAACTTTGAGATTTCGGGGACGAAATCCTTTAAGAAGGGGAGAATGTAACAACCCGAATTTTTACAACACGTTAAATCAAGAATCAAGACAGAATTAAATTATAAATTCTGAATCAAGTGAAACGGGCTATGCCATTGCGTTCGTCTTGGAAAAATACGCGAAATAGAGTCCAAGTTTTCGAGAATCGGAGTCCGTATGACCCGTAAAAGGCCCAAAGAAGGTTTCTGGGAATTTGAATTTCGGAAACAGTTTTGGAAATCAGATCTGGGGCCAGGCGGGAAGTTTCCCGCCTAGGCCACGTCGACAGGGCTGTCGACAGGCCTGTCGACTTGGGCCCAGACCAAGTCGACAGCCCTGTCGACTTGCCTGTCGACAGGGGGTGGCCGGGGCAAGCTGCCTGGCGCACCTGTTTGTCTCACCTGGTCTTGTTCTTGGGCTGGTTCTGGAAGCTTCTGAGATCTGATGGTCCTGATCTATCCTAGGGTTAATCTAAGGGCCTAAAACTATCCTAATCTCTATAAAAAGACCCTAAACCTAACCTAAATCCCTAAAAATCAAACCTAGCAACTAAGTGCTGCCAAAATCTTCATTGACCATGGCCTCCATTTCCAATCCCTAGAGATTATGCATTCAAATCGGGTTCAAATCAAAAGGTGCAAGCTTGCTACACCAAATAGAGGCCAAATCAACGTTGCTATGCGAGTTCCATGACGATTCTTCAACAAAGGAGGCACCTTTCTTAGCCAAGATGATTCATGCTCCTTTCCCTAGGCCTAACTATGTAAGTTCTAGCTACTTTTAGATGGAAACGGTAGTTTTGATAATGACATGGGATAAAATGAGGCTAAACATGATTATGCGAACCTATATGAACCTTACCTTGCCTCTTGTGTTCATGTTTATGATTTTAGGCCATGTGAGTGACTTAATCGTGCCTCTCATGCTATGCATAACCTAGTTTAACTTGCAAGTTTGGATCTTTATGCATGAAATGCTAGCATGAACCTTTAGGAACCACTTCACATTGGCTAAGACAAGATTTTGGGCTTATGCATGTTTATGAACCCAAACCTCTTATGTTTCATGCATGTTTGTGGCAAAATGATATTATGCAAGTTTGTGGCCAAATCCTATATGATAGTATGCATGCTTATGGTCAATCCCTATATGACTCTATCATGCATGTTTTAAGGCCAAACCCCCTTATGACGCCATGCATGTTTGGAGCCAATCCCTTTTTGGCATCATGCATGTTTTGAGACCAATATGTGACATAGTATCCTTACTATGTTGACTCGCTTTGCTTGCATTGGGAAAACACGATTTTGGGTAGTTAGATAAACATGAACATGTCGCGAAATCTTAACTTGAATATGACATGTGTTTATACTTGAAAATATGACTTGAAAGATAACATGGAAGTTGACATGTAAGTATGCATAAAAACATGAGCTTGGGAATTTACCTATTAAGTTAGGTCTACCCTTTGGGAATTTACCTATTAAGTTAGGTCTACCCAAATGCTTGAAAACTTGTAACATGTTTTGGAAACATGATGAACTTAGACAATATAAGTGTGGCCAACTCGAGGTTGGGTTGAGTTTGCAACGTAAAACTACCCGGAACCGACCGGCCTAACTAGTAGTTGCAAACAATAGGACCCAATGTGAGAAGTTGGTCATGTCGCGCTTAAGACCCGAGGTTAGACTAGGTTGTGGTGTAAATCTACCCGGACCCGCCCGGCTTAACTAGTAACCACAACAAGGTCTAATGTGAGAGGTTAAGAGTGCATTAATTAAATTAATGCCACATGATAAGGTTAAGTAAATTTGACTAATGACACTTAACCGATATGACACGAATGGGTAGGTTAAGTGGGACCGGGCTTGATTTCCTTAATGACACTTAACCATGCAAGATGATTAGGAGATGGGGTTAAGTAATCCACACTTAACTAATCTAAACACGGTAATTCGATGGGGTTAAGTTAAACACTTAACCAATTTAAACTTGGTAATTCAATGAGGTTAAGTAACCAATACTTAACCAACTTAACGTGATAATTTAATGGGGTTAAGCAACTTATACTTAACCAATTATACATGAAGATTTAATGTGGTTAAGTGACCTAAACTTAACCAATCTAACTCGTTAATTGGATGTGGTTAAGTGACCTATACTTAGCCAATCTAACTCGTGAATTTATGGGGGTTAAGTTAACCTATACTTAACCAATCTAACGTGAAAACATGATAAGGCTAAGTCACGAATCACTTGAATACGCTTGACCGATTTGACTCGGTAATTTGACAAGGTCAAGTTAATTTATATAATTAACCAATCTAAAATGATAATTAGACGAGGTTAAGTTATGGATTGCTTAATATACTTAGCCAACTTGACACATGGTTTGTAGGGTTAAGTCTTGGACTTGGATACTTAGCCAATTTTGACATGGTTTGTAGACGAGCTAAGTTATGAACTTAAGTGACACTTAACCCATTAGATAAACCCTAATTCGGAGGATTAGGTAAATAACCATAGTTAACAAGGATTATGGAAATAAGGCTAAGTGGTAAACCTTAGTTAAGGGAAACTAAGTAATAATTCTTAGTCAAGGAAATTTGGACCATTTCTTAGATAGATTAGTAACCCGATACGTTAGGTCAACGTTTAAGTATGCGTGTAGGAGCAGGCTATCTGATTTGGATAAAGGCTCCAACGAACTGGGTAACGAAGCAGCGGCTTCGGGGAACGTGAGGATATTCTTGGGATCCCTCTGTGAGCTGCCAGGTCATTATACTAGGCTCACGAGAGGTTGAGGTCTGCGGTAGAAGAACCAAGAATATGCCTTGGTTGCTATGCGAGCGACCTAAAGACTGGGGTGGATAGCAGTGAGTCGACGAATACATAAGGTGCCCGAGATAGCAAGTTCGTCGATCATCTACCACCTTGAGTCAAGCGTGTACGTACGGAAAGGCAGGGAACACCCAACAGACCATAATTGCTATCTAATTATGGGTGAGGTAGGCCGTAGGATGTGGGCTGGTCGGAGTGTAGTTCTCATGCAAGATTTTCTCTTGTGTTGCCTTTCACTAGTTGGGGGAGGGGTCTCGTGGGACCATAGCCACGTGTAGAAAAGCAGACCTTAGTATCTGCATCGGCAGATAAATTTAAAGCTCCCGACCGAGTCCTATATTTCTTGTTTTGCCTTGTGACAGGACTCGGATGGCACGATGTGATACATGTGCATACAGTTATAGAAAAACGATTCACGATGAATGCGTGGGAAAAAGGGCGCGGTTGAGGGTTAGCGTAATCCCTAGTGGCCTAGGTGGTTTAACCCGAACCGAAATACGAAAGCATGCAATAGGTAAGCGTAATCCCTAGTGGTGCTAGGTGGCATAAGTCCTAGTAGTTCAAACAATGATTCATATGGAAGAGCCTAGCTAGAACAAGGGTGACAGTCCAAACGATTTCAAGGATAATACGACATGAGGAAGCCCGTACGAGGTACGGCAAAGGACTGAATTTATATACATGGAAAGAAACATATGATTTGAGTAACCTATATATGTGATATATTAGGTTGACATGGACCATTACACGACTTTGAGTAAGGGACATTCATGGTTAACACATAACAAGGCTGGGATACTAGTACGGAGGGTGCAGAGCAAATATACATGTTAGAACTAATATACATAATAGATACCGTGGGATGTTAGACGGGGCAGATACCTTGGGATAATGTACTCGATAGAAATCTGACGATGTGATACCTTGACTTATCATAACACCGTAGTTTATCATGATACCTTAGTTTACCTTGCCACAGTAGTTAAACCGGCTACCCCGGTTTAGTTTATCTATCTTGTAGTTATCCTTATGTTTACTTTCAGTTTATGCATGTCATGTTACCTTTACCTGTTTTTATACTGGAAGTAGATAGGACTTACTCAGTCTTTTTGACTGACCCGTTTTGTTTCGCCTCTTTTCTTCCGTTTCCCCCCCCCCAGGTTACAGGGAGGAAACAATGCAGTTTAGTTCGGACTTCTTCTGCTTGAAGGTCATCATGGATGGCTTGGACTTCTCTTGGCTATGGCTACTTTACTGTTTTTACTTGGGGAATAATTTATTAAAAAGTCTTTATGCTTCTTTACTATTGCAAGACAGGTTTTGTTGTACTCTGATGTAAAAGGCTTTAGACCTTATTTATTCATGTTATGAAAGTTTGATTTTACTTCCGCTATTTTACATGTTCTGTCTTGTGATATTTCTGTGCATGTTTACCAATAATGCCCCTCTAAAGCTAGTGCATTCCTTTGCGAGTGACCCTAGCGGAGGCGGGGTGTTACATTTGGTATCAGAGCAGAAGGTTACTAGACTGGGCAAAGTTTTTAAAGACCTTCTGAAAATTATTTGAAAAACCGTTTACAAAGAAGCATTTTTCAAGAAAATTTTCTTTTAAAAAGAAAAAGGCTATTCCCCAAAGGCCATTAGCATTATCCTTGTTTCCTTGATTGAATCTCTTTTCCTTTCTTTCCTCCATCTGTAGTCACAGTGGTTTTGACTGCGACTAGTCTTTCTAGCTGCGTATGTGTTTCCCGTACGATGGAGGTGGTTCTCGAGAGACCGTTGCAGAGTTATGCATGAAAGGATAGTAAGAACAAGGATAAAGGATACGAGCTCAGGGATAAGCAACATGTTGGTATGGCTGAGTCCTAAAAGGAGGGAGAAAGATGAACAATGAAACCCATGACGAGAGAGTACCTTTGGCATGGTGAAACGGGACGGATAGTTAAGTATCATGGAACAGGGACAAGATCATTCGGAGGGCAATAGTATGCTCTCATTTCTAGGGTACCTCAGAAGGAGGGTAACGATCTTGTTAAAGGTTTAGCTTTTCTTCTCTATCATCCTGTCGGGACTTTGTTTTGATCACCGCATCTTTTAAGTCCGCTTTGATAGTTGAGTCTCTGCACCTTAGTACTAGCGTAGTAGAGGATCCCGTTTTTGTCTCAAGTCCTATTGGAAGATTGGTCCATTTACTCATGGCTTGTTAGGATTTGAGAATGTCTATATCAAGTGTTGAGCTTGGAAATAATGCTTATGTTTATAAGTTGTGGATGGATTCTAGGGATGAAGTGGTTATCCAGTAAGGGGTGCCACTCTCGGTTTTAGAAGAAGGGTAGTTAGACTCTTGGCTTGCTTTGGTAATACCCTTGAAGTATCGCGTAACCTTTTGGGTTCTGTCATGATTAGTTACTTAGAATCCCTAAATGCCTTTGTTGGAGATTAGAAACCCGATCGAATGGTGTTCGCTAATGAGACGGATGGTTTACTTCGATTATGTATGGGTTATGGGAATTACCCTAGTAAGTGCGCACGGTAACTTGTTTACTTTCAAGAGAAAGTTTTTCTACGTGGAATACCTTATGGTACAAGGTCCAGGATTCACTAGTGAATTTTGAGGGCTCGCATGGAATAATGTGTACGCAGTCCTGTTTGCGCCAAGTATTCTAGAAGGAGAATAAGTGCAAGTGGAACGAGAGGCGACGAGGAAATGAGTTCCAACTCATGATATGGAAATAGGAAATAAGAAGCTGCGAAATCGTGAAGTAAAAGGGGCGGTCAAGGCACGATGGAACTAAGCTCAAGGTAATGCGACTCAGGAGACTGAAGACTAAATACGTGCATGATATCTCTTTTGGGAATATATCCTCGATCCCTGTTTTTCTGTTGAGCTTGCTTGTAGGCTATCTTTTATGGATATCCTCTCGGTCCTGTCTCTGTTACAAACCCCGTACGGAGTTTGTTTTGTTTATCTTCTCGACCCTGTTTCAGGGAATCTTAGGTAGAACCCTGTGGATGTAAACATGTATTTGAAACATGTTATGGTTGATATGGTTGCAAATGGTTGCAAGTGGTTGCTCGTGGATGCGCGAATTTACATTAGATATTAGCTCGACTCGGTCACATTTCATATTGCATATGCACGAGTATTTATACTTGTTTATGGATGAAGTTGAATGTGTTATCATGCGGATGTTGCATGTGGTTGAATGTTTGTGCACGCATATAGTGTATATGACTAGGACTATTTGCATACATGATGGATTCATAGCACTAAACATAATTTTTGCATTCAAAAGATTTTTCAGGCTTGATCATTAGCATTAGCTAAGGAACATGTACACACACGTTTTGCATACATTCATAAAGCATTAGGAGTCGTCTAAGGACAATGGTTGCTTGTGGATGATGGTTTGAGTAGATGGATGATGGATGGTAGGATATGTTCTTCCTAACTTTGAGATTTCGGGGACGAAATCCTTTAAGAAGGGGAGAATGTAACAACCCGAATTTTTACAACACGTTAAATCAAGAATCAAGACAGAATTAAATTATAAATTCTGAATCAAGTGAAACGGGCTATGCCATTGCGTTCGTCTTGGAAAAATACGCGAAATAGAGTCCGAGTTTTCGAGAATCGGAGTCCGTATGACCCGTAAAAGGCCCAAAGAAGGTTTCTGGGAATTTGAATTTCGGAAACAGTTTTGGAAATCAGATCTGGGGCCAGGCGGGAAGTTTCCCGCCTAGGCCATGTCGACAGGGCTGTCGACAGGCCTGTCGACTTGGGCCCAGACCAAGTCGACAGCCCTGTCGACTTGCCTGTCGACAGGGGGTGGCCGGGGCAAGCTGCCTGGCGCACCTGTTTGTCTCACCTGGTCTTGTTCTTGGGCTGGTTCTGGAAGCTTCCGAGATCTGATGGTCCTGATCTATCCTAGGGTTAATCTAAGGGCCTAAAACTATCCTAATCTCTATAAAAAGACCCTAAACCTAACCTAAATCCCTAAAAATCAAACCTAGCAACTAAGTGCTGCCAAAATCTTCATTGACCATGGCCTCCATTTCCAATCCCTAGAGATTATGCATTCAAATCGGGTTCAAATCAAAAGGTGCAAGCTTGCTACACCAAATAGAGGCCAAATCAACGTTGCTATGCGAGTTCCATGACGATTCTTCAACAAAGGAGGCACCTTTCTTAGCCAAGATGATTCATGCTCCTTTCCCTAGGCCTAACTATGTAAGTTCTAGCTACTTTTAGATGGAAACGGTAGTTTTGATAATGACATGGGATAAAATGAGGCTAAACATGATTATGCGAACCTATATGAACCTTACCTTGCCTCTTGTGTTCATGTTTATGATTTTAGGCCATGTGAGTGACTTAATCGTGCCTCTCATGCTATGCATAACCTAGTTTAACTTGCAAGTTTGGATCTTTATGCATGAAATGCTAGCATGAACCTTTAGGAACCACTTCACATTGGCTAAGACAAGATTTTGGGCTTATGCATGTTTATGAACCCAAACCTCTTATGTTTCATGCATGTTTGTGGCAAAATGATATTATGCAAGTTTGTGGCCAAATCCTATATGATAGTATGCATGCTTATGGTCAATCCCTATATGACTCTATCATGCATGTTTTAAGGCCAAACCCCCTTATGACGCCATGCATGTTTGGAGCCAATCCCTTTTTGGCATCATGCATGTTTTGAGACCAATATGTGACATAGTATCCTTACTATGTTGACTCGCTTTGCTTGCATTGGGAAAACACGATTTTGGGTAGTTAGATAAACATGAACATGTCGCGAAATCTTAACTTGAATATGACATGTGTTTATACTTGAAAATATGACTTGAAAGATAACATGGAAGTTGACATGTAAGTATGCATAAAAACATGAGCTTGGGAATTTACCTATTAAGTTAGGTCTACCCTTTGGGAATTTACCTATTAAGTTAGGTCTACCCAAATGCTTGAAAACTTGTAACATGTTTTGGAAACATGATGAACTTAGACAATATAAGTGTGGCCAACTCGAGGTTGGGTTGAGTTTGCAACGTAAAACTACCCGGAACCGACCGGCCTAACTAGTAGTTGCAAACAATAGGACCCAATGTGAGAAGTTGGTCATGTCGCGCTTAAGACCCGAGGTTAGACTAGGTTGTGGTGTAAATCTACCCGGACCCGCCCGGCTTAACTAGTAACCACAACAAGGTCTAATGTGAGAGGTTAAGAGTGCATTAATTAAATTAATGCCACATGATAAGGTTAAGTAAATTTGACTAATGACACTTAACCGATATGACACGAATGGGTAGGTTAAGTGGGACCGGGCTTGATTTCCTTAATGACACTTAACCATGCAAGATGATTAGGAGATGGGGTTAAGTAATCCACACTTAACTAATCTAAACACGGTAATTCGATGGGGTTAAGTTAAACACTTAACCAATTTAAACTTGGTAATTCAATGAGGTTAAGTAACCAATACTTAACCAACTTAACGTGATAATTTAATGGGGTTAAGCAACTTATACGTAACCAATTATACATGAAGATTTAATGTGGTTAAGTGACCTAAACTTAACCAATCTAACTCGTTAATTGGATGTGGTTAAGTGACCTATACTTAGCCAATCTAACTCGTGAATTTATGGGGGTTAAGTTAACCTATACTTAACCAATCTAACGTGAAAACATGATAAGGCTAAGTCACGAATCACTTGAATACGCTTGACCGATTTGACTCGGTAATTTGACAAGGTCAAGTTAATTTATATAATTAACCAATCTAAAATGATAATTAGACGAGGTTAAGTTATGGATTGCTTAATATACTTAGCCAACTTGACACATGGTTTGTAGGGTTAAGTCTTGGACTTGGATACTTAGCCAATTTTGACATGGTTTGTAGACGGGCTAAGTTATGAACTTAAGTGACACTTAACCCATTAGATAAACCCTAATTCGGAGGATTAGGTAAATAACCATAGTTAACAAGGATTATGGAAATAAGACTAAGTGGTAAACCTTAGTTAAGGGAAACTAAGTAATAATTCTTAGTCAAGGAAATTTGGACCATTTCTTAGATAGATTAGTAACCCGATACGTTAGGTCAACGTTTAAGTATGCGTGTAGGAGCAGGCTATCTGATTTGGATAAAGGCTCCAACGAACTGGGTAACGAAGCAGCGGCTTCGGGGAACGTGAGGATATTCTTGGGATCCCTCTGTGAGCTGCCAGGTCATTATACTAGGCTCACGAGAGGTTGAGGTCTGCGGTAGAAGAACCAAGAATATGCCTTGGTTGCTATGCGAGCGACCTAAAGACTGGGGTGGATAGCAGTGAGTCGACGAATACATAAGGTGCCCGAGATAGCAAGTTCGTCGATCATCTACCATCTTGAGTCAAGCGTGTACGTACGGAAAGGCAGGGAACACCCAACAGACCATAATTGCTATCTAATTATGGGTGAGGTAGGCCGTAGGATGTGGGCTGGCCGGAGTGTAGTTCTCATGCAAGATTTTCTCTTGTGTTGCCTTTCACTAGTTGAGGGAGGGGTCTCGTGGGACCATAGCCACGTGTAGAAAAGCAGACCTTAGTATCTGCATCGGCAGATAAATTTAAAGCTCCCGACCGAGTCCTATATTTCTTGTTTTGCCTTGTGACAGGACTCGGATGGCACGATGTGATACATGTGCATACAGTTATAGAAAAACGATTCACGATGAATGCGTGGGAAAAAGGGCGCGGTTGAGGGTTAGCGTAATCCCTAGTGGCCTAGGTGGTTTAACCCGAACCGAAATACGAAAGCATGCAATAGGTAAGCGTAATCCCTAGTGGTGCTAGGTGGCATAAGTCCTAGTAGTTCAAACAATGATTCATATGGAAGAGCCTAGCTAGAACAAGGGTGACAGTCCAAACGATTTCAAGGATAATACGACATGAGGAAGCCCGTACGAGGTACGGCAAAGGACTGAATTTATATACATGGAAAGAAACATATGATTTGAGTAACCTATATATGTGATATATTAGGTTGACATGGACCATTACACGACTTTGAGTAAGGGACATTCATGGTTAACACATAACAAGGCTGGGATACTAGTACGGAGGGTGCAGAGCAAATATACATGTTAGAACTAATATACATAATAGATACCGTGGGATGTTAGACGGGGCAGATACCTTGGGATAATGTACTCGATAGAAATCTGACGATGTGATACCTTGACTTATCATAACACCGTAGTTTATCATGATACCTTAGTTTACCTTGCCACAGTAGTTAAACCGGCTACCCCGGTTTAGTTTATCTATCTTGTAGTTATCCTTATGTTTACTTTCAGTTTATGCATGTCATGTTACCTTTACCTGTTTTTATACTGGAAGTAGATAGGACTTACTCAGTCTTTTTGACTGACCCGTTTTGTTTCGCCTCTTTTCTTCCGTTTCCCCCCCCCCCCCAGGTTACAGGGAGGAAACAATGCAGTTTAGTTCGGACTTCTTCTGCTTGAAGGTCATCATGGATGGCTTGGACTTCTCTTGGCTATGGCTACTTTACTGTTTTTACTTGGGGAATAATTTATTAAAAAGTCTTTATGCTTCTTTACTATTGCAAGACAGGTTTTGTTGTACTCTGATGTAAAAGGCTTTAGACCTTATTTATTCATGTTATGAAAGTTTGATTTTACTTCCGCTATTTTACATGTTCTGTCTTGTGATATTTCTGTGCATGTTTACCAATAATGCCCCTCTAAAGCTAGTGCATTCCTTTGCGAGTGACCCTAGCGGAGGCGGGGTGTTACAATTTGGATCTATGCCTGTGACTGCTTGCATCATATCAGATCTGTAATAAATTGTGAATCCATGATATTCTCGCATAACTATGACTTGGATCTTAACCTTTATCATGTCAGATCTACCTTGGATTATAGATCTAATTCACTATTTAGATCACCTTGTACCTATCATGTTGTGGTTAAATTGGATCTGTTACTAGTTGGACTTCTAAATTATTGTTTAGATCTTATCATGCCTATTATGACATCCCTATTATGTCAGAATCAGTTCTATTATCTCATGTTCACCAGATCTGTTCCTATATGCCCATCTTATCAATATGCCACTATATGTTTATGTCAATTTTGTTAGTATAATCATTTCGTTCATCTTTCCCTTTTAATTTTATATAACCTGGCTACTTCGAGCCTAGGAATGCCGCTGAAATATGCGTACACGTTAAATGGGGAACGAGGGGGAAAACATTGAAATTGGGCATAACTTGTAAATGGGGAATTTGGCATAACTTGAATAATGTTTATGAATATGAATTTAGGGTATATAATTCATTATGAACATAATTGGGGAAAAAGGGGCATGAAAACCTATAATGACATAGGTAAAAATTGGCTAATAATGAAATGCCTAGGATTACAGTAATTAGAAACTATGAGTTTAGATTACACTTGTGGTGGAAGTCTGCCCGGAACCGCTTGGCATATCCAGCGACCTAAGCGGTGAATCTAATGTGAGAGGTCTAGGTGCACAGATACGAGACGTGCTAAGACATGAGGTTAAGCCCGACTTATGGAAGAAGCCTGCCCGGAACCGACTGGCATATCCAGCATCCACAAGTGGTAGGCTTAATGTGAGGGGTCTAGCACATTATAACCATAATGGACATGGTAATGTTGGAATACTTAACCTAGTTGAATTCATAAGGATTGTATGAACATGAACTTGAATAAGGGTTAAGTAAACTTGGTTGAAACAGTGGGAAGGTTAAGTATATCTGGGTAGGGTGGGTAATTTTTATATATAGGCCGACAAACTTAACCTATTGGGGTTATGTAATTAAAGACACCGTTAGGTAAGCATAACCTGTGGAAATCTTAGTGGGGATACAAGACAAGGGGAGAGCTTGTATCATCTTGTGTGAGGGGGCCGTTTCAGTCAGTAACCCATACAACAGTATCATATGAGTACTCCGTCCTAGGTCGGAGTTGGGACACGCTTACTGGGCTAATTGTAAGAGGTCCAAATATGGAGGACGGTGTGGGCGGTGCAAACCGATCGGGGCCATGTGCATGCATGGTCCGGGCAGAGGGCGATAAGACGACCGTGATAACAGTAGATATGGTTGTGCACATCAACGAAGGGTTGCCACTTTAGGAAGTGATACCTCCTACTATGGGGCCGACATGGGGTATCTACGGAGTAGGGAGCCGATCGATTAGGTTAGTAGTTAGGGTACATCTAGACTCTGGTAAAGTTTAGGAGCCTGTTAGGATCGGGCTGCCTGTGGATTGTATGAGGTTAAAACCTCTCACCAGAAGTACGACTAAGTCTACCATCTTATAGCTGTTGGGATCATCTCATTCTGGTTATACTAGTATCGGTGCAGAGAATCAGAGTAATTTTTAGGGAAGCATATACACTTTATCATGTTTACCTTGTCACACCTGCCGTTTGTGATATTATCTCTCTTATCACTTTATATGCCTGTCATGATACTTTTACTTATTTATTTGCTAAAAGTAACTAGACTCGCCAGACTTTATGTCTGACCCTTTTTGTTTCCTCTTCTTTCTTCCGTTCCCCCAGGTTCTTAGGGAGGGAATACTCAAGCTTGATCCGGATTTTGCTATCATTTTGCTGGAGCTGCTTAAATGTATTGTTCAAGTTTCTATCTTTGCTACTATGGCTATGTTTTTATTTGGGGATTATGCTTCTTTTGTATTGTACTCTGATGTTTTAAGTACAAAACAGAAGTTTTTATGATGTACTGGTTTTTATGTAAGTCATACATATGATGTTTTGAACCACGATGCTTTATGATTAATAAAGTTTGTTTTTATTCCGCTGCTATTTTTATATCTGTCTTGTAATGTTTCTATTTCTATTTACCTATAACGCTTCATGAAACTTAATACATTCTCTTAATGAGTGACATTAATGGACGTGGGGTGTCACAGGTCCTGACTTCATAACATATCTCATAGAAGGCAATAAGGACAAAGTCCTTAACGTGACAAAATATGTAATGAACATCGATGATGATCCCAAAACTTATTTTGAGTCTATGAGTTCCAGAGATTTTTGAATGATGAAATGAATTCCATAATGTCAAACCAAACTTGGGTTTTATCTTATTTACCTCCTAGTGCTAAACCTATAGGATGTAAATGGATATTCAAGAAAAAGTTGAATACAAATGGATCCATTGATAAGTTTAAAGCCAGATTTGTTGCTAAGGGATATAAACAAAGACAAGGAGTAGATTATTTTGATACGTATGCTCCAGTTGCTCGCATATCTTCCATATGCTGTTTAATAGCACTTGCATCGGTTCACAACTTGGTCATACATCAAATGGATGTAAAGACAGCTTCTCTAAATGGAGATTTAGAAGAAGAGATATACATGGAACAACCTGAAGGTTTTATAACACCACGCCAAGAAAAGAAAGTTATGTAAATTAGTCAAATCTCTTTATGGCCTGAAGCAAGCTCCCATGCAATGGCATTAGAAGTTTGATAAAGTTGTACTATCATTTGGATTCATTGTTAATAATGTAGATAAATGTATTTACAACAAATTGGATAACAACGGTTATGTTATAATATGTTTATACGTTGATAACATGCTAATATTTGGTTCCAATGTATCATGTGTGAATGAAACTAAGAAGTTTCTATCTTCTAAATTTGATATGAAAGATCTAGGAGAGGCTGATGTAATTTTAGGAATTAAAATCTTTAGGAAAGTGGTGGAGTTATTACTAATCCAATCTTATTACATTGAAAAGTTCCTAAAGAAGTATGGTCATTTTGATGATAAACCAGCACCAACTCCTCTAGATCCAAGTATCAAATTAGAAAAGAACACTGGACGTACCATTTCTCAATTGGAATATTCTAGTGTTATTGGGAGTCTTATGTATGCAATGCATTGCACTAGACCCGACATCGCACATGCTATAAGTGTATTGTGTTGATTTACGAGTAACCCAGGTTTCGAACACTGGAAAGCCATTTCCAGAGTTTTTAGCTTATTTGAAAGGAACCATTAACTATGGTTTATCTTATGAAGGATATCTTGCTATAATAGAAGGATATAGTGATGCAACCTGGAACAATGTAGAATCCAAATCCAAGTCTACGACTGGATGGATATTTACATTAGGAGGCGCTATTGTATCTTAGGCTTCCAAGAAGTAAACCTGTATATCCGATTCAACTATGTTGTCAGAGTTGATTGCATTAGTCGATTCATGTAAGGAAGCGGAATGGCTTAGAAATTTGTTAATGGAAATCCCATTGTAGTAGAAGCCATCTCCAACAGTCTTGATTAACTGTGATAATCAAGCAACAATATATAATGTCTCTAATAAGACATATAGTGGAAAGTCTAGACATGTGAGTCTAAGACATCAGATGGTTAGATAGTTACTCAAAAGTGGAGTTATAACTGTTGACTACATAGAAGCGAAGAAAAAGTTGGCTGACCCACTCACAAAGGTCTTCCAAAGGCTATGGTTTCTATAAAGTCAAAAGAAACGGGACTAAGGTCTGTGAATGAAGATTGATCATCCTTAATAGAAACCCAACTTATGTCTTGAAAAGGGTAGACAAAGTTCAATGGGTACCAACAAGTTAAGAGCATGATTATGGAACACTAAATCAATTATCCCATAATATTTAGTGTTGGATTCTACAAGATCAAAGGATGGATAATATCCTTAATAAGTCTAAAAACCTTAAAGGTGTATCGCAGAAACACCTTAAGAGACTTACCTATATTAGTATGGAAATTAGGTTGTTTCCAAGGAAAGTAAGACCGATTTCTAAAGTAGACTCATGAACCAGGATTAAAGCACATGGACATTAATGTGCTGAGCAATACATAACACTCTAACTAAGGAATTCAACATGTGTGATTGTTCCAGTTTTATCATTAAGGGATACTTGGTTCAAGATTCGTTCACCATAGAATCTTGATAGAACTTTGAATGGTTTACACTAAGTAAAGGTTAAGATACCTTTTATTTATGTGTTGTTTCCACGATGATTCAAAACTTGATCTTAGAACTACATAGGCTTGATCCCACTTAGGTATGTAGGAAGTCATACTAGTGATTCAGCCGTCCATTTTATTTATTTATTTATTTTGAAATTTTTGGGAGATTGTTGTAAAATTTTCAATTTAATTTTTGGGGTATGAGTTTGTTTTTGAAGAGGGAAACAAGAATGGACGAAGAAAAGGTGTGGGGATTTGTCCCACATTGCGGATTATTGAGGGGTATGCTTCTATATATGTAAAAGCTTGATATATGATATGAAAAGAAATAAGAGAAGGGAGAGACAAGCCAATGCATGAACATGACATGATATTAAATATTTAATGGTCAAAAGATGGGCCTTGGGGCTCTTGGGGTCTCGTGATCCATTGGACCGCGGGATGACCGATGGTCCTGGACTGTTGTATTTTTGAATTACAAGGCATGCTTTTCAAAATTCGCAACACTTCAGAACATTGCAAAATGGCGCAGTGTTTCAAACTGAAGGGACACGACGTTTTTGAATAGAAACAGATACGACCTTTACAAACAGTCGCGGCGGTTCATGGACAGACATCTCTGGGCGCCTATAAATTCCATTGTCCAGAACTGTTGCAAATCATTCCGAAAATCAGCTTCTTCTTAATCATCTTTTTGATCTGTGATGCCATTAAGTGTTTCAAACACAACAATTTTGTAACGCCGCTAAGGCGTTGCAAATTTCAAATTTATCGCAGATTGGATCTTCTTCTCTTCTTATCTACTTGATTCTTGCATCATTAGAAAACCATATACAGAGTGTCCTTGATCAGATCAAAGTCGTACAAACTTTGAATTTGATTTCGCTATTCCAAGGCTTTATTGAATCCTGAAAGTCAATAATTCGATAATTCGTTTGTACATGGTGGATTGAACTACCGTCTGAAAGAATTTGCTCTGCAAATCCTTAAAGTTTGAAGTACGACAATATTCATCATCAAATAGCCTCAAACTACAAAATTTCCCAACATTGTTGTAACAACCCGGAAAATGCGAGCCAGTTTAAAAAAATTTATTTCGGCGAATTTAGCGAATTTTGAATATTTAAAATGATTATTTTAAATAATATCAACGAGAAATTTATTTTGAATAGAATTCGAACGTATATATTTATATACGTCGTCGTTAGAATATAAATAATTGTTTATAATTATAAAAGGAATTGAAAATGGCGCGGTAGTTCGATAATTCGATTTCAAACTTCAAATTAATGTACAGGATTCAAAATAAACCGGATTTTAGTGAAACCAAAAATAATGGAATCTAATTGTGACTATCTTTCCAACGAACCCGAAAAATTGAAATTTCATAGCGGGGATCAAAAGATATGTCCAGTTGAAAATTCTGAATGGTCGCTATGGAATTCAGGCCGTTAAAAATGGAGATTTTGCAAACGACCTCGGATTTCGACGAAACCACTTTTGTTGGATCCGTGATGTCAAGTTATTTCTAGATTCCAATTTTCATAATTTTTTGAATCAATATGTGAGCGTGGCAAAGGAAAACGCGTTTGACCATTTTTAGTTGATTTTAGTCGACTGGAAAATGGCCATTTTTCAAACGGTCTCAGAATCTGACGAAATTAGTTTTGTTAGGACCGTATCGTCAATACGAAGCTAGAAAATATTTTTCTGGAATTTTTCGAGTTGGTATGTGGCCCCGGTAAATTGAAATGTGCGTTTGAACTGAATATATATAGATTTATATTTTAATTTTGATGAAAACTGATTGTAACAGCCGAATTGGCGTACGATACATATCCCATTGTGTTCGGAATGGGGGTAATTAGCTATGAACGACAGTCGGTGGGTCTCGTTTAGAGGCCGAAATAAAAGGTAACTTTTTGGGGATTTAAAAATTAAATTAAATAAATAAAAAAGGGGTCAACCCCTATTTCCTCTCAGCCCATCCCTCCCCGTCTTTGAATTCAAATGAAATAAAAAAGGGGGGCGGAACCCTAGCCGTCGCTTCCACTGGCGCGGCTCCCCATCGCGCGCCTCCCTAGGCAGCGCCGCCCTCCCCAGACACCCTCCGATCAACCCCACCCTCTCTCCTTTCTTCCCCTTTTCTCCGATGTGCCCTAACGCCCTAAAGCCCTCCGCCGCAGTCACCTCCACGGCTATCAGAGCCTCCGCCCGAACCTCCTTCTCTTCTCCAGTTACTGACGCTTGTCGTTTCCCCCTTCTCAATCGAAGACCACGACAATGGACGCATGAAACCGCGCCTCCACGCGCTGACCGACCTGCGCCTGGCCTTCCCCGATCCCTCTTCCCCCCTTCATTCGCTGTATGATTTTTGCTTATACTTTTTTTTAGTTATTTTATTTCTTTTTTTTTATATAATTCGATCTTCTTTTTAAAAGCAATAAAATCTGATTTTTATAGCAAATAAGAATAGGATTTTCAAGATAGTAAAAATTGGGTTTTTACGTTAGTAAAGAATATATTTTTAAACCAAGAAAGCTTTGATTTTTAATAACGAGAAGATTTAATTTTTTTATCGTATAAAGATACGATTTTTATAACGAAGTAAAAATTCGATTTTTTTCTATATGAAGTGGCGATAAAAATTCGATCTTTATATTACTTTCATCGAAAGGAAAATATAATCTTTTATTAAATGAAGACATGATTTTTTTTTGAATTTACCAAAGATATGATTTTTATAAAGTAGAAGAATTAAAAATATGATTTTTATTTATTAAAATGAAGTGATAAAAATATAATTTTTATTGTGAACAGCGTGGAAAAGACTGCATTGGAATTTCAAACCAATCCAAACGGTTCAGCAGTTCAACAGTAAAGCACGGCGGATTGGAACCCTCTGTGAGAACTTCTCACTTTAAATTCCTTTTTCTAGTTATATATATATATACTAGGATGCAGATGGTGCTTAGCAGCACCCGACACCCGTCGTCCACAGACCATGGACGGCTTGTATGCTTGTTTGATGTGTTGTGAAATTTTCTTATGATGTTGATGTGAAATCGATAATAAAATGTAGATAGTTGAAATAAAATAATTATCGTTAAAAATATAATTTTTAACGTGAATGTGAGTAAATAAATATTTATAAACAAATAGGCTTATTTGTTTATATACACTGATTTGACTGATATTGATTGGGATGATAAATTTTACACATCGCCCAACTGCACAAATAAAAATCTATGTTTGTTGATTTGAAACCCCACACGGGTGTTGGGATGATATTTGGCGTACACTAATCCCAATTATTTAATTGTATGTCGATCGATCGGTCGACAGGCTATGTAAGCGTTAATTATTTATATTTGATGCTTATGCAATTGTGTGGTGCACTTTGGATGATGGTTGATTGTTTATCGTTGCTATTATATACATGTGTTGTATAGAATCCATATAATTAACGTTATATGGTAACTGATTGGGCCTCATTCCAATTGAAAAAATAAGGAATATTATAAAAGAAAATTCATGTGTTGAATATAAAAATAGTCATGTGTTGACGATGTTCATGTGTTGAGTAAAATATTTTAATAATAAAATTTACGTCTTTATCATATTTAAAATTAGAAGCTACTTCACGGTGGAATCTAATTACAAATCAAACGATAGATACCATAATTTTATAAAATATTTTGCATAACAAAAATAGTCGTGTGTTGACAGTACTCATGTGTTGAGATTAGTCGTGTGTTGAAATAAATATAGATTCATGTGTTGAATAGAATAAATATTCATTTGTTGAATAGAATAATGAATTTATTGAAATATATAAAGCCGTGTTGATTAGAGTTGCGCCATTTTGACGTGAACGATATTTATATCAATTTTATTCGAATAACGAAAAAAGAAGTCATTTCAAAATATAACGTTTTGAAAATATTATCATTTATATAGTAATGATATGAAATATTCGATTTTGATTTGAAATTGAATATAGAGTTGAAATGGTTTTGAAAACGAATTTAAAACGATTTATAAAATACGTTTTAAAAAGGAAATCGACAAAATATATATAATATATATATTATATATATATAATGGCCTGAATAGAACGCGCCGCGCCGCGGTAGTTCGTAAATTTCGACCATTGACTTCGAATTGACATTACGGGAGATCCGACCGTCGGATTATCCTAAAACTGGAACCGTTGGGTTCGTATCGAAAAGAGCTTTCCAATGAATATTAGAAATTTGAAATCTAATGGTTGGATTTGGAATTATGTCCAAATCAAATTTGGAAAAGGTCGCTGTAAGTGCAGTTCGATGGTCGTTGATGGAAATCGACTGTACGGGCCTTGAAAAAAATTATTAAAAATATTAATAATTTGTGTAAAATCATAATATGTGAATTGGAAAGAACTGGGATGAAAAATTCCACATTTGAAAGGATAAAAAAATATTTTTGTCGAAATGAACTAGTTTTGAACTAGAATTAAAATCAATTTATTTTTGAAATAAATAAATTGAATTTGTAAGTGATTTTAAAAATAATCAATATTCCCAATACGTGAATTGGACTGGAGTTGAATCGAAATTATCTTCGGAATATTTCGATGTTGGATTTCGTGACTATACAGATATTGTTATGGGAATTTGAAAGATATATTTTATATATTATTTCCAATACGATATTTGTTGGTTTCAGGATTTGATATTGAATATAAGCCGGTATATTTTCTATTCAGAGCCTTGTATTTAATATCAAATATGATTTGGGTTTGTCGTGAATGGTGTCTTCATTAACACTATTCTTAAGCCCAATAGAGAAAAAGATTAAATCTTTCTATTTAGATTTAATGAAGTGAATCAATTAAATAATCACTACACCAAAACAACCAATTTAACACAGTAGGATTCAGAGATTTGATACAGCTTTAAGCCGTATTAAATTTATTTGCTACAGCTTAACCAATCCGCATCTTTCCAATCTTGAAAATCTGGCCGTAGATCATGACAACCGCGGATTGTTTCCTTTTGGTACACCATTGACCCGTATTAAATAAGCCTTGTATTTTTTCCCCGCTGAATTTTACTTTCTCGCCAACCCAAAAAAGATCGGCCGCTTGTTTTCTAATTATCTCCATTCTGTCTCCTTTGCCATCTCCCTCTTCTCGATGAAAACCCTAAAATCCACACTCCAAATTCGTAAGCAATTAAGTGTGCGTGAGATGGATTCTCCGATATGATGCTGAAGGGGATACGATTTAGAGTGATGATTGGTGTGATGGTAAACTGATGCTTGGCGGAGGCTGGTAACATAGCTCGAAGAAGATTGACAAGAAGAACATGTTGTTGGAGGCGGTCCTAGCGTAAGTATTTTTTTCCCCATTTTTCATGGCTTATCACTATGATAATCTTTATGGACTCAAATTAGATAAAAAGTTCAATTCGTTTATAAAGCATAGTACAGTGAATCCTTTCTCCCAACGAGTTGCTTATTTTGCTTTCCCTGCTGTAATTTTGCTTAACTATTTTTCTTACCATCCGGATTCTTTGATGAGAACAGTTCTGAAAGTTTGCAACTTTTAATATAAAGAACAGCTTTTGAATACAAATAATGTTATATATGCGGATACAGCTGCTATTTTGAAATGAGAAGTTTTTAATGTAAAGAAAAGCTTTTGAATATAAATAATGTTTTCATGCTTGAACTTGTTAGGGTTGATGGTTATTGAAGTTGCTAGTTAGGCTGTTTCCTAAATAAAAACCCTACGATATATAGATTTAGCAAGCACTACGTGGATTTGGCCATATATTGTGCCTTCAAATTACAATTTACATGTGGTATTTTATTTTATTTTTACTTTATACAGTGCTGCTGTGTTCTGTAATGCTAACACACGTTTTTGTGATGGTGCTCGATTTGGTCTTGGTGCTGAGGTATATTCTTCTTCTTCTAAATACTATGAATTCTATGTAATTTATTGTACATATATTCTATTTTGTTAATACTGTAACTTTTCTATGTTACAAAGGTTGGTACAAGTATAAGTAGAATTCATGTTCAAGGTCCGATTGGCGTTGAAGGACTACTGGCTACAAGATGGTATATATACACACAAACTATTTTCATTCAGACATCTGTAACTGTTTTACTTGATGGATATTATTAAGATTCTTGACTCATCTCAGGCATTTTTACTTGATGGTATATATACTATTTCCTATTTCCTACGATACCATAAGGTGTTTGCGGCTTGGAGTCCAGTTTGCAACTGAGTCGCAAACTGGACTCAAGTCTGTCATATAATTTCTTATTGTTCTATACAGGCAAGGCCAAGCCGTGAAGTAATAATCAAGTCAAGAATCTTCAAGAATGACCTGTACGCCATCCGCTTCAAGTGCGATGCCCAGAAATAAAAAAAATCAAGTAATGGTTCGATACTAATCAATTATCAGGGTTCCATACCGATTTTTAAGGTTTGCTCAAGTTTGTCATTAACTCATGTCATGCGATTGCTAAAGCAGTACCGATTCATAGCGTTTGTCCAAATTTGTCATATAACTTAGGTCATGCAATGTTAGAGAAAAAATCAACTGCTTTTGTTCAGCTCCGAACCAAAGATTCAAGCTCATAACAATGCAGGAATGTCGGAAAAAATAATATAAGCCAAGTAAAGGTCCATGAAAGAGAAAGGAAAGTTCATAGAATAAGAAAATGAATCAGCATCTATGTATGAAGCATGGAAGTCTTGAGGCAACCACGTTTGCAGAACTTGATGAATAGAAACTAAATGAATATTTTGTGCAGATAAGATTGGACCGACCATGGAAATCATGAGGCAAGACATACAGAGAAATATAGAGGTATATTGCTTCTCTTTGCATTCATATTTATGCCCTTACTGATGCAAGTTAACACAGACACTTCAATATATTTCAGAGACTGGAAGATGTTTACGAATCAAACCCAGAAAAATATCATAGATTGGAAGAAATAATGAACAAAGAGTCTGGTGAAGTATCAACAAAAAGGCCGGGAAGTTGCTCTAAAGCAGTAGTTTGGTTAACTAGGTTCAAAACCAATAGACATAAACAAATAAATCCAATATGATGTAATTTAATGTTATATACTTTCTCTTTACAGTCATATCACATTGTTTTGGAATAGAAGTATTCAAAGGATCACTTAAGGATCGTGAACTGAGTCTGAATCAAGTAGTGGAAGAAGCATATAAAAGCATGTTGCAGCCATGGCATGGCTGGATCTCTTCTGCTGCTTATAAGGTAATTCTTCTATATGTATGTCTTATGTTATATGTGGCATTAAAATTTGAGTTTAACCGAGAAAAAGAACACAATTCTTTAAGATTTTTCAGTCTTGTGACTGGACAGAATTCTTTGTTCTGTTGTTTCTCTCAACTAGAACTGCATTTAATCCCAAGTGGTTTAAAGTGTTATACTTGGCAAGAAGCTTGTTGTTCGGAACTGCAATTGCTTGCAGTTCGGAACAGCAAGCCATTGCTGTTCCGAACAGCAATAAGAGCTTGCTGTTCCGAAACAGCAGGCCCAAGAGCTTGCTGTTCGGAACAGCAAGCAATTCCAGTTCCGAACAGCAATTGCAATGATCAAATATAGCGTTAGATAGTCAATTAAATAGTAAAAGTCATGATCTTAGATGAGCTTTACATCACTTTGATCACTGTATATATGTTTAAGTCAGATCTGTATAGCCATCTGCGATACAAACATGATATAGCTATTAAGATTTGAAACTTGCCTACATTCCCAATTTTGAATGCATGATCGAATGCTCTAAGATTTGTATGATATGAACGTATTTTTAAATGATATGAATTAAGCATGAAGGTCATAACTTTAAGTATAAGCTATAGTTGATATATTAATTTTATCTTGTTTCTGGAAATAAACCAAAATGGTTTACAAAGAAAGAAAATGCATTTAAAGGCAGACTGTGTGGTATTGATATATGAAGATAATAGATAAAATGCAGAGCTACACACACACACACACACACACACACACACATATATATATATATATATATATATATATTGATTCCTGGCAAAGCTTGGAACTAGAATGATTTGAAACTTATGTTTATTTTGTATCTGAAAGGTAATGTTTATACTGCATAGGGTATAACCTATTTAAGAATGCTAAGACACTGTGTTATACTCTGAGTTATAAAATGATTATAAAAGGAAGTGTCAATATTATTAAAATTAGTAGCTACCCCATGGCAAACTTTTGGACTAATCAAATTATAGGCTTTTTTCATAAGGGTATGAGAATATCAAGCCCGATCCAGATCCCTTTCCCTGAGCCGTAGCAGTATGAGAATGGACATATGGTGAATACCAATCATTCTAGCTCTAGTCTTCCAGTTTCTTCACTAACTGATCATCGTAAGTTGTGTGAATTTTATTCGCGTTGAAGTTCCAAAAATTTCATGTTCATATAATAGTAACTCAAAACCCAGTTTCTGCTTTATGGTTCTTCTTTCAGATCTCAAAAGATGCTGAATTAAGAATGACACTACATGTATTTTTCTTTGTAATGGTTATTCAAACGACATGTAAAATTCTGCTCAAAATTGTAGTATTTATTTAACTGCTGATACACACCTTTTGCTGCAGGTTGGTTATTCAAACGACATGATCTGAAGGGCGCTGTTTGGGAGGATGGAAAAAAGGTATAACTGCTGATACACACCTTTTGCTGTAAGTAAGCCGATTTAATTTCAGTTTTGGGCCATTGATGGTTAACTAGAATCAATATAATTTTTTTGGTATTTATCTATGTGTGTTACATTTAGTGCAAAATTTATATGTTAATATGACATGCACATTTGCCGGTTTGTTGTATTCAAAAGTACTTGCTATGTAAGCATGATGCGTTTAACATTGAAGTAATTTTAGTGCAGTCATTTTGGAGTACACTGATATATTTTTTGATGGGATCCAAATGATCTATTAATTAATAGAGGGCAACATTTAGGAGTACACTGCAATTGCTTGCTGTTCCGAACAGCAAGCTCTTAGGCTTGCTGTTCCGGAACAGCAAGCCATTGCTGTTCTGAACAGCAGGCTTGCTGTTTGGAACAGCAATGGCTTGCTGTTCTGGAACAGCAAGCCTAAGAGCTTGCTGTTCGGAACAGCAAGCAATTGCAGTTCCGAACAGCAATTGATTATGGTACCTACGGTTCAAATTAGAGTTTTTTTTAAATATATATAAAAAACTAGAACACCGATTAGTTATGTATGGGAGAAGGTGCAACGAAATTTTAAAATTAGATGAGTTCCCCGAACAAAAATGTAAAGAAGTACAAAGCTCGATGCATTTACGAGTGACGACAACATATACAATGCAATAGATGTGTTTAAGTAATTCTTGAAAATACAAGAAATCAAGAAAGTAATTCTGAAAAATATTCCAAAAAAAAGCAGTAATAAAAATTAAAAAATAATGCAAAAAATGCATAACCTGCTATGCTTTTTTAAGGAAGAGAATACTGAGGAAAAAATGGAACATCACTTGTGTTTTGCTTTCAAATGATGTGCAGGTTGACTAGGAAAAATTAGTGTAGACCACCTGGTTTGATGTTGTGATTCGGGGAACTCTCTTTATATCATAAAATTTGATACATCTGTTCAAGTAGTTTTAAAGCTGTTTTGGCTTGGTCAGAATGTGGGTTTGAGTTTGTATATGTCAACATAATCATCCAAAAACAGCTTCGCATTTTTAGTGGCATTTTAAAAGAATTGAAACGTAACGAACATTGATTTTGGAATTTTGCTTAAACTACACAACTGTAGATATTTGATATAAGTTTTTTATTTCATGATTTTATTTATATTGTGCAGATACAAATTTAATTGATAAAAATTTGTTTAATCTGCATTTTAGTTAAAGTTTAATTTCAAATCATTGATACCATGACTAAGAAACAATAAAATGTCAGTTTATGAAATGAAATATTATAAGTTCTTAATGTCCTTGAATGGCAATTTTCTATATCATGATTACATGCCTTCAGCATGGCAGGTATTATAGTTCTTAATGTGCTTGAATTTCTGCTTATCAAAATTTGATGATCCCATATTTACATCTTCATCAAGTTTACTTGCATTTAGCATTGACTGTCATTTACTTGAAAATAGCATTTTTCAAGTAACAAGTTTTTTTTTTGGCAGTCACTTGTGACAGACACGATACATCTGGGATCCTCAGATGACATTGAATGAAGTTATATAGCGAAATGGATTTAGCCTGCACTCAATATCATGGACAAGTTTGGTTATAATGTAAGGTTGCTTAGTGTATTATTTTCCAAATAACATGATAGTTTTTCTTTTTCTGATTTATTGAATTATCATCTTAGAGTGGCATTTGTATGATATCGTAGAACTGTCCAAAGCATTTGCAGCAGAGTATTATGTCCTGCGACTTTTATCTAAATGATGGTCGGACTTAGTGTGGAAAAAAAAGATGAATCTCTATCAAGTGGATTTCAAGCAAAGTTTTGAAGATGTCATGTATTTTGTTGGACCGGAAGCTACAGGGTAAAGTCTTTGTTGATGAATTATGTAAGCTATAGGGCTTTAGGGTAAAGTTTTGAAGCTGTCATGAATTATGTAAGCTGAGTTTATGAATGACTAATCTTGTTACAATATTGTATGATGATGAAAGCAGAATTGATGCATGCCAACAAATTATAATTTTTTTTATATATTTTTTTAAATTTGATACGGTCTAAAGCCTTATCAAATTATCAAATTGATACGGTCTAAAGCCGTATCAAATTATCAATTTGATACGGCTTTAGGCCGTATCAATTCGATAATTTGATAAGGCTTTAGACCGTATCAATTTATCAATTTAATACGGTTTTAGACCGTATCAATTTTTTTAATTTGATACGGTTTTAAACCGTATCAAAGCAACAGAGACGCCATTTTTTGATACGGCTTAAAACCGTATCAAATCCATTTTGATACGGCCATAAACACTGCCAAATTGGCATTTTTGGTGCAGTGAATATTTAATTGGAATTGAATTTGAATTGGTTTTTGGGTTTATCGTGAGCGGTGTTTTGAACAACACCTGTTCTTTAACCCGATTAACAATAGATTGTGATTTTGGGTTTATCGTGAATCGTGTTTTAAATGACATTGGTTCTTTAACCCAATTAAAGACAGGATATTGATTTTTGAAAAGATTAAAACTAAGTGGAGTTTTATTGAATCTTTAATTAGATTGAAATGTGAATTGATAATTTAAATTATCAAATCTGAAAGGTGATCGAGAATGGAGTACCACCAGTTTTGGTCCAAAGCGATAGTTAAATCTTTAATTAGATTTAAACGTGAAATGGTAATTAATTTTACCGATAACACCGTGGTGTTAGGTATGGAGTACTACCAGTTTTGCTCCAGGGGATGAATAGGTTGGGATTGGGAAATAAGACAAATAATTACTTCAGTGTGGTTCGCTAATCCCGACTAGTTTGGAAAACCATAATTTGGTTTGAAATGATATCCAAAGGAAGATTAAAGAATAAATTTAGGAGAATTTTTCTTGGATAAAATTAATGGGAACCTTTCCCTAAGAATGTGATTTTGTGAATAAAAGAATGTTCTGAATTGGAATGAGGCATTTGTTGTGTTTGTGTAACATTTGTTTATCATATACGTGGGTTATTCAGAAAGGTCGGGTTTATACCCATTCTAAATAACCGATTCGACGAGATGTCGAAGATGAAGACGGTGGTTGAAGACCAGAAGTCTTCACATCGTTTGGGTGATTACTGATGATCTCGATTGGGCTGTACACCCAAGATGAGGGAAACAATCGGTGATCGCCCAGACGTACTTGGAGATGGATGGATATGCGAGGAAAGTGCCTCCGGTTTCGTTCAGACCCAGAACGAACTTGTAAATGGATTGTGTGTCTGACATTGGATTTTATTCTGTGTTGATTGATCTCTATTAAATATACATCTGTTTGGCGGCGGAGAATTTATTCTCTTGCTTAACGCCCTTCTCTAAAACGTACGAGCTCAGAGGTTGTATATCGATGGACATCAGTCGCATGGAGTGAATTGCCAGTGTGGCACGCGTAAGTGGCAATTGATCAAGGCTTTTGTTGAAAAGCAAAGTCTTGTGGTTGATGATCAAAGCATGGCCTGTGTGGCGCAGCTTTGTGTATAACGTGAATTCGCGAGCCTCACACCTCGGTATGAGTCTAAAACGGGATACGGACCGTTGGGAGAGCACGACGTTTCTTTCTAGCTATGGTGGTGTCAGTGACCTGCCAGCCCTGACATTTTAATACTTTTCACCCGTGTGGTTGTTGGAATGCGAGGCGCCTCAGATATAGGTCTGTAAGGACCGGGAAACGTGTGCTCAGGAATAACTAATCCTCAAAAGTAAGAGAGGACCGGCCCAGCTGATTCCAAGGATCAAAGTGGGGTCCTGAGACATTTGCTAGAGTGTCTCGAACGGAGATGAGCTTGCCCCTTGCCTCGACTCATGATGGAAATCCAATTTCCAATACGTGATATTGCGGTTTTATTTGTAGAGCCTAGTATGGCGACATGATAGATGGTACCCATGCCGCCTATGATTGATATTTATGATTTGAATTGTTTTGACACTATACACTTATAATAGTATCAAGTGATTTGTTTTAAACGTACCAAGCATGTTTGGCTATTATGAGGGAAAACCCTATCCTCCGACTTGCGTTGCATTGTGTGATGGGACCTGGGTCTTATAATAGCTTCATTTTTCCAAAGAGCATTGCGCTGTTTTGTTATATGCACTAGTATTCTTGGGAGGAAACCCGTTCCGTATTATTCGGTGTGGTCCCTTGAATTATTATCTTTTAAAGTAAAGTTTTAAATAACTGTTTTAGTTCTCACACCAGTCACATGACTGACCTGGAGTTTATTGTTTTAACCTAAACTCTGGGTGCCCCTATTTTCTACACGGGTAGCTAGTAGTTTTGGTTTTGCAGATTTATATTCACAGGATCCTGATTTACAGCTGGAACGATGCTCGGAAAGCTCTGTATCCGTGTATCACTTTCAGTTGTGTTTTGTATTATTTTCCGTTGCTATGTAATTTATTGTAATCTCTGAAATTTATCGAATGTATATTTATTCATACTCTGTATATTCTTGTATCTGATGGAATTGTTGTAATAACAATGAAATGTTCTTCCGTTCGCGTTCTTTTGTGTGTTGTTCTCAAAGTATCCGCTCTTTCCTTCACGGGGAAGTTACGGGTCACTACAGTGGTATCAGAGCTTTGGTTTACAGAGCTCGAGAACAAGACACATTAGAACCATACGAAAGAATTCATCAGATATTGGATTAGTAATATCCAATTAGAATGACTCGTTAGAGATGGGATCAGTAGTATCCTAGAACGAGTGTGAAGTGTATATTTTTTCAAAATGAAAACCATATTGTTTTGAAATTTTAAACCAGTATATACGTATTTGAATATTTATTTATATTGAATTTAGACAATCCAATATATAAAGATTTTGCATATATGCGTCCTGAACGTATATTCGAAGTTTTAATATACTGGATAGATATAGAATCACATTCTAGACACCCGGGGGTAATTCTGGTGATGTGGCCACATTATCAGTATTTATGTTCGTGTTTCGAAGGTGTGATTTCTATATATTTCCATTAGACTGTTGTGAGAACCAAAACTTACATAGATTTATTTGTTGTGATTTGGCATCAAAAACATGATTTTCTTTATATGTAGTAAAATTATGAATTTGAAACGTTAATCCACTAATTGATTGATGTTTGTGTTGTTTGTTTATTTGTTTGATAATTTTAAACCATTATGCCTAATTGCATCAAATGTTGAATTGTATCGAAAATTATTTGCAATTGCATGCATGTACATATATATATGTGTGAACAGGTCATAGCAAGGAGGCTAGAGCAGAGAAATAAAATTTGTTTGCCCAACAAATAGGTACATGTTTATCATAATTTACTGTTTTGTTTGGGTGATGATGATTTTATGAGCCGATTGGCTTTTACTTTTTCTTTTTGAGATCAGAGGGCCTGTATGGCAATTTTGGGATTTCCCGGGCTCCCGGTGCAGGGGAGGTTATGGCGAAATTTTTCGAAAATTTAGGGTGTTAGCCAATTTTTTGAAAATTTTGAAAACTTCTTAGAAACTGAAAAGTTGAAGAACTTAAGCCGTAACGAAAATAATGGAAGTTGAGTTAATTAGTTAAACAACTTTCGGCTTCGTTCCTTTTCGGGGACAAAAAGCTTTAAGTGGGGGAGATTGTAACAACCCGGAAAATGCGAGCCAGTTTAAAAAAAATTATTTCGGTGAATTTAGCGAATTTTGAATATTTAGAATGATTATTTTAAATAATATCGACGAGAAATTTATTTTGAATAGAATTCGAACATATATATTTATATACGTCGTCGTTAGAATATAAATAATTGTTTATAATTATAAAAGGAATTGAAAATGGCGCGGTAGTTCGATAATTCGATTTCAAACTTCAAATGAATGTACATGATTCAAAATAAACCGGATTTTAGTGAAACCAAAAATAATGGAATCTAATTGTGACTATCTTTCCAACGAACCCAAAAAATTGAAATTTCATAGCGGGGATCAAAAGATATGTCCAGTTGAAAATTCTGAATAGTCGCTATGGAATTCAGGCCCTTAAAAATGGAGATTTTGCAAACGACCTCGAATTTCGATGAAACCACTTTTGTTGGATCCATGATGTCAAGTTATTGCTAGATTCCAATTTTCATAATTTTCGAATCAATATGTGAGCGTGGTGGCAAAGGAAAACGCGTTTGACCATTTTCAGTTGATTTTAGTCGACTGGATAATGGCCATTTTTCAAACGGTCTCAGAATCTGACGAAATTAGATTTGTTAGGACCGTATCGTCAATACGAAGCTAGAAAATATATTTTTTGGAATTTTTCGAGTTAGTATGTAGCCCCCGTAAATTGAAATGTGCGTTTGAACTAAATATATATAGATTTATATTTTAATTTTGATGAAAACTGATTGTAACAGCCGAATTGGCGTACGATACATATCTCATTGTGTTCGGAATGAGTGTAATTAGCTATGAACGACAGTCGGTGGGTCTCGTTTAGAGGCCGAAATAAAAGGTAACTTTTTGAGGATTTAAAAATTAAATAAATAAAAAAAGGGGTCAACCCCTATTTCCTCTCAGCCCATCCCTCCCCGTCTTTGAATTCAAATGAAATAAAAAAGGGGGCGGAACCCTAGCCGCCGCTTCCACTGGCGCGGCTCTCCATCGCGCGCCTCCCTAGGCAGCGCCGCCCTCCCCAGACACCCTCCGATCAACCCCACCCTCTCTCCTTTCTTCCCCTTTTCTCCGATGTGCCCTAACGCCCTGAAGCCCTCCGCCGCAGTCACCTCCACGGCTATTAGAGCCTCCGCCCAGACCTCCCTCTCTTCTCTAGTTACTGACGCTTGTCGTTTCCCCCTTCTCAATCGAAGACCGCGACAATGGACGCCTGAAACCGCGCCTCCACGCGCTGACCGACCTGCGCCTGGCCTTCCCCGATCCCTTCCCCCCTCCATTCGCTGTAAGATTTTTTCTTATACTTTTTTTTATAGTTATTTTATTTCTTTTTTTTATATAATTCGATCTTCTTTTTAAAAGCAATAAAATCTGATTTTTATAGCAAATAAGAATAGGATTTTCAAGATAGTAAAATTTGGGTTTTTACGTTAGTAAAGAATATATTTTTAAACCAAGAAAGCTTTGATTTTTAATAACGAGAAGATTTAATTTTTTTATCGTATAAAGATACGATTATTATAACGAAGTGATTAACATAGAAATGTGTTTATTTTATGCTCTTATATTTTATCTTTTGTAAATAAATAAATGATACTTTGGGTACTTTTGTGTATTTTTACAGGTTGTCAAGAAATGCCTCCTTCGTTTCAAATTAAAGGCCAACTACAGATAAAAAGCTACTTCCCCGTATTAAAGCCATCTCAATTACAAAAGACGTTGTAGCTCACTGGTAATTGCATAGAGATTTGTACTGAGAGACCTGAGTTCAATCCCCGTCGAGCTCACTTTTTGCCAAAGAACGGAACTTTCACACTGCCCTTTTGCTATGAAGAATATATTAATTAGTGTTATATTATATATATACATATTCATGTGTATGTATAATATTCACTAATGAACATTTCAAGAGTAGTCATGGAAATCAATTCAGAACATTCATTTTTCAATTTCCAATTAGAAGAATTTCTGATTGATTTATTGCCAAGAAAAGATCAATTTTGATGATTTCATCCTTTGTTGCCTTTGGAGTTTGATGAGCATCCTTGTTTGGAATAATTAATCTCATGCAATCTAATTACCAATCAACTAGCCATACGGAGGATTTGGAAGATATTCACCAAGATATGCATCAGATATTCTTAAAAGAATTATTTCCAAACAAGCCTAGTCAAGGAAGGCAAGAGATATGATATTACTTCTTGGGAAAAGAGACCCATTTATTCATAGACTTAATTAGGATTTTTCCTATCTCCTCTATATATATATACGTTGTAACCATTGTAAGATATTCATTCTTCCGTACTCTCTTTTAGTTTTAATAAAGCTCTTCTTCGTTTAGTTTATTTGCTTTACTTTCATAACAATTTGTGTTCTACTCAATTAGTTTTGGTAGACATAAATTGTTATTGTTGTTTCTATTGCTTATTAGTGATTAGTCATTTGATTAGTTTCAACGACAATCCTAATTTACTTTTTGTTGTTCTTATTTTTTCTGCACTTTTATTTTCTGCATTGTTGTTCTTGTTTTGCGATTTACTCTCTTTAGTGATTAATCGTTGATTAGATTCAACGATAATCCTGCGTTCACAATTTCAATTTGTTTTTATTTCAACAAAATCTCCAGGCTTCGTCTAACTCGCCCAAGAACAAATAAATAATAATTTTTAATTACACCTCCTTGTGTTCGACCTGTATGCTACACACCTGTATGCTTGCAGAATTTAATTTAAATGTCGTGCTTTTCTGATTCATAGATTAGCGACGATCAAGTTTTTGGCGCCGTTGCCGGGGAGGTAACGTTAAATTTTATTATTTATTTAATTCTGATTCGTGTTCGTTTTTTTTTTCTTCTTGTTTTTGTTTTGTTTTGTTTAGTAGAAAAAAAACTCTTGATTGGTAGATTGGATATTATTTATTGATATTTCAATCTCCAAAAACAAGAGAAAAAAATCTTGCTAGTTTTTCTTTTATTTCTTCCTTTTTTTTCCTCAGTCTATTCCTTTTTTACAAGTTCCTCTCTCTCTTCATTTAAGAAAAAAAAAACTTGCCAATTCTTTCTCATTTTGTTTCTTTTCTTTCACGGCTTTCTTTCCTGTTTTTCAATACATTTGATTCCCTATCTTCTTTTCCAAACTTTCAAAAAAAAATCTCATTTTGTTGATTTGGTATTGATAGTTGTAGCCATAATCTTCTAAATAAAAAAAATAAAAAAAATAATAAAAAAAAACTTATTTTTTTTCTTATCCTCTGATTTATTTCCCGTTTTTGAATTCCATTCCAATTCGAAAAAAATATCTGGTTTAGTAATTTGGTTTATCAATTTGATTGGTACTGCCATCAACTAAACAGAGAAAAAAAAGACTTGCCCATTTTTTATTCAGTTTCTTTTTTTTCTGTCTTCATTTCTTTCCCTTCTTATCTTTCCATTACAACTTGATTTCTTTCTCGAAAAAAAAAGATCTTTTCATTAATTTTTCCCTTATTTCCCTCTCTGCTTTTAATTCTCTCCCTTTTCTCACATTTCTTTCCCTTATTTTCTTCTCTGTAGATCCACGCCATTCAAAATTCACACCCATCCTCTACTACAAAGCCACTGTCTTCTGCCATTTTCTAACCCTACACCAACACGCAAACCACCCACTTGCATCCAATAACATAACACAGCTCCTCAAAACAAACAGCACCTCCCCCTTCATTGCCTCCGCCACTGCAAAGTCACCTTGCAAACACCACTTCACCCCAACATTCGTCCACCGCCCATACATCTTCCTGCGCCAGCAAAAAACTCCCGGTCCTCCAAATCGCAACTCCTAAATCCGATTAAAAACCCAATTCGATTAGAATCAAGCTGAGTTGATTCGAGACCAGAAGAGCGAAAAAAAAGGAAGGTCTAAGTTGATTTTTTGTTTTGTGCGTGATTTATCTGGATTGAAACATAAAAGAGAAGAGGTATCAAAGAAGAAAGGGATTTTCATTGTTGACTGTTTCTTTTCGGTCTCACTGTTCGTTGTTCTGTGTGTGACTTGCTGAAGCTTGTGTGTGTGGCACTGTTTTATAGTCATTTCTTTTGTGGTTGATTTGAAGAAATAAATTTCATACTTGTGATTTGCTTCCTGAAAAGTAAAGGAAGTGCGTTTGGGAAATCAAAGAAATAGGGGGCGTGATTGTCTCATAATTGGACTAGCGTGATTTTTTTTTTATATATTACAATAATTGGATAGTCAAGCCTGGTTCGTCTTAGGGTTGTGTACGCTCATTTTGTGACCGGCTGAGTGCGTGTGATCTGCCAATTGGGTGCGTGAGTGTTGTCGCTTTGTTCTTGTCTCTTTGTCAGGTTTTATCGCTTTGTTTTGTTGGAGTCTACTTTAGCTTGTTTCTTTTGTTTTGTGTTTGGTTAGTCTAGTTTAATTTTTTTTTATTTCTGCTCAAACAAACCAAAAAAAAAGTGTTTAATTGATTGAGCGAGTGTCGGATTTTGTTTTAGAGTAAATTGTTTTTGTTTAGTTTAGTTTTTAATTTTATTTCTTCCTTCCAATTTAGTTGTTAATTTGTTGTTTCTCTACCTTGTCTTTTCTTCAAAAAAAAAGAAAAAAGAAAAAAAAGTTAGAAGCGAAAAAAGGCCCACACAACAAACAAAGAGATTCAAAAATCAGTCAACTTGCAAACAAAATTCGAATTGTTGGAGCGGTTGCACACCAAGTGGGGTGTGAACGCGCTAGCGCTACCCAAATTCACTGGACGGACTGCCGATCAAGGTGAGAAAATTTTAAAACTCTACAGGTGCTCTGCTGCAAAGGAAAAAATATATAGACAATTGTTGTAAAAAATTTCTGCAGGGGCAGCGGCTTGAATGTAATATTTTTTTTATTTCTGCAATTATTTTGTGTGATTGTTGTTATTTCTGCACTTTTTTTTATTCATTCTGTTAAGGGCAACACCCCAATTCACATAAGGTGAGGGATTTCATCACCCTTTCCTTAGCCCACAAATTGCATTTCATCGTAGAATCTGACTAATAATAACGGTTAGACATTGGACTTAAGGGAGTCACGGGCTCATCTAGGGCTTAATTGTATTGTGATAGTTGATTCATTTGGAACGAATTATTTCTTGGTGTCCAGACTACGGCAGAGAAATAACCGTTTATAAATATTACGGTGATTCGTAAATATTATATCGGTTGTTACTCTGAAGGTACTTAAACCTTCGGCTGCATTGCTAGGGTGATTCCTGGTGCACCGATAACTCCTGTCCGTTAACTGGCTGAGAAATCTTTTGATCTAAGTAATCAAACGCGTCACTTTATAATTTTAGGTTAGGAGCCATTAAGGACAGAAAAATTCATTGTAGCAGATTTCTGTGCTTGCATTTAACAACAATGATTGAAAAAAGTGTTAGCCAACAAAATTCTCCTAGGGGTTCTCGAATCAACCAAAATTTTCCAACCGAATTGGATCAAAATCGAGTGAATCACAACTTTCCAAACTTTGGGGATCAAAATCAAATAAATCAAAATTTTCAAAACCTCAATATCCAAATGGATAGACCCTTGTCTCTTCGTGATCGATGTTATCCAACTAGGACCGTTCAACCCTCTGTCATCGTGTTCCCACCAGCTGAAGGAAACAATTTTGAGCTAAAACATTCTTTTATCCAAGGGGTACCAAAATTTACTGGGTCTGAAAATGCTTATGAATTTCTGAGTGAATTTGAATTGTATGCTTCCACAACAAAAATGCAACAACTATCTAACGAATTGATCAAGCTAAGGCTAATTCCATTTGCACTACTTGAAAGCGCTAAAAGATGGCTAAATTCTCTTCCAAAACATTCCATAAGAAGTTGGGATGAATTTGTCACTGCATTCTTGAAAAAGTTTTTCCCTTTCCATAAAACTCTAAAAATTCGAACTGAGATAAACCAATTCTGTCAAAATGAGGGGGAAACTTTTTCAAAATACTTTGAAAGATTCAACCAACTATTATATAGTTGTCCTCACCATGGAATTCTAAAAGACCACTTATGTCAAATTGCATATGAAGGGCTAAACTATCAGACTAGAACTCAACTAGAATCAATGTGTGGAGGAGACTTTATGTCTAAAACAGCCGATGAAGCTTGGCGATTCTTAGAAGATTATTCTGAAAAGGACGTGCAGTGGGAATCGATTCGTGTTCCCATTCGTACTTCTACTAGAGGAGTGCATGTCGTGGACCCAAGTCAAATTCCCTTAGAAAATCAAACTCCTCAAGCCGGAGAAGGGTTACCCCACTATTACTCTCAGGACCAAGCCAATGCTATAGCTCAAAATAATCCTTACTCATCCACATACAATCCTGGTTGGAGGAACCACCCAAATTTTTCTTGGTCAAACCCCAATAACTCGGCTAACCCATCTCACGTGCAACCCTTTATTCCCAACCCAAATTATCAAGCTCCACCTCCAATTTCTCAAACCTCTCAAACAGCATCTCAATCCAAACAACCTTACAGGCACCCCAATTTTCAACCATCAAACCAATCCTCTCAATCTTCTCAATCTTCTCAATCGTCACCAGAAATTGTGCGTTTAGAAAAACAAATGGAACAAATGATGAATATGATAAAGGAACTAGCGAAAAATAACGAGAAAGGAAAGTTGCCGAGTCAACCTGAGGTGAATCCAAAATATAACTCTCGTGCTGTAAATTCTTGTGAGGACGAAAACCATAATCCAGTCAACGCTATTACAACCCTTCGATATGGAAAGAGGATTGATAATAACGTGGGCGACCCTGACGAACCTTCTAACTCGACCCCAATCCCTAATCTTGATGATCACCCATTGGCTTCGAATGCCAATTCCTCTAAACCTCAAGTTTCCTTAAATGTTGGCAATCCCAACAATTCTTCTTCCAGTGTCGGCAAACCCGACCCACCTTCGAAAATTAATGTTGGCAATACCAACATTCCATCTTCTACGACCTTACCACCTTCTATTTCCTTGGATAAATCTTCTTCCCCGAATGATGAAACTCGTCACAGAGTCGAAAAACCCATAGCTCCATTTCCCCATAGGCTCATTAATAAGAAGAAAGCGGCAAATTTTGATAAAATTTTGGAAATTTTCAAACAAGTCCGTGTGAACATTCCCCTTTTAGACACAATCGAACAAATTCCTCAATATGCCAAATGTCTTAAGGAATTGTGCACACAAAAACATGCAACGAATGTCCCAAAAACCGCCTTTCTAACTGCGAATACAAGCTCTGCTCTTTCGAATCTTATCCCAGTCAAGTACAAAGACCCCGGCTGCCCCACGATTGATTGCAAAATAGGAAACACCCATATCTCTCGTGCCCTACTCGACCTTGGTGCCAGTGTCAATCTTCTTCCTTATACTGTTTATTGTCAACTTGGGTTAGGGGAAATTAAACCAACAGACATCACTCTTCAGTTAGCCGATCGATCTGTCAAAAAGCCATTGGGAATTATCGAAGACGTCTTGATACAGATCGAACAGTTTTACTTCCCTGTCGATTTCATAGTTTTAGACACAGAGCCTGTCTCAAATCCCAAAGTTCAAATACCATTGATTTTAGGATGGCCCTTCTTAGCAACCTCTAATGCTGTCATAAATTGTAGGAACGGTCAACTTCGAATTTCCTTTGGGCACCTAACCATTGAGCTAAACATCTTCAATCTCAACAAACAACCTAGGGATTTTGAGACCGATGAAATCGACATGGTTCAAACCATAGTTGACGAAACCTCTAATGACACTTCTGAAGCCTTGAAAATGTGTCTGGAACATTTCGACTCTAATTTCGACGAACTTGAATACATTTCTGAACTGAATGAATTTCTTGACTTAAATCCTTCGTCTTCTGACTCTGACCAAGGAATGTTAACCAATGTTAACACTCAAGAACATCCTAAGTTAGATCTCAAACCCTTGCCACAAGACCTTAAGTACGCATACTTAGACTCTTCAGAAACTCTTCCCGTAATCTTGGCCTCTGATCTTACCGAGGACCAAGAAGAAAAACTCTTAGAAGTTTTGCGGGAAAATAAAGACGCCTAGGGGTAGGAACTGAGCGATATAAAAGGAATTAGCCCGTCAATTGTGGAACATCGCATACACTTAGTTGATGAGGCTAAACCCACCCGTGAGGCTCAAAGGCGATTAAACCCAAACATGAGGGAAGTGGTCAAGGAGGAGATAATCAAATGTCTAGACAATAACATCATCTATCCCATCTCTGATAGTACCTGGGTGAGTCCGGTACAAGTCGTACCAAAGAAATCGGGAGTCACAGTGATCAAAAATGAAAGTAATGAGCTTGTCCCAATAAAAATCAAAACAAAATGGTGTGTGTGTATCGACTATCGAAAGCTCAACGCAGCCACATGAAAAGACCATTTTCCCTTACCTTTTATTGACCAAATGCTCGAACACTTAGCGGGTCATGAGTACTACTGTTTTCTCGATGGATACTCTGGCTATAACCAAATCCCTTTTGCTTTAGAGGATCAACACAAGACCACCTTTACTTGTCCCTTTGGAACCTTTGCTTATCGTCGCATGCCTTTTGGTCTTTGTAATGCCCCCGCGACTTTCCAAAGGTGTATGATGAGTATCTTCTCTGACATGGTGGACGAATTCTTGGAAATATTCATGGATGATTTTTCAATCTATGGATCATCTTTTTCCCAATGCCTCACTCATTTAGAACTCGTCCTAAAACGTTGTAAGGAAAAATCCCTCGTGCTTAATTGGGAAAAATGTCACTTCATGGTAAAAAGGGGGATAGTTCTAGGTCATGTCGTCTCCAAAGATGGCCTTGAAGTCGACAAATCCAAAATCGATTTTATTGCTAATCTGCCTCCTCCTAAGTCTGTTAAAGATGTTCGTTCATTTCTTGGCCATGCGGGATTCTATAGAAGATTCATTAAGGATTTCTCGAAAATTTCAAAACCTCTCTCAAATTTACTTGCCAAAGACGTTTAGTTCGAATTCTCCAATGACTGCAAAACATCTTTTGAAACTCTTAAGTCAATCTTGACCACAGCACCCATCATTCAACCTCCTGATTGGACTCAGCCCTTCGAACTTATGTGCGACGCTTCTGACTTTGCAATTGGAGCCATCTTAGGTCAGCGTATCGATAAACTCCCTCGAGTCATTTATTACGCTAGCAAAACCTTAAACGAGGCCCAATTGAATTACTCAACTACTGAAAAGGAATTTTTGGCAGTTGTCTTCTCTCTTGAGAAATTCAGACCATTTCTCATAGGATCCAAAGTCATAGTTTACACTGATCATGCTGCCCTACGATATTTGCTTTCTAAAAAGGATGCCAAGGCCCGCTTGATTCGTTGGATCCTTCTTCTTCAAGAATTCGATATCGAAATACGAGATAAAAAGGGTTCTGAAAATGTTGTAGCTGATCATCTCTCTCGAATTGTGCACGAAAATGTTGAAGACACCCAAATCGATGACTATTTTCCTGACGAACAAATCCTTTCGATCTCTAACACCCCTTGGTACGCTGACATTGTGAATTATCTTGTCACACAACAAACACCCGTTGAATGGTCGAAACAAGATAAACAAAAATTTCTCTCGAAAGTTCGAAACTTCTATTGGGACGACCCATATCTTTTCAAGTACTGTCCAGACCAAATCATTCGAAGGTGTGTGCCTGATCATGAACACCAAAGTATTCTCTCTTTCTCACATGACCATGCTTGCGGCGGTCATTTTGGAGCAAGAAAAACTGCTGCAAAAGTTTTGCAAAGCGGTTTTTATTGGCCCACACTCTTCCGTGACGCTTTCGAATTTTGCTCTAAATGTGATCGATGACAAAGAACGGGTCGAATCACTAAGCGAAACATGATGCCTCTCAACCCCATTTTAGTGATTGAGTTATTCGATGTTTGGGGCATCGACTTCATGGGACCATTCCCTAATTCATTTGGGAATCTTTACATCTTGCTTGCGGTAGATTATGTCTCAAAATGGGTTGAAGCCATTCCGACCAAAACCAACGACAACAAGGTTGTTGTCAAATTCCTCAAAGAAAACATCTTTTCGCGCTTTGGCACACCTCGAGCTATCATTAGCGATAATGGCACTCATTTCTGTAATCGTGCTTTTGAGTCCTTGCTCAAGAAATACTCAATCACACACAAGCTATCAACATCTTACCATCCACAAACGAGTGGACAAGTAGAAGTTTCCAATAGACAAATCATACAAATTCTTGAGAAAACCGTGAATTCCAATAGAAAAGATTGGTCCTTAAAACTGGTTGATGCACTTTAGGCTTTTCGCACTGCTTATAAGACCAATCTAGGGATGTCACCATATCGATTAGTCTTTGGAAAGGCCTGTCACTTACCTCTTGAATTAGAGCATCGTGCTCTTTGGGCCATAAAATTTTTGAATTTTGACTTAGAAAAAGCCGGCTCACATAGGAAGTTACAAATTTCTGAATTAGAGGAATTAAGAAATGAGGCGTATGAAAATGCGAAAATCTACAAAGAAAGAACCAAAGCCCAACACGACAAAAACATACTTCGTAAGGAATTCAACGTAGGTCAAAAAGTTCTTTTATACGACTCTAGACTTGTTTCCAGGAAAACTCAGATCTCGATGGACTAGACCTTATGTTGTGAAAACAGTATATCCTCATGATGCGGTTGAAATTGAAAATCCTAGGGATGGAAAAATCTTCAAAGTAAACGGTCAACGACTGAAACCATTTTTGCATGAGCCTGATCATCCACCATGAAATCAGGTGGTACACGTTCTTTTTCTTTTATTTTTATTTTTTCATTTTTTTTTTGTTTTTCTGCCTTAGACAGTTGGGACACTGTCTCAATCAAGTGTGGGGGGAGTCTGCATTGCATTCTTTTGATTTTTCTTTAATTTTTCTTTCTTCCTTTTCATGTAGGACCATCATACATTTTATGTCGTAGTAACATACCATAATTTTTTTTTTTGGAAAATACGACTCATTTTCAATTGATACAACAAAATAAGTTTACAATTTTTAGCCAGTTGATAGTATTTTTCTCTCTCAGCTAAGTTCGAATTTGAAATATAATGAAAAGTTTAATTTTGAGGGATAATAGTGTAACCGGTACATAGGGAGATTCTTAGGTGATGGCCATGAAATCTATTCTATATTGTAGACTTTGTTTAAATAAGTGGAGGACTTAAAATACTTATATTGGCTTTTTAAATCTTTAAAACTAAGTTGTGTTAAGTTGAATTCGCGTAACTCTCTTTTGTGTGTATAAATTCAATAATAATAATAGTAATCCAAGGGTATCCAACATTGCTTGTATATCGAGCGTTGGTGTGCAAACCCGCCAAGCTCTATCCGACACGTTGTTGACAAAGTCAGCGTTGGAATATCTTGGTCTCATTTTATGAGATTGGACACCTAAGGATTACCGACACGTTGTTGACAAAGTCAAAGTCGGCCTGCACAATCCGCCAAGCTCTTTACCCACTCTCCGTTAGTCCGCGAGGCAGTGCATGGGTGGTAAACCTTGGTCTTCTAAGTTAGGTGTATGTACTTAATCATAAATTTTAAAATTTTATAGAATAAAGAATAAGCGATGATGCCCAAACACTTCTTGACCTTATTGATTTGACTAGCCATACATGAGAAAATTAGAATACCACTTTGCAAACTGTGCCAAGCAAACTAAGAATTTATTTCATGGCTGCACTATGTTATCGACCGAACTAACTGGCCAAACTGGAATTTAACATTTGAAAACTTGATTTATATTGAAAAATTTGTGACAAGTTGAGGTATCTAAAATAAAATCAACTGATCAGAAATTGTTAACTTAATTTGTTGTACCACTTTCCTGATATAAGTCGTGTTTTCATTTTTCGTTTTTATTTGCATATGTCCATTGCATTCATGTAGTTTCATTAGAATCGTAGCATACTGCATTTGGATTTTGTGGGTAGTATCCGCTGAAAACCCTCATGAGACACCACTCGTCCTACTAGGGACACCTAGAGGTTTAACGGCTTGTTGCATACGCTCAATGCAATCGTGTTTCCTACGAAAATGCGACCTATCTAGTTAGTTTTTCATTTTCTTTTTACTCGAGGATGAGTAAAAGATAAGTGTGGGGGTATTTGATTAACATAGAAATGTGTTTATTTTATGCTCTTATATTTTATCTTTTGTAAATAAATAAATGATACTTTGGGTACTTTTGTGTATTTTTACAGGTTGTCAAGAAATGCCTCCTTCGTTTCAAATTAAAGGCCAACTACAGATAAAAAGCTACTTCCCCGTATTAAAGCCATCTCAATTACAAAAGACGTTGTAGCTCACTGGTAATTGCATAGAGATTTGTACTGAGAGACCTGAATTCAATCCCCGTCGAGCTCACTTTTTGCCAAAGAACGGAACTTTCACACTGCCCTTTTGCTATGAAGAATATATTAATTAGTGTTATATTATATATATACATATTCATGTGTATGTATAATATTCACTAATGAACATTTCAAGAGTAGTCATGGAAATCAATTCAGAACATTCATTTTTCAATTTCCAATTAGAAGAATTTCTGATTGATTTATTGCCAAGAAAAGATCAATTTTGATGATTTCATCCTTTGTTGCCTTTGGAGTTTGATGAGCATCCTTGTTTGGAATAATTAATCGCATGCAATCTAATTACCAATCAACTAGCCATACGGAGGATTTGGAAGATATTCACCAAGATATGCATCAGATATTCTTAAAAGAATTATTTCCAAACAAGCCTAGTCAAGGAAGGCAAGAGATATGATATTACTTCTTGGGAAAAGAGACCCATTTATTCATAGACTTAATTAGGATTTTTCCTATATCCTCTATATATATACGTTGTAACCATGGTAAGATATTCATTCGTCTGTACTCTCTTTTAGTTTTAATAAAGCTCTTCTTCGTTTAGTTTATTTGCTTTACTTTCATAACAATTTGTGTTCTACTCAATTAGTTTTGGTAGACAGAAATTGTTATTGTTATTTCTATTGCTTATTAGTGATTAGTCGTTTGATTAGTTTCAACGACAATCCTAATTTACTTTTTGTTGTTCTTCTTTTTTCTGCACTTTTATTTTCTACATTGTTGTTCTTGTTTTGCAATTTACTCTCTTTAGTGATTAATCGTTGATTAGATTCAACGATAATCCTGCGTTCACAATTTCAATTTGTTTTTATTTCAACAAAATCTCCAGGCTTCGTCTAACTCGCCCAAGAACAAATAAATAATAATTTTTAATTACACCTCCCTGTGTTCAACCTGTATGCTACACACCTGTATGCTTGCAGAATTTAATTTAAATGTCGTGCTTTTCTGATTCAAAGATTAGCGACGATCACGAAGTAAAAATTCAATTTTTATATATTGAATAACGAAGTAAAAATTCGATTTTTATATATTGAATAACGAAGTAAAAATTCGATTTTTATATATTGAATAACGAAGTAAAAATTCAATTTTTATATATTGAATAACAAAGTAAAAATATGATTTTTATATATTCATTAGCAAAGTAAAAATTCGATTTTTATATATATGAAGTGGCGATAAAAATTCGATCTTTATATTGTTTTCGTCGAAAGAAAAATATAATCTTTTATTAAATGAAGACATGATTTTTTTTGAATTTACCAAAGATATGATTTTTATAAAGTAGAAGAATTAAAAATATGATTTTTATTTATTAAAATGAAGTGATAAAAATATAATTTTTATTGTGAACAGCGTGGAAAAGACTGCATTGGAATTTCAAACCGATCCAGACGGTTCAGCAGTTCAACAGTTAAGCACGGCAGAGTGGAACCCTCTGTGAGAACTTCTCACTTTAAATTCCATTTTCTAGTTATATATATATACTAGGATGCAGACGGTGCTTAGCAGCACCCGACACCCGTCGTCCACAAACCATGGACGGCTTGTATGCTTGTTCGATGTATTGTGAAATTTGCTTGTGATGTTGATGTGAAATCGATAATAAAATGTAGATAGTTGAAATAAAATAATTATCGTTAAAAATATAATTTTTAACGTGAATGTGAGTAAATAAATATTTATAAACAAATCAGCCGATTTGTTTATATACACTGATTTGACTGATATTGATTGGGATGATAAATTTTACACATGGCCCAACTGCACAAATAAAAATCTGTGTTTGTTGATTTGAAACCCCACACGGGTGTTGGGATGATATTTGGCGTACACTAATCCCAATTATTTAATTGTATGTCGATCGATCGGTCGACAGGCTGTGTAAGCGTTAATTATTTATATTTGATGCTTATGCAGTTGTGTGGTGCACTTTGGATGATGGTTGATTGTTTATCGTTGCTATTATATACATGTGTTGTATAGAATACATATAATTAACGTTATATGATAATTGATTGGGCCTCATTCCAATTGGAAAAATAAGGAATATTATAAAAGAAAATTCATGTGTTGAATATAAAAATAGTCATGTGTTGACGATGTTCATGTGTTGAGTAAAATATTTCAATAAAATTTACATCTTTATCATATTTAAAATTAGAAGCTACTTCACGGTGGAGTCTAATTACAAATCAAACGATAGATACCATAATTTTATAAAATATTTTACATAACAAAAATAGTCGTGTGTTGACAGTACTCATGTGTTGAGATTAGTCGTGTGTTGAAAGAAATATAGATTCATGTGTTGAATAGAATAAATATTCATTTGTTGAATAGAATAACGAATTTATTGAAATATATAAAGCCGTGTTGATTAGAGTTGCTCCATTTTGACGTGAACGATATTTATATCGATTTTATTCGAATATCGAAAAAGAAGTGATTTCAAAATATAACGTTTTGAAAATATTATCATTTATATAGTAATGATATGAAATATTCGATTTTGATTTGAAATTGAATGTAGAGTTGAAATGGTTTTGAAAACGAATTTAAAACGATTTATAAAATACGTTTTAAAAAGGAAATCGACGAAATATATATAATATACATATTATATATATATATATATATATATATATATATAATGGCCTGAATAGAACGCGCCGCGCCGCGGCAGTTCGTGAATTTCGACCATTGACTTCGAATTGACATTACGGGAGATCCGACCGTCGGATTCTCCTAAAACCGGAACCGTTGGGTTCGTATCGAAAAGAGCTTTCCAATGAATATTAGAAATTTGAAATCTAACGGTTGGATTTGGAATTATGTCCAAATCAAATTTGGAAAAGGTCGGTGTAAGTGCAGTTCGATGGCCGTTGATGGAAATCGACTGTACGGGCCTTGAAAAAACAAATTATTAAAAATATTAATAATTTGTGTAAAATCATAATATGTGAATTGGATAGAACTGGGATGAAAAATTCCATATTTGAAAGGATAAAAATATATTTTTGTCGAAATGAACTAGTTTTGAACTAGAATTAAAATCAATTTATTTTTGAAATAAATAAATTGAATTTGAAAGTGATTTTAAAAATAATCAATATTCCCAATACGTGAATTGGACTGGAGTTGAATCGAAATTATCTTCGGAATATTTCGATGTTGGATTTCGTGACTATACAGATATTGTTATGGGAATTTGAAAGATATATTTTATATCGTTATTTCCAATATGATTTTTGTTGGTTTCAGGATTTGATATTGAATATAAGCCGGTATATTTTCTATTCAGAGCCTTGTATTTAATATCAAATGTGATTTGGGTTTGTCGTGAATGGTGTCTTCATTAACAATGTTCTTAAGCCCAATAGAGAAAAAGATTAAATCTTTCTATTTAGATTTAATGAAGTGTATCAATTAAATAATATTTAATTGGAATTGAATTTGAATTGGTTTTTGGGTTTATCGTGAGCGGTGTTTTGAACAACACCTGTTCTTTGACCCGATTAACAATAGAGTGTGATTTTGGGTTTTATCGTGAATCGTGTTTTTAATGACATTGGTTCTTTAACCCAATTAAAGACAGGATATTGATTTTTGAAAAGATTAAAACTAAGTGGAGTTTTAATGAATCTTTAATTAGATTGAAATGTGAATTGATAATTTAAATTATCAAATCTGAAAGGTGATCGAGAATGGAGTACCACCAGTTTTGCTCCAAAGCGATAGTTAAATCTTTAATTAGATTTAAACGTGAAATGGTAATTAATTTTACCGATAACACCGTGGTGTTAGGTATGGAGTACTACCAGTTTTGCTCCAGGGGATGAATATGTTGGGATTGGGAAATAAGACAAATAATTACTTCAGTGTGGTTCGCTAATCCCGACTAGTTTGGAAAACCATAATTTGGTTTGAAATGATACCCAAAGGAAGATTAAAGAATAAATTTAGAAGAATTTATCTTGGATAAAATTAATGGGAACCTTTCCCTAAGAATGTGATTTTGTGAATAAAAGAATGTTCTGAATTGGAATGAGGCGTTTGTTGTGTTTGTGTAACATTTTTATCATATACGTGGGTTATTCAGCAATGCCAGGTTTATACCCATTCTGAATAACCGATTCAACGAGTTGTCGAAGATGAAGACGGTGGTTGAAGACCGGAAGTCTTCACATCATTTGGGTGATTACTGATGATCTCGATTGGGCTGTACACCCAAGATGAGGGAAATAGTTGGTGATCGTCCAGACGTACTTGGAGATGGATGGATATACAAGGAAAGTGCCTCCAGTTTCGTTCAGACCCAGAACGAACTTGTAAATGGATTGTGTGTCTGACATTGGATTTTATTCAGTGTTGATTGATCTCTATTAAATATACATCTGTTTGGCGGCGGAGAATTTATTCTCTTGCTTAACGCCCTTCTCTAAGACGTACAAGCTCAGAGGTTGTATATCGATGGACATTAGTCGCATGGAGTGAATTGCCAGTGTGGCACGCGTAAGTGGCAATTGATCAAGGCTTCTATTGAAAAGCAAAGTCTTGTGGTCGATGATCAAAGCACGGCCTGTGTGGAGCAACTTTGTGTATAACGTGAATTCGCGAGCCTCACACCTCGGTATGAGTCAAAAACGGGATACGGACCGCTGGGAGAGCACTACGTTTCTTTCTAGCTATGGTGGTGTCAATGACCTACCAGCCCTGACATTTTTATACTTTTCACCTGTGTGGTTGTTGGAATGCAAGGCGCCTCAGATATAGGTCTGTAAGGACCGGGAAACGTGTGCTCAGGAATAACTAATCCTCAAAAGTAAGAGAGGACCGGCCCAGCCGATTCCAAGGATCAAAGTGGAGTCCTGAGACATTTGCTAGAGTGTCTCGAACAGAGAGGAGCTTTCCCCTTGCCTCGACTCATGACGGAAATCCAATTTCCAATACATGATATTGTGGTTTTATTTGTTGAGCCTAGTATGGCGACATGATAGATGGTACCCATGCCGCCTATGATTGATATTTATGATTTGAATTGTTTTGACACTATACACTTATAATAGTATCAAGTGATTTGTTTTAAACGTACCAAGCATGTTTGGCTATTATAAGGGAAAACCCTATCCTCCGGCTTGCGTTGCATTGTGTGATGGGACCTGGGTTATAATAGCTTCATTTTTCCAAAGAGCATTGCGCTGTTTTGTTATATGCACTAGTATTCTTGGGAGGAAACCCGTTCCGTGTTATTCGGCGTGGTCCCTTGAATTACTATCTTTTAAAGTAAAGTTTTAAATAACTGTTTTAGTTCTCACACTAGTCACATGACTGACCTGGAGTTTATTGTTTTAACCTAAACTCTGGGTGCCCCTATTTTCTACACGGGCAGCTAGTATTTTTGGTTTTGCAGATTTATATTCACTGGATCCTGATTTACAGCTGGAACGATGCTCGGAAAGCTCTGTATCCGTGTATCACTTTCAGTTGTGTTTTGTATTATTTTCCGCTGCTATGTAATTTATTGTAATCTCTGATATTTATCGTATGTATATTTATTCATACTCTGTATATTCTTGTATCTGATGGAATTGTTGTAATAACAATGAAATGTTCTTCCGTTCGCGTTCTTTTGTGTGTTGTTCTCAAAGTATCCGCTCTTTCCTTCACGGGGAAGTTACGGGTCACTACAATTGTTCTCCTTTGGATATCCGAATGTTCTCATTTATAAATGGTAATCCTACCCAACCATTTTTACCGCTTTTTGGACCAAACATTGGGTGTGTGCAAACTATCCCACATTCAAAAGAAAGAACCTGCATTTTTTCTCTTTAATTATTACGTGCTCATCACCTTCGGCCTTACCAACAAAGGAAGGAAAAAATAAGGTAAAAAGGAGAAAAATTAGTTAACTTTCCCACCTGAAGGAGAAACTTATTGGTAAAGCCCTTTACTGATAAAACATCTACAATGATAGTGTCTTGTCTGAGATTACGTAACGGAATAGAATGGACCACTGCCTCAAACGAAATTATCGAGCAACAAATCATTACAATATCTAGTTGCTCTTTGAACATTTCATCAATGCTTTTGTAGAATGCTATCCCATTTTTCTTACAATATTCAAAATAGTCCGATCTTGATGTAGCTAATACTTCGTGCCCTTTCCTTCATAGACCTTTAGCTATGGACTACCAAAATTTTGAATAAATTTCAAGGGTGTTGCTTTTGCTACTGGTGTGTTATGATCAAGCTTGCTCATGCAAATCGGTTTGTCGGTTTCGTGAGATACTTGAATAGTCCTTTCTAACTTAATATCTTTAGTGGTAGAAGATAATATTAATAGGTAGACAAGCATAGTGTTTTCCATTTCATCCTTCTTCTTCTGTTTTATGAGCTTTTTCTATTTCCTAGCATCAGCAATTTTTTGTTTAGTTTCTTTTTTCTTCTCGTCCAATTTTGCATCTCCTTCATCTATAAATTTCCTCATAACTTCAGTAAGAAGAACCTCATCACAAAGAAAATTTAATAATATAAGCTTTTGTGATGGTTCAAGACTTTCAAATCCATACGAACCTTTAATGGAGTCCACAGATAATTCTTTTAGTTCAGTCCAAAACAGCTTCATCTTAGTATCACTGCAAGAATTATATATTCAAGTACAAATACAGGAGGTTTGGGTACCCCTTGCATTGTTATTTTCAAAGATAGAACTTCAGAATCTATAGGTTATAAATTTCAAAATCATGCGTAACTAATGTCATAGTGAATCAATGGTAAAATAATAGTATATGAAAATATCAAATTAAAATAGTAGAGTGATTAACAACCTTACTTGCGTAGAGAGATTCAACTGTCCTGATCTTCTCCGGTTAGCTTCCTACAAAGAACTTCAAACCTACCTACCGATTATACTTTAGGAGTAGTTGTATAATGATATATTCCAACTTTATACATCAAAGTAATTTGAATTTAAATGATACAAACAAACTAAAAGTAAAGGACTCACCATCATCGCACAATGACGACAAAGTCCATCAGAATTAAGAGGACTGAAGACATGCCCGAATAACAACCAAATCCTTTTTGTGTTCTGCCTTGGCTCCTGATTCTAAATAAACAAAATAAAAATGAAAAATGAAAAAAAAAATCACAAATAGGGAAACATAAGAAAAGACCCATCGGAAAAGTAGCAACTTTGGAACATTACTCGGAAACACTTACTCAAAATCATATGTTGGCACTTTCAATAAAAGAAATGTTAGATTTATTTTAGTGCAAAACAGTATGTAAGAACATACACAACTCGGGGTACTCAATTATATGCATAAATTTGATTATTGTGTGAGTACCATAGAGGAAGTGTGCAAAATTATTTAATCAGGACAACTAAACTAATTTGTACTTGTTCGTTGCTACATTATCCTTCATTGTTATGGACTGTCCATGTTAACAACGTGCTATGCTTTAACTTGCTATACATCAGTGGAAATTTTCTAGTTGGCCACACAACAATTTATCTTGCTACTCCAGCCGGTGTATCCTTTTTCCACTACAGTATGCAACAACCATTCCTTTCATCCGTCCTATTGCTAACCTGTATGTTTGGTTGCATTCCCCACAACCACACTATTTTAGATAAAAGATTAGGCATGCAATGGTTAAGTTGCTCTACTACGAATGTGTAGTGAGGAAAAATAGAAAATGATGATAACCAATAATTCATGAGCTAATTAAGTGTGTGAATTATATGGTATTAAAAGAGAGAACTGTCAGTAGGCGCTACTATAAATGCAATGTTTTTATTAGGTTCCTAACGCATAGGGAAAATTAAAATTTGTATCAAAACAAAAGGTAAAAAAACAAAAATCATAATAAAAGCAACAAACTCATCTCTGACTTTGGGTTGAAGACATGACAACATGTATAGAGTCATGTATATGTTGCTATCAATTGAAATTACCTAATCTACAAACATAAATTTCTCCAAATCAAGTTGTCATGCAATTTAACAAACAATTTAAAGGCACAAATGTTTCATAAATCGGTAGAGATATGAATAAATATTGAGTAGATACATAAAATAGCACTTATGACTGTAAAACCAGCTACACTTAATTTTGTACCATAATTATGATATCAAAAGGTTTAAAGTTTGAAAATTTAGAATTAGAACCTGCACTGACAAATTTGATAATCATCAAACTTTCAATACAGAAGGATGGAAAAGATTAAATTCCACGTATCCCAAGCATAATTGTGACAACCTACCCGCTTGAACTTAACAATCATCAAACTTTCAATGTAGGTTTAGTTCCTACTTTTACATTTCAGTAGATTGGTTATTAAAGTATACAAAATGATAAAAATTATTGACACGCTTTTTGGTCGAAGCTGTCACACGTCAAGTTTTTGGTAAGCAACGCGCTCAAGCATTGAGAATATCATCAGAAAACATAAAGCGATTCAATCGAAGTGGCAACGTGTTCAGAAAAGGGTTGAAAATGGCGTCGATTCGTAAAATCGTCATCGGCGGACTCGAAAAAAAAACTAGCGTAGTTGAAATACAGGATCAACATGGTCCCAGCATCTCAAAATGGTTGAGCGTGTCGGCTCGATCATGTGACAAAACTCATTGCGCAAAAATATATCTATTTGGCGAAAAACAGCGTCGCACACTCAAAAACAGCTTATCAACAATGCACGATCACGAAAAATGGCTTGTGCGACTCGTGGCATCGAAATATGAAAAATTATCAAAAGCTGATTCAGCATGTCAAAAGTGCCTGATCGACATGGGAAAATCATGAAAATCCATGGTCAAAACACGTGGTGATCAATCTGGCAATTTGGTAACTTGGTAAAGTCGGTAAATTTAGCAAGCTCAAAAACACTGGATCAACACGAGAAAATGGCTTGGATCCGCATCTCGCACGCGGTCGGATTACTCACATAAATTTGGCACAAAATTATGGCTTGGCAAGGCACTCTAGAATTTCGAATCCCTCAAGGGATTTGAAATCTTGCTTCGCGCCTTGCCTCGGCTGGCAATTCTTCGAATCGCACATGGGGATTCGAAAAGTGGTAAAGATTGGATTCGAAATCTGGCGAGTCGAAATAGGTTGATCGAGCTAGAGGGATTCGAAATATTCATGTTTTCGTATCCATGCTAGGGGAGTCGAAATTCTGGCACGATCCTGAGATTTCAATTTGGCTTGGCTAATGCCAAGCGGATCTAGCAAGTGGAAAATACGTGTGGATCACCCATTTTTGCGTGATCCGCACGTGTTTTCAACACAATTTCGGGGATTTGAAATTTGAAACATGGTAAATGGCCTGGAACATGGCAGATCTTTTTGGCACTGCATTTCACCGTGTTGATCACCTATTTTAGGCCGATCAACATGTGTTTTCACCGATTTTCAAGGGATTCGAAAATTTCAAGTATAGGGATATGAATTTCTAACGACACACTTATTTTTTGACTTTGATTTTGGGATACGAATTTCGTATCTCTTAGGGATACAAAATTTAGCCTGACACATCCAAAACTCACCTATAAATACCCCTAAGCTTGGCATTCAAAGGGCTTGTTCTCATTTGGTATTTTGGACTTCTTGGAGCTCTCAAGCATCATTAATGGCATCCACCTTCTTTTCCATGACTATTGGACATAGCTTGGACCTCTGAAACATTGCATACACGTTTTCCTTCAACTTTTGGACGTTCAATTGGACATTTGGCATGTTTTTGGACATACTTTCACACTTTTGGACATTGTTGCTATTTCTTGGACATTGAAGCTACTTTTTGGACATTGTTGACCAAGTCAACATATTTTTCACCCAACGAAGAAGAAGAAGGGCATTTTGGTCAAAGTTTAGAATTAACAAATATTTTGTTGTTCTATTGCAACGTTTTGTATAGAAATATTGTTCGAACTTGTACAACTCTTGTAATCAGCTATCATATGATAAATGATTATTATGAAGTGGACGTAGGCGTCAGTGTCGAATCACTATAAAAAGCTTTGTTCTCCTTGCATTTTATTACTTTGGAATTGGATTACTGTGTTTCTATAAACACACACTCGATGGTTGGCATGCGCCGAATAGGCGATAGTTCCCCACATCAAAAATAATTATTGCAAATACATTACTTTCTCAATATACTTCATTTTGTCCTTAAAATGCACAATACAAAACTATTTTAAGAGTTAGCTATATCACACTACCAACAAACAATAAATCAAATGTTAATAATGAAACAAGAAAAATTATAAATAAATTTCAGAACAAATCAAGAGCAGCAGAGGTAAATATGATTGGTTTCTCATGCACGGTTTGGACTATTTGGTGCTAAACAGAACAACATACTATTAATTTGGTGCTTCTCAGCTAGAAATACAATATGAGAATTAATCAACAGAACATGCTTAACTCTTAGGAAAAACGTGAAAGAAAAGATCAGTGAATCAGGATTTGAGAAAGAAATTTTAGACCTTTAGTGTATACATTGTCAAGACACTTACTCAAGCATGAAATCCCCTAAATCGAGTTATTTCAGTGTGCCATGAGTTAGTTGTAGCAGTTTCAGGCTCTTAATTAAGAAAGGAGATTGAGAAAATTTGGCCCTATTGACAGAATCCTTGAATCGCCTTCTCTCTTTTTGGTATGCAAGTAGGCGAGAAATAGGATTACAAAGAAATAGGGTTACAAAGAAATGGGGAAGGAACGGTTATCGAGTGAGAACGGGGGGAAGAAAAGCCGAAAAGAAGATCTGAAATTGAAGAAGATGAGGAAGTAGTATGAGGATGAAAAATGTCGGCCGTTTTAGCGAATAAGAACGTGGGCTGATTGAGAACGTGGTTGAATGACCAAAATAGCCAAGTCTTGGATCAGATATTTGAAAGGGTAACCTTATCGCTTCAAAAGCTTCAAATGAAGGTTTTCCTATTATATATCGATAGTTACTAATATTAATTTTCTGAATGAATGTTATAATAAAATAAAGACTGGTTGTAGGAAAGACTAATGGTTTTGCATGGATAACTCGTGTGATTTGGTAGGTCTTCACGGTGCTAGACAAGCATTTGAGAGGTCTAAGTCTGAGAGCAACTTCAATAGCTTTTGAGCTGAATACTCAATCAGTCCACAATAAGCGTTCAACGTTATAAGCCTATTGCTTGAAAGTTAACGTTATGTACTAATGATGTTGTTGTGTTTGTGCTTAAACATTTGTTAAATTGGTGTTGCTACTAAGTTGTTGTGTAACTTGTGAAGTTGTAATGCCTCTAATTTTATCTGATTTTCGCTGGTGTAAACTACTCCCTCCAGATCAATACACTTGATGTTTTGAAGTTTCTCACACAAATTAAGAAAACTGAAAAATGACTGAATTATCCATAAATTGATCTTTCCAATGCTAAATGCTAATTAACTTACTTTTTTTGTAGGTAGCTCTTCAGATTTCACCTTTTCAAAATTCTCCTCCCCGGCATAGGAATAGGAATATGAATGGCTTTTTTATTAATGTTGCTTTGGAAAAGCAAACTGATACACATTTTAAAAGAGGGTAGAGTGGAGAAAAAAACCTTTTTGTCTCAAAAAGTCGTATATTTATGGAAAATGAGTAGCTTTATAAAACATAAACTATTTTTGATTGAAGGGAGTACATAATTACGTTGAATTCTTCCTGTTCAAGACGCTCCAAGGTTACATTTCTACAACTAAATTTCCAAGCGTATAGCGTGGCTATTGATTGATTTTATGCTAGCATGAGAGAAATCAAATGGAAACTATGAGTCCTAGACGGTTGAATCTACAAGCTGCAGTGTTTCTAAACGATCTTTTTTACGACTTTTATGGCTTTTTGTATGAATTTGTAAAATTTAGCAAATATATTTGTCAATGAGGAGAGTTGTTTTCAGCATGTGAGATTCAAATGAAGCGCTAAAAGCCTTGTTAAAGAAAGAAAATGGAGGGAAAAAATCCTGGAAAATTCATTTTCATTTGTATTTGAAATCTTGATAATTAATATTAGGGAAAACAGAAATGGATTTTGATGTGAAGATAACCATATTCGATTGTCAATATTATAGTTTATGTTATATGTATTTTACTATACATATGTTTATCCTTCCACCGAGTTAACGGTTTTTTTGTATTATAGGGAAGTCTAATTGCACATGATATATTGACGTAAAATTGAATATAAGAAATCTCAACTATTGGATCTTCCTCCCGACTTCCATCTTTCAAATAAAAATAAATAATTCTAATGGTACACAATTTACATATCAAGTTTTATGTCTAAAGTGTTGTGAGTGTGTGCGTTCTTTCTCTTTCTCTCTCTCTCTCTCTATCTCACACACACACACAGATATATATATATATATATATATAATTAACGTTCCAGGGCTCCTCTGTTTTGCAGCATCCATTTAGCACCCTTACCCTACTGTGAGCTACACTAATCCAAATTCAATAAGATTTTGTAGATGTTCAATCCACATATATGTTATCATCTACCCAAAATTTGAGTTCGTTCTGACATTCGTAAAATAATATATTTGATGTTTAAATTTAACGTTTGGAGTAAATGTTTGAACGGTGAATAATTAAGCTAAGATTTTGAAAATGTGATGAATGTCGGAACGAGATCAAATTTTGGATATATGATAATACATATATGTGGATTGAACATCCACAAAATCTTGTTGGATTTGGATTAGTGTAGCTCACTATAGGGTAGAGGTGCTAAAGGGATGCTGCAAAACAAGGGTGCCCCGGTATATATATATATATATATATATATATATATATATATAATATATATGGGGTCGTCTATATAAACACAAAACTAGACACAAATTTCAAGCCGTTGGACTAGTTTTCCTTTATGTAAGGGGTGGAAATCATGAGGAAATCCTGTTATTTGAACACAAAATTAGACACAAATTGGGAGACACTGAATCTTGACAATTGGATTTTTTGCCATTATGTGCAAGGTGGAAAACAGAGGACAACTCAATAGTGCAGATTATTTGTGTTACTAATTGTGTCTATTTACTGTGTCTAAATCAACTTTCCTTATATATACATATATTGCAGAATTATATTCTCAAGGATAAACTCAAAGACTTTTTTGGATTGTTCTAACAAAAAAATATTCCTAATGAACAACTCAAAGTCTTTTTGATTGTAAGGACATTCCATCAAAAATTTATTTTCAAGATCAAAATATGGGCAATTTCATAAAAAAATCCTTGTATGTCACATATTTTTAAGTTTTGTTCTTCTTGACCCATTCATTTTGTTAAAATTTCTTCTTCGGTCATGTTATTCATACTCTAGTTTCCTGATTCTATTTTTCATTATTGTCGTGCACGATTTTATCATTTCAGCATGATTTTGGTTCTTGCTTATTTCTATTGGAACTGAAAATTTTCAAATTTAAGTTTGATTAGTTTGTTCTCTTTTTCTTCAATTGGAGCTTTAGTCGGTTGCTTTCCACATTTTTTTGTTTTTGCTTTCAGAATTACGATTTCTTTTGTTGTTGTGTGTTATTTTTTCTTGATTAATGTCAAATTTGGACAATTGCAGCCGGAACGTTGTGTTTTCATTTTGTTTTTATTGAGCAATGTTTCTTATTTGCTATCAAATGAACATTTTGTTGTCTTGTCCATTGATGACATCTAATTCATATAACTAAGTATTTTGTTCTATTTTCACATAAATAAATAAATATTTATAGAATAAAATATTTAAACTCAGAATCTTAATTTTGAACAGATGTTTTATTCAAATAGAACAAATATTTTATTCAGACAGAACAAATATTTTATTACACACTTGAATATCACATAATTCAGTTTTTACTATTTTATAATTCACGATCACTATGCAAACTCTCATATTTGTTCATTCGCATCCTCACTATACACTCATCTACAAGTTCAAAGTGCAAATCTATTCTACGCACTAAATCACTACTGATAAAAGAATAATTAGCTTCAATATTGAATAAAACCCTAATAGAAACATCTCTGATAGAAAGCATACCTTGCACTATGACGTTCTTTCCTTTTTCCTTAGCAGTTGATGCATTATCAGAGGTAGGAACTACATTTAAAGCATAAGCCTTCATCACCTGCTTATCCTTCAAAGCCTCTAGACAATCTTTCCATAGGTGACCCATCTTGTCACAATTATAGCAATTCTTCACCTTTAGTGCCTTACACTCCATGGAAATGTGACCCTTCTTATGGCAGTTATAACAAATTACCTTACCATTATCCTTCTTCTTATTGGGTCCACCTTACCCTACCGCTACTTCCTTTTCCTATTTCACTTCTTCTTATTACCTCCACCGCTTTGTTGCAGCTTCGGTTCTTCGACAGCCTCCACAACAACTTTCTTCTGGAACATGCACTCATGCCTAAGAGCTTCTCAATCGGTTTCTCAAACGAATACACGGTATGATCTATAAGCTTCTCTCTTATATACTTCTCCAATCCTAGAATGAACTTCTTATTCTTCTGATAAGAGGTTTTTATAAAAGAGTGTCCATACTTGGAGAGAGCTTCAAATTCAGTGATGTACTCCAAGGTTGTGTTATCCAGCTGTTTCAGCTTGGGGAGTTTCTTAAACAAGATAGACTTCTGGATCATAGGAATAAACTTGTTTTCAAATCTAGTATTAAAGTGATCACAAGTAATCTTATCCTTTGAGGATAATAAAAATAATAGAGTTCCACCAACTTATGACTCTACCCTGAAGCTGCCGAGAAGCGAGCTTCCTTTTTGTAGCATCATCAATCCCTAAGTCATTAAAATACGAGCGTAAGTGTCAAACCACTCTCAGACCTCGATAGCAGACTCAAACCCACTGACTGGTTTACCTTTTGAGTAGAGAAATATTTGCATAGCTTGACAAAATCCATTCGTGGTACCGGCATGAGAGCACCATCTCTTACTACAGCTGCTCTAGGGACAGCTCGGGATCTTCCCGTGACCGACCCAATTAACATAGCTTAGTAGTCAGGAGTTCCCATTCCCAATCCACCTTCACCAACTTCCCCTGATTCAGAATTGTTCCTAGTCGTGTTTCCAGCTTCTCGACTCATCTTGAATCTGTAACAAGAATAGTCAGTCCTAACTCGAGAAATGAAGCAACTATGCTCAAATGCATTGTACACGTGCCAAGTTGTTATGGCCCGGCCTTCAAGAGTGATAATCAAAACCAGACTTGTCGTATATCTCATAACGTTCATGGACAAAGTATAATAAGAAATATATACAGTAATGTAGTGAAGAATGAAAGAACACAAAGCAGCTGAAATATCACTAAATAACATAGTCATGTATATGAAATCCAATAATATATGAATACATGTCATCCTGTATAATTAAAGCGCTTAGCGGATCCAATGCGGCAGAGGTCCAAAAAGTCATAACGGGGACAAAGCGAGGAAATAACAGGATATAGAGGATGATTGTAAAATAACACACATAACTCGTTCATGATGTTTTTACGAATGTAAAAGCGATAATAAAATGAAGAACTAAAACTCGGTTTAACTATAACTAGTACATTCTTAAATTTAAACAATAACATGTGCAAATATCTATAATTAAATGTAAAGTGCTATCTAACTTTATTAAATTTTATAGAATATAGAGTATTTTTGTTTTAAAAATATATATAAAAAAAATTCAATTAGAAAACTTGACTTCATAATATTTATAATGCTGAGATGTCATTTTTAGTTCATTTCTTTCATCAAATATATAACGGGAAAAACGTAATATAGCGGAAATAATTGGATATATCGGGAATAGCGGAATATGGTCGGGATTAAAGAGAAGTGTCTATATTAGAGATTACTTGGGAAAACCGTAACGGCGGTAATTCGCAACGGGATATAGCAGGGTAATAACGAGGCAATAACTGCATAGATGTCATCCTCACTACACACTATCAAAGTAGGCTTGTAATGCTGGAAAGCAAAGCTATACAAGTAAGTATACGCTATAGATCCTCCAAGCTCGTTTCCGGCTTAGCATCCCATATAATCTGACCTACTATTTAGTCTACTCATCAACATATCGATGAGTACCCAAGATAATAAGAAGAGACATAAAACTTTGAGTCTGACAACAATCTGGTATGAACAATAAGATCTATCATAAGATGTACTAAAAATACGTAAGTAGACAAGTTAATTCTCATACCTGACCTGTCCGTACAATCAAAGAGTCAGCACATAATAATAAGACATTATATGCTACTCAAAGAAGTAATGCTACTCAAAGCGAACAACAGAAGAAGTGGATAAAGCCGCAAGATAAGAGAATATTTCTAGCCTTTCCTAACTTTCATTCCTTATCTTCTCCTATAAACCCTTTAGGTGATAGTCTACGCAAGAATTGATGGTGAGAACAACAAAGCAACCATAACAACCATCATCCAGATCATAACTATCACCATCTAAAGACATGAATCTATTCGTACTTGTATGGTAATCCTATCTTAATCAGGGACTAATGGAAATCCCGGTTCTAGTGTGGCTCATCCGTACCTTTAAAACCCAGTTGTTCATACGCTTGCCATTAGGACGCAAATGTCTAGCAATTTAGGTACTCTACATAATCACCTAGGGTATCTTACTCTTTGTCGTGCTTGCAGGACCGATTTTTTCAGCATGTGTGTCTTCAAGACTCAAGTGTCCAACATATCCATCTCTTAAGTCAACACTAAAACTCTTCGAGCTATCAATGATTCCTTTGTGAGCTATCGTCAGAGTTGCTTCAATCTATCCAAAGTTTGAGTCACCACTTAGCTATTCCATTATCATGCATCCTCGTCTCCTACGAACTGCTTCACCACTATGTATCTATGTCACCTTATGTACTAACCATATCTTTCCATCGAATCACTCCACGCCCAAGCCTTCAGTCAGAGAGGTTAATACTTAATTAAGCCATAATTCCCAAACCAAAGTAGCAACTGTCCAACCAAGACCGCTAGCATGATCCCCGAGGGGCCAACTTCCTCCTTAGTGGACCTCACGTCCATATGAATTAACATGATAGACCGATACCGATCCATAGCCTATGGACCGGTGCCGGTCCATGTAATTAACCAAAATCTAGCAAACTACTTTGGATCCTCAAAGTACTTCTCCCCTGGGTCCCGATTTCATGTTAGTTCACTCCCTACCGGTTCACCATAGCTACCTACCGGTCCATTACTTAGAAAAATTCCCCTAAGTTGCATGCCTACCCCTTTTGACTTCAAACTTGACCGATAACCTTCTTATGCACCTAGGAGTCAATACCAAAAATTTTGTGGCTAAACAACGCTTCACCATGGACCGGTGTCGGTCCATGTACTTAGCGTGTGACGACCTCCCACAACCCCCGCACTATACAAGAGGAATAATGCACTGAAAGGTGTGCCAGGCAGCTATGGACGATCATCAAGGTATGGTAGATAAACGAAACCTGTCGTAAACTCACAGCGCACGGATAAAATATAATAGAACATATACAATAGGTAATGATAGTGAAGCAGAAAACACTAAACTTTCATGACAACTAGAAAGTATTTCCCATACATGTGGATAACAACAACAACAATGTTTGTACAATTTGCCTCACTACAACACTTAGAGAAATAGCAAACAGTGGAAAAAAATAATAAATAGTAATCCAACTGGTACGTGAGCCTCCTACTCGCCATCGATCAACATCATCGTCCTCACTAAAGCAATAACTGCCACATGTTACTCAGTTTGTCTATCCACAACCGAATGAACAGCCCAAGGTAATAAGAGGAAACATAAAACCTTGAGTCAGACAATAGTCTTAGTGAGCGATAAAACAGCTAACAAACTTCATCAATAAAGTATATGAGAATTGCTAAGTAATCAACCAATCTACCCAGCTTCAGAGAAGAACTCTCAATTTCCTTTCCCATTACATGACAGTGATAGCCTTTACAATCCATACAACCAAAGGAATAACAATTCAGTCACGACAATTAAAGCATCCATTCATATATGGCAATGCAACTCAATCATAATCAATACATGCATTCAAACGTCCATGATTGACTTTGGCTATCACCGCCAACCTTGCTTTGGTAACTTCGTTATCGTATGACTGGCTAACAATTTGCCGTCAATTGTCAAGGACCACACACGACGCCCCGGTTCTAGCAAAACTCCACATGCTATACTCAACACATGCTACACGCTATACTCAACACGTATCTAGGACATACATGATGCCCAAGGCACTCGACCTACAATTGGTCTTCGGTTGTACCTCTGCTTTGAGTCCGCTAGAACCTACGACATTGATAATTCTTTGGCCTTCTCCTCTCTAGTCGTTAACAATTACGACTATTAATTAGCTCAGAACACCTTAGAACTATAACTTCACACAAACTCAATACATTCTTGAGTTGTCTCCCCATTTGTTGCCTACAATGAACAACAAACACTTTTCTACACTTCCAAACTTCTCAATTGAATTCACTTTGAAGTCACATCATCACCGGAAGTGTCCGACCAGAAATAGCCGACCAGAAATGGCAAAAATGGCTGACTAGAGTAGGCCGACCCACTTTGGTCCGACCCGACCCAACTTCCGTTCGACCCAACTTTGGTCCGACACAACTTTGGTCCGACCCAACTTCAGTCCGACCCAACTTTAGTCCGATCCAACTTCAGTCGACCCAACTTTCCGACCCAACTTCGGTCCGACCCAACTTCGGTCCGATCCAACTTTGGTCCGATCCAAAACCTACATATTGCAATTCAACTCCGATTTCGACCAAAACTTCACCAAACGATAAATCCGACGAAACTAACTTATCCAATTCATCCAAAAGGATTTCAAGCATGTTATGAAATCAACAGTATCATCAATATGACAATTCTATCCATGATAATGTCATATTCACCACAAATATGCATATGAACAAAAACCATGGATCTAACTTGCACATTCATATGAAATATCATAGAAATTACCTATCTAAACTTGCTAAATCAGATCCTAGGGTGATCTATATGAAAATGAACTTACCAATACATGGATCTAAGGAAAAACACTTGAATTTGATAAAAAATTCTCTACTACCCATACACTTTATTGAATCCATGTGAGAGATGTAATCCACTCACAGATTCTCCAATACAAGCTAAAACGATAAAATTATGAATTCGGACAGCGAGCAATTCGAACCAAACTCCTCGATCCGATGACTTCACCTTTGAAATGATGTAGATCTAGCCTCCAATGGTGTAGATCTATGATTTCCCTTCTTAGATTTGGATTTTTAATGGTGGAAAGGTGTTAGAGGAAGAAGGAGATCAATGCCTCCAAATGAGAGAATGGGAAAGTAAACCTTTTCCCTCCACTCTCACCCCCTATTTATAGGATTCCTCCAGCCCACTAATGGGCCTCCCCAATTCAGCCCATTAGGCTCTCCAAACCTGAACAACCAACTGAAAAACCTTAAAATAGCGATTTCTCCCAAAACGCTGAGCCAAATCCATAATGTAACCACTCTACGGAAAGGCAATCATTAATTCCTTTCCAATGGCACAGGTCTCACCCTCTAATTCGACCTGAGTCAAAAGTTATCCCCTGTACAAGACTGAAATGGGTAAAATTATTACAAACAAAATCAGTAAAAGTTATGGACATGTCTCACATCCCCATAAGCAACATATTAAAAGATGAGAATGATCCAACCCTCAGGGAATAAAATAAAAATATTTTACGATCTTCCAATACGTAAAAATGCGGGCTGTTACATTCTCCCTCCTCCCTCCCCTAAGAATTTCGCCCCCGAAATTCCAAGCAAACACAACAATTCCGCATGCCTACCATTCATGAGAAGCCAATTCTATCATCCAAACTAGCAACCATTAAGTCATGCATCCATAGTCTAATCCTAACACGTAGAATTCTATCAAACAATTAACAAGATACAACTATATAACGATTGTAACGACCCGTATTTTTTGGTATATAAATAATTTATTTAATTATTTAAATAATGGTTTGGTTATTTAAAATGACAATAATTAAATAATACCAAATATTTGATTAAAATAAATAATATAATAATATATTTAATTTCTGAAATAGTCAGAAATAGTGGAATTCAAGTTATGGTGTGAACTGGATCATCTATGATATATAATTCAGTTTGGAATTGAATTCGAATAACGAATATATTATATAAACGACAGTTGAACGTAGAAATTATAATATAATTATAATCGAGCTCGAAATGGCGCTGCAGTTCGTAATTTGGCGATTCGAACTTCAACTGAATATACAGAACCCGTTTTAAGTCAGATTTCTGTGAAACAAGAAACGTTAGGAGCTATATTTTTCTAATGGAAGAGAAAAATCGAGATTTCGTCGTGTTGATTTTGATTTATGTCCAAATCAAATTTTAGAAAAGTCGCTGTGGAATTCCTTTATAATTTATATCGATTTATTTATATTTTAAAAGGGATTTTTAATATAAATCGAATATCGATGTAACACTGGATTTGGAATATCGAGTTATAAATCCAACAGGAGCTGTATGGTATTCCACTGTGAATATATACGATAATATTTATTTTTAAATATTAAATTTAATTGTTTTTAAATATATTTATATATTTAAAAGGGTTATTTAGGGCTTTAAAAATAGCCAGTTTTGCAAACGACCTCAGAATTCGACGAAACTAATTTTGTTGGATCCACAATATTAAATTATTGCTAGATTTCAATTTCCGTGATTTTTGAAGTCAGTATGTGGCCGTACAGGATTTTAATGTGAATAACATACATAATTTGACCTTTAAAAATACGCTGTGTGAGCAAACGGAGTCGGAACTCGACGAAACCAGTTTCGTTGGGACCGTAATGTCGAACTGTAGCTATATGTCCAGTTTCATGATTTTTAGATATCGTATGTGATCGTATGGATTTTTAGAAGACGGATACGAATAATATAAAATATCCTAACCTAAATATCTAAAAATATCTTACCATAAATATCTTAATCCTATCCCTTATAAATAACCCTTCCTTCCCTTAAGACCTAATCCTTTCATTCTTTGTAAACCAAAATAAAAATGAACCACCACCAGTTTACACAAAACGTGAAAAGATCCAACTTCTAAAATCCATATAAACCAAAATCAAAACCAACAAATCCTCATATGTACATATTTCAATTCCTCGTGGTATACCCTTCAACCTGGTACCAAGTTTGTGAGTTGCGATGGTTGTTTTCCAAGATCGAAAATATTACGGTGGACCTAGGGTTAAGAAAATTGGGTGATGGAAGTATGGGATCATGATTTCGAGCATGGTTTTGGATTCAGAGGATCAAATAGCAGCTAGTAGGAATTTTTGGGGATTTTATGAATTATAATGTGTCGTGGCCTTTCTCCTGTGATGGTGTTAATGGCCTAGAGACGCGACAGGGAATGGCATTTCGAGTCCTCCCTTTTTGATCGAATTGGACGGAGAATCCGGAGGAGAGTTTGATGGTGTGTACGATTTTGTTGTTGGTGAAGTGTTTAAGGAACGACTTGGAAAAAAAGAATTTGGAAATGGTGAGGTGGTTGTCTGGAGCGCGATATCCATTTGGGGAAGATGGATTATATTTGTGGAGCGGGCGGGCTTTAATGGAATGGGCCGGGAGAAAGGAGAGCTAAGCCCAATTGAATTTATTTAAATTAGTTTAATTAAATTGTTGTACAAACTTTTAATTGCAATATCTATTACATGCGATATCAGATTGACGAATCGTAACTTGCGTTGGGACCGTATGGACGAGAGCTTCACAATGAAGCCGATTGGAAGTGGATTGGGGCTCGTATGAATTTATGGAAAAATAAATTGTTTGATTCAAATCAAACAAACAGTTTATTGTTCTTTAACGATGAACTGCCAATGTGAGTAAAACTCACCAACTCTGAACAGTTGTATTTTTATAACGTATATTTAGAACTGATAAATGATGACTGATTGCTGTGTGTTAACTATTTGGCTGGATTGCTTATGTATTGGTTGAAATTATAGATAACGATATTTATATAAATCATTAATCGAATATTGATTCTGTTTATCAGAATATTCTATATTCGTGTTAATTGCGTTGTTTAACATCTGTGATGCAGGGAAACAGGTTGGAGGGGTCCAACAGGACTCCTCAATATTTATAATATTGTTCTGTTCATATATTTGTAATATATGATGTGATATATAATCTGTTGTAGATTATGTTTGTTTGAATGATATCGATCACCGTTGGTTGGTATTTTAAATACCGTAAGAAATACTGGGATGTAAAAAGGGGATTTTCAAATTATATTTTAAAAATAAATTATTTATATAAAATCAACGGATTTTATATATAAAAGGAAAAGAGATTTATATAAGGAAATAATTATAAACTCAAAAGAGTTATGAAGGAAATTATTTGTAAAACAAATAAATAGGAAAGATAAAGGAAATATTTATTTGTTATATAAATAGGAAAGATAAAGGAAATATTTATTTGTTAAATAAATAGGAAAGATAAATGAAATATTTATTTGTTAAATAAATAGAATTATAAAAGGATCTTTTATTTAGAAAATAAATAAAACAAATAGAAAGAGAAATATTTGTAAACCATTTACAAATAAATAGAATAAAGGATTATCTATTTAGAAAATAAATAGAACAAAGGATTATCTATTTAGAAGATAAATAGAATAAAGGATTATTTATTTGGAAAATAAATAGAGGAGTTATTCGAATCGAGTTAATCGAAAGGAGTTAATCGAACAGAGTAAATCAAATAGAGTTAAGAAAAATTAGAAACTGACTAGAGATTAGTAAATTGAATGGTTTTCTAAGTGTCTATCTGATGTTGGTTTCGGCCTTCGGGATTAATACTTAGGGAATTGTTCTCATACTAGTTTACAGTCAGGGACTAATAGTTGTAGAATGATAGTGATATGTAAATAAACAATGGAAATGTTTTCCAGTGTTAATAACATATATTTTCTAAACATAGAAAATAAGGAAATGTGAATATATATATATATATATATATATGTTAAATGATGATTGATCGATATAATTTCCATCTGGAAATAATATCGTTGTTTGCACATGTGTTTTTCTTTGATAGTTAAATCACAGACTATCAAAGTTTTGACCGTTTTAACGTTGTTAATATGGAGAGACCAGTTGGATTATTATCCGAAGAACCACTCCGTATTGGCATAAGCGTTGCGAATCAAGTACGCTGAATATATTGAAGACGGAGTAAAGTGCAAGGGCTGTTGTATAAATCTTAGATAACAATTGCCTAAGATGGATGTACTGAATAGTGCCTTCGATTTGTCCAGTTCCAGGACAACTTGTATGGAAGAAGGTCTGACTGAGTATATCTAATAGATCGCGTAAGCTGATCTCTTCAAACATATTCACATTTGGTGGCGGAGGAATTCGTTTCTCTTAGCTGTATACCCGTGTTATTTTTGGATAAATCAATTTGTGATTTGGCGGGTATGACGATGTGAAATTCTAAGTGAATGAAGATGTGGAATGTAAAAGATAAGCATAGCTTCTAGCCTCACATCCGGTAAATGACAAAAATCGGGCAGGCAACATGGCTATGTAGGTCGCACCTATTAGGGTGTATAATTACCTAATCTAGAGTTTCATTTAATTCTAAAAAAATCTATTGTCGATGCTGTCCCATTCGGGAAACGGTTGTTGATCCCAACCGTTGGTGATATACATTCGATACACTCAAGCGAAATGAGTGGTCGGTCATGTGTGGCTGGGTTGCAAGATGTCCTTGTTGAACCCAGTGTATTCCTCTCTAGAGGTACACTAGCGAAAGGTGGTTCCATACCTTGTCATAGTTGGAAATCCATTACGCAATACGTGCTTGCGGTTTTGATTGTGTACTATATATGTAGAACGTGAGATGAAAGTGTTTCTGCTAGATGATTGTTATATTGTGGTTGATAGACATTATTATGATATCAAAAGGTTTTTGATATAAAGATATTTGGATTCTCATAAGGGAAAAACCCGTTCCGTTATACGGCGTGGTCTTATGAGATATCATTTACCTGCTTGAACTGTTTTAAACTGTTTTACTCACACCAGTCCCATGACTGACCCGGAGTTTATTTTGTTTTGTTTTCCCTAAACTCTTGGGTGCCCAATTTTGTACGGGAAGTCAAGTAGTCAGGATTTACAGATACTTGAAGAGCTGGAGCAGGAGGCTTCAGGATTATATAGCTATTTCCGCTGTGTTGTAAGTGTTTTACTCTGATAATGTCACTGTATACATATACCGATTTTATTTCAAGGATATGTTATCTATTATAGGTTGTTCGTTCCGCTGTGTGATTTGTGTTACTCTGATGTTGTATCTTCTTCTTCTTCTATTCTAAGTTTCTATCTTATGTTTCCTCACCCTCTAATTTCTTTCTATTAACCATCCGGTATTTTCGACTCTTAATGTTCGATATGTGTTGTATATCGGATAATCAAAATCGACTTTTTCCGGGTCTTTACAGTTGGTATCAGAGCTTAAGGTTAAGTGAATTACCTTGGCTCTGTGGCATGACTCAGTAGAGATAGGGTTAGTAATACCCTAGATTGAGTTTGAGTGTATATATATGAGTGAACGTGTTTGTTATTCAATATAAAATTGTTTTATATTGTGGAAATTTATTGGTTGAGTTATTTATGGGTTCTGGTCAATCAGTTTGATCCACTATATCGGTAGGGATTTATAAACACTCGAATACGATGAACCGACATGGTATGTTTTGAAAAGAGGGTAAACGGAATAATTTTACCCAAATTATATTTTGATACCAAAAAAATTGATATTGAAATGGAAATAATATATTGGATATATTGGTTGTCATTATAATCGAGTTAGATTATTAAATGTGAAATGGTTATGTAAATAACCGATCAGAATTCAGATAAGCATAATGAATTGAATTAAATCTGAAATTAAAATCAGAGTTGAAATTTAAACCCTGGAATCGGAAAGGTGTTTGTAAATGGATTTGTGTTAAATATATGTGAATTTTAAAATCCTAGGAGATTTTAAATTGTTTTACAAGCACTGTGAATGGTATTTTGAAACGTATTTCAAAATGGAAGTGTTTAAAGAAAGAGTTTTGAAAAGTGATATAGTATTGAACTCACTTCAATGGCTGGGAAATAACCCCGATGATGAATTGCGACATCATTAGCGTTCATTCCGAGTTCTAAGTGATGGATTACTACCAAAGATTTTGTTTTCGAATTATTTTGAGAAAACAAGTGTTTGATTCCGAAAGTGGATATTTGATTTGTGAAAAACAAAGTTATTTGAAACTCCCAAGAAAAGATTTTTCGAATTAAAACAAATTTAAATAGAAATTTGTGGAAGTAAGCTGGAATTGAATTGAAATCAGTTAAGTTGAAATTGAATTGGATTAGAATGACATCGAGAAAATTGTATTGGTGACATAGGAATTTACAATGATATTGGGTTGATGAGTTAAGAATTTGAAAATCGAGAATGAGACTTGAGTTTGAAATGAGATTTGGTTTGGGTATAAAACCAATAACTCTGGTAAGAATAAATTGATAGAATTTGATTGAGATAACATTGGCATATGCTGAGTTGATAGCATATGGAAGTGATAGAGTTGATATGCCCGACAAAAAGGTACAAGTTTATATTTCATATGGTATGAGATTTATGAGCCTGTTTGGCAAGACGCTTGGCTGTTTGATTTTCTTTTGGGTTGGAGATGGCCCAGAGAGGCGAGTTGGAGTTTGACCGATTGACTAGTACAAAGGAGGTGCTGGTGAAATTTTTCGAAATGATAAGGTGTTTGAAAATTTTCAGGATTTTGAATATTTTCGTTGATAAGAATAAATTAATATTTAATGGAAATTAAATTGGTTCAGTTGAAACTGAAGTTAAGAAGTGAACAAATAAGTTCTACCCAGTCGATAGGGTTTGTTTTCTACCTTAGCAATTTCGAGGACGAAATTATTTTAAGTGGGGAAGAATGTAACGACCCGTATTTTTTCGGGAATATAAATAATTTATTTAATTATTTAAATAATGGTTTGGTTATCTAAAATGACCAGAATTAAATAATATCGAATATTTAATTAAAATAAATAATATAATAATATATTTAATTTCTGAAATAGTCAGAAATAGTGGAATTCACGTTATGGTGTGAACTGGATCATCTGTGATATATAATTCAGTTCTGAATTAAATTCGAATAACGAATATATTATATAAACGATAGTTGAACGTAGAAATTATATTATAATTATAATCGAGCTCAAAATGGCACTACAATTCGTAATTTGGCGATTCGAACTTCAACTGAATATACAGAACCCGTTTTAGGTCAGATTTCGGTGAAACAAGAAACGTTAGGAGTTGGTGAAGTATATTTTTCTAATGGAAGAGAAAAATCGAGATTTCGTCATGTAGATTTTGATTTATGTCCAAATCAAATTTTCGAAAAGTCGCTGCGGAATTCCTTTATAATTTATATCGATTTATTTATATTTTAAAAGGGATTTTTAATATAAATCGAATATCGATGTAACACTGGATTTGGAATATCGAGTTATAAATCCAACAGGAGCTGTATGGTATTCCACTATGAATATATACGATAATATTTATTTTTAAATATTAAATTTAATTGTTTTTAAATATATTTATATATTTAAAAGGGTTATTTAGGGCTTTAAAAATAGCCAGTTTTGCAAACGACCTCAGAATTCGACGAAACTAATTTTGTTGGATCCGCAATATTAAATTATTGCTAGATTTCAATTTCCGTGATTTTTGAAGTCAGTATGTGGTCGTACGGGATTTTAATGTGAAAAACAGACGATAATTTGACCTTTAAAAATATGCTGTGTGAGCAAACGGAGTCGGAATTCGACGAAACCAATTTCGTTGGGACTATAATGTCGAACTGTAGCTGCATGTCCAGTTTCGTGATTTTTAGGTATCGTATGTGATCGTACAGATTTTTAGAAGACGGATACGAATAATATAAAATATCCTAACCTAAATATCTAAAAATATCTTACCTTGAATATCTAAATCCTATCCCTTATAAATAACCCTTCCTTCCCTTAAGACCTAATCCTTTCATTATTTGTAAACCGAAATAAAAATGAGCCACCACCAGTTTACACAAAACGTGAAAAGATCCAACTTCTAAAATCCATATAAACCAAAATCAAAACCAATAAATCCTCATATGTACATATTTCAATTCCTCGTGGTATACTCTTCAACCCGGTACCAAGTTTGCGAGTTGCGATGGTTATTTTCCGAGATCGAAAATATTACGGTGGACCTAGGGTTAAGAAAATCGGGTGATGGAAGTATGGGATCATGATTTCGAGCATGGTTTTGGATTCAGAGGATCAAATAGCAGCTAGTAGGAATTTTTGGTGATTTTATGAATTATAATGTGTCGTGACCTTTCTCCTGTGATGGTGTTAATGGCCTGGAGACGCGACAGGGAATGGCATTTCGAGTCCTCCCTTTTTGATCGGATTGGACGGAGAATCCGGAGGAGAGTTTGATGGTGTGTACGATTTTGTTGTTGGTGAAGTGTTTAAGGAACGGCTTGGAAAAGAAGAATTTGGAAATGGTGAGGTGGTTGTCTGGAGCGCGATATCCATTTGGGGAAGACGGATTATATTTGTGGAGCGGGTGGGCTTTGATGAAATGGGCCGGGAGAAAGGAGAGTTAAGCCCAATTGAACTTATTTAATTTAGTTTAATTAAATTGTTGTACAAACTTTTAATTGCAATATCTATTACATGCGATATCAGATTGACGAACCGTAACTTGCGTTAGGACCGTATGGACGAGAGCTTCACAATGAAGCTGACTGGAAGTGGATTGGGGCTCATATGAATTTATGGCAAAATAAATTGTTTGATTCAAATCAAACAAACAGTTTATCGTTCTTTAACGATGAACTGCCAATGTGAGTAAAACTCACCAACTCTGAATAGTTCTATTTTTATAACGTATGTTTAGAACTGATAAATGATGACTGATTGCTATGTGTTAACTGTTTGGTTGGATTGCTTATGTATTGGTTGAAATTATAGATAATGATATTTATATAAATCGTTAATCGAATATTGATTCTGTTTATCATAATATTTTATATTCGTGTTAATTGTGTTGTTTAACATCTTTGATGCAGGGAAACAGGTTGGAGGGGTCCAACTGGACTCCTCAATATTTATAAAACTGTTCTATTCATATATTTGTAATATATGATGTGATATATAATCTGTTGTAGATTATGTTTGTTTGAATGATATCGATCACCGTTGGTTGGTATTTTAAATACCGTAAGAAATACTGGGATGTAAAAAGGGAATTTTCAAAGTATATTTTAAAAATAAATTATTTATATAAAATCAACGGATTTTATATATAAAAGGAAAAAGGATTTTATACAAGGAAATAATTATAAACTCAAAAGAGTTATAAAGGAAATTATTTGTAAAACAAATAAATAGGAAAGATAAAGGAAATATTTATTTGTTAAATAAATAGGAAAGATAAAGGAAATATTTATTTGTTAAATAAATAGAAGTATAAAAGGATCTTTTATTTAGAAAATAAATAAAACAAATAGAAAGAGAAATATTTGTAAACCATTTACAAATAAATAGAATAAAGGATTATCTATTTAGAAAATAAATAGAATAAAGGATTATCTATTTAGAAGATAAATAGAATAAAGGATTATTTATTTGGAAAATAAATAGAGAAGTTAATCGAATCGAGTTAATCGAAAGGAGTTAATCGAACAGAGTAAATCAAATAGAGTTAAGCAAAATTAGAAACTGACTAGAGATTAGTAAATTGAATGGTTTTTTAAGTGTCTATCTGATGTTGGTTTCGGCCTTCAGGATTAATACTTAGGGAATTGTTCTCATACTAGTTTACAGTCAGGGAATGATAGTTGTAGAATGATAGTGATATGTAAATAAACAATGGAAATGTTTTCCAGTGTTAATAACATATATTTTCTAAACATAGAAAATAAGGAAATGTGAATATATATATATATATATATATTAAATGATGATTGATCGATATAATTTCCATCTGGAAATAATATCGTTGTTTGCACACGTGTTTTTCTTTGATAGTTAAATCACAGACTATCAAAGTTTTGACCGTTTTAACGTTGTTAATATGGAGAGACCGGTTGGATTATTATCTGAAGAACCACTCCGTATTGGCATAAGCATTGCGAATCAAGTACGCTGATTATAATGAAGACGGAGTAAAGTGCAAGGGCTGTTGTATAAATCTTAGATAACAATTGCCTAAGATGGATGTACTGAATAGTGACTTCGGTTTGTCCAGTCCCAGGACAACTTGTATGGAAGAAGGTCTAACAGAGTATATCTAATAGATCGCGTAAGTTGATCTCTTCAAACGTATTCACGTTTGGTGGCGAAGGAATTTGTTTCTCTTAGCTGTATACCCGTGTTATTTTTGGATAAATCAATTTGTGATTTGGCGGGTATGACGATGTGACATTCTAAGTGAATGAAGATGTGGCATGTAAAAGATAAGCGTAGCTTCTAGCCTCACATCCGGTAAATGACAAAAATCGGGCAGGCAGCATGGCTATGTAGGTCGCACCTATTAGGGTGTATAATCACCTGATCTAGAGTTTCATTTACTTCTAAAAAATCTATTGTCGATGTTATCCCATTCGGGAAACGGTTGTTGATCCCAACCATTGGTGATATACATTCGATACACTCAAGCGAAATGAGTGGTCGGTCATGTGTGGCCGGGTTGCAAGATGTTCTTGTTGAACCCAGTGTATTCCTCTCTAGAGGTACACTAGCGAAAGGTGGTTCCATACCTTGTCATAGTTGGAAAACCATTACCCAATACGTGCTTGCGGTTTTGATTGTGTACTATATATGTAGAACGTGAGATGAAAGCGTTTCTGCTAGATGATTATTATATTGTGGTTGATAGACATTATTATAATATCAAATGGTTTTTGATATAAAAATATTTGGATTCTCATAAGGGAAAAACCCGTTCCGTTATACGGCGTGGTCTTATGAGATATCATTTACCTGCTTGAACTGTTTTAAACTGTTTTACTCACATCAGTCCCATGACTGACCCAGAGTTTATTTTGTTTTGTTTTCCCTAAACTCTTGGGTGCCCAATTTTGTACGGGCAGTCAAGTAGTCAGGATTTACATATACTTGAAGAGCTGGAGCAGGAGGCTTCATGATTATATAGCTATAGTTATTTCCGCTGTGTTGTAAGTGTTGTACTCTGATAATGTCATTGTATACATATACTGATTTTATTTCAAGGATATGTTATTTATTATATGTTGTTCGTTCCGCTGTGAGATTCATGTTACTCTGATGTTGTATCTTCTTCTTCTATTCTAAGTTTCTATCTTATCTTTCCTCACCCTCTAATTTCTTTCTATTAACCATCCTGTATTTTCGACTCTTGATGTTCGATACGTGTTGTATATCGGATAATCAAGATCGACTTTTTCCGGGTCGTTACAACGATGGTACAATATCAAAGGGTCCTACCGACGAAGAGTTCTGGATGAGTCGCCTTCATGCCCTCTTCCGTCTCCCACATACAATCGTCACCATCTTCACTCCATTGTACCTTAACTAGCTTAACCGTCTTCCTCCTAAGCTGTTTCGTGTCATTCTCCACAACACCAAGCGTCTTACGAGGTCTCGCAACTGTGATTTCCACTTCTAGGTCTTCATACTGCTCTGGAGATACCACCTCATTCGAATCATGCACGAACTTCCACAAAAACGACACATGGAACACATTATGCACACTCGACATCTTCTCTGGTAACTCCAATCTATATGCGAGCTTTCCAATTCGCTCGACTATCGGAAATGGTCCAACGAACCTAGGAGCTAATTTTCCTTTACTTCCAAATCTCACCATATGCTTCAACGACGAAACCTTCATGAAAACCATGTCGCCAACGTCGAATTCTAAGTCCTTACAACGCTTATCGGCGTAACTTTTCTGACGATCTTGGGCTGCCTTCATTCGTTGCCGAACGATCTCGATATAATCTGAGGTCTCTCTTATCATTTCTGGCCCAAGTACCAACTTATCTCCTGTTTCTAACCAACATGCCGGAGAATTGCACGGTCTCCCATACAACGCCTCGTATGATGCCATCCCAATGCTTGACTGGTAGCTATTATTATACGCAAACTCAACAAGATGTAAATGGTCCTCCCATGATCCCCCAAAGTCCAACACACAAGCTCTTAGGAGATCTTCCAAAACTCGATTGACTCTCTCGGTCTGACCATCAGTTTAGGGATGATATGCCTTACTCAAGCACAACTCGATTCCCAAAGCTTCTTGCAAACTCTTCCAAAATTCGCTAGTAAATAACGGATTTCGATCACTCACTATACTCTTTGGGACGCCATGGAATCTAACAATTCATTTCACATAAAGTTCAAGCATCTTCGACGCTGTCCTAGTCGACTTGATAGGAATGAACCTTGCACTTTTGGTCAAGCGATCCACAATGACCCAAATCCCTTCATTTCCTGCCCTGGTTCTAGGTAGTCCGTCGATAAAATCCATCGATACTTGTTCCCACTTCCATGTAGGAACTTCCAATGGCTGAAGAAAACCACTCGGCTTCTTCTGTTCAGCTTTCACTGACTGACAGTTCATGCACTTGGAAATGAACTTTCCAATATCTCGCTTCATCCCCTCCCAGTAGTAGACTCGCTTTATGTCCTGATACATCTTGTTACCACCGGGATGAATCGTCAACTTCTAGTGTTGACATTCTCTCAGAACCTCATCTCTCAATCCATCAATATTACATACAACTAACCGCCCTTTCTTCCGAATCCAACCTTCTCATCGACTTCGAACTCTTTATCTTCTGGTTCTAGCTTCTGGATAAACTCGACAAGCTTTGCATCTCGCTTTTGGCACTCGCCAATCCTTTCGATGAGAGTAGGTCTTATCGATAAACTTACCAACATTTCAGGTTCCAACTCACACTTTGGCCTGAAATCAAACCTTGACAAATACTCAAGGCTCTTCCATTCCGAAAACATCGCTCCCAAACTTGCGTATCTTCGACTCAACGCACCTGCAACTGCGTTACCTTTACCAGGAGTACAGGCTATATCAAAATCATACGATGCCGGAAACTCTAACCATTATTGCTGCCGAAGATTCAAATCCTTTTAGGAGAAAAGATACTTCAACGACTTGTGATCCGTAAACAACTCGAACCGGACTCCCAACATGTAATGTCTCCACATCTTCAGAGCAAACATAATCGTTGCCAACTCCAAATCATGAGTTAGGTAATTCTTCTCATGCGGCTTTAGCTGTCGACTCGCGTAGGCCATGACCTTATCCTTTTGCATTAGCACTGCTCCAAGCCCAGTACCACATGCATCGGTGTATACCACCATCTCTTCATTCCCACTTGGAATGGTCACCTTCAGGATTTCGAACGTTTGTTCACACTTCGCATCCCATGTGAACACTTGGTTCTTCTTCGTCAAACCTGTCAATGGTACAGCTATCTTGGAGAAATCCTTGATAAACCGTCGGTAATATCCTGCCAACCCAAGGAAAATCCGAACATCTGTCGTATTCTTAAGTCTATCCCAGTCCTGGATTGCTGCCACCTTGGTGGGGTCAACCGCTATCCCTTTTCCAGAAACAACATGACCTAAGAACCTCACTTCATCCTTCCAGAAGTGACATTTCGAGAATTTAGCTTTCAACTGATGCTTTCGCAAGATCTCTAACACAACTCTCAAGTGTGCCTTGTGTTCTTCCTCATTCCTAGAGTAAACTAGAATATCATCCACGAACACAAGCAGGAACTTATTCAACTGATCTCTGAACACTCTATTCATAAGATCCACAAAGTACGCTGGAGCGTTAGTCAACCTGAATGGCATCACCAACCACTCGAAGAAACCGGATGGTGTCCTAAAAGCAGTCTTTGGCACACTATCCTTGGCCACCCTCAACTGGTGGAATCCCGTTGCCATATCCATCCGAGAAAACACTTTGGCTTCGTGAAGCTGATCGAACAAGTCATCAATCCTTGGCAACGGATACTTGTTCTTCTTAGTCACCTTGTTTAGCTCACGATAGTCCACACATAATCTTAACGAGCCATCTGCCTTGGTTGCAAACACAACCGGTGCACCCCATTCGGGAACACTTCTCCGAATGAATCCCTTCCTTAGAAGGTCACGAACTTGCACCTCCAACTCTCGCTGTTCCTTAGGCGCCATCCACTTAAGAGGCATAACGATTGGTCTAACACCCTCGACCAAATTGGTCCTAAACTCGGTCTCACGATGCGGTGGCAACCCTTTGACCTCGTCAAAGACATCCTCATACTCATTAGCGATCAGCACAAATGACAAGCCTTCTTGTGGAATCACAAGCGAATATAGATAGCTAACGAAGACACTTCTTTGCGCTTACACTTTATCAACACCTTTCTCCCTTCCACATCCCTGACTCTCACCTCTAGCTTCTCGCAATTCACCTTGCCGCATACCTCTTGAGTCATCCATGCCCAAGATAATCTCAAACCCAGCGGAGTTAAGAACTAAGCAATCACACACAAAAGAGCAACCATGACTCGACAACACAAGACCTCGGCAAAATGCAAAGATTGACGAACCTCCAATTGGGTTAGTTACTATGAAAGGTCTATCACATATCTCGGGTTCCAAACCCAAGCGGCACACAAGCTCAGGAAATAGGCCACAGCACCTAGGCCATCTACCATAGCGTTTAGAAGCACTGCTGAAAACTCCTCCAACTTGACCGATCGGCCCGAATACTCGACCGACCCGCTTAGACCCGACCGACCCAAAAATCCCAGGCTGACCGACCCAATGCTGCTTCTCACCAAAGCCTCACAACTGACCGACATGCCTTTACCACTTGAGACCAACCCATTTGCTCATTTAGAACCGGTCGACCCGAAACAAACACCTCAACACAGCCAACCTTGATATGACCGACCCAATCCAACTATTCTGACCGACCCGGTCAGCTTCACTCAATTCATTTTCTACTCAGTTGGTTGATCCGACCCACTCTACTATGGACCGACCCGACTCGGTACTACACCGATCCGCTCCTCATCCTTCGGACCGACCAGACCACCAACTGACCATGTCTTTGAAAATCCTAACACAAGTATCCACCCACCTCTAGACTTCTTCAACTGGCTCAGTGCCTTTGAATTGTTTTCCTCCCAATGAAGAAAAGTCTTTGCATAGCTTTGCAAATTCTACAGCTCTAGGCACTTGGACTCCAACATCAACCGCAGCTGCCACTGGAGCGGGGTTCCTTCAAAGGCATGCGTCAATCATAGCTTCAAACATGGCCGGATAGTCAGGTGACCCGCCATTACCCCCTCCAGGCACAGTTCTTCCCTAGCAGAATGTCTCGTATAGCGTCGACTCATTCTAAATCGGCAAACTAGAATGATTAGCCACTTTCAAGAAAAACTGCTAAAGGAAGTACAAACGCTACTACTATATATGCTAATCTATATAGTAAGCATCTAACTAAAATCTACAAATATGTATTTCATATGTAATTACGTCTTAGAACTTTGCCGAAAGTCGTTAACCTGGCTCTGATACCAAATGTGACGACCGCCCACAGCCCCCGCATTATACAAGAGGAATAATGCACTGAAAGGTGTGCCAGGCAGCTATGGACGATCATCAAGGTATGGTAGATAAACGAAACCTGTCGTAAACTCACAGCGCAAGCATAAAATATAATAGAACATATACAACAGGTAGCGATAGTGAAGGAGAAAACACTAAACTTTCATGACAACTAGAAAGTATTTCCCATACATGTGGATAACAACAATAGTGTCTGTACAATTTGCCTCACTACAACACACAGAGAAATAGCGAATATCAAAAACAAATACTAGATAGTAATAAAACTGGTACGTGAGCCTCCTGCTCACCATCGATCTGCATCGTCGTCCTCACTAAAGCAATACCTGCCACCTGTTACTCAGTCTGCCCATCCACAACTGGATGAACAACCCAAGGTAATGAGAGGAAACATAAAACCTTGAGTCAGAAAACAGTCTTAGTGAGCGATAAAACAGCTAACAAACCTCATTAATAAAGTTTATGAGAATGGGTAAATAATCAACTAATCTACCCAGCTTCAGAGAAGAACTCTCAATTTCCTTTCCCATTACATGACAGTGATAGCCTTTAAAATCCATACACCTAAAGGAATAACAATTCAGTCACGACAATTAAAGCATCCATTCATATATGGCAAAGCAACTCAATCATGATCACAACATGCATTCAAACGTCCATGACTGACTCCGGCTATCACCGACAATGTAACACCCCACACTCGCTAAGGTCACTCACTAAGGGAATGCCTTAACTTCGGTGGAGTATTTTAAGTGAATATAGAACAGAAAAATTACAATAGACAGATATAAGTAATACTTGAAATTTTATAAACATCATTTCATTGCAGCAGAAGGTAAACATGTTTGGTTACATATCAAAAACCAACAAGAGTCAAGTACAAAATTTCCATCTCGTTAAAACATAAGTACATAATCCCACTACATACTAATAGCCATAATAGAAAAGATAATCGAGCTTTACTTCAAGAGTCCAAGCTCCAAAAGATAGATAAAGCAATCTGAATCAAAGCCCACTAGTGCTAGGCCCACTCTGATAACCTGAGGGTTGGGAAAAATATAAAAACAACGGGGTCAGACATAAGTCTGAGTGAGCCCTATAACTTTAACAATACAATCATTAAAGTAATTAGGGTATGATATAAACCTGGTACGGTACGACTGGGGATAAATGACTACACTAGGCAGCCAACTAGACTTAGGATGAACTAAGATAACGGTAAAGACGCGCCTATCCACCCAAGGATAAATACTACGCTGCACCACCCCAGATCTACCCACCCAAGGGTAATTTCTAACTGCACCACACCAGTCATTCCTACTTAAAGGCTGATCCCTCCCAAGGACTTAGAAAAATTTACCCAGTAGTTTCGTGTACACCTAGCTGACTACATAGGTGTCGTCTGCCCCTATCTCCACTAGGTGTACCCTGTACTTAGTAATCTTAATAGTAGTCTCTTGTACCCCTAGCTGACTACATAGGTGCCGTCTGCCCCTATCTCCACTAGGTGTACCTGCTACTCCCATTCGATCGGCTCCCTAACGTAGATACCCGTGCTGGCCCCACAGTGGGGTGTAACTCCCCAAAGTGGCAACCCGATACAAACAATGGTGCACGGCTTATACCTACACGATGCAACAACGTCTTACCTACCAGCCCGGGTCCACACACGCATATGAAACCCGTTGGACTTGCGTTGCCACCGCTAACCCGTTTTGGCCTCTTATAGTCAAGCCCAGTACGCGTGTCCCGTCCTCGACATGGGTCGAGCCCAATAAGATACATATGGGTTACTAGTTGAAATGGGCTCCCACAAGCTACCCGCCTAAGCTTGTCATTTTATCTAGTGCATCCCACTTAACCCTTTTCTAATAATCATGTCCACTTACATGTTTAAGGCTTGGTTAAGTCATCTAATCATATTTCAATTGCCACTCAAGGCACCCACTAGATTTCCTCATGCCACCCAAGGCACTTACTTGATTTCCACATGCCACCCAAGGCACTTACTTAACCCTTTAATCATGTTTAATTACATGTTCCACTTTGGCTAAGTATTCTAATCTTATCTTCCATTGCCACCCAAGGCAACCATTAGATTTTCCCCATGCCACCCAAGGCACTTACTTAACCCTTTAATCATGTTTAATTACATGTTCCACTTTGGTTAAGTATTCTAATCGTATCCTCTATTGCCACCCAAGGCAACCACTAGATTTTTCCACATGCCACCCAAGGCACCCACTTAACCCTTTAATCATGTTTAATTACATGTTCCACTTTGGTTAAGTATTCTAATCGTATTTTCTATTGCCACCCAAGGCAACCACTAGATTTTTCCACATGCCACCCAAGGCACCCACTTAACCCCTCATGCCCCACTACATGCTTATCTGGTTAAGTGTTTCTTAATTGATTAAGAACGTAACCGTTGTAAAGACCTCTCACATTAGACTATCTTTTATGGCAGCTGGATTTGCCGGTTGGTTCCGGGCAGCCTTACGCCATAACCGAGTCTAACCTCGTGTCTTTACACTTGTCACGTATTTAGTTTGTGCCTAAGACCTCTCACATTGGGCCAATCATTTGTAGCCGCTGGATTTGCCGGTCGGTTCCGGGCAGTCTTATGCTACAAAAGGGTCCAACCTCGTGTCTTAGTCGATTAATTACACCTAATTAATCACCCACATAATTTGTATTAATTATCCCTAATTAATTACAAATTTAACGATGTACATAATTGACTCAATTATGTCCATTCACTTTATGGTATGCATAATCATACCAACTTCATTTCATTAACATGAATATTAACCCCATCGTTCCCCACGTAATTCGCTAACATGACATGCTTAAAAGGGAAGATTCATCACACATACAATGGGTTCAACTTGCATAACATTAGCATCAACATGGGTTTAAAAGGTGTCAACATGCATATAGCATCAAACCCAACTAGCATAAATAATCAACCCAAACTTGCATGAATCACATATGTCATAAAGAGGTTAACTTGCATGGGTTACTTATGTCATCCAAAGGGGTAAACTTGCATATGTATGTATGACATACAAAGGGGTTAACTTGCATATGTATGCATATCATACGAAGGTGTAAACTTGTACATGTTACTTGCATATAATCAAACACCAAACTTGCATAACATGTCATATATGAACTTGCATATAATCAAACACCAAACTTGCATAACATATCATGTATGAACTTGCATATAATCATACACCAAACTTGCATAACATATCATGTATGAACTTGCATATAATCATACACCAAACTTGCATAACATATCATGTATGAACTTGCATATAATCATACACCAAACTCGCATAATCATGGTGTCATAATGGATCAATGTTTATCATAGCAATTTGTATAACTAGCATCATGAACACATAGCCTAACACTTGCATAACTTGCATAATCATCATGATCATATAGCATATAACTTGCATAACTTGCATAACATCATGAACATGTAGCATATGACTTGCATAACTTGCATAACATCATGAACATGTAGCATATAACTTGCATAACTTGCATAACATCATGATCATATAGTATATGACTTGCATAACTTGCATAACATCATGAACACATAACACATAACTTGCATAGCTTGCATAACATCACAAACACATAGCATATGATAACATAATCTTGCATTGATCCACATTCATAGCCATAACCTCATTATATCCTATCATAATCATTCAACAATTGGTTATTAAGGCTATAGAAACTCACTACTTGTTGATTAGCACTCCTAAGAAGAAGATTAAGTTGCTAGAGTTGATTAGAAGTTGATTTGAGAAGCTATCTTCCTCTCCAATTTGATGGAGGCTCCTTCAAGTTGCATTTTGATGGCATAACGACGTTGTCTCCAATTTTAGTATGAATTAGGGTAGTCTTAGGGTGTATTTATAGAGTAGTTAAGTGTTTTAGGCCATTAGATTAACCCTAAATCAGATTATAGCCGTCAGATCTCGTCCTAGCCACCAAAACACAGCCCAAAAGCCAAACCGATGCCCCCAGGTCACCTGGGCTCGACCAGGGAGGTCGACCCCCAGGTCGACACTAGGGTCGACACCCTAGTCGACCTGGTGGGCAGGTCGACACCCTTGTCGACCCCCAGGTCAACTCCCTGGGTCTGGCGGGAATTTTCCCGCCACTTCTGAAATTTGAAATCTGTTTCGTTTTCTGATTTTTCGTGAAACTTCTAAAGGCCATATCTCGGACATACGGACTCCGATTCACGAAATTTCGGACTTTATTTCGCGTATTTTTCCGAGATGAACGCAATGGCATAGCCTGTTTCCCCTGATTCAGATTTTAAAATTTAATTCTGCCCTATTTTATATTATAGCAAGTTATTCAACATACGGGGTGTTACAGACAACCTTGCTTTTGAAACTTCATTATCGTATGACTGGCTAACAATTTGTCGTTAATTGTCAAGGACCACACACGATGCCATGGTTCTAGCAAAACTCCACATGCTATACTCAACACATGCTACACGCTATACTCAACACGTGTCTAAGCCATACACGACGCCCAAGGCACTCAACCTTCAATTGGTCTTCAATTGTACCTCTGCTTTGAGTCCGCTAGAGCCCACGACAACGATAATTCCTCGGCCTTCTCCTCTCTAGTCGTTATCAATTACGACTATTAATTAGCTCAGAACAGCTTAGAACTGTCACTTCACACGAACTCAATACATCATTGAATTGTCTCCCGTTTGTTGAATACAATGAACAACAAACACTTTTCAACACTTTCAAACTTCCCACTTGAATTCACTTTGAAGCCACATCATCATCGGAAGTGTTCGACCTGAAATAGCCGACCAGAAACGACAAAAATGGCTGACCAGAATAGGCCAACCCACATTGGTCCGACCCAACTTTGGTCCGACCTGACCCAACTTCAGTCCGACCCAACTTTGGTCCGACCCAACTTAAGTCCGACCCAACTTCAGTCCGACCCAACTTCGGCCCCACCCAACTTCAGTCCAACCCAACTTCAGTCCGACCCAATCTTGGTCCGACCCGACTTTGGTCCGACCCTACTTTGGTCCGATCCGACTTTGGTCTGATCCAACTTTGGTCCAATCCAACTTTGGTCCGATCCAAAACCTGCATATTGCAGTTCAACTCCGATTTCGACCAAAACTTCGCCAAACGATAAATCCGATGAAACTAACTTATCGAATTCATCCAAAAGGATTACAAGCATGTTATGAAATCAACAATATCATCAATATGAAAATTCTATCCATGATAATGTCAAATTCACCAAAATCACCACAAATATGCATACGAACAAAAACCATGGATCTAACTTGCACATTCGTATGAAATGTCATAGAAATTACCTATCTAAACTTGCTAAATCAGATCCTAGGGTGATCTATATGAAAATGAACTTACCAATACATGGATCTAAGGAAAAACACTTGAATTTGATGAAAAACATGATCTACTACCCATACACTTTATTGAACCCATGTGAGAGATGTAATCTACTCACCGATTCTCCAATACAAGCTAAAATAATAGAATTATGAATTCGGACAGCAGCAATTTGAATCAAACTCCTCGATCTGATGAATTCACCTTTGAAATGATGTAAATCTTGCCTCCAATGGTGTAGATATATGATTTTCCTCCTTATATTTGGATTTTTAATGGTGGAAAGGTGTTCGAGGAAGAAGGAGATCAATGCCTCCAAATGAGAGAATGGGAAAGTAAACCTTTTCCCTCCACTCTCACCCCCTATTTATAGGATTCCACCAGCCCACTAATGGGCCTCCCTAATTCAGCCCATTAGGCTCTCCAAACTTGAACAGCCAATTGAAAAACTTTAAAACAGCAATTTCTCCCAAACCGCTGAGCCAAATCCTTAATGTAACCACTCTACGAAACGGCAATCATTGATTCCTTTCCAATGGTACAAGTCTCACCCTCAAATTCGACCTAAGTCAAAAGTTATGCTCTGTACAATACTAACAGGGGCAAAATGGTCGCAAACAAAATCGGTAAAAATTATGGACGTGTTTCACATCCCCACAAGCAACATATTAAAAGATGAGAATGATCCAACTCTCAGAGAATAAAATAAAAATATTTTACGATCTTCCAATATGTAAAAATGCGGGCTGTTACATAGCGTATATCTTGGTCCTAAACTTTTTGGGCGTCTTTCCGCCGCCTTCTAGAGCCAAACCTCCAATTTTCATGCGATTTCGATGAACTTTAATCTGGTTATGCTCCAATACTCATCCCAAATCCTGATTTCAACGATTCTAGCACACAAAATCAAGTATAACATCCAAGCAATAATTTCAACAATTCAGACAACATACATATGAATCAACGATCATTTTCAAACATCCATGTTCATAGAAAACATGAAACAATCATTTGTATGCTTACCTAATGTGTATTTACATATTAATGAATCTAAACTTACCATTTTGATCCATTTTCACTAGTTATATCATTTCTAAGGTTTCAATACTGAAATGAACTTAAATGAACATGATATGATGTGACCTGACATGTAAATATGATAAGAACACCTAATCTAAGCATATGATGTAATATAGCCTAGTGAGAGGTCAAAATCACTCACTAAATTAATGGATATATGTAGATCACAATGAATATAGATTGGACAGCAAGGACATAAATATAACAATTCCTAAATGATGAAAAATATGTAGATCAATGAAGATCTAATCTCTTCTATATGTTTGGAGGGGATTAGAAGTGATTTAGAATGTGTTTTGAGGTTTTGGGAGGAAGAATTAGAAAATCATAGTTTCTGTGGATGCTAGGAAAAATGAAGAGAAGAGATTAACCTAACCTCTCCGGTCCCTATTCATACTACTAGTCATTAACCCTAATAGGCTAACATAATCAACCCATTAGTTGCTAACTAAATCTACCTAGTAGTCCTTAAAACTTAAAACTACTATATCTTCCTAACCTCTAATCCAAATCGTTAATGTAACCATCTAAACCATCAAAATTTCAAATGACATAGGTTTGAGTTTCTAATTCTATACCAATCAAAAGATACAACTAGAACAAGATACTTAGGGGTAAAATGATCACAATTTGATCTGGAAAAAACCGTAAATGTTTAAAACATCCTAACAACCCATAAATATGAGAATGATACGACATCGTGTGAATTAAAAAAGTATTTTATAATCCTTTGATACGTAAAATACGGATCGTTACAGGTTTAGAGCTCACGAGTCGAGTTGGAGGCCCCAGATATACATCCATATTTTGATTATTTTTCGCTGTATATGTCATGTGTAGTGGTTAGCAATTGTAAGAACATGTGTTATAATTGTCCAGAGCTAATACCATATTAGTGTAATACTCTAATGTTTATATATATATATATATATATAGGATTCTTTCCTTTTGTAAAGTTCGTTTACATTGTATATTATTTGACATGTTTCTGAGTTTTGTTCTTCTCTTCTTCTTTGTGCTAATGATCTCTCTTTGAAGGACTAGATGATCAATACACCAATACTGATAATGTATAAAATGTTGTTTTGACAGTAAGAAAGGTCATTTGTTATAGCTAACGTCTATGTTTGGGACAAATTTGGAGGTTGAGAATATAAATAGGAAGATTAGTACTATGCTAATTGGAATGTGAGTATGCTAATTAGGTGACTCTGGCGACGAAGATTGGTTAACTAGATGACTTTGGTGGCGAAGATTAGTTAGATAGCGGTGATCATTTATGAGAACACGACTCTACTAATGACGATGAAAGCCGACGATGCTAATGGAGGTAAGGTTAACATCAATAGTAGGAAGTTGGTGAAGAATATTCCGAGTAGCAATGGTGATATGAGGGACAGCAATGTAATTTTTGGATTGGATGAATATTTGAATCGATGGTAGCAAAAGCTAGAAGAAAAGTAGTGAAGAGGGTAACCCGGGGAGAAATTAAAAGTAACGCACATATCAAATTATATAATTCTTATTGTATCATTAGAGATTTAGTGCAATGAACTATATGTATTTATTAAGTTAACTGTTTACATTAGGGTGGGCATGAACCATACCGCTATATAGAAACCGCCCATGCCGGACCATAAAAACAGTGTGGAATGCATGACCCAATTTTCTATCCAGAACAAGTACCCCAAAACCAGACCGACTGTCAACGATGCGGTTCAATTGCGGTTTGAACTATTGACCCAAATCATGTTAAACTAGACCGAACTGAAACTTGCACTAGCAATCTTATGACAAAAACATAACTAATTTCTATTTAATTTTTTATTATGGCGATGTATATTCTATTATCAACATATATTATTATATTAATAGTAATCGTTATCATAAAGGAAAATTTATAGTTTCATTATAATATTTTTCAAACCATTTTCTTTAGATAAACGCTAAGTGTTATCTTATTTAAGTTATTGGAACAACCTTACTTACTGTTAAATGTAAAACCGAAGTATTTATGCAGTTAGAAGTTAACCTTTCAAACAAGTATAACATTTAATCTTTAAATGACACAATGTCACACATTCATAAATTATTTGTTGATGAAGTTAATTCTCTTATTTTATATGTAATACGAATTCAGACCAGATCGGACCAAAACCAGACCGTATTACATCAAAACTGAAACTGAACCGTTTAAATAGTTGGTTTAATGATTTGTATTTTTGGACAACCGTTCGATGCGGTACGGATGCAGTTTGAACTCCAAACCGCATCCGCCACTGATTTAAATTTTATGCATCATACTTCACATTAAGTGATCAAAACCATTTCTCATTGTATTTGTTCATTGCTTGTAGTTTCATAGTCATTGAGATTTACAGATCTTCTTATATTAAATTTTCTGTTTGCGTTTCTAGATTCATCTACCGTTGACGGATAATATAAATACCTAATATTCATTTGTATTCGAATATATATATCAGTTATACAAAAATAATTTTGCATGCAGAAGCGAATATAGTCACATGCAAAAGTATTTGTTGGCAAATCCATTTGTAAGTTAATTGATAATGAATAAAACATAAATGGTGGTAAACCACTACTCACGAAAAAAGAAACGTATAAAATGAAAAACATAAATTGTATCATTGAAAAATAACAAAACATCTGTTCTTAAATATTCCGCCAAGCATCTCTTAAAATAGAATTTTCGTAAATTTAGATCGCTTCATGAAGCAAATGAAAAATATGATTCACTCTTCATAAAAACTACAAAACTAGAACGTTATTCGTGTTACGAGGGCAAAATCAACAATTCACAGTAGTACAATTTCAAGTAACCCTGATGATTTTAAATCGTTTATGTAAATTTGGACTGACACCGGTATATATTGCTTCATCATAAACCAAACGACGTAAAATATTAGGGTGCGTTTGGTTTGCCGTTTTCAATTCGTTTTCAGTTTTCCATTTTGAAAAATATTGAAAACATGTTCCTTTTATCGTTTTCAAAAATTCATTTTCAAAAATTTATCATTTTTGAAAATAGGCCCAACAAAGAAAACCCAAAACAGTTTTTTTTTGTTTTTAATGTTTTCAGGCCCAGCTGAAAAATAGAAAACCCAAATTGAAAACAAAGTGAACGCCTTATTTTACCCTAATCGTTTTCTGGCCGCAATATTTCTCAACTCTGATAATCGTCGAACATGGTAAATCGAGGTAAAATCGCAACTTTTTTTACTTCTTTCGTATCTCCTTTGATTCAATTTAACTAATTCATCAAGTTTTTTCTGTTTAACAGTGGCTCTTCTCTTCACCGTGAATTAGGGTTTATTCTCGGATTCGAGCTCCTTCTTTTTCAACGGTTTTAAGGTAAAATTAAGACTATATCCCCTTCTGTTTCGTGCTTTTTCATGTATTTGATTTGCTTTCAATTTAGATAAGGTCGATAATAATTGATGTTTTTGATGTGGCTTTACTTCATCTTGCGTTAGGTGATTTTGATGAGGATTGCTTTCAATTTTGATTCTATTTAATTATAACGTTTTTTATTGTTCACTGTAGTGGCTCCTTCTCTCTAGGGTTTTATCTCCGATTAACCTACTTCCGATTATACCAGATAAACCCTACTAGTGCTTGCTTGCTGTAATTCTTTTGTTTCGCCTTTATTAAGTAATTTCTTTGCTTTCGATTTAGATGAGATTGATAATGATTTTTGCCTAAAATATCGATTTTGTTGCTAGGTTTACAAAAAAAAAAAAAAAGTTGGGCACCAATTAAACAAGTGTACACTGGTTTTAAATAATCTGAATATACAATAGTCTTATGGATTGTGTAGGAGCAGATTGGATGTGTTGGATTGTTGTTTTCTTCAAAAGAGGAATGCAATGTATATAAAGCAGTGTTAACTGGGTTTCATTTGTCTTTGATTTAATTAATTTGCATTCTAAAACTGAATGTATAACTCCAATTTATTTAGGCATTTTATACAGATTGTGTCAACCTGTACATAATACTTTATTTTAAATGTGTTTTCCTTTATAATTGGGGAAAATTTTCGAAAATAGTGGTGTATCCATTCAACTTATTTTTAACATACGCCACTTGACTAATGAAGCCATTTGAATTATAATAACATTTTATTTTTACTTAATAAAACTAGACTAAATTTATGATAGAACCTTCACCCCTGGCCGTCAAGTGTGATATGTTACATCCCATTAAATGGGTATATTCCTTCACATAAAAGGGAAGAAGAAGAATTTAAAAGGGGCGCCTAGGCAATGGACCAGCAAAAATAGGTGGACTCATGTCATTTTACAGCCTTGCAAAAATAGGTGGACTCATCCCATTGAATTTCCTTGCTTAGTTAATAGTTTTTCTTGAATTCAAGAAGGATAGAGACAGTAATGAATTCAAGAAGAACATATTTTGCTTGCTGCTTGCCATGGAATAAAGTATGTAGTAACTCGTCTACATAATATAAAAAATCTTTGTAACCAATAAAATGTGACTAAAGATTCTATTTGAGTAAAAGTCTATTTGGTATAGCAAATTGCTTACTAATAGCAGGACACTCCAGCTTATTATTTCCATTATCATCTCTTGCAACTCTATAAATAACCTGCTTGCTTTCCTCATCGACTCCACACGTTGTTTTCCCAATAAACCTCTTCACACTTAAAAATTATATATATATATTTTTGGATTAACCAGAACTTGCCTATTCTCAATTTTCTCCACCATTCTGTCCACACTTTTGGTATATGCTACTATGAATAAAGTAATTCTTTGACCTTTGGCATTTATTATGACGGTGTGATTACAAACATGGATGAATAAATATATTCTACTTACCCAAAAATAGTTTTCTGTAATCGCATGTCCAGTGGCCGAAGAAGTAGATGTGCTTGCACCTTTCGCAACATAGATAAATATATTCTGAGGTATTGGTAAGTAGAATAGCCAATATGAGATCCCCAAAGCTGGCCTGGAAGAAAATTGCATTAGAAATTTTTAGTTATTTTAGTTTATTGTAAAAAAAAAATACTGTTATAGAAGTTGTTCTCCTATGTTAAATTTGGTAACAGTTATCAATGAGATAAAAATCACGTGATTTCTTAGATGCTTACTGCAGCCTTTGAAAATCTAACATGCATACAAATCAAATAAAAAAAATAGCAAATATCAAGTAGGCAAGATAAGCTGAGTATGACGTAAAAATTATTTTGAATACCATACACAATTGAGTCGACACGATAGCGTATACTGAGTAGAACACGTATATATGAGAAGCTGAATAGTCCATATTGTAAAATACATAGGAACGAAGGTCTCAACTTGATACAGCACCAAAAATACATAATAAGAACAGGAAAAAAAGATTATTTGGGTTCACATCTAATAAACAACTGTAATTTTATTACGATGCAGACCACAATGAGTAAGCTACGAAGCTTAAAATAACACGCCGATGCCATATAGAATGTAAAATAGTGATGTGGTACTCAAACATGATTTTTCATCACTGATAGTACTCCAAGGATATACATGAACCTGAATGTTAAAAACCCGAAAAAGATATCGTAATCTTAAAAAAAAAAAAAAAAAAAAAAAAAACATAAAGCAGTTTGTAGGATACAAATAGGTTTCTTCCAATAACCCAAACCAGTTCAAAACTGTATAAATCAAAATTTACCATCTTAAATTTTAATTAAACAAATAAGTAAAAAACCACATTGCATACATACCTAGAAGAGGCTGACAGTTAAAAATGTTATAGATTGGGCCACTGAAATCAACAAAAGACTACAGTTAAAAATGTTATAGATTGCTATTAGTTAATAGTTTACTCAAATAAAATATGTTCTTCTTGAATTCATTACTGTCTCTCTCCTTCTTGAATTGATTAGTTCGACATGCATCTACATCTTCTTTGTTCACATATGGTTCCAGTGAGGGCAATTTTTACCTACCCATGTTTCTCTTTTGTGTAGCAACTGGACAATCTGCAATCTGCCTATTTTCCAAAGGAGTATTACCAAGTATTTCGCAAAGCTTCATCTTCAGTGCTGAATTCTTGCAGTTAGTATCAGCTTGTTTTTTTCTTGTCCATCTCTTGCTTTGTAGGAAATGCAGTCTCTTCCCTACTTGCTACAGCTACATCACTACATTACAAAGCATCCATTACTGCATGTGCTTAAGAGCTACATCACTACATTATTTGCATCTTGAAATGTATTGTTAAGCTGTTGGTTTTCAAAATGCTTCGTTCTAGCTTTGCTGATGCAATTAAAACATTTTGTTTCTTAATAATTGGCATCATAGGAATGCCACTGGAGTGAACTATTAACAGTATAGTAATATGCTACCATTTGACATGTAATTTCAGCTTCGATTCAGCTTATTAAGACAATTTTTTTTAATATAAAGTAAATATTTGTTTGACTGACAGTTTAAACTATTTTCAGTATGAACATTTTGTGTTCTAGCATTCATATTCTTATTTTACCAGAAACAAACACTATCCCATTCATTTTGTTTGTTGTGTTTGGTCTAGTTTTGACAGTTTAAACCACAGTCTCTGTTTTCAAAATTATTTGATCACCCATTATTGTATATATGTATTGTATCTAATTACAGTCTCTGTTTTCAAAATTATTTGATCACCCATTATTATATATGTTTTCAAAATTATATATGTATTGTATCTAATTTTGCATGTACATTCAAAATTATTTGATCACCCATTATCATTATATCTGAACTCAAACATATATGTTTGATGAAATGCACACAAATCCATGCACACATTATCATACATTATCATGCCAACTGTAAATATATATTATCAGTTAGCAGCCATATATGTTGGATGAATTTTTCATTGTCCCCTACTGTTTGCAGTCTAGTAGTTTTAATGCATTAATGTTACCCTTCATCACATGCCAAACTTAATGCATGTTTAAATTTCTATGTTAGATTGAATGAACTTGTTTAAATGAATTTCAGTGATGATCTTAACTAATGAGTTTGTGGACAATTTAGCCTATTTCTAAATTAATGACTGTGACCTGTAACTGGTTATCATAATGATGCCACAATTTATAGTCAGTTGATTTAATACCCTATGTGGATTCAAAGGAACTTAAATGTATATTTCTTTAAAAAATTACAACAATGATGTGTGTCATTCTTTTTATTTGGATATGGTATAGATGTTGAAACCAGATTATATTATGATTTATTTAATGAATGAAGTAATAATATTTAATTATTTACATAGAATATGGGAGGTCATAATAAGGCAAAGGAACCAATGTCATGGTCGTACGGGAACGAGCAAGCTTTCATTGGAATACTCTATGAATACGTAAAAGCAGGAAAACTTCAATGCTCTACTTTCACTAAGGAACAATGGGGAAAGATCAATCAAGAGATGATTGAAACAACAAAATCTGATTATGGGATAGAGAGGTTGAAGGGAAAGTGGAACCGTTTGCGTATTGTGCATCGTTTGTTTTCTCAACTAATAGGGCATACAGGGGTTACATGGGATTCAAATACCAACAAGGTCAATGCTGCAGAAGAAGTTTGGCAACACTTTTATACGGTATGCGATTTAAAAGAATTTTCTAAATTTATTAGAATTTAAGAGAATTTTATCAACTAATATTTGTTACAATTATTATAGATCAACAAGAACGAGTTTAAGACATTTAGGAAAGATGGTTGCAAGAATTATGAACTTTTGGGAGAGATTTTTGGTGGAAATACTGCCACTGGAGGTTTAAGTAGTGCTTCAACTAAACTTCCTCCGAATTCAGATGATGAAAGACAAATGGAAGAGAATTTTCTAACCAAGGGTGTGCATGTTCATGTGGTGGACGACGATGAGCAAATGAGTGCCCGTCCAAGTGATGACACGTCAACAAATGAACGACGGCGCAAAAAACATAAAGCTAGTAATGCTGAAAAGGTTGACTCATATATGGAAAAATGGTCTTCTTCAATTGAAATTCGCAACGAAGAAGCTCAACTTAGAATGCAATACTTGAAAGGAAAAATTGCTAAAGTTGAAGGAAAGTCGTCCAATCCAAATGATAGTCAAAGTGGTGCATCTGACCCATATTCCGATATGGTGTGTATGAATATATTAAATGGTATTGACGGTGTTTCTGATGATGTCTACACAAAGGCAGTGAAGGCTTTTGATAATCCCAATTTCAGGATGCGATTTGTTATGATGCCGGAACATAGAAGGTTGCCGGTTTTAGAACGCCTATAGTGATTTTATTAGCTTATGCGATATGGTATCTTTATTGTAGGTTTATATACTTTACGCTTTATTAAACTTTGTGTTCACGTAACTATGTAGTTCCTAATCTTTGTGTTCATTCCTTTTTGTTGGTATGGAAATGAATATGCATGACAATACATCAGTTTGGATGAATTATTGTTTTTTGATTGTTAACACTGTTTTTTGGCTGTTTGGATGAATAATTGTTTGTGCATACGAATGTCTACCAGTTTGTGCATAGTATTTTCCTATGAGTTTTCATTCTTATACGATTGTTTGTTAGGAGTGAATATGCAATTGGTTCAATAATTTATTTGTTATGTGCCTCACTGTGATGAATAAAATAAGTAGCTTCATTTTGTTAATGCATTTTGTTATGCTACATGTGTCATATAGTTATGTGAATTTTTATTAGGTATTGAAATTACTACAACATGGATGAAGGAAGCTCAGTAAATTCCGTCAGGTATATTTGCAATCTAAATTGAGCCTAGTTTTGGTTAATATTTTGATTTTTTTTTTAGAAATACATAAGTCCATCAAATAATGAATTTATAATTCCTTTTTCAGGGAGATGCCCGCTAGATTTGATGAAATTTCTAATAACTCTAATGATAGCTCAAGCGATGATGGCTCAAGCGATGAAGATTTCATGATAATGAATGATCAAACATTTGATGACATTGATGATATGATGATGATTAGGTATTCAGTTGCTAACCGAAGAACTATGATTAGTAATCGGCCTTGTAGGACATCATCTCTTACTGGAAAAAAATATATGCTTGAAATTTTAAATGGACATCCAAATGTTTGCCATCAAATGTTTCGCATGCAAAAACACGTGTTTTTGAACTTTTGTGACATTTTGAAAGAAAAAGGGCTACTGAAAGATGGAAAAAAAGTCAACGTTGAAGAGGGTGTTGCCATGTTTTTGATGATTATAGGACATACAACACGTTATGGTGTGATTGGTGATCGTTTTCAACATTCCCATCATACAATCTCAAAATGGTTTCGTAAAGTTTTGCGTGCTGTTTGCTCGTTAGGCACGGAGATAATTCAGCCAAAAAATCAAGATATCATCCATGAACGAATTCTGCGGAAATATCCACATTTCAAGGTGATACAATTAATTTTATATAATATTTTATTCACTTGACAATAAAATAACATTACTATTACTATTATTTAATATCATGCAATAGAATTGCATTGGGGCAATAGATGGAACACATGTTTCAGCGTGGGCACCTTCTTCGAGGCAAACATCTTTTCGTGGAAGAAAAAATGCCATAACACAAAATGTGATGGTTGCATGCGACTTTGACATGAGATTCATTTTTGTATATGCTGGATGGGAAGGTACAGCTAATGATTCTCGAGTATTTATTGATGCAGTTTCAAAACCGAGCAACAATTTTCCAATGCCGCGAGGAGGTACTTTCAAATAATTTTATTTATGATATATATATGACATACTTACAATTATTTCACAAACTCAAAAAATACAATGTTATTGTAAATTTATCTACAGAACAATTTTATCTTGTTGATTCTGGATATCCAAACATACCTGGCTTTCTCTCCCCATATCGTGGACAAAGATACCATTTACGTGATTATAATGGACAAGGAAGATTGCGTGGAAAGGAAGACTTGTTCAACTATAAACACTCATCATGTCGGAACATTATTGAGCGTTGTATTGGAGTTTTGAAGGCAAGATATCCCATTTTGAAGTTGATGACAAATTTTCCGCTTTCGAAGCAAAGACTAATTCCAATTGCATGTTGCACAATACATAACTTCATTCGGGAGGAACACACATTGGATGCTCTATTTACTGAATATTCATCCGAGAATATGATATTTCAACCCACGGGGGAGCCTGGTCAAGAACAAGAAGTTGTGCAATTTAATGTTAGCCAAACGACTCAAATGGGGCAAGTCAGAGATCAAATTGCTACCCAATTGTGGAACGAGTATGTATCCACTCACCATTTGTAGTTCAGGTAAAATTTTGTTTTTAGTTCAAATTCAAAATTTATTCTACCATATTTCATTAACAAATTTTATGTCTTACTTTTCTGCTATTTTATGCAGATGTGATTTGGAAGACTTCAACCTTGTGTTTCTTGAAAATATTGTGGTTGTTGACATGTCTATATATTATTATGGACGATGCTTGAGTTGTTTTCACTTTCTATGTATTTGGTGTATCTCTTCTGTTACATATCTAAAAATCTTGTCATGAACTTTTTTGTTGTAATTTTATTCCTTATGCAACTTGGTCTTATGTAGCTATTTAAAATATTGTGCTCTCTTTAATTGTTAACTATTATGTTTATGACTTGCTGTATTTTCCCTCGTCATATACTGATTGTTAATTAGTAATTTGATATAATGGTAGTATTTTTCATTTGGCTCTTTATTTAATTCTTGTGTGTTCAATTGAATATGGATAATGAGTAATGTATATTATGTATTATGGTTTAAATGTAAACGTTGTTTGAATTACAAAATGGAAAACTCAAAACTTCAAAACATGAGAAACATACTTCAAACCAAACGCATTTTCCATTTTGTATTTTTGAAAATGTGTTTTCAAAATACTCCATACCAAACGCGTTTTCTAAAATAATGAAAATTGTCAAAATGAAAAATTGAAAATGGCTAAAAAAACACAAAACTGAAAATTGAAAACACAAACCAAACGCAACCTTATATTTGTTAAATCCTTTTGTCATTGTATATATGTACTATTTTTGATGCAAATCTAAGCTAATTCTGAACTTTATTGTTATCAATAAATATATGTCAAAAGTCATATTCTTAGTAATGAAGCTAAAGTTAGGAAATCGTCTTAATCACTTAATCCATGAAGTCGTTGCCTAACTCGCACATTTCAATTCATTAGAGTTTTCAACCGTTGCCCATTGACCCGCCAACTTTTAGTCTAGCAAACAATCCTCAAATACAACCGTCGATCATAATATTTGAACGGCAACGATTAGATCTTCATAACGTGATCCCCACCCACCGACTAGTAATAACAGGCAAGCAGCCGAACCACGCCAGAGACGGAAACACCCTCTCCATTCCTCCCATTATTTAAGGGCCAAAAAGTCATTTCCTTGTTCGTCACTCCAGACGCGCTTCTGAACCGAACTGGGAAAATAAATCTAGCATAAGTTGTTGGAAAACATTTGCCGCTAGGGTTTTGGAATCGAGATCTGCAATCACTGATGGGAGTGGTGCCGTCGACGCCACGTTGGACGGAGCAGCCATGGGATGCGGTGGAGCATGTGATCGGAGCGCTCATCGGCAGTCAGTCGTACCCGATCTCGTCGGAGTTTTGGAAGAAGCTTCTAGAAGTTCAGCTGACTCGGAAGTTACCGCAGAGTAGTGTCGAGAAAGCATGCCAGATCTTTGGTAAATTTGTTTTTTTATTACATTTTTGGTTATTAGTGCAATGTAGGTTGTTAATGCCTGATGTTGCTTGATACATGGAATTAAAATTGGTTTAGGCTGAAATATTAGAAGCTTTTGTTTAAAGTGCTGAATCTCTGTTGCTGAATGCTGAGTTATGAAGAATGCTGAATAATCAATTACCTGCCTATATACATTTTAAAGCCTCTGATTAGAGTTAGGAAATATGGTTTTCTACAATAATATCCCTCTTTCTAAGATTCTTTAAATAATGGGTATTAAAGGAGAATTTTGGAACATTGAATTTTAAATTTCAAGATTTTGAATTACAAAATGTTTGAAATTATAAAAATAATAGAAAAGAAAAATGTTTGTTCTGGAAAACTAATTTTCCAAAATGATTAATTACAGAATTACTATGTTTAGAGTAATAATTTCAAAGTTTTTTTTTTTTTTTTTTTTTTTTTTTTTTTGAAAAAAAAAAGTTTACGTAGGCTTTTCAACTTTTAAGAGAAAAATAAGTTTCCAAATTACTATATTCTAAACACTAAAATTCAAAATACTTGATCAAATTTAAAATTTTTGGAAGTTTAAGTTTGGATTTTCAACTACTAAATTTTCTAAATTTTGAAATATTGGAAGTTAATTTTAAATTTGGGTTCATTATAATTTTTAAATGTCAAAAGGTTGAATTTACTATTATCTGTAAATGACTAAATGTGTATGAGGGTATGAATGAAAGAATAATTATTCAACTTTCAGAACTAATAATAAACAGAAATAAAGTTCTAAACACTTATTTTTGAACAAGTGGTTTAAATCAGAATACTTAAAAAAAGGGGAAAAAAAAAAAAAAAACATGATCAAAAGTTCCTAATGCTATTTTAGAAGTCTCATTGAGAACCTCTTAATAAATACAAACACCTCACTTTATCTTGGTTAAAATACATGATAACTGCTGATGATTTAGGTCATTGACTACTGAGCTAGTTAGGCTTCCCTTTTTGAGTTCTTTATCCACCAATTTTCCTAGTATTTTGCCAGTTTGGTTTTGTAGGTGTTGAGAAAATTCCTGCTCTGATTTTTTTAAGGCATTGGTTGTTGTAAAATCTACAAAAACTTATGTTTGTGTAATTTTCTTAGCCTTCAAATCAGCACTTTTTGGGAGTTTTTCCCCTTTTTATTTCAATTGTACCAAGGCAAATATTTTATTTTGGTTATATTTTATTCCTCTTACTCATATAGTACGCAGTGGCGAATACAGAAACAAATTTCAGTGGGGTCCTTACTAAACATAAATATAAAACTAAGAACGATAATAATCCAAAAAATTAGGTAGTGTTTGGTTTACCATTTTAAGTTTTGGGTTTTCTTCCATACAAAAATGTGCACAACGCATGCATATCATGGAAAACAATCATTTTAAAAAACAAAGTTAACACACAAAATAAAAAACAAATTTTATGTATTTTTCATGTTTTGAGAAATGAGAGAAACATGGAGACCAATTCTTCCTTCTATGATTGCTACATCCCCTCCGCGGTCCCCTGCATCTTCCTTTCATTCTACCATTTGTCCTTTCACACCTTTGATGTTTCGTAATTAATTTTGAAAACTAAAAGCTAAAAACTCATTTTTAACCAAGCGCACCCTTAATTTTTCAATGCAAATTATTAATTTTCAGTGGGATCCTGGCCCCCCCCCACTGAATTGCCTTTGGATCCACCCCTGATAGTACGCACTAATCTTTTTTTTTTAATGGTAATTTAGTAATATAGTAACACATATTCTGTCACTCCTAATACATATAACATTATATTATTTATCATTCCTTCTTACATATCTCTACAACGTCCATACGTATATATACATTGTTTTTTTCGCGACCCGATTTCTTTCAAAATTCGTCTCATAAATAATTCTAAATCTACAACATTATAATTGGCATAAGATTTTTTGTTAGTACTTGTCTTTTATTGTGTGTTTCGATTTTATACTAACTTCTTTGGTATGCAAGTAATTCTATGCAAATAATTCTGTTGAATACTTAACCTATACATGTATATTCTACATCAATTTAAGGACAAATGTGTCTTTCTTTGTTGCAGCATTAACCGCTTATTTGTTTATTGCGCTTATTAAATTAGAATCATAAGCTATATAAAAAACAAAATCAACCATTACTAGTTTAAATTATGGCGTTCACTATACGTTGTAAATAGAATATAATAAAAGCAAATAATATTGTTATTGGTTTTTCCCATTTAAATTTTGTTTTTTAAATAGACGAAATTAAGATAATGATTTTTGAAATCGATGCTTATATTTTTCTAAAAAATACAAGATTGACGAATGTGTATTCTACATCAGTTTTAGGACAAATGTGTGTTTCTTTGTTGCAACATTGACAGCTTGTTTGTTTATTGAACTCATTAAATTGAAACCATAAGTTATATAAAAAAACAAAACCAACCATTACTAGTTTAAATTATTGAGTTCATTATAGGTTTTAAATAGAATAGAATAAAATAAAAGCAAATAATATTTTTATTGTTTTTTCCCTTTAAATCTTGATTTTTAAATAGACCAAATTAAGATATTAAATAGAATAAAATAAAAGCAAATAATATTTTTATTGTTTTTTCCCTTTAAATCTTGATTTTTAAATAGACCAAATTAAGATATTGATTTTCAAAATAGATGTTGATATTTCTCTTAAAATACAAGTTTGACAATAATATTTTTATTGTTTTTCCCTTTGAATCTTGTTTTTAAATAGACCAAATTAAGATATTGATTTTTGAAATAGATGTTGATGTTTCTCTTAAAATACAAGATTGACATGAGTTAAAAGACATGTAAATTTTCCTAAACATATAAATTTGAAATTGAAGGTGGTGCCTGGCGCAATGGTAAGGTTACCCGGCTGGTAATCTGGAGCGTGCAGGTTCGAGTCCCGGCCTCTTCACATATGTGAGGGAAATGCTTTGGCACTAATCGACCACCCCCAGAGCCCGGAAAGCCATGAGAATAGTATCAGGATGGGAGACTGACCTGGGAAGTCCTCTCGCGCTTGAGTATGGGAGCCTTTGGCACTGGGTATCCACCTTATATAAATTTGAAATTGCTATGTTGGAGTCTTGTTTGAGAAGTTTGATTGAGAAGAGAAAAAAAATGAAGAACAAATGTAAGATATCTGCATTGTTGTAAATTGTTTGGTATAGGAAGAAAAAATATGATGTATACTGATTTGTTAAGAGTTTTGGTGTGAGCATGGTATTTTCTATAGGGCTGTCAACAGATACTTTCAGATACGGATAGTGCTATATCCGTATTCATATTTGAAATCATTTTCGGATATTCGTATCCGTATTCGAAATCATTTTCGAATATCGGATATCCGTATCCACGAATATGAACGTATATCAGATAATTATCCTATCCGCCAACAATCGATAAAACAAGAAGTATAAATGAATTTTTTTAGTTTAGATTTTTTTCTCAATTTCATTGATCATAAAAGTGTTCAAAATAAACATATATGACGAAATTAAATAGATTTGAGTAGCTAAATGCATTTCGTGCATATAATATAAACCTTCGATCCTGTAAAACAATAAATAAACCTCATTCATTATACTAAAATATATATAAGTAATAAGTTTGAGTATTATGTTAAAAAAAAATGGGATGGATAATTTTCGGATGTGGATATCTATGTATCCGTATTCGCATCCGTTTCTTCGGATATCGGATATTTATCCGCTTTTTGGATATGGATGCGGACGAATTTCGGATTTTTCGGGTATCCATTAACAACCCTAATTTTCTAGCATTTGAATATAATTTGCAATTTCATGTTTTAATTAAACCTCGTAAATTGATGCATAGTAACTTCGGAGCATATGTACTAATCGATTGTAAAAAGATGAAATTCAACATGTCATAACTCGATTGTAAAAAGATGAAATTCAACATGTCATAACCGATACTCTCATTTACAACCATGGCCAGTGCTTCCAAAGCCCCATCATTGCCAGTAATGCAAAATTCAGTTGCAGAACCTAATAGCATTCCTAAAATTCAATCAGCTTATTCGCACTGCTTCAAGTTTTGTTTATCTCACATGAGATCTAGCTCGAGATCTCATTTTCAGACTTGAGCGAGACGGAGTTCAGCGTAACGAGACATTAAATATTGCTTATACTTTATTTAGCACTCGTCTCATAAAAAATATTAAGATTTCAAGAGAAATTTGCACTAAGATCATATGAATTTATGTTTTTTCATTTACATGTTGTATTACTTTTGTGGGTTAAACACAAATTCCTTTCTTAGAATGTGAGCTAATCTTCAAATCATGTTTTTAATTTTTATGGTAAACAAAATAAAAGACCATTTATTTATTATTTATATTTAATATTTAGATGAGTAGAATTCATTCAATCAATAACAAATCTATCACGCTATCATTCTCATCTAGAAAATATATATTGTTGTTTCATGCATGATACGTATAGTAAAAAGTTTATATGTAGATAACAGTTACTGTAAAAAACTTTCAAATGTCAATTCTATTTGCTCAAGTTACTCCGAGTTAGTCTCGAGATGGACTGTAAAATTTGAGATGTCAATCCAAGTTGTACACCTGAGATACATTCATCTTGTTTGAGATCTTGCCCAGTAGGAAATACCGTGCGTAAAGTTCTCGAGACGAGATACGATCAAAATCCGAGATTTAAACCCTGATGACCCCTATGCCACATTTTTTCTGATACATACGACTGATTATTGATCAACTAGTGGTTTGGTTGTGAAATATCTTTCTTCATTCAAGAAACATTATTTGTGAATCTACAAGTTGGCGGCAGAAAGCAATCTGACTACTTATTATACACATGCATCAGATGTTTACAATCGTTTAAGATCGTATTGCATCATTTATCTATTTAAAGTAATAGATTGGATGTTGAAGGCTTGAAGATCTTTGCTGTGTGTATGCTCTCCATTGCATACAGTAATGTTCTAGAACATAGTATTCATACTGTAAATATTGTTAAAATTATATTTTGTTATGTGGTGTATAGTAATTCAAATATAAATTAAATTTCCGATAACTGTTTATACATTCAATTTTTGTTAAGTGATTTACTATGTATTTTTGTATCCGAATGAATTTTTTTTCCAATCATTTTGTGAATATGAATGTGGTATGTATATTGGATTGTTGTTTTTATGATTTACTAGACCAACGATAAATACTAGTCACTTGAATTTATTTCAACAACTTAAATGAAGTTTGTAACCAATTGTTGAAACCGTTGTGATTAATCCGATTCAAGACCACTAGAATCCGATATCTAAACCACAAGCGCTAGCGGAAAACTAGATCGCTGTTAGACTTGCAAAAACAACCAAAGCAATAACTCTAGTCACAAAACCAATATCAACCAATCACGAACAATCCAAATCCCAATCACAAGCAAGAAACTAATGACTAAAGTAGCAAAATAAATCACACAAGGATTTATAGTGGTTCCACTAACATCTTGTTAGTGTACATCCACTTTGGAGAGTATTTTATTACCACGATGAAAGGAATACAAGAGATTGATCCAATGATCACTATATTTCAATATAGAAAAGAGTTTGAGGAGAATAAAATTGAAGAATTGGTTTATTTTATAAACCCTAATTCTCTCTTGAGAATAAACCCTTGATCCCAAATCAAGTTTTCCAAGCTCTTCCTAATTCACATCAGAAAATAGCTTATATAGTGGTTGGCCAATTACCCAAATTGTCCCTGAATTAGTCACAAATCTGTTTGCTAATTTCCAGCTCGAAATAGCCCAAAAACCCGATCAGACGTCTGTCGAATTGCCTGACAGACGTATGTCATCTTCCAGAGATTAATTGGGCATATGCACTTAGCACAGACGTCTGTTCCTCATGTGTCAGACGTCTGTCTGAACTTTCAGGAAACCAATTCTCTGCAGTCAGACGTCTGTCACTCCCTATGACAGACGTCTGTCCCTGTTCCAGCTGACAACAAATATCTTCCTGCTCATAACTCCTACATACGAGCTGCGATTTGCGAACAGTCACCTCTGACTCGAAGCTATCTTCGACCTCTTCAATCCAACATATAGTATCACATACTTCAACACTTCACCTCGATACTATAACCCTCTCAACTCCAAACTCCGATGCACCCAAGCATTTCCTTCTACCTTCGACCAAGCAAACTTGTATGTTTCCCCAATGAGCTCCGGCATGACCACCGCCCATTGCACTACACCAATGAGTTCAGGCAAAGCCCCCACCCACCAATGTAGTGTTGAAAACATTCAAACCACAAACCTGTCTCACTAAAAGACAATATACTCGGGAGTGCAACGAGTACTTACCATGAAGATAGATATCCAATCTCTCACCGCTATTCCTTTCCATCAACAAACAAAATCACTCTCTACCCCGTGCCACCTAGCAACTCAACAAGCGAATTAAGTTCGAGCAATGCTCGAACTTCCCAACCGACAATGCTTTAGTAAACATGTCCGTCGCGTTATCCTTTATGTGTATTTTCCGAAGGTATACTAGCTTACTCTCATCCATGGCTAGAAGAAATGACTCTCACCTCAATATGCTTGGTCCGTGAGCTAAACGCCAAATTCTCCGCCAAACGGATATCACTTTGGCTATCACATCGAACATCAACACTTTCATGTTCGAAACCCAAGTCACACAACAATCGCTTCAAATAGAGTGCCTCTTTGGCCGCTTCCACAGCGACAACCAATTCGGCCTCCGTAGTGGACAAAGCAACTACGATTTGTAATCGCGATCTCCAACTAATGGCTGTCCCGCCAAGTGTGAAGACATACCCAGAAGTTGATTTCTGCCGATCCCTATCACCGGCGTAGTCCGAGTCACAATAACCAACCATCTTGCAACTCCTATCATCACTACCGCCAAAGACAAGTCCATGAGATGCTGTGCCTTTCAAGTATCTCAATATAGCCTTCACGGCTTCCCAATGCGATTTCCCCGGATTAGCCATATATCGATTAACCACCCCGACGACATTTGCAATATCGGACCTTGTACACACCATAGCGTACATCAAACTACCAATCGCACTTGCATATGACATCTTTGCCATATAAGTCTTGTCTTTATCCCCGATAGGTGATCCCTTATCCGAAAGCTTCATATGCAAAGGTAAAAGTGTATTTAGCGCATTTGCATTCCCCATGCTAAACCGGCAAAACACTTTCTTTATGTATTCCTTTTGAGTCAATCTTAACTCAAAACGCTTTCGGTCCCTTTCCAATTTTCATGTCCAAGATTTTTCTTGCTTCTCCAAGATCCTTCATCTCGAATTCCGATTTCAAAAGCATCTTTAACTTGTTGATTTCATTTTGATCCTTGGAAGCAATGAGCATATCATCCACATACAAGAGTAAATACACCCAACAATCATTTCCCAACCTCTTGAAATATACGCATGCATCCTTGATGCTTCGATGGAAGCCACTTTCAAGTATGAAATGATCGAATCTCTTGTACCATTGTCTAGGCGATTGCTTTAACCCATATAGCGATTTATTCAACTTGCAAACCACATTAGACTTACCATCTACAACAAACCCTTCGGGTTGCTCCATGTAGATGTCTTCATCCAAGTCTCCATGCAAGAAGGCGGTTTTCACATCAAGTTGCTCCAACTTCAAGTCATGGATAACAACTATGGCTAGTAAAACTTGGATAGATGCATGACGAACCACCGGTGCAAAATTTTCATCATACTCCTTTCCTTTTCTTTGTGAATACCCCTTTGCCACTAACCTTGCTTTGTACCTTCCATCATCCTTCACCTTGTAAATCCATTTGCACCCTATATCACGGTTTCCTTGAGGAAGTGAAACCAAGTCCCAAGTTCGGTTCTTCATAAGCGGTTGCATCTCTTCCTCCGTGGCGCAAATCCACTTCGAGCTCTCTCTTGACTCCATGACGTCATCAATGTCCATCGGCTCATCTTGGACTACATTGAGAGCATAGTCCAAATGATCACTAAAGCTAAGGTAGTTCCAATCACCATATCTTTCGGGAGGCCTTATTGCACATCGACCAACCCGAGTAGCAATACTATCACCCGAACCCCTTTCGGCTCCACCTTGGGTCGAAACTTTTCTAGTATCATGTACATCACCAACATCAGTAGAGGAACCTTGTGGACTATGTGATGTTTCATCAACCGCTTCTACCCCACGAGCTTCTTCAACTCTATTACCACTTGGATGGAATGTGGGAATGCCTTCCTTCTTCTTTGATTCACCATGAACCAAATCCGGAACATCCGATGAGCTCTCATTCACCTTGAATAAAGTCGACTCATCAAAAGTGACATGACGAGAATTAACAATCTTTTTCGTTTTCGGATTCTAAATCCGATAGCCTTTCACGCTATCCGTGAAACCAAGCAAGATCCCCATGAATGCTCTAGCTCCAAGCTTATCATTCTCCGGATAATGCACATAAACCGAGCACACGAAGATATCTCAAGTCAACACTCTTCCCTTTCCACACTTCCTCCGGAATTTTGTTATCAATGGCCGAGCATGGAATTCGATTCACAATATGCACCGCGGTTGACAAAGCTTCGGCCCAAAATCCCTTAGACAAACCCGATGTCAATCTCAAGCATCGAGCTTTCTTAAGTAGAGTTCGGTTCATTCTCCCCGCTACTCCATTAGATTGCGGATCTCCTGGTGCAGTAAAATGTCTCCGGATTCCGTGATATTTACAATACTCCAAGAATTCTCGCGAGACATATTCACCGCCATTGTCGGTCCTTAACACCTTCAAAGTCTTGCCACTCTCATTCTCAACACAAGCCTTCCACACTTTGAACTTAGCAAATGCCTCCGACTTGGCCCTCATTACATACACTCATACCTTGCGAGACAAATCATCAATGAAAGAGATGTAATACCTTGCTCCTCCCAAAGAAGCAACCTGTGCCGGTCCCCAAACATCCGAATTAACATACTCAAGAACCTCCTTTGAGTCATGTTTGCATTTATCGAATGATACCCTTGTTTGCTTCCCCATGACATATTTCTCGCAAAACTCTAGTTTATTGAAACTCTCACCCTGGATTATCTCCCGCTTCCGAAGAATATCCAAACTCCTCTCCGAGACATGACCCAATCTCAAATGCCACAACCGTATTGCATCCAAGTCACGAGAATTATCAACACCCACACAAGTCTCACCTCCTACGGTCACACCTTGAAGCAAATATATACCATGAGTCCTAGCACCCTTCATAACCATAAGCGCTCCCTTCGAAATCCTCAAGCAATCCTTTTCGATCGTGTTCTTGCATCCTAGAGAATCCAATTGCCCCAAAGATATAAGTGACTTCCTAAGTCCCGGAACATAGCGAACATTGGTGAGCGTGCGAACAACTCCATCAAACATCCTTATTTGCACAGAGCCACTACCCATCAACTTGCAAATAGCACCATTTCCCATAGCAATTGCATTTCCCTCTTTGATCCCAAAGGACAAGAAACAATCTCTATTTGGCGTCATATGATACGACGCACTCGAATCGAGAACCCATTCGTTACCCGAAACACCCGATGCCACCGCCGTCAACACATTCTCATCTATCTCACCATCCCCACTCTCCACCGCCACGGATGAAGACGCTACTTCCTTCTTATCTTTGTCCGGACATTCATTCTTTCAATGTCCCGGTTTCTTACAAATAAAGCACTTGTCGTTTCTCTCTTTTGATTTATCTCTTCCACCGGGTTTTCTTGATTTAGAGCGCCCCCGTTTCCTTTCTTCACATTCTTTTCTTTCTCCACAAACAACCCGTGACCACTACTAGCTCCACTACTACCCTCACTCATCTCCTTCATTTGATCTCTCAACTCCTCACTAAAAAGATCCGTCTTGACATCATTTAGAGTCAATGTATCCCGGCCATAGATCAAGCTATTTGAGAAACCCATATAGCTGTCTAGCAACGAACACAATAATATCATCGCCTTTTGCTCTTCCTCAATCTTCAAATCAACGACCTTCATCTTCATGAGCAAGTCATCAAAGGCATTCAAATGTGCCTTAAGCGTATTATTCTCCTTAATCTTAAAGTTGAAAAATGTACGCAACAAGATCAAACGGTTTGTGAGCGACTTCTTCATATAAAGTTCTTCCAACTTGTCCCAAATACCTTTAGCGGTAGTCTCACCACTAATTTCGGAGATCACATTCTCCCCCATAGCAAGTTGAAGAGTAGTGTAAGCCCATTCCTCCATCTCCTCTCTCTCAACATCCGAGATATCACTTGGCAATAAGTGAGTATCAAATACCACTCGGTGCACCTGATTCCGCCTAAGAACCGCTTTCATTTTCCATTGCCATTTCTCAAAGTCATTATCACCATTCCACTTGTCAATAACCAATTGAGAACCCGACGCCGCATACGAATCCCGTACATAAGGCGCCACACTATTCGGACTTCCGGTTGAAGGACTTACCGAGCTACTATCCGTCTTCGGCATTTTCAGAAACACCTAACAAGCACCAAAACAGCTCTGATACCAACTGTTGAAACCGTTGTGATTAATCTGATTCAAGACCACTAGAAACCAAAACAACTCTGATACCAACTGTTGAAACCGTTGTGATTAATCCGATTCAAGACCACTAGAATCCGATATCTAAACCACAAGCGCTAGCGGAAGACTAGATCGTTGTTAGACTTGCAAAAACAACCAAAGCAATAACTCTAGTCACAAAACCAATATCAACCAATCATGAACAATCCAAATCTCAATCATAAGCAAGAAACTAATGACTAAAGTAGCAAAATAAATCACACAAGGATTTATAGTGGTTCCACTAATATCTTGTTAGTGTACATCCACTTTGGAGAGAGTATTTTATTACCACGGTGAAAGGAATACAAGATATTGATCCAATGATCACTATAATTCAATATAGAAAAGAGTTTGAGGAGAATAGAATTGAAGAATTGGAAATTAGGTTATAAACCCTAATTCTCTCTTGAGAATAAACCCTTGATCCCAAACCAAGTTTTCTAAGCTGTTCATAATTCACATCAGAAAATAGCTTATATAGAGGTTGGCCAATTACCCAAATTGCCCCCGAATTAGTTACAAATTTGCTTGCTAATTTCCAGCTCGAAATAGCTCAAAAACCCGATCAGACGTCTGGTGAATTGCCTGACAGACGTCTGGTGAATTGCCTGACATACGTCTGTCATCTTCCAGAAATTAATTGGGCATATGCACTCAACACAGACGTTTGTTCCTCATTTGTCAGACGTCTGTCTGAACTTTTGGGAAACCAATTCCCTGCAGTCAGACGTCTGTCACTCCCTATGACAGATGTCTGTCCCTGTTTCCAGCTGACAGCAAACATCTTCCTGCTCGTAACTCCTACATACGAGCTCCGATTTGCGAACGGTCACCTCCGACTCGAAGCTATCTTCGACCTCTTCAATCCAACATATAGTATTGCATACTTCAACACTAACTGTATTAAACTTTTAAATGTAAGGGTTTGAATGTAAAATCATATACAAATTAGTATAAAATAAAGAATAATAGTAGAAATGACAATTAATGAGGATTGAAAATATATTAGGGGAGAACTAAATAAGGGATTGATAGAGGGCTGGAAATTCCTCTTCATTGCTATTATTCAATTTAAGAGCTAGCTAATCTTTTCAGATAAATGAATTGTAAATTAAAGACGCTATTATCGATATCTTATTAAGATGAATGAATCATAAATTAAGGCTTTTATTTTTTATCATGTATATAATTCTTAATGAGTTCTAATATTTTAATCGAAATATAAATTTACCATACCATTTTTGGTAATAATAAAGTAATATACATATTAAAAGTTTTTTTAAAATTTATTAGACGAAATAATGAATATAAAGTCATTGAGTTATATAAATAGTCTAAATTTAAGATCGTTTGATTAACTTAATGCATGAACTCAGAAATACGAGAGATTGTGGAAAATTTTATAAATAATATGGGTATATGTATGTAAAACAGTAAGTAGAACTAGTAAAACATTCGACACAATGAAAACATGTATTATAAAAAATAGGTGAATGTAATGGGGTTGAACAGTCTCATACCGTATATTTGTTCAGCACAATCAACCAGGTCTGAGGCAAATTTGCCTCAATAGGCAATAGCTCATCACACAACAAGCGCACATAACAACACACACTACAGCTTACACTACAAACTCACATTAGAACTCACAAAAAAAGATACAACAAAGCAACATCTGCTCATTGAAAATTTCCAAATACATCCCATATCACAAACAAAAAGCTGAAACAAGTGAGACTTCTGTTCAATTCCAGTAAGATATTCAACATTGTAACCAAAATTACCAGCATGTAAATTCCTTGACCTAACAAAATAAGGTTCAACCTTTGACCCTTTGCCCAGAAATGCGACTTAAACCAAGCTACCAACAATCACAACAAGAACACACCATAGACAACCTACAACACTACTCTTGCCTTGGCACAACCTGGTATCTAATTCCGCATCAAGGCAGCACAAGGAGGGAACGGGAATCCACAAGGTTGCAGGTGATGGAGAAGACCACACCCACCACAAGGTTGCAGGTGATGGAGAAGACCACACCCACCACTGTGAGGCAACACACAACTCGGAGGAGTTCCACACCCTACTGGTAAACTGACTTGTAAGCACGCGATTGAAGCTGCTAGAACCTCGGGATCAACACACAAATCGAGGTTCCAGACCCTTCTGGAAAGCTAGCGCAAGAGAGTGAGGCAGGGCTAGCTGGAGGAGCTGGCATGCTATCAGGGGTGATGAGGAGGAAAAGGTTGAGATAGATCGAGGGTTATAGCAAATGAAAGGAAATCCCTAGGTTGAGGAGGAAAAGAAATGGAGGAGAGGAATTAGCACAGACAAAAAAGTAGAGTGCATAGAGGTTTGTGTGAAATAAGATTAAGAAGAACAGAGCAGGAGGAGAAAATGTGGTAGTGACTCAGGGGTAACTTAGGGTTTCCCATTGTTGCATTGGAGATTGTTTGGTTTCATTTTTGAAATACACATACAAATACACAAACATAAGAGAGAGCGCGTTCAACAAAACCCCAACCAGTGCAACACCCGAAAAGCCCCCTGATTTCTATCAGAAGCCCGAACTAAATATTAGTACTTTCTCTCTCTCTTTCACTAGTGTTTTTATTTTATTTGGGGCTTGTGGTGGAAATCAGAGAGCTTTTGAGGTGCTGTACTATTTGGGGTGTTGCTAAACACTCCTGATGCACACACATGCACAAAAATCTTGGTATATGTTTTATATAGTTTAATATTTGAATTAAAATATAATTTTATCATTTTTAGTAATATGAATGTGGTATACGTACTAAAATCGTTATTTTCTGAAAATTATTAGACTAACTAGTGAATATCAGTTAATTGAGTTTATTTAAATAGTTTAAATTTACAATTATCTAGCTATTTTAAATACCTTGACATAAGTGCAAAATGATAGGAGAAAATATAGGATAACTTTTTAAATAATTATAAAGATTACAAAATTTAGATACTTGAATGCAAACAGATTGGAGAGAATTAATAAAGCAGTTAGATTAATGGTAAAAGTCATAAATTATGTACGGATATAAAATAAAATATTGGCAGAGCATTAAGGGAAAGGAAAATTCTTGGGATTAATGAGAAAGCAAGAAATCCTTCTACTTCAATATCAGTTAATAGATCAGTAGATTTGAAGTTTATTTGTGTCAAAATCCAAATTATCTCGTTGGTCTATTAGAAAAGGAGTAAAAACTATATCACGACATCAATATTATTTTTCACTTTTACATATAAAACACGTGAGTGCTTCCTCCCTTAAATTCTGTATTTAAACCCTCTTTCATGCATACCCTCCATTTTCCTTACTTTAGTTCAGTTCTTTCGTTTAGTCACCTATCATTTTCTTATTTTATTATTATTGCAGCAGCAGCAACAATACCCCATCATCCACCTACATATTCCTCAAAATTATTTGACACAATCATATACCCTTTGAATCCAAACATGACCTTGCTCAGATTTGGTATTTGAATTTTAGTGTATTACAACGTTACAGTTACAGCTAACATAATGGTTTACAATTTCAAATTAATGGTCATATTTCAAACAATTCAACTGGAATGGGAACTCTAAAGTGTGGTTACACGAAAAGATTGAATTCAGAGAGGCAAGGAGAAGTAATATTCAGATACAAATAAAAGATAAAAGGAGGAGAACATGCCTAGCATGAACCCTAGTAACATAAGGATTATGTACGTCTTTTAAACCAACAACCCCCCCCCCCCCCCCCCCACCTTCTCTATCTTTTGCCCGTCCTTTTCTGAAGAGAGGACAAAAGAGGAGGAGTGTAAGCTCAAATTGACCCTTAATGAATATGTCTATGGCATTGGCCTATGGTTAGAACTGATGGTCACTCATATGGCAGACTTCTTTATTTTTGTTTAATTGTTCATGGTACTTTTGTTAAGTCATGCGTGCTGTATGGCATTTAAATGTTGTGAAGATCTTCCACGAAGCTGTATTTTATTAATTTATTCCTTATCTAGTTAATATTATATAAATGCATCCTTTCTTCTGACTCTCTTACCCATTTTCAGCACAGAATAATTACAAAACAAGACACCTTGCAAAGATTTTGATTCATATGGCGTGGTGTTTGCAAGAGTGTGTAACAGCTTCGTCTGGATTATCTGCAACTTATATGAAGGCTATGAATGCAACATACATATCTTCTGTATTTCTTAAATTCATGATTGAAAATGCAAAAACTGATAATTTTGAAGAGCTTTACCTCATCCTTGACGAATCCGAAGAAGGGAATAATGTTCTGCCATTAGGTAATTATTATTTGACTTTCAGAATTTAATGTACTCAGGACTCAGGAGCTAAGCTCTGTAAAGTATTGTTATTGTGTACTTATGTCTTGAAAATTAAGCCTTCACGTTTTACAGTTCAATTAATTAGCAGTACAAAATACATACTTCTGTTTTTTGATTTCAAAACAAAGCTCATCAGATCCACCATATGCAGGAGAACAGGTTGAGACTTACGTTATGCGGACTGTGCTTAATTTCATTGGCACCTCAGATGTAAAGTACATTCCTCACTTCTTCTTTTTGTAAGATTGTATTTGTATGTAGATTCAACTTGCACCTCCTGATTTGAAATTCTGTTTACATTGCAAGTGCTTACTCTTGCCTCCTCCATCATGAGCTTCTGAATTTCATGCTGGTTGCCATGTCAACTCAACTTTGCTCAGGACCTTCCCCTGGGCCCAAAGATATACACCCATTCATTGATGCTGCAATGCTTCAGGTTAGGCTAATTTTTCCTAAAATATTGTGTATTCACTATTCACATCACAAAGTTAGTTCTGCAAATATATAGTTAATCCTTGGGTTTTATTCAATTAACGCAGTGATTTTGTTCTTCTGTAAACCCTTCCTTTGATGTTTCACTTAGGGCTATTTCCTGTAAGTATGTTTTCTTTTTTGCAGGAAAGGACTATGGTAATATCTGTAGTTCGCAGACTGTCATCGAACTTTATTACCAGACCACACATTCCTTATGGTGGCGCAACTTATCCAGTCTATTCAGACGGAAACCAACCTGGTGTTCTTCAGAGAGTGGGTTCTGCCGCTGGTACGACTATTTCCTGAATTCTCCTAGCTAATTGCATTTATGTCGGTATATTAGTGTTTGTATTCTTTGTATTTCATTTCATGTTTCATTTAAGAGGCATATATGTTCCGGTTTCCCTGTGATGTTATTAAAATATGTTTTGCCGTATAGTTATGTCTATCTCAATGTATTTATCTGGTTACAGCAATCCCTTGTATAATCAGTTTGCAGTAAATTCTAGGGAAGCATGTGTCTGCCCGACACATATTTTGGGTATTTGTTACAGGGCTAGTTGCGGGGGTTCAAACTCAAGGCTTTATCTGCTATCATTGATTTAACTTTCTAAAATATACGACACAGACATGATATTCATATACCATGTATCAATTTGTCTTGTACTTGAACTGAGATATCTTCATCAGGAAGGCATTCTCTATGTGTCAGGTTATCATGATAATAAGGTTTAGCAATGTGAAATATTATTACCATTTGCTGGACAGTTGTTATTTTATTTAGTGATAAAAATTAAAGATTATTTATCTCGTAGATTTTTTTTTTCTTTCACCAACTTGGTTGGAGTGTTTTTATTTTTATTTTTATTACTACTCTAAGCATATATATGTATTTTGCAGCAAACTTTGTTTTACTTCCATACTACACGCTTAACTATCTGGTTAGTTCAAGCGCTGATGGTTCTAGAAGTCCATTAGCAGACGTCAGTTTGCTTGTATTGCTTGTTCTCATTCACTATAGGAAGTGTGTAAAGGAGTCCCCCGCAGATAATAATAATATTATAGATGTTGATGTCCAAGCATACTCGAAAGAGAGCACATACTTTTGTGAAAACCCATATTGCAAAGCACTGGAAAACGCTCGGGATATTGAATGTAAGTTCATGCATTAGTGTATTTATTTATTCATTTTTTAAATTGCAGCATTTTCTTTTGTCATGTGATCGATATCTTGTACCCACAGTTGATCGTGTTGACATAGAGGGTAATGCGCAGAATGGACCCCTTGTGAGATTACCTTTTGCTTCATTGTTTGACACTCTTGGATTGTAAGAATTTCTCATGCTATCTTATTATTCTGTTGAGATACGTTATCGAATTTTGTACTATTTGTTAAACTTTTAGCGATATTTTCCTGCATTTTGATCAGTTGATAGATTTATCTTTTACGTTCCAGAAATGATGCCCAATGATGATTAGTTAAATATGGCTATGTTCTGACAGGCAGAACACTGCACTACACACACATGTTGCATTTATACATGTTCCCTAAAGAAATCCAACATTATGGTTGATACATGCCTTTTGACTAATCCACAAAAAAAATTCAGCCTATCATGTTTTTTTTCTGGGAGGTTTTTTTTTTTTTGTGTGTGTGTGTGTGTGTTTTGGGGGGGGGGGGGGGGGGTTGCTTGTCAAATATGCATGCTTTTATCTCCTTAATTATAGATACTCCTATCAATAAAATCAATTTAAAATATGGTAAATCACTCATTTATGGTTACTATTAACGGATCTTACCGTGGAACTTTGCTCTTCTTTTATGAACATACACGTACCAGTTCATATACTGTGTATGTTGTATACATTATAAGAAAATGTGCATGAGGTGAGCTACTTCTATATTGATCTTACAAATGTTTTAAGTCCGAGTTCCTTGATTTTTTTTCTTGTTTAAATATCCACATACTTGGTCAAAGTACGATAATATTATGCTTTTGGATTCTTATGAGTTTTGTCGTTAATTTATTTTAGGTGCTTAACTGAAGAAAGTACAGTGTTGTTGCTCTACTCTTTGGTGCATGGCAACTCAGATTTTCTGGAATATGTATTGGTGCGAACTGATTTGGATACGCTGGTACATACATTTTTCTTCTATAAATTTCTACCAGTTAACAGAACACAGACGTTTGGGTTAGGCTCAACTACAAAGTGAGATAGATAATAAATCTAGAAATTTTCATTTCACTGACGTATGCTGGTACTAAATGCGAATGCTGTTAGAATAGTTTCTAGTTATACACATTAAGTAATTTCTCCTGTTATTCATGCCTGAAATTTGTGAGATCATATGCTCATATCAATTTGTATCATCAACAGTTAATGCCGATCCTGGAAACACTTTATAATGCTTCAAGGAGGACTTCCAATCAGATATACATGCTTTTAATTATCTTGCTCATACTTAGTCAAGATTCTTCTTTCAACGCTAGTATCCACAAAATTGTAAGAGTTGGTTTGGGAGATTGATGGTAAATGATCCTATATGATGGTTATATTAACTTTTGCATTTGCAGATTCTTCTGAATGTACCATGGTATCAAGAACGTCTTCTCAACAACACATCTCTTGGTTCTCTTATGGTTGTGGTACTTATAAGAACTGTGAAGTACAATCTTTCTAAGTTACGGGTAAGAATGCACACCTGAAGTCTTTATTAGTTACTAACATTGTGTAAAATGTGATGCCTCCATTATTTATAATTTCAAGTTATTTATTATTTAACAACACAATTATAAGCATGCCTGTGAAGAAATTATTGTCTGTGAAATCTTGATAATAGCATAAGAAGGCACTATTTCAAAGGGAACGTGTTTTCATCCGTTCTAAGACGTATTTCTGACTATGTAAATTCATGTTTCCAGCAAGTTCCCAGGTATAGAACTTTAAAGCATGGCTCTTACTAAGAGACGTAGGCCTTTTACATGGTGCTAACTTCTTCTGAGTTTTTGGAAGAATCTATCATATGCTTATATCCGACAATATTAGACAATTAGAATATAGTACAAAGATATCACACCTGAAATAAGCAGAAGTTTACAACCTTTTTGTTTTTTTAAATACAATACTTTTTGGCTTATGACCAAGTTATTAAATGAAGCGAAATTGGTCTTAAACAATTCATGCATAATGCATTCTTAACATTACATTTCACACCAGGGTGTAAAGTATGGACATTGTGCTGCTAAATTTTCATTATCAAACTCCATCCTGGATTTTAATGCAATAATTTGTTTGATTTTTATTCCTGGATTTCCTTTCGGCTTTCACTCTTCAATACTTTGTTTACCTTATTCATAACATCATTATATCCTAGTAAGACTATGTTTATTAGGTCATCTGTGTTTTCAGCATTTGACTTTTTTGAACATTGTGATATGTGCAACATTTTTTAGGATGTGTATTTACATACCAACTGTTTGGCAATCCTGGCAAACATGGCTCCGCATGTTCACAGGTTAAGTGCTTATGCATCACAGAGACTAGTTAGCCTTTTTGACATGCTCTCTCGCAAGTATGTTAATTTAAATCTATATTTAATCATGCTTACTTAGATCCTTGACCAAAATATTTACGCCTATTGGAGTTTCTTTTCAGGTATACTAAGCTTGCAGAGTTAAAAAATGACAAAATTCTTAAGGTCTCTTCTGATAAAATCGATGGTGAAATTGACAATGGTGATATGGTATTTTTTAAAGCAAATTTGCTTATATTAAATTGTGATTAGATAAACTATGTAATTGCATTTTTGTTTTCTGATTGTTGAATGAAGGAGTTTATATGTGTTGCAGTCAACGGAGCTTCATATTTACACAGATTTCTTAAGAATAGTCCTTGAGATACTGAATGCAATTATTACATATGCATTGCCTAGAAATCCAGAGGTATGATAATGCAATGTTTGGTGTCTTTATTCTGCACTAGAATTGTCACTACATGTGCTGTTAGTTTTATTCACACATTCATTTGTGTTAACAGGTTGTATATGCAATAATGCACCGACAAGAAATTTTTCTGCCATTCAAAAGCCATCCTCGGTTCAGCGAACTGCTTGAAAACATATACACTGTATGTAATTTGTTCTTGCAATTATGTATGTTGAGTATGTACGAGTTATGATTTTAGATGTCGTTGTGTTAGTCGTTGTTATCAAAAATCATAAAACCTTATGCTTTGAATCCTGTTTCAAGTTACTTTTTCCAATTACAATTGATTCTTAAATATGATTCAAACTTCAATTGAAAAATCCCTCTCATTTCGTGTTGAGAGCAAAAAGGTCATCACATTTATTTGAAACTACAATTCAAATTTAATCATTTTCTAGATAATATAAAAAAATTTACAATAGTATAAGTTTTAAAACAGTAGCTCGAACATCAAAATCAAATTCAAAAGTACAAACTGTTATTAGTGAGAAGTGAATCAATCCTTTCATATACTTAAATGGTATTTGATAACCTTCATAGAGCAAAGTATCTAGCATAAAAGCATATATAATCATTAAAAAATGAATCTTTTAAATCTAATATTCAATATTCAAATCTGGTTTCGATCTAAATTACCAACTCTACGATTTGATTTCCACTTTGGAAACCTTGGTGGGTATTTTGTGTGTTTTTGATCTGAGTTCAAGTTGTAATCATAGAGAGTGTGTTTGACAATAGCTTATAAGAAAGGAAAATAACATATTTAGTAGTTATTAAGAGCTTGCTTGACGACCTCTTTTGAAACCACTTAAAATTTAGTAGTTTTGGGTTGTAATTTTAAGCAGTTTTAAGAGAATACTAAATAGCACAAGGCTTTAGATATGTAAGGGGTTATCTTCTGATTTGTCATAAGCAGGAGAGAAATTAGTAGCAGGTTATCAAACATAATCTCCTGTTATCAAACACCCTCTTTCACTTTGCTGCTTACTTATAATTTGTAACTTTTTCATTTGCTATTGATTTACTTTATCAAAATTTATGCTCCATCTATTCTAGCACTTGCATTTTTTACTATTTACTTAGAACCATTTAGAAGTTATAAATCAAAACCACTTTTAGCAAATACAAAAAAGTTTAAAATCTTGCTCAATATTTCTCCTGCCTAAGTTGTTTCTTATGTTCTTTCTTCTATCTTAAAAAAAAACTCAGGTTAATCTATCAAGGTACCAACATACAGTTATTAATTCCCCTCTCCCATCGAAAATCACACATGCTTCAATTCTATCACTACGATATTGGCATCACTTTCATTTTTAGGAACCTTCACAACTTATATATTCCTTCAATATATATGCATTATGAAGGGGGTAAGTCATTAAAGGTTACAAAGATGATCAATTATCTGTTGATAATCATGCATATGTATTTCCAGGTGTTGGATTTTTTCAACAGCCGCATGGATCTGCACCAAACAAGTGGTGGACTGTCTGTTGCTGATGTACTTAAAGTCATTATTATGAATTGTAGGTCGTGGCGTGGTGAGGGAATGAAGGTAATGTTATGACATCATTGAATGATCAATAATTTTGGTAAATATGAAGATCAGTTATACAAAATAATATTTTCTGGGCAAGTTACATAATACTGAAATACTTGATACTCCAGATGTTTACACAACTGCGTTTTACCTATGAGCAAGAAAGCCATCCTGAGGAGTTCTTCATTCCATACGCATGGCGACTAGTTTTGGCACACAAGTATTTCTTTCATATTTCTGTTTCTATCATATATATTTTTGATCACAGAAGCTTTTGTTGCAAGTGTATATCCTGCTGATTTATGATATTTATGTAGGAGCAGCTATGGATATATACTTGCATTTTGCTCTTTTTCCCCTTGTATGGATAGAGATTCTTGCATGACTACACTTTATTTTACTACTTACTTCATACAAATAACGTATTTTTTAACTTCAGTTAATCCATCTTCCTTTTGGTTTCGTTATGTGTATATTCTCGTTAACCCCTAGTTTGACAATTGTAGATGCTGTATTTTTTTTGGTCGCCGATATTGAGTTTATATATGCGTATCAACAGTACTTTTAGGTGCGGATAATGCTATATCTGCACCGGTATCCAAATTTGGTTTTGGATACCGGTTATTTATCTCTGCCGATATCAGACAGTTATTGAGGTTTCGCTTATCCACTAACAACGAGAAAATTAAAAAATTAATTGACATATATGACTCCGTGTAGAACCAGTGGTGTACTCAGAAATTTAAGTTGGTGAGGTCACAAATGGAACAAAATTCGATGGTTTCAGAGCCTGAGCGGCTGTCCTTGAATTTTTTTGCCAGTCATTTAAAGTTACAAATATTATTTTTACATTTAAACAGATAATCCAATAATTTTGAATCAGTTTGTACCGTAATAATTCAAAGTACTAGTTTAAGATTTTACTGGTGTTGGAGTTGGAAACGTACTGATGTGTGCGTGCCTTCAAACACTTCATAGTAATGTATGCCGTTGAGAAGTGGAAAAAACAATAAAAATTCTATGATGACAAATTATTAATATGAGATGATTGGATTGGTCGCAAGATGTAAAAACTCAAAAGTATAGTACTCATGGACATAATAATGAAACAATTGGTCCATAAGATGAGGAAAATATAAAGACATACATGAAAGGACTATTTATATCTGATAAGTACTTCATACAGACCCAAAATGCGAGTTTGTAGTGTACATACATTTTTGGTCTGATGTTTATGTTAAAACAAAGAAAAGACCAAGTTTTTCACAACTCCTGATGTGGTCATTTGACCACCTCAGCTCACATGTACCTCCGCTGCTGCATAGAACCATTTCATCACCTTCATAAAAAATAAATACATAAAATAAGTAATAACGAAAATAACGTTTAGAAGCTATTTTGTCTCAAAAACATAATAAATCAGTACAATTCTCAATCGTATGTTGTACTAAAGAATACACAATATACAATATTATGAATTATTATTTAAAAATCTAAATTATCTCCAAGAAATTCAAACATACTGAAAATTTTATGAGTGTTTTCAGAAAGTATAGTTTATACTTATTTAGCACAGAATATATCTAAGCATAACAGGTTTCAATAAAACACGTGCACTTTCCGGTTCTTAAAATAAATATGAATAAGAAATTGTGTGAAATTAAAATTTATTTACATAACTTTCAAATTTAAGTTAAATGTTACTGCATAATATGTCCAAAATTTTATTTAATTTGATGTTCTAATTCACGTTTCTTACATGTGTGATAAATAAATAAAAAATTTGTTGACAAAGTTTATTTATTATTTTTCTGAATAAAATCTATATATGTGAACCAAAATTAAATGATTAAATATTATTTGAAAATTGTATGGAATTTTTTCCAATTGATTACCTTTTCTACATATATTTTATAATTTGATATAAAATGTTAGATTTTAATTGTATACAGTAAGTGATGTAAATTTTTGGACAATGTGCATGCCAGTTTACTAGTATGTGTATTAAAAAAAAAAAAAAAACATTTTAATAAAGTGTCAATGTATTGCTCTTTCCTGCTAGGCACAAGTGAAAAAAAAGGTCAATGGCAGTTTTCTAAACAAGTGCACTGTAAATATTGCAAATTTTTGAAATATGTGGAATAGGGACTTCTGCTGAAATACAAATTAGTGGTCCTCTTTTCTTTGAAGATAAACTGAACTCAGTAACCCACCGCTATTATCTTGTAAATATATTTTACTTCTTCCCAGCTCGTAGCTTTGGCTCAAGTGACTAACTTGTTTTCCTTTTCAAACAGCTTTACATTCAATCATGATGCAATAAATTTGTTCCCCGTCGATCAGCCTGTGGATGTAAGTACTCTTCTACCATTTGTTAAATGTGTCAGTTAGTGCATATTTTCTTAGTTAAACTGTATAGCTTTTGGAATTAATATCTTGATGAAGTCCAGCCTACACTTATAGAGGATCTGTATCGAATTTTAAGCATGCTAGTTTATATGCGCCCTCTTTTGGAGCACTTCTATCATAGTTTGAGCTACATGAATCCAAATGCTACAAAAAATTTTTTGATATGTTTGAGCTACATTACTCCTATCATCCTGTTGTATTGGAGACCATCTCAGAATTTAAGTTCATTTGAATATATCCAACACAATACATTCGATGTTAAAAGCTAATGTTTGAAATGAGTGTTTTAACAGTGAATTTTGGTTGACTTACTATAATTTCGAAGTGGCTAGGAATTTCAAAATAATGCCAATTTTTTTTGTAGAGTTTGTTCATCATCTAAAGATTGAACATTACAAATTTGTATAGTATTTGGAATAGTGTAGCTCAAGATATGATATGGGTGTTCTCCAAAAGATGAATCTTCGAATCATCCTCGCAGGTGTTAGCCTGCATGCCTATGCAGTATGCACACAATTATATTTGTCTAAAACGGTGACATTTCTAGTTTGAATTGTTACATATTTCGAGTTCGACCCCCTAAGCATACCTGATCTGCTTGTAGTTCGAGTTTTGTTGAACACTATGCAGTTAATGCCCCGCTATATCCCCTGGCGGATTACTACCGCTTTTCTCAGATAGCCTCAAATATAATCTTTCCGCTTTAAACCCTGCTATATTTCGCTATTCCTGCTATATTGCGATATTCCTGCTATGTCTTTGATGGAAGAAATAAACCGAAAAATGACATTTATACATTATGAAAATAACAAAATCAATTTTTAATTGATTTTTTTAATATACATTTTTAGAAATAAAAATACTTTAATATTCAATTTAATTTAATTAAGTTAAATAGTAGTTTACGTTAATTTACAAATACTTGCACTTGCTTTTATTTAAAATTAAAAATGTGCTAATTATAGTTAAATTGAGCGTTAGTTTTGCATTTTATCATCGTTTGTATATTCGTAAAACGTTAAGAACGAGTTATATGTGCTACTTTAGTCATCCGCGCTATTTTCTCGTTTTATCCCTACTATGATTTTTGGATCCATTGAATTTACTAAGCGCTTTAACTGCATAGATTGAACATATTGGGTCCGATGTACCTGATCTAATTGTAATTTACTATAACCTTATGGTGGTAACTGACACATGCTTTTACTGCAGGATCTACCGATTAGTGATCTAGCAGTCTGAGATTCTAGCTGAAATGCCATATAGTGGGGAAATCTTGTTTGACCGATCACAATTTTCAAATCAAGCATTCAGTTGGCGTTCTGAATTTAATGTATATAATGCAGTTAAAGAGACGATTGTTGTTTTTCTTTTGTTAATATTATGTTTAGAACTGCGACGTTAACATAAATATGGCTAAAAGAAATAATGAGAGATGACCGTCTGCGTGTATAGTTGCTGAATTCAGATCTTAGTTGGCCTGATAAAAGGCTTCATTTTATATTTATTTAGCTTAATTACGCTGAGGTTTATTCCATAGTGCATGCTGTATAACTTCAGGACAAATATCAAGTTATTTATGAATACGCAACATGAGTTTCATATTTAATCACCTTATGTTGATTTTAATATCTGGGAACTTAGATTAAATAGGTTGTTTGTTGCTGTGCGGATTTGAACTAGAAAATGAAAGCGCTTCGATCCTTTTTTTGCTTAGGTTGTAGTGAACTTAAAATGATTTTTATTTGATTTCAGAAGGTGCATTTTAGCTTAATGTGAATGGACTGATGTTTAACGCTGGAACTTAAGACGAAGGGAAGTGTTTAAAATATTTTTTAAATGAAATGGAGGTTGGTAAGGGATTTTGGACAAGTCAAACGGGCTTAATATTCTTACCCGTACAGCAGTAGGTTAGGGATTTTGGACAAGTCAAACGGGTTTAATATTCTTAGCCCGTGCAGGAGTTTAGGTTGTGTTCGGTTCAATCTTTTTAGTTTTTGTCGTCGATACAAAATTGAAAATTATGTATATAAACCATGAAAAATGACCGTGTTAGAAAATGAAGCTAACACATAAAATGGAAAATATTTTACTTTCCATGTTTTCGAAAACAACATATAAACAACAAATATTTCACCTTTCGTCGTCCTCCAACCTCTTCGTCATCCCCTCCATGTTCCTTCCATCTCCTTCGTCGTCCGTTTCTCTCTCCGTTTTGTGGAGCTAATGTTGAAAACTCAAAATGTAAAATAAAAAAATAAACAAACGCCATCTTAATTTCTCAACAAAACAGTTGGTTTTGAAATTCTTTCTTAGCTAATGCTCAATTATTGTTACAAATATAAAATACTCAAATGGTCCATGTATGAAATGAAATAAACTTTGGTTTTAAATTCACAACTTACATAACATCCAATGCCTTGTCGTTATCATTTATCGAATAAACAACAATAAGGTAGAGAATTTCTAGCTTCCCTAATAATTCTAAGAGTTTTCTCCTTTCTATTTAATTTTCTTTAGATATTTTATTTTTGTTTTTTGTAATTTATGACTGTTTAATTATTCTACTAGGTTCTCTTCACTATTTTACATCCAAAACTATTTTTCTAATAAAATTTTCAATTATTACATTTTTTTCTTAAATCTCTTTTAATATTTTGCATTCAAACTCATAAATTTAAATCAATCACATAATCCAAAATTTAAGTCGTTTGATTGTTAATTCGTTTTTTTACAAGATCGTTACGCTATGAATTTAGACACATGGTTTTTAATCGTCAAGGCGGATCATCTAGAGAGATGGTCGGATAATCCGGGAATCAAGCATGGATGATAGTATGGAACTGTTGATATCTAGATTTACTTGGAAGAAGGTTTGAAATTGAATAAATATGAAGATACTTGGCAAAAATACTTAAAACGGTATGAGCCATTGTTTGCGAACAAATTATACAATTGTAAACAACTGTAAAATTCGTTCGTCTATCCTAAACAACAAGGATTGTTGTAGAGGGTGTCGAACTCTGGGACCAAATTATTTTATTAATAAATCCAGTCAAGTTATCCCTAACTTTTGATTGGTTGAAAACGAAGAAAATAGCAGAAATTAAATAAAAAGAGAGTTTTAACAATAAGTGAAAGCAATTAGGGAGCGATGACATAAATTAGATTAATATTCATCAATAGCCAAAAGATTAACCAGATCTAATACATGTTTCTGTCACAAACATGAATCAACGATTATAGGTTTTTAGAAACAAATATGTAAATAACGACAAGCATAGCCTATGCAGGAGCTCAGCTCTACAACCATCGGCTATCAGGACAGATTCACTATTTTATTTCTAAAGCCCTAAATATTAAATCTAAATCTGATAAGTGTTAGACCGAACTCGAATATACCCTGTGAAGGAGCACAGCTCTTAAACGACACAGGGTATGAAGGTTCAGATCTAACCCTTAATTCAGATCCAGATCTACATGTATACAGTCCTCATCTTTTGGCTATGTGATTCATATTGAATCATACTATCAGCGTCATCACCCCCTAATCAAAGGGGATTAGCTAGACATAGCTAAAGAAGAAGAGAAACAGAAATTAAATAACAAGAACATAAATAAAACTAAAACTAAATAGAAAAGAGGAAGAAGAATGATTTTATTCCAAGAAGAGAATTACAGAATAAAACCCAATGTGTTACAATGAATGAGATACAAGGTATTTATAGCTGATATGACAAATGCTAGCTAGCTAGTTACATAATGTGGGACTAAAGAAATAACCCAAATAACACATAAGCCAGTGTGAACGCAGCTTTAGAGTGAGTGGTTTAGCAAATAGGCTAGTGTGAACGCAACATGAGTAAGAGGCCTTTCTAATGAGCTAATGTGAATGCAGTTTGAGTCTTTATTGAGCCAAATCTTCTTAACTGAAATATAATTGCAACCGTTCTTCAAGCTTCAGACTCTTCAAGCTTTAGCAATTTTAAACTTCACTCTTTTTAAGCAAATTCTTCATGCTTTATCCATCAAATGCTCTAAACCATGCTCCTTGTCAACAATCTGAAAATACAGCTATAAATACAAAGTATCAATTATTTTAAAGGGAAAATAAGATAAATAAGCGGATAAAATATACACATTTACATGTATATCAAATACCCCCACACTTATCTTTTTATTCGTCCTCGAATAAACTAAACTAAGATATGTCACACTTTCGTAGGAAACACGATTGCATTTAGCGTATGCAACAAGCCGTTAAACCTCTGGGTGTCCCCAGTAGGACGAGTGTTGTCTCGTGAGGGTTTTCAGCGGATACTACCCACAAAATCCAAGCGTCTTGTGTACGCAGATAAATCAAACATTATATTTAAGGTCTTTCATATTCCAAGGATTTCACCTAACTTCAATAATAACGGTTTAGTCCCAAATTGTCCATCCCATTGTTGGTGCAAAAATGAATAAAAAATTTCAAGCTGAATCGTAATTCCTTGATAACACTGTAATTGTCTTGAAGGTTAAGAGCATGGTGTCAACCAAAGTTCTACACATCGACAATGAGCACCCAATCATTTATTCAACCCATTTTTTTTTTTTTTTGAATAATTTTTGCACCAATGTAACTGTAATGTATTGGATATGAGTTATGCATAGATGAAGGAAAATTTTTGTAAGTTCTAAAAATATTCTAGATAAGAGGGCAAGTGTATTAGTTGAATTTCAAGCTACAAAAGATAAAGTAATACTAAGGCACATATGGACCTTTTGTTTCCTTCCATCTCCTCAACTACAATCCTTGCTTCTAAGTACGGTATGTGGAATGGAAATGGATGCTTCATAGTCAAGAATGATGAAGACTATTTTATTCAGAGAGACTCTCTCTTTATTTCTTTTTTCTTTTTTTTTCCCTTTTTTTTCTATTCCTTTTTTTTCTTCTTTTTTTTCTTTTTCTTTTTTTTTCTTTTGCATGATGAATGATGAATGGAGATGGAATGATGACGTACATGATTTCATTTGATTCCTCCTCTACTACCAACACTTCATGAAAGGAAAGTTTTGTGCCCTAGTCACTCTACTTCTATAACCTTAATTCAACACACAAGTCTGGATTGATGTTATACAAAAAACTGAAAGGAATGATAAGCAAAGTTTCGTAAGATAGATAACCCATATAATATAAGATGTGGTATATGGTTATCCTACCTTAAAACAAGTACGGAATGGGTAGTGTAATATTGGTATGAAAAGTGACATGTGACATTTTTGACCTTTAAACAAAGGTTCTTGAGTATACCAATATAAGATAAACTTGTCGACACATGGATGTAAATCGACTAAAACTTGGGTTTGAATAATGTGGGGTATCGAAGAAGAACGCTACAATGAGTCATTTCTCCTTAATTGGGCCAAGTGGATTTTAGAACTTACAATTTTGAAAATTTGAGTGAAAAGAAAATATTATGCATGAAAACGAACTCAGAAAATCCAACAAATGTAGGTGCAAAATCCTTTTATTTCATGATTTTTTTTTTACTTGCACATTCTAACATGTATAACAAAGGTTGACACGCTTACTCCAGAACACAACTAACGTCTGCACAGTCTCAAGCTAGCATCTTAAAAAGACACATTACGATTCAATGAATAAATAATGTTGATTCCCATCACCCAACAATTCAACTTATCAAACAAGAACCAAGGTGTTATTTATGAATTTAAGTTAATCCTTGTTCAATGAATGACCTACTTCATAAAATTTGATTGCTGATGTAATGTAAATCCCCCCACACTTGAATGTGACTGTGTCCTCACAGTCTTAATCAGACATATCGTAGTGAAAGGGAAAAACAAATAAGAGAATATTTACATATGTACAAAAGAGGGTTAGTACGTCTTACCGAATGTGTGTGCAGAAAATACGCAGTCATCGAATAGATGAACCGGTCCACAATGGACCAATGGATCAGCCTCATTAAGCTGATGAGACACAGCTGAAGCACAGAAAACCAAATCATAAAGGATTGTATATTACGTGACAGATTTGGAAAAACAAATTTCGTTTTTTCAGAAGTTTGAGTTGCTAATTTTAAAATTTTGAGCTTACAATTGATCCTAAAATCAGATTGAATTTCTGTAGCAGCTAAAGAGAGGTCATCGGGCTGGGGTTCAACAAAAGTTTCAAAAAAAAAGTTTGACTTGTTCAGATGATGTATAAATTGAGAGACATGTGCATCGTTCTCACCCCCACACTTGTTTTGAGAAATATTGTCCGGTTTTGCTTTAATATTTGAAATTTTATTAACTAAAGGTTCATTCGTAAACCCAAAGTCAAAACCGAACAAATGAATTTTCAGTAAATTTCGAAATCGTGTTTTCTCAAAAATAGTGTCATTCCAGAAAGAGTTCATATACTGCATAAATTTATCATTGAAAAACAAGTGATCATAATGAGGTTCAGTTGAAACGATCAAATCGCAAGGAGTTTCAACAGTTTTGGAAAAATCGTCATTGTGTTCAAGATCACATTCAGCAGTTTCGTTATTATCAACCTCAAGAGTTTCAAAGTTTTCAAACATTTCATTTTCAATTTCATACCCAACAACATTATCGTCAATCAATTCAAGAATTTTTAGCTCATCAAAGTCGTCCTCACTTGAACAGTTGTTCACAACTTCATCATTTTTGTCAAGTTGACAATCTAAAGTTGCTAAATTTTCAAAATTTTCAGAATTTGATAGAGGAAGATCAAATTGAAGATTAACGTCTTCGTTTTCAAGAGAATTTAAATTCAAATCAAGCACAGGGCTTTCAACAACTTTATTAAGATTTTCATCAATTTCAAAAGTTGTTAGTTGAAAATCGTCGATTGTGGGCAAAGGTGGATTTTTATTTGAATCGTCACAAGTTTGGATCCGATTTTGTTTCTCACGAAACTTCAAGTAATCGTCAAATATGTTCGTTTGCTCAACAAAATCAAATTTATAATTATTTACATGAGAATTTTCACTTTGAAATTGTTGAGAACAAAAGTTTTCAGTAGCACCACAATTGAAATTATTTCCGTTGCCAAAATCATTTGAAAAGTGATTTACATTTACATTTCCATTTTGAATTTGAAATTCATTTTGGAGTTCAAAATTGAATTGACAAGTGTTATAATCAGAATCATTTGAATTTGGATGTGAAATTGAATTTTGATTATTTTGAAAGCTTTCACTTGAATTGTTGCACATGTATAACTTACACAATTCATTTATTTCTTTATTTTGTTGTATGCTCATTTCAAGTAAAGATTCAACATGTGTTTCAAGAGTTGAGGGCTGATCATCATTTTGAAAATTTGGTGGTGTACAAACGGGATTATCTTGAAAATTTTGAAAAGTTGGTGGCGTAAAATCCAAATTGTTTGTACAATAGTTGTTATTAAAATATCCATATGTATTTGGTGTAAAATTATATGGATTATATTGATTTTCACAACTATCGTAAAATCCGTAGGAATAAGGGAATTGAGACATTTTCAAGAAAGCTCTTAAAAAATATGTTAAAATTAACAACTTTGGATTATATGAATACAAGTCTAGGCCAGGTTCGGACAGGGATTATCAGTGTGCCACGAATCACCGTAGAAACACGACTGAAGGTTTAAGAACCTGTTTGAGTTCTTGACTCTACCGTTCCTTAGACACCTCAGAGAGTATCAATCCTAATTGTCAATTTAACAAATATTTTGTCCTATGAGCTTTGGGGAATCCTCAATTCGATTTCAAAAATAAACTTTTCAATTAATCCCATGTTCGTTTTAAAATTTTAAACCACACATCAACAGGCAAAATATTCAGTCATAGAATGAACAGTCTCAGAACAGGAAATTGCAGAAATAATTTTTTTTTTTTACAAGCAAGCCAATCTCCTGCAGAAGATTTTTACAAGCGATTTCTATATACTTTTCTTTGCAGCAGCAATCCCTGTAGAGTTAGAAAATACTCACCTTGATCGGCAGTCCGTCCAGTGCAGTTGAGTCGCGCTAGAGCATTCACACCCCACTTGGTGTGCAACCGCTCGAACACTGAATAGTCCGCTGCTTTTTTGTTGTTCTTGCTTCCTATTATTTGCTTGACTGCGCTGCGGCACGGGTTCGGGCTAGGAGCCCGAAATTTTTTTTTTAAGGCCTTTTTCTATTTTCCACCGTACCTTCCAAAATAATTAGCCCACTTGGTGTGTAACCGCTCAAGCGTTCAAATTCAACAATTTGCTTGCTCTGAATTTCTTGTATCGCTTGGTTGAATCTTCACTTCGTGTTGGCCTTTGTTTTTGAAACTCCTTCCTTTATTTTTTATTTTTTTGAATAAAAGAAATGAAATGAAAGTAAAAGAAGATGAGTGAAAATCAAAAGAAAAAGAATGTGATTTTTTTTTATATGTACTAAAAAAAATAAAAACTAAACAAAATACTCAAAGCAAGAAATAAAATATGTCCAAACACAAACAATGTCACACCTAGCTAAATTAATTTGCAAAAGATGCAAACAAAATCCAACCAGATAACCCACAATGTTAAAATGAAAACAAGTATCCACGCGGCCCACAAGAACTATATTAAAATACAGCCCAATCTAGAGCCCTTTTAAATGACTGAAACCCCCTTTCTTACGCATCAAACAAAAATCTAGTTAGTCAAGATTAAAACGAAAGCTCAGATGTCAAATTAAAACCCACCTCCTCCGATTAAAACTCTGATAATATTCAATTCAAAGCAGTCTGTTCTTAGTCAAAATCCGACGATTTCAGAGGGGATTTTCGTGGTTGCAGAGTATCTACGCGATTTAAAGTATGGTTGTCAGGAAGCGGCGATTGAGGTTCTGGCTTTTGGGTAGATTGAGGTGGATGTTTGGTCGTTTGCTGAAGCGTGGACTATAGGTTATTGATGTAGGGAAGATCTGTGGTAGTTCTGGCAGTCGCTTTTGTGTTAGCTGTTTGGCGAGGCGTGGATGGGTGCTGCGTTTTTGATTTGAGTGGTGGCTTTTGGACGTGATGAGGGTGGCAGCATAGTTTGGTGTATGGGTTTTGGTTGGTGAGGGAATTATGGTGGCTGTTAGTTTTGTAGCTCTGTGGAGGGTGAGTTGAGGTAGGCGTGTGGTTTTGGTGCCAGTCACGAAGAGGTTGGGGTTGATTGTAGAGCAGTATGTTTGAGTGAAAGGGTTATGGTATGACAATGAGGTAATGAAGATTTGTTGCCTGACTTGGTTGTGAGGTTGGTACAATAATGAAGCAGTGGAGTATTTTGTTTGAATGGATGGTCTGGACGGAAATGAATATGTGATGTGTGATATGGGGGTGAGTTTGTATAGGATGGTTTTGTTATGAAGGGCGTGTGGTTTTTTGGTTATCAGTGGTGTATTGAAATTTGCGGTGGTGGGTATTTGCGGAGGCTTGGATTGGTTGAACTGTTGGAGTAGACGCAGGTTGTTTGGATGGTTTTGCTGACAGTCTTGGATCTGTGAATGGATGGTGATGGTATCGCGGACGTGGTTTTGGTTGATGACTTGAAGAACAAATGCAGTAAAAAAGGCAGTGAATAGAAAAGAAAACAGAAAAAGAATTTGTCTATTTTTTTTTTTTAGAAATTTGTAAAAAGGAAAGAGATGAATGGAAATAAATTAGAAAAATGGCAAGCAACAGGCAAGGAAAGGGAATCAAAGAAAAATCTTTTTTTTTTTATAGAGATTTGTTGAAAAATGGAAGGCGGTGTAATGGGAAAGAAAGCAAAAGGCAATGAAAGGAAAGAAATCAAACTAAAAGTTACAAATTTTTTTCTTTCTATCTATGCTAGGAAACAAAAGGGAAAAAAAAAAAATTGTGTGTTTTTTTTAAATAATAAAATAGAAATAAAACTATAACCCGAAGAATTTAAAAATAAAAATCTTTTTGGTCCCCGGCAACGGCGCCAAAATTTGTTTGCGAACAAATTATACAATTGTAAACAACTGTAAAATTCGTTCGTCTATCCTAAACAACAAGGATTGTTGTAGAGGGTGTCGAACTCTGGGACCAAATTATTTTATTAATAAATCCAGTCAAGTTATCCCTAACTTTTGATTGGTTGAAAACGAAGAAAATAGCAGAAATTAAATAAAAAGAGAGTTTTAACAATAAGTGAAAGCAATTAGGGAGCGATGACATAAATTAGATTAATATTCATCAATAGCCAAAAGATTAACCAGATCTAATACATGTTTCTGTCACAAACATGAATCAACGATTATAGGTTTTTAGAAACAAATATGTAAATAACGACAAGCATAGCCTATGCAGGAGCTCAGCTCTACAACCATCGGCTATCAGGACAGATTCACTATTTTATTTCTAAAGCCCTAAATATTAAATCTAAATCTGATAAGTGTTAGACCGAACTCGAATATACCCTGTGAAGGAGCACAGCTCTTAAACGACACAGGGTATGAAGGTTCAGATCTAACCCTTAATTCAGATCCAGATCTACATGTATACAGTCCTCATCTTTTGGCTATGTGATTCATATTGAATCATACTATCAGCGTCATCACCCCCTAATCAAAGGGGATTAGCTAGACATAGCTAAAGAAGAAGAGAAACAGAAATTAAATAACAAGAACATAAATAAAACTAAAACTAAATAGAAAAGAGGAAGAAGAATGATTTTATTCCAAGAAGAGAATTACAGAATAAAACCCAATGTGTTACAATGAATGAGATACAAGGTATTTATAGCTGATATGACAAATGCTAGCTAGCTAGTTACATAATGTGGGACTAAAGAAATAACCCAAATAACACATAAGCCAGTGTGAACGCAGCTTTAGAGTGAGTGGTTTAGCAAATAGGCTAGTGTGAACGCAACATGAGTAAGAGGCCTTTCTAATGAGCTAATGTGAATGCAGTTTGAGTCTTTATTGAGCCAAATCTTCTTAACTGAAATATAATTGCAACCGTTCTTCAAGCTTCAGACTCTTCAAGCTTTAGCAATTTTAAACTTCACTCTTTTTAAGCAAATTCTTCATGCTTTATCCATCAAATGCTCTAAACCATGCTCCTTGTCAACAATCTGAAAATACAGCTATAAATACAAAGTATCAATTATTTTAAAGGTAAAATAAGATAAATAAGCGGATAAAATATACACATTTACATGTATATCAGCCATTGGATATGGGTCGGTACGACTTCGTCCTCCGAGATTTGATCAGTCTAGTTCGTCACATGTTTGATGGACATGGCTCGGCTCAACCATCACTTTGGGTCGCAACTCCTTGTTTTCTCTTTGGAATTCTAGGTCGATCCAAACCGAATTGCATCTATAAATAGGAGGATACGACATCCAGAAAATGGATCTTGGGGAGCTCTCTGCACGGAAGGTCAGCCAAATAAACCGCTCAACTTCTTCTCTTTACATTCTTGTAACTTAAATAGTACTATATTGTAATCTAACAGTATGAACATGATATTACCTCACAATAGATGTAAGTATATTGCCTAACAACTATGAATTTCCATGTTCTTTACTGCGTTTTGGTTATTTCTGCAGATTGTTATGTGATTTGGATCCTCAGGGTGTGTACATACAAATTTGTTACTAACGTCTTTGGTGCTTCAGGATGGAGCGGCTTTTATTGGATTTGGGTTCCTTTCGATTAGGAATGGCAACGAAGAAGAAGATGGATACTCGGGTTGAAGGAGTTGGAATGCAAGGAAGTCAAGAGACTATCTCAAGAGGAAACCTCTATATCTGTCTTACCGGGGAGGAGATAAATGGGGTGATAAAGAAATTGGAATCAAGGTTAAAACATTAAGAGAATTTGCTAAGAAAGCAAGAGGAAATGATGTCTAATTTTCTCCATCAAACTGGACAAATTTACCAGGAGGTTGGGAAGGAGATGCTAGAATCGAACCTAGAAGAACGGTAACAGCATGACTAGATTTAGGGGAAAATCCCCCTCAAACACTTTGGATTGGTACCGCTCCATACCCTTGGATCTCTATTGACCCGATTTAGGCAAGGTTCATGCCTTAGGGAAGTAGTGGAGTTGCTCTGAATGTTGAACAAACTCAGGACTTGTGAAATTGGTTTTGAAAATCAGACAGAAGGAATTCATGAAACAGGTTTTGCACAGGCAGGGATGGACCTTGCCTCTAGGACTCGGTTCGATACCGATCCTATCCCTTGGTTAGTACTAATCCAAACTTTGCAAATGAGGCTGGACGCTCTAACTCGAAAGGATTTGGTACTTGGGTCGTGGGTGCCAATGTTTATGACTAATGGCAATGTTTGGATAACGATAACAGGATTGCAGATATTATCCGGCGAGTTTTGGGAGGATGCTTAACTAAGCAAGATGTGGACAACATGAATTAGAGTCTATTTACTTCGAATATCGGGAATTTCTAGGAATCCACCGAATTTCTAACATCTGACGTTGGAAACTTATAATGGGTGGAAGGATCTGACTATCCAACTCATGAGGTACATGCGGCAGATGGAAGTGTTCGAGGCATCTGAGGATGTGATGGGAAAAATATTCCCACTCTTCTTATCGGATATATCTGCTTTATGGTTCAAAGAGTTGGAAAATGGTTTTATTGGAAGTTTAACTGAGCTTGTTAAAAGATTTACCAAGTAATTTCGGGTCCATGTCACACGGTCCAAAAAAGTAATGACCTTGACGATGGTAAAGCATAGGATATGAGAGACTATGTGGAAATTTCTAGAATGGTTCAATGCTGCAGTTGATTCGCTAGGCCGACTGAATCCATCTATGGTTTTAATGGTTACGACATCAGAAGTCTTGGATAATTTAAATTTTAAAGTTTCTTTTGATAGGGATCCCTTGAGGAATCTTGGTGAATTCTATCATGAGGATGACAGATTTTTTAGATGGGGAGATGAAGGAAAGACCGGAAAGCCCTGTAAGCTAATGCATTTAAGGATGGAGGACCGTCCAATCTTGAAAAGGATAAAGGAAAATGAAAGTTGAGGATGGATTTGGTCAATCAAATAGGAAATGAAAAAGAACATAAATTCTTTCTGTATACAGATTTGAACACAAGCTTGAAAAAAACTTTCAGGGAGACTTAGGATCGCCTTTCATTTTGACGGCCGACTATGAGGGAACCTATGAAATGGGAGTAGTCATCAGGAAAGCATTGTTTGTTTCATGATATGGATGTTCATGTTACAAATGAGTGCGGACATTTGAATTACACGATGGAGAAGCACATCAGAAATGGGAAACCAACATAATATGTTCAGAACAAGATTGCAAGGACGGAACGTGTGTAGCCGTCATCCGCATGGAATATGAGCGAGCTCATAGCTGATGATAAACATTATTAACTAAGAACGTGGGATCATTATTAACTAAGAACGTGAATTTTGGGTGGTTAAGTCGGCCTACCCATGAACGTGATCAGTGCTTGATTCCTAGGCATGCTCATAGCTGATGATAAACATTCAACTTCTTTTCTCACTTTATAAATTTGTAATAGAAATAGCTAAGCTACTTACACATGTACGATATCATTATTTGGTTCCTACTCATGCTTTGAGATGGCTGTAAACCATTAGTTTTCCTTTTTGGATTTGTAATAACTTGGATTTCAAACTTACATCAATAATATCACTTCGCGAGTATGGAATATACTTATGAGGTATGGAAGCAGAAGAGGTACTTCTACTTTATTGACTCGTTGATCGCTAAGTACGGGCTGTGCTTGGTAAGTTCCAGGACATTCTGTTAGGAGTTTAAAAAGTTGTTTGATTGGTCATCAAGTATAGATTATGCTTGGCAACGGTTGGGCTGTCTCCACAATGGGATCACTCGATCGGGTTTTTCTTGGAAAAAGCATCGAAATTAGAAAAAATGAAGATACTTGACCATAATACACAAATCGGTATAAGACACTAGATAGGGGTCGATATGGTTCTCTCCTTTTAGACCAGGTTGTCAAGTTCCTCACATATTTGATGTACATGGATTGGCTCAACATAATGCTTCGGGCTGGAACTCATCAAAGTAACATGGATTAACCATTGGATCGATGCAAGAGGTTTAAAGAAAACGGACACATCTGGATAAAGATCGAATCCTGGAAAAATTCTAATCACCTGAAAAACAGGGATTTACGCGTATATAAGGTAATCTGCCACTTTCTGAGCCAATTTCATATATGTGCCAAGGCAATGATTTCGCATCACAAAACGCGTGATTCGTACATGCGGATCAGAGGAAAAGGTGTTATCTGCCTTGCCAATCCAATTGCCAGATCCTTCGCATCCAAGTTTTTCGAACCTAATCCCCAATGCGCACATGGGGATTTTGAATCGCATCCCTGTGTGCTCAGGGCTTTTTTCGAAGTGCCAAATCATATTCGTGATTTCGAATCCCAAGTTTGTCAAAATACGGACCATGCTAGGCTAATACGCGCATGTGAAAATCGATGATTTCGCAGTGTTGATCACTTAGTCTTGAGTGCCAAATCCTGGTCGGTCCAAAGTGGCTAATCCGGTCCAGTTGATTTTGCGCAAGTGATTTTGCTTGATCGTGCTGCGTCGATCAGCAGTTTTCGAGTGATGGCAACCAGAATTAGCTAAAAACTAAAAAACTAAAATATTTTGTAAAGACCCAGAGATTCCCGCTCTAATGAATCGACCATAAACCACACAGGTCTGATTCAAAGGTTGAAAATTCTCGAATACTTTAACTTTGGGAATACAATATATTAGAACAACAACAACAGACTTTTATTACATCATGATAATACAACATCAGAGTTACAGAATATCAGAGTACATCGAATAGAGTAAATATAGCAGAAGATAAATATTACATTAAATATAATACAGTGCAGCGGAAGACCTTTCTAAGCTCTGGACACAGCTTAAAGCTTCGATCCAGGATCCTGCTAAAGAGATAAATATCTGCAAAAAGCTACTCGACTGCCCGTGTGGAAAATATGGGCACCCGAGTTTGCCATGAAACAAACTACAGGTCAGTCATGGGACTGGTATGAGAAATCTAACTTAACTAATCTAGTCATAAGGCTAATCACAGGACCAAGCCGCTAACGCGGAACGGGTTTACTCCATTGGATTGCCAGTGCATAAAATAAAGTAAATCGTTAAATAACGCAATGCTTTTTAGAAAAATGAAACCATTATAAGACCCAAGTCCCATCACACAATGCAATGCAAACCGGAGGATAGGGTTTTACCTTATAATGGTCAAAAGATGCTTGATACGATAAAACGGATTTAATATTAGTGTGTATATGTTTTAAAAACAATTCAATCATAATGTATCAATCATAGACGGCATAGTACCCCATCCTACTATGTCGCCATACTAGTTCTACAATCAAAACCGTATGGTGTCGTATTGGAAGTTGGGTTTCCATCATGAGATCGAGGATAGGGATCGTCCTCTCCGATTCGAGACACTCTAGCAAATGCCTCAGGATCACACCTATGGGCAACCCTTGGTGCGGTAGGGCCGGTCCCCACCTAACGGTAGTGGATTAGTTATGCCTGAACACACGCTTATCAGTCCTTTTGGACCTCCATTTGACCACTTCCGGCCTATAATCCCGAGGCGCCTCAAAATCCATCATCCACATAAGTAAAATGTCAGCCAGTTTAAGCACTAACACCACTCCTAGCTAGAAAGAAACGTGTGCACTCCCTATGGTCCATATCCCGTTTTTGACTCATACCGGGGTGTGAGGCTCGCGAAGTCACGCTATACACAAAGCTACGCCTAAACAGGCTATGCTTTGATCATCCCACAAGGCCCTGCTTTTCAACAAATGCCTTGATCCATGCATCTGTGCATGCCACATTGTCAATCCATACCATACCATTGATTCCTACCAATATATAACCTCTAAGCTCGTACGTCTCAGAGAAGGGTGTTAACCACCAAACATATATATATTTAGCCAAGATCAACGAATAAAGTATAAAGGAATACAACGTCAGACATATGATCCATTTACAAGTCCGTTCTGGGTCTGAATGAAACCGGAGGCACCTTATACCTCGCATATATCCGAACAATCAACAATACGTCCGGACAACTACCACTTTAACCCTGTCCTGGGCAGGAATCAGTCCAGTGCATCAGTAGTCCTCATCCATTCGATGTGAAGATCGCCGGTCTTCAACCACCGTCTTCATCTTCGACTCTTGATCGTCGTAGTAATTATTCAGAATGGGTTAAACCCGGTCTTTCTGAATAACACGCATATTTATAATCAAAAGCAAGTGCTATAAAAACACATCATATGCCACGATCCAATCCAGAATATTCTTTTAATACGATATTCACATTATTAGGGAAAGGTTCCCATTGATTTTATCAAAGATAAATTCTTTTGAATATATTCCTTAAATCATTTCATAATCTCATTCCATTTCAATCTAATTAGGAATTCATTAAAACTCAAGTCTAGTTTTAACCACACAAATCATTACATAATGATTATTCAAATTTAAGAAATTAACCTTAACTTTAATTGGGTTAAAGAACTAATGTCATTTAAAACACAGTTCACGATAAACTCAAAGTCATTTCCGTAAAATGTGGAATCTTAACAGAAATCAAATCAATATATAATCGATATAAATTTCCGTATCCGACCAATAATATAAATGGAATAACGGCAAAGCCTTTTAAATTCCATATGTAATAACGGTCTTCTTTTACAGAATCTCATCTCGATTATTATTAAATCGAATTCCATTCAATTCCAATTTAATATATTAAATTGGAAAACTTTACTTTAGGAAAATTCCATTTAAATCTTGATAAAAGATTTATAAATTCCAAATCATCTTTACACTGTCAATTGGGTTAAAGAACAAATGTCATTTAAAACATTGTTCACAATAAACCCAATCCACATTTCTTTTTATTTCAATTATCAAATATAACCGAAAACTCAAATGATCTTAATTAAAAGATTTATTCTTTTCTCAGCTGGGTTTAAGAACAATGTTATTTAAGACACCGTTCACGACAACCCAAGAATCCAATTTATCTTATTTAATTCCAATTAAATATTATTTAAATGGAAAAACTTCATTAAATCTTAATCTCAAGATTTATTCCAATTCATAACTAGTTCATATCGATAATAATATATTTTTATCTTTTCAAAAATGGAATTTTTCAATCTAAATTCTTTCTAAATCATTTATTATGCTTTAACATAATTTTTTTCCATATTTTTATTTATTTTATTAAGGCCTTTACAGTCGGTTTCCATGAACTGCCACCGAACTGCATTTACAGCGACCTTTTCTCATTTTGATTTGGACATAATTCCAAATCCAACTGTTAGATTTCAAAACTCTTATATTCATTGGAAAGCTCTTTTCGATACGAACCCAACGGCTCCTGTTTTAGAAGAATCCGATGGCCGGATCTTTCGTTACGCCAATTTAAAGTTAATGGTCGTAATTCGCGAATGGTCGCTGCACGGTGCGTTCTATTCGGACCATTAAACAAATATGTAATATAAATTATATATTTCGTCGATTTCTATTATAACCATATTTTATAAAATATTTATAAATTCATTTAAAAATGATTTTAACTTCATTTTCAATTTTAGGTAAAAATTGAATATTCTATATTTTTATTATATTAAAATATTATATCCTCAAAATATAAGATTTTGAAATCACTTCAATTTGATATTCATTTTAAAATGAAATAAAAATTGATCTATAACCCATTCGGGTTAAAATGGCGTTTCTACATAGCACGGCTTCATATTTTTTTATATTTTATCCTTCACTGGATATTATTTTAAAATATTAATTATTTTAAAATATTCTTTATTTTTAAAAGATTCTTTATTTTTAAATATCCTTTATATAAATATATTCTGAATCGGAATGCGACTCAATCCATCACCATGTAATTTCAGTTACATGTATTTCATACATTGCATGTATATGACACTAATGATAGATAAACACATAACAATCCATTCACATCCAGAGTGAGATTTATAATTGTGTGAGCGTTAAAATAAATAAATAAATAACGCTCAACATAGACTGTCAATCCAACGACTGACATATAACTAAACATCGGGACTAGTGTATCGTAACACCTCGTATTTTCTGTGAACGTATAAGTAACAAATCAGAGAATAATTAAAATATAAAATAAGAATCAAGTGAAACGGGTTGTGCCATTGCGTTCATCTCGAAATTCTGCTTGGAAACGAGTCCGATTTTTTGAGAAACGGAGTCCGTATGAGGGAGATATGGCCCTCCGAAGTTTCATAGAATTTCAGAATCGAAAACAGCTCGAAAAATTCGAATTCAAATTTGAATTCGAAATCCCAGAACAGGCTGGGCGGGAAAATTCCCGCGCATGAACCAGGTCGACCTGGGGGTCGACCATAGTGTCGACCTCCCAGGGGCCAGGTCGACCATAGTGTCGACCTGGGGGTCGACCTGGCCAGACCATTTCGACCATAGTGTCGACCTGGCGGTCGACCTTCTCCCGAAACCCAGTTTTTTTAACCTGGTTCATTCTGATGTATCCGGTCTCGTTTCTGTCTAGATTCGTCTGCCTAATCCTATATAAACAGCCCCCTAGCCTCATTTTCTGTACACAATTTCATTCTGTCTATATTCTGTCTCTGTTCTAATTAAAAATAAAAAAATGGCGTCGCTACCCTGCTGGAATCAAAACTTGGACTGATGTATCTTCTTAGAATTAAAAGCTAAATCAAATCTCAAATCCAAGTTTAGCGCTACGACAACAATTAAAGAGGAATAATTCAACATTTCTGCATCAACAACAGTTTATTATCCTTTCTTAAAACCACGAAAGGCAAGTACAGTTATTTTTTGCTATAAACTGTAATTATAATTGTGACATGATTATAAATCTAAGTCTGAGGTTATGTATATTCTTATATGTCAGATCTGTTTTTCTGTGACTATTCTGTACCTCTTTCTTCTTTCTGTTCTATAGCCAGGCTACTACGAGCCTGCGCCGAATCTCATAAGAGATTAACGCACAAACGCTAAATTTTGGGACAAATAATAATGCATATTTGGACATGAAACTGTTGCCCATGAGACTGTTGCCCATGACTATGATTCATTGACTATGAGACCATTGCCTATGACTATGATTCATTGACTACGAGACTATTGCCTATGACTATGATTCATTACTATGAGAATATTGCCTATGACATTGAATAAGAAACTATTGTGATTAGTCGCCCATGACTATTGTGGTTAGTTGCCTATAACTATTGTAGTTAGTTTCTTATGCCTATTCCCTTAATGATGCTAGATCTCATATTTATTATGTAACTTTGCTAGTTTATTCCCATTCACTGTTATGTACATCGAGCCTATAGGGCCAGTTCATGAGTATTTAGAAAACTTGTGGAAACATGTTATACGGGGATTGGGCGTAGCTTAAATCTGGCATAGCAAATATGTTGACATAATCTGAGTTGGCTATAATAGAGAATGATTTACATGTGTATTAGTCTTGGACATAAATGGTGAACTAGAATATTAAATCTAGTTTTGACATGAACTGTAAATGGGAATATTAAGGCTAAAATTTGGGGCATATATTGTATTATGAATTATAACCTTGATTTAGGCATGTAAGTTTAGGCTAAATTTATGATTGGGCAAAATATGTAAATAGAGTTTTAGATATATATATAATCTGCTAAATCTATTATCTGTTAAATCTGTTATATGGCCTAATCTGCTAGTTCTGTTATATTGCCTAAACTGCTAATTAGATTGAATTGCATAATCTGCTAATTATGTTAAATTGCCTTATCTGCTCAATCTGCTAAATAACCTAATCTGCAAGATCTGTTATCTGTTTAATCTATTGAATGACGTAATCTGTTGGAACTGAAATGCTGAAATTTGAAGTATGTGAATCTGTAGGCTCGACTTAAAATTGAGCAAAACTTGTTAATAGAACCTCGAATAATCTGCTGTAACTTGTACAGGATTTTAATCTGTTAAATAAACAGAATTAGTCTGATATCTAAAAACTCTGTATTGAAATGAATTGGCTATGACACGAGGTTAGACTCTATTTGCGGTAGAAGCCTTCCCGGAACCAACCGGCTTAACCAGCGACCGCAAACTGTCAGTATAATGTGAGAGGTCGTAGACATAACTAAAATATGCTTAGACACGAGGTTAGGTCTGGCTTGTGGCAGAAGTCTACCCGGAACCGCCCGGCATATCCAGCGACCACAAGTTACCGACCTAATGTGAGAGGTCTGTGCATTAATATTTAATTAATGCAAATCTGGGATAAATATGATGTCTAAAACGTGTTGGGAGGATAGGGTTAAACCAATTGGACTAATGAATTTAACAAACCCGTTTCGTGAATCTGTAGGCCCAATTACAAAGTTAGACAAATCTGTAAATCTGTTAAATCCGTATATCCGATCCGTTAGTCTGAAAACTTGTCTGATCTGTGAATTAGTTGATCTGAACTCTGTATGTCTGAACTTGTAAACAAGTTAATCTGAAATCTGTTAGTCTAGGGACACAAGGTTAGGAGGGTAATTACTTGTTTCGTCTGTTGTTTGGGACCCATATTAGTCAGTAACCCTTTCTGGTATCAAAACTTTGACCCAACAGTAGGTAGGGTCCGGGCACGCTTACTGAACTAATTATAAGTGGTTCATTCCGATAATGGCGAGGGGTGTTGATGGTGCGTTCCAACCGGGTCATGTGCGTGCATGGATCCCGGTCTGCTTCTGAGGATGTAAGACGCCGTGACATCTGTAAATAGGTCTGTGCCAATTGGTTGTCACTTTAGGGAGTGATACACCCTATTGTGGAGCTGACACAGGGTATTTATGTATTAGGGAGCCAGTCGCTTGGGGTAGGGTTTTAGGGTACATTTAGTTCTGTCTGTTTCTGTTGGTACCGTTTGTTTCTGTTGGGTGGCAACACCTGTCTGCGTGGTACCGTCTGTTCGGGTGGTAAAGGCCCATTTACTAGTGTACACCTAATTCTACATTCTGTTTCAGTAGGGATTAATCTACTTCTGTTTCTGTTCGGGTGGTAAAGGCCCATTATCAGCATTCTGCTTTTGTCTGTTTCTGTTCGGGTGGTAAAGGCCCATTATTAGCATTCTGTTTCTATCTGTTTCTGTTCGGGTGGTAAAGGCCCATTATTAGTGTTCTGTTTCTGTGGAAATTATTCTGTTCCCGTTTCTGCTTCAATATAGACATTAGGGTGACACCTAATCCTGTTATACTAGTATTAGTGCAGAGAAATGAAAAGCAATATTATTCTATTTCTTCTGTTTAACCTAAGTATATCTGCTACTCCTGTTACCGTTATCTCTCATCCAGTTTTATTTGCATGCCATGATTATTATTATCTGTTCATATGCTGAAAGTCACTGGACTTGCCAGACTTTATGTCTGACTTGCTTGTTTCGCCCCTTTTTCTTCCGTTTCCTCCCCAAGGTTTTCTAAGGAGGGAATACTTTAGCTTGATCCGGATTTCTTCTGCTTGAAGTACTCAGAGTGCTTAAAGTATGGCTTGACTCTTTATGGCACCTTCTGTGGGGATTATGATTTTAAAGTTTTGTACTCTGATGATTTTCTGAACAAGACTGATATTTATGTACTTGAGTTTTTGGTAAAGATGTAACCAAACTGATTTCTGTTTTCCGCTATAATAAAGTTATAATTTCTCAAGTATTGTTTATCTGTCATGTAAATTTCTGTTTTGTCTACTAAAACGCTCCACAAAAGTTAAGGCATTCCCTTTGTGAGTGACCTTAATGAAGATGGGGTGTTACATGTATGTCATCCCAGCACCCGTGTGGGGTTTTCAAACAACAGCAGTTCATCACAAATAGACTATTGGTTAATAAACTTAACCAAGTTTCACTGTTTTAAATTATAAATAAATATTTATAATTTAATTTCAACTATCATGTTAATATCAACATTTTAATGATAATGTTTTAATCTAGCCCAAAACATATTTTAACTTATGATAAATTTTCTAATAAAATATCATTTTTATTCCGACATGACATTTTCAATTCTAACCAAAATGCCATTTTTAATTCTATCATAAATGCCATTTTTAATTCTGACATTTTTATTATGATTATTACATTTGTAACAAAATGACCCTTTTTCTCTAATATAACATTTTCTAACAAAATGTTCTTTTTATTCTAATATAACCTTTTATAACAAAATATGATTTTATTTCTAGTGCAACATTTTGATTACAAAAATGGTATTTTATTCTAATGTACGCTTCATAATAAAGATGATATTTTATTCCAATGTACGCTTCATAACAAAGATGGTATCTTATTCCAATGTATGCTTCATAACAAAGATGTTATTTTATTTCTAATGTACATTTCATAACAAAGATGATATTTTATTTCTAATGCACATTTCATAACAAAGATGATATTTCTTTTCTAAATGAAAAGTCAATTTTAATTAACATACCTGATTCTAACAAAAATGATGACTCATTTTGCTAACAATTCTATCTTAACAAAATGAATAAAATAATAACTTCATTTTGTTAACAATTCCTTTTTTTTTTTTTTTTTTTTTGATGTAACATTTTATATCAAAAATGTTATTTCTTCTCTTAGCATGGCATTTTATAACAAAAATGATAATTTAACATTAATGTAACATTTTTAACTAAAAATGACGATTTTTATTCTAATATGACATTGCTAACAAAATGAGATTTTTATTCTAAAATGACATCGCTTAACAAAAATGATATTTTTGTTCTAATATGACATCGCTAACAAAAATGAGATTTTTGTTCTAAATAAACATCGCTAACAAAAATGAGATTTTTGTTCTAAATAAACATTGCTAACAAAAATTAGATTTTTGTTTTAAATAAACATTACTTGTTGGATCTAGAATAACCCTAGAGGGGGGGTGAATAGGGTTTTTCACAGTTTTTATCAAGAATTAAAAACTTAATGAGATAAATAATAATAATAAACTGATCACAGAATATAGCAGAAACAGAAATGCAGAAAATAAATCACACAAAGATATACCCAGCTTCGGCAAAACCCTGCCTACTGCTGCATTTCTAAGATTTCTACTAGGTGATAGAACAGTTCCCGCATACAAGACCATGTACACTTGCAAACCCCTGCTTCTATTCTAACCCTATGCTCAAAATCCTAGACTGATTCAAACCCCTGAATCAGATTTTCCCCAGATTACAAACCCGTGACCTGTAACTCAGATTTACAGACTCTGAAACTGACAGTCAACTCCTTGACTAAATCCCCCTAGATTTTACAGACCTAGAACTGTTCAGAAATGATTTTACAACACAATTTAACAAAAAAAATATAAACCCTAGTTTTTAAAATAAAAATAAAAAGGAGTTTATATTAAAGGGGTCATCCCCTTTTAACACATGGCTAGGTTTTTAAGCCCATTATGTCGGCCCCTTTCCATTGCTTTTGCCCGACCTCCTTTTTGTTCTGGAACTCAAAAATGGCGGCTAGGGTTTTGCAATTCCCCCCAAATCAATCGGTTTCTGAGCGAGATGATGATTGTTATTGCTTCAATTCTCTTGCGCCTTGTTTCTTCAATCTATTGCTCTCTGATTTGAGGGTTGTTCTCTGGTCTGATCGAAACTGTGAGTAATTTTGATTTTTAGTATCTGCTTGAAATTTTTTGCAAGTTGTTGTGTGGTTTCGATGCCTTAAACTGCCTGTGATGATGTGGTGTCATATAGGATTTCATATCCTTAACTTGCGCTCTGATTTCTTAAATGATTCGATCTGATTTTGTGGGATTCGATCTTCTATTTTTGCCGATGATGAATTTGGTGTGACTAAATAGGGAAAAAAAATAGAGAAACCCTAAATCACTCTGATTTCGATTAAATTGACTTGCCCTGATACTTTGCGGTTTCCACTTTTTTTTGATATTCTCGGCTTGATGACTCTTGTTGATTTACGGTGATGAATAAATTCATATATGCTGGCCCTTGATTCTCTGATTTCTCTTTAATGACTTGACTGATTGAAAGCTTTCCTCTTTTGGTTTGCCTTCGATTTAATTTCGATTTGCTGCCTTAATATGCCTCAATTTAAACACTGACTTGCTCGAGAAAGAATTGCTGAATTTGTTGCCATGAATGAATCCTTGTGTGATATTTCTGCGGTTGCCTCTTTGTGATTTTGGCTTGAATACTGACCTGCGTTGTAAATTACTGAAAAAAAATATCCATTTTTGTCAAAATAAGTTCTTGCCAAATTTTGATGAAATTATACTTGCCAAAAAAAAATGTCCACACTTTGAATTTAAAAAACTTTGCTTGATTGCCGTACTGCCTTAAAATGATTTATTGATTGAAGCGTTATTGATTTGGATTCTTGGAAAGATTAGTTGCCTTTGATTTTCCTGTTGTGTGTTTGGCAAATAAATCTCACTGTTAATGCTGCCATAAAAAAAATCTTGATTTCTTGCCATTTAAACTGATTATAAAACTTGCCAAAACCCATTTTTTTTTTTTTTATTTGACTTGCATCCACTTTTAAACTTGCCGAGTCATCAATTCATGCAGCTTCATCTGCCATGCTTAGTGTTGCCCTACCTTTTGCTGCTGTACTTGACTTTGTTTGCACCTGAAAACTTAGCATGTCCATTGCTACTTCTTAATTTTGAGTGCTACTTCACCTTTGAACCATTCTATCACTTGTACATGCATTCAGGTTGCACTATGTATCCATTAGTTTAGCTCGGCCATTCTGTTTTGTGTATTGCACCATGCTACTTTGTTGCTGTGTACTTGAGTTCCACACATGCTGGTTGAACTTGTATTGTTTATTGACCCAATTTCTTGATCATCCTTCCCTGTTAGACATTGATGCAGTTCGAATTACTGTAAGCACTTATATGTCATGTTGTCACTGTCTTGTGACCGTTGAGCTGCACACTTTGGCTCGGACTGTTTGCATGCTGTCACTGTTCACTTCATTTTGCACCATTGAACTTTGCTGAAACACCATCTGCTTGACCATGTTGATTATGACATTTGCTCACCATTCTTGAGCTCTCTTACACTTGTACATTTGCTGGACAAGTATCACCCACTGAATTGTTTCACCATATTTATGCTTGTATGTTGACTTTGCATTCTTTATGCTGTAGCATCCACTAACTTGTGCATGTTGCACCACTTTGGCCTGTTCTGTTTCACCATATATACTTGTGCATCCATATACTTTACTGTTGTCTCTTGCTTGTTCACATTGCTTGAACCAGTTTTGAAGTTTTGAGCAGCTTTGATTATTTTTGACAGTTCACTTTTGCTGTTTGACATGTATTTTCTTTTACGTATACATATGTGTATATATGCACGTATGTGTGTGTATACATGTGTGTATATACGTGAATTTTATCAGCAGACTACTGCACTGTGTTGTGGCTGATCAGAATCAACTGGTTCTGATCAGCAAACCAGTGTAGTATGTTGAGGCTGATACAGATCAGATCAAGTCAGAAAAATGATGAGAAACACACCAGAAAACTGAGGCAAATAAAATTTCAAAAAAAAAACTAAAATTCAAATCTGCATGTATTCAATTTTTATTTCTATTGCAGTGTACTGTGTGTGTGTTTCTGTGTATGACAGGTGTAGATGACTAGACTGACAGAGAAAGCTGTGAAGATAGAAGATAGAAGACAAAGACAGAGTGTCAGTGTGTCTGTATATACAAGTGAAAAAGGATATATATGAAATGTAAACTGAATGAATGTATGAGTGTTGCAGTGAGGAGCTGTGTATATATGAAATGTACTGATGTCTGTAATAAACAAGTTTGATTGAAATAAAATATCATTTTATTGTTGTCAAACAAACTTGTCTATTTTATTCTGTTTATATACAAGTACAAATATTCTGTGAATGTATAAATAGTGGAGTTACAAATAGTTGTATTGTTTGAGTATTGAAATAAAATATTTTATTTAAATAAAACACTGGTTAATATTTGAATTTCTGTACAGTCGTATTTTATTTAAATATAAATATTATATTCATTGCTGTGATGTATATATATATAACAGTACAATACCAAACACATTTATAATAGAAATATATTTGGTTGTTATCATCAAACAAAAATCATATAATTGTGTATACAATACCGTTATATACAACAATCTCCCCCTTTTGATGATGACAAACAAATAAAAGATTTTGAATATAATAAATGTGTTTGTTCGTGAATATTTGAACTCCCCCTATTTAAATGCTCCCCCTACAACAGAAACTCCCCCTATAACTATGCATGAGTGAAATGTATGAATAATTAAATTTTCAAAATTAAAAATATTCATAAAATATTCACTCATAAATCAAAATCTAATCCATTCTCCCCCTTTTGTTATCATCAAAAGGATACAGATTTTAAAATACAGATGAAAATTGACTAAAAAAATAATTTCAGTTTAAGAGGAAGAACGATCATCATAAAATTCAATCAGTCAAACAAAAATCATAATAAACTGAGAACTAGTGGCATATTTCATATTGCAGAAAATGACTGATTTATGATGGGTAAAAATGGAGAGAGTTTTATAGACAATTCATTTCCAATTATTTTCAAAGGATATTTTTTTTTTGTTTTTTTTTTTAAAAAAATGATGGATTTTGACTATAATTAATAATTCAATTTAAGTGACAAAAAAACAAATAATCTCAAATCCCAATAGCTATCAATCAACAAATCATAATACTTCATAAGATTTCAATACATTTCACAAATTAGAATATGGATTGATAGGCTAGTTTTTACATACACCAAGGAGAATTTCATATAAATCTTTATTTTATCCAAATTATTTTCTTTTCTTTTTCTTTTTAATTTAAGAGCACACTGACCACGCATAACCAGATCTTGGATTTTTAAATGAGATCAGTTGCAGCTTAAATATAAGTAATCTCGTAACCATGCATAACCAGAGCTTGGATTTTTAAATGAGGTTAGAGAAATTATTATCTTTTTCTGTTTCAAAAAGAAAAACTCCTCGATATATAAAATCAATATGGATGATAGAAAGTGTGGTAGGTACAGATATGGACTGTGAAATAAATTTCTAAATTAATTATATTATGAAATATGACCAACTGTACCGGGATTATTGCAAATTTTCAATTATCACTAACTCTGAATAATAATATAACCACAATTCCATCACAGATATTTTCACTGTTTATTTTAAAATGATTTAAAAAAAAATTAAACTCTCCACATTTATATAAAATCATAACGAATTGTAGAAGGACGATAAGTAATGAAGATGGCCGTGAGATAATTGCCAGTTCAAAGATATTATAATAGATATTCAACCATCATGAAAATCTAAATAAAATTCTCCTCTTGTTGTGAAATATACTGCAGTCACAATTCATCACAATTTCTAAATCTGGTTACAATTTTGATGAATTATAAATACAGTTTAATTTGGATATTGATTTCAATTTCTGAAAGAATAATCAATAAATAATTTTAAAATTGAAAATCAATTACAAGAGAAATATGCTGATCTATACATGACAAGAGAAAAAAAATGTGTACAGGACAGAAAGAGTGTGTGGATTTATACATTGTGAAGATTTGATTCTAAGTACAGATGGGTGAGGCAAAAATAAGGCGCTTCTGATACCACTTGGTGTCTCTATTTACGAGAAATTTTAACATGATACTGAACAAGAATGTCATAGACAAAAGAATTATAAATACAAAGCCCAATCAGACAAGATAACAGATTATCCACATGTATCAGAGCAACGGTCAGATTAAAGCAGGCAGTTATTTGAAAACAGTATCAGAGCAACACAGAACATAAAATCACGTCAGACTTGTCAGCGGATGGTCACATAAGATCATTCATGGTCCAAGATTAGAAATACCGTTTATTTGAAATCATTTGAGGAATATGAAAAATATCAGGATTTAATAAATCAATCACACCATTTTATAAATTTTTGAATTGAGATATGTGTGAGATTTAATAAATCAACAATTTCAAATGATTTTCAACAAACAAATATTTAAATCATATAACCATGAAATAACAGAGAAATTCAAGACCGAATTTTCAAAGAATTTTCACAAGAATTTTCTGACAAGTCCTCAAGAGATTTCAGATCATCTACATCAATTTTGTGAGATGATCCAAAGAAAATAATTTATTTGAAATCACTTGAATCAATGTCAAATTTTGAGATATAATGAATCAGTCACACAAGGTTAATAATTTTAGATTTAAGTGGTGTGTGAGATTCAAAATATCAGGAATTTCAGATGATTTCAAACTAAACTAATTTCAATCATAATAATCATGAATAAGAATGAAATTCAAGATGTATCACTGATTCAACCCAAATATTTTTCAAGTCAGAAATAATCAAGCCAAAAAAAAATTAATGAGATTATCAAAACTGAGAAGCAACAGTGCTGTAATGAGTATAATACTTTAAGCGTTTCCAAAATGAATTGGAAGGAACAGCATAAGTGTGTGAAATTTCATTAATTATTCAGATCTTCAAAAATTTAGAATTCTAGTTAACAGTGTTCAAGATATGATGTGAATGCTTCAGCACTGTTATGAATTCAAGAATAAAATAAACTTCTAAACAATCGCAGATAATTACAAGATTAAATTCAGAATCTGGAAATAATTATAAACAAGAGAGTTTTATTCAAATGAATTTCCAGAAAATCATGAGAACTGCAATTGGAAGTTTATGAAGCACAGGATAAACAAAGAGATATGGCAGTGACAAATTAAATAAAAACAAATAAAAGAAAATAAAAAAGAAAGGGGTAGAAGAAGCAGAAATAAACAATGAAAAAAAATATTTACAAGGATGAGGTTAGAAATCGTACCTGATTCACAGAAGACGTTGTGGATCTCTAACTCATCAGATCTAGGCTAAAGGAACTGTAAATGATGCAAAATTATAGACCAGCTTTATTTCAAATTTCCCTTCAGCACAGCAGTTCCTCAGCCACCATCAATACCTAACAGTTTAAAGGATCGAGTGGTCTAACAAAATTAGTAAAACCACTCACAGTTGTATTCATAGCTTTAGGTACCCAAACCTGCTTGTATAACAAACCATCAGAATTAACCTTTGTACCCTTTGGAACCCAAATCTGCTTGAATTTAGTCAAAGTCGTTTTATTTTTATTCGGGATCCAAGATTGTTTAAATGGTTTATTATAAAACGATTTCTCATCACAATTTCGATTCAAAAAACCTTTGAAATTTTCAGAGTTCAAATTTTCAATGTAGTTCTTTCCAAAGCAATTTGAGGGATTTTTCAAATCATTTGAATTTTGTTTTCCAAAAACATTATTCTTCCCAAAACCAAGACCACGTTTATTTCCAACAGAAAGTTGGTTTTTCAACAACATATTCAAAGATTTTTCACCGTTTGAAAATTTTGATAAAATTGTTTCAAGTTGTTGAATTTCAGTTTTAAGATCATCGTTTTCTTTTATTAAATCTGAACAACGACTTTTAGTGATCTTATATCTTTCAAACTCAGATTCCAAAGCCAAATTTTCATCATTAAGCAATTTGATTTTGGTTTGGGACTTAGCCATTTCAGAATCAAAATATTTTCGACTTCCAGATTCAAGTTTCTTCCAATTTTCAATTTCGATTTCAAGCTCTTTCAAAATCAGATCTGTTTTCAACAAACTATCATTTTCAGCGTTTTCATGTTTGGAATTTTTGATAGCCTTGAAATTTATAAATTCCTTTTGTAAACAGTTGTTTGTATCTTTTAGCTCAATCTCGTTATCTTTTAAAATTAAAATTTCTTCTTCAAGCCTTCGAACATTATTATTGAAATGAACGAGATCAGTTTTTAATTTCAAACAATTTTCACAATTAGAATTTTCAAATTTCACGACATTTGACAATTTCGATTCCAAACAATTTATCTTGTTGGTCAACTCAGAATTTATAGATTTCAGAAATTTATTTTTCGATTGGAGTTTGTCAACAGATTTGGTTAAATCAACACAAAAATAAACCAGATCTTCATATGAAAAATTTCTTATCTCATCATCTGTTGAGTCTTCATCAGCTGATTCATCTGTTGAACAAGGATCTGAATCTGAGTTGACAGTTGAGGGTTTTGAGAAGTTGTTGTCGTTTCCATATCTTGTAGTTAGAGCTGTCCAAATATCCTGCGCAGTTAAACAATGAGAAATCAGACTGTATTGATTATCATCAAGGTGAGAATACAGAATATGTGTAGCACGAGAATTAGAAGCTTTATCTACCATGTCAAACCCATTGATAACAACATCCCAACATTTAATATCAACAGATTTTAAATAAAATTCCATTTTGGATTTCCAGTTTAAAAAATCTGTTCCAGTAAAAATAGTTGGAGATGAGCTGGACTGACTCTCCATCGACTGACAACTAGGATTCACCATTTCTCTAGAGTTAAAGAATACCTGCTCTGATACCACTTGTTGGATCTAGAATAACCCTAGAGGGGGGGGGGGGTGAATAGGGTTTTTCACAGTTTTTATCAAGAATTAAAAACTTAATGAGATAAATAATAATAATAAACTGATCACAGAATATAGCAGAAACAGAAATGCAGAAAATAAATCACACAAAGATATACCCAGCTTCGGCAAAACCCTGCCTACTGCTGCATTTCTAAGATTTCTACTAGGTGATAGAACAGTTCCCGCATACAAGACCATGTACACTTGCAAACCCCTGCTTCTATTCTAACCCTATGCTCAAAATCCTAGACTGATTCAAACCCCTGAATCAGATTTTCCCCAGATTACAAACCCGTGACCTGTAACTCAGATTTACAGACTCTGAAACTGACAGTCAACTCCTTGACTAAATCCCCCTAGATTTTACAGACCTAGAACTGTTCAGAAATGATTTTACAACACAATTTAACAAAAAAAATATAAACCCTAGTTTTTAAAATAAAAATAAAAAGGAGTTTATATTAAAGGGGTCATCCCCTTTTAACACATGGCTAGGTTTTTAAGCCCATTATGTCGGCCCCTTTCCATTGCTTTTGCCCGACCTCCTTTTTGTTCTGGAACTCAAAAATGGCGGCTAGGGTTTTGCAATTCCCCCCAAATCAATCGGTTTCTGAGCGAGATGATGATTGTTATTGCTTCAATTCTCTTGCGCCTTGTTTCTTCAATCTATTGCTCTCTGATTTGAGGGTTGTTCTCTGGTCTGATCGAAACTGTGAGTAATTTTGATTTTTAGTATCTGCTTGAAATTTTTTGCAAGTTGTTGTGTGGTTTCGATGCCTTAAACTGCCTGTGATGATGTGGTGTCGTATAGGATTTCATATCCTTAACTTGCGCTCTGATTTCTTAAATGATTCGATCTGATTTTGTGGGATTCGATCTTCTATTTTTGCCGATGATGAATTTGGTGTGACTAAATAGGGAAAAAAAATAGAGAAACCCTAAATCACTCTGATTTCGATTTAATTGACTTGCCCTGATACTTTGCGGTTTCCACTTTTTTTTGATATTCTCGGCTTGATGACTCTTGTTGATTTACGGTGATGAATAAATTCATATATGCTGGCCCTTGATTCTCTGATTTCTCTTTAATGACTTGACTGATTGAAAGCTTTCCTCTTTTGGTTTGCCTTCGATTTAATTTCGATTTGCTGCCTTAATATGCCTCAATTTAAACACTGACTTGCTCGAGAAAGAATTGCTGAATTTGTTGCCATGAATGAATCCTTGTGTGATATTTCTGCGGTTGCCTCTTTGTGATTTTGGCTTGAATACTGACCTGCGTTGTAAATTACTGAAAAAAAATATCCATTTTTGTCAAAATAAGTTCTTGCCAAATTTTGATGAAATTATACTTGCCAAAAAAAAATGTCCACACTTTGAATTTAAAAAACTTTGCTTGATTGCCGTACTGCCTTAAAATGATTTATTGATTGAAGCGTTATTGATTTGGATTCTTGGAAAGATTAGTTGCCTTTGATTTTCCTGTTGTGTGTTTGGCAAATAAATCTCACTGTTAATGCTGCCATAAAAAAAATCTTGATTTCTTGCCATTTAAACTGATTATAAAACTTGCCAAAACCCTTTTTTTTTTTTTTTATTTGACTTGCATCCACTTTTAAACTTGCCGAGTCATCAATTCATGCAGCTTCATCTGCCATGCTTAGTGTTGCCCTACCTTTTGCTGCTGTACTTGACTTTGTTTGCACCTGAAAACTTAGCATGTCCATTGCTACTTCTTAATTTTGAGTGCTACTTCACCTTTGAACCATTCTATCACTTGTACATGCATTCAGGTTGCACTATGTATCCATTAGTTTAGCTCGGCCATTCTGTTTTGTGTATTGCACCATGCTACTTTGTTGCTGTGTACTTGAGTTCCACACATGCTGGTTGAACTTGTATTGTTTATTGACCCAATTTCTTGATCATCCTTCCCTGTTAGACATTGATGCAGTTCGAATTACTGTAAGCACTTATATGTCATGTTGTCACTGTCTTGTGACCGTTGAGCTGCACACTTTGGCTCGGACTGTTTGCATGCTGTCACTGTTCACTTCATTTTGCACCATTGAACTTTGCTGAAACACCATCTGCTTGACCATGTTGATTATGACATTTGCTCACCATTCTTGAGCTCTCTTACACTTGTACATTTGCTGGACAAGTATCACCCACTGAATTGTTTCACCATATTTATGCTTGTATGTTGACTTTGCATTCTTTATGCTGTAGCATCCACTAACTTGTGCATGTTGCACCACTTTGGCCTGTTCTGTTTCACCATATATACTTGTGCATCCATATACTTTACTGTTGTCTCTTGCTTGTTCACATTGCTTGAACCAGTTTTGAAGTTTTGAGCAGCTTTGATTATTTTTGACAGTTCACTTTTGCTGTTTGACATGTATTTTCTTTTACGTATACATATGTGTATATATGCACGTATGTGTGTGTATACATGTGTGTATATACGTGAATTTTATCAGCAGACTACTGCACTGTGTTGTGGCTGATCAGAATCAACTGGTTCTGATCAGCAAACCAGTGTAGTATGTTGAGGCTGATACAGATCAGATCAAGTCAGAAAAATGATGAGAAACACACCAGAAAACTGAGGCAAATAAAATTTCAAAAAAAAAACTAAAATTCAAATCTGCATGTATTCAATTTTTATTTCTATTGCAGTGTACTGTGTGTGTGTTTCTGTGTATGACAGGTGTAGATGACTAGACTGACAGAGAAAGCTGTGAAGATAGAAGATAGAAGACAAAGACAGAGTGTCAGTGTGTCTGTATATACAAGTGAAAAAGGATATATATGAAATGTAAACTGAATGAATGTATGAGTGTTGCAGTGAGGAGCTGTGTATATATGAAATGTACTGATGTCTGTAATAAACAAGTTTGATTGAAATAAAATATCATTTTATTGTTGTCAAACAAACTTGTCTATTTTATTCTGTTTATATACAAGTACAAATATTCTGTGAATGTATAAATAGTGGAGTTACAAATAGTTGTATTGTTTGAGTATTGAAATAAAATATTTTATTTAAATAAAACACTGGTTAATATTTGAATTTCTGTACAGTCGTATTTTATTTAAATATAAATATTATATTCATTGCTGTGATGTATATATATATAACAGTACAATACCAAACACATTTATAATAGAAATATATTTGGTTGTTATCATCAAACAAAAATCATATAATTGTGTATACAATACCGTTATATACAACCTAACAAAAGTGATAATTTTATACATCAGTTCTAATTTAGACGAAAGTGACATTTTTATATGTCAGTTCTAATTTAACAAAAGTGACAAATTTTATGTATACAAATTCTACATTAACATGACAAATAAAAATGATGTTTTTATTTGTATACAAATCTATTTTTAACATGACACATAAAAAGAATGTTTTTGTCGTCTAACAAATTATGACATATTTCATGTTCCTAATTGATAACAAAAGAATGATTTTGATCATCCAACAATTTATAACCATTTACATGTTCCTAAATGCCAATAAAGGACTGATTTTTTATCATCTAATAAATTATGTCAATTTACATGTTCCTAAATGTAAATAAAAATTTATTTTTTTATCGCTAATCAAAATATGTCAATTTATGTTCCTACATGATGATTAAAAGTAATTTTTTATTTCATAAACAAAATATGGCGACTTGGTTTTCTACTTGACAAAAAAAAGAAAATTCTTATTGCAATTCAAATTATGACGGTGTGTTTTACTACCTAACCTCATAAAAAAAATCATCTCAACAAAATCATCCCATTTAGATTTCATACAATCAACAATATGAATTTTAATAACGTACATATATAAATTTCACATCTAAATCAATAGCTAAATTTAAATTTTAAATTCAAAATCTCGCCTTGTTTTGGAATTCCTCAAAATTGTAGATCGTTCAATTTCTGCTTTGGTCTATTCTGTTGTGTAGATCTGGTTGTTGCCATTCTAACGGATCTGAGTTTGTTCAATTCTGATAAGGATTGAATAAAATACAACATTTTATACATTGGTATATATATATTATTAAAATAACAACACTTGATTAGTGTTACTGATTACATTTAGGTGGGAATATAGTCGGCTTCTTCTTCCTGATGTTCATGTTATCATCAATTACTGGAACCCATCTGTCGCCCTCTTCCTCCGTTACGTGCGCCACCACCAGTCATCTGGTCCCACATTCGATCACCCCCCTCGACGCGCCATCCAGCACCGCGCCACCCCTCCGGTCCTCAGCCAACTCGGCCCCACGTCCAGCATTGAAAACCCATCCCAACGTCCAACCTTTCAACCCAAATTCAAATGAAATATACCACGAAATCCGATCATAGCCATATGGATTCGAAGATCTTGAAAAGGTATATGGATTTGCTTTGAATTCATGTTTCAATTTAGAATGTATTGAGATATTTAACAAATTAAAGAGGGATCATTTCGGCCATTCGTTTGCAAAGAACAGCGGTTGTAATTCTGAAATTAGGGTTACTCGTATTGGCACCGTATTTATAAGTGTATATATAGTGTATTTTTATACTATTTAATTTCTTTTAATTCGAAAATATCTGTTTCTTGATACGAACTCCAAATTAAACCCACCAAGTGTCGCCCCTAGCCAATAACCCCCTTCCCGGACACAATGGAATATGTTTCGTAATCCAATTTGGCTGTTACGATATGTTTTTCTTTAAAATAAAATATAAATCAATATATTAAATTTAAACGTACGTTTTAAATTACCGCGGCTACATACTGCCTCTAAAAATTCCAGAAAAATTATTTCTGGCTTTCTCTTGACGATACGGTCCTAACAAAACTAATTTCGTCGAATTCCGAGACCATTTGAAAAATGGCTATTTTCAAGTCGTTTAAATTTGATTGAAATGGTCAAAACACGTTTTCTTTTGTCACGCTCACATATTAATTCGAAAAATTATGAAAATTGAAATCTAGCAATAATTTGACATTCCGGTTCCAAAAAAAGTGGTTTTGTCAAAAACCGAGGTCGTTTGTAAAATGGCTATTTTTAACGACTGTATATTATATTAAAATATATATAAATTATACAACGACTTTTCTAAAATTTAAACTGGACATAACTTACAAATTATAAAGTGAAATTTCAATTTTTCAGATTCGTTAGAAAGATATGATTAAATAGATTTAAATATTTCTAGTTTTACTGAAATCCGATTTATTTTGAATCATGTACATTCAACTAAAGTTTAAAATCAAATTTTCAAACTACAGTGCTATTTCTAACTCCTTTTATAATTAAATTAAAATTATATACTCTAACTTTGATTTAAATAAATTTTTAGTCGTTATTATTTAAAATAGACCATTTTAAATATTAAAATCCATTAAAATTTCTAAAATAAATTTTTTTAAATATGCCCCAAAATTCCGGGTTGTTACAATCTCCCCCCCCTTAAATCTTTTCGTCCTCGAAAAGGAACAAAGCTGAAAGTTGTTTAATTAACTAACTCAATTTTTTTTTCTATAATTTTATTAGTTTCAATAATTTTATTAGGTGATTAACTTTTCAATTATATAACTTTTATATAATCAAAATCATATTTTATAAAATCAGATTATATATATAATCACAAATACGTTAATTATAATCCTGGCACTCTCAACTCATTCTAGGGCATTACTAACCCCATCTCTAATGAGTTTTCTCATTCTAGGATACTGCTGATCCTATCTCTAGTGAGTATTCTTGTTGGATATTACTAATCCAATCTCTGATGAGTCTTTTGTTCAGTTCTAACGAGTTGTACCCCAAATATTTGAGCTAACCTGCGCTTTGATACCAACTATAAAGACCGGAGATTCCCGCTCTAAAGAATCGACCATAAACCACACAGGTTTGATTCAAAGGTTGGAAATTCTCGAATACTTTAACTTTGGGAACATAATACATTAGAACAACAACAACAGACTTTTATTACATCATGATAATACAACATCAGAATTACAGAATATCAGAGTACATCGAATAGAATAAATACAGCGGAAGAAAAATATTACATTAAGTATAATACAGTGCAGCGGAAGACCTTTCTAAGCTCTGGACACAGCTTAAAGCTTCGATCCACGATCCTGCTAAAGAGATAAATATCTGCAGAAAGCTACTCGACTGCCCATGTGGAAAATATGGGCACCCAAGTTTGCCAGTGAAACAAACTACAGGTCAGTCATGGGACTGGTATGAGAAATCTAACTTAACTAATCTAGTCATAAGGCTAATCACTGGACCACGCCGCTAACGCGGAACGGGTTTACTCCATTGGATTGCCAGTGCATAAAATAAATTAAATCGTTAAACAATGCAATGCTTTTTAGAAAAATGAAACCATTATAAGACCCAAGTCCCATCACACAATGCAACGCAAACCGGAGGATAGGGTTTTACCTTATAATGGTCAAAAGATGCTTGATACGATAAAAGGAATTTAATATTAGTGTGTATATGTTTTAAAAACAATTCAATCATAATGTATCAATCATAGACGACATAGTACCCCATCCTACTATGTCGCCATATCAGTTCTACAATCAAAACCGCATGGTGTCGTATTGGAAGTTGGGTTTCCATCATGAGATCGAGGATAGGGATCGTCCTCTCCGATTCGAGACACTCTAGCAAATGCCTCAGGATCACACCTATGGGCAACCCTTGGAGCGGTAGGGCCGGTGCCCACCTAACGGTAGTGGATTAGTTATGCCTGAACACACGCTTCTCGGTCCTTTTGGACCTCCATATGACCACTTCCGGCCTATAATCCCGAGGCGCCTTAAAATCCATCACCCACATAAGTAAAATGTCAGCCAGTTTAAGCACTGATACCACTCCTAGCTAGAAAGAAATGTGTGTACTCCCTACGGTCCATATCCCGTTTTTGACTCATACCGGGGTGTAAGGCTCGCGAAGTCACGCTATACACAAAGCTATGCCTAAACAGGCTATGCTTTGATCATCCCACAAGGCCCTGCTTTTCAACAAAAGCCTTGATACATGCATCTTGGCATGCCACATTGTCAATCCATACCATACCATTGATTCCTACCAATATATAACCTTTAAGCTTGTACGTCGCAGAGAAGGGTGTTAACCACCAAGCAGATATATATTTAGCCAAGATCAACGAATACAGTATAAAGGAATACAACGTCAGACATACGATCCATTTACAAGTCCGTTCTGGGTCTGAACGAAACCAGAGGCACCTTATACCTCGCATATCCGAACAATCAACAATACGTCCGGACAACTACCACTTCAACCCTGTCCTAGGCATGAATCAGTCCAGTGCATCAGTAGTCCTCATCCATTCGATGTGAAGATCGCCGGTCTTCAACCACCGTCTTCATCTTTGACTCTTGATCGTCGTAGTAATTATTCAGAGTGGGTTCAACATGGTCTTTCTGAATAACTCGCGTATTTATAATCAAAAGCAAGTGCTATAAAAAAACATCATATGCCACATTCCAATCCAGAATATTCTTTTAATAAGATATTCACATTATTAGGGAAAGGTTCCCATTGATTTTATCGAAGATAATTTTTTTTGAATATATTCCTTAAATCATTTCATAATCTCATTCCATTTCAATCTAATTAGGAATTCATTAAAACTCAATTCTAGTTTTAACCACACAAATCATTACATAATGATTATTCAAATTTAAGAAATTAATCTTAACTTTAATTGGGTTAAAGAACTAATGTCATTTAAAACACAGTTCACGATAAACTCAAAGTCATTTCCGTAAAATGTGGAATCTTAACAGAAATCAAATCAATATATAATCGATATAAATTTCCATATCTGACCAATAATATAAATGGAATAACGACAAAGCCTTTTAAATTCCATATGTAGTAACGGTCTTCTTTTACAGAATCTCATCTCGATTATTATTAAATCGAATTGCATTCAATTCCAATTAATATATTAAATTGGAAAACTTTACTTTAGGAAAATTTCCATTTAAATATTAATAAAAGATTTATAAATTCCAAATCATCTTTACACTGTCAATTGGGTTGAAGAACAAATGTCGTTTAAAACACCATTCACGATAAACCCAATCCACATTTCTTTTTATTTCAATTATCAAATATAATCGAAAACTCTAATAATCTTAATTAAAAGATTTATTCTTTTCTCAGCTGGGTTTAAGAATAATGTTATTTAAGACACCGTTCACGACAATCCAAGAATCCAATTTATCTTATTTAATTCCAATTAAATATTATTTAAATGGAAAAACTTCATTAAATCTTAATCTCAAGATTTATTCCAATTCATAACTAGTTCATATTGATAAAAATATATTTTTATCTTTTCAAAAATGGAATTTTTCAATCTAAATTCTTTCTAAATCATTTATTATGCTTTAACATAATTTTTTCCATATTTTTATTTATTTTATTAAGGCCTTTACAGTCGGTTTCCATGAACGGCCACCGAACTGCATTTACAGCGACCTTTTCTCATTTTGATTTGGACATAATTCCAAATCCAACAGTTAGATTTCAAAACTCTTATATTCATTGGAAAGCTCTTTTCGATACGAACCCAACGGCTCCTGTTTTAGAAGAATCCGATGGCCGGATCTTCCGTTACGCCAATTTAAAGTTAATGGTCGAAATTCGCGAATGGTCGCTACACGGCGCGTTCTATTTGGACCATTAAACAAATATGTAATATATATTATATATTTCGTCGATTTCTATTATAACCATATTTTATAAAATATTTAAAAATTCATTTAAAAATGATTTTAACTTCATTTTCAATTTTAAGTAAAAATTGAATATTCTATATTTTTATTATATTAAAATATTATATCCTCAAAATATAAGATTTTGAAATCACTTCAATTTGATATTCATTTTAAAATGAAATAAAAATCGATCGATAACCCATTCGGGTTAAAATGGCGTTTCTACATAACACGACTTCATATTTTTTATATTTTATCCTTCACTGGATATTAATTTAAAATATTAATTATTTTAAAATATTAATTATTTTTAAAAGATTCTTTATTTTTAAATATCCTTTATATAAATATATTCTGAATCGGAATGCGACTCAATCCATCACCATGTAATTTCAGTTACATGGATTTCATACATTGCATGTATATGACACTAATGATAGATAAACACATAACAATCCATTCACATCCAGAGTGAGATTTTTAATTGTGTGAGCGTTAAAATAAATAAATAAATAACGCTCAACACAGACTGTCAATCCAACGACTGACATTTAACTAAACATCGGAACTAGTGTATGTTATCCCAACACCCGTGTGGGGTTTTCAAACAACAGCAGTTCATCACAAATAGACTATTGGTTAATAAACTTAACCAAGTTTCACTGTTTTAAATTATAAATAAATATTTATAATTTAATTTCAACTATCATGTTAATATCAACATTTTAATGATAATGTTTTAATCTAGCCCAAATCATATTTTAACTTATGATAAATTTTCTAATAAAATATCATTTTTATTCCAACATGACATTTTCAATTCTAACCTAAATGCCATTTTTAATTCTATCATAAATGCCGTTTTTAATTCTATGACATTTTTATTATGATTATAACATTTCTAACAAAATGTCCCTTTTTCTCTAATATAACATTTTCTAACAAAATGTTCTTTTTATTCTAATATAACCTTTTATAACAAAATATGATTTTATTTCTAATGCAACATTTTGATAACAAAAATGGTATTTTATTCTAATGTACGCTTCATAACAAAGATGGTATTTTATTCCGATGTACGCTTTATAACAAAGATGGTATTTTATTCCAATGTACGCTTCATAACAAAGATGTTATTTTATTTCTAATGTACATTTCATAACAAAGATGGTATTTTATTTCTAATGTACATTTCATAACAAAGATGGTATTTCTTTTCTAAATGAAAAGTCAATTTTAATTAACATACCTGATTCTATCAAAAATGATGACTCATTTTGCTAACAATTCTATCTTAACAAAATGAATAAAACAATAACTTCATTTTGTTAACAATTCTTTTTTTTTTTTTTTGATGTAACATTTTATATCAAAAATGTTATTTCTTCTCTTAACATGGCATTTTATAACAAAAATGTAACATTTCTAACTAAAAAAGACGATTTTTATTCTAATATGACATTGCTAACAAAATGAGATTTTTATTCTAAAATGACATCGCTTAACAAAAATGATACTTTTGTTCTAATATGACATCGCTAACAAAAATGAGATTTTTGTTCTAAATAAACATCGCTAACAAAAATGAGATTTTTGCTCTAAATAAACATCGCTAACAAAAATGAGATTTTTGTTCTAAATAAACATTGCTAACAAAAATGAGATTTTTGTTATAAATAAACATTGCTAACAAAAGTGATAATTTTATACATCAGTTCTAATTTAGACGAAAGTGACATTTTTATATGTCAGTTCTAATTTAACAAAAGTGACAAATTTTATGTATACAAATTCTACATTAACATGAGAAATAAAAATGATGTTTTTATTTGTATACAAATCTATTTTTAACATGACACATAAAAAGAATGTTTTTGTCGTTTAACAAATTATGACATATTTCATGTTCCTAATTGACAACAAAAGAATGATTTTGATCATCCAACAATTTATAACCATTTACATGTTCCTAAATGCCAATAAAGGATTGATTTTTATCATCTAATAAATTATGTCAATTTACATGTTCCTAAATGTAAATAAAAATTTATTTTTTTATCGCTAATCAAAATATATCAATTTATGTTCCTACATGATGATTAAAAGTAAATTTTTATTTGATAAACAAAATATGGAGACTTGGTTTTCTACTTGACAATAAAAAGAAAATTCTTATTGCAATTCAAATTATGACGGTGTGTTTTACTACCTAACCTCATAAAAAAAAATCATCTCAACAAAATCATCCCATTCTGATTTCATACAATCAACAATATGAATTTTAATAACATACATATATAAATTTCACATCTAAATCAATAGTAAATTCAAATTTTTAATCGAAATCTCGCCTTGTTTTGGAATTCCTCAAAATTGTAGATCGTTCAATTTCTGCTTTGGTCTATTCTGTTGTGTAGATCCGGTTGTTGCCATTCTAACGGATCTGAGTTTGTTCAATTCTGATAAGAATCGAATAAAATACAACATTTTATACATTGGTATATATATATTATTAAAATAAGAACACTTGATTAGTGTTACTGATTACATTTAGGTGGGAATATAGTCGGCTTCTTCTTCCTGATGTTCACGTTATCATCAATTACTGGAACCCATCTGTCGCCCTCTTCCTCCCTTACGTGCGCCACCACCAGTTATCCGGTCCCACATCCGATCACCCCCCTCGACGCGCCATCCTGCTCCGCGCCACCCCTCTGGTCCTCAGCCAACTCGGCCCCACGTCCAGCGTCGAAAACCCATCCCAACATCCAGCCTTTCAACCCAAAATTCAAATGAAATATACCACGAAATCCGATCATAGCCATATGGATTCGAAGATCTTGAAAAGGTCTATGGATTTGCTTTGAATTCATGTTTTAATTTAGAATGGATTGAGATATTTTAACGAATTAAAGAGGGAGCATTTCAGCCATTCGTTTACAAAGTACGGCGGCTTTAATTCTGAAATTAGGGTTACTCGTATTGGCACCGTATTTATAAGTGTATATATAGTGTATTTTTATATTATTTAATTTCTTATAATTCGAAAATATCTGTTTCTTGATACGAACTCCAAATTAAACCCAACAAGTGTCGCCCCCAGCCAATAACCCCTGTCCCGGACACAATGGAATATGTTTAATAACCCAATTCGGCTGTTATGATATGTTTTTCTTTAAAATAAAATATAATTCAATATATATTAAATTTAAACGTACACTTTAAATTACCGGGGCTACATACTGCCTCTAAAAATTCCAGAAAAATTATTTCTGGCTTTCTCTTGACGATACGGTCCTAACAAAACTAATTTCGTCGAATTCCAAGACCGTTTGAAAAATGGCTATTTTCAAGTCGTTTAAATTTGACTGAAATGGTCAAAACACGTTTTCTTTTGTCACGCTCACATATTAATTTGAAAAATTATGAAAATTGAAATCTAGCAATAATTTGACATTCCGGTTCCAACAAAGTTGGTTTCGTCAAAAACCGAGGTCATTTGTAAAATGGCTATTTTTAAGGACTGTATATTATATTAAAATATATATATAAATTATACGACTTTTCTAAAATTTAAACTGGACATAACTTACAAATTATAAAGTGAAATTTCAATTTTTCAGATTCGTTAGAAAGATATGATTGAACAGATTTAAATATTTCTGGTTTTACTGAAACCCGATTTATTTTGAATCATGTACATTCAACTAAAGTTTTAAATCAAATTTTCAAAGTACAGCGCTATTTCTAACTCCTTTTATAATTAAATTAAAATTATATACTCTAACTTCGATTTAAATAAATTTTTAGTCGTTATTATTTAAAATAGACCAATTTAAATATTAAAATCCATTGAAATTTCTAAAATAAAAATTTTAAATTGGCCCCAAAATTCCGGGTTGTTACATATTTTGCCTCAACGAGGTTTGTCAGGTGATCGGACCGAGATGCTCAAGGATTTTGAGCTAATCGGACTGAGTCGGTCACATATTTTCAACTTGCTGGGTTTTCCAAGTTTTTAACTACTTTTCTAACCCAATAACGCTGATTTCAGGAATTGACGTTAATTCCAACCTTTTTCGAACACTTTGCGACATCGACCAAATCGCTTTGTGTTTTCCAACGAACGTTCTTGAATCACGAGCGCGTCGCTAACCATAAACTTGACATGTGACTACTTTGCCAAAAAGTGGGTCAACAACTATTAAATAATATTCACTTAATTTCATTTTACTGTATCAGAGGTTTACATTTTAACATAACATACCAATAATGCAGCAGAAATAAATAATATATATGGTCTTCAACTCCCTCTTCATGTTCAAAAATAAAGGTGTTCAAAATGTTGAAAAACTTGGTCTGACCCGAGCAATAATGCAAAAACAAAACACTCGGATTAGGGCTAACATTCTGATGTAAGTAAATCAACTCAAGTGAAATGTTTAAGGACAACATACAAGTAATTCAACCAGTGAAATATCAAATTTAAGTAAACATCGTATTTCATGTCATAAATTGGTTCAGTTCAAACACTAAATTTCGCTATCGTTTTTTTTAATGCAAAGTCAAATAAAATTCCAGATTCAAGTTCAAGTTCAAATTCCCATATTTAAAGATAGTTCATTTTCAAAATTCATTATTATTTTTTATTTCCATATCACGATTTATCTCAATGAAACTTTATTTTCAAACAGTTTGGGATTTTTTTCTGCTCGAATTGTATATAAAGCTATTTAAATTATTTTTATGAACATAATAGTGGATTTTTTTTATATAGTAGTCTAATAGTTATGAAATATAAATAATTAAAATTAATAAAATTTAATCGTATTAAAACAGTGAAAAATATAAATAGTTAAGTTTAAGATAAAGTAAAATAAGGTTTAATTATGAAATATAAATAGCTAAATTTAGCATAAAAGTAGCTTAAGTGAAATATTTACAAAATATAAATAGTAGCATGAAAATAAATAGTTAAAGGGAAATTAGTTTAAATGTAATAGTTAATATAAAATAATACTAAATTAAAACATTTCTATAATCCAGTCTAATCCAAATATCCAATATCTCCATAATTCTACTTAACATTAATTCACGTTTCAAATTTCGATTTCAAATCAACATAAAGCTTAATCTGTTAAAATTCAAAACATGCAGTCAAATTCCAATTATAATTCATTTTCACAAACCGATTCAGTTTGTTGGTTTAAAATAATTATTCATATTAATTAATTTAAATTAACAATTTAATTTTAATTGTTAAGTTTTACCAGTTTTAAGACATATCCCAATTCAATTATATAATGGTTTCATATACAGTATATGGTGTCGAGAACTTGCAATGTGATAACTCGAATGGTATCAAATGAATGAACAATCTAAATAACATACGTATAAACATACATAACATAAGGATTATGTAACGTCCTAGATTTTTGAACGTTAATTACGAATATTTAATTCCGTTTTAAATATTGATTTGGTGATATTAATGGATTATATATCAAATTTATTTATCAGAAGATGGAGTTCGAATTTATATATTTATAAATTAATTAAAACGAGGTCGAAACGACGCGATAGTTCGTAATATTGAATTTTGAACTTTAATTGAATATATGGAATCCGATATAAGTCATATTTATGTGAAACAAAAACCGCTTGAATCTTAGTGATCATATTTTTCTAATGAAAGAGAAAAATGGAGATTTCATATTATAGATTGCTAGTTATGTCCATTTTAAATTTTCAAATAGTCGCTATGGAATTCGTTAATAAACGATAACATTTATTTAGAAAATTAAATAGAGTTTTTATTCGAATATCGTTTAACTTGGAATGTTAAAACTATACTTGTTTAATTTGAAGCTATGGATTATTCCGTTTGGGTATATATGATAATAATAATTTATTATTATTTAAATTGAATTATTTTGGATTTAAATATATTTTACCGATATTATATAAGCTTTAAAATTAATCGTTTTTCCAAACGATGCCTGTTTTCGACGAAACAAATTTTATTGGAATGCGTATCGTTAGTTATTGTTATATTTCTAGTTTGGAGTCAATTGGAGTTGTTTTGTCGGTACGTTCAATTTAAAGGTGAACCGATAAAATAAAATAATGTCGTTTTTACAAACGGGGTCTGTTTTCAATGAAATTAATTTCACTGGAACCGCAACGTCAAGACGTAGCGGTGTATTTATTTTCATTGAGTTTGGAAAGGGTATTTGATGGTGTATATATTTTACGGTAGCGTAAAATACGGTAGCGTAAAATACGGTAGAAATTTATTAACTGTGTACCAAACGAATAATATATATAAATTACTTAACCCCAGAGTTACTAAATAAAAGAGAAACAGCGGCATACCCTTACACTGAAATGAAATTACACTGCCCATCCTATATCCTACCCTATATATACTGTGTACCCTTTCTCCTCTCGAATGAAAATACACTGTCACTCTACCTTGTTACTTCTTGTCTACTAGCCACCCTATATTTTCCTATAGCTTACAGTATTGTTTTCGCATACCCCAAAATATAGCTAACACCCTACATGTAATGTCCTGTATTTTTACGATGTAATAATAAATTTATTTAATTATTTAAATAATGGTTTAGAGATTTATAGGGTTTTTTAATTAAATAATATTGAATATTTAATTAATTCAAATAATATAATAATATATTTAATTCCGAAATAGTCGGAAATGGTGAATTGACAATATAATGTGAATTGGGCAATTCAAAATATATAATTCAGTTTAGAATTAGAATTAGAATTAGAATAACAAATATATTATTTGAACGACAGTTGAACGTATAATTTATATTATAATTATAATCGAGCTCGAAATGGCACGGTAGTTCGCTATTTGGCGATTCGAACTTTAAATGAATCTACAGAATCCGTTTTAAATCGGATTTCTATGAAATGAGAAACGTTTGAATCTGTTGAACGATATTTTTCTAATGGAAGAGAAAAATCGGGATTTCATTGTATAGATTTTGATTTATATCCAAATCAAATTTTAGAAAAGTCGCTATGGAATTCCTTTGAAATTTATAAATATATATTTATATTATAAAAGGATTTTATATATAAATCGAATATCGATATAACTGGGAATTTTGAAATACCGAGTTATAAATCCAATTGGAGTTGTATGATATTCTAGTGTGAATATATACGATAATATTTTTTTTTAAATATTTAATTTGATTATTTTTAAATATATTTATATATTTAAATAGGATATTTAGAGCTTTTAAAATAGCCAGTTTTGCAAACGACCTCCGTTTTCGACGAAACAATTTTGTTGGATCTGCAATATTAAATTATTGCTAGATTTCAATTTTTGTGATTTTTAGAGTCAGTTTGTGGCCGTATGGGATTTTATCTGAAAAACAGCCGATATTTTGATGGTTAAAAATACGCTATGTGAGCAAACGAAATCGAAATTCGATGAAACCAGTTTTGTTGGATTTGTAATGTCGAACTCTAGTTTTATGTCCATTTTCATGATTTTTGGGTATTATATGTGGTCGTACGAATTTTTAAAGGACAATACAAACAGCGGTTGCTTCTAAACAAATAAAATAATGAATATAAAAATATTAATTTTTTTCTATAAATAACCCTTAACAAAAATTCCTAAACCTAATTTTATTTCTTCAGTGGTCAAAAGATTTGTGCCACCACCAGTTTATTTTCCACATGAAAACTCCTACTTCTAAAATCATTCTAAAATCATATAAATTCCTATAAATCAAAGTATACATAGATTTGGATTGCCAGTGAGAAGCTCTTCATATTGGCATCAGTTAGAAGTGATTCGAAGCCTTTTAGTTTTGCTGGAAAAGTGAAGCCGCGATCTAGGGTTCGGCTAAGGCTGAAGCAAAGGCTTCAATGGATGTTTTGGAGATGAGATTTGTGTTGACGGGATTGTTTGGCATCAATGGGAAAAAAATTGGGTGATTTCGAGTATAAAACTGTTGATCTATGTACAGTACCTACGTGAAAATCCTGGAAGTCGCAGCAGGAAGATGACATTCGAGTTCGACGTCAAGGGTATGGGGTGATACGGTTTTCGAAGGAGAAGATATTGGTGATCTTGTTTTGTGGAATCATGAGCTGGAGATGAGGAAGGATGAGCGTGAAGTTGAGAAATGGTGAAAACTGGTTGCGTGCGTTTTGTTTACTAGAGTAACAGGTTTAAGCAGGTATTGGGGAAGATGGTTTTTGTGGAGACGGGCCTGGAAAACGCGGTTCTGGGCCAAGAGTGAAAGGTTAAGCCTATTTAGAGAATAAGAAAATTTAATTAATTTCAATTTAAATTAGTATAAAATTGTATAAGTCATATCTTATTCGTACATGACCAGAATTGGACGAAACAAGATCCGTTGGGATCGTACAGATGACAGCTTAACAATGGAACTAACTGGAAGTAATTTGGAGCTCGTTACAATTTATAGTAAAATAAATCGTCTGTCTGAATCAAGCAATGGTTATCGTTATTAACGATGATCGTCCAATGTGAGTAAAACTCACCAACTCTACTAGTTCATATTTTTATAACGTATATTTAGAACTGATAAATGATGATTAATTGCTGTGTATTGACTGTTTGGTTGAACTGCTAAGTAATTGGTTGAAATTATAGATCTGGTTATATATATATATATTGATTCTGTTTAGCAGAATATTTCATAGTGAAATGAAATTGATGTTAATTGTATTGTTTAACATCTGTGGATGCAGGAAACAGGTTGGAGGGACCCCACTGGGTTCCCAATATATAAAACACTATTTTTTTTTCATATATGGTGATATATGATGTGATATATAATCTGTTGTTGATTATGTGTGTTTGAATGATATCGATCATTGTTATTTGGTATTTTAAATACCGTAAGAAATACTAGGATGTAGAAAAGGGGATTTCAAAGTGTATTTTGAAAATAAATTATTTATATAAAATCAATGGATTTTATATATAAAAGGGAAAGGGTTTTATAAAAGAAAATACTTTATAAAATCAAAGAATAATTATATAAAAAGGAATATTTGTAAAACATTTACAAATAGATTATAAATGGAAATATTTATTTATGAAATAGATAAAGTTATAAAAAGAAATATTCATTTAGAAAATAAATATAAGTATAAAGGAAATATTTATTTAGAAAATAAATAGATTATAAAAGGAAATACTTGAAAAATGAATAAAATTGTATAAAAAGAGAATTTTACACTAGAAAGGTTTAGACCCATGCTTCGCACACGGGTGTAACAGAATATGAATTTCAAAGTGAACATCTAAAAGAAATCTGTTTTAACAGATAAAGTAAGAAGATTAATTTATAAATAAGGTTTTATAAATAAAGTAAAATATTTATCATTGGGTAAATAGAATATATAAGTCAGGGCTTATATAGAGAAGTAAGAATCGATTTCAATATCGATATTTGAAACTGAACATGGATGAAGAGTAAATTGGATAGGATTAATCAGTTAGAGTTAACCAGTTAGAGTTAATCGATTAGAGTTAAATCGTACTAGAGTTATTCAAATAGAGTTAATCAAACAAGAGTTATTCGAATATTAGTTATTCGAATAAAGTCAATTGAATAAGGTTATTCGAAGAAGAGAGTAAATCGAATATTAGTTATTCGAAAAAAGATTATCGAATATAGTTTATTCGAAAGGAGTAAATCGAATATAGTTTATTCAAAAAGAGGTTATCGAATATTAGTTATTCGAAGAGAGATTATAGAATATTAGTTATTCGAAAGGAGTTAATCGAATATAGTTTATTCGAAAGGAGTTAATCGAATATAGTTTATTCGAAAAGGAGTTATCGAATAGAGATTTTTCGAAAGAGAGTTATACGTTAGAATTCGATTATATCGAATTTGTGAAAGTACACTTTCCGTTTTTATTAAGATTTAATGATTTCTTTATAAATTGTTTATTTAGTTATTTAGTTAAATTAAGGAATAAAAGTTATATTTTGAAGTTAGATATTTCAGAAATAGGGATTAGAACACTATTGTTATAATCAAATGATTTCTGTAAAAGAAGTGGATTCATAAATAGAATCCGAGAGTTACGTAAGGAAGTTTGTTAAAGATTCAGAAGGCAAACTTTGTCTATTTTGAAGTTAGAAATGATGTTCAGTTAAGGTCTGTAAGGTAGTTATACCCCAACTTGATTGACTTCGTTTGTAACTAAGGAATGGTTAAGGTCTGATAGTAAAGTTCGGTTAAGTGAATATAGTTAATGAAGGTAATGGTTTGAATTGGCATAGTGATGTTTTATTTAAACATTTGTTTAAATCCAAGAATGAGTTTTGGAAACATTTTCCAAATATAATCAGAGATATTTTCTAATCATAGAAAATGAAATGTTGGATGGTAAAAGATACTGGAATGACAGTGATACGTGGAAAAGAGATGGAAATGTTTTCCAATGATTAATAACGTATATTTTCTAAATTTAGAAAATAAGAATTTCTGTATGTATACGGAAACAGGAGATGAAAAATGAACTAAAGAGATAAATGTTAAATGATGATTGATCGATAGAATTTCCATCCGGAAATAATATCGTTGTTTGCACACATGTTTTTCTTTGATAGTTAGATCACCGACTCTCAAAGTTTTTGACCATTTTTCCGTCGATCAGATTCATTTTTTGAAAACCACTCTATATGGGTGTTAGCATTGCGAATCAAATATGATGAAGATAATTGAAGACAGAGTTATGCAAGGGCTGTCCTGTTTACAGAATAGTGCCTTCGGTCTGTCCGGTCCCAGGACGACCTGTATGGAAGAATTTCTGACAGAGTATATTTAATAGAACGCGTAAGTTCATCTCTTCAAACATATTTACGTTTGGTGGCGAAGGAATTCGTTTCTCTTAGCTGTATACCCGTTGTATTTTTGGGGAAATCAATTTGTGATTTGGCGGGTATGATGATGTGACATTCAAAGTGAATAATTGTTTGATCTGTCCGAGATGAGCGTGGCCTCTAGCCTCACCACCGGGAAATGACAAAAATCGGGCAGGCCGCATGGCTAAGTGGTTGGCTGCTAATTAGGGTGTATTATCACCTGTCTAGAGATATTTATTTCAGTCTATAAACTATTGTCGATGCTGTCCCATTCGGGAAACAGTTGCTGATCCCAACCGTTGGTGATATGCATTCAATACACTCAAGCCAAATGAGTGGTCGGTCATGTGTTGTCGGGTTGCAAGATGTTCTTGTTGAACCCAGTTTATTCCTCTCTAGAGGTACACTATCGGAAGGTGGTTCCATACCTTGTCATCGTTGGAGATCCATTACCCAATAAGTGCTCGCGGTTTTGATTGTATACTATATATGTGGAACGTGAGATGAAAGCATTCTGCTAGATGATTATTATATTGTGGTTGATAGACACTATTATAATATCAAAAGAGTTTTGATATAAAGATTATCGTTTCTTTCAAAATGATTTGAAAGTTAAATCAAATTGATTTGGATTCTCATAAGGGAAAAACCCGTTCCGTTATATGGCGTGGTCTTATGAGATATCCTTTAATTGCTCAAAACTGTTTTAAATTGTTTTACTCACACAAGTCCCATGACTGACTCAGAGTTTTTTCCCCAAAACTCTTGGGTGCCCAATTTTGTATGGGCAGTCAAGTAGTCAGGATTTTACAGATATACTTGGAGAGCTTGGAGCAGGAGGCTTCAAGATTTCATAGCTGTTGTTTATTCCGCTATGTAGTAAGTGTTGTACTCTGATAATGTTACTGTATACATATACTGGTTTTATTTCAAAGTTATGTATCTATTATATATTGTTCATTCCACTGTGAGATTCATGTTACTCTGATGTGTGTGTTCTTCTTCTTCTTCTATTCTAAGTTTCTATCTTATCTATCCTCACCCTTTAATTTCTTTCATGGACTATCCGGTGTTTTCGATACTTGAATAGTCGACATAGTGTTGTATGCCGATATCCAGGATCGCAAATTCCCTGGGTCGTTACACTACACCCTACAAATCTTGAAATGAAAACAGATTACCCCGTCTCTTCTTTTCAAACATGCCTACACTGATAATTTCTACACCCTAAAACGCAACCACACTACTGAAGTGAAAATACAATGCATGGCTACAGGGATCTACTAAAAAGAGGAAAGAAAACGACAGGATAGCTGAAGCTTTCCTACTCTGTAACGTTGCATTCTGAAATCCTAATACTATCTAAGGACATGAAAGATCACTGCAAACTCCACACCCTACTATCCTACCATATGTTCAAGTCCCAATCCAATTAGTGGGAACACATGCTCTAACCATTCTTGATGCACAAGCCAAGGTGGAAAAGTCTCTACGTAAAGCTAAGCTGTGAGAAGACATTGCTTTTATCTCTTTTCCTTTCTTTCTATATATACTCACGCTGGTCTTCGATTTTCCTCCAGCGAGCTATGAACAGAACCAGAAGCTCAATTGAAAACTTAAAAGCAAACAAACCACTTTTTCCGAAAATGAGATAAAAATCCAAATGCAAATTAAACAACAAAACAAAAGAGTTCAAGAAAGGAAGTTTGCGCAAGTATAGGCATGGTTCTATTGGATCATGAGGTATAATTTGTTCGAACATGAAACAAATCAGTAGATGGGGATGTGAAACAGAGTAGAAGGTAGACGTTTGGTGGTTGTGTCAAGCTGATGGTGTACGGATGGTTCTGACAAAGGAGGAGGACCAGTTTTCAAAGCGTTGGGTTCGAAATTTCAGTCTCCGCGAAGAAGAAGGCGTGAAGGCTTGAACATAAATTTTGGGAAGAAGAATGTCTGGAGGGGTCTCTTGAAGATCAAGAGGCAGAAACGATTTGTATGTGAGCTATTAAATATGGGTTAACAAGATGATTACGACAATTTTAAAGTTTGGTAAACTAATCAAGTAATGGGGACACGCTTTGATTTTTCAAAAGTCTAGAAAATGGAGTCGTTGCGGGCTAGCTTGGGAAACAAACGAAACCTCCTTTTTCAGTGAGTAATGACGTGGATTTAACCAATTGAGGTAGTTAATTATTTTAATATTTAATTAATATATTATTAGATAGTTAAATAATCTTTTAAAATATATAAACTTGAATTAGGTGTATCTTCTTGATACAATATCGGAATTTCACGAAATGGGGTTCGCTGGGATCATGTCGACAAATGCTACGCTGCTGAGCAGTTTTGGATAGGACTAGAAGCTATCAGGTTTTTATTTATTTTTAAACGCTAGTTTAAAGTTAAATAAAACAACTCGCGAACCTCTAATTGAAAAAAGGTGAGTTAACCCTCACACTTTTCTGGAATACTATGACGTGTTAAATTCATATAAAAATAATTTAGCGTTGATTAGATTACATGCTTTGGTTAATTGGTTGGTTAATGATTGTCGAAAATTATATTTGTCGCATTGGATGATTATAATTTAAATAATTGTTTATATATTTCTATAAAATATTATGATCCGTAATGCAGGGACTTACAGGTTGGATGGATCCGATCGGATTCCTCAAATACATTGTATGTTGTTTATATTATTTAAATATGGAACTGTTTATCCCAAATGATGATATTGATTGAATATTGGATGTTGAATGGGAATTCAATGTTGATGTGATGTTTTAAACCAGCGGGCGATATTAGTTGAGTAGTTGACAGCGGATGGCCTAAAAATCCCTTGTTTTATAAATATTGATTTACCGTTACGAGAATCGACGGAAATGAAGTTATAAATTTATTTTATAACTGAAGATAGATTTTTAAATCTATTTTTGAAATAAAGTTTATTAAATGGAAATAAATATTTAACATTTAATTTTATATGAATTTATTAATTGTTTTTAAGAAACGATTAGATTGGGATTATATAGAAATTGATTATTATTAAGCAATAATCAAGGTAAATGGAATTAATTTAGATTAATTATATTATTAATTAATTTAAATGGAAGGATTGATTCGGATGGGTTAACAAGTTGGCAATGTTAAGTTGAATAAGACACTGCTTAAATGGTGATGGATCATTAAATTTGTTTTAAATAGAAATTGTTAACGATAAAGTAAATCATTTTTATAATATCGAAGTTTTATTATTATTATATTTAATAATAATCAAATTTATAATCGTGGGATAAAAATGGAGGTTTATAAAGCCTTAAAACCAGGTTATTAGTTAAATGTGTTTTAAGCAAGTTTATAATAACAGTAATATATGTATATATGTTTAAAAAATTGAATTCTCTTAAATTGGATTTCGCAAAATGCAAGATTTGGTGATGATATTTCAAACCAAGGTTATTTGATAATATCGTAGTGATTACAGTTATGGAAATACGTTGTAAACTTTATAAAATAAAATAAATATTAGAAGTATAGGATATGAAATGAGAATCGAGGAAGGTACCAAAGTGAATTGAAGTTGGTAAGACAAGGAGTTTAGTTAAGATATAACCAAATTATGTTGAAGTAAGTTTTAATGAAGTTTTTATATTGAATTTGATTCATATTTGAATTATGGCTTATTTTAATGGTCTAAAAAGATATATAAAATACGAGAAGGAATTGGATATAGTTTTAAAGAAATTAGAACCCGTTGTACGTTGGTTGAGTTGAGTAACTTTCGAGGTGTCAATATGATGTTAGTTTCGACCTTCGAGGTTGATACTTAGAAATTTATTCACTTACCGATTTATAATGAGGAACTATTAGAGTAGAATTGAGATGATAATTGAGTATTCTCATATTATATAAGGAAAGGGAAACGTTTTCCTAGTATTGAAGATATAAGTCTAAATTAACCATTTGTTAATTATCAAATAGGCCAAGTGATGCTGAACACTGAATCAGTAAATTTATTTTATGGATGAATGTTTGTTTATTTGATAGTTAAATAACCGACTATCAAATCTGGTCAATTATCGTGGTTGGTTCGGAAAGACCGGGATCAATTTTATATTTGAAAGCCATTCCGACCGACAAATACGTAATCGTGAAAGAAATCAGATGATGGTCGAGATGGAGCATTTGAAGACCATAGATCTTCATAAAACGGAAGTATTTCTTATAATCTCTGGTTAGCTCCCAGAGATAAACCGTGATTCTTTCATGGTTGGAGTTTGTGGATTGCAAGGACTACTCGCTATTGATTTATAAGGCGATTCCTAGGATGTGGTAGGAGCGTGCCTTCGGTTGTCCAGTCCTAGGACAACATGTATGGACAATGCGACATTCAAAGGAAATGGTGGCTAGATGTTCAAAAGAAGATTATAACCTCAAGCCTCACAACCGGAAAATGACAAAAATCGGGTAGGCAGCATGGCTATGTAGGTCATTCCCATTAGGGTGTATTGTCACTATCTAGAGAATATTCGTATTTGTTCTTCTTTCGTTTCTGTATCTTCGTATAACGGTTATGTGGGCCCAACCGTAGGTGAAAATATATTCGATACACTTAAGAGAAATGAGTGGTCGGTCATGTGTGGCCGGGTTGCAAGATGTTCTTGTTGAACCCAGTGTATTCCTCTCTAGAGATACACTATCGGCAGGTGGTTCCATACGTTGTCATAGTCGGAATCCAGTCTCCAATAAGCGCCACGGTTTTGATTGTATACTATATATATGGAGCGTGAGATGCAAGCATTCCGCTAGATTCTATTTATTTGTATTTAAACACTACCATAATATCAGATATGATTTATGTGTGGGCTGGTCTTACTATTATTCTTTCCTTCAAAAAGGATTTCTAAAGTTAAGCAAATTTTTTGTTGTGAATTTACCACTGAAAGTATTCGAGACTGATCTGGTTGAATTTTGCTTTGCTTTAAATGTGCTCGGGTCAGACCAAGTGTATTTACAGGTTAGGTTCCACTTGGAGTTCAGGAGCTAAAAGCAGGAGGCTTCACCGTTAGTTATTTAGAGTTTATTTCCACTGTGTCTGATATATGATGTACTCTGATGATTGGTATGTATATACAGTTTCTTTTTGTATAAAGAGATTTGATATATTATATTTTATTCGTTCCGCTGTGAGATTATGATGTCTTCTTCTTCTTATTCTCCTATTATAATATTTCTTTCTTATCTCACCCTCTAATTTCTTTCTTATAACGTTCCGGTGTTTTCGGTGCTTGAATACCGACATGGTGTTTTAGTGTCGATTTTCGGGGTCGAAAATCCCCAGGTCATTACAGATTAACAATCATAAAAAATTATATGAATCAAGCACTTATTATATCAATTGGCTACAACCATTATTCCATGTAAATGAAGACTGTCATTTCATAAACTAATGATTATTATTTCATATAAACTACAACTAATGTTTCATGTAATTTACAACCAACAAATCATGTGAATGACTACAAACCATACATGTAATAATTTATTTAATGTCATGGAATGAACAAGTAACAACCCAATTTTTAACCATAATATTATCATTGAAACATTTCATGTGATTCTCAACTAACTTGCAATCAAATATTAGTCGTAAGTGAGATTCTCACCTTTGATAGTAAAGAGAAGACGAACACGACAAGTAAATGAATGCAAACACACAAGGCAGCGACAAACCTTCAACAACAAACAATTTTTTTATATATGTTTAATTTTAGAAAAGAGAAGAGAAGAGGGCAATAGGATTTTGGCTAGGGAAGATTTGATTTTATATTCATAGAATTTACCAAAACAGTACCAAAAATTGGTCATTTTGAAAATGATTTTTGGATATGTTATTCACCAAATTTGAAAAGGTAATCAAAACAGAAGTTCTTGCAAATTCTTCTATGTACAATTTAATATAAAAGAAAAACTAGATTTCGAGTTTTCTTAGAAAGATAGGGATGAAACACTAAAGGGCATTTTCAGACCTAAAACCTGGGGGTTTGGATGATTTGCATTTTTGACAAAGAGAAGCTCGAAATTTGGAAATGTGATCAAAATAAATAATATAGCCAACTCGGTTTTACTGAATTTGAAGAAAGGAAAAATTAAATTAAGGCTTTTTATAGGAAGTTATGGTCATGGGACTTAGAAGCAAAAATTAATAAAACACAGAAAATAAAACATGGATATTTGCGGTGTTATGGTTAGGTTTTCTATGTTTAAAGGTTAGGTTTGACATGAGAAGGAATTTAAGTTTGGGATTTTGAATTTTGAGAGAGAAAAATGGAGGCTGCAGATAATTATGAGAAGAAGGATGAGAAATGGGAAGAGAAAAGATTAAATGAGAAAATAGATTAGGTCTTTAGGTTTAGGGGATTTTTTTAGAGAGGAGGAAGAAAATCTAAAATTTGCATAAGATAATTATAGAGAAGAGAAAATAATGAGGAAGTGAATTGAAAAGATACGTGGTTTATTTATCATTGAGGCCTCTTCACATATGGTAGGTTACGAAAGAAATAAATTGATTGACTAGACACAAGGTGTCAGCCTAATCTACATTTATTTCTTATTCGGTATTCAAAAGTAAATCACATACGGAAAGAGAATAACGGAAAGAAATGAATCTATGATTTATTGTCTAACACTGATTGTTAGAAAGTTGTGTGACTTTTCGAATTTCAGAACACATAATATTAAAATTTTAGAATTTAAAGAACATATTCAATTGAACAGACAAGAGTAAGGCAGACAAAATGACAAGAAATACGCCCGGATAATGTTGATAGTTTTGCGTGTTTTTTATCGGTTGTCTTTTTTTGCTCTCTGTATAGTTAGTATGTGCATTAAATAAGCGCCTACATAAGTTATGTCAAGCGCAATATCTATAATTATATATATTATCTATAACTTCATAATACACTATAATTTTTAATATATATGCTCATAAATGCTTGTATAAATAGTATAGATGAATATTAAACATACATCTACTTATTTAAACGTTATTACATACCATATTCGCTTAGTATTTTATCCAATGATAGCATTATGGAACTTTTATTATTAAATTTGTAATTTACTAATCGATCTAATTTATTTATATTAAAGTAAACACACACAATCCAAATTCAAAATTAAATTTTTTAAGTTTAACATCAAAAATGTTTCTATATCATTTACAGCTATTACCTAATGATCGTAAAATGCTATTTCAAGATTTTGAATTATTGCCTTTGAAAAATTATCCTTAACTTTAAAATTAATATATATATATATATATATATATAATTTTTTTTACGAATTACTACTTTGTTTTCACTAAACACTAGTTTGATTTAACTTGAAATATAAACTACAACTTACTTACTCCTCTCTTTTTGTTGAAACGTTATAAACGGTTAAATTTTAACTTTGTTAAAATCGTAGCTTATAAATTGCCTTATGAAATCATAATTTTTTTATATTTTCCAAAATTTAATATAATTTAATATTTAAATGGTCGAAATTTATTGGATGTTACAATCTTTCTCACTCAGAACTTTTTTTCCTTGAAAAAGGAATGAAATAAGGAAATTTTTATTTAGTCTATATACCATTCGTATACATATCACATTTGACCGTTTTAGAATATAAAATTTTGCTTCAAATTAGTATTGACAACCCAACTACTCTAGTGTGAATTTCAATTTGACTTCTCGATTAGAAACTTTCATTCTCCTTGCATATCAATAATATGATAGAGAAGCATTGCAAAAAGAAAATAACTATGATAGAGAACTTCAGATTCTTATCAAAAACTCTTATCAGCGCTCGTCGTTCGGAATCGAGCAAACAAAATTCTATTTGGAATGAGAATTGTATATTCAAACTAAATCAAAACAGTTTTGAGAATAAAATGGTTTTCATACACTCACGCATTATATTTCATTTCTTTCTTAGTTATAAATGTAATAAAATCAGGTTTTTCGTTTGTATACAAATTTTAAGGTTTATTAGAAAATTCTTTGAATTTTTTCTTTTATATCAAAAATACGTCATATCGAAAATAGTTCTTAATAACTCGATATTGCCACAAGTTCATCCTCATTCTTCGAGAATCTAGTAATACGTTGGTTAGGCGTAAAACTAGAAATTTCGAAGTACTTGCTAAAACTATTTCACCATCCACTGATACTTGAAAAAATTTAAAAATAGATAAGTGAATGAGACGACCCGATTTCTCGTTCTCACGGAAACAAGGTTATCTTTGGAATATAACACAGAAACAGATAATAGCAGAACAGAATTAAATAAATACACCAGAATGAACAACAAAATATACTGGATAAAAGTAATCATCAGAGTTACACAGTATACAGGATCTTACTTAGTACAAATACAGTTCAGCTATACATAAATGTCTACAGCGGAAATAAACAAAATATGTACAATAGGAGCTGAACAGCATAAAAAGAAATAGATGATAGAATCCATCTTCAGCTCCAGCTATCCAGAAAGAACCAGCTAAACCTGAATACAAGGCTGCCCGTGTAGAAAAAGGGGCACCCGAGTTTGAGAGTGAAACAAACTACGAGTCAGTCATGGGACTGGTATGAGAAATCCACTCAACACATATATAATTGGCTAATCACAGGACCACGCCACTTTCGTGGAACGGGTTTACTCCATTGGATTGCCAGTGCTTTAAAACAAATCTTTCTTTTAAACATCGCTATGCTTTTTATAAAAATGAAACAGTTATAAGACTCAGTTCCCATCACACAATGCAACGCAAACCGGAGGATAGAGTTTTTACCTTATAACGGCCAAAATATGCTTGATACGAATAAAACAAAGGCATTTGATATTATTGCTAGTGTTTATATGTTTTGAAAACAATTTCAAATCATAACTATCAATCATAGACGGCATTAATGCCCCATACCACTATGTCGCCATATATAGGTATACAATCAAAATCGCATCGTCACGTATTTGGAAATTGGATTTCCGTCATGAACCAAGGCAAAAGATAGTCCTTACCGACTTCGTGACTCTCTAGCCCGAGCCACAGGGTCAGAGCGCATCGACCCTTGGATCGTCAGGGCCGGTCCACCGATGTGGATTAAAATGCCTGAACAATACGTTTCCCCGCCCTTTGGGGCGTAAACGAGCCAACGAATGACTCCATCGGACCCGGATCGTCCGATCAAACCGAGGCGCCTCGCAACAGCAACAACCACATAGGTGAAAAGTATATAAATGTCAGGGCTGGTAGGTCACTGACACCACCCTAGCTAGAAGGAAACGCATGCCCTCCCTGAGGTCCTTCTCCCGTTTTAGGTTCATACCGGGGTGTGAGGCTCGCGAATTTACGTTATACACAAAGCTACGCCACACAGGCGATGCTTTGATCATCACCACAAGACTTTGCTTTTCAACAGAAGCCCTGATCACTGCATCTTAGCATGCCACACAGGCAATTCATACCGTGCAACTGATGGCTATCAATCACACAGAACAAATTCCAATGTCGGACACACAGTCCATTTACAAGTCCGTTCTGGGTCTGAACGAAACCGGAGGCACTAAATACCTCGCAAACCCTTCGATCAACACGTACGTCTGGACGATCACCACTCATTATCCATATTTCGGGATGCCTCCCAATCAGGACCTCGGTTACCATCCAAACGAGGTGAAGATCTCCGGTCTTCGACCACCGTCTTCATCTTCGACTTTCAATCGTCGATCAATTATTTGAAATGAGAATTAACTCGGATTTTTCAAATAATTCACGTATATTTAGAATTTCAATTCGATTTATTTCAATGGTTAAATTATTCGACAACACCAATCTTGTTCTTTAACGTAATTTTCACACTAAACACATTCAACCATCAAATATCACATAAATCAAGCAAATTCAGTTTATTTCCATTCCATATCGCTTATGATATTTTATAACTATTTATCGCTATTTTTATTTATTTTAAAATAGCCATTTTATTCTAAACGACGCTTCGGGCCATAAAGCGGCCGTGGCGCTGTTTTTCTCCAGGTTTGATTTACACATATCTGAAAATCTAACCGTTGGATCTTCACAAAATTTACATCATTAGAAAGGTCTTTTCAAAACGAATCCAACGGTTCCAGTTTCGGGAAAATCCGACGGTCGGATCTCCCGGTACAATCGTTTGAAGTTTCGATTTCAAAATACGAACTGCAGCGTCGTTATTCGATTAAATATAATTATATTTATATATATAAATAAATATAATCGTTTCTGGCGCTGTTTTTCTTCAGATTTGAATTAAACATTCCAGACAATCCAACCGTTGGATTTCTACAAGGTTGGTGCCGTTGGAAAGATATTTCCAAGGCGAACCCGACGGTTGAGGTTTCGGGAAAATCCAATGGTCGGATTTCCCGCACTAGTCGTTTGAAATCACGGTTTCAATATACGAACTGCACGGCTTCGTTTCGTTTTAATTTTATTTATATTTATATATTTATATAAATATAGTTCATTCAACAATTTCAATATCGTTTTCACTTCAAATATTTTTCTAACACCTTAAATTTTGGAAAAATTTCGCCATAACCTCCCCTGCACCGGGAGCATCGGGAAATCGCAAATAGCGTTCCCGGTCCTTCTAATCTCAAAAAGAAAAAGAAAAAGCCAAGCGGCTAGCCAACAGGCTCAAAATCATCACCCAAACAAATCAGTAAATGTGTACCTATTTGTCGGGCACAAAATTTTATTCCTCTTCTCTAGCCCCTTTGCTATAACCTGTTCAATGAATATTGCATGTACATATATATATATATACAGTTCTTATCATTTATCAATTTCTATTCGACTTCATATTTGATTTCTATTTGGTTTAAAAACTCCATTCATTCTAATGTTACATAAATAGGTGCAAATCATTTCATTAGCTAATTAATGAATATTTCAACTCATATATGTTTATTTTGAACAAGTGGCTATTTTTAACAATTCACATTTCAACGATTTATGCATACAATAAAAATGTGATTTTTATTGTAAAACAATTCATTTCAAAACACTATTTTTCTATATAGTTCAAGTTGGTGATAAAAATGGGATTTTTATCATAAAACAATTTATTTCAAAATATGAATACCATTCAACACATGAATTTCTAAACAACGAATGAATATCAATTCAACACATGAATGTTTTCAATAGTTTTTATATATAGATAAAAATGTGATTTTTATTATCGAACAATTTATTTCAAAATATGAATACCATTCAACACATGAATTTCTAAACAACGAATGAATATCAATTCAACACATGAATGTTTTCAATAGTTTTTATATATAGATAAAAATGTGATTTTTATTATCGAACAATTTATTTCAAAATATGAATACCATTCAACACATGAATTTCTAAACAACGAATGAATATCAATTCAACACATGAATGTTTTCAATAGTTTTTATATATAGATAAAAATGTGATTTTTATTATCGAACAATTTATTTCAAAATATGAATACCATTCAACACATGAATTTCTAAACAACGAATGAATATCAATTCAACACATGAATGTTTTCAATAGTTTTTATATATAGATAAAAAATGTGATTTTTATTATCGAACAATTTATTTCAAAATATGAATACCATTCAACACATGAATTTCTAAACAACGAATGAATATCAATTCAACACATGAATGTTTTCAATAGTTTTTATATATAGATAAAAAATGTGATTTTTATTATCGAACAATTTATTTCAAAATATGAATACCATTCAACACATGAATTTCTAAACAACGAATGAATATCAATTCAACACATGAATGTTCTCTATAGTTTAAGCATATGAAAATAATTCAAACACAATAATATTATTCAAAATTTCGGCAGCATAACGGCAGGGTAGTTACACCGGCACCGTCCCTAGTACGGCTCCTCGCTCTACCTTAAAACCTCGCGGTTTTTGACAATGGGATTCATGCATCTAGTTCGCACGCAGGCGGCATGTATATATTTATTTCATTTCCACAAACTAATCCTATGTGGTTTCAACCAAATATTTCACAACCACCAATGGGTATTTTTCAACCACAATCAACCAATATCAATCACAAACAATCCCAAACAACCATTTGCTATCAATCAAATTTTCACAACAATTTCAACCAATAAATATCGTCCATGGTTTGTGGACGAGGGGGCGTATATATATATATATATATATAGAGATATTTATATATCGCAATTCACCTTCATTTTCACACATATATATATAATTTTAAAATCAGAAATCTCACCAATAGCTATCCAACTTCACGACACTTCCTTGTATAAAATCTTCGCCTTTTGTCGCTTTCGCCCGTATTCTCTACACATGTAAAAATCGAATTTTTACGATGTTATTCAATATATAAAAATCGAATTTTTACGATGTTATTCAATATATAAAAATCGAATTTTGACTTCGCTATTCAATAAATAAAAATTTGATTTTTACTTCGACTTTCAATATATAAAAATCTGATTTTTCTTTTTAAAGTTCAAATCTTTTTAAAGTTCATTCTAAAGCTCAAACCCTTTTCTCTTTGAAGTTTTAAACCTTTTAAAAAATCAGGTTTTTATTTCTTTTTAAAAAATCAGGTTTTTATTCTCTAAAAAAAACGGTTTTAAATCCTTAAAAAATCAGTTTTGATTCTGATAAAAAAAACAGTTTAATCTTTATAAACAAATCAGTTTTCACCTCATAAAAAAAAATCAGTTTTAATCTTCATAAAAAAAACAGTTTAATCTTTATAAACAAATCAGTTTTCACCTCATAAAAAAAAATCAGTTTTAATCTTCATAAAAAAAACAGTTTAATCTTTATATAAAAACAGTTTTATCTTTATATAAAAACAGTTTTATCTTTATATAAAAAAACAGTTTTAATTTATTTAAAAAAAAAACACAGTTTTTATTTTCTTTTTTTTTAAATTTCAGTTTTAATACTTTATAAAAATTTCAGTTTAACCTAATTAAATTTCAGTTTTTAAATCTTATAAAAAAAATCCGTTTCCAAATTCCTATTAAAAATCGGTTTTTAAAATCTTTATAATCGAAATTCAAAGATGAAAATAAAATAAAATGTAAACAATTACCTGCGAAGAAAAAAGGGGGGGGGAAGGAAGAAGGCGTCGGCGGCACTTCAGGGGGGGTATCGGCGGCTTCAGCGTCGCGAACGAGGGGTGCGGTGGGGTTTCGAACAGTTGGAGGAGGGACAGGCGGTTGGGCTTGGGTCGTTGGTGAACGAGGGGTGCGGTGGGGTTTCGAACCGAGGAGGAGGTGGGCGGCGTCGCTACTGCTCCGATCTTCTTTTTTTTTCTTCTTTTCTTTCTTTTTTTTTATTTCTGAAGAATGAAATCGGGGGGGGGGGGGGGGCAGGAAGAAGATAAAGGGGAGGGAGGGAATTAAAATTATTTTATTATTTTATTATTTAATTTCGCAAAAAGGTTGACTTTTACATATGCCCTCGAAACGAGGCCCACCGCCTGTCGCCCATAGCGTTTTACCCCCATTCTGAACACAATGGGATATGTATCGTAAGCTGATTTGATCGTTACAATCAGTTTCCTTTTGAATTTTCATTTAAATCTCTATATTGAATTTTAAACGTACTTTTCAAATTACCGGGGCCACATACTGACTAGAAAAATTCCAGAAAAATATTTTCTAGCTTCATATTGACGATACAGTCCTAACAAAACTAGTTTCGTCGAATTCTGAGACCGTTTGAAAAATGGCCAATTTCCAGTCGATTAAAATCAACTGAAACTGGTCAAACGCGTTTTCCTTTGCCACGCTCACATATTGATTCGAAAATTTATGAAATTTGAAACCTAGCAATAACTTGACACTGCGGATCCAACAAAAGTGGTTTCGTCGAAATCCGAGGTCATTTGCAAAATATCCATTTTTAAGGGCCTGAATTCCATAGCGACTATTCAGAATTTTCAACTGGACATATCTTTTGATTCCCGCTATCAAATTTCGATTGGTCGGATTCGTTAGAAATATATTACCATTTAGATCCAAATGTTTTTGGTTTCACTAAAATCCGGATTGTTTTACATCCGGTACATCCAATTGAAGTTTGAAATCGAATTATCGAACTACCGCGCCATTTTCAATTCTATATATAATTATAATTAATTATATTGGTTTTCAAATGTCGATTCAAACTCAGTTTTCATTGCCATTATTTAAAATATTTATTTTAAATATTTAAAATCCATTATTTTAGCCAATTTAAAAATTTTAAATTGGTTCAGATTTTCTGGGTCGTTACAGTGAAGTACCATCCGACGAAACTATCCATGAATCGTATATACACAATGATTACGCCTGGATCCCGCAGGAAATATCTGTATCCCTAGAAAATCACTTCTCTGCGAATTTTATCATGAAAAAAAATCAACGGAATGCATCAGAAGAAAAATATAATGAACTGAGAATATCATGGAGTGTAGCCCTAGGGTCGCTCTATCACCTGGTCGGGAGGACAAAGTGTCGTGATCATATGAGCTAGGCAGACATTGCCTTATGTATTTCGCCATAATACCACAAAACAATCGCATGGATCACAATCTACATCTTGTAACATTGGTGGTTACATCTCTATCACTCGTATACCTTAGGAAATCATAGCCCTACGAATTGCACCATGTGGTCTGCAGATATATAATGGTTGTGCCTGGATCCCCCATGAAACATCCGTACTCGTAGGCCTTCGCAGCCCTGTGGATTTTGCCATCATAAAACGACTATAGATCGCAGCAGACACAATGGTTACGCTTGGTTCCCCAGGAAACATCCGTCTCCACAGGCGTTCGCGGCCCTGCAAATTTCGCCATACATTCGAGTTTAAAGGAAAGTCATGAGCATTACGTTCGGACAACCACAACCAAAGAAATATCGACAAGAGTTCCTATCGAGTAGGACCTTGATTTTCAATGGAAGGTACTTCTCTTACCTTAATTTTAAAATGTACATAAATCATAATTTTGAATATATTATTCTTATATAAATTCCATTATATATATAAGATTTTCATTTTCATATCGAGTACACCTTCAAGCCAATAGTTTTCAGTTAACTTCATTCTTATACAAATCATTTATATATAAGTTTGAAAACTTATAAGTCGAAATATTTATAGAATCAAAGATTCTTGAAATTATCCATTTAAATATTAGTTCGGTTCCAAATTCATGTTTGACTTCGAAAATCATTTACTCAAATTGGAGATTATCTAGATTCAACTTTTTCAACGTTTTAAATTAGTAGTCTAGGAATTTTATTTATAAAGTCATATTTGCTTAAATCAATATTTTTTCTAAATCACTATTTAGTTCAAAATATTTTTTAAAATAAAATTTAATTTCAACATTTCAAAACAAAATTTATACTTATACAATATAAATATTTATTCCTTTCACATTTCAGATATTTAGCAGCTTTAGACATGTTTTAAATCAGACTGAGCTTAAAATTTTAACTCTTATTTGAAAGGGTTACATTATTCACAATTATCTAAAAAATAAATTTTTATTTAACAAGTTGTAATCAGAAATCAAATATCGCTTCAAGATGAAAAATCAAGTTATCCTAATGCATATACTAATATTATTCAACCAAAATTCGAGAATCGAATTCTGGATTTTTATTTCAGCATTTGAAATGTGTATATATATACACCTTTATATATCAAATCATGTTTCATAAATTTAAATCGAATTCATTTCATGAAAATAAACAAATTAGCAATGCTACTTTATGGTCTTCTTACTTTGACTCTCGAAAATGAATTTCGATGATGTGGCCATCATCACCGAGACTATTTTCTAGCATCAGAAGTGAGTTCTCCACTCTTAATTATTTTGAAAATAATTTGAGAAAAATTAGTTCAAAACATTTATATTTGAGGATAATTTTAAATTGCACAAGTTCGTTTTCCAAAAAATTTAGAAATCAATTTCAAATTTTCAGAATTTAATTCTTAAATTTTAGTTAAATAACTTTTAGTTACAACTTAATCAGATTTTAATTCACAGCTTATCAATTAAAATTTTAATTTATTTACACTTCATTAAAATTTTCCATTTCAATTTGTTAACCTTAGGTATATTATCAATAATGACAAACACAATTCATTATTTTAGGATAAATATGCCTTCTAAATCCATAGGTTCATTACTTTAATAGGTTTAAATTTATAAAAATTTCATTTGACCTTTAAATTATGAAAATCCAAGCTTATTTTACTTACATTATCATATAATTACTTCAGTTTAATTCAAATCATCAAATTATTGCTACTATTTAAAATATCAAATATATTTACAAAAATACAAGTACGCTCTCTCAATACACTCAACTCATTCTAGGGCACTACTGACCCTATCTCTAATTAGTTTCTTGCACAGGCTAAGGTTTACCACTAAACCAAAGCTTTGATACTAGGTGTAACAACCTGCCTTTTTGGGACGATTCAAGTTGACAATAAATCAAACATGTCTAACTAAAACCATTCCCAAAATTGTGGATTGTTATTGTGGTTTAATACTAGAAGAGAAAATAAGATGAGAAAGAACTGAACAATACGCAGAATCTTACAACGAGGCAATAAAATATAATAATAACATATAAAGCTCATAAAATTATTGAATAATATTCACTAGATTTCACTTTATAATATCAGAGTTTTACATTTTAACATAACATAACAATAATGCAGTGGAAATTAATAGTATATACAGTCTTCAACTCCCTCTTCGTCTTAAAAAATAAAGGTCTTCGAAATGTTGAAAAACTTGGTCTGACCATGCAAGAACAAAATACTTGTATCAGGGCTAACGTTCTTATGCAAGTAAATCAACTCAAGTGAAATGTTCAAGGACACCATACAAGTAATTCAACAAGTGAAATATTAAGTTTAAGTAAACATCGTATTTTCGTGTCATAAATTAGTTCAGTTCAAACACTAAATTTCGCTATCATTTTTTTACACAAAGTCAAATACAATTCCAGATTCAAGTTCAAGTTCAAATCCCATATTTAAAGATAGTTCATTTTCAAAATTCTTTTTTTATTTCCATATCACAATTTATCTTAATGAAACTTTATATTCAAATAGTTTGGGTTTTTTTACTACTTGAATTGGATATAAACCTTTATTTAAAATAATTATATAAACATAATAGTGGAAATTTTGAATACACAGTAATATAATAGTTATGAAATATAAATAGTTAAATTTAATATAAATTGATCTTATTAAAATAGTGAAAAATATAAACAGTTAAGTTTAAGATAAAATAAAGTGAAAATTAGGCTCACATCCCTAAAACATTTCAAAATATAGCGCACGCCCCCTTAAAGTTTGATTACAAACCCGGTCCCTCTTTTTAGCTGCCACCCAAACTTTTTTGCTCCCTTCCACCTATTTTGTGTCCACTTACGTCTTTTGCCTTTTTTGACCCAAAAAAAAGGCGCTCTAAGGTTTAAAAAAAAATTCTAAATTCTGGAAACGTCCCTAGGAGTCCACAGAAGAAAACAAAAAAAGGTTGCATACTTCTGTGCAACTATTGGCTATAGTAACATACATGTATGCATATATTCTTTCAACGTTTTCTGTTGAAAATATGGACCAATTATGCATACGTGTATGCAACTATTAGCAAATAACTGCATACATGTATGCATACAAAGTTGAACTGAGATTCATGTGTTACGAATGATTGCATACATGAATGCAACTATTCTGTATATATGCATGTGTGCAACAAATTCAAAGGTGACGAAGACTTCTGAATATGCGCATGAATGTATGCATGTATTCTGTATAAGAGCATAAATGTGTGCAACAATGTCTGAAAACGGCGAATGCTTGAAAAAACAGGCCAAATTTGAATATATGCATAAAAGGATGCGTATAATGTTGTTTAGCTGCGTACATATATGCATTTATACTGCGGTTGGACGCAACAATTAAATATAAGCATGAACGTATGTAACTATGTACGAATAGGTGCATCTTTCAATGCAAAAACCTGCTATTTCGCTGTTTTTGTATTATTTTGGGTTTTAATGTGGTTTCTGATTGTTTTTCCAGCTGAATTTTTCGGCGTGTACGTGTTTTATTTAATAATGATTTTTTCTTGATTTTTTTTTAATTTTATTTTGATGATTTTATGAAAAACAAGGACCTAATTTACATGAAAAGTTAGACCGGATGTGAGCCTAATTTTGAAACTTAATAGGAACCTGTGCCAAACGGACCTTAAAATAAAATAAAGTTTTAGTTATGAAATATAAGTGGTTAAATTTAGCACTACTACAAAACATGTCATTTTCAGCGGTTGTTTACCCCTTGTTGTTTCGGTTTTATTGCCGGTGCAAATGCAGAGGATGCAAAAAGATTTTTTTATTTCGCACCAGTTTTAGAACCGATGCATAAATAGGTTTTTGCACTGGCTATCAATAACAGCTAGTGCAAAAGATGAGTTTTTTGCACCGGTTTTTACCAAAAAAACGATGAAATTTGCTCTATTTCTTAATAAAAGGCTATTTTTTGCATCGATTATCTTCTACAACTGGTGCAAGTGACTGAAATGTAGCACTGGTTGTTAAAAACAACCAATGCAAAAAAGTAACATTTAGTTTAAAAAGTATTTTCTTGCATTGTTTGTTCCTAACAACCAATGCAAAATGATGATCTTTTGCAAAAAAACATTGTTAATTGTCGAAATTTTGAAACACCCTAGTAATACATTTATACATATACATCACTTTTATGATCATTTAAAATAAAACTGAATAACCAACAAATTGAGCATAATGTTAAACCATATATATATATATAATTCAGTTATATTGTTTATCCATACAAAATAGTGATTCATATATTCGTTCTAGTACTATAATTCACATTTCAATCAATAATCACTAAGAAGCAACATTGTCCACAATTTTAACAATACTAATACATATTTTCCTCTGAAAAATATATAGAGAACGAGAAGTTACCCACTCGACAACACCTAAAATTTAAGAGGATATACTTTAGCCTTCTTCCAAATTCCTACATGCAAATAAATAAAGCATAAGAACAACAAAATTAGAAAGCTGAAAAGTATATAATCTCAATCACCAACATCATTTGAACTACAAATACAATTATATTAACCTTCTACCAATATCATGTTTCTATCAAGACAAGATGATCCCTGAGTATTAGTCTCAAGCTACATCAATCGATTAGAATCGCCTTTCTCCTTTTGACTCGGTCCATATCCTACAACTCACAAAAGGAATAAAAGTTAATTCATCTTAACAAAGCACTCTGGTCTTAACATTAGCACATACAATTAAGGGGCTAAGGCTGAAACCAAACTTCCCATGAATTCCACCATTTTAAGGTTATATTTTCCTATGCTTCTAAATGTAGCAGATATATGCACGAATTCCAGCATTTTGAGATTATATTTTCCTATGCAAGAAATTTACAAAGTTTGCTCGAATAAAAATATCTACTAGTAATAAATCTAAACTTGTTAGCACTATTTCTATTCTATTGCATACTTTTAAAAAGAAGGAGATTGCTCTCAAGTATGAATTCATGCCTTCAAAGTGTGCCAAATGTGATGCATTTGGCTACAAAACTTCTTTTTATTAAGAATCTACAATACTAAAATGGATCCAAAGCAGAATATGGAACCTTCTAGTTCTGCAGACAATGGAGATATAGGTTAAAAGAAAATATAAGATGTTGTAAATGATATAAATAAGGATATACAAGATGCAGAGTAGCTTACAGACAATGGACTCCGGTTTTAATATCGCGCCGTTATAACGCTGAAATTTTATGAAATAAATATTTATTCTTTTTAATGTGTATATGAACTGTATAAATATTTATGTGTTGAATAAAATGTTTGAACAATAAAAATATTATTTTTATTGAATGTATGAACTATATAAAATAGTCAAGTGTTAAAATAAATATTTTAGCGTTAAAACTATAATTTTTAACGTATGTATGAACATCATAAAATTCTCCTGAAATGAAAATAAATATTCATTTATAAATTAGACGATTTGTTTATGTGCACCCATTTAACTGATATTGATTGGGACGATAAATTTTACACATCGCCCAACTTCACAAATAAAATCAGTGTTTGATGATTGAAACCCCACATGGGTGTTGGGATGATATTTGACGTACACTAATCCCAATTGTTTAGTTGTATGTCAATCGATTGGTTGACAAACTGTTGTAAGCGTTATTTATTTATATTTAATGCTTATGCAGTTGTGTAATGCACTCTGGATGATGGATGATTGTTTGTCATTGTTGTTGAGTACATGTGTTGTATGAAATCCATATAACTAACATTATATGGCAATTGAATGTGTCCGATTCCAATTCAAAATGAACTAATATTTTAGAATAATGAATATTTTAAAATAACGAATATTTTAAAATAATATTCTATAAAGGATTAAAATATGATTTTCATGTCCGATGGACATGAGAAGTGAAATGTTTGAAACCATATTGATTAGATATGCGCCATTTTGACACGAATAATATTTATATCACTTTTATTCATTTTTATAATGAATATCGAAAAGGAAATGATTTCAGAATCAAATATTTTGAAAATATTATCATTTAAATATTATAATGATATGGAGTATTCAATTTTGATTTGTAATTGAAATGAAAGTGGGAATTGTTTTAAAATGAATTTATAAATGATTTATAAAGTATGTTTTAAATGGAAATCGACGAAATATATGTAATATATATATTACATATTTTTAATGGCCTGAATAGAACGCACCACTACCGTTCGCGAATTTCGACCATTGACTTCGAATTGACATTACGGGAGATCTGACCATCGGATTCTCCTAAAATCGGAACCGTTGGGTTTGTATCGAAAAGAGCTTTCCAATGAATATAAGAGATTTGAAGTCTAATGGTTGGATTTAGAATTATGTCCAAATCAAATTTGAAAAAGATCGTTGTAAATGCAGTTCGATGACCGTTTATGGAAATAGACTGAAAGGGCCTTAATAAAATTATTAATAATTTGTGTATAATCATAATAAATGATTTGGAAAGAATTTGGATGAAAAATTCCATGTTTTTAAGGATAAAAGTATATTTTTTATCAAAATGAACTAGTTATTAACTAGTAAGATAATCCAAATTTTTTTATATAAAACAAATTGGATTTATAAATGGTTTTAAAATAACTAGAATTTTCCAATAAATAAATTGGAATGGAAATAATCTTCGGAATATTTCGATATTGGATTCCGTGGCTATATGGATACTGTTATGGGAATTTGGAAGATACAGATATCGTTATTCCCAATACGATATCCGTTAGTTTCAGAATTTGATATTGAATATAAGCCGATATAATTTCTATTCAGGGCCTTGTATTTGATATTAAATTGGATTTTGGGTTTGTTGTGAATGGTGTCTTCATTAACACTGTTCTTAAACCCAGTTTAGAAAAGAATAAATCTTTTAATTAATATTTAGAGAAGTTTACCAATTAATTAACATTTAATTGGAATCGAAATGAAAGTTGATTGTGGGTTTATTGTGAACTCTGTTTTAAATGACATTCATTCTTTAACTCAAACTAACAGTGAAATGTGATTTGGAACTTATAAATCTTTTAATTAAGATTTAACGGAAATTTTCCAAAGTAAAGTTTTCCAATTTAATAAAATAAATTGTAATGGAATGGAATTTGATTTGGTAATAATCGAAGTGAGCTTCTATGGAGGAAGACCATTACTATATATGGAATTTAAAAGGCTTTACCATTATTCCATTTATATTATTGTTTGGATACAAAAACTTATATCGATTATATATATATATTGATTTGTTTTCCATGAAGGTTCCATAATTAATGGACTGAGATTTTGATTTATCGTGAACTGTGTTTGAAATGACATTGGTTCTTTAACCTAGTTAAAGACAGAATACATGTCTAACATTGTATTTTGAACTTTATTGTTGATGTCTGCTAAATATATATCTATTTGGTGGTAGAGAATTTATTCTCTTTCTTAACACCCTTCTCTGAGACATATGAGCTTAGAGGTTATATATCGGCAGAAATCAATGGTACGGTATAGATTGTCGATGCGACATGTTTGATTTCCCAAAGTTAAAAAATCATTAATAATGATTGTTGGAAGATTAAAAACTAAGTGGAGTTTTAATGAATCTTTAATTAGATTAAAATGTGAATGTGATAATTTAAATTATCAGGTTTGAGAAATGATCGAGAATGGAGCACCACCAATTTTACTCCAAGATATAGTTAAATCTTTAATTAGATTTGTACGTGAAATGGTAATTAAATTTACCGATAACACTGTGGTGTTAGATATGGAGTATTACCAGTTTTGCTCCATGGGATGAATAGGTTGGGATTGGGAATAATGAATAAAAGATTACTTCGGTAAGGCCCGATAATCCCGGCTAGTTGATAAACCTTAATTTGGTTTAGAATTGATATCCAAAGGAAGATTAAAGTATAAATTTAAAGAATTTATCTTTGATAAAATTAATGGGAACCTTTCCCTAATGATGTGAATATTTGAATAAAAGAATATTCTGAATTGGAATGAGGAGTATGTTGTGTTTTTATAGCACTTGATTAAAAAATACGTGAATTATTCGGAAAGGCGGGGTTTATACCCATTTTGAATAATTGATTCGGCGATAAGTTGGCGATGAAAAATGTAACAACCCGGATTTTTACAACATGCTAAGACAAGAATCAAGGCAGAATTTAATTATAAAATCTAAATCAGGGAAAATGGGTTGCGCCATTGCGTTCATCTCGGAAAAATACGCGAAATAGAGTCCAAAATTTCGTAAATCGGAGTCCGTATGACCAAGATATGGCCTCGCAAAGTTTCACGAAAATTCGAAAAACGAAAACAGATTCAAATTTCAGAATTCAGAAGAGGCGGGAAAATTTCCCGCCAGACCAGGGGAGGTCGACTGGGGAGTCGACCCCCTGCCAACCAGGTCGATTGGGGAGTCGACCCCAGGGTCGACCTGGGGGTCGACCTGCCTGGTCGGCCAGGTCGTCCTGGTGCACCTGTTTGGCTCCTGGGTCTTGTTTTGGAGGCTTGTGACGATTTTTGAGGGCTGGGATCTATCCTAGGGTTAATCTAACGGCCTAAAACTACACTAATCTCTATAAAAACACCCCTAGACTTGCCTAAACCCTTACAAATCACTCTTGCAACGAAGTGCTACCCAAATCTACATTGATCATGGCCTCCATCCCCAAATTCAAGAACCTATGCATTCAAACCAGATCCAAGGCGAAGGTGCAAGCTTTCTACACCAAATCGAGGGTTTTGATCATCGTCTCAACATGGATTCTTCGACAAGACGATTCATGCTCCTAAATCTCTAAGCCACGCTATGTAAGTTCTAGCTACTTCGAGATGTTAACGGTAGTTTAATGATGGCATAGGATAAAATGCGGTTAAACATAAGTGCTATAACCTATGTGAACCTAGTTTTGCCTCTTACCTTGAATATATGACTTGGAACTATGTTTTAGCGACTATATCATGTCACTCATGTTATGTTTAGCCTAGTCTATCATGAAAGATTGAACCTTTAACTTGTGAATGTGGGCATAAGGCCCTAGAACCACTTTGGGCTTGTGAAATATGTGCATGAACTTAACTTGGGGCTTATGCAAGTATATGAACCCGAAACCCCTTATGATAATATGCAAGTTTGTGGCCAATCACCTTTTATGTTATGCATGCTTGTGGCCAAGTCCTCTTATGAAACTATGCATGCTTGTGGCCAAATTCCCTTATGATACTATGCATGTTTGTGGCCAAATTCTCTTATGACACTATGCATGTTTATAGCCAAATTCCCTTATGATACTATGCATGTTTGTGGCCAATATGTTGGCGTAATACACTACTATGTGACTCGCTTCCACTTGGGTTGGAAATACGTTTGGGTAGCTTAGGAAAAACGTGGGTATGACATGAAAAACTTGACATGGGCCATACGTGAGAACATGACATTCATGGTACATTTAAATATGATCATGACACGTGGGAAAACATGGAACTTGAACTAGACATGGGTGGGTTGTAAGTGTAAAAAGACACTAGACCAAACATGAAAGTGGCCAACTCGAGGTTGGGTTGAGTTTGTAGCATAAATCTACCCGGATCCGCCCGGCTTAACTAGTGGCTACAAACAATAGGATCCAATGTGAGAAGTTGGTCATGTCGTGCTTAAGACCCGAGGTTAGACTAGGTTGTGGTATAAATCTACCCGGACCCGCCCGGCTTAACTAGTAACCACAACAAGGTCTAATGTGAGAGGTTGAGAGTGCATTAATTAAATTAATGCCACATGATAAGGTTAAGTAAATTTGACTAATGACACTTAACCGATATGACACGAATGGGTAGGTTAAGTGGGACCGGGCTTGATTTCTTAATGACACTTAACCATACAAGACAATTAGGGGATGGGGTTAAGTAACTTAGACTTAACTAATCTAAACACGGTAATTAGATGGGGTTAAGTAACCTTCACTTAACTAATCTAAACACGGTAATTCGATGGGGTTAAGTTAAACACTTAACCAATCTAAACGTGGTAATTCAATGAGGTTAAGTAACCAATACTTAACCAACTTAACACGGTAATTTAATGGGGTTAAGTAACTTATACTTAACCAATTACATACGATGATTTGATGAGGTTAAGTAACCTACCCTTAACCAATCTAATATGTGGACCTGGTAGGGTTAAGTCACAAGACCTTTTAAATTAGGCTTAACCATAGTAATACGATTAGTGGATGGGGTTAAGTTAACCTACACTTAACCAATCCGACTCGATAATCTGATGGGATTAAGATAATCTATGCTTAATCAATTTAACATGACAATCTGATAGGGCTAAGACAAATAGATACTTAACCAGTTTGACTTGATAGGGTTAAGTCATGAGCTTCTTGGAACACTTAACCAACTTGTAGGGCTAAGTCCTGAACTTGAGTACTTAGCCAATCTTGACATGATTCGTAGGCGGGTTAAGTCATGAACCTGGATAACAAAACTTAACCCATCTGACAAAACCCTAGCTCAGGGGACTAGGTTGAAAATCGTAGTTAACAAGGATAGCGGAAAGAGGAGCTAAGTGGTAAACCTTAGTTAAGGGTAACTAAGTAATAATTCTTAGCTAAGGACATGGGACTAGTTCATAAAGAGATGAGTAACCTGGTACGGTAGGTCATCGCTTAGTATACGAGGGGGAGCAAGTTATCTGACTTGGATAAAAGCTCCAGCGAACTGGGTGACGAAGCGGAAACTTCGGGGAACGTGAGGGTACTCTTGGTATCCCTCTGTGAGGTGGCAAGTGGTCCATGAAACCCGGCCTCACAGGGGTTAAGGTCTGCGGTAGAAGAGCCAAGAGTATGCCTTGGTTGCTATGCGAGCGACCTAAAAACTGGGATGGATTAGCGTGGAGTCGACGATACTTGATTTTGCCCCGGGATAGCATGTCGCCGACTACCTACCATCTTTAGTCAATCGTGTACGTACGGAAAGGCAGGGAACTCCCAACAGACCATATACTAGCTATCAAGTTATGGGTGAGGTTGGCTATCTGGAAGTGGGCATCGATGGGCCTTAGTGTAGTTCTCATACATGATTTTTCTTGGATTGCCTTTCAGTAGTTGAGGGAGGGGTCACGTGGGACCATAGCCACGGGTACAAAAACAAACCTTGATATCTGCAACAGCAGACGACTTAAAGCTCCCGACCGAGTTCCGTATTTCTTGATTTGCCCTGACACGGAACTTGGATGGCACATTGAGGAACATGTGCGTCTAGACATGGAAAACGGTTCATGATACATACGCGGGATAAAGGGCGCGGTTGACGGGTGGCATAATCCCTAGTGGCCCTAGGTGGCTGAACCCAAACCGAGACACGGAAACGTTCATTAGGTGGCATAATCCCTAGTGGCCCTAGGTGGCATAAATCCTAAGTGAACGCGCGATAGTTCATGGTAAGGAAACATAACTAGATCAAAGGGTAGCAGTCCAAAATAACCTCAAGGATAAAACGTTTACATGGGAAAGTCCGTACGGCCTACGGCAAAGGACCGAATTATACATGGAAAGAAACATACGAGTTGGGAAAACCTACATATGCTATATATTAGGTTGACATGGACCATTACATGACATTGGGCAAGGGACATTCACAGTAACACATGACGCGGGTTGGGATACTAGTACGAGAGGTGCAGAGCAAATATGCATGTTAGGACCATGAGAAATATACATGATAGATACCGTGGGACGTTATACAGGATAGATACCTCAGGATATTATACTTGATAGAAACCGGACGATGTGATACCTTGACTTATCATGACACCGTAGTTTATCATGATATCTTAGTTTACCTTGCTACAGTAGTCCAGCCTGTTTTAGTTTATCTATCTTGTAGTCACCCTTATGTTTACTTTCAGTTTATGCATGTCATGTTACCTTTACTTGTTTTTATACTGGAAGTAGATAGGACTTACCAGTCTTTATGACTGACCCCGTTTTCTTTCGCCTCTTGTCTTCCGTTTCCCCCCAGGTTTCAGGGAGGAAACAACGTTATCTAGTTCGGATTTCTTCTGCTTGAAGGTCATCACGCATGGCTTGGACTTTTCTTGGCTATGGCTACTTTACTGTTTTACTTGGGGAATAATTTATGAAATGGTTTTATGCTTCTGTACTATTGCAAGACAGGTTTTGATGTATTCTGATGTAAAAGGCTTTAGACCTTATTTTATAAGGTAATGAAATTTGTTTTACTTCCGCTGTTTTATATATATATATATATATGTTCTGTCTTGTAATATTTCTGTGCATGTTTACCTCGATAATGCTTCACCAAACCTAGTGCATTCCCTTGTGAGTGACCCTAGCGGAGGTGGGGTGTTACAAAAACGATGGTTGAAGACCGGAGTTCTTCACACCGTTTGGATGATTACTAATGTCCTGATTGGGTTGTACACCCAAGAAAAGGTAATAAGTGGTGATCGTCCAAACGTACTTGGAGATCGATCGGATATGCGAGGACCTCTCTCTTGTATTGGACATATGGGACAAGGAATAAGGTGCCTTTGGTTTCGTTCAGACCCAGAACAAACTGGTAAATGGACGTGTGTCTGACATTAGATTTTATTCTATGTTGATTGATCTCTATTAAATATATATCTTTTTGGTGGCGGGGAATTCATTCTCTTGCTTAACACCCTTCTCTGAGACGTACGAGCTTAGAGGTTATATATTGATAGACATCTGTTGCATGGCGTGAATTGTCAGTGTGGCATGCTGAGATGCAAATGATCAAGGCTTCTGTTGAAAAGCAGACTCTTGTGGTTGATGATTAAAGCACGACTTTAAATAGCATAGCTTTGTGTATAGCGTTAATTTGCGAGCCCCACACCTCGGTATGAGTCAAAAACGGGATAAGGGACTCAAGGAGTGCATGACTTTTGCATTTAGCTGTGGGTGGTGTCATGGTATGGAGCCCAGACATTTATTATATTTTTACCTATGTGGATGATGGATAGCGAGGCGCCTTGGATATATCGGTTACTACAGAGCCGATGGATAGGTCCAATAAGACCGGGAAACGTGTGTTCAGGAATACTACTCCACTAACGTAAGTGTGGACCGGCCTTGGAGGATCCAAGGATTCACTATGGGGAACCCCGAGGCATTTGCTAGAGTGTCTCGAAGCCAGCGAGGAGTACATCCCTTGCCTCGACTCATGATGGAAATCCAATATCCAATACATGACATTTCGGTTTTAGTTGTAAAACCTAGTATGGCGACATAGTAGCATGAGATACTACGCCGTCTATGATTGATACATTTATATTTGAAGTGATTTTGACACTATACGCTTATAGTAATATCAAAATGATTTGTTTTAAACGTACCAAGCATGTTTGGCTATTATAAGGGAAAACTCTATCCTCTGGATTGTGTTGCATTGTGTGATGGCACCCGAGTCTTATAATAGCTTCATTTTTTGAAAAGCATTGCGATGTTTATAAACTGTTTTATGCACTTGTATTCTTGGGAGGAAACCCGTTCCGTGTTATACGGCGTGGTCCCTTGATTTACTTTATTTTTACAGTAAAGTTTTAAATAACCGTTTTAGTTCTCACACTAGTCATATGACTGACTTGGAGTTTATTGTTTTAACCTAAACTCTGGGTGCCCATATTTTCCACACGAGCAGCTAGTAGTTTTGGTTTTGCTGATTATTTCTTTTTCCAGGATCCTGGATGTACAGCTGGAGCTATATTCAGAAAGCTTTGTATCTGTGTATCTCTTTCAGTTGTGTTATGCAATATTTTTCCGCTGCTATGTAAATTATTTTAATCTCTGATATTTTTTGTTGTTTATTATTTATTCATACTCTGTTATATTCTTGTACTCTGATGAAATTGTTGTAATAAGCAATGAAACGTTCTATTGTTTGTGTTCATATTTGTTGTGTTCTCAAAGTAATCCGGGCTTTTCCGTGAGGGGGATTTCGGGTTGTTATAGTTTGGTATCGGAGCTTTGGTTCACAAAGCTCGTAAATAATACACATTAGAACCGAACGAAAGAATACATCAGAGATTGGATTAGTAATATCCAATAAGAATGACTCGTTAGAGATGGGATTAGTAGTATCCTAGAACGAGTGTTAAGAGTGTATTTTTTTTAAAATAAAAATGAAAATGAATTTTGTTTTAAAAAATTAAACCTTATTACGCGTATTTGAGTATTTTATTTTAAATTGGTTTTGGACAATCGAGTATATGAAGATTTTGCATACACGCCTTGCAAACGTGTATACAATGCCTCAAATATACTGGATGGATATGGAATCACACTCTAGTCGCCCAGAGATAATTCTTGTAATGTCGCAGCATCATCAGTATTTATTTTCGGGTTTCGAAAGTGGGATATCTATATATTTCCAATAGACTGGTGTGAGAACCAAAACATAGATAGGATTTATTGTTGTGATTTGATCTTGAAAATATAATTTTTAGATATATAATAATTATATGTTTGAAAAGCTAATCCACTAATTGATTGCTGGTTGTGATGTTTGATTATTAATTTAACTAATAAAAATATTGGAATGATAATTAATTTAACCAATATGTGAATGAATGATAAATTTAGCCAAATTGAATTAATATTGAGCGAGCTGAAAATTGATTTGAATTACATACATATACATGCATATATATATTGAACAGGTCATAATATGGAAGCTAAGAAGAGGAATAAAATTGTATGCCCGACAAATAGGTACTGTTTATTGTATTTCTTGGGTTTTGATGATTTTATGAACCAAATGGCCTTTTCTTTTTCTTTTGGATTGATGAGGGCGCTGTGAGGCAAGTTGCGGTTTTAAAGGTCTCCCCGTAGAAAGGAGGTTATGGCGAAATTTTTCGAAAATTTAGGGTGTTAGCCAAATTTTTGAGAAACTGAAAATTCTTAGAAATTGAAAAGTTGGAAAATGAAAGCCAGAATGAAAGTTGAGTTGGTTAGATAGACAACTTTGAGCTCCGTTCTTTTTCGAGGAAGAAAAGATTTTAAGTGAGGGAGATTGAAACAACCCGGAATTTCAAAACCAATTTAAAATTTTTATTTTAGCTATTTTAACGTATTTTGAATATTTAAAATGATTTATTTTAAATAATAACGACTAAAAATTTATTTAAATCGAAGTTAGAACATATAAATTTATTTTAATTATAAAACGAACTCAAAATGGCGCGGTAGTTTGAAAATTCGATTTTAAATTCCAATTGAATGTACAGAATTCAAAATAAATCGGATTTCAGTAAAACCAAAAATATTTGAATCTGTTTAGCTATATCTTTCTAGCGAATGTAAGAAACAGAGATTTTACTTTATAAATTGAAAGTTTTGTCTAGTTTAAAATTTAAAATAGTCACTATGGAATTTATATATATATTAATATAATATATAGCCCTTAAAAATAGCCATTTTGCAAACTACCTCCGTTTTCGACGAAACCATTTTTGTTGGATCCGGAATGTCAAATTATTACTAGATTCCAATTTTCATAATTTTTGCAATCAATATGTGAGCGTGGTGAATTTAAACGTGTTTGTTAATTTCAGTTTGAATTTAATCGACTGGAAAATGACCATTTTTCAAATGGTTTCCAAATTCGATGAAATTATTTTTGTTAGGACCGTATCATCAAAACTTAGCTAGATTTATTTTTTTGGAATTTTTGAAGTCAGTATGTGGCTTCGGTAAATTAAAATGTACGTTGAAACCAATTTTGGACGTTATATTAATTTATATTTTAGTTTTAATGAAAACTGATCGAAACAGTTGAATTGGCTTACCGGATATATCCCATTGTGTTCGGAATGGGGGTAATTAGCTAGGGACGACAGTCAGTGGGTTCGATTTGGAGTTCGAATCAAAAAGTTATTTTTTGAAATTTAATTAAATAATTATATACGAAAGTCAAACCCCCTTTTCTCTTCCACCCACCGTTCAAGTCAAAAAATAAAAAATAAAAATAAAATCCCACTACCCCCCTTCAGCACCGTCGCTCTCTCCCCACCATTTCTGCCGCCGCCATTGATCTTTCCTCTCCCCCCTCCGGCCTCCGCGCCACCCCCTCTCTCTCCTTCCTCCTCCTTCTCCCTCCAATCGAAAGAAACCCAAATCCTAGCTCCCTAAAACTGCCGCTCCAGCCAAATAGCCGCCACCACCATGCCGCTGAACCACCCCGCCACCTCCCTGACCACCTGCGCCGCCTCTAGCGCCCACGCCTCCGACCGTGGACCCCATACCCTATTAAAAACCCAATTTTTAATATTTTCAGTTTTGCAAATAACACCCTGATGCTCTTCAGCCCATAACTTCCAATCCGGGCACTTCTGGACAAACTCCATAATACCAAAATCGAAGGGCACGATTTTGTCTTTGATTTTAGTATATGGAAGTCAGATTTTGGATTGCGGAGTTATTTAGAAAACGCGTCCAAAGTCTGTTGTCTGAATACCATCTTTTCGCGATTTCTAGCGAAATGGACCAATTTCAAAAGAAGGGCTACGCGAAAGTCATACGGAATGGCGCGTTTAAGCTTGAAAAAGATGGCATGAAGATTATAGCTTGTTTGCAAAGTCTGAGATCATAATAGTAAATCATAACGTCAGAAAAGCACGGTGGAGTAGATCCCAAAGTGAAAACTCCTTCTCACTCAAATTATTTTACAGTTAAATATATACTAGGATGCATACGGGGCTTAGAAGCCCCTGACACTATTTTTTGTACAAATCATGATTGTTTTTTTGGGTTGTATTGTGGAAATTTGGTTGTATTGTGGTTTGTTTGATTGGGTTGATTATTGTGTATGGCACGAGCCAGTATCAGGAGAGGGGTAGTGCTAGACATTACTCCGGTTTTAATATCACGCCGTTATAATGTTGAAATCTTCTAAAATAAATATTTATTCATTAAAAATATAATTTTTAATATGTATATGAACTGTATAAAATATTCATGTGTTGAATAAAATGTTTGAACAATAAAAATATTATTTTTATTGAATGTATGAACTATATAAAATAGTCAAGTATTGAAATAAATATTTTAGAGATTCTAAAGAAAACTACTGTACACTTAATGATCTTGTAACCTAGAGAAACTTGTCCATGGCGACAGGCTTATCGCATGCTTTCGTTCGTGTGTGAGTTTCTCTTTTTTCTTCGTTTCCATCAGATTTCCACTTGTTTTCTATCCGACTTCTATATGTTTTCTATCATCTTCCACTTGTTTTCCTTCCGTTTATTCACTCTTATTACCAGATCCGTAAATTTTATTCCACTTTTTAAAACTGAATTTGGGTTTCGATTTCCTATTTCCGGATCTAGGTCATATTCTTTTAGATCTGAAGCAAAACACTAGACAATCACGGTTTCAAGCAGTTACTGATCCTTTATGACTCTGGATCTGATTCGTATGGACTTTGGACGATCAAGCCATTACTGATTTGGGTTTCGGCATTGCCGACGTAACTGGTTCAATTCCAAATCTTCCAACCGATCCTTCAGTTGTCTATGCTATATCGATTTCAGTTGGTTTTGAGGTATGTTTCGATTGGCATCTGTGGTTGGTATTCCTTTTCAGATCTGATTTATAAGGAGATCGGTTTGGAAATTGTTATTTCCTATTTGGGAGAAAAGAGTTTGTTTCAATATACAAGTCATTACAGCAGTTTAGATCAGATCTATACATTTTGATTTTAGTATATAACATTTGGTGGATTACAACATTTTGGGGTATATCGGTTTTAGCCAGTTGTATTTCTATATGGTTATAGGCTGTTTGTTTGCATAATGGTAGTAGTGTACTGCATATATCTGTTCTTTTTTCCGAACCAGTTCTTATCACCTGCTAAGATGCAAACATGGATAATGATTTTTACTTGAATTCCTATGTTAATGATTTACTGGTCAAATCTGATAAAGTTGGAGAGGTAGGTCATGGATTTCATCACCTTGAGTTATAGGATTCTCTCTTCAAATTGTTAATGGCATCCATCAGTTTTGGTTTAAGGTTCTTTTAGACACCCAAAGACCTTTCAGCTCTTATATGTTATTAGGATTTTGGCATTTGGACTCCTCATTTTGTTTGGCTTGGATGCTAAGATAGATTCACATCTTTTTGCTGATAGTTTGATCATCAAACCAGATTTAGTCTTCGAGTTGATCTAGTGGAATTTTGGTGCCATTTTATTTTGTTGTAAGGGCCGTGGAACAGTTTGTTCTTCATAGGATTTCTCATGGTGGTTTTCTGCAAGGATTTTACCCAAATCTGTACAGTGGATGTTATATGTTTGGGGATATTTGCTGCTTAACATGATTTTCCTCCCTAAATTGTGTTCAGTATGATGATCTATTACTTCTGTTGTGTTTATATGGGAGATTAAGTGAATGGTTAACATGAAAGTAAACACAACAAGATTAACACAAATTCCACTCCCATAATCAGATTCATTTAGATGTTGTAGATTCTAGTATGGATAATGACTTCTAGATTAACTACGGTTGATTCGGGCACTAAGATTGATTCACAGCGTTGTGAGTCATCAACCAGATTTAGTGTGTTGGATTTGAATGTTGAAGATCTAGATGCTGTTTTTATCTTTGTTAATTGTTTTGGTGGATGGTCTGAATGTTATGAGACTGAATGCCGCGGGTTTCTTTAATGGAGTTTGTCTGTAATATGCAGTCAAACATTCAGTATTAGCAAGCATTCAGATTTTTGTGTTTGAGAAGTAGTAGTGCTGGATTGACTTGCATTCAGGTTTATAGTAAGTAAAGATGGAACAAATTTATATGGTATACAGGTATGAACCATGGAAGGACCAGTGTTAGAGTTAGGCTTGAGATTTGGCTCAGGAGGTGTCGTGTGAGGTGCAGAAAGTGCACGGAAGCGGGTCGATGGCTTCTTCATGGGCCGTTTATCACTAGTTAGGTTATATTTACATGTAATTTCAGTTTTTTCTTTTATGCTTTGCTTATGTAAAGGTTAGAATGCTAACCTCCTTCTTGTATGCCTTTTTCAGTAGAAATAAAGTGAACCAATTTTCAAAAAAATAAATAAATAAATATTTCAGCGTTAAAAATATAATTTGTAACGTACGTATGAACGACATATAATTCCTGAAATGAAAATAAATATTCATTTACAAATCGGACGAGGCGACTTTCCTTTTAGTCCATCGTGATCCCACCCACCCGCAAGCACCTTTGTTTATGTTCACCCATTTAATTGATAGTGATTGGATGATAAATTTTACACATCGCTCAAATGCACAAATAAAATCAGTGTTTGATGGTTGAAACCCCACATGGGTGTTGGGATGATATTTGACGTACACTAATCCCAATTGGTTTGTTGTATGTCAATCGATTGGTTGACAGACTGTTCTAAGCGTTAATTATTTATATTTAATGCTTATGCAGTTGTGTAATGAACTCTAGATGATGGATGATTGTTTGTCATTGTTTTTGAGTACATGTGTTGTATGAAATCCATATAACTAACATTATGTTGATTTTATTCATTTTTATAATGAATATCGAAAAGGAAATGATTTCAAAATCAGATATTTTGAAAATATTATCATTTAAATATTATAATGATAAGGAGTATTCAATTTTGATTTAAAATTGAAATGAAAGTAGGAATCGTTTTAAAACGAAATTATAAACGATTTATAAAATACATTTTAAGTGGAAATTGATGAAATATATATATATATATATAATATATTATATATATTTAATAGCCCGAATAGAACGCGCCGCTACCGTTCACGAATTTCGACCATTGACTTCGAATTGACGTTACGGGAGATCCGATCGTCGGATTCTACTAAAACCGAACCGTTGGGTTCGTATCGAAAAGAGCTTTCCAATGAATATAAGAGATTTGAAATATAACGGTTGGATTTGGAGTTATGTCGAAATCAAATTTGGAAAAGGTCACTGTAAGTACAGTTCGATGACCGTTTATGGAAATCGACTGAAAGTGCCTTAATAAAATTATTAAAAATATTAATGATTTGCGTAAAATCACAATAAATGATTTGGAAAGAATTTAGATGAAAAATTCCACGTTTGTAAAGATAAAAATATATTTTTATCAAAATGAACTAGTTATTAACTAGTAAGATAATCCAATAATTTTTATATAAATAAATTAGGATTTATAAATGGTTTTAAAATAACTTGAATTTTCCAATGAATAAATTGGAATGGATTGAAATGGAAATAATCTTCGGAATATTTCGATATTGGATTCCGTAGGTATACAGATATTGTTATGGGAATTTGCAAGATACATATATCGTTATTCCCAATACGATATCCGTTAGTTTCAAATTTTGATATTGAATATAAGCCGATATAATTTCTATTCAGGGCCTTGTATTTGATATTAAATTGGATTTTGGGTTTGTTGTGAATGGTGTCTTCATTAACACTATTCTTAAAACCAGCTGAGAAAAGAATAAATCTTTTAATTAATATTTAGAGAAGTTTACCAATTAATTAACATTTAATTGGAACTGAAATGAAAGTTGATTGTAGGTTTATCGTGAATTGTGTTTTAAATGACATTCATTCTTTAACTCAAATTAATAGTGAAATGTGATTTGGAACTTATAAATCTTTTAATTAAGATTTAATGGAAAATTTTCAAAGTAAATATTTCCAGTTTAATAAAATAAATCGGAATGAAATGGAATTCGATTTGGTAATAATCGAAGTGAGCTTCTGTGGAGGAAGGCCGTTACTATATATGGAATTTAAAAGGCATTGCAGTTATTCTATTTATATTATTGGTTGGATACATAAAATTATATCGATTATATATATATATATATATTGATCTGTTTTCCGTGAAGATTCCATAATTAATGGAACGAGAATTTGTGTTTATCGTGAACTGTGTTTTAAATGACATTGTTTCTTTAACTCAGTTAAAGACATGATACATGTCTAACATTGTATTTCGAACTATATTGTTGATCTCTACTAAATATATATCTATTTAGTGGCAGAGAATTTATTCTCTTGCTTAACACCCTTCTCTGAGATGTATGAGCTTAGAGGTTATATATCAGCAAAAATCAATGGTACGGTGTAGATTGTCGATACGACATGTTTGATTTCCCAAAGTTTAAAAATCATTAATAATGATTGTTGGAAGATTAAAAACTAAATGGAGTTTTAATGAATCTTTAATTAGATTAAAATGCGAATGTGATAATTTAAATTATCAAATTTGGGAAATGATCGAGAATGGAGTACCACCAGTTTTACTCCAAGCGATAGTTAAATATTTAATTAGATTTGAACGTGAAATGGTAGTTAAATTTATCGATAACACTGTGGTGTTAGATATGGAGTATTACCAGTTTTTCTCTATGGGATGAATAGGTTGGTATTAGGATTAATGAACAAAAGATTACTTCGGCAAGGCTCGATAATCCCGGCTAGTTGATAAACCTTATTTGGTTTAGAATTGATATCCAAAGGAAGATTAAAGTATAAATTTAAAGAATTTATCTTTGATAAAATTAATGGGAATCTTTCCCTAATGATGTGAATATTTGAATAAATGAATATTCTGAATTGGAATGAGGAGTATGTTGTGTTTTTATCGCACTTTATTACAAAATACGTGAATTATTCGAAAAGGCCGGGTTTATACCTATTCTGAATAATTGATTTGACGATAAGTCGACGATGAAGATGGTGGTTGAAGACCAGAGTTCTTCACATCGTTTGGATGATTACTGATGTCTTGATTGGGCTGTATACCCAAGACAAGGTAATAAGTGGTGATCGTCCAGACGCACTTGCAGATTGACCGGATATGCAAGGACCTCTCTCCTGTATTGGACATATGGGACGAGGAATAAGGTGCCTCTGGTTGGGTTCTGACCCAGAATGAATTAGTAAATGGATGTGTGTCTGACATTGGATTTTATTCTATGTAGATTGATCTCTATTAAATATATATCTTTTTGGCGGCGGAGAATTTATTCTCTTGCTTAACACCCTTCTCTAAGACGTACGAGCTTAGAGGTTATATATTGATAGACATCAGTTGCATGGCGTGAATTGTCAGTGTGGCATGCTATGATGAAAATGATCAAGGCTTCTGTTGAAAAGCAGAGTCTTGTGGTTTATGAAAAGCACGACTTTAAATAGCATAGCTTTGTGTATAGCATTAATTCGCGAGCCTCACACCTCAGTATGTGTCAAAACTGGGATAAGGGGCCCAAGGAGTGCATGACGTTTCCTTCTAAATATTGGTGGTGTCATGGTATGGAGCCCAGACATTTATTATATTTTTATCTATGTGGATGATGGATAGCGAGGCGCCTCGGATATATCGGTTACTACGGAGCCGATGGATAGGTCCGATAGGACCGGGAAACGTGTGTTCAGGAATACTAATCCACTAACGTAAGTGTGGACCGGCCTTGCAGGATCCAAGGGTTCACTGCGGGGAAACCTGAAACATTTGCTAGAGTGTCTCGAAGCCAGCGAGGAGTACATCCCTTGCCTCCACCCATGATGGAAATCCAATCCAATACGTGACATTTCAGTTTTAGTTTTAAAACCTAGTATGGTGACATAGTAGCATGGGATCTATGCTGTCTATGATTGATAGATTTATATTTGAAGTGATTTTAACACTATACGCTTATAGTAATATCAAAATGATTTGTTTTAAACGTACCAACCATGTTTGGCTATTATAAGGGGAAACTCTATCCTCCGGCTTGCGTTGCATTGTGTGATGGGACCTGAGTCTTATAATAGCTTCATTTTTCGAAAAGCATTGCACTGTTTATAAACTGTTTTATGCACTCGTACTCTTGGGAGGAAACCCATTCCATGTTATATGGCGTGGTCCCTTGATTTACTTTATTTTTAAAGTAAAGTTTTAAATATCCGTTTTAGTTCTCACACCAGTCACATGACTTATCTGGAGTTTAGTGTTTTATCCTGAACTCTAGGTGCCCATATTTTCCATACGGGCAGCTAGTAGTTTTGGTTTTGCAGATTATTTCTTTTCCCACGATCCTGGATTTACAGCTGGAGCTATATTCGGAAAGCTTTGTATCCGTGTATCTCTTTCAGTTGTGTTATGATTTATTTTTCAGTGCTATGTAAATTATTTTAATCTCTGATATTTTTTTGATGTATATTATTTATTCATACTCTGTTATATTCTTGTACTCTGATTAAATTATTGTAATGAAATGTTTTATTGTTTGTTTTCTGATTTGTCGTGTTCTTAAAGTAATCCAGGCTTCTCCGTAAGGAGGATTTCGGGTCATTATAACATGCAACAAAAGACAAGCTGGAACAAGCTCGGTATAACATGAGCGTTATAATGAATAATACACGGATCAGTCTAGAATACGAACGTATAAAGACTCAACTAAAAGGAAACATAGAATAATGCTGTGAGATCATGAAGTTGACCGCGTAATGAGTTTTTACCTTACAAGAACATCATATATGTAAGCATCAATATAAAAAAATCACTAAAATAACAAAGAATGGTTGTCACACACACACACACACACACATATATATATAAAATATACACACACATATATATGCCAATAAAAGGGAAATAATCGAACAACAACACATAGAAAAGAACATATAGCAATTCTCGATGGAAACCAACAAATTGATCCAGGAAATTGGATCCAACAAGGGAAACGTAAATTATTCCAAAGAAATGTGACCGCAATGTTAACCATGGACTAGGTCAATCACAACAACATCCAATCTCACCATGGATTGAAATAATTAAACATCGTGAAAGGTTGATATCCTTTTGATGTAAATTAAAAACAAAAAAACTTAAAATTTTAGAATTGAATGAGAAATTTTCCAAACAAATAATGACTAGGAGAGTGCGCTCCTCTGACCAAAAGTATACCTATAGAATATACTAAGAAAGGCTCTCAGAAACGTTTAAGCTAGATGCCGTACAAAATCCGAGAATCCGAGTATTTCACATCTATGCATAACATAATCGAATCCAACCTAGAGTAGATGTGATAACACCCTAATGGGAGTAACCTCACATATTGCTCGACTTCCACTCACTCTTTTGGTTCAGCCATTGCCAACAAAGGATAACAGTGCTCAATGAGCACAAACTGTTTTGATTTGGCGATATTACTCAAGAAAGTTAAACCAACAGTTGTTAAATCAACTATCAGGAATATTCAAATTGGACGTGTATGGAAACTAAATCACATTCTCATACCATTATTTATCGATCCCAAACTTATAATATCTCTTGGTTAAAATAAAGTTGGACAAGTTGAGGTAGTGTTACCTCTAGGAATCACCCTAAGAATGTTTGTCACCCTTCGAGATAGGGAAAAGTTTGTATACTTCAACATCTATTGATAAGAGTATAACTAAATCTTTTCCATATAAGCGATATTGTTTATGAAAAAAAAATCGTATCCGTATCGAAAACGCTTAAACTTCAAAACTCGTACTTGTGCTTGGTTTTCACATTTTAGATAATTAAATGAAAACACTTTTGACAATACTCTTTAAAATATCAGGTTTAAAGAGATAACTATTATTCAAAGCGTATTAAAAGAAAAGTTGAAACTAACGTTAAATTAAAACATCGATTTTGATAAAACTCAACACACTTTACACTTAGGTTAACTTTAAAACCATTTCTATTTAAAATGGACATTCTTATTAAAAACTATAGTCTGTAAAATCTAAAACATATTATTTATCCATAAAGGATAATAAATCAAATTTAAATACTTTAATTTATTTAAAGAAAATATCAGTTATCCTAAAAGATATTTTTATACACTCTTTCGTTTTACTTTAAAAACCGTTTTATTCTCAAAAGAAAAAAAAATTAGGTACAAATTCTGCTTATAAATCCAAAAACAACATCATTTATTTGGTAAGATGGGTTTATCACATTAATGATCTTTTATAATCGATAAATCGACTATTTGCATACCTATCCTAAATTATTTAATTAAGTTTTGTAACCTTATATAAACTAGTTAGTTGTTATTAAATACTTTATATTCGACCAATTAAATTAGTTTTACTTGTCTCCTTAATCCAATTGAATTTTATTTTAAAAAGCAACTTGATTAACCAAACAAATCAAATTACATCTCGTTAGTTAAAATAAGATGTTGGTACTATGGCAACGTTCATTAAAATGATTATTACATTTTAATTAATCATAATTAAAATCAAATTTCAATAACTACGATAATTAATAAAATTCTATTATCATTGATTAGAATGAATGATCAACATTAAGTTCATTACCTATATGCAAAATCTGACTCAGTTTTCATTTGTTAAATAGATAATTGAATCTCATTGTCATTAAGTCGATTAATAAATAAATTTATAAATATCATTATAAAATGATATGTTCATTCAAATATCGATTCTGTGAAAACTCAAGCTTATATTAAACAAAATGTTTAATTTACTTCAATCATCGACAATATAAACAATATGGTAATACACATGTAGTAACCTGCATTTTAGCTGTTAAATAATTTATTTATTTAATTATTAAATATCGATTTATCGATATCGAGAACGTGAATTAAATAATATTGAATATTTAATTTATAATTTTAATATAATAAAATATATTATAATGTCGAAATAATCAAAAATATTGGAAATACAAATATTCTGTGAATGGGGTCATCCCAAAGATGTAATTCAACTTAGAGTTGGATTATATTGACGAATATATTCAATCGACGACAGTTTGAACGTATAATTATAATATAATTAAAATAGAGCTTGAAACGACGCGGTAGTTCGCTATTTGGCGATTCGAACTTCAACTGAGTATACAGGATTCATTTTAAATCGGATTTCTGTGAAACAAGAAACGTGTGAAGCTAGTGCAGTATATCTTTCTAGTGGAAGAGAAAAATCGGGATTTCGTCGTGTAGATTTTGATGTACGTCCAAATCAAATTTCAGAAAAGTCGCTGTAGAATCCCTTTATAATTTGCAACGCTTTATATACGTTATAAAATGATTTTCGATATAAATTGAATATCGATAAATCTGAAAATCTGAAATATCAAGCTGTAAATTCTGATATGATGTTCTGGAGCGGTATGGTATGCCACTGTGAATATAGACGATAACAATTAATTTTAAACAATTAATTTAATAATATTTAAATATATTTATGTATTTAAATAGGCTATTTAGAGCGTTAAAAATAGCCACTTTTGCAAACGAAGTCGGAATTCAACAAAACCAGTTTTGTTGGATCCGCAATGTCAAATAGTTGTTAGATTCTAGGTTTCGTGATTTTTAGAGTCACTGTGTGGCCGTACGGATTTTTAGAGTGGAAAACAGTCAGTATTCTGAAGGTTAAAAATACGCTGTGTGAGCATATGGAGTCGGAATTCGACGAAACCAGTTTCTTTGGGACCGTAATGTCGAACTTTAGCTGCATGTCCAGTTTTGTGAATTTTGGGTTTCGTATGTGGTCACAGGAATTTTAGAGGACGATTGCTGATAGCGTTTGATTAAAAACGAATATAATAATAATATATAAAAAAAAATATTTAAATCTTCTATAAATACCATACCCAAAATCCTAAACCTAATTCAACTCATGCTCAAAGTCAACAGATAAAAAAATGCGCCGTTGTTTTTCGTTCCTTCCAGGAAGAAGTTTGATCAAATGAAAAATCAACAAGAATTCAAGGAAAAATCCAAAAGTTATATATTCGAGTTCCTGAGAGGAAGACCTTAAATCTGGTTGCGGTTTTATACCATTCGATGGTCCTATATTTCGCTCAGAAATTTCCAGCGTTGCCATTTAAAACTTAGGGTTCAAACTTTTGATTGATTGAAGCATCAATTCGCGATTTCAGGTGTTGTATTGGATTCAGGGGATCGAACAAGACTTAGTAACAAATTCGCTGGAGTTTTGGTGAGATTCAAGTTCGGTCCTTTACTGGTCTTCGACGGAACTGCTGTTCGAACGGAATTTTGTTGAGGATTTCGAATAGTGCTTGGGTATTATGAAGTTGAAGAGGAATGTGTGAGAGGAATTTTGGTGGTTTTTATTTAATTTATAATGGAAGGGAGAGTGGACGGTTTGTGGAGGAAGGGGCCGTAATGGCCTTGTTGGAGCTCGGTTGTGTTTGGAGGAGGAAGAAGAGTTCGGGTCTGGGCCTGGTATTTGAAGATGGGCCGGTAAGGAAGGATAAAGCCCAAGTGTTTTATAAAGGAAATTCATTTATTTTTACTTTAAAATAGTACCAACTTATGAATCGTATATCTTCTACATACATGATCAGAATTTCGAACGGTTCGATCCTTTGGGATCGTATGGACGGGCACTACAACATGGAGCTGACTGGGACTGAATCAGAGCTCGTTACAATTTATGGAGAAATAAATTGTCCGACTCAAATCAACGAACGCAAACCGATATTTATCGGTTAAAGCGCAAATGTGAGTAAAAAACTCACTAACTCTCCTCAATTTATATTTTTAATATAAATTGTATTTTATTTCTGTATTTGACTGCTAGTTATGTACTGTTAATTTGGACTGTTAAGTTGTATTGTTAAATTGGACTGTAGATTGGACTGTTAAATAATTGATTGAAAACAGTATGGATATATATATAAATATATATCTACATATATATATATATCGTTATTAAATGGTGATTTTGTTATCAGTGTATTTCATTAGAAATGCAAGTGATGTTATATACGTTGTTTAACATCGGTGGATGCAGGGAAACAGGTTGGAGGAATCCGACTGGATTCCTCAACATTTATTTTACTGTTATTTGTATATTGTGATATATACTGTGATATATAATCTGTTGTTGATTGTATATGTTTGGATGATATTGATCATTGATAGTTGGTTGTTTAAAAACAATAGAAAACACTGAAAATGTAGAAAAGGGGATTTTCAATATTTATATTGAAAATGAATCTATTTATAAAATCGAAGGACTTTATAAAAGGATATTTATTTAGAAATAAATAAATAAAATAAAGGAATGTTTATTTAGATTAAATAAATAGAATAAAGGATATTTAATTAGGGATTAAATAATTATAGTTATAAAGGGAAATCTATTTAGGAAAATAAATAGATTATACAAAAGGAAATCTATTTAGGAAATAAATAGAAGTTAAAATAAATAGAAATAAAAGGAAAGTTAGTTAGTCGGATATAAATATTCGAATCAAGTTAGTTAAGTGGTCAAACCAAGCTATTCGAACCAAACTAGTCAAGCTAGTCGAACCCAATCGAGCCGAAATGGTCGAGTCGAACCAAATCGAGCCAAATGGTCGAGTCAAACCAACCGATTGTAACAACCCGGAAAATCTGGGCCAGTTTAAAATTTTTATTTTGGCTATTTTAGCGAATTTTGATTATTTAAAATGAATTATTATAAATAATATCGACGAGAAATTTGTTTTGAATATAATTCGATCGTATATATTATATACGTCGTCGTTAGAATATAAATATTTATATATAATTATAAATAGAATTGAAAATGGCGCGGTAGTTCGATAATTCGATTTCAAACTTCAATTGAATGTACCGGGTGCAAAATAATCCGGATTTTAGTGAAACCAAAAATAATGGAATCTAATAGTGAATATCTTTCCAACGAATCCGAAAAATCAAAAGTTCGTAGCGGGGATCAAAAGATATGTCCAGTTGAAAATTCTGAATAGTCGCTATGGAATTCAGGCCCTTAAAAATGGACATTTTGCAAATGACCTCGGAATTCGACGAAACCAGTTTTGTTGGGTCCGGGATGTCAAACTATTGCTAGATTCCAAATTTCATAATTTTTCGAATCAGTATGTGAGCGTGGTAAAGGAAAATGCGTTTGACCATTTTCAATGGATTTTAATCGACTGGAAATTGGCCATTTTTCAAACGGTCTCAGAATTCGACGAAACTAGTTTTGTTAGGACCGTATCGTCAATACGAAGCTAGAAAATATTTTTCTAGAATTTTTCTAGTTAGTATGTGGCTCCGGTAATTTGAAATGTGCGTTTAAAATTCAATATAGTGATTTAAATGTAAATTCGAAAGGAAACTGGTTGTAACAGCCAAATCAGCTTACGATACATATCCCATTGTGTTCAGAATGGGGGTAAAACGCTAGAGACGACAGTCGGTGGGCCCAATTTCGAGTTCGAATTTTAAAGTTGCTTTTTCGAAAAAAAAAAATAAAAAAAAAATATATATATAAAAATAAAAACAAACCCTCCTCTCTCCTACTTAACTATTCAGCCCCCGTTGACCAAATTCAAAACCAAAGAATAAAAGAAAAAAAAAAGAAAGAAGGGGGGGGGGGCGATCCCCAAACCCGCTTCTTCCACCGCCTCCTCCTACCTCGCCGCCGCCTAGGGCAGGCACACCCCCCCTCCGACCATCCCCTGACCTCGCGCCTTCCTCTTCCCTCTCGCTCATCTCCTTCCTCCCTTCGAATCAAAGACGCTGCGCCCACCCCTTCTCCACTTCCGTTCGCAGGTCAAGCACCACGCACCCATCCGAGGCACCACGCAAGTCGAGGCTGACAGCCTGGTGGAGGGCCTTGCCGAGTCGTTTCTGCCACCATCACAAAGTCGACGCCGCAACCTCGTCTCCGCCCTCCCCCTGTAAGTTTTTTTTTTACTTATTTATTTTATTTCTGATTTTAACATAATTTAAAACTGATTTTTGAAAAACTGTTTTTATTTTAACAAGTTTAAAAACTGATTTTTTTGAAAAAGAAGTAGAAACTGTTTTTTTTTATAGGTTTTAAAAACTGAAATTATAAAAAGAAAACTGATTTTTAAATGCTTTAAAACCAATTTTAAAATGAATTAAAACTGATTTTAGAAAAAGGTTTTAACTTTAAAAAGAAAGAGGTTTTAGCTTTAAAAAGGAAAAGGTTTTAACTGTAAAAGGAAAAAGATTTGATCTTTAAACATAGTAAAAGATTTGTTTTTTTTTATTATGTAAAGTATAGATTTTTATTTAAATAAAAATATGAATTTTCAGGACAATGAGGTTATAATTTTCATCATGCATAACGAGTTATAAAGATTCGGGTTTTATTTATATGAAGTTAGCGGAAATAAAAATTCGATTTTTATATATTGAACTTGGAACTAAAAATTCGATTTTTATATATTGAACTTTGAAATAAAAATTCGATTTTTATATATTGAACTTTGAACTAAAAATTCGATTTTTATATATTGAACTTTGAAATAAAAATATGATTTTTATATATTGAATAGAGAAATAAAAATGTGATTTTTATATATATAGTGACTACGGGCAACGAAGATGACGAAGGTGCGATAGCGATGAAGTTTTCTATCAGTGAAGTGCCGTGGAGCTAGGATAACAATAAGTGAGAATTTCTCACTCTTCAATTTATTTTCTAGTTATATATATATATATACTAGGATGCAGACGGTGCTTAGTAGCACCCGACACAATCGTCCACAGACCATGGACTTGTTTGTTTGGCTGTTTGGTTATTGATTGCGATATTGGTTTGAATGTGGTTTGTGGTGTGAATAATCGAATCGATAAATTGGTTAGGATTAGACGTGCGCCGTTATAAGGCGAAGGAGTAAGGCTAGGTTAGACCCTTGCTCCAAATTTTGTGGTTTGCATAACGAAATTGATTTGATTGATGAGTGAATGGCGTGGGCCTTCACTAGACCGGGGATAAGGCTAGGCCTTGTCCCGTTTCTAGTATCGTGCCGTTATGCCGCCGAAATTTTCTAAAATGTGTTAGAAAAATAAAAATATCATTTTATTGAGCAAATGAATTGAATAGAAATTCATAGGTTGAAATAAAATGTTTTATCGTTAAAAATATAAATTTTAACGTGAATATGAAAATAGTGAAGTGAATAAATAAATATTCATTTACAAACCAGATGGTTTGTTTATGTACACTTATTTGAATGACATTGATTGGGACGATAAATTTTACACATCGCCCAACTGCACGAATAAAAATCGGTGTTTGATTGTTTGAAACCCCACACGGGTGTTAGGATGAAATTTGAAGTTCACTCATCCTGATTGATTAAATATGTCGATCGATTGATTGACAAGCTGTTATGAGCGTTGAATATCTATATTTGATGCTTATACAGTGTAGTGCACTTTGGTTGATGGTTGATTATTTTCAATGTTATTATATACATGTGTTGTATGAAAATCCATATAATTAATTTTATATGGTAATTGATTGGGCCTCATTCCAATCGTGAAAATAAAGAATATTTTGATAATAACAAATATTTTGACAATAGGAAATATTTGAAATAGAATATTTGAAAATAGAAATTTATGAAGCCGTGTTGATTAGATTGACGCCATTTTGACGTAAACGATATTTATATCGATTTTATTCATTTTAAAGTGAATATTGAAAAGTAATCTCGAAATCGAATATTTCGAAATGAATTGAATTGAAAACGATTTCGAAATGAATTGAATTGAAAACGATTTCGAAATGAATTGAATTGAAAACGATTTCGAAATGAATTGAATTGAAAACGATTTCGAAATGAATTGAATTGAAAACGATTTCGAAATGAATTGAATTGAAAACGATTTCGAAATGAATTGAATTGAAAACGATTTCGAAATGAATTGAATTGAAAACGAATTCGAATTGAATTGAAAGTGAATTGAATTGAATTCAAATTGAATTGAAATTTGAATTGAATAGAAATGAATTTTGAAACGATTTTATAAAGAAGAATTCAATTTTGATTTGAATTGAAATGGAAGTTGAAAATGTTTTTGAAACGAATTCAAAACTATTTATATAATTCGTTTTAAATAGAAATCGTCGAAATATATATATTATATATATTATATATAATATAATGGCCTGAATAGAACGCGCCGCGCCGCGGCAGTTCGCGAATTTCGACCATTTATTTCAAACGGACATTACGGGAGATCCGACCGTCGGATTCTCCTAAAACCGGAACCGTTGGGTTCGTATCGAAAAGAGCTTTCTAATGAATATTAGAAATTTGAAATCTAACGGTTGGATTTGGAGATACGTCCAAATCAAATTCGAAAAAGGTCGCTGTAAGTGCAGTTCGATGGCCATTGATGGAAATCGACTGTACGGGCCTTGATAAAATTATTAAAAATAGTAATAATTTGTGTAAAATCATAAGAAATGATTTAGAAAGAATTGGGATGAAAAACTCCATATTTGAAAAGATAAAAATGGATTTTTATCGAAATGAACTAGTTTTGAACTAGAGTTATAATTTTATTTATTTTTAAATAAATAAATTGAATTCGAAAAGGGTTTTAAAAATAACCAAAATTTCCAATGATTGCATTGGAGTGGATTTGAATCGAAATTGTCTTCGGAATATTTCGATGTTGGAATTCGTGATTATACAGGTGTTGTTATGGAAATTTGAAAGATATATATTGATATCGTTATTTCCAATACGACATTTGTTAGTCGTAGAATTCGATATTGAATATAAGCCGATATATTTTCTATTCAGAGCCTTGTATTGAATATCGAATGTGATTTGGGTTTGTCGTGAATGGTGTCTTCACTAACACTGTTCTTGAACCCAGTTGAGAAAAGATTAAATCTTTTTATTTAGATTTAATGAAGTGTACCAATTAAATAATATTTAATTGGAATTGAATGGATATTGATTTTTGGGTTTATCGTGAACAGTGTTTTAAATAACCCTTGTTCTTTAACCCGATAATTAATAAATGTGATTTGGGTTTGTCGTGAATGGTGTCTTCACTAACACTGTTCTTGAACCCAGTTGAGAAAAGATTAAATCTTTTTATTTAGATTTAATGAAGTGTACCAATTAAATAATATTTAATTGGAATTGAATGGATATTGATTTTTGGGTTTATCGTGAACAGTGTTTTAAATAACACTTGTTCTTTAACCCGATAATTAATGGGATGTGACTTTGGGTTTATCGTGAACCGTGTTTTAAATGACACTGATTCTTTAACCCAGTCACATATTAAAACTAAGTGGAGTTTTAATGAATCTTTAATTAGATTTAAAAGATCGAGAATGGAGTATCACCAGTTTTGCTCCAGGCGATAGTTAAATCTTTAATTAGATTTGAACGTGAAATTTAGAAACTAACTGTCGGTTAGCTAAGTAGAATGGTTTTCTGGATATTGATCTGATGTTGGTTTCGGCCTTCGGGGTTAATATTTGGGGAATTATTCTCTTGATTAATTTACGGTTAATGACTAATGAGTTGGAATGAGGCGTATGTTGTGTTTGTGTAACACTTTTATAATATATACGCGAGTTATTCGGAAAGACCGGGTTTATCCCATTCTGAATAACTGATACGACGATAAGTCGAAGATGAAGACGATGGTCGAAGACCGGAGGTCTTCACGTCGTTTGGGGGATAACTGATGATCTTGATTGGGCTGTACACCCAAGAAGATGGAAACAGTTAGTGATCGTCCAGACGTACTTGGAGATCGATGGATATGCGGGGTACTAGGTGCCTCCGGTTTCGTTCAGACCCAGAACGGACTTGTAAATGGACTGTGTGTCTGACATCGGATTTCATTCTGTGTGACGGATATCGGTTGCATAGGATGGTTTGCCTGTGTGGCATGCTAAGATGCAAGTGATCGAGGCTTCTGTTGAAAAGCAAAGTCTTGTGGTGATGATCAAAGCAAGGCCTTTGTGGCGTAGCTTTGTGTAACGTTTGATTCGCGAGTTTCACACCCGGTATGAACCAAAAACGGGAGACGGACGTCAGGGAGGGCATGCGTTTCTTCCTAGCTAGAAGTGGCGTCAGTGGTTTTACACGCCCTGACGAGTTTGACTTATGTGGTTGTTGCTGTTGCGAGGCGCCTCGGATTGATCGGTCGTTCTCGAACCGATGGAGTCATTTAGTTGGCTCGTTTACGCCCCATAGGGCGGAGAAACGCATGTTCAGGCATTTTAATCCACTCCGTGTGGACCGGCCCTGAGGATCCAAGGGTCACTCGAGCTCTGATCCTGAGACTCGGGCTAGGCAGTCTCGAATCGGTTGAGGACTATCTTTTGCCTCGGTTCATAGACGGAAATCCAATTTCCAAATACGTGACATTTGCGGTTTTAATTTGTAAACCTATATATGGCGACATAGTGGCATGGGACGCTCATGTCGCCTATGATTGATACTTATGATTTGAAGTTGTTTTATACACTATGCACTTATTATAGTATCAAATGATTTGTTTTAAACGTATCAAGCATTCTTTGGCTGTTATAAGGGAAAACCCTATCCCCCGGCTTGCGTTGCATTGTGTGATAGGACCTGGGTCTTATAACAGCTTCATTTTTCTTTATTTAGCATTGCGCTGTTTGTTTTATGCACTGGTATTCTTGGAAGGAAACCCGTTCCGTGTTATACGGCGTGGTCCCTTGATTTACCTAATGATTTAAAATAAAGATTAATAACTGTTTTAGTTCTCACACCAGTCACATGACTGACCTGGAGTTTATTGTTTTAACCTAAACTCTGGGTGCCCTTATTTTGACACGGGCAGCTAGTAGTTTTGGTTTTGCAGATTTATATTCACAGGATCCTGGTTTACAGCTGGAACGATATCCGGAAAGCTTTGTATCCGTATATCTCATTCTAGTTGTGTATTGTATTATTTTTCCGCTGCGATGTATTTAAATGTAATTTAAATCTCTGATAATTCTGTGTAATATTCTTTTATACTCTGTATATTCTTGTAATCTGATGCATTGTTGTAATATACAATGAAATGTTCTTCTGTATGCATTCTGTTTTGTCCTATTCTCAACGATAGGGCGTTTCGAACGGCCTGGATCGGTTTAGCGACTGGTTCGGACCGAGCGGAATTCCTTGCCGTCACAGTTGGTATCAGAGCTTTGGTTTACAAAGCTCAGAGAACAAGACACATTAGAAACATATGAAAGAATTCATCAGATATTGGATTAGTAATATCCAATGAGAATGACTCGTTAGAGATAGGATCAGTAGTATCCTAGAACGAGTGTGAAGAGTATATTTTTAAAAAAAAAATGAAAACAAATTTTGTTTTGAAAATTTAAATCAATTGTTCGTATTTGATTATTTATTTTATATTGATTAGGACAATCCAAAATATAAAGATTTTTGCGTATGCGCTTAGCTAGCGTGTATTCGAAGTTTTAATATATTGGATAGATATAGCATCACACCCTAGTCGCCCGGAGATGATGTTGATAATGACCATGGCATCATCAATATTTATGTTCGTGCTCCGAAGGTGTGATTTCTATATATTTCCTATTGACTGGTGTGAGAACCAAAACTTGTATAGTTAGAATACATTGTTGTGAATTGGCATCAAAAACATGATTTTTGTATATGTATTAAAATTATGAATTTAAAACGTTAATCCACTAATTGATTGATGTTTGTGTTGTTTGTTTATTTGTTTGCTAATTTTTAACCATTTATGCCTAATTGAACCGAATATTGAATTATATTGAAAATTGGTCGCATTTGCTTGCATATACATATATATCATTGAACAGGTCATAGCAAGGAGGCTAGAGCCAGAGAATAAAATTTGTTTGCCCGACAAATAGGTACATGTTTACTACATAATTTCCTGTTTTGTTTGGGTGATGATGATTTTGTGAGCCTATTGGCTAGCCGCTTGGCTTTTTCTTTTTCTTTTTGAGATCTGAAGGACCGGGGAAGCTATTTGAAATTCCCCGATGCTCCCGGTGCAGGGGAGGTTATGGCGAAATTTTTCAAAAATTTAGGGTGTTAGCCAAATTTTTGAAATTTTGGAAATTCTCATAAACTAAAGAGTTGGAGAATGGAAGCCAGATCGAGCGTAGAGTTGAATTATCAAACCACTTTCGACTTTGTTCCTTTTCGGGGACGAAAAGTTTTAAGTGGGGGAGATTGTAACAACCCGGAAAATCTGGGCCAGTTTAAAATTTTTATTTTGGCTATTTTAGCGAATTTTGATTATTTAAAATGAATTATTATAAATAATATCGACGAGAAATTTGTTTTGAATATAATTCGATCGTATATATTATATACGTCGTCGTTAGAATATAAATATTTATATATAATTATAAATAGAATTGAAAATGGCGCGGTAGTTCGATAATTCGATTTCAAACTTCAATTGAATGTACCGGGTGCAAAATAATCCGGATTTTAGTGAAACCAAAAATAATGGAATCTAATAGTGAATATCTTTCCAACGAATCCGAAAAATCAAAAGTTCGTAGCGGGGATCAAAAGATATGTCCAGTTGAAAATTCTGAATAGTCGCTATGGAATTCAGGCCCTTAAAAATGGACATTTTGCAAATGACCTCGGAATTCGACGAAACCAGTTTTGTTGGGTCCGGGATGTCAAACTATTGCTAGATTCCAAATTTCATAATTTTTCGAATCAGTATGTGAGCGTGGTAAAGGAAAATGCGTTTGACCATTTTCAATGGATTTTAATCGACTGGAAATTGGCCATTTTTCAAACGGTCTCAGAATTCGACGAAACTAGTTTTGTTAGGACCGTATCGTCAATACGAAGCTAGAAAATATTTTTCTAGAATTTTTCTAGTTAGTATGTGGCTCCGGTAATTTGAAATGTGCGTTTAAAATTCAATATAGTGATTTAAATGTAAATTCGAAAGGAAACTGGTTGTAACAGCCAAATCAGCTTACGATACATATCCCATTGTGTTCAGAATGGGGGTAAAACGCTAGAGACGACAGTCGGTGGGCCCAATTTCGAGTTCGAATTTTAAAGTTGCTTTTTCGAAAAAAAAAAATAAAAAAAAAATATATATATAAAAATAAAAACAAACCCTCCTCTCTCCTACTTAACTATTCAGCCCCCGTTGACCAAATTCAAAACCAAAGAATAAAAGAAAAAAAAAAGAAAGAAGGGGGGGGGGGCGATCCCCAAACCCGCTTCTTCCACCGCCTCCTCCTACCTCGCCGCCGCCTAGGGCAGGCACACCCCCCCTCCGACCATCCCCTGACCTCGCGCCTTCCTCTTCCCTCTCGCTCATCTCCTTCCTCCCTTCGAATCAAAGACGCTGCGCCCACCCCTTCTCCACTTCCGTTCGCAGGTCAAGCACCACGCACCCATCCGAGGCACCACGCAAGTCGAGGCTGACAGCCTGGTGGAGGGCCTTGCCGAGTCGTTTCTGCCACCATCACAAAGTCGACGCCGCAACCTCGTCTCCGCCCTCCCCCTGTAAGTTTTTTTTTTACTTATTTATTTTATTTCTGATTTTAACATAATTTAAAACTGATTTTTGAAAAACTGTTTTTATTTTAACAAGTTTAAAAACTGATTTTTTTGAAAAAGAAGTAGAAACTGTTTTTTTTTATAGGTTTTAAAAACTGAAATTATAAAAAGAAAACTGATTTTTAAATGCTTTAAAACCAATTTTAAAATGAATTAAAACTGATTTTAGAAAAAGGTTTTAACTTTAAAAAGAAAGAGGTTTTAGCTTTAAAAAGGAAAAGGTTTTAACTGTAAAAGGAAAAAGATTTGATCTTTAAACATAGTAAAAGATTTGTTTTTTTTTATTATGTAAAGTATAGATTTTTATTTAAATAAAAATATGAATTTTCAGGACAATGAGGTTATAATTTTCATCATGCATAACGAGTTATAAAGATTCGGGTTTTATTTATATGAAGTTAGCGGAAATAAAAATTCGATTTTTATATATTGAACTTGGAACTAAAAATTCGATTTTTATATATTGAACTTTGAAATAAAAATTCGATTTTTATATATTGAACTTTGAACTAAAAATTCGATTTTTATATATTGAACTTTGAAATAAAAATATGATTTTTATATATTGAATAGAGAAATAAAAATGTGATTTTTATATATATAGTGACTACGGGCAACGAAGATGACGAAGGTGCGATAGCGATGAAGTTTTCTATCAGTGAAGTGCCGTGGAGCTAGGATAACAATAAGTGAGAATTTCTCACTCTTCAATTTATTTTCTAGTTATATATATATATATACTAGGATGCAGACGGTGCTTAGTAGCACCCGACACAATCGTCCACAGACCATGGACTTGTTTGTTTGGCTGTTTGGTTATTGATTGCGATATTGGTTTGAATGTGGTTTGTGGTGTGAATAATCGAATCGATAAATTGGTTAGGATTAGACGTGCGCCGTTATAAGGCGAAGGAGTAAGGCTAGGTTAGACCCTTGCTCCAAATTTTGTGGTTTGCATAACGAAATTGATTTGATTGATGAGTGAATGGCGTGGGCCTTCACTAGACCGGGGATAAGGCTAGGCCTTGTCCCGTTTCTAGTATCGTGCCGTTATGCCGCCGAAATTTTCTAAAATGTGTTAGAAAAATAAAAATATCATTTTATTGAGCAAATGAATTGAATAGAAATTCATAGGTTGAAATAAAATGTTTTATCGTTAAAAATATAAATTTTAACGTGAATATGAAAATAGTGAAGTGAATAAATAAATATTCATTTACAAACCAGATGGTTTGTTTATGTACACTTATTTGAATGACATTGATTGGGACGATAAATTTTACACATCGCCCAACTGCACGAATAAAAATCGGTGTTTGATTGTTTGAAACCCCACACGGGTGTTAGGATGAAATTTGAAGTTCACTCATCCTGATTGATTAAATATGTCGATCGATTGATTGACAAGCTGTTATGAGCGTTGAATATCTATATTTGATGCTTATACAGTGTAGTGCACTTTGGTTGATGGTTGATTATTTTCAATGTTATTATATACATGTGTTGTATGAAAATCCATATAATTAATTTTATATGGTAATTGATTGGGCCTCATTCCAATCGTGAAAATAAAGAATATTTTGATAATAACAAATATTTTGACAATAGGAAATATTTGAAATAGAATATTTGAAAATAGAAATTTATGAAGCCGTGTTGATTAGATTGACGCCATTTTGACGTAAACGATATTTATATCGATTTTATTCATTTTAAAGTGAATATTGAAAAGTAATCTCGAAATCGAATATTTCGAAATGAATTGAATTGAAAACGATTTCGAAATGAATTGAATTGAAAACGATTTCGAAATGAATTGAATTGAAAACGATTTCGAAATGAATTGAATTGAAAACGATTTCGAAATGAATTGAATTGAAAACGATTTCGAAATGAATTGAATTGAAAACGATTTCGAAATGAATTGAATTGAAAACGAATTCGAATTGAATTGAAAGTGAATTGAATTGAATTCAAATTGAATTGAAATTTGAATTGAATAGAAATGAATTTTGAAACGATTTTATAAAGAAGAATTCAATTTTGATTTGAATTGAAATGGAAGTTGAAAATGTTTTTGAAACGAATTCAAAACTATTTATATAATTCGTTTTAAATAGAAATCGTCGAAATATATATATTATATATATTATATATAATATAATGGCCTGAATAGAACGCGCCGCGCCGCGGCAGTTCGCGAATTTCGACCATTTATTTCAAACGGACATTACGGGAGATCCGACCGTCGGATTCTCCTAAAACCGGAACCGTTGGGTTCGTATCGAAAAGAGCTTTCTAATGAATATTAGAAATTTGAAATCTAACGGTTGGATTTGGAGATACGTCCAAATCAAATTCGAAAAAGGTCGCTGTAAGTGCAGTTCGATGGCCATTGATGGAAATCGACTGTACGGGCCTTGATAAAATTATTAAAAATAGTAATAATTTGTGTAAAATCATAAGAAATGATTTAGAAAGAATTGGGATGAAAAACTCCATATTTGAAAAGATAAAAATGGATTTTTATCGAAATGAACTAGTTTTGAACTAGAGTTATAATTTTATTTATTTTTAAATAAATAAATTGAATTCGAAAAGGGTTTTAAAAATAACCAAAATTTCCAATGATTGCATTGGAGTGGATTTGAATCGAAATTGTCTTCGGAATATTTCGATGTTGGAATTCGTGATTATACAGGTGTTGTTATGGAAATTTGAAAGATATATATTGATATCGTTATTTCCAATACGACATTTGTTAGTCGTAGAATTCGATATTGAATATAAGCCGATATATTTTCTATTCAGAGCCTTGTATTGAATATCGAATGTGATTTGGGTTTGTCGTGAATGGTGTCTTCACTAACACTGTTCTTGAACCCAGTTGAGAAAAGATTAAATCTTTTTATTTAGATTTAATGAAGTGTACCAATTAAATAATATTTAATTGGAATTGAATGGATATTGATTTTTGGGTTTATCGTGAACAGTGTTTTAAATAACCCTTGTTCTTTAACCCGATAATTAATAAATGTGATTTGGGTTTGTCGTGAATGGTGTCTTCACTAACACTGTTCTTGAACCCAGTTGAGAAAAGATTAAATCTTTTTATTTAGATTTAATGAAGTGTACCAATTAAATAATATTTAATTGGAATTGAATGGATATTGATTTTTGGGTTTATCGTGAACAGTGTTTTAAATAACACTTGTTCTTTAACCCGATAATTAATGGGATGTGACTTTGGGTTTATCGTGAACCGTGTTTTAAATGACACTGATTCTTTAACCCAGTCACATATTAAAACTAAGTGGAGTTTTAATGAATCTTTAATTAGATTTAAAAGATCGAGAATGGAGTATCACCAGTTTTGCTCCAGGCGATAGTTAAATCTTTAATTAGATTTGAACGTGAAATTTAGAAACTAACTGTCGGTTAGCTAAGTAGAATGGTTTTCTGGATATTGATCTGATGTTGGTTTCGGCCTTCGGGGTTAATATTTGGGGAATTATTCTCTTGATTAATTTACAGTTAATGACTAATGAGTTGGAATGAGGCGTATGTTGTGTTTGTGTAACACTTTTATAATATATACGCGAGTTATTCGGAAAGACCGGGTTTATCCCATTCTGAATAACTGATACGACGATAAGTCGAAGATGAAGACGATGGTCGAAGACCGGAGGTCTTCACGTCGTTTGGGGGATAACTGATGATCTTGATTGGGCTGTACACCCAAGAAGATGGAAACAGTTAGTGATCGTCCAGACGTACTTGGAGATCGATGGATATGCGGGGTATTAGGTGCCTCCGGTTTCGTTCAGACCCAGAACGGACTTGTAAATGGACTGTGTGTCTGACATCGGATTTCATTCTGTGTGACGGATATCGGTTGCATAGGATGGTTTGCCTGTGTGGCATGCTAAGATGCAAGTGATCGAGGCTTCTGTTGAAAAGCAAAGTCTTGTGGTGATGATCAAAGCAAGGCCTTTGTGGCGTAGCTTTGTGTAACGTTTGATTCGCGAGTTTCACACCCGGTATGAACCAAAAACGGGAGACGGACGTCAGGGAGGGCATGCGTTTCTTCCTAGCTAGAAGTGGCGTCAGTGGTTTTACACGCCCTGACGAGTTTGACTTATGTGGTTGTTGCTGTTGCGAGGCGCCTCGGATTGATCGGTCGTTCTCGAACCGATGGAGTCATTTAGTTGGCTCGTTTACGCCCCATAGGGCGGAGAAACGCATGTTCAGGCATTTTAATCCACTCCGTGTGGACCGGCCCTGAGGATCCAAGGGTCACTCGAGCTCTGATCCTGAGACTCGGGCTAGGCAGTCTCGAATCGGTTGAGGACTATCTTTTGCCTCGGTTCATAGACGGAAATCCAATTTCCAAATACGTGACATTTGCGGTTTTAATTTGTAAACCTATATATGGCGACATAGTGGCATGGGACGCTCATGTCGCCTATGATTGATACTTATGATTTGAAGTTGTTTTATACACTATGCACTTATTATAGTATCAAATGATTTGTTTTAAACGTATCAAGCATTCTTTGGCTGTTATAAGGGAAAACCCTATCCCCCGGCTTGCGTTGCATTGTGTGATAGGACCTGGGTCTTATAACAGCTTCATTTTTCTTTATTTAGCATTGCGCTGTTTGTTTTATGCACTGGTATTCTTGGAAGGAAACCCGTTCCGTGTTATACGGCGTGGTCCCTTGATTTACCTAATGATTTAAAATAAAGATTAATAACTGTTTTAGTTCTCACACCAGTCACATGACTGACCTGGAGTTTATTGTTTTAACCTAAACTCTGGGTGCCCTTATTTTGACACGGGCAGCTAGTAGTTTTGGTTTTGCAGATTTATATTCACAGGATCCTGGTTTACAGCTGGAACGATATCCGGAAAGCTTTGTATCCGTATATCTCATTCTAGTTGTGTATTGTATTATTTTTCCGCTGCGATGTATTTAAATGTAATTTAAATCTCTGATAATTCTGTGTAATATTCTTTTATACTCTGTATATTCTTGTAATCTGATGCATTGTTGTAATATACAATGAAATGTTCTTCTGTATGCATTCTGTTTTGTCCTATTCTCAACGATAGGGCGTTTCGAACGGCCTGGATCGGTTTAGCGACTGGTTCGGACCGAGCGGAATTCCTTGCCGTCACACCGAGTCGAGCTGGTCGAGTCGAACCAATCGAGTCAAGCTGGTCAAGTTAGTCGAACCTGGTCAGTACAACCAAGCTGGTCAAGTTAGTCGAACCTGGTCAGTCGAGTCGAGTAAATCAAACTTAGTTTATCGAAAGGAGTTTATCGATTTAGTTAATCGATAGGAGTTAATTGATTTAGTCAATCGAGATGAGTTAATCGGTTTTAATGAATCGAGAGGAGTTAGTCGAATATGGTATTCGAACCAAATGGTCAAACCAAGTGGTCGAACCAAGTAGTCAAGCCCAGTGGTCAAACCAAATGGGTCAGGTTAGCCAAACATGGTCAGTCAAACCAAATGGGTCAGGTTAGCCAAACCTGGTCAGTCAAACCAAATGGGTCAGGTTAGTCAAACCTGGTCGGTCGAACCAAGTAAGTCGAGTTAAGTTAGTCAAGTTAGTCGAGCCTAGTTAATCAAATCGAATTGGTCGAACCAAGTAAGTCGAGTCAAGTTAGTCGAGCCTAGTTAATCAAATCGAATTGGTCGAACCAAGTAAGTCGAGTTAGTCGAGTCAAGTTAAGTTAGTCGAGTTAAAGTTATCGATGTTAGTTTCATCGAAAGAAGTTATCGACGTTAGTTTCATCGAAAGGAGTTATCGATGTTAGTTTCATCGAAAGGAGTTATCAATGTTAGTTTCGTCGAAGGGAGTTATCGATTATAGTTTAATCGAAGTGAGATTTTCAAATATGAGATATTTGAAAAGGAAGAGTTATCGAATATTAGTTATTCGAAGAGAGACTATCGAATATCGTTTATTCAAGAAGGAGTTAATCGAATATAGGTTATTCGAAGAAGAGTTAATCAAATAGAGATTTCTCGAAGAGAGTTATTCGGCAAATTCGATTATATCGAATTCGGGAAAGTACTTATACTTTCCAGTGTCTAAAATAGAGATTTATTTATTTATAAATAAATAAGTGTTAAATTAATTATTCACTAATAAGAATAGAAGTTATAATTAAAGTTAAATAATTCAAAAGTAGGGATTATAACGTTATCATTATAACCAATGTTTTAAATACAGAAGTGGACTAGTAAAATTGAATCCGAGAAAGGCGTAAAGAAGTTGTTAAAGATTAAAAGATAAACTTTGACCATTTCGAAGTTATAACATTGTTCAGTTAAGGTCTGAGAGGTAATTATACCCCAACTTGAGTGACTTCCTTCTTAACTAAGAAATGGTAAGGTTTGATCGTAAAGGAGGTTTGGAAATGTTTTCCAAACGAGAATCAGAAATGTTTTCTGATAAAAGAAAAATAAGAATTTAGAATATAGGGAAACAGGAGATAAGTAAATAAATGAACTAAAGAGATTTATGTTAAATGATGTTTGATCGATATAATTTCCATCTGGAAATAATATCGTTGTTTGCACACTTGTTTTTCTTTGATGGTTAAATCACAAACTATCGAAGTTTTGACCATTTTAACGTTGTTAATATGGAGAGACCGGTTGGATTATTATCCAAAGAACCACTCTGTATTGGCATAAGCGTCGCGAATCATATATGCCAAAGATAATTGAAGACGGAGTAAAATGCAAGGGCTATCCTGTTTACAGAATAGTGCCTTCGGTTTGTCCAGTCCCAGGACAACTTGTATGGACGAAGGTCTGACAGAGTATATCCAATGGATCGCGTAAGTTGATCTGTTCAAACGTATTCACGTTTGGTGGCGGAGGAATTCGTTTCTCTAAGCTGTATACCCATGTTATTTTTGGATAAGTCAATTTGTGATTTGGCGGGTATGACGATGTGACGTTCTAAGTGAATGAGGATGACTTGTATGAATGAATGTCTAACAGAGTATTTCCAGAAGGGTCACGTACATTGATTTCTTCAACCGTACCAAGAGTGGAAGCGGAGAAGGAAACTTCTTTTAGCTGACACGTAATGTATTGTTGTAGACGTCAATTAGTGATTTTCGATGGATCTGACAATGTGGCATTCGAAGTAAATCTATTGTGATGATAAAGCGTAGCTTCTAGCCTCATCAACCGGTAAATGACAGAAATCGGGCAGGCAGCATGGCTAAGTCGGTCGCACCGAAGTAGGGTGTATAATCACCTATCTAGAGAATATCCATTCGTTTCTTAAATATATCAATGCCGTCCCATATATATACGGGAACGGTTGCTGATCCCAACCGTTGGTGATGTACATTCGATACACTCAAGCGAAATGAGTGGTCGGTCATGTGTGGCTGAGTTACAAGATGTTCTTGTTGAACTCCAGTGTATCGTTCCTAGAGTACACTGATCGGAAGGTGGTTCCATACCTTGTCATAGTGGGAAATCCAATCATCCAATACGTGCTTGCGATTTTGATTGTATACTATATATGTAGTAACGTGAGATGCAAGCGTTTCTGCTAGATTGATATTTATTTGTACTTAGACATTATTATAATATCAGAATGATATTGCTTTGAAAAGTTATTTGGATTCTCATAAGGGAAAAACCCGTTCCGTTATGCGGCGTGGTCTTGTGAGATATCCTTTATTTAATCAAGTATTAAATTGTTTTACTCACACCAGTCCCATGACTGACCCGGAGTTTATTTTGTTGTTTTCCCTAAACTCTTGGGTGCCTTAATTTGTACGGGCAGTCAAGTAGTCGGGATTTTACAGATACACTTAGAGAGCTTGGAGCAGGAGGCTTCAGGATTCTATAGTTATTATTATTTCCGCTGTTGTTGTAAGTATTGTACTCTGATAAGTGTTATTGTATACATATACTGATGTTATTTCAAAGATATGTTATGTTATATTTTATTCGTTCCGCTGTGAGATTCGTGTTTACTCTGATGATGATGTTCTTCTTCTTCTTCTTCTTCTTCTATTCTATAAGTTCTATCTTATCTATTTCTCACCCTCTAATTTCTTTCATTAATTACCGGGATTTTTCGATGTTTTGGTTATCGACGTCGAGCTTACGTCGATAACCAAAGTCGCCGAAAATCCGGGTCACTACAGTTGGTATCAGAGCATTGGTTTAGTTATTACCTTGGCTCTGTGGCGTGATTCAGTAGAGATGGGATTAGTAATATCCTAGACTGAGTTTGAGTGTATATATACGAGTGAACGTATTTGTTAGTAAATATAAAATGATTTTATATTGTGGAGTTTTATTGGTTGAGTTGTTTGTGAATTCTGGTCGATCGGTTTGATCCACTGTATCGATGGGGGTTACTAAACACTCGAATACGATGAACCATCATGGTATGTTTTGAAAGAGGGTAAATGGAATAATTTTACCCGAATATATTTGATATAGTATATTGGTTGTGTTGGTTGTTATTATAATCGAGTAAGATTATAAAAAGGTAAAATGATTATAAATGACTAATCAGAATTCATATAAGTAAAGTATATGAAATAAAATGAAGAAAAATCTGAATTTAAATCAGATTGGGATTAAAATAAGGAAATTTTAAGTTCCTGGGAGATTTTGAAAACGTTTTTCAAACTGAAGGTGATATAGTATTGAACTCACTTCGATAGCTGGAAAATAGATTCTGATGATGAATCGCGACATCATCAGTGTTCATTTTCGAGTTCTAAGTGACGGACTACTACCAAAGGTTTTGTTTTTGAATTGTTTTGAGAAAACAAGTTGTTTAGAAATTCAAAGGTTTTGAATTGGCATTGTAATTTGAAGTTGATTTGAAATAGACCCAGGAAATTAAGTTTCGGAATTTAATTTTAACTTATGAAGTTAAATAGAATAAGATAGTAGAAATAAATTGAAATATTAACTTGAACTGAGTTAAATAGAATAGAATTGAATTAGAGAATAATCTGTTATGGAATTGGGTTGATGAGTTAAGAATTTGAAATTTGATATTCGGGTTCGAATGAAATTCGATTGGGTTTTGAGGATATGAACTGATTGGAATTTGATGGAAATAACACTGGTATATGCTGAGTTGATAGCATATGGAAGTGATAGAGTTGATATGCCCGAAAAAAAGGTACCAGTTTATATTATATATGGATATGAGATTTATGAGCCGAATTGGCAAGCCGCTTGGCTGTTTGATTTTCTTTTGGGATAAAGAAGGCCCAGAGAGGCGAGTTGGAGTTTGAGATATTGACCAGTACAAAGGAGGTGCTGGCAAAATTTTTAGAAAAGTTAAGGCGTTAGAAAATTTTCAGGATTTTTGAAATTTTTCGTTGATAAGAATTAATTTATAATTTAAATGAAATTAAGTTGGTTCAGTTGAAACCGGAGACAAGAGGTAAACAGATAAATTTTTACCCAGAAGATAGGGTCATCCCTTAGCTTAGCAATTTCGAGGACGAAATTTTATTAAGGGGGGAAGATTGTAGTAACCCGCATTTTAGCTATTGAATAATTTATTTATTTAATTATTAAATATCGATTTATCGATATCGAGAACGTGAATTAAATAATATTGAATACTTAATTTATAATTTTAATATAATAAAATATATTATAATGTCGAAATAATCAAAAATATTGGAAATACAAATATTCTGTGAATGGGGTCATCCCAAAGATGTAATTCAACTTAGAGTTGGATTATATTGACGAATATATTCAATCGACGACAGTTTGAACGTATAATTATAATATAATTAAAATAGAGCTTGAAACAACGCGGAAGTTCGCTATTTGGCGATTCGAACTTCAACTGAGTATACAGGATTCATTTTAAATCGGATTTCTGTGAAACAAGAAACGTGTGAAGCTAGTGCAGTATATCTTTCTAGTGGAAGAGAAAAATCGGGATTTCGTCGTGTAGATTTTGATGTATGTCCAAATCAAATTTCAGAAAAGTCGCTGTAGAATCCCTTTATAATTTGCAACGCTTTATATACGCTATAAAAGGATTTTCGATATAAATTGAATATCGATAAATCTGAAAATCTGAAATATCAAGCTGTAAATTCTGATATGATATTCTGGAGCGGTATGGTATGCCACTGTGAATATAGACGATAATAATTAATTTTAAACAATTAATTTAATAATATTTAAATATATTTATGTATTTAAATAGGCTATTTAGAGCGTTAAAAATAGCCACTTTTGCAAACGAAGTCGGAATTCAACAAAACCAGTTTTGTTGGATCCGCAATGTCAAATAGTTGTTAGATTCCAGGTTTCGTGATTTTTAGAGTCACTGTGTGGCCGTATGGATTTTTAGAGTGGAAAACAGTCAGTATTCTGACGGTTAAAAGTACGCTGTGTGAGCATATGGAGTCGGAATTCGACGAAACCAGTTTCTTTGGGACCGTAATGTCGAACTTTAGCTGCATGTCCAGTTTCGTGAATTTTGGGTTTCGTATGTGGTCACAGGAATTTTAGAGGACGATTGCTGATAGCGTTTAATTAAAAACGAATATAATAATAATATATAAAAAAAAATTTAAATCTTCTATAAATACCATACCCAAAATCCTAAACCTAATTCAACTCATGCTCAAAGTCAACAGATAAAAAAAATGCGCCGTTGTTTTTCGTTCCTTCCAGGAAGAAGTTTGATCAAATGAAAAATCAACAAGAATTCAAGGAAAAATCCAAAAGTTATATATTCGAGTTCCTGAGAGGAAGACCTTAAATCTGGTTGCGGTTTTATACCATTCGATGGTCCTATATTTCGCTCAGAAATTTCCAGCGTTGCCATTTAAAACTTAGGGTTCAAACTTTTGATTGATTGAAGCATCAATTCGCGATTTCAGGTGTTGTATTGGATTCAGGGGATCGAACGAGACTTAGTAACAAATTCGCTGGAGTTTTGGTGAGATTCAAGTTCGGTCCTTTACTGGTCTTCGACGGAACTGCTGTTCGAACGGAATTTTGTTGAGGATTTCGAATAGTGCTTGGGTATTATGAAGTTGAAGAGGAATGTGTGAGAGGAATTTTGGTGGTTTTTATTTAATTTATAATGGAAGGGAGAGTGGACGGTTTGTGGAGGAAGGGGCCGTAATGGCCTTGTTGGAGCTCGGTTATGTTTGGAGGAGGAAGAAGAGTTTGGGTCTGGGCCTGGTATTTGAAGATGGGCCGGTAAGGAAGGATAAAGCCCAAGTGTTTTATAAAGGAAATTCATTTATTTTTACTTTAAAATAGTACCAACTTATGAATCGTATATCTTCTACATACATGATCAGAATTTCGAACGGTTGGATCCGTTGGGATCGTATGGACGGGCACTACAACATGGAGCTGACTAGGACTGAATCGGAGCTCGTTACAATTTATGGCGAAATAAATTGTCCGACTCAAATCAACGAACGCAAACCGATATTTATCGGTTAAAGCGCAAATGTGAGTAAAAAACTCACTAACTCTCCTCAATTTATATTTTTAATATAAATTGTATTTTATTTCTGTATTTGACTACTAGTTATGTACTGTTAATTTGGACTGTTAAGTTGTATTGTTAAATTGGACTGTAGATTGGACTGTTAAATAATTGATTGAAAACAGTATGGATATATATATATATATCGTTATTAAACGGTGATTTTGTTATCAGTGTATTTCATTAGAAATGCAAGTGATGTTATATACGTTGTTTAACATCGGTGGATGCAGGGAAACAGGTTGGAGGAATCCGACTGGATTCCTCAACATTTATTTTACTGTTATTTGTATATTGTGATATATACTGTGATATATAATCTGTTGTTGATTGTATATGTTTGGATGATATTGATCATTGACAGTTGGTTGTTTAAAAACAATAGAAAACACTGAAAATGTAGAAAAGGGGATTTTCAATATTTATATTGAAAATGAATCTATTTATAAAATCGAAGGACTTTATAAAAGGATATTTATTTAGAAATAAATAAATAAAATAAAGGAATGTTTATTTAGATTAAATAAATAGAATAAAGGATATTTAATTAGGGATTAAATAATTAGAGTTATAAAGGAAAATCTATTTAGGAAAATAAATAGATTATACAAAAGGAAATCTATTTAGGAAATAAATAGAAGTTAAAATAAATAGAAATAAAAGGAAAGTTAGTTAGTCGGATATAAATATTCGAATCAAGTTAGTTAAGTGGTCAAACCAAGCTAGTCGAACCAAACTAGTCAAGCTAGTCGAACCCAATCGAGCCGAAATGGTCGAGTCGAACCAAATCGAGCCAAATGGTCGAGTCAAACCAACCGAGTCGAGCTGGTCGAGTCGAACCAATCGAGTCAAGCTGGTCAAGTTAGTCGAACCTGGTCAGTACAACCAAGCTGGTCAAGTTAGTCGAACCTGGTCAGTCGAGTCGAGTAAATCAAACTTAGTTAATCGAAAGGAGTTTATCGATTTAGTTAATCGATAGGAGTTAATTGATTTAGTCAATCGAGATGAGTTAATCGATTTTAATGAATCGAGAGGAGTTAGTCGAATATGGTATTCGAACCAAATGGTCAAACCAAGTGGTCGAACCAAGTAGTCAAGTCCAGTGGTCAAACCAAATGGGTCAGGTTAGCCAAACATGGTCAGTCAAACCAAATGGGTCAGGTTAGCCAAACCTGGTCAGTCAAACCAAATGGGTCAGGTTAGTTAAACCTGGTCGGTCGAACCAAGTAAGTCGAGTTAAGTTAGTCAAGTTAGTCGAGCCTAGTTAATCAAATCGAATTGGTCGAACCAAGTAAGTTGAGTCAAGTTAGTCGAGCCTAGTTAGTCAAATCGAATTGGTCGAACCAAGTAAGTCGAGTCAAGTTAAGTTAGTCGAGTTAAAGTTATCGATGTTAGTTTCATCGAAAGAAGTTATCGACGTTAGTTTCATTGAAAGGAGTTATCGATGTTAGTTTCATCGAAAGGAGTTATCAATGTTAGTTTCATCGAAGGGAGTTATCGATTATAGTTTAATCGAAGTGAGATTTTCAAATATGAGATATTTGAAAAGGAAGAGTTATCGAATATTAGTTATTTGAAGAGAGACTATCGAATATCGTTTATTCAAGAAGGAGTTAATCGAATATAGGTTATTCGAAGAAGAGTTAATCAAATAGAGATTTCTCGAAGAGAGTTATTCGGCAAATTCGATTATATCGAATTCGGGAAAGTACTTATACTTTCCAGTGTCTAAAATAGAGATTTATTTATTTATAAATAAATAAGTGTTAGGTTAATTATTCACTAATAAGAATAGAAGTTATAATTAAAGTTAAATAATTCAAAAGTAGGGATTATAACGTTATCGTTATAACCAATGTTTTAAATACAGAAGTGGACTAGTAAAATTGAATCCGAGAAAGGCGTAAAGAAGTTGTTAAAGATTAAAAGATAAACTTTGACCATTTCGAAGTTATAACGTTGTTCAGTTAAGGTCTGAGAGGTAATTATACCCCAACTTGAGTGACTTCCTTCTTAACTAAGAAATGGTAAGGTTTGATCGTAAAGGAGGTTTGGAAATGTTTTCCAAACGAGAATCAGAAATGTTTTCTGATAAAAGAAAAATAAGAATTTAGAATATAGGGAAACAGGAGATAAGTAAATAAATGAACTAAAGAGATTTATGTTAAATGATGTTTGATCGATATAATTTCCATCTGGAAATAATATCGTTGTTTGCACACTTGTTTTTCTTTGATGGTTAAATCACAAACTATCGAAGTTTTGACCATTTTAACGTTGTTAATATGGAGAGACCGGTCGGATTATTATCCAAAGAACCACTCTGTATTGGCATAAGCGTCGCGAATCATATATGCCAAAGATAATTGAAGACGGAGTAAAATGCAAGGGCTATCCTGTTTACAGAATAGTGCCTTCGGTTTGTCCAGTCCCAGGACAACTTGTATGGACGAAGGTCTGACAGAGTATATCCAATGGATCGCGTAAGTTGATCTGTTCAAACGTATTCACGTTTGGTGGCGGAGGAATTCGTTTCTCTAAGCTGTATACCCGTGTTATTTTTGGATAAGTCAATTTGTGATTTGGCGGGTATGACGATGTGACGTTCTAAGTGAATGAGGATGACTTGTATGAATGAATGTCTAACAGAGTATTTCCAGAAGGGTCACGTACATTGATTTCTTCAACCGTACCAAGAGTGGAAGCGGAGAAGGAAACTTCTTTTAGCTGACACGTAATGTATTGTTGTAGACGTCAATTAGTGATTTTCGATGGATCTGACAATGTGGCATTCGAAGTAAATCTATTGTGATGATAAAGCGTAGCTTCTAGCCTCATCAACCGGTAAATGACAAAAATCGGGCAGGCAGCATGGCTAAGTCGGTCGCACCGAAGTAGGGTGTATAATCACCTATCTAGAGAATATCCATTCGTTTCTTAAATCTATCAATGCTGTCCCATATATATACGGGAACGATTGCTGATCCCAACCGTTGGTGATATACATTCAATACACTCAAGCGAAATGAGTGGTCGGTCATGTGTGGCTGAGTTACAAGATGTTCTTGTTGAACTCCAGTGTATCGTTCCTAGAGTACACTGATCGGAAGGTGGTTCCATACCTTGTCATAGTGGGAAATCCAATCATCCAATACGTGCTTGCGATTTTGATTGTATACTATATATGTAGTAACGTGAGATGCAAGCATTTCTGCTAGATTGATATTTATTTGTACTTAGACATTATTATAATATCAGAATGATATTTCTTTGAAAAGTTATTTGGATTCTCATACGGGAAAAACCCGTTCCGTTATGCGGCGTGGTCTTGTGAGATATCCTTTATTTAATCAAGTATTAAATTGTTTTACTCACACCAGTCCCATGACTGACCCGGAGTTTATTTTTTTGTTTTCCCTAAACTCTTGGGTGCCTAAATTTGTACGGGCAGTCAAGTAGTCGGGATTTTACAGATACACTTGGAGAGCTTGGAGCAGGAGGCTTCTATAGCTATTATTATTTCCGCTGTTGTTGTAAGTATTGTACTCTGATAAGTGTTATTGTATACATATACTGATGTTATTTCAAAGATATGTTATGTTATATTTTATTCGTTCCGCTGTGAGATTCGTGTTTACTCTGATGATGATGTTCTTCTTCTTCTTCTTCTTCTATTCTATAAGTTCTATCTTATCTATTTCTCACCCTCTAATTTCTTTCATTAATTACCAGGATTTTTCGATGTTTTGGTTATCGACGTCGAGCTTACGTCGATAACCAAAGTCGCCGAAAATCCGGGTCACTACAACACATAAGTAAACGAAAGCAATAAAATAATATAAGCAAACGAATGCAAACAGAATACAAATGAATGGATGAATGATAATCACATATGAACATGAACAAAGGAACAATCAATTCCTTATTGACCACACATAAGTGTGTAAATTTTGAAATGTTCCGTTGCGACCTAATTCGCTGTGCAGACTCCATTTTTCCTTTTATATTGTCCCTTGTAACAAATTGGTTATTTTTATGCATATAGAATTGATGATATAATATAATTCATTTAAGATGAATCGTCCACTTTAACGTAGAAAATGTCAAAGGTCATCCGTTCATAGATGAGAATATTTATTGACAACCACCAACAAAGTAATAAATCACACAAGCAATGAAACAAAAATCAAACATATCACACAAATAAATATCGATTCAACTATAGTAATTTATACTATATGATATGATCATATTATATTCTAGAAAGTGTGAGATTTAACTCACCATCCTTTCCAATTAGACGATATCACGTCATTTTATCTAGTTTTAAACCAACGTTTAATATTAGGAAAATACCCTAATCAGCTCCAAATCACTTCAATCCAACTCGTACGCATAGTATTTGCAGCTACGAGTCCAACACAACTTGTTTCGCTCAAATTCGATCTCGTACGAAAAAGATACGATTATTATAGGTTATAATCGTATTAAAATAATTATTTTAATATACTTTTGGTCATTAGGGCTTAATAAACCATGATTAACATTAATTAACCTCGCCTAAAACATTGCGTTAAAACTCCAGGCACGAACGAAACAACACTATCAAATCTCGTCGCCTCCGTCATTGTACTCCACTGGAGCCGAGCAAGTGCCACCATCACTTTCCTCCTTGCGAGCTAACACTACACCTGCCTCCCTGTCCCAGAATGAGCTCTCTACCTCCTTGAATGTAGAGATGAACTGAATACGTTCATCTCCAAATTACGACTTCTCTGGTCGACTATATTACCTCCGACCACCACCTACTAGAAGCTCTCTCCTTCCCCCTTCTCTACAGGGACAATGGCTTGAAACTCGATGTGGGTGACTAAAACAACAAAAGAACGAAACTTGCTTATTCTCAGTTTTGGCAAAATTCCGGCCACCCACGACTTCTGATGGTCAAGCTCCCAGCATGGATCAACTCAAAACGACAATGCAAACAACTTTCCAGCTGAGAGTTTTGGTTATTAGTGGACAGATTACTAGATTTACTATTTCGGATCCGATGAAATTAGTTCATCGAATTTCAAGATCATTTGAAAATGTCTATTTTTCATATTAAAATATTATTTTTAAAATACGGTCTAAATATCGAATCAATCCGAACAGTTTATTATTGTCAATAAATTTACAAAATGGATTTAAAATCAATATTTACTAAACTGTATCAAATGAAATTATTGAATTCATTTTTGGTAATACTTAATCATAAATTCAATTATTTAAATAACCATTAAATTGGAACTAAATTTATTCAGTTTCAAAAGTCCAACCATTTAACTATTTAAAATCTAATAACTAAAATTCTTGATTGTTACATTCACCCCCCTAAAATAATTCAGTTCCCGAAATTCCTAAAAGAAAGGAATGCCTACAAATCCTTAAGTTTAAAATATAAACTGATTTTGCTTCAGAAATATTTCATACTAAAATTGTAACAGCCCGCATTTTACGTATCCGGAGATTGTAAAATATTATTATTTTACTCCCGGAGGGTTGGATCGTTCTCGTATTTTAATATGTTGCATATGGGGATGTGAGACATGTCCATAATTTTTACCGATTTTGTTTGTGACCATTTTTCCCCTGTCAGTCTTGTACAGGGTATAACTTCTGACTTAGGTCGAATCAGGTGGTGATACCTGTGCCGTTGGAAAGGAAATGATGACTTCGTTTCCGTAGAGTGGTTACATTAAAGATTTGGTTCAGTGGTTTGGGAGGAATCGCTGTTTTAAGGTTTTTCAGTTGGCTGTTCAGGTTTGGAGAGCCACAATGGGCTGATTAGGGAAGGCCCATTAGTGGGCTGGTGGAAACTATAAATAGGGGGTGAGAGATATGGGAAATGGTTTTAGTCTCTCCATTCTCTCACAAGATGGCCAATGTTCCTCCTTCCTCTAACACCTTTCCACCATTGTAAATCAAATCTAAGGAGGGAAATCATAGACTACACCATTGGAGGCAAGATCTACATCAATTGAAGGGCGAATTCATCAAATCGAGGAGTTCGAATTCAATTGCTTACTGTCCGGAATCTTAAATCATAATTTTTCCTTATTTGGGAGGATCGGTGAGTGATTTGCATTTCTCACATGGATTCAATGAAGTATATGAGTGTTTGATTTTTTTTTGAAGGGCGAATTCATCAAATCGAGGAGTTCAAATTCAATTGCTTACTGTCCGAAATCTTAAATCATAATTTTTTCTTGTTTGGGAGGATCGGTGAGTGATTTGCATTTCTCACATGGATTCAATGAAGTATATGAGTGTTTGATCATTTTTTTAATCATATTCAAGTGGTTAACCATAGATATATACAATGACAAGTCCATTTTCATATGAATCACCATAGGATTCAATTTAGTAAGTTTAAACCGGTAATTACCATGCCATTTCATATGATTACACAAGTTAGATTATAATTTTGTTCATGTGATCATTTATCATGATTTTGGAGTGAGTTGCATAATTTGTTCATGTGATCATTTATCATGATTTTGGAGTGAGTTGCATAATTTTGGTGAAAATCGTTGTATTCGTGGTGATAATGATTTCATACCATGTTTATGGCCATATTTGATGAGTTGGACAAGTTGGTTTCGTCGGATTTGTCATTTGGCGAAGTTTTGGTCGGAATCGGAGTTGCGCTGGGGTGGTGCAGGTTTTTGGTCGCTCATGGTAGGGTCGATCGGTCCAAATTTATGTCTTGGGGAACAAGTCAAGGCTGGTCGGTCGAGCGAGCCAGAAGTGGTTGGGTCGAGCGTGCCAGAAGGGGGTGGTCGAGCAGTGTTTGGGTCGATCGAGTATGGGTCATGTTTTGGAGCTGAGTTGGCTCGAGCAGTATTTAGGTCGGTCGGACCTGAGTGGGTCAGTCGAGCATAGATGTTGGGTCGAGCACGAAGTGTGTGGTCGAGCATCAATAGGGTCGGGCATCCAAGCGAAAGGTGTTCGGTCGTACTTCAGGAAGTTTGGGTCAAGCAAGGTGGGTCGGTCGAGCAGGCCAGGGGTCGGTCGCACATGGTCATTTCTGAAATAATTATATTTTTCCGGTACGACCTAGATTTGAAGAAAAGAGCTTAAAAAAAATTTCAGGGGCAACCCCCGAACCCTAGCCGCAGCACAGTGATGGTATTGGCTCGGTGATGGTGTGACTTCGAAGTAAATTCAAGTAGGAAGATTCGAAGTGTTGAAAGGTGTTCGTTGATTAGTGTAAAACAGTGAATGAGGTGACAACTCAAAGGTCGCGAGTTGGTGGATAATGGTTGCTCGGGTTATGAAAAGTCGTCGAGTTGGATGACTAGAGATGAGAAGGCCAAGAGATTATTGTTGTCATAAGTTCTAGCAGGCTCAAAGCAGGGGTACGATAGAGGCACCTAAAAGGCCGATTGTAGGTCAAGTAATCTAGGTATCGTTGAAAGGCCTGGTTGTCAAGGTTGGACATACATACATATTGTTGAAAGATGTATCGAGTTTATGCTAGAACTGGGGTTACCATTAGCCCTTGACATATGGCTAGGTTGGCCATCATATGATTAACGATGGTTTCGAAGCAGGATTGGCTATGATAGCCAGAGTCTGTCATGGTTGATTAGTTGCCTTATTTGAACCGTCTCATGTAGATTGTCCAACGTCAAAGGAGATGTTCCTTGGGTGCTTGTCTAATATTGGTTTAGGTCTCTAGGGCTTGTGCTTAAGGGATGTTGAGTTCGATTAGAATGGTTTATATAAGATATATAATTTAGATTTCATGAGTGCTTTGCCATGATTGAATGAGTGTTCTGGTTTTTATGGATGATGGTTGAAATGTTATCGTAAAGGCTATCACTGTCCGATGTGGGGAAGACGAGAGTTGAGTTCTTCTTTGATATTTTGGGTAGATTAGTATGTCTATCTATCCATTCTCATATGCTTTATTGAGGAAGTTTGTTAGCTGTTTTATCGCTCACTAAGACTGTTGTCTGACTCAAGATTTTATGTTTCCTCTTATTAACTTGGGCTGTTCATCCGGTTGTGGATGGGTAGACTAGGTAGTAGGTGACAGGTGATTAGTGAGGACGATGCTACTGTGCGAAGGCGAGCATAAGGCTGGCATATTACTTTTACTACTATCTAGTATTTCTATTTCCACTATTTGAGTTTCTCTATGAGTGCTGTAGCGAGGCTTTATGTACAGACCTTGATATTCCTATGATGTTTGGATAATCTTTCAGGATGTTTTGAAAGTTTCAAAAGTTTGTTATATGATGCTCCACTACTATTACCTGTTGTATATGTTCTATTATATTTTATCCTTGCGCTGTGAGTTTTACGATAGGTTCCGATGTTGTTTACATACTCTGATGATCATTCCTAGCTGCCTGGCACACCTTTCAGCGCATTATTCCTCTTGTTTAGTGCCGGGGCTGTGGGCGGTCGTCACAAAAATTATGTTACATTTTTTAACACCTAAAAATTTCAGAAAATTTCGGCAGCACCTCCTTGGTTTGACTCAATCCGAAAAATTTCACAACATTAAAAAATGACATTGTACCATATCAATCACGAGGCATCCAATACAATGCGAAAACAATATATAAGATCCACATACGGTATGTAATTCGAAATATGTACCATTTTTTCGGGCAAACAAATCTTTACCATGAAACCAAAAGCTATTAGCAAGCCAACAAACTTTTGCTTCCGTCTACCTGTAAACACTTACATTATCCAAAAGAGAGTCCAACAAATAAACAAGTAATATTATAACAACTAACATATGCATATACAACGCAACAATCATAGCATCAAGCAGGACATGATGCAACTGATAATGATCATGGAAAAACAACCAACAAGCATATGCAACCAAGTATAACAAACCGATATGCATTCAATTTTCTAAAAGAAAATGTTAGAACTACCTCACCACGTTTTTTATATTCAAATCATACTTTCAAATCACATTGAATAAAATAAATAAAAAATCAAAATCAATTATGACAAGGAGAGGGCTCCTCTTACCGAAGCATGGTATAACTCAAATAAAACAACATGAAGCATCTAGTGATATTTTTGTTCCTCCGAAAACAACAACTTGAGTAATTAGCTTGACCTAGCTAGTCTTCCGACCAGGAAACTTCCCAAAAGCCCATTTCAGTCATAACTAAATATTTGAAAATTTACATCGAATGCCTTTTTTTTTTCAAATTCTAATGAAATTACTTTTCCATATTTACCAAAATTGAAATCCTAATCAAGCAATATTTTTTTATAAACTGTAGTTTGTAAAAGCGGACAATTAACAAACTAAAGACAATCAAATTCCAAAATGAAATAAACCTGTAACAACCTGCCTTTTTGCCCACTTCAAGTTGGTACTTAAACCAACTCAAACCATTCACAAAGATGGTGTAACGACCGGGAATTTCGCTCGATCCGAATCAGTCGCTAAACCGACCCAGACCGTTCGAAATGCCTGATTGTTTTGAGAACACGACAAAGTAGAACGCAGACATAAGAGCATTTCATTGTTAATTACAACAATTCATCAGAATACAGGAATATACAAAGTATAAACAAATAATATACATCAGAAAATATCAGAGATTTAAATTGCATTTAAATACATCACTGCAGCGGAAAATAATACAAAGTACAATTGAAGGAGATATACGGATACAGAGCTTTTCGGATATCATTCCAACTGTAAACCAGGATCCTGTGAATATAAATATGCAAAACCAAAACTACTAGCTGCCCGTGTCAAAATAAGGGCACCCAGAGTTTAGGTTAAAACAATAAACTCCAGGTCAGTCATGTGACTGGTGTGAGAACTAAAACAGTTATTAATCTTTATTTTAAAGTTCGATAAATCAAGGGACCACGCCGTATAACACGGAACGGGTTTCCTCCCAAGAATACCAGTGCATAAAACAACAACGCAATGCTAAATAAAGAACAATGAAGCTATTATAAGACCCAGGTCCCATCACACAATGCAACGCAAACCGGAGGATAGGGTTTTTACCTTATAATAGCCAAGAATGCTTGATACGTTTAAAACAAATCCTTTATTATTACTATAAGTGTATAGTGTATAAAACAACTTCACATCATAAGTATCAATCATAGACGGCATAAGCGCCCCATCCCACTATGTCGCCATACTAGGCTCTACAAATAAAACCGCAAAGTCACGTATTTGGAAGTTGGATTTCCATTTGTGAACTGAGGCAAAAGATAATCCTCTACCGATTCGAGACTCTCTAGCCCGAGCCTCAGGATCAGAACGCATCAACCCTTTGGATCGTCAGGGCCGGTCCACCGATATGGATTATTATGCCTGGACACTACGTTTCCCCGCCCTTTGGGGCGTAAATGAGCCAACGAATGACTCCATCGGACCCGGGTCGTCCGATCTAACCGAGGCGCATCGCAACAACAACAACCACATAAGTCAAACTCGTCAGGGCATGTAAAACCACTGACGCCACTTCTAACTAGAAAGAAACGCATGCCCTCCCTATTGTCCTCTCCCGTTTCTGGTTCACAACTGGGGTGTGAGGCTCGCGAATCAACGTTACAAAAAGCTATGCCACATAGGCCGTGTTTTGACCATCAACCACAAGACTTTGCTTTTCAACAGAAGCCTTGATCAATTGCCACTTAGGCATGCCACACAGGCAATTCACTCCATGTAATGGATATCCATCAATATATAACCCCTGAGCTCGTACGTCTCAGAGAAGGGCGTTAAGCAAGAAAATAAATTCTCCGCCGCCAAATAGATATATATTTAATAGAAATCAATCACACAGACTGAAATCCAATGTCAGACACACAGTCCATTTACAAGTCCATTCTGGGTCTGAACGAAACCGGAGGCACCTTGTACCCCGCATATCCATCGATCTCCAAGTACGTCTAGACGATCACCAACTGATTCTCTCCTCTTGGGTGTACGACCCAATCAAGATCATCAGTAATTATCCAAACGACGTGAATACCTCTGGTCTTCAACCACCGTCTTCATCTTCGACACCACGTCGAATCAGTTATTCAGAATGGGATAGACCCGGTCTTTCTGAATAACTCGCGTATATGATAAATAAGTGTTACACAAACACTACATACGCCTCATTCCAATTCAGAATATTCTTTTATTCAAATACTCTTACACTTTAGGAAATCTTCCCATTAATTTTATCAAAGATAAATTCTTTAAATTTATTCTTTAATCTGATTTTGAATATCAATTCAAACTAGTCGGGATTAGCAAACCACACCGAAGTAATCATTAATTTTATTTCCCAATCCCAACCTATTCATCCCATGAAGTAAAACTGGTCATACTTCATATCTAACACCACGATGTTATCGGTAAATTCAATTACCATTTCACGTTCAAATCTAATTAAAGATTTAACTATCGCCTGGAGCAAAACTGGTGATACTCCATTCTCGACCTTTTCATTCTAATTAAAGATTCATTAAAACCACACTTAGTTTTAATCTTCACAGAAATCATTATCCTGCCTTTAACTGGGTTAAAGAACCAATGTCATTTAAAACACGGCTCATGATAAACCCAAAATCACATTCCATTAATTATCGGGTTAAAGAACCAGTGTTATTTAAAACACCGTTCACGATAAACCCAAAAATCAATTCAAATTCAATTCCAATTAAATACCATTTAATTGGTACACTTCATTAAATCTAAATAAAAAGATTTAATCTCTTTCTCAACTGGGTTTAAGAACAGTGTTAATAAAGACACCTTTCACGGCAAACCCAAATCACAATTGATATTAAATACAAGGCTCTGAATAGAAAATATATCGGCTTATATTCAATATCAAATTCTACGACCAACAAATATCGTATTGGAAATAACAATATAAATATATCTTTCAAATTTCCATAACAATATCTACATAATCACGAAATCCAACATCGAAATATAATAAAAACAATTTCGATTCAAATCCATTCCAATTCAATTATTGGAAATTCTGGTTACTTTCAAAACCATTTTAAATCCACTTAATTTATTTTAAAAATAAACAGAATTATAATTCTAGTTCATTTTGATAAAAATCTATTTTTATCTTTTCTAATTTGGATTTTTTCATCCCAATTCTTCCCAAATCATTTCTTAAAATTTTACACAAATTATTACTATTTTTAATAATTTTATCAAGGCCCGTACAGTCGATTTCCATCAATGGCCATTGAACTGCATTTACAGCGACCTTTTCCAAATTTGATTTGGACATAACTCCAAATCCAACCGTTAGATTTCAAATTCCTAATATTCATTAGAAAGCCCTTTTCGATACGAACCCAACGGCGCGGCGCGTTCTATTCAGGCCATTATATAATATATATAATATATACTTCATTGATTTCCTTTTAAAACGTATTTTATAAATGGTTTTAAATTCGTTTTCGAAACGATTTCAACTTCATTTTCAAATTCAAATCAAGATTGAATTTTTCAATATAAATTCGTTTTAAATTCATCTCAAATTGATTTCAATTTAAATCGATTTTTAATTCAATTTCAGTTCATTCTCAATTCAATTTAATTTCAATTCGAATCCAATTCTATTCAATTTCAATTCGAATTCATTTCTATTCAGTTTCAATTCGAATTCATTTTCAATTCAAATCCAATTCTATTCAATTTCAATTCTATTCAAATTCAATTCGAATCCAATTTTATTCAATTTCAATTCGAATTCAATTCTATTCAATTTCAATTCGAATTCAATTCTATTCAATTTCAATTCGAATTCATTTCTATTCAATTTCAATTTGAATTCAATTCTATTCTATTTCAATTCGAATTCATTTTCAAAATATTAGATTTTGAAATCGCTTTTCAATTTCAATATAAAAACGAATATAATCGATATAAATATCGTTTGCGTCAAAATGGTGTCAATCTAATCAACACTGCTTCATATATTTCTATTTTCAAATATTCTATTTCAAATATTTCTTTTTCAAAACTAGAATGAGCCCAATTAGTTTCCATAGATTTTATTTCTATGGATTTCCATACAACGCATGTATTTATCAACAATGACAAATAATCAACCATCATCCAAAGTGCATTCTACACTGTATAAGCATCAAATATAAATATTCAACGCTTATAACAGTCTATCAATCAATCAATCGACATACAACTAATTATTGGGATTGGTGTATGGCATATATCACCCCAATACCCATGTGGGGTTTTCAAACAATCAAACACAGATTTTATTTGTGCAGTTGGGCGATGTGTAAAATTTATCGTCCCAATCAATATTAGTCAAATGTGTGTATATAAACAAATCGTTCGATTTGTTTAAAACTATTTATTTCATTTTAAATACACGTTAAAAATTCTATTTTCAACAATAAAATATTTTTAACTATATAAATATTTTATTTTATTTCATTTCACATCACATCACATAATCCACTACACATCAAAATCAAACAAACACGCATACAAGCCATCCATGGTCTGTGGACGACGGGTGTCGGGTGCTACTAAACACCTTCTGCATCCTAGTATATATTTCAACTAGAAATAGAAATAAAAGTGAGGAGTTCTCATTGACTAGCTAATCCAAACACCACGACTCTTCTTGTGTAGAAAATCTTAGCCACTCGCCTTTTATCACTTTCATCGTCCGTAAAAATCACATTTTTACACTGCTACTATATAGATAATTTTTTTTTACCTTGCTAGTAATATAATAAAAATTATATTTTTATTACTCTACATGATTAAAAATCACTTTTTTATTCTTCCTATGATATAAAGATCAAATCTTTTCGCTACAACATATAAAAATTATATTTTTATTCATTACACTATATAAAGATTATACCTTTATTCACTACACTATATAAAAATTATATTTTAATTCACTAATTTATATAAAGATTATATTTTTATTCACTACACTATATAAAAATTATATCTTTATTCACTAATTTTCATTTTATTAAAACCTGATTTTAAAGCCATGTATTAAATTAAATAAAAACAGTAAAATAAACTTACTGTTGTTCGAATGAGGGAGGGGGGTTCCATTGCACCGGGTTCGGAGAAGAAGAAGGGGAGGAGGGCGCTTCGGTGGTCATCGGAGGTAGGTGCAGGGGGGGTGAGGCTCGGCGGCAGGCGGTTTGGGTTGATCTCGTGGTGCTCGCGACTTTCCAGAGGAGGAGGAAGGGGATGGAGGCGGAAACGAGGCGAGGGGGGTCAACGTGGGGCGGCTGCTTTGGTGGCGCGGTGGACGGTTCGGCGATGGGGGGGGGGCGCTGTAGTCGAATGGGGTTTTTTTTTCTTCTTTTGAATGAAATCGATCGGGGGTGGGGGTCTGAGTGATAAAGAGAGAGGTTTTTTTTATTTCAAAAAGGTACTTTTTATTTCGACCTCGAAATCAAGCCCACCGACTGTCGTCCATAGCTAATTACCCTCATTCCGAACACAATGGGATATGTATCGTAAGCTGATTCGATCGTTTCGATCAGTTTTCGTCAAAATCAAAATATAAATCTATATATTAAATTTGAACGCGCATTTCAATTTACCGGGGTCACATCTAACTAGAGAAATTCCCAAAAAATATTTTCTAGCTTTGTATTGACGATACGGTCCTAACAAAACTAATTTCATCGAATTCTGAGACCGTTTGAAAAATGGCCATTTTCCAGTCGATTAAAATCAACTGAAACTGGTCAAAAGCATTTTCCTTTGCCACGCTCACAAATTGATTCGAAAAATTATGAAATTTGAAACCTAGAAATAACTTGACATCACGGATCCAACAAAAGTGGTTTCGTCGAAAACCGAGGTCATTTGCAAAATTTCCATTTTTAAATGCCAGAATTCCATAGCGACTATTCTAAATTTTCAACTGGGCATATCTTTTGATTCCCACTTTGAAATTTCAATTTTTCGGATTCATTGGAAAGATATTCTCAATTAGATTCAAATATTTTTGGTTTCACTAAAATCCGGTTTATTTTGAATCCTGTACATCCATTTGAAATTTGAAATCAAATTATCGAACTACCGCGCCATTTTCAATTCCTTTTATAATTTAAAATAAATATTTATATTCTAATGACAATCTATATAATATATACGTTCGAATTCTATTCAAAATAAATTTCTCGTCATTTTTATTTAAAATAATTCATTTTAAATATTCAAAATTCACTAAAATTGCCAAAATAATTTTTTTAAATTCGCTCGGATTTCCGGGTTATTACATTCTCCCCCACTTAAAACTTTTCATCCCCAAAAAGGAACGAAGCCGAAAGTTGTTTAACTAATCAACTCAACTTCCATTATTTTCGTTATGGCTTAAGTTCTTCAACTTTTCAGTTTCTAATAACTTTTCAAATTTTTCAAAATTTTTGGCTAACGCCCTAAATTTTCGAAAAATTTAGCCATAACCTCCCCTGCACTGGGGACTTCGGGATATTTCATATAGCCTCCCATGGCCTTCTTCAACCAAAAAGAAAAAGAAAAAGCCAATCGGCTCATAAAATCATCATCACCCAAACAAAACAGTAAATTAGGGTAAACGTGTACCTATTTGTCGGTAAACAATTTTATTCTTCTGCTCTAGCCTCCTTGCTATGACCTGTTCAATGTAAGTACATGTACATGCATGCAAATGCGACAAATTTTCCAATACAATTCACTATTTGGTTAAATTTGGCTAAATGGTTCAAATTTTAATTAATCAACCAATAATCAAACAACACAATCAACAATCAATTAATTGACTAGCTTTTCAAATTCATAACTTTGATATATATATATATATATATATATATATATATACAGAAAATCATGTTTTTGATGCCAAATCACAACAATGAGCCCTATCTAATTTTGGTTCTCACACCAATCAATTGGAATCATATAGAAATCCCACTTTTGAAACTCGAATATAAATTCTGATGATGTACGTACTATAGCGATCATCAGAACCATCTCCGGGCGACTAGAGTGTGATTCTATATCTATCCAGTATATTAAAACTTCGAATACACGCGGATCAGATGTATACGTAAAATCTTTATAAACTGGACTGTCCAAATCAATACAAATAAATAATCAAATACGAATAATTGATTTAAATTTTCAAAACAAAATTTGTTTTCACTTCGAAAATACACTCTTCACACTCGTTCTAGGATACTACTGATCCCATCTCTAACGAGTCATTCCCATTGGATATTACTAATCCAATCTCTGATGAATTCCTTTATACGGTTTTAATGTGTCTTGTTCTCTGAGCTTTGTTAACCAAAGCTCTGATACCAAAATGTAACGATCAGGAATTTCACTCGATCCGAATCCGTCACTAAACCGACCCAAACCGTTCGAAACGCCTGATTGTTTTGAAAACACGACAAATTAGAATGTAGACAGAAGAGCATTTCATTGTTAATTACAACAATTCATCAGAATACAGGAATATACAGAGTATAAACAAATAATATACATCAGAAAATATCAGAGATTTAAATTGCATTTAAATACATCACTGCAGCGAAAAATAATACAAAGCACAACTGAAGGAGATATACGGATACAGAGCTTTCCGGATATCATTCCAGCTGTAAACCAGGATCCTGTGAATATAAATCTGCAAAACCAAAACTACTAGCTGCCCACGTCAAAATAAGGGCACCCAGAGTTTAGGTTAAAACAATAAACTCCAGGTCACTCATGTGACTGGTGTGAGAACTAAAACAGTTATTAATCTTTATTTTAAAGTTCGATAAATCAAGGGACCACGCCGTATAACACGGAACGGGTTTCCTCCCAAGAATACCAGTGCATAAAACAACAACACAATGCTAAATAAAGAACAATGAAGCTATTATAAGATCCAGGTCCCATCACACAATGCAACGCAAACCGGAGGATAGGGTTTTTGTAACGGCCGGGATTTTCGACCCAGAAAATCAACATAAAAACACACTGTTGACTATTCAAGCATCGAAAACACCAGGACATTAATAGAAGAATTTAGAGGGTGAGGAAGAAAAGATAGAACTAATAGAATAGAAGAAGAAGAAGATCACAACTGAACAGAATCAGAGTAACACGAAACTCGCAGCGGAACAAAATAAGATGTATTATATAACATAACTTTGAATACAAAACTGTATTGTATATACATACCATTATCAGAGTACAATACATCATATCACAGCGGAAATAACTCTACATAACTAATGGTGAAGCTTCCTGCTTTTGAGCTCCTCCAAGTGAATCTGCAAAGCCTGAAACACTTGACTGCCCGTACAAATTTGGGCACCCAAGAGTTGAGGGAAAACAAACAAAATAAACTCTGGGTCAGTCATGGGACTGGTGTGAGTAAATTCCAACCATACTGTTTTACTTTGAAAATCCTTTTCAAAACAAGAAGATAATAGTAAGACCAACCCACACATAAACATGGACGGTTTTTACCTTACTATAACCCAACATATTTTTATATCAAACTTCAGTGATATTATAATAATGTCTACTCAATTAAATCATCAAGTAGCAGAACGCTTGCATCTCACGCTCCACATATATATAGTATAAAATCATAAACCGCAGGGCGCTTATCGAAGAATTGACTCTAACAGACAAGGTATGGGAGCACCTTCTGAATAGTGTACTCTAGAGGGGATACACTCAGGGTTCAACAAGAACGTCTTGCAACCCGGCCACACATGACCGCTCACTCATTTAGCTTGAGTGTCGCGAATATATTGCCACCACGGTTGCAGGCCATCCAACCGTCATCCGAAGATACAGAATCGAAAAGAAGTATAAATATGAATTTTCTCTAGATCGATGACAATACACCCTGCTTGGGGATGACCAAACTAGCCATGTTGCCTAGCCCAACTTCTGTCATTCCTGGTTGTGAGGCTAGAGGCTACGTCTATCTTCAGAACATCTGATCACCATTCACTTTGAATGTCACATCGTCAAATCCGTAATCACACATTAATTACACAAATGCACACTGGGTGTAGAATAAAGAGAAGTTATCTTCTCCCCACCAACTTGGTATATTCGTCAAATCAACGGCGTGACCGTTGGAAATACTCTGTTAGACACTCGTCCATACAAGTTGTCCTAGGACTGGACAAACAAAAACACACCATTCTATAACTGGTCGATCCTTTCATTTAACTCCGTCTTCAATTATCTTCAGCATATCTAATTCGCAACGATTATGCCTATACGGAGTGGTTTCCGGATAATATATCCAACCGGTCTCTCCGTATTGACAAAGATGGTCAAAACACTTCGATAGTCGGTTATTTAACCATCGAAGTAAAAACAACATCCATTCTAATGTATAACTAAACACCACACAACCACGAGCACTTTTATTTGATACTAACTTTCTAGTTTCCCCTATTTTTATAAACTCTTCCTTACTTCCCTTCACTTCTACTCTATTAGTTCCTCATTATAAATCAGTAAGTGAATAAATTTCTAAGTATCAACCCCGAAGGCCGAAACCAACATCAGATTGACGCCTCGAAAGTTACTCAACTCAACCAACGTACAACGGGTTCTAATTTCTTTAAAACTATATCACCTTCCTTATCATGCTCAGTATATCTTTTTAAAACATTATAACTTATCGACTTACTTTGAAACCGTTATATTTTAACTAATGCTGCTATCTTTTCCTTTATAACTAATGCAATACGCTGCTATATTCTCTTTTATAACTACTGCAATACGCTGTTGTATTCTCTTTTATAGCTACTGCAATACGCTGCTATATTCTCTTTTATAACTACTGCAATACGCTGCCATATTCACATTTCATTTAATAAACTCTGTTTCTAAGTCAGGTTCTTATTTAATCAATATCAAGTTTATTACTAAATATTGGTTTCATATCCTATTATAATTTGTTGGTTTAAATCTAAATATTTGCTATCCTATCAGATTATAATTCCTAATAATGTTATTTAGGTTCAGGTCTTATATCTAAATACTACACAACAAATAGTACATACAAATATTGAGGAATCCGGTCGGATTCTTCCAACCGGTTTCCGCATCCACAGATGTCAGTCAACACACTTTACACTAACTCTATACTAGGGGATATTCAATCGATGGAATCAGTGTCCAACTGATGATGTGTACATATATATAACGGTATATAATATTCAACCAAATTAATTGTAATCAACCTAATCAACCATCACACATCATTCAAACAACATTAAAATATAATTGCAATATTTTAAAATAGATCAGAGTTAGTGATTTTACTCACCTTTGCACGTTAACCGTTAGATAAAGATTTGTGTCAGTTGATTTAATCTGGTGTTTATTCTGCCATAATCCGCAACGAACTCCAAATCATTCCGGATCCACTCCAGTACATAGCATGCGTCCAAGCGATCCCAACATGCCAGACGACTCTCAGTTCTGTTTACAGGTGTCATTTTAAATTACATTGAAATTTAATTACTTTAACCTTCATTAACTCTGACCACTAACTTTTCTCTGATCGTTTATGTTTACGGCGACTATATATTATATTTAATCCCTCTATAAACCCACACTTAATAATTTACATTCTAACGGTGTGTAAATGTTTCGTGGTATTTCTACTATAACATTAACATACTAACCGTATTTCTTGTAAACATTAAACACCTTAGAACCGACCCAGGGTTAACAGTTAATAATTGAACACTAATCTTATAACTCATTAACTGAATAAATAAATATATATTTACCTTACCATTGTCGAATTCAAAACGCACGACTGCTCTCTAGTGTTCCCATCACGATTTAAATCTTACTGGCTCACGGTTTTCTTGCCAAATGACTTCTGAACCCGAGCACCGTCATGGCTCCGTCGGCACAACCCCCTGTTTACTAATAGCTAACCCATTTCTATTCTTTTTTTCTTTTTGTGCTGCGCTCCCATGAAAAGAAATATGCGTGTACTTCATCTTTCCTGGTAACAACCGTACCACATTCCCAATGCTGTCTCCACCAATTTCCTCTCATACTCCTCCTCAATCACCCCTCCAGCCTACATGCCTCGCTCAGAAAACACACACCATTTCTCTCCTCTACTCCATCATTTACATGTACTTTTGTTCACCGCCAAAACTGACGCATCCCATCCGGTCCTCTTCCATTCATGTCTCAGACCCACGCAACACACTCAATATTCTCATTGCTCGCCCCCTCACATGCACGCACATTACCACCATGCATTCATACTTCAACACATGCTTGTACACCCCTTTCAGGCATGCACACCGTGAGCTCCAGATATGTATCTCTCCTTTACATGTCACCAAACACAGTCCATCACCACACAGTAGTTCCTCCCTCACGTGTTTATATATTTCTCTTTATTATTTCTCTCGCAGATTCGAATATAAAAGACAGGGGGCAGGCATCGAATGCTGTGCTTTGTTGAAGAGGAAGTTTTCCTTGGTGAAGAGGAAAGAACCGTGGTGTTATATTTATAATGAAGAAGAACCATATCGTTTTGTACAGCTAGAGTTAGATTAGGCCATGCGAAATCAGTTTTAGGGTATGGCCGAGTGAAATGATAGAGTAAGGTCTGCATTTAATCTGAAAAGAAAGTAGCGTATGGGTTTGATCAAAGGAGAATGGTCGGCATGGTTTATTAAATGAAGACAACATGGTGTGCGTGTTTTTCAGTGCATGTTTAGATTAGGAGTATGGTGTAGAAATCTGAGAACACGCAAGCACTAAATTTAGGTAATGGACATTTTTATAAGGCAAACGTACCCATGAAACCATGCGCGATTTCAAGGATAACATGTAAGTTAAGACAAGCATGTGTTTCCCGGAAATGGGTTTGCGAGGAGATATTTTCATTTTTTTTGTTTTATTCGATACGGTAACCACTATGTTACGTTAACCGTTAAATATATGCATCGCCGGACATTAACTCCGAACTGAACGAAAATAAATATACCGTTATAACAAGGAGTGCCCCACGATCCCAAGAATATAATAATATCGGTAGGTTGACTCATATTGTGAAATCCCGAAATACCGATATAGGGTGCGAAATTCTCTAAATAAAAAGTTGCATATTTAATTATTTAAAAATTACAGAATAATTCTAAAAATTAAATTATCGCTACGCCTCAAAAGAATCTTGTCCCGATTTGCAACCGATATCAAGTTATACTCAAATAACCGTTACGGTCGATATACGCTTCTACAGCGACTTTTTGAATATTTGATTTGGACATATCTCGCAGTCTGTATGACAAAATCTGCATTTTCCACTTCCATTAGAAAGATACAGTTCAACAGATTCCAATGTTTCTCGTTTCGATGAAATCCGATTCAAAACGAGTCCGGTATACTTAGTTGAAGTTCAGAACGTTCAATTACGAACTGCAGGGTCGTTCTGAGCTCGATTATAATTAATATATATTTATATACGTTGAACTTCATTTTAATATAAATCCACTTATATTACGATTTCAATATTTAAACTGATTTAAATATTCACATACAAACCGATAAAAATGCGGGACGTTACAGTCCTTCCCCCTTTAAAGAATTTCGTCCCCGAAATTACTAAGAAGTGAAGATGCTCTAATTCTAACTCCTCTCAACCTGCTTGATTGAAATTTCATACTTCACATCCCCATAAATCAATCCTTGGTCGATCTCCAATCAATTCATCATCCACTTTGATCATTCGTTTTATCGAAGCTTAATTTCATTTCAAAATTCAAGTTCCGATCCTAATTCCAAGCTCTTACTCACCTTCCAAATCCATTCCAAAATCTTATTCCACAAATTTAATCACTTTGCCAGGTTATTTCTATTCCAATCCGATTTCCACTTAACTGACCTCAATTAAATTCCAATTTTTTTATTTAACTAACTTAAGTTCAAATTTATCCACTTTTATTGTTCCAATATTATATTTAACTTCATAATTTAAATTTCAGAATATTTAAATTCCTGGGTCTTTATTTCAAATCAGTATGAAATCATATATACATAACAATATCAATTCGAAACATTTGAATTTCTAAACAACTTATTTCCTCAAACAAAATCTTTGGTAGTAATCCGTCACTTTAGAAACTCGAAAATTACACTGATGATGCGGCCGTCATCGTCAGAATTATTTTCCAGTGATCAATGTGAGTTCAATACTATATCACTATCAAAACTTAATTTCAAACACTTTTACTTTTGGAATGACTTCAAAATATCTTCACAGCACTTGAAAACAATTTCAAATCTCCCAGGATTTTAAAATTCCCATATATTCAATTTAAAATTTATTTACAATAACTTTTCAAGTTTCTAGAGTTTTATTACAATTCGGGTTTTAATTCAGATTTAGTTCATCTGATTTTGCATATTATACTTATATAATATTTCGATTGGTTATTTATATAACCATCTCAATTATAAATCTTATTCGATCATAATAATGATCACACATCTAATATACTATAATAATCTCAAGATATATACTTCTTTTTATATCAAAATATATTTCGGGTAAAATTATTTCATTTACCCTCTTTCAAAACAATACCATGTCGAATCTCTCTATCCAAGCGTTTATAAATCCCTATCGACCTCGTCAGTTAAACGTGTCGATCTGAAATTTATATACCACTTAACAGATCAACCAACACAATATAAAACAGTTTTTATATTGATTACAAATACGCACTCATATATATGCACTCAACTCAATCTAGAGTATTACTAACTCCATCTCTATTGAGTTACGCCACAGAGCCAAGGTAATCACTTAACCGTCAGCTCTGATACCAACTGTAACGGCCGGGATTTTCGACCCAGAAAATCAACATAAAAACACACTGTTGACTATTCAAGCATCGAAAACACCAGGACATTAATAGAAGAATTTAGAGGGTGAGGAAGAAAAGATAGAACTAATAGAATAGAAGAAGAAGAAGATCACAACTGAACAGAATCAGAGTAACACGAAACTCGCAGCGGAACAAAATAAGATGTATTATATAACATAACTTTGAATACAAAACTGTATTGTATATACATACCATTATCAGAGTACAATACATCATATCACAGCGGAAATAACTCTACATAACTAATGGTGAAGCTTCCTGCTTTTGAGCTCCTCCAAGTGAATCTGCAAAGCCTGAAACACTTGACTGCCCGTACAAATTTGGGCACCCAAGAGTTGAGGGAAAACAAACAAAATAAACTCTGGGTCAGTCATGGGACTGGTGTGAGTAAATTCCAACCATACTGTTTTACTTTGAAAATCCTTTTCAAAACAAGAAGATAATAGTAAGACCAACCCACACATAAACATGGACGGTTTTTACCTTACTATAACCCAACATATTTTTATATCAAACTTCAGTGATATTATAATAATGTCTACTCAATTAAATCATCAAGTAGCAGAACGCTTGCATCTCACGCTCCACATATATATAGTATAAAATCATAAACCGCAGGGCGCTTATCGAAGAATTGACTCTAACAGACAAGGTATGGGAGCACCTTCTGAATAGTGTACTCTAGAGGGGATACACTCAGGGTTCAACAAGAACGTCTTGCAACCCGGCCACACATGACCGCTCACTCATTTAGCTTGAGTGTCGCGAATATATTGCCACCACGGTTGCAGGCCATCCAACCGTCATCCGAAGATACAGAATCGAAAAGAAGTATAAATATGAATTTTCTCTAGATCGATGACAATACACCCTGCTTGGGGATGACCCAACTAGCCATGTTGCCTAGCCCAACTTCTGTCATTCCTGGTTGTGAGGCTAGAGGCTACGTCTATCTTCAGAACATCTGATCACCATTCACTTTGAATGTCACATCGTCAAATCCGTAATCACACATTAATTACACAAATGCACACTGGGTGTAGAATAAAGAGAAGTTATCTTCTCCCCACCAACTTGGTATATTCGTCAAATCAACGGCGTGACCGTTGGAAATACTCTGTTAGACACTCGTCCATACAAGTTGTCCTAGGACTGGACAAACAAAAACACACCATTCTATAACTGGTCGATCCTTTCATTTAACTCCGTCTTCAATTATCTTCAGCATATCTAATTCGCAACGATTATGCCTATACGGAGTGGTTTCCGGATAATATATCCAACCGGTCTCTCCGTATTGACAACGATGGTCAAAACACTTCGATAGTCGGTTATTTAACCATCGAAGTAAAAACAACATCCATTCTAATGTATAACTAAACACCACACAACCACGAGCACTTTTATTTGATACTAACTTTCTAGTTTCCCCTATTTTTATAAACTCTTCCTTACTTCCCTTCACTTCTACTCTATTAGTTCCTCATTATAAATCAGTAAGTGAATAAATTTCTAAGTATCAACCCCGAAGGCCGAAACCAACATCAGATTGACGCCTCGAAAGTTACTCAACTCAACCAACGTACAACGGGTTCTAATTTCTTTAAAACTATATCACCTTCCTTATCATGCTCAGTATATCTTTTTAAAACATTATAACTTATCGACTTACTTTGAAATCGTTATATTTTAACTAATGCTGCTATCTTTTCCTTTATAACTAATGCAATACGCTGCTATATTCTCTTTTATAACTACTGCAATACGCTGTTGTATTCTCTTTTATAGCTACTGCAATACGCTGCTATATTCTCTTTTATAACTACTGCAATACGCTGCCATATTCACATTTCATTTAATAAACTCTGTTTCTAAGTCAGGTTCTTATTTAATCAATATCAAGTTTATTACTAAATATTGGTTTCATATCCTATTATAATTTGTTGGTTTAAATCTAAATATTTGCTATCCTATCAGATTATAATTCCTAATAATGTTATTTAGGTTCAGGTCTTATATCTAAATACTACACAACAAATAGTACATACAAATATTGAGGAATCCGGTCGGATTCTTCCAACCGGTTTCCGCATCCACAGATGTCAGTCAACACACTTTACACTAACTCTATACTAGGGGATATTCAATCGATGGAATCAGTGTCCAACTGATGATGTGTACATATATATAACGGTATATAATATTCAACCAAATTAATTGTAATCAACCTAATCAACCATCACACATCATTCAAACAACATTAAAATATAATTGCAATATTTTAAAATAGATCAGAGTTAGTGATTTTACTCACCTTTTCACGTTAACCGTTAGATAACGATTTGTGTCAGTTGATTTAATCTGGCGTTTATTCTGCCATAATCCGCAACGAACTCCAAATCATTCCGGATCCACTCCAGTACATAGCATGCGTCCAAGCGATCCCAACATGCCAGACGACTCTCAGTTCTGGTTACAGGTGTCATTTTAAATTACATTGAAATTTAATTACTTTAACCTTCATTAACTCTGACCACTAACTTTTCTCTGATCGTTTATGTTTACGGCGACTATATATTATATTTAATCCCTCTATAAACCCACACTTAATAATTTACATTCTAACGGTGTGTAAATGTTTCGTGGTATTTCTACTATAACATTAACATACTAACCGTATTTCTTGTAAACATTAAACACCTTAGAACCGACCCAGGGTTAACAGTTAATAATTGAACACTAATCTTATAACTCATTAACTGAATAAATAAATATATATTTACCTTACCATTGTCGAATTCAAAACGCACGACTGCTCTCTAGTGTTCCCATCACGATTTAAATCTTACTGGCTCACGGTTTTCTTGCCAAATGACTTCTGAACCCGAGCACCGTCATGGCTCCGTCGGCACAGCCCCCTGTTTACTAATAGCTAACCCATTTCTATTCTTTTTTTCTTTTTGTGCTGCGCTCCCATGAAAAGAAATATGCGTGTACTTCATCTTTCCTGGTAACAACCGTACCACATTCCCAATGCTGTCTCCACCAATTTCCTCTCATACTCCTCCTCAATCACCCCTCCAGCCTACATGCCTCGCTCAGAAAACACACACCATTTCTCTCCTCTACTCCATCATTTACATGTACTTTTGTTCACCGCCAAAACTGACGCATCCCATCCGGTCCTCTTCCATTCATGTCTCAGACCCACGCAACACACTCAATATTCTCATTGCTCGCCCCCTCACATGCACGCACATTACCACCATGCATTCATACTTCAACACATGCTTGTACACCCCTTTCAGGCATGCACACCGTGAGCTCCAGATATGTATCTCTCCTTTACATGTCATCAAACACAGTCCATCACCACACAGTAGTTCCTCCCTCACGTGTTTATATATTTCTCTTTATTATTTGTCTCGCAGATTCGAATATAAAAGACAGGGGGCAGGCATCGAATGCTGTGCTTTGTTGAAGAGGAAGTTTTCCTTGGTGAAGAGGAAAGAACCGTGGTGTTATATTTATAATGAAGAAGAACCATATCGTTTTGTACAGCTAGAGTTAGATTAGGCCATGCGAAATCAGTTTTAGGGTATGGCCGAGTGAAATGATAGAGTAAGGTCTGCATTTAATCTGAAAAGAAAGTAGCGTATGGGTTTGATCAAAGGAGAATGGTCGGCATGGTTTATTAAATGAAGACAACATGGTGTGCGTGTTTTTCAGTGCATGTTTAGATTAGGAGTATGGTGTAGAAATCTGAGAACACGCAAGCACTAAATTTAGGTAATGGACATTTTTATAAGGCAAACGTACCCATGAAACCATGCGCGATTTCAGGGATAACATGTAAGTTAAGACAAGCATGTGTTTCCCGGAAATGGGTTTACGAGGAGATATTTTCATTGTTTTTGTTTTATTCGATACGGTAACCACTATGTTACGTTAACCGTTAAATATATGCATCGCCGGACATTAACTCCGAACTGAACGAAAATAAATATACCGTTATAACAAGGAGTGCCCCACGATCCCAAGAATATAATAATATCGGTAGGTTGACTCATATTGTGAAATCCCGAAATACCGATATAGGGTGCGAAATTCTCTAAATAAAAAGTTGCATATTTAATTATTTAAAAATTACAGAATAATTCTAAAAATTAAATTATCGCTACGCCTCAAAAGAATCTTGTCCCGATTTGCAACCGATATCAAGTTATACTCAAATAACCGTTACGGTCGATATACGCTTCTACAACGACTTTTTGAATATTTGATTTGGACATATCTCGCAGTCTGTATGACAAAATCTGCATTTTCCACTTCCATTAGAAAGATACAGTTCAACAGATTCCAATGTTTCTCGTTTCGATGAAATCCGATTCAAAACGAGTCCGGTATACTTAGTTGAAGTTCAGAACGTTCAATTACGAACTGCAGGGTCGTTCTGAGCTCGATTATAATTAATATATATTTATATACGTTGAACTTCATTTTAATATAAATCCACTTATATTACGATTTCAATATTTAAACTGATTTAAATATTCACATACAAACCGATAAAAATGCGGGACGTTACAGTTTTTACCTTATAATAGCCAAGAATGCTTGATACGTTTAAAACAAATCATTTATTATTACTATAAGTGTATGGTGTATAAATAAACTTCACATCATAAGTATCAATCATAGACGGCATAAGCACCCCATCCCACTATGTCGCCATACTAGGCTCTACAAATAAAACCGCAAAGTCACGTATTTGGAAGTTGGATTTCCATATGTGAACCGAGGCAAAAGATATTCCTCTACCGATTCGAGACTCTCGAGCCCGAGCCTCAGGATCAGAACGCATCAACCCTTTGGATCGTCAGGGTCGATCCATCGATGTGGATTATTATGCCTGAACACTACATTTCCCCGCCCTTTGGGGCGTAAATGAGCCAACGAATGACTCTATCGGACCCGGATCGTCCGATCTAACCGAGGCGCCTTGCAACAACAACCACATAAGTCAAACTCGTCAGGGCGTGTAAAACCACTGACGCCCCTTCTAACTAGAAAGAAACGCATGCCCTCCCTGATGTCCTCTCCCATTTCTGGTTCACAACCGGGGTGTGAGGCTCGCGAATCAACATTACACAAAGCTATGCCACACAGGCCGTGCTTTGATCATCAACCACAAGACTTTGCTTTTCAACAGAAGCCTTGATCAATTGCCACTTAGGCATGCCACACAGGCAATTCACTCCATGCGATGGATATCCATCATTATATAACCCCTGAGCTCGTACGTCTCAGAGATGGGCGTTAAGCAAGAGAATAAATTCTCCGCCGCCAAACAGATATATATTTAATAGAAATCAATCACACAGACTGAAATCCAATGTCAGACACACTGTCCATTTACAAATCCGTTCTGGGTCTGAACGAAATCGGAGGCACCTAGTACCCTGCATGTCCATCGATCTCCAAGTACGTCTGGACGATCACCAACTGATTCTCTCCTCTTGGGTGTACGTCCCAATCAAGATCATCAATAATTCTCCAAATGACGTGAAGGCCTCCGGTCTTCAACCACCGTCTTCATCTTCGACACCACGTCGAATCAGTTATTCAGAATGCATGGGATAGACCCGGTCTTTCTGAATAACTCACGTATATGATAAATAAGTGTTACACAAACACAACATACGCCTCATTCCAATTCAGAATATTCATTTATTCAAATATTCTTACACTTTGGGAAAGCTTCCCATTAATTTTAGCAAAGATAAATTCTTTAAATTTATTCTTTAATCTTCTTTTGAATATCAATTCAAACTAGTCGGGATTAGCGAACCACATCGAAGTAATCATTTATTTTATTTTCCAATCCCAACCTATTCATCCCATGAAGTAAAACTGGTCATACTTCATATCTAGCACCACTGTGTTATCGGTAAATTCAATTACCATTTCATGTTCAAATCTAATTAAATATTTAACTATCGCCTGGAGCAAAACTGGTGATACTCCATTCTCGACCTTTTCAATCTAATTAAAGATTCATTAAAACCCCACTTAGTTTTAATCTTCACAGAAATCAATATCCTGCCTTTAACTGGGTTAAAGAACCAATGTCATTTAAAACACGGCTCACGATAAACCGAAAATCACATTCCATTAATTATCGGGTTAAAGAACAAGTGTTATTTAAAACACCGCTCATGATAAACCCAAAAATCAATTCATATTCAATTCCAATTAAATACCATTTAATTGGTACACTTCATTAAATCTAAATAAAAAGATTTAATCTCTTTCTCAACTGGGTTTAAGAATAGTGTTAATGAAGACACTATTCACGACAAACCCAAATCACATTTGATATTAAATACAAGGCTCTGAATAGAAAATATATGGCTTATATTCAAGATCAAATTCTACGACCAACAAATATCGTATTGGAAATAACGATATAAATATATCTTTCAAATTTCCATAACAATATCTGTATAATCACGAAATCCAACATTGAAATATTCCAAAAACTATTTCGATTCAAATCCATTCCAATTCAATTATTGGAAATTCTGGTTACTTTCAAAACCATTTCAAATCCACTTTATTTATTTTAAAAATAAATAGAATTATAATTCTAGTTCAAAACTAGTTCATTTCGATAAAAAACCTATTTTTATCATTTCAAATTTGGAGTTTTTCATCCCAATTCTTCCCAAATCATTTCTTAGGATTTTGCACAAATTATTACTATTTTTAATAATTTTATCTAGGCCCGTACAGTCGATTTCCATCAATGGCCATCGAACTGCATTTACAACGACCTTTTCCAAATTTGATTTGGACATAATTCCAAATCCAACCATTAGATTCCAAATTCCTAATATTCATTAGAAAGCCCTTTTCGATACGAACCCAATGGTTCCTATTTTAGGAGAATCCGACGGTCGGATCTCCCGCAATATCCATTCGAAGTCAATGGTCGAAATTCACGAACTACCGCAGCGCGGCGCGTTCTATTTAGGCCATTATGTTATATATATAATATATATAATATATACTTCATCGATTTCCTTTTAAAACGTATTTTATAAATCATTTTAAATTCATTTTCGAAATGATTTCAACTTCATTTTCAAATTCAAATCAAGATTGAATTTTTCAATATAAATTCGTTTTAAATTCATCTCAAATTGATTTCAATTTAAATCGATTTTTAATTCAATTTCAGTTCGTTCTCAATTCAATTCAATTTCAATTCGAAACCAATTCTATTCAATTTCAATTCGAATTCATTTCTATTCAATTTCAATCTGAATTCATTTTCAATTCAAATCCAATTCTATTTAATTTCAATTCGAATCCAATTCTATTCAATTTCAATTCGAATTCAGTTCTATTCAATTTCAATTCGAATTCAATTCTATTCAATTTCAATTCGAATTCATTTCTATTCAATTTCAATTCGAATTCAATTCAATTCTATTTCAATTCGAATTCATTTTCAAAATATTCGATTTTGAAATCACTTTTCAATTTCAATATAAAAACGAATATAATCGATATAAATATCATTTGCGTCAAAATGGCGTTAATCTAATCAACACGGCTTCATATATTTCTATTTTCAAATATTCTATTTCAAATATTTCTTTTTCAAAACTGGAATGAGGCCCAATCAATTTCCATAGATTTTATTTCTATGGATTTTGTAGTGACCCGAAAATCCGGGGGAATTTGAGCTGACTAAATAACACAAGTCCAACCCAAATCGCACTGGAAATTCAAGAAAACTAATAGAAAGAAGACAGAGGGTGAGGATAGATAAGATAGAAACTTAGAATAGAAGAAGAAGAAGAACACAACATCAGAGTAACACGAATCTCACAGCGGAACGAATAACATATAATAGGTAACATAACTTTGAAATATAACAGTTATGTATACAATAGCACTTATCAGAGTACAGCACTTACAACACAGCGGAAATAACTATAGCTATATGATCTTGAAGCCTCCTGCTCCACGCTCTTCCAGTATATCTGTAAAACCCGACTACTTGACTGCCCGTACAAATTTAGGCACCCAAGAGTTTAGGGAAAACAACAAATAAACTCCGGGTCAGTCATGGGACTGGTGTGAGTAAAACAGTTTAAAACAGGTATATGAACAAGTAAACGATATCTCATAAGACCACGCCGCATAACGGAACGGGTTTTCCCTTATGAGAATCCAAAATATCTTTATATCAAAAACCTTTTGATATTATAATAATTGTCTATGTACAAATAGATATCAACTAGCAGAAACGCTTGCATCTCACGTTACTACATATATAGTATACAATCAAAATCGCAAGCACGTATTGGATAATGGATTTCCAACTATGACAAGGTATGGAATCACCTTCCGATCAGTGTACTCTAGGAACGATACACTGGAGTTCAACAAGAACGTCTTGCAACTCAGCCACACATGACCGACCACTCATTTCGCTTGAGTGTATCGAATGTACATCACCAACGGTTGGGATCAGCAACCGTTCCCGTATATATATGGGACAGCATTGATAGATTTAAGAAACAAATGAATATTCTCTAGATAGGTGATTATACACCCTACTTCGGTGCGACCGACTTAGCCATGCTGCCTGCCCGATTTCTGTCATTTACTGGTTGATGAGGCTAGAAGCTACGCTTTATCATCACATCGGATTCACTTCGAATGTCACATTGTCAGATCCATCAGAATCACTAATTGACGTCTACAACCATACATTACGTGTCAGCTAAAAGAAGTTTCCTTCTCCGCTTCCACTCTTGGTATAGTTGAAGAAATCAATGTACGTGACCGTCTGGAAATACTATGTCAGACATCCATCTTCATTCACTTAGAAATGTCACATTGTCATACCCGCCAAATCACAAATTGACTTATCCAAAAATAACACGGGTATACAGCTAAGAGAAACGAATTCCTCCGCCACCAAACGTGAATACGTTTGAACAGATCAACTTACGCGATCCATTGGATATACTCCGTCAGACCTTCGTCCATACAAGTTGCCCTGGGACTGGACAAACCGAAGGCACTATTCTGTAAAACAGGATAGCCCTTGCATTTTACTCCGTCTTCAATTATCCTTGGCATATATGATTCGCGACGCTTATGCCAATACAGAGTGGTTCTATGGATAATAATCCAACCGGTCTCTCCATATTAACAACGTTAAAATGGTCAAAACTTCGATAGTCGGTGAGTTAACTATCAAAGAAAAACAAGTGTGCAAACAACGATATTATTTCCAAATGGAAATTATATCGAACAAACATCCTTTAACATAATCTCTTTAGTTCATTTATCTACTTATCTCCTGTTTCCCTATATTCTAAATTCTTGTTTTCTTTTATCAGAAAACATTTCTGATTCTCGTTTGGAAAACATTTCCAAAACTCCTTTACGATCAAACCTTACCATTTCTTAGTTAAGAAGGAAGTCACTCAAGTTGGGGTATAATTACCTCTCAGACCTTAACTGAACAACGTTATAACTTCGAAATGGTCAAAGTTTATCTTTTAATCTTTAACAACTTCTTTACGCCTTTCTCGGATTCAATTTTACTAATCCACTTCTATATTTAAAACATTGGTTATAACGATAACGTTATAATCCCTACTTTCGAATTACCTAACTTTAATTATAACATCTATTCTTATTAGTGAATAATTAACCTAACATTTATTTATTAATAAATAAATAAATCTCTATTTAAACACTGGAAAGTATAAGTACTTTCCCGAATTCGATATAATCGAATTTGCCGATTAACTCTCTTCGAGAAATCTCTATTTGATTAACTCTTCTTCGAATAACCTATATTCGACTAATCTCTCTTCGAATAACTAATATTCGATGACTCTTCCTTTTCAAATATCTCTTATTTGAAAATCTCACGTCGATTAAACTATAATCGATAACTCCCTTCGATGAAACTAACATCGATAACTCCTTTCGATGAACTAACATCGATAACTCCTTTCGATGAACTAACATCGATAACTCCTTTCGATGAACTAACATCGATAACTCCTTTCGATGAAACTAACATCGATAACTCCTTTCGATGAACTAACATCGATAACTCCTTTCGATGAACTAACATCGATAACTCCTTTAACTCTATTCGAATAAACTATATTCGATTGACTCCTTCTGAATGTCTATATTCGTAACTTCTTCTCGAATAACCAATTATTCGATTATCTTACTTCGAATAACTTATATTCGATTATCTCACTTCGATTTACTTATATTCGATAATTCTTCTCGAATGAACTATATTCGATAACTCTTCTCTTCGAGTACACTATGTTCGATAAATCTACTTTGAATAAGTGATATTCGATAACTCTACTCGATTAACCCTACTTACTTAACTTTACTGGTTTACTTGACTTACCTAACTCAACTGGTTAACTTGACTTACCTAACTCAACTGGTTAACTTGACTTACCTAACTCAACTGGTTAACTTGACTTACCTAACTCAACTGGTTAACTTGACTTATTTAACCCTACTTAACTCAACTGGATTAACTCCTATCGAATAACTAATATTCGATTTACTTCCATTCGCTTGACACTAGATCGCAGCGATCACAATGGTTACGCCTGATTCACTCAGGAAACATCCGACCGCCTTAGGCTATTTACAGCCCTGCGAATTACGCTAGCAGTCGTACGAGATGGCAACTTATCCTGAATACCATGTTTGACTAACTCTGTCTCAAATAACTTTATTTGATTTACTCTAGTTCGTTTTAACTCTAACTGATTAATTCTAACTGGTTAACTCTATTTGACTAACTCGACTTGACTAACCCCTTTCGAATACCATATTCGATTAACTAACTTCGAATACCATATTCGATTTCCCTTTTCGAATACCATATGCGATTAACTAACTTCGAATACCATATTCGATTTCTCCTACTTCGAATACCATATTCGATTAACTACTTCGAATGTCTATATTCGATTAACTAACTTCGAATACCATATTCGATTTCTTCTTTCGAATGTCTATATTCGATTAACTAACTTCGAATACCATATTCGATTACTAACTTCGAATACCATATTCGATTACTAACTTCGAATACCATATTCGATTAACTTCTTTCGAATGTCTATATTCGATTTACTTTATTCACTTTATAAAGATTTCCTTTATAACAACGTTTTATTCATTTGAAAAGATTTACTTTTAAATAACGGTTCTACCCTTTAAAAATGATTTCCCTTTTCATGATGTTCCCTTTTCAATTCTATTTGTAAATGGTTTACAAATATTTCCTTTTCAAATTTATTCTTGAAATATTCTAACTCCTTAAATTCCCGGGAAAATTCGCCATAACCTCCTTTGTAACGGGAGCATCGGGAAAATCCCCAAACTCGCCACACAGGCCTTTCCATTCAAAAAGAAATGTTTTGAATTTATTTCCTTTTCAAATATCTCCTATTTATAAATATCCCAATTTATAAATATTCCTTTATTTATAAATATTCCAGTTTATAAATATTCTGTTTTCAATATCATTTTGAAAAATCTCCTTTATCTACATTTCGGTATGTTATGGTATTCAATCATATCAAATCATGATGTTCAATATCGTCCATACACACACAATCAACAACAGGTTATAATTCACATCATATATCAAAATATATGAAAACAATAAAATAACTGTTGAGGAATCCAGTCGGATTCCTCCAACCTGTTTCCCTGCATCACAGATGTTAGACAATATAGATAACATCAATTTCATCCCAACATGAAATATACTGACAATCAGAATCCATATTTGATTGACGGTTTTCTATATATAACTATATCTACGTTTTCAATCAAATCTATTTAACAGTCCAATTTAACAATCAATACACAGCAATCAATCATTAAAAATAAAGTACAGTTTATACAAATATAAACTGAACAGAGTTAGTGAGATTTACTCACATTGGACGATCATCGTTAATAACGATAACCATCGCTTGATTCAGACGGACAATTTATTTTGTTATAAATTGTAACGGACTCCAATCGACTTGCGGTCAGTTCCATTGTGTAGTGTCCATCCATACGATCCCAACGCAACTTACGGTTCGTGATTCTGATATCATATGGAAGAGTTATGATTTTACGAAGTTACTATACATTTTTAAACAATTAAACATGGAATTTAAATCCTAAATGGGCTTTGACCCTTTAATTCCAGCCCATACCAATGATTAAAACCCAAGGCCGAAATCCCTTCTTCCCCCAAATTCAATTTACGGAGAACCGCTCCTCACTTCACCCGTTGACCGTAGCTTTGACCGACCATTCACCCTTCTCCGTCCACCAAACTCCGGCACCACCCTCACCAGTGACCTCGCCACCAAATTCCCATCCTACCCGACACCCTATCCTTCAATTCGACGCTCCCCTCCGAGAACTGGCCTGCTGCCCTAGAACGACGAAACCCCCTTCGCTTCTTTACTCTGATGGCCGGAGTACCTCCCACCTCCACCAATACGAAGCGCGCTGCTCCCTGACCTCGGCCAAACCCTCAAGCTAACCTCCGGTCGCCTCCAGCTCGACCCATTTCAAACCCTAGCTTCCTGTTATAACGTCGAACCCCTTCTAGGAGCTGTCGCACCCAATAAATGAGGTATAGAAATGAGGAGAAACTCGATAGCAGCTCGATTAAACTTGTTTGAGGATCTATAGTTTTTATTTGAATTTGTTTTTGATTTTTCTTTGGAATTTTTCTTGCTGCGTTCTTGTTTGAGGAATAAACTGTGGTGGCGCATTACTCATCAGAGAAGTGGATTTAGGTTAGAAAGGAGGGTAGTGGTATTTATAGGAGATATAAATATCTAGATATTTTGGTGAATATTTTCTATTATAATATTCGTTTTCCCTTCTAAAAATTCCTGTGATCACACACGATGCCCAAAAATTACGAAACCGGACATGTAGCTAGAGTTCGACATCACGGTCCCAACGAAACTGGTTTCGTCGAATTCCGACTCCGTATGCTCACACAGCGTATTTTTAACGGTCAAAATACTGACTATTTTACACTCTAAAAATCCCCACGGTCACACACTGACCCTAAAAATCACGAAACTTGGAATCTATCAACTATTTGACATTGCGGATCCAACAAAACTGATTTCGTCGAATTCCGACTTCGTATGCAAAAGTGGCTATTTTTAACGCTCTAAATAGCCTATTTAAATATATAAATATATTTAAATATAATTGAATTAATTATTTAAAATCAATTATTATCGTATATCTTCACATATGATATCGTACAGCTCTAGACTATCATATCAGAATTTACATTTTGATATTTCGTATTTTTAGATTTATCGATATTCAATTTATATCGAAAATCCTTTTATAACGTAAATAAAGCGTCGCAAATTATAAAGGAATTCTACAGCGACTTTTCTAAAATTTGATTTGGACATACATCAAAATCTACACGACGAAATCCCGATTTTTCTCTTCCACTAGAAAGATATACTCCATCAGCTCCACGCGTTTCTTGTTTCACTGAAATCCAGCTTAAAACGAATCCTGTACATTCAGTTGAAGTTCAAATCGCCAATTAGCGAACTGCAGCGCCATTTCGAGCTCGTTTATAAATATATTATAAACTATACGTTCAACTGTCGTCGATTCAATATAATCGTTATTATATTTTGAATCGAAACTCCACCAAATCTCGTATGCTATTCAATTCACACGATATTGTGAATTTCACTATTTCCGACTATTTCGACATTATAATATATTATTCATTATAAATATTAATTAAATATTCAATATTATTTAATTATGGTTCTCGATATCGCTATAACGATATTTAATAATTAAATTGATTAATTATTCCATCTCTAAAAATGCGGGTCATTACATTCTTTCCCCCTTAAAATAATTTCGTCCTCGAAATTGCTAAGCTAGAGGACGATCCTATCTATTGGAATTCCTAAGATTTGTTTACCCCTTATTTCTGATTTTAACTGAACCAGCAATTATCGATTTCAATATTAATTCCTTCCGACTGACTAAAATTTTCAAAAATTCTGAAAATTTTCTAACGCCTTAAATTTTCGGAAAATTTTGCCATACCCTCCTTTGTACTGGTCAATATCACAAACTCCAACTCGCCTCTCTGGGCCTTCTTTAACCCAAAAAAAAAAATCAAACAGCCAAGCGGCTTGCCAATTCGCCTCATAAATCTCATATTCATGTATATTATAAACTGGTACCTTTTTGTCGGGAATATCAACTCTATCACTTCCATATGCTATCAACTCAGCATATACCAGTGTTATTTCCATCAAATTCCAATCAGTTCATATCCTCAAATCCAAATCGAATTTTCATTCGAACCTCAATATCAAATTCCAAATTATTGACTCATCAACCCAATTCCATAACAGATTATTCTATAATCCAATCCAATTTCATTTAACTTAGTTCAAGTTAAATTCAAATTTATTTATTCACCTTTTTCCATTTTAATCTATTTAACCTCATTAGTTAAATTTTTATTCCAGAACTTAAATTCCTGAGTTCATTTCAAACCAATTTGAAATCATAACACCAATTCAAAACATTTGAATTTCTAAACACTTGTTTTCTCAAAACAATTCAAAAACAAAACCTTTGGTAGTAATCCGTCACTTAGAAACCCGAAAATCACACCGATGATACTGCGCAGTCATCATCGGAATTATTTTCCAGCGACACAAGTGATTTCAATACTATATCATTTTCAAAATCATTACCAAATACTTCCATTTTGAAAACATTTCAAAATCTCCCAGGAACTTAAAATTTCCTTATTTTAATTCCAAATCCGATTTAAATTCAGATTCAATTCGTCTTACTTCATATACTTTACTGATATGAATTCTGATTAGTTATTTATAACCATTTCATCTTTTTATAATCTCATTCGATTATACTAACAACCAACACAACTAATATACTAGATTAATTTCAAAACATATCATGTCGGTTCATCGTATTCAAGTGTTTATAAAACTCCTACCGATACAGTGGATCAAACTGATCGTCCAGAATTCATAAGCCACTCAATCAATAAATCCCCACAATATAAAACCATTTTATATTCAATAACATATACTCTCTCTTGTATATATATACACTCAACTCAATCTAGGATATTACTAATCCCATCTCTACTGAGTTACGCCACAGAGTTATGTCCGATCACTAAAACATAAGCTCTGATACCAACTGTAGTGACCCGAAAATCCAGGGGAATTTGAGCTGACTAAATAACACAAGTCCAACCCAAATCGCACTGGAAATTCAAGAAAACTAATAGAAAGAAGACAGAGGGTGAGGATAGATAAGATAGAAACTTAGAATAGAAGAAGAAGAAGAACACAACATCAGAGTAACACGAATCTCACAGCGGAACGAATAACATATAATAGGTAACATAACTTTGAAATATAACAGTTATGTATACAATAGCACTTATCAGAGTACAGCACTTACAACACAGCGGAAATAACTATAGCTATATGATCTTGAAGCCTCCTGCTCCACGCTCTTCCAGTATATCTGTAAAACCCGACTACTTGACTGCCCGTACAAATTTAGGCACCCAAGAGTTTAGGGAAAACAACAAATAAACTCCGGGTCAGTCATGGGACTGGTGTGAGTAAAACAGTTTAAAACAGGTATATGAACAAGTAAACGATATCTCATAAGACCACGCCGCATAACGGAACGGGTTTTCCCTTATGAGAATCCAAAATATCTTTATATCAAAAACCTTTTGATATTATAATAATTGTCTATGTACAAATAGATATCAACTAGCAGAAACGCTTGCATCTCACGTTACTACATATATAGTATACAATCAAAATCGCAAGCACGTATTGGATAATGGATTTCCAACTATGACAAGGTATGGAATCACCTTCCGATCAGTGTACTCTAGGAACGATACACTGGAGTTCAACAAGAACGTCTTGCAACTCAGCCACACATGACCGACCACTCATTTCGCTTGAGTGTATCGAATGTACATCACCAACGGTTGGGATCATCAACCGTTCCCGTATATATATGGGACAGCATTGATAGATTTAAGAAACAAATGAATATTCTCTAGATAGGTGATTATACACCCTACTTCGGTGCGACCGACTTAGCCATGCTGCCTGCCCGATTTCTGTCATTTACCGGTTGATGAGGCTAGAAGCTACGCTTTATCATCACATCGGATTCACTTCGAATGTCACATTGTCAGATCCATCAGAATCACTAATTGACGTCTACAACCATACATTACGTGTCAGCTAAAAGAAGTTTCCTTCTCCGCTTCCACTCTTGGTATAGTTGAAGAAATCAATGTACGTGACCGTCTGGAAATACTATGTCAGACATCCATCTTCATTCACTTAGAAATGTCACATTGTCATACCCGCCAAATCACAAATTGACTTATCCAAAAATAACACGGGTATACAGCTAAGAGAAACGAATTCCTCCGCCACCAAACGTGAATACGTTTGAACAGATCAACTTACGCGATCCATTGGATATACTCCGTCAGACCTTCGTCCATACAAGTTGCCCTGGGACTGGACAAACCGAAGGCACTATTCTGTAAAACAGGATAGCCCTTGCATTTTACTCCGTCTTCAATTATCCTTGGCATATATGATTCGCGACGCTTATGCCAATACAGAGTGGTTCTATGGATAATAATCCAACCGGTCTCTCCATATTAACAACGTTAAAATGGTCAAAACTTCGATAGTCGGTGAGTTAACTATCAAAGAAAAACAAGTGTGCAAACAACGATATTATTTCCAAATGGAAATTATATCGAACAAACATCCTTTAACATAATCTCTTTAGTTCATTTATCTACTTATCTCCTGTTTCCCTATATTCTAAATTCTTGTTTTCTTTTATCAGAAAACATTTCTGATTCTCGTTTGGAAAACATTTCCAAAACTCCTTTACGATCAAACCTTACCATTTCGTAGTTAAGAAGGAAGTCACTCAAGTTGGGGTATAATTACCTCTCAGACCTTAACTGAACAACGTTATAACTTCGAAATGGTCAAAGTTTATCTTTTAATCTTTAACAACTTCTTTACGCCTTTCTCGGATTCAATTTTACTAATCCACTTCTATATTTAAAACATTGGTTATAACGATAACGTTATAATCCCTACTTTCGAATTACCTAACTTTAATTATAACATCTATTCTTATTAGTGAATAATTAACCTAACATTTATTTATTAATAAATAAATAAATCTCTATTTAAACACTGGAAAGTATAAGTACTTTCCCGAATTCGATATAATCGAATTTGCCGATTAACTCTCTTCGAGAAATCTCTATTTGATTAACTCTTCTTCGAATAACCTATATTCGACTAATCTCTCTTCGAATAACTAATATTCGATGACTCTTCCTTTTCAAATATCTCTTATTTGAAAATCTCACGTCGATTAAACTATAATCGATAACTCCCTTCGATGAAACTAACATCGATAACTCCTTTCGATGAACTAACATCGATAACTCCTTTCGATGAACTAACATCGATAACTCCTTTCGATGAACTAACATCGATAACTCCTTTCGATGAACTAACATCGATAACTCCTTTCGATGAAACTAACATCGATAACTCCTTTCGATGAACTAACATCGATAACTCCTTTCGATGAACTAACATCGATAACTCCTTTAACTCTATTCGAATAAACTATATTCGATTGACTCCTTCTGAATGTCTATATTCGTAACTTCTTCTCGAATAACCAATTATTCGATTATCTTACTTCGAATAACTTATATTCGATTATCTCACTTCGATTTACTTATATTCGATAATTCTTCTCGAATGAACTATATTCGATAACTCTTCTCTTCGAGTACACTATGTTCGATAAATCTACTTTGAATAAGTGATATTCGATAACTCTACTCGATTAACCCTACTTACTTAACTTTACTGGTTTACTTGACTTACCTAACTCAACTGGTTAACTTGACTTACCTAACTCAACTGGTTAACTTGACTTACCTAACTCAACTGGTTAACTTGACTTACCTAACTCAACTGGTTAACTTGACTTATTTAACCCTACTTAACTCAACTGGATTAACTCCTATCGAATAACTAATATTCGATTTACTTCCATTCGCTTGACACTAGATCGCAGCGATCACAATGGTTACGCCTGATTCACTCAGGAAACATCCGACCGCCTTAGGCTATTTACAGCCCTGCGAATTACGCTAGCAGTCGTACGAGATGGCAACTTATCCTGAATACCATGTTTGACTAACTCTGTCTCAAATAACTTTATTTGATTTACTCTAGTTCGTTTTAACTCTAACTGATTAATTCTAACTGGTTAACTCTATTTGACTAACTCGACTTGACTAACCCCTTTCGAATACCATATTCGATTAACTAACTTCGAATACCATATTCGATTTCCCTTTTCGAATACCATATGCGATTAACTAACTTCGAATACCATATTCGATTTCTCCTACTTCGAATACCATATTCGATTAACTACTTCGAATGTCTATATTCGATTAACTAACTTCGAATACCATATTCGATTTCTTCTTTCGAATGTCTATATTCGATTAACTAACTTCGAATACCATATTCGATTACTAACTTCGAATACCATATTCGATTACTAACTTCGAATACCATATTCGATTAACTTCTTTCGAATGTCTATATTCGATTTACTTTATTCACTTTATAAAGATTTCCTTTATAACAACGTTTTATTCATTTGAAAAGATTTACTTTTAAATAACGGTTCTACCCTTTAAAAATGATTTCCCTTTTCATGATGTTCCCTTTTCAATTCTATTTGTAAATGGTTTACAAATATTTCCTTTTCAAATTTATTCTTGAAATATTCTAACTCCTTAAATTCCCGGGAAAATTCGCCATAACCTCCTTTGTAACGGGAGCATCGGGAAAATCCCCAAACTCGCCACACAGGCCTTTCCATTCAAAAAGAAATGTTTTGAATTTATTTCCTTTTCAAATATCTCCTATTTATAAATATCCCAATTTATAAATATTCCTTTATTTATAAATATTCCAGTTTATAAATATTCTGTTTTCAATATCATTTTGAAAAATCTCCTTTATCTACATTTCGGTATGTTATGGTATTCAATCATATCAAATCATGATGTTCAATATCGTCCATACACACACAATCAACAACAGGTTATAATTCACATCATATATCAAAATATATGAAAACAATAAAATAACTGTTGAGGAATCCAGTCGGATTCCTCCAACCTGTTTCCCTGCATCACAGATGTTAGACAATATAGATAACATCAATTTCATCCCAACATGAAATATACTGACAATCAGAATCCATATTTGATTGACGGTTTTCTATATATAACTATATCTACGTTTTCAATCAAATCTATTTAACAGTCCAATTTAACAATCAATACACAGCAATCAATCATTAAAAATAAAGTACAGTTTATACAAATATAAACTGAACAGAGTTAGTGAGATTTACTCACATTGGACGATCATCGTTAATAACGATAACCATCGCTTGATTCAGACGGACAATTTATTTTGTTATAAATTGTAACGGACTCCAATCGACTTGCGGTCAGTTCCATTGTGTAGTGTCCATCCATACGATCCCAACGCAACTTACGGTTCGTGATTCTGATATCATATGGAAGAGTTATGATTTTACGAAGTTACTATACATTTTTAAACAATTAAACATGGAATTTAAATCCTAAATGGGCTTTGACCCTTTAATTCCAGCCCATACCAATGATTAAAACCCAAGGCCGAAATCCCTTCTTCCCCCAAATTCAATTTACGGAGAACCGCTCCTCACTTCACCCGTTGACCGTAGCTTTGACCGACCATTCACCCTTCTCCGTCCACCAAACTCCGGCACCACCCTCACCAGTGACCTCGCCACCAAATTCCCATCCTACCCGACACCCTATCCTTCAATTCGACGCTCCCCTCCGAGAACTGGCCTGCTGTCCTAGAACGACGAAACCCCCTTCGCTTCTTTACTCTGATGGCCGGAGTACCTCCCACCTCCACCAATACGAAGCGCGCTGCTCCCTGACCTCGGCCAAACCCTCAAGCTAACCTCCGGTCGCCTCCAGCTCGACCCATTTCAAACCCTAGCTTCCTGTTATAACGTCGAACCCCTTCTAGGAGCTGTCGCACCCAATAAATGAGGTATAGAAATGAGGAGAAACTCGATAGCAGCTCGATTAAACTTGTTTGAGGATCTATAGTTTTTATTTGAATTTGTTTTTGATTTTCCTTTGGAATTTTTCTTGCTGCGTTCTTGTTTGAGGAATAAACTGTGGTGGCGCATTACTCATCAGAGAAGTGGATTTAGGTTAGAAAGGAGGGTAGTGGTATTTATAGGAGATATAAATATCTAGATATTTTGGTGAATATTTTCTATTATAATATTCGTTTTCCCTTCTAAAAATTCCTGTGATCACACACGATGCCCAAAAATTACGAAACCGGACATGTAGCTAGAGTTCGACATCACGGTCCCAACGAAACTGGTTTCGTCGAATTCCGACTCCGTATGCTCACACAGCGTATTTTTAACGGTCAAAATACTGACTATTTTACACTCTAAAAATCCCCACGGTCACACACTGACCCTAAAAATCACGAAACTTGGAATCTATCAACTATTTGACATTGCGGATCCAACAAAACTGATTTCGTCGAATTCCGACTTCGTATGCAAAAGTGGCTATTTTTAACGCTCTAAATAGCCTATTTAAATATATAAATATATTTAAATATAATTGAATTAATTATTTAAAATCAATTATTATCGTATATCTTCACATATGATATCGTACAGCTCTAGACTATCATATCAGAATTTACATTTTGATATTTCGTATTTTTAGATTTATCGATATTCAATTTATATCGAAAATCCTTTTATAACGTAAATAAAGCGTCGCAAATTATAAAGGAATTCTACAGCGACTTTTCTAAAATTTGATTTGGACATACATCAAAATCTACACGACGAAATCCCGATTTTTCTCTTCCACTAGAAAGATATACTCCATCAGCTCCACGCGTTTCTTGTTTCACTGAAATCCAGCTTAAAACGAATCCTGTACATTCAGTTGAAGTTCAAATCGCCAATTAGCGAACTGCAGCGCCATTTCGAGCTCGTTTATAAATATATTATAAACTATACGTTCAACTGTCGTCGATTCAATATAATCGTTATTATATTTTGAATCGAAACTCCACCAAATCTCGTATGCTATTCAATTCACACGATATTGTGAATTTCACTATTTCCGACTATTTCGACATTATAATATATTATTCATTATAAATATTAATTAAATATTCAATATTATTTAATTATGGTTCTCGATATCGCTATAACGATATTTAATAATTAAATTGATTAATTATTCCATCTCTAAAAATGCGGGTCATTACAGATTTCCATACAACGCATGTATTTATCAACAATAACAAATAATCAACCATCATCCAAAGTGCATTCTACACTATATAAGCATCAAATATAAATATTCAACGCTTATAACAGTCTGTCAATCAATCGATCGACATATAACTAATTATTGGGATTAGTGTATGTCATATATCACCCCAATATCCGTGTGGGGTTTTCAAACAATCAAACACAGATTTTATTTGTGCAGTTGGGTTATGTGTAAAATTTATCGTCCCAATCAATATCAGTCAAATGTGTGTATATAAACAAATCGTTCGATTTGTTTAGAACTATTTATTTCATTTTAAATACACGTTAAAAATTCTATTTTTAACAATAAAATATTTTTAACTATATAAATATTTTATTTCATTTCACATCACATCACACAATCCACTACACATCAAAATCAAACAAACACGCATACAAGCCATCCATGGTCTGTGGACGACGGGTGTCGGGTGCTACTAAACACCGTCTGCATCCTAGTATATATTTCAACTAGAAATAGAAATAAAAGTGAGGAGTTCTCACCGACTAGCTAATCCAAACGCCACGACTCTTCTTGTGTAGAAAATCTTCGCCACTCGCCTTTTATCGCTTTCGTCGTCCGTAGCCACTACATATATAAAAATCACATTTTTACACTGCTACTATATAGATAAAAATTTTATTTTTGCCTTGCTAGTAATATAATAAAAATTATATTTTTATTACTCTACATGATTAAAAATCACATTTTTATTCTTCTTATGATATAAAGATCAAATCTTTTCGCTACAACATATAAAAATAATATTTTTATTCATTACACTATATAAAGATTATACCTTTATTCACTACACTATATAAAAATTATATTTTTATTCACTAATTTATATAAAGATTATATTTTTATTCACTACACTATATAAAAATTATATCTTTATTCACTAATTTTCATTATATTAAAACCTGATTTTAAAGCCATGTATTAAATTAATTAAAAACAGTAAAATAAACTTACTGTTGTTCGACTGAGGGAGGGGGTTTCATTGCGCCGGGTTCGGAGAAGAAGAAGGGAGCTTCGGTGGTCATCGGAGGTCAGCGCGGGGGGGGGGGGGGGGGAGGCGAGGCGGCAGGCGGTTTGGGTTGATCTCGCGGTGCTCGCGACTTTCCAGAGGGGTGGGAAAGGGGATGGAGGCGGAAACGAGGAGAGGGGGGGTCGACGTGGGGCGGCTGATTTGGTGGCACGATGGATGGTTCGGCGATTGGGGGGTGGGGGCGCGCTGTAGTCGATTAGGGTTTTTTCTTCTTCTTTTGAATGAAATCGATCGGGGGGGGTCTGAGTGATAAAGAGAGAGGGTTTTTCTTTAATTTGAAAAAGGTACTTTTTATTTTGACTTCGAAATCAAGCCCACCGACTGTCATCCATAGCTAATTACCCCCATTCTGAACACAATGGGATATGTATCGTAAGCTGATTCGATCGTTTCGATCAGTTTTCGTCAAAATCAAAATATAAATCTATATATTGAATTTGAACGCGCATTTCAATTTACCGGGGTCACATACTAATTAGAAAAATTCCTGAAAAATATTTTCTAGCTTCGTATTGATGATACGGTCCTAACAAAACTAATTTCATCGAATTCTGAGACCGTTTGAAAAATGGCCATTTTCCAGTCGATTAAAATCAACTGAAACTGGTTAAAAGCGTTTTCCTTTGCCACGTTCACAAATTGATTCGAAAAATTATGAAATTTGAAACCTAGCAATAACTTGACATCACGGATCCAACAAAAGTGGTTTCGTCGAAAACCGAGGTCATTGCAAAATTTCCATTTTTAAGGGCCAGAATTCCATAGCGACTATTCTGAATTTTCAACTGGGCATATCTTTTGATTCCCGCTATGAAATTTCAATTTTTCGGATTCGTTGGAAATATATTCTCAATTAGATTCAAATATTTTTGGTTTCACTAAAATCAGGTTTATTTTGAATCATGTACATCCATTTGAAATTTGAAATCGAATTATCGAACTACCGCGCCATTTTCAATTTCTTTTATAATTTAAAATAAATATTTATATTCTAACGATGATCTATATAATATATACGTTCGAATTCTATTCAAAATAAATTTCTCGTCGTTTTTATTTAAAATAATTCATTTTAAATATTCAAAATTCACTAAAATTGCCAAAATAAAATTTTTAAATTGGCTTGGATTTCCGGGTTATTACAGATGGATTTTTTGGGGCTATAACACATTAGAACAGAAATAAAACAACTTTTGCACTATAAAAATATTTTACATCAGAGTTACAATGAGATATCAGAGTACGTCGATACACAACGGAAAAATACTTAAGCTCGATAGAAGAAATGATATGATCTAGAATGCAGCACCAGTCCTAAACCAGCACTTGATCTAAAATCGACTCTAAGGTTAATCTGCAAATCACAATTACTAGGCTGCCCATGTGGAAAATTATGGGAACCCAGAGTTTAGGTGAAGGAACAATAAACTCTAGTTCAGTCATTGGACTGCTGTGAAAAACTTAAAATTAGTTATGTTTATTTTAAAGTGAGGTAACTCATTAGACCACGCCGTATAACACAGAACGTGTTTACCTTTATGAATACCAGTGCAGAAAATTCGCTATTATTTTTGGAAAAATGAAGCTGCCATAAGGTCTCGCGGCACACACAAAATGCAGACTTAGGCGAGATTTCTCCTTATGATAACCCAAATTACTTGATTCGTGGAAAATCCTCTGATATTATTATTAGTGCATATTGTAAAAATTATTTAGCAAGTAAATGTATCAATCTTAGCCAACATAATAACCCATCCTATTATGTTAACATAGATTATACAGCTGAATTCTTATGGGTTCGTAGTGGAGAATGAATTTTCAACAAATGACTAGGATAAGGAACTTCCTTATCCGATGGGTACACCTCTAGAGGGATGTCCTGAGAACCTTACCGGTTCTCTGCCAACACAAGGCTAGGTTATCCATTAACTGGATAAATAAATGTCACGAGTATGCCATCTCCCGGTCATTACCAACCTTTATTCGGGCGCCCGAATCATCAACATCCATATAAATAGAAGTTGCCACATAAGTAATACTTGGGTTCTATACCGTGGTACACTTTTTATCTAGAAGGAAATGGTCATGCTGCTAACTTGCTGCATATTTTCCTATTTCAATCATTTCTGAGGTGTGAGGCTTGATGAAGTCTCGTGACGCAAAGCTACGCTTTATCTAAAGCCATGCTTTGATCATCAATAGTTCAATCACTTGGTATGCCACATTGTCATTTCATAACATATAATTGATAGACACTAACCATTTCACCTTTGAGCTTGTACGTCTCAAAGATGAGTGTTAAGCTAAGAGAATATATTCTCTGCCACCGATAGAAATATGTTTAGTAAAGATAGACCATTACATTACAAATTATAATGTCAAATACACATCTATACAAGTTCGTTCTGGGTTTGAACGAAATCGAAGGCGCTTTATTCCTTATCCAATTTATGAGAGAAGCCCTTACAAATATGGAATTTCTTCAAGTACGTCGGGACGACTACTATGAATAACTTCATTATGGTTGTACGACCTAACAGAAACATCAGCAACTAGTTCTTTCGATGTGAAGATCTCTGGTCTTCAACCGCCTCCTTCAGTATCTTTATTTGATTCATTTCATCGTATAACTATTCGAAACAGTTTTTGAATAGGTATCTAATCCTGATCTTTTTGAATAATCAGCACAATTTAAAATAATTATAAATTATATCGGACCTTAATTAAGTCTCCCTTCACTTAAAAAAACTTTTAAAATAGTTTCCTTTTACAAAAGTCCTTATTTGGGGCAACCCGTTAACCCATTTCTTTAAACCAAAACTCAACCAAGATTCCCTTTAAATTCTTAACCCAATATAAATCTTCTATACCTTTTAAAACAAAGGATGTTTAAACCTTTTTATTCTTGATAAACAATTCTTGTATCTTAACTTATGTTAAACCGACATATTAAAACCTTCATTGATTCCTTGATTTAAAAAAATCATTCATTAATCTTTGCCTAAACCCAAAACCGATTGATATTTAATATAAGATTTGTATCAAAATTAGATCAACTTACATTTAATACCAATTCTCATAGTCAACAAATACTATAACTGGAATAACAGTGTAAACCTTTTAAATTCCTCGAATATTATAAGTTTAACTTCGGATTTGAATATCAATTATCCGAAGATTATTTCCATCCAAGTCTATTTTATTATAATTGGAAAATTAAGGTATAGTTTGAATAAAATATCCAAATTATCATTAAAACACTTCATTAACTATTTGAAAATATTTACAAAAGATTTAGATTATAACTCTTAAGTTAAAACCATTAATTTTTAGGACAAACTGAAAATTATTGTAAGAAATTGACGATAACGGTTTTTATATAATTTGGATAATGGTTAACTCGAAATTGACGATACTGGGTGGTATAATTTATATTTGAAGTTGTATGTATATTCTGCTTAGATATATACGATAAAAATAATTTATTATTATTTTATTTGATTATCTGGAAATTTAATTAATATTTTATTAGTATTATATAAGCGGTAAAAATAGCCATTTTTGCAAATAGTCTACGTTTTTGATGAAATTAGTTTCATTGGAACCGTATCGTCAAATTATTGTAAGAAAATCAATTTCGTGGCGAACAGATGTCGTATGTGACTTTGTTGGCCAAAAACGTCTTTGTTTCTGTTTAATTATTTATTATTTAGATTGGGGTAACTTTTAAGGAATAAACAATTGGCGAAACAAACTCCAAATTTAATGAAACAAATTTCATTAGATCCATAGGAAGAGTCCAGTAAAAGGTCAAGGTTCCAATTTTTTTGTTTTTTTCTGTAGTTATAGGAATTTTAAATGCTTGATTTTTGATCGATAATTATAAAGGACTTTTCATAGACGACCTCGGAATTGGACGAAACACGTCCCATTGAGTTCGGAATATTTATTTTATGTTAGGATTACCTCCTTTTGTCAAAAACAGAAATCGTATAGACTTGTTTTAAACAGTTACTTCGCAGCAAAGTTTGAGATAATAAAATAAATAATTAAATTCTACCCAACAAGATAAATACCCCCATGGTTTAACCTAATTCACGTTGGTCAATTTTTTTCTGTGGTCAATCTTCTCAAAGCCGCCGGCCTAAACACTTTAACGGCTTGAAACTTTCCACAATTCTTGTAACAACCCGGAATTTTGGAACCAACAAAAAAAATTATTTTAGGAATTTTAATGGATCTTGAAAATCGAAAATGATTTATTTTAAATAATAACGACGAATTTTTTTATTAAAATTGAAGTTAGAATGAATATATTTATTTTAACTTTAAAAGGAATTAGAAATAGCGCGGCAGTTTGAAAATTTGAATTTGATCTTTGACTGAATGTACAAGATGCAAAATAAATCGAATTTTAGTGAAACCAAAAATATTAAAATTTGTTTAAAAATATATTTCCAATGAATTTAAAAAATTGAAATTTCATAGCGGAATAAAAAGTTATGGCCAATTAAATATTCAAAATAGTCGCTATGGAATATATATATATATATATATATTTTAATATTAAAAATAGCCATTTTGCAAATGACCTCCTTTTTTTACGAAACCACTTTGGTTGGATCCGGAATGTCAAATTATTGCTACATTCCAATTTTCCTAAATTTTGGAATTAATATGTGATCATTGCAAAACAAAATGTGTTTTGTCAATTTCAGTCAATTTGGATCGACTAGAAAATGGCCATTTTTCAAACGATCTCCAAATTCGATGAAATTAATTTTATTAGGACCGTATCGTCAAAACATAACTAGATGTAATTTTTGGAGTCAGTATGTGGCCTCGGTAAATTAAAATGTACGATCAAATTAAATAATTAAATGTTTTATATTTTAATTTAAAGAAAAGTGGGCTGAACCATTCGAATGGGCTGATGATACCTAATCCATTGTGTCCGAAATGGGGGTATTTGGCTAGGGGCAACATTAGCTGAGCTGGATTTGGAGTTATCAAGAATTAACGGGATTTTTTTGAATTAATGAATTAAATAATAATTTATTTATAAATACCCTCAAAACTAATTCACCCTAAAACCTAATCCTTAAAGGCCGCCGCCAGTTCATGTTCAATGGCCAGGGAGCTCTCTCGTGTTCCCTCACCATTCTCCCAATCTAGTTTATAAATTTCGAAATATTTAAAACGAAAATGGATCAGCTCAATATGATCTACAAAGTGAACGGACATGATTAAATATGGTGGTCTGAATTTTGAGAAATCGAAGCCCAAAGTGCTGACCATCGCAATGCTTTTCATGGCGTTCTGGTGCACCGGAATTCATGCTGTGGCTGGCCCTAGGGGAGGGTTCGAAGGGCTTCACGGTGATGGATGTGGATCGGCGTCTGAGTGTCTCGAGGTGCGTGCGCTTCAAGGAGGACGGGTGCGAGTTTTTTTGATCGAACCTGGAAGAGTATACATGAACGGGTGCGAGTTTTATTGATCGAACCTGGAAGAGTATACATGAACGGGTGCGAGTTTTTTTGATCGAACCTGGAAGAGTATACATGAACGGGTGCGAGTTTTTTTGTAAAGTGGATTCGTGTCAAAGCACAAATTACATCTTTGTCAACAAAACAAAAATGAAAGAACAAATTTTGTTATTTTGTTGAATTAGAATTTTCAACAAAAATGAAATATCGATTTTTAACATATTTGTTAATTAGAATGTGTTTAACAAAAATTATCATTTTTGTTAATTAGATTAGTTAAATCAAAAATTAACATATTTGTTAATTAGAATTATGTTAACAAAAATTACCATTTTTGTTAATTAGATTAGTTAAATCATAAATTAACATGTATGTTAATTAGAATCGTGTTTAATAAAAATTATCATTTTTGTTAAGTAGATTAGTTAAATCAAAAATTAACATATTTGTTGATTAAAATTGTGTTTAACAAAAATTATCATTTTTGTTAATTAGATTAGTTAAATCATAAATTAACATATTTGTTAATTAGAATTGTGTTTAGCAAAAATTATCATTTTTGTTAACTAGATTAGTTAAATCATAAATTAACATATCTGTTAATTAGAATTGTGTTTAGCAAAAATTATCATTTTTGTTAATTAGATTAGTTAAATAAAAAATTAACATATTTGTTAGTTAGAATTGTGTTTAAAAAAAATATCATTTTTGTTAATTAGATTAGTTAAATCATAAATTAACATATTTGTTAATTAGAATTGTGTTTAACAAAAATTATCATTTTTGTTAATTAGATTAGTTAAATCAAAAATTAACATGTTTGTTAATTAGAATTGTGTTTAACAAAAATTATCATTTTTGTTAATTAGATTAGTTGGATCAAAAATTAAAATATTTGTTAATTAGAATTGTGTTAAACAAAAATCATCATTTTGGTCAAATTAGAATAATGGAATTAAAATTATCATTTTGTCAAAATATAATTATTAGATCAAAATTGACATTTTTGTAAAAATATAATTGTTGAATTAAATTTGTTATTTTTGTCAATTCAAAATAGTTGAAATAAAAAGGACATTTTTTTGTAACAAAATAGTTGAAATAAGAAGGACATTTTGTTGTAAGAAGATAGTGAAACAAAAATAATCATTTTTATAATTGAAACAAAAATGAACTTTTTGTCAAAGTTGATTAGTTGAATCAAATTACATATATTTTTGTAAAATTAGTTTAGTTGAAACAAAACGTACATTTTTGTCAAAACATACTAGTTGAAACAAAATGTACATTTTTGTCAAAGCATATTAGTTGAAACAAAATGTACATTTTTGTCAAAATATATTAGTTGAAACAAAGATTTACATTTCGTCAAAATATGATGGTTGAAAAAAAATACATTTTGGTTAAATAGATTTGAGTTATAACAAAAATTGCAGTTTTGTTAAATAGATTGGAGTTATGACAAAAAATAATATTTTGGTTAAATAGATTTGTGTTTGAGCAAAAATATTAATTTTGCTGAACTAGAATTATAAAAAAAAATGAATAATCACTTTTAAGCCATTTTTGTTGAACTAGAATTGTAAACAAAAATGAATAATCACTTTTAAGTCATTTTTGTTGAACTAGAATTGTCAACAAAAATGAATAATCACTTTTATGTCATTTTTGCTGAACAAGAATTGTCAACAAAACTGAAATTATCTCTTGTATGTATTCATTTCATTAAACTAAAATTGTTAACAAAATGAAATTATCTCCTGCAATCATTTTGTCAAATTAGGATTATCAACATAAATGCCACCATCACTTATATGCATTTTGTTAAATTAGAATTGTTAACAAAATGAAATTGAAATGACCCAAACTTTCCAGTAAAGGAAAGGCTGGATTTCTTTGAGAACAATACACATCAGAACACAAACTGAAGAACGTTTTAATTGCTGATTACAACAATTACATCAGAGTACAGGAATATAACAGAGTATGAACTTATGATATACATTGGAAATACAATAATATCAGAGTTTAAATTACATTTAAATAGCAGCGGAAAATAATAATACAAATATACAACTGAAAGGAATACACGGATACAGAGCTTTCTGAATACCGTTTCAGCTGTAAGCCATGATCCTGTAAATATATCTGCAAAAAGCTACTCGACTGCCCATGTGGAAAATAAGGGAACCTGAGTTTGCCAGTAAAACAAACTACAGGGCAGTCATGGGACTGGTATGAGAAATCTTAACTTAACTATCTAATAATAAGGCTAACCACAGGACCACGCCGCTAACGCGGAACGGGTTTACTCCATTGGATTGCCTGTTCATAAATTAAAGTAAATCGTTAAACAACGCAATGCTTTTTAGAAAAATGAAACCATTATAAGACCCAAATCCCATCACACAATGCAATGCAAACCGGAGGATAGGGTTTTACCTTATAATGGTCAAGAGATGCTTGATACGATAAAACGGGTTTAATACCAGTGTGTATATCTATGAGTATATATATTTCAAAAACAATTTCAATCATAATGTATAAATCATAGACGGCATAGTACCCCATCCTACTATGTCGCCGTACTAGTTCTATAATCAAAACCGCAAGGTCGTATTGGAAATTGGATTTCCATCATTAGTCGAGGCTAGGGGCAAGCTCCTCTCCGATTCGAGACACTCTAGCAAATGCCTCAGGATCCCCTGCAGTGAACCCTTGGATCTTCAGGGCCGGTCCCCGCCTATTGGCAGTGGATTGGTTATGCCTGAACACATGTTTCCCGGTTCCTTTGAACCTATAATATGACCACTATCGGCCTATAAAAATCCGAGGCGCCTCAAAATCTATCATCCACATAAGTAAAATGCCAGGCCGTGTTAAAGCGCTGAAACTACCACTAGCTAGAAAGAAATGTGTGCACTCCCTGCAGTCCGTATCCCGTTTTTGACTCATACCGGGGTGTGAGGCTCGCGAAGTCACGATATACACAAAGCTATGCCGTAATAGGCTATGCTTTGATCATCCCACAAGGCCCTGCTTTTCAACAAAAGCCTTGATCAATTACATCTTGGCGTGCCACATTGACAATTCATGCCATGCGATCAATCACTATTAATATATACCAGGGTGTTAAGTAGAGAATAAATCCTCCACCACCAAACAGACATACATTAACAGAAATCGATTTAATTCACATGGAATGAAATCCAATGTCAGATACGCATCCATTTACTAGCTTATGCTCTGGGTCTAAGCGAAAACCAAATCCGAACAATCAACAATAGTCCGGACGACCACCACTGAAATCCCTTTAAGGTAGCTACTCCCATCAGGGTCTCTGTAGCAACACATCCATTCGATGTGAAGATCGTCGGTCTTCAACCATCGTCTTCATCTTCGACTCTTCATCATCGTAGTAATTATTCGGAATGGGTTAAACCCGGTCTTTCCGAATAATTCTCGTATTCTTATAATTAAAAATCGAGTACTATAAAAACACATCCAACGCCTCATTCCAATTCAGAATATTCTTCTAACAAAATATTCGCCTTATTTTATCAAAGATAAACTTTTTAAATTATTCTTGTAACAACCCGAATTTTAATAACATGCTAAAACAAGAAATCAAGGCAGAATTAAATTTTAAAATCAGAATCAAGGGAAACGGGCTATGCCATTACGATCGTCTCGGAAAAATACGCGAAATAGAGTCTGAAATTTTGTAAATCGGAGTCCGTATGACCCGGTTAAGGCCCGTAGAAGATTTCATAAAATTCAGCCCGAAATACAGACAAATCATGGGAGGTCGACTTGGGAGTCGACCCCCCCTCTAACCAGGTAGACACTAGTGTCGACCTGGGAGTCGACCCCCCCCCCCCAGGTCGACTCCTGTGTCGACCTGGGTGTCGACCTGCCTGGTCGGGCCACTTCGGCCTGGTGCACCTGCATGACTTCCTGACCCTGTTTTCTGACCCTGAGACGAAATTTGATGGCCTAGATCTAAATTAGGGTTAATCCTATGGCTAGAAACATTCCTATATCTCTATAAAAGGACCCCTAGACCTAGCCTAAACCCACACAACTTCATTCTATCCTTATGCTGCTCAAATTCTAGATGATCATGGCCTCTTCTCCTCTTCTAAATTAAATTAATAAACAAATAAAACAAATCAAGACAAGGAGATACTGTTCAAGAGGAGATTCAAGCTAGGATTCAAGAGAGAGTTCGAACAACGTAAAGACCAAATCAAGATCTACCGATCCAACGATTCAGCAACTAGTTTCTAGATCTCCACTTCTTAAACCTCGATTGGTAAGTTCTAGTTAATTTTAGATAAAATCTATAATTCTAATATGGGCATGTTAAATTGAAACGGATCTATGTATGATTCATATCTCGCGTATTTTCTTCTTGGATCTGTTTTGTTTCTTTCTTCGATCTTGAATATTGGGAACGTTACCAAATGACATTGGAATTGTGACTAAGATTGAGGACATATGATTATGCCTATGCCTATGCCTATGCCTATGATTGAGAACATAAGACAATGCCTATTATTATGACAAAAATAATTGGGAACATTTATGACTCATGACTATGAACTGTTGCCTACAATTATAAGGCTATGACCATGACCTTGAAACTGTTACAGTGGACTATTTATGACTAAAACACCTATGATTCATAATTAGGAAAGTCTTACCTAGAACTATGACTGTAAAACTTGGATCTAGACTTGATTATTCAGCCTATTCTTGATTATCTGTGGGTCTTGATCTTGGGAATTTACCTATTGAGTTAGGTCTACCCAATGTTCATGAACCCATGATATCACTGTTATGAATCTTTGACATGTTAGGATACCAATTTGGGTAGATCTAGACCAAAACTATGTTGACATTTAGTCTAAACCATCATTTAGGATGTTTATACTATCGCCTTATGCCATGACTATTGTCTTAATATGATAGAATTGAAAAGCCTATTAATTTCTATTTGCTTGTGACGTTGTAACCAATTATCTCAAGCCAGTCTTGAAATCTCGTTTATCACCTTTGTGGCCAAATCACCTTCATGCTAGATTCATGTTTTTGGCCAAACCTTTTATGCTAACATATGCTAGATTATGTTAAACACTTTGCTTCGAACATCACCATGTTTAACTTGTGATTAATTTGCCATCTTATGCCCACTTTGTCATATTGTTATGTTCCCCTCTTAGATCTATTTGTGTTAATACGAACTTACGTGAGATGGGGATACGTTATGGGTAGTTGGGAAAACTTGAATAACATGAAACATGACTTGAAAATATGATATGAAACTTGACATGTGATTATGCTGGAAAACATGAATGTGGACATGACACTTAGAAAATATGAAGTGACCAACTCGAGGTTGGGTTGAGTTTGTAGCGTAAATCTGCCCGGAACCGACCGGCAAATCCAGTGGCTACAAACAATAGGATCCAATGTGAGTAGTTGGTCACACCGCGCTTGAAACCTGAGGTTAGACTGAGTTGTGGCGTAAGACTGCCCGGAACCGACCGGCATACCGGCAGCCACAACAATACCTGTCTAATGTGAGAGGTTGGGTGCATTAAAATAAATTAATGCCACATGATAGGGTTAAGTCATGAACCACTTGAATATACTTAACCTATTGAACACGATAGGGTTAAGTCTTGAAACACTTGAATATACTTAACCAACTTGATACATGATTTGATAGGGTTAGGTCTTGAATCTTGGACACACTTAACCCAGTAGGGAAACCTAGTTGCGGGGTCGTTTTCAGCAGTAACCCACTAGATGTATTATTGTACCCTGGGACTAGGCAGGGTGGGGCACGATTACTGTACTCTGAATGTAAGTGACCAAAAGGGACGGCTTAGTTGGTGTACCAGTTCAAGCGGACCATGGCCGTGCACATGAGTCCAGCGTTGACCCGTGGGCATCAGTAGGTTTACTTGTGTGACTTGAATTGTGTCAGTGGTTGTCACTCCAGGGTTTGATACACCCCTGGGGTGGGCCTAGCACAAGTAACTACATTCGCGATTAGGGCCGTATGACACCGAAACACGACGAGTTAGGCTTATAGGGAGCCGATCGACTAGGCTGTTTAGTTGGACCTTGACTTGGATCAACTCTTGATTATTGGGCCAGGCGATCCTTCTTGAATACACTTGACTTGGGGCCAACTCTTGATAATTGGGTCTTATTGACCCAAGGGATTCTTTCTTGATTTTTACCTGACATAAACCAGAATACTAGTACAGTGGTATAGCAAACCTTGAACACAAAATGCTACTCTTGATCTATACTTGACCTATACTTGATTATACTTGATTATCCTGTTATCTCGCTTATCTTGACATCATGCTTATGGTTACTTTCAGTTTATGCATGTCATGTTACCTTTACTAGTTTTTAGGATGAAAGTAACTAGGACTTACTCAGTCTTTATGACTGACCCTTTTCCTTTCGCCTCTTTTTCTTTCGTTTCCCCCCAGGTTCTCAGGGAGGAAACACTAGCATCTAGCTCGGATATCACTTGCTTTGGCTCAGCATGTACGGTTTGCTATGGCTGCTTCTTTTTACTGCACTTGGGGAATAAGCTGTTTTTCTGTTTTAAGTTATTGCTTCTTTGGCTACCATTACAAGACAGTTGTAATGAAGTGTTATTTGAAATGTTTGTAAGAAACATGGTTTATTTTGGAATGAAATAAAGTCTGCTTTGCTCATAAATTCTTCCGCTGTTTACTTAATTATCTATTTATGTTCTGTCTTGTGATATCTCTGTGCATGATTACCTAGATAATATCCCTCCAAAACCAGTGCATTCCTTTGTGAGTGACCCTGGCGGAGGTGGGGTGTTACATTTGGTATCAGAGCAGAAGGTTACCAGACTGGGCAAAAGTTTTCAAAAACCTTCTGAAATTAGTTTTCAAAACGTTTACAAAGAAGCAAAATTTTCAAGAAAAGTTTATTTTGAAAAGGCTATTCCCCAAAAGCCATTAGCACTTTCCTTTGTTTCCTCGTTTGAATCTTTTCTTTTTTTTCTTTTTTTCGTTTTCAGCTTATCATGGCCGACGATCTTAATCTTCCCGAGGGTATCAATATACCCACTTGGTTCCGTCGTTTCCTTGAGGCTCGGGCCAATGCTGCTGGCCCAGCCGATGTCCCTCCTCCTCCTCCTCCTCAACCTCCACGAGAAACTGCTTTTTCGAAGATATGCAAGGACTTTAAAGCGATGGGTGGAAAAGGCTTCATTGGAACCGAAAGCTTCGTTGAAGCACGAAATCGACTAAAGGAGACGGAAGACCTCTTTGCTATCTTTGATGTGGAGGATCGTAGAAAAGTTCAACTGGCGGTGTGGCTACTAAAAGGTGAAGCTGCATTTTGGTGGGAAGTCGCCAACGCTACTAGGCCAATTGAGACATGGGCTGACTTTAGAGAGAGGTTTGGGCTTATGTTTTTATCACCAGCAGAAGAGTGTCTGCAAATGGAGAAATTCCTAGCACTTAAGCAAGGGGATATGACCGTTAGGGAGTACATGAATAAGTTTAACGAGCTTGCTAGGTTTGGATTAGAATTGGTCAACACAGCTCGGAAGAAGGCTCTATGCTTTGCTCGAGGATTGAACGAGCCACTACGAGGAGTAGTTATGACTCATATACCCACAGGAGCAACTTATGAAAGCTTGGCAGAGATGGCTCTACTTCATGAGGAAGACGAGAATGAAAGGAAAGAGGTTAAGCCTAATGAGACTCAAACCAAGAAGATAGATCCCGAGAAAGGGGGCAAGAACAACAAGGGCAACAATGACAACAAGCCACGTGAGAAAAGGAAATGCCACTTTTGTGGTAAGGATGGACATATAGCTCCAGATTGTAGGAAGAAGAAGATGAAGTTAGGAGCATGCTTTAATTGCGGTGATGTTGGACATATTAGTAAGAACTGCCCTAAGAAAGGCACACCAGCAGAACCTTCTAGGGGTACATCTTTAACTTCTTTTCCTAGATACCCTGTTTTATCTTGAATATCTTTTCGATCTTATCTTGAGAACCTTAGGTAGAAAACTTTATGGATGTAAACATGTACTTGAAACATGTTATGCTTGATGTTTGCAAATGGTTGCAAGTGGTTGCAAGTGGTTACTCGTGGATGCATGATGCACATTAGGCACTAAGATCGGCTCACACACTTTCATATTGCATATGCATGAGTGTTTACGCTTATTCATGGATGAAACTTGGACGCTATCACATGGATGTTGCATATGGATGGATTTTATGTGCACTCATGTAGAAATTATAAATTATGCTAGGAATTTGCATACATATGGACTCGTTTCACTAACATACTTTGCATTAAGGAGAATTCGCATTAGATAAGTACATATACACACACCTTTTGCATATGTTCATGCAGCATTAGAAATCCTTTAAGGACAATGATTGCTCGTGAATGATGTTTTGAGTAGATGGATGATGGATGGTAGGATACGTTCTTCCTAACTTAGAGATTTCGGGGACGAAATCTTTTAAGGAGGGGAGAATGTAATAACCCGAATTTTAATAACATGCTAAAACAAGAAATCAAGGCAGAATTAAATTTTAAAATCAGAATCAAGGGAAACGGGCTATGCCATTACGATCGTCTTGGAAAAATACGCGAAATAGAGTCTGAAATTTTGTAAATCGGAGTCCGTATGACCCGGTTAAGGCCCGTAGAAGATTTCAGAAAATTCAGCCCGAAATACAGACAGATCATGGGAGGTCGACTTGGGAGTCGACCCCCCCTCTAACCAGGTCGACACTAGTGTCGACCTGGGAGTCGACCCCCCCACCCCCAGGTCGGCTCCTGTGTCGACCTGGGTGTCAACCTGCCTGGTCGGGCCACTTCGGCCTGGTGCACCTGCATGACTTCCTAACCCTGTTTTCTGACCCTGAGACAAAATTTGGTGGCCTAGATCTAAATTAGGGTTAATCCTATGGCTAGAAACATTCCTATATCTCTATAAAAGGACCCCTAGACCTAGCCTAAACCCACACAACTTCATTCTATCCTTATGCTGCTCAAATTCTAGATGATCATGGCCTCTTCTCCTCTTCTAAATTAAATTAATAAACAAATAAAACAAATCAAGACAAGGAGATACTGTTCAAGAGGAGATTCAAGCTAGGATTCAAGAGAGAGTTCGAACAACGTAAAGACCAAATCAAGATCTACCGATCCAACGATTCAGCAACTAGTTTCTAGATCTCCACTTCTTAAACCTCGATCGGTAAGTTCTAGTTAATTTTAGATAAAAACTATAAATCTAATATGGGCATGTTAAATTGAAACGGATCTATGTATGATTCATATCTCTCGTATTTTCTTCTTGGATCTGTTTTGTTTCTTTCTTGGATCTTGAATATTGGGAACGTTACCAAATGACATTGGAATTGTGACTAAGATTGAGGACATATGATTATGCCTATGCCTATGCCTATGATTGAGAACATAAGACAATGCCTATGATTATGACAAAAATAATTGGGAACATTTATGACTCATGACTATGAACTGTTGCCTACAATTATAAGGCTATGACCATGACCTAGAAACTGTTACAGTGGACTATTTATGACTAAAACACCTATGATTCATAATTAGGAAAGTCTTACCTAGAACAATGACTGTAAAACTTGGATCTAGACTTGATTATTCAGCCTATTCTTGATTATCTGTGGGTCTTGATCTTGGGAATTTACCTATTGAGTTAGGTCTACCCAATGTTCATGAACCTATGATATCACTGTTATGAATCTTTGACATGTTAGGATACCAATTTGGGTAGATCTAGACCAAAACTATGTTGACATTTAGTCTAAACCATCATTTAGGATGTTTATACTATCGCCTTATGTCATGACTATTGTCTTAATATGATAGAATTGAAAAGCCTATTAATTTCTATTTGCTTGTGACGTTGTAACCAATTATCTCAAGCTAGTCTTGAAATCTCGTTTATCACCTTTGTGGCCAAATCACCTTCATGCTAGATTCATGTTTTTGGCCAAACCTTTTATGCTATCATATGCTAGATTATGTTAAACACTTTGCCTCGAACATCACCATGTTTAACTTGTGATTAATTTGCCATCTTATGCCCACCTTGTCATATTGTTATGTTCCCCTCTTAGATCTATTTGTGTTAATACGAACTTACGTGCGATGGGGATACGTTATGGGTAGTTGGGCAAACTTGAATAACATGAAACATGACTTGAAAATATGATATGAAACTTGACATGTGATTATGCTGGAAAACATGAATGTGGACATGACACTTAGAAAATATGAAGTGACCAACTCGAGGTTGGGTTGATTTTGTAGCGTAAATCTGCCCGGAACCGACCGACAAATCCAGTGGCTACAAACAATAGGATCCAATGTGAGTAGTTGGTCACACCGCGCTTGAAACCTGAGGTTAGACTGAGTTGTGGCGTAAGACTGCCCGGAACCGACCGGCATACCGACAGCCACAACAATACCTGTCTAATGTGAGAGGTTGGGTGCATTAAAATAAATTAATGCCACATGATAGGGTTAACTCATGAACCACTTGAATATACTTAACCAATTGAACACGATAGGGTTAAGTCTTGAAACACTTGAATATACTTAACCAACTTGATACATGATTTGATAGGGTTAGGTCTTGAATCTTGGACACACTTAACCCAGTAGGGAAACCTAGTTGCGGGGTCGTTTTCAGCAGTAACCCACTAGATGTATCATTGTACCCTGGGACTAGGCAGGGTGGGGCACGATTACTGTACTCTGAATGTAAGTGACCAAAAGGGACGGCTTTGTTGGTGTACCAGTTCAAGTGGACCATGGCCGTGCACATGAGTCCAGCGTTGACCCGTGGGCATCAGTAGGTTTACTTGTGTGACTTGAATTGTGTCAGTGGTTGTCACTCCAGGGTTTGATACACCCCTGGGGTGGGCCTAGCACAAGTAACTACATTCGCGATTAGGGCCGTATGACACCGAAACACGACGAGTTAGGCTTATAGGGAGCCGATCGACTTGGCTGTTTAGTTGGACCTTGACTTGGATCAACTCTTGATTATTGGGCCAGGCGATCCTTCTTGAATACACTTGACTTGGGGCCAACTCTTGATAATTGGGTCTTATTGACCCAAGGGATTCTTTCTTGATTTTTACCTGACATAAACCAGAATACTAGTACAGTGGTATAGCAAACCTTGAACACAAAATGCTACTCTTGATCTATACTTGACCTATACTTGATTATCCTGTTATCTCGCTTATCTTGACATCATGCTTATGGTTACTTTCAGTTTATGCATGTCATGTTACCTTTACTAGTTTTTAGGCTGAAAGTAACTAGGACTTACTCAGTCTTTATGACTGACCCTTTTACTTTCGCCTCTTTTTCTTTCGTTTCCCCCCAGGTTCTCAGGGAGGAAACACTAGCATCTAGCTCGGATATCACTTGCTTTGGCTCAGCATGTACGGTTTGCTATGGCTGCTTCTTTTTACTGCACTTGGGGAATAAGTTGTTTTTCTGTTTTAAGTTATTGCTTCTTTGGCTACCATTACAAGACAGTTGTAATGAAGTGTTATTTGAAATGTTTGTAAGAAACATGGTTTATTTTGGAATGAAATAAAGTCTGCTTTGCTCATAAATTCTTCCGCTGTTTACTTAATTATCTATTTATGTTCTGTCTTGTGACATCTCTGTGCATGATTACCTAGATAATATCCCTCCAAAACCAGTGCATTCCTTTGTGAGTGACCCTGGCGGAGGTGGGGTGTTACAATTCTTAAATCCTTCTTTTAAAGATTTATTAAAAACCCAATTTGGTTTTAAATATCAAAAATCATTATTCAATGATTATTTAAATTTAAGAAATTAAACTTATCTTTAACTGTGTTAAAGAACTAATGTCATTTAAAACGTAGTTCACGGTAAACCCAAAATCGTCTTCCATAAAATATGGAATCTTCACAGAAAACAAATCAATATATAATCGTTATAAATTTCTGTATCCAACCAATAGTATAAATGGAATAACGGCAAGGCCTCTTAAATTCCATATGTAGTATCGGTCTTCTTTTATAGAAGTTTATCTCGGTTATAATTAATTCGAATTCTATTCAATTCCAATTTAATATATTAAATTGGAAAACTTGGCTTTTGGAGAATTTCCATTTACATATTAATAAAAGATTTATAAATTCCAAATCATACTTTCACTGTCAGTTGGGTTAAAGAACAAATGTCGCTTAGAAACTTGGTTCACAATAAACCCGACTCACATTTCATCTTATTTCAATTATTAAATATAAATTGAAAACTTTTAATAATCTTAATTAAAAGATTTACTCATTTCTCAACTGGGTTTAAGAAAGGTGTTATTGAAGACATCATTCACGACAAACCCAAAATCCAGTTTATTTAATTTAATTTTAATTAAATATTCACTAATTTTGAAACTTCATTAAATCTTAATTTAATGATTTATTTTAGTTAATAACTAATTCATTAAATAAAAATATATTTTTCCAAAATATATTCTTTTTCTAAGACATTTTCTAAAATATTCTTTATTGGAATGTGACTCAATCAACAACCATATATTGTATGTAATCAACAATCATGATAAATAATTACCAAGCATTCAAATAACACCCAAAGTGGAATTTATAACTATGTGAGCATTAAAGTAAATAAATAATGCTCATCACAGACTGTCAATCCATCGATTGATAGATAACTAAATATTGGGATTAGTGTGCATCCAATATCATCCCAATACCCGTTAGCCTATTCTAGCTCCAATTCCAGGCCAACAGAAAATGTCCCTAGGCAAATACCCACGCTCCAGACGCAATGGAATATGTTTCGTAACCCAATTCGGCTGTTACAATATGTTTTCCTTTAAATTTAATTATAAATCATTTAATTATTAAATTCAAATGTATATTTTAAATTACCGAGGCCACATACGAACTCTAAAAATTACAGAAAAAATATTTCTAGTTATGTTTTGACGATACGGTTCTAACGAGACTAATTTCGTCGAATTCTGAGACTATGGGAAAAATGGCCATTTTTCAGTCGATTAAATTTGACTGTAATCGACCAAACACATTTTCCTTCGCCACATTCACATATTAATTCGAAAATTTCTAAAAATTGAAACCTAGCAATAATATGACATTCCGGTTCCAATGAAAGTGGCTTCGTCGAAAACCGAGGTCGTTTGAAAAATGACTATTTTTAAGGCCAATATATTTAATATTAAAAATACATTTTTAAACAAATAAATTCTGAAACTCAAAGTATATAAGTGTTTACTATTTTTCAATGCAAGAACGTCATTCCGAACTCAATGGAAGTGGTTTCGAGTGGAAATTCCTTCATATGTGCAAAGTTGCCTTTCGGGCCCTATATAATATATATATAAATTCTACAACGACTTTCCTAAAAATTGAATTGGCCATAACTTTTGATTTCCGCTATGAAATTTCAGTTTTTCAGATTCATTGGAAGGATATGATTAAACAGATTTAAATATTTCTGGTTCCGCTCAATTCTGATTTAAAATGAATCCTGTACAGTCAGTCAAAGTTCAAATTCAAAATTTCAAATTGCAGTGCTGTTTTAAACTCCTTTTATAATTAAATTGTAACGACCCGGAATTTTGGGCCAATTTTAAATTTTTATTTTAGAAATTTTAATGGACTTTAATATTTAAAATAATTTATTTTAAATAGGAACGACTAAAAATTTATTCATTCTAAAATAAATTTTTAGTCGTTCCTATTTAAAATAAATTATTTTAAATATTAAAGTCCATTAAAATTTCTAAAATAAAAATTTTAAATTGGCCCAAAATTCCGGGTCGTTACAATCGCCCCCACTTAAAATCTTTTCGTCCTCGAAAAGGAACGGAGCTAAAAGTTGTTTAATTAACCAACTCAACTTTATTGGTTTACATAATTTTATTAGTTAAATTAATTATCATTTCAACACTTTTATTAGTTAAACTAATAATCAAACATCACAACCAACAATCCATTGGGTGATTAACTTTTCATATATATATATATATAACTTTTATATATAGCCAAAAATCATATTTTTAGTGCAAATCACAGCAATGTGTACTGACTAAGAGTTGGTTCTCATACCAGTCAAATGGAAATATATAGAAATTTCACTTTCGAGACTCGAACATAAATAATGGTGATGGTCGACCTATCACCAGAATTACCTCCTGGTGACTAGAGTGTGATTCTATATCTATCCGGTATATTAAAACTTCGAATATCCGTTAATTACTCGTATATTCGAAATCTTTATATACTCTATTGTCCACATTAAAAATATAATAATATACTCAAATACGTATTTTTAGAATAAAATTTTCAAAACTAAATTTGTTTTCATTTTTATTTTTAAAGAGAATAATACCCTTCACACTCGTTCTAGGATACTACTGATCCTATCTCCAATGAGTTATTCTCATTGGATATTACTAACCCAATCTCTGATGAATTCTTTCGTTCGGTTCTAATGTGTCTTGTTCTCAAGCTCTGTAAACCTGGCTCTGATACCAACTGAAACGACCCAAACTTTCCAGTAAAGGAAAGGCTGGATTGCTTTGAGAACAATACACATCAGAACACAAACCGAAGAACATTTTTATTGCTGATTACAACAATTACATCAGAGTACAGGAATATAACAGAGTATGAACTTATGATATACATTGGAAATACAATAATATCAGAGTTTAAATTACATTTAAATAGCAGCGGAAAAAAATAATACAAATATACAACTGAAAGGAATACACGGATATAGAGCTTTCCGAATACCGCTTCAGCTGTAAGCCAGGATCCTGTAAATATATCTGCAAAAAGCTACTCGACTGCCCATGTGGAAAATAAGGGCACCTCTGTTTGCCAGTGAAACAAACTACAGGTCAGTCATGGGACTGGTATGAGAAATCTTAACTTAACTATCTAATAATAAGGCTAATCACAGGACCACGCCGTTAACACGGAACGGGTTTACTCCATTGGATTGCCAGTGCATAAATTAAAGTAAATCGTTAAACAACGCAATGCTTTTTAGAAAAATAAAACCATTATAAGACCCAAGTCCCATCACACAATGCAACGCAAACCGGAGGATAGGGTTTTACCTTATAATGGTCAAGAGATGCTTGATATGATAAAACGGGTTTAATACCAGTGTGTATATCTATGAGTATATATATTTCAAAAACAATTTCAATCATAATGTATAAATCATAGACGGCATAGTACCCCATCCTACTATGTCACCGTACTAGTTCTACAATCAAAACCGCAAGGTCGTATTGGAAATTGGATTTCCATCATGAGTCGAGGCTAGGGCAAGCTCCTCTCCGATTCGAGACACTCTAGCAAATGCCTCAGGATCCCCCGTAGTGAACCCTTGGATCTTCAGGGCCGGTCCCCGCCTATTGGCAGTGGATTGGTTATGCCTGAACACACATTTCCCGGTTCCTTTGAACCTATAATATGACCACTATCGGCCTATAAAAATCCGAGGCGCCTCAAAATCCATCATCCACATAAGTAAAATGTCAGGCCGTGTTAAAGCACTGACACTACCACTAGCTAGAAAGAAACGTGTGCACTCCCTGCAGTCCATATCCCGTTTTTGACTCATACCAGGGTGTGAGGCTCGCGAAGTCACGATATACACAAAGCTATGCCGTAATTGGCTATTCTTTGATCATCCCACAAGGCCCTGCTTTTCAACAAAAGCCTTGATCAATTGCATCTTGGCATGCCACATTGACAATTCACGCCATGCGATCAATCACTATTAATATACACCAGGGTGTTAAGTAGAGAATAAATCCTCCACCACCAAACAGACATACATTAACATAAATCGATTTAATTCACATGGAATGAAATCCAATGTCAGATACGCATCCATTTACTAGCTTATGCTCTGGGTCTGAGCGAAAACCAAATCCGAACAATCAACAATAGTCCGGACAACCACCACTGAAATCCCTTCAAGGTAGCTACTTCCATCAGAGTCTCTGTAGCAACACATCCATTCGATGTGAAGATCGTCGGTCTTCAACCACCGTCTTCATCTTCGACTCTTCATCGTCGTAGTAATTATTCGGAATGGGTTAAACCCAGTCTTTCTGAATAATTCTCGTATTTTTATAATTAAAAATCGAGTACAATAAAAACACATCCAATGGCTCATTCCAATTCAGAATATTCTTCTAACAAAATATTCGCTTTATTTTATCAAAGATAAACTCTTTAAATTATTCTTAAATCCTTCTTTTAAAGATTTATTAAAAACCCAATTTGGTTTTAAATATCAAAAATCATTATTCAATGATTATTTAAATTTAAGAAATTAAACTTATGTTTAACTGGGTTAAAGAACTAATGTCATTTAAAACATAGTTCACGGTAAACCCAAAATCGTCTTCCATAAAATATGGAATCTTCACAGAAAACAAATCAATATATAATCGTTATAAATTTCTGTATCCAACCAATAATATAAATGGAATAACGGCAAGGCCTCTTAAATTCCATATGTAGTATCGGTCTTCTTTTACAGAAGCTTATCTCGGTTATAATTAATTCGAATTCTATTCAATCCCAACTTAATATATTAAACTGGAAAACTTGGCTTTTGGAGAATTTCCATTTACATATTAATAAAAGATTTATAAATTCCAAATCATACTTTCACTGTCAGTTGCGTTAAAGAACAAATGTCGCTTAGAAACATGGTTCACAATAAACCCTACTCACATTTCATCTTATTTCAATTATTAAATATAAATTGAAAACTTTCAATAATCTTAATTAAAAGATTTACTCATTTCTCAACTGGGTTTAAGAAAGGTGTTATTGAAGACACCATTCACGACAAACCCAAAATCCAGTTAATTTAATTTAATTTTAATTAAATATTCACTAATTCTGAAACTTCATTAAATCTTAATTTAATGATTTATTTTAGTTAATAACTAATTCATTAAATAAAAATATATTTTTCCAAAATATATTCTTTTTCTAAAATATTCTTTTTCTAAGACATTTTCTAAAATATTCTTTATTGGAATGTGACTCAATCAACAACCATATATTGTATGTAATCAACAATCATGATAAATAATTACCAAGCATTCAAATATCACCCAAAGTGGAATTTATAACTGTGTGAGCATTAAAGTAAATAAATAATGCTCATCACAGACTATCAATCCATCTATTGACATATAACTAAATATTGGGATTAGTGTGCGTCCAATATCATCCCAATACCCGTTAGCCTATTCTAGCTCCAATTCCAGCCCAACAGAAAATGTCCCTAGGCAAATACCCATGCTCCGGACGCAATGGAATATGTTTCGTAACCCAATTCGGCTGTTACAATATGTTTTCCTTTAAATTTAATTATAAATCATTTAATTATTAAATTCAAATGTACATTTTAAATTACCGGGGCCACATACGAACTCTAAAAATTACAGAAAAATTATTTATAGTTATGTTTTAACGATACGGTTCTAACGAGACTAATTTCATCGAATTCTGAGACTATGGGGAAAATGGCCATTTTTCAGTCGATTAAATTTGACTCTAATCGACCAAACACATTTTCCTTCGCCACGCTCACATATTAATTCGAAAAATTGAAACCTAGCAATAATACGACATTCCGGTTCCAATGAAAGTGGTTTCGTCGAAAACCGAGGTCGTTTGAAAAATGACTATTTTTAAGGCCAATATATTTAATATTAAAAATACATTTTTAAACAAATAAATTCTGAAACTCAAAGTATATAAGTGTTTACTGTTTTTCAATGCAGGAACGTCATTCCGAACTCAATGGAAGTGGTTTCGAGTCGAAATTCCTTCATATGTGCAAAGTAGCCTTTCGGGCCCTATATAATATATATATATATAAATTCTACAACGACTTTCCTAAAAATTGAATTGGCCATAACTTTTGATTTCCGCTATGAAATTTCAGTTTTTCAGATTCGTTGGAAAGATATATTAAATAGATTTAAATATTTCTAGTTTCGCTCAATTCTAATTTAAAATGAATCCTGTACAATCAGTCAAAGTTCAAATTCAAAATTTCAAATTGCAGCGCATTTTTAAACTCCTTTTATAATTAAATTGAATTTATTCATTCTAAAATAAATTTTTAGTCGTTCCTATTTAAAATAAATTATTTTAAATATTAAAGTCCATTAAAATTTCTAAAATAAAAATTTTAAATTGGCCCAAAATTTCGGGTCGTTACAGAAATCATCACTTTTTAATCATTTTGTTAAACTAGAATTGTTAACAATATGTAATCATCACTTTTATGTATTTTGTTAAAATGGAATTTTAGACAAAAAAAATGAAATTATCACTTTTATTCATTTTGATAAACTAGAATTGTTAACAAAATGAAATTGTCACTTTTAATCATTTTGTTGAAATGGAATTGTCAACAAAAATGAAAATATCATTTTAATCATTTGGCTGAAATAAAATTGTCAACAAAATAGAAAGTCATCATTTTTATTTGTTAAGTTGAAATAGAAATTGTAAACAAATAAAATTATCATTTCCATTTGTTATGTTGAATAGAAAAATGTTTACAAAATAAAATATTCTTTTATTTGTCATTAGAAAACATAGAAGAATGTATGCAAATAAAATATTCTTTTATTTGTCAAAAGAATACATAGGAAAATGTATGTAAATAAATATGTCATCTATGTTAGAAAGCTTATTTTGGAAACCAAAATATGTCATTTAGTTAGAAAGCACATTTTGTAAATAAATATGTCATTTAGATAATAATATGTTTTTGTTTAATAAAAATATCACTTTTATTTGTTTTGTTGAATTAGAATTGTCGAAAAAACAAAATATCACTTTTATTTGTTTTGTTGAATTAGAATTGACGACAAAACAAAAATATCACCTTTATTTGTTTTGTTGAATTAGACATGTAACATGTCATGTAGATAAAATTATCTTTTATTTTGTCGCTAAAATTGTAAACATGTCTTGTAGACAAAATTATCTTTTATTTTGTCGCTAGAATTGTAAACATGTCATGTAGACAAAATTATCTTTCCATTTTGTCACTAGAATTATAAAACATACATTAGAATTTGTATGTAAGTTAGAGAATCATTTTTATTGTCACAACTTACATTGGAATTTGAATGTTAATTAAAGTATCATTTTTATTGTCACAACATATATCAGAATTTGTACGTTAATTAAAGAATAAATTTTATTGTCAAAATATTCATTGAAACTACATACAAATAAAATATTTCTTTTTATTTATTAAAGTTAAAAATAGAAATACAAATAAAAATTATCTTTTTATTTGTCATTAGTTAAATTGTCATGTACATAAAATACATTTTATTTGACAGTACGAACATGTAGATGTGTTGTGCCAATAAAACAGTCTTTTATTTGGCGAATCAAAAACGTTAGTGGAATCGTCGAATGGTTTATATATATATATAAATTAAAATTAAACGAATCGCGCGCGGTAGTTCGCGTTTTGGAATCGTGACTTTAAACGATTATACCGAAAGATCCGACCATCGGTCCCAAAACTGGAACCATCAGGACTGCTTTGGAAAGATCTTTCCAACGATATAGATTTTGTTAAAATCCAACGGTTAGATTTCGAGATATGTGTAAATCAATCTTTGATGAAAACAACACCAGAGCCGCCTATTGACCCGAAGTGACGTTAAATTTAATTGAGCTATTTTTATATAAATAAAAATAGCGATAAATTGTTATAAAATAATATTAACGATATAAAATGGTTTAATATATATATGCGAGAATTATTTGAAAAGACCGAGTTCAGTCTCATTTCAGATAATTATACGACGATTTAAATCGAAGATGTTGAAGATGATGTTTGAAGGCTGGCATCTTCACATCGAATGGACGGCTATCTGATGCCCGACACTAGGTCGCTCCTAGGAAAGGGTTAAAGTGGTAGTTGTTCGTACGTACTTGTTGATCGTTCGGATAAGCGAGCACCTCTCTTCCGTATTGGACATACGGGACGAGGAATAAGGTTTCTCCGGTTTCGTTCAGACCCAGAACGGACTTGTAATTGGATGTGTGTCTGACATTAGATTTCAGTCCATGTAAATTGATTTCTATTTAATGTATATCTATTAGCGGCAGAGAATTTATTCTCTTGCTTGACACCCTTCTCTGAGACGCACAAGCTCGGAGGGTATATATTGGTAGTTATTGATCGCATGGCGTGAATTATCAATGTGGCATGCCAAGATGCAAATGATCGAGGATTTTGTTGAAAAGCAGAGCCTTGTGGATGATGATCAAAGCATGGCCTGTTTAGACATAGCTTTGTGTACAGCGTTACTTCGCGAGCCTCACACCCCGGTAAGAGTCAGAAACGGGACAAGGGACCCAAGAAGTGCATGCATTTCATTCTAGCTAGAAGTGGTATCAGGGTTTTGCAAGCCCTGACATTTTACTTATGTGGATGATGGAATGAGGCGCCTCGGTTATATTGGTCGATAGTGACCAATTTATAGGTTCAATAGGACCGGAAAACGTGTGTTCAGGCATAACTCATCCATTAAAGTATTTATGGACCGGCCTTGGAGGATCCAAGGGCTCGTCAACGTCCGAGTCCTGAGACATTTGCTAGAGTGTCTCAAATCGGTAAGGTGATCGTCCCTAGCCTTGACTCATGATGGAAACCCAACTTCCAATACGACATTACGATTTTGATTGTGAACCTACATATGGCGACATAGTAGGATGGGGTACTATGCCGTCTAGGGTTGATACATTTACTTTGAAGTATTTTAAATCTGATTAGACACTAATGATAATATTAAAATATTATTTTCTACGTATAAAGCATGTTTGATCATTATAAGGTAAAACTCTATCCTCTGGTTTTCTTTGCATTGTGTGATGGGACTTGAGTCTTATAATGATTTCATTTTTCTAAAAAGCATTGCGTTGTTTTGAATAAAAATTTATTTAATTTATGCACTGACAATCCAATGGAGTAAACCCACTCCGCGTTAGCGGCGTGGTCCTGTGATTAGCCATATTGTTAGATAAGTTAGGAAAGATTTCTCATACTAGTCCCATGACTGACTCGTAGTTTGTTTCACTTTGAAAACTCGGGTTCCCTCTTTTCCACACGGGCAGTCGAGTAGTTTATTTTGCAGATATATTGAGCAGGATTCTGGATCGAAGCTTAAAGTTGTGTCCAGAGCATTGATAGTCTTTCGCTGCATTGTATTAAATTCATTTTAAATTATCTTCCGCTGTTGTACTATTATATCGATGTACTCTGATATTCTGTACTCTGATGTAACATTATTATAATGTTTATAAAAGTCTTCTGTTATCTATTCTAATGTGTTGTATGCACAGAGTTAGTGCACTCGAGGATTTCCAACTTTTGGATCAGACCTGTGTGGTTTATGGTCGATTCAAAGGGCAGGGATTTTTGGGTCATTATACGTGGTATCAGAGCTTTGGTTAATCCAAATCTTTGGGATACAACTCGTTAGAACTGAACAAAAGTGTAACAACCCGGAAAATCAGAACCAGTTTAAAATTTTTATTTTGGCAATTTTAATGAATTTTGAATATTTAAAATTATTTATTTAAAATAATAACGATGAGAAATTTATTTTTAAATAGAATTATAATGTATATATTTATATAAATCGAAATTGGAATATAAATATTTACTTTAATTATAAAAGGAATTGGAAATGGCGTGGTAGTTTGAAAATTCGATTTCAAATTTCAGATGATTGTACATGATTCAAAATAAACCGGATTTTAGTAAAATTAAAAATGAATCTGAAGAATCAAAATTTCATAGCGGGAATAAAAAGTTTTGTCCAGTTGAAAATTCAGAATAGTCGCTATGGAAATATAGCCCATAAAAAAAGACGATTTTGCAAATGACCTCCGTTTTCGACGAGACCACTTTTGTTGGATCTGGAAGATCAAGTTATTGCTTGATTCCAATTTTCATAATTTTTGGAATCAATATGTGAGTGTGGCGAAGTAAAACGTGTTTTGATAGTTTCAATCAATTTGGATCGACCAGAAAATGACCATTTTTCAGACGGTCTCCAAATTCAATGAAATTAGGTTTGTTAGGACCGCATCATCAATACGAAGCTAGAAATATTTTTTTTGGAATTTTTGGAGTCCATATGTGGCCCTAGTAAATTAAAATGTGTGTTTGAATTTAAAATATATTGATTTATATTTTAAATCTAGCGGAAACTGATCGTAACAGCCGAATTGGGTTGCGATACATATCCCATTGTGTTTGAAATGGGAGTAATTAGCTAGGAGCGACGATCGGCGGGTTGGAATTGGGGTTCGTATGGAAAAGTTACTTTCTAGGATTATAAATAAAATTAAAATAATATAATTCTCTTCTTAGTCAAACCCTACCCCCTTTTACCCCGTGGTCAACGCCGCCCCCTTTTATCGTTCAACCCGATTTCAACAGAAAGAAAGCCGCTCTTCAAAATCAACGTCGCCCCCATCTCTTTCGCGTAGTCGCTACCCTAAGGCGTCGCTGCCTGCCTCGTTCTTTCCCTCCTTAGGCGAACACGCCATGCCAGCTCCTCCCCCCAGTACGGTGGCGCGCAAACCCCTCTCCCAATCCGAGAATGTCACGAGCCTCCCCCTTCTCAGTCGTGTCGGCCATCACCTGGAATCCAGCCACCGCGCACCCCACTTCCGACCCTCCTCCCCCTCTGACGTTGTTCGACATCTGCCAGTAACAGTTTGTTTTTTTTAGTTTTTTTTCTTTTCTCTCTGATTCTATTTAAAATTAAAATACATTGTTACAGGAAAAAAAATAGGATTTTTGCCTTAGATAAACATATGGTTTTTATATATGATTGTTATATGCGGAAAAATATGTGATTTTTAAACTAGAAATGATTTTTCGTCTAGAAATTATTTTTGGTTTAGAAAGATTAGATTTTTAGCATGAACAAGATTAGATTTTGTTCATAGAACAAAGGTTAGATTTTTTTTATAGAGAAAAACATATGATTTTTATTATTTATAACGAAGTATAAAAATATGATTTTTGAATAAAACAATCTTGTTTTAAATTAAAGATGTGATTTTTAAATTTATATATAGCATTATAAAGATGAAATTTTTGTATGCAAAACATTATAATAAAAATTTGATTATTATAAATATAGCGTTGTGATAAAGATTTGATTTTTATCATGTATGTAGCGTCATGAAAATGCGATTTTTGTGTATAAGATTTCAAAATGAAAATACGGTTTTTATGTAAATGTAGCGTTAGTAATAAAAATATATTTTTTATATATGAAAAAGCGATATAAAAATATGATTTTGATATATGTAGAGAATATAAAAATATGATTTTATTTATGTTATGGCGAAATAAAATTATAAATTTTATTATGAAGAGAGGTATATAAAAATATGATTTTTATATATGTGAAGTTTGAATAAAAATGTGATTTTTATTTATATAGTAACAAAATAAAAATGTGATTTTTAATATATAAACCCGTCAAACAGATGGCGATGCAACTGACTGGAAGCAAAGCAGAATCCAGACCAATCAGAAATAAAGAATGGAGGAGTGGAACCCACGGTGAGAACTTCTCACCAAAATTATTTTTATATAATTATTTATTTTATAACTGCATATATGAAGTGTTCTTCGTCGTCCACAGACCATGGACAACTTGTTTGTTTGATTGTATTATGTTGTTGTGATTGATTGTGATGCGAAATAAATTATTCATGTGTTGAATAAAATATATAATCATTAAAAATATCATTTTTAATGTGTAATGGAAATTAAACATATTCATGTGTTGAAACAAACAGTTTATCGTTAAAAATATAATTTGTAACGTGTATATGAATTAAGTAAATATTCATAAACAAATCGGACGATTTGTTTATGTACACTTATTTGACTGATATTGATTAGGACGATAAATTTTACACGTCGCCCAACTACACAAATAAATTTTGTGTTTGTGGATTGAAACCCTACACGGGTGTTGGGATGATATTTGACGTACACTAATCCCAACTGTTTAGTGGTATGTCAGTCGTTAGGTTGTTAGACTGTTGTAAGTGTTGAATATTTATATTTAATGCTTATACAGTGTAGAACGAACTTTGGATGATGGTTGATTGTTTATCGTGGCTATTGTATACATGTATTGTCTGAAATCCATATAAATCACATTATACAGTAATTGACTATGTCCGATTCCAGTTCGGAAAGAAAGAATATTTTAGAACAATGAATATTTTAAAATAATATTTAGAAAAGATTAAAATCTGATTTTGATGTCCGGTTTGGGATGGACACGAATATATTTAAATATATAAAGCCGTGTTGATTAGATGTGCGCCATTTTGATGCGAACGATAATTATATCGATTTTATTCATTTTTAAAATGAATATCGAAAAGGAATTTATTTCAAAATCTATTGTTTTGAAAATATTATCATTTATGTATTAAGAATATGGAATATTCAATTTTGATTTGAAATTGAATATGAAGTTGAAATTGTTTTGAAAACAAATTTATAACAATTTATAAAATACGTTTTAAATGGAAATCGATGAAATATATATAATATATATATTATATATATAATGGCCTGAATAGAAGGCGCCGCACTGCGGCAGTTCACGAATTTCAACCATTGACTTCGAAACGGACATTACGGGAAATCCGACCGTCGGATTCTCCTAAAACCGGAACCATCGGGTTCGTATCGAAAAGAACTTTCCAAGAATACAAGAGATTTAAAATATAACAGTTGGATTTGGAATCATGTCCAAATCAAATTTGGAAAAGGTCGTTGTAAGTGCAGTTCGATGACCTTTTATGGAAATCGACTATACGGGCCTTGATAAAATTATTAAAAATATCAATAATTTGTGTAAAATCATAATAAATGATTTAGAAAGAATTGGGATGAAAAATTCCATACTTGAAAAGATAAAAATATATTTTATCGAAATGAACTAGTTATGAACTAGAATTATAATCCAATATTTTTAAATAAATAAATTGGATTTGAAATGGTTTTAAAAATATCCAGAATTTCAAATATATGAATTGGAATGGATTTGAATTGAAATTATCATTGGAATATTTCGATGTTGGATTTGGGGTTATGCGGATATTGTTATGGAAATTTATAAGATATATTTTATATCATTATTTCCAAAACGATATTTGTTGGTTTCAGAATTTGATATTGAATATGAGCCGATATATTTTCTATTCAGAGCCTTATATTTGATATCAAATTATATTTTGGGTTTGTCATGAATGGCATCTTAGATAACACTGTTCTTAAACCCCGTGTGAAAAGGATAAATCTTTTAATTTAGATTATTAGAGTTTCCAATTAATTAACGTTTAATTGGAATTGAAAATGGAATGTGAATTAGGTTTGTTGTGAACTGTGGGAATTGAAAATGGAATGTGAATTAGGTTTGTTGTGAACTGTGTTTTTAACGACATTCGTTCTTCAACCCGATTTACAATAAAATGGGTTTTGGAATTTATAAATCTTTTTATTAAGATTTAACGGGAATTTTCCAAAGTAAATTTTTCCAATTAAATTGGAATTGAATGGAATTCGATTGATAATAATCGAAGTGAACTTCTGTGGAGGAAGACCGTCAATACATATGGAATTTAAAAGGCTTTGCCGTTATTCCATTTATATTATTAGTCGGATGTGGTAATTGATAACGATTATATATTGATTTGTTTTCCATAACTAATGGGATGTGATTTGGGTTTATTGTGAACTGTGTTTTAAATGACATTAGATCTTTAACCCAGTTAAAGGCAGGATTACATGTCGGTCAATGTCTTTCGAACTGTATGGTTGATCTCTGCTAAATGTATATCTATTGGTGGCGGAGAATTTATTCTCTTGCTTAACACCCTTCTCTGAGGCATACGAGCTCAGAGGTTATATATCGGCAGAAGTCAATAGTACGGTGTAGATTGTCAATGCAACATGTTTGTGTTTCCAAAGTTAAATAATCATTAATATTGATTTTTGGGAAGATTAAAAATAAGTGGGGTTTTAATGAATCTTTAATTAGATTGAAATGGGAATTGATAATTTAAATTGTCAAATTTAGGAGACGATCAAGAACGGAGGATCACCAGTTTTGCTCCTAGCAATAGTTAAATCTTTAATTAGATTTGAACGGGAAATGGTAATTAAATTTACCGATAACACCGTGGTGTTAGATATGGGGTAATACCAGTTTTGCTCCATGGGATAAATAGGTTGGATTGGGAAATTAAACAAATGATTACTTCGGTAAGGTGCGTTAATCCCGACTAGTTTGGAAAACCTTAATATGGTTTGAATGATATCCAAAGAAAGATTAAAGAATAAATTTAAAAGAATTTATCTTTGATAAAATTAATGGGAACAAATCCCTAAGAATGTGAATATTTGAATAAAAGAATATTCAGAATTGGAATGAGGCATATGTTGTGTTTTTATAACACTTGTTTATTATATACGCGAGTTATTCGGAAAGACCGGGTTTATATCCGTTCCGAATAACTGATGCGACGATAAGTCGACGATGAAGACGGTGGTTGAAGACTAGAGGTCTTCACATCGTTTGGATGATTACTGATGTCTTGATTGGGCTGTACACCCAAAACGAGGTAATAAATTGTGATCGTCCAGACGCACTTGGAGATCGACCGGATATGCGAGGACCTCTCTCCTGTATTGGACATATGGGACAAGGAATAAGGTGCCTCCGGTTTCGTTCAGACCCAGAACAGACTTGTAAATGGATTGTGTGTCTGACATTGGATTTTATTCTGTGTTGATTGATTTCTATTAAATATATATCTGCTTAGCGGCGGAGAATTTATTCTCTTGCTTAACACCCTTCTCTGAGACGTACGAGCTCAAAGGATATATATCGATAGATATCAGTCGCATGGCATGAACTGCCTGTGTGGCATGCTGAGATGCAAATGATCAAGGCTTCTGTTGAAAACCAGAGTCTTGTAGTTGATGATTAAAGCATAGCTTTAATATAGCGCCGCTTTGTGTATAGCGTTAATTCGTGAGCCTCACACCTTGGTATGAGTCAAAAACGAGATCATGACTTCAGGAAGTGCACGACGTTTCTTTCTTGCTATGGTGGTATTAGCGTTTTACAAGCCCTGACATTGTTATATTTTTTTAACTATGTGGTTGTTGGAATGCGAGGCGGCTCAGATATATCGGTCTCTACGGAGCCAATGGATAGGTCCGATAGGACCGGGAAACGTGTGTTTAGGAATAACCAATCTTCAAACGTAAGGGAGGACTGGCCCTGAAGATCCAGGGGTTGCCCAGAGTGTGCAGTCCTGAGACATTTCTAGAGTGTCTCGAAGCGGAGAGGAGCCATTCCTGGCCTCGACTCATGATGGAAATCCAATTTCCAATACGTGACATTTCGGTTTTGATTGTATAGCCTTGTATGGCGACATGATATATGGTACCCATGCCGCCTAAGATTGATACATTTATATTTGAAGATGTTTTGACACTATACACTTACTATAGTATCAAATGATTTGTTTTAAATGTACCAAGTATGTTGGCTATTATAAGGGAAAACCTATCCTCCGGTTTGCGTTGCATTACATGATGGGGCATGGTTCTTATAATAGCTTCATTTTTCTATAAAGCATTGCGCTGTTTATTCTATGCAGTGATATTCTTGGGAGGAAACCCGTTCCGTGTTATACGACGTAGTCCCTTGATATATCTGATTTTAAAGTAAAGTTTTAAATAACTGTTTTAGTTCTCACACCAGTCACATGACTGACCTGGAGTTTATTGTTTTAACCTAAACTCTGGGTGCCCATATTTTCGAGACGGGTAGCTAGTAGTTGGATTTTTGCAGATATTATATTCGTATGATCCTGATTTACAACTGAAGCGATATTCGAGAAGCTCTGTATCCGTATATTACTTTCGGTTATGTTTTGTATTATTTTCCGCTGCTATGTAATGTGTTTTAATCTTTGATGTTTCTCTGATGTATAATATTTATTCATACTCTATATATTCTTGGATTTTGATGTAAATTGTTGTACTAAGAAATGAAATGTTCTTCTGTTTGTGTTCTGATTCGTCTTGTTCTCAAAGCAATCTAGGCTTTCCTTTACCAGGAAGTTTGGGGCGTTACACGTGGTATCAGAGCTTTGAGCTCGAGAACAAGACACATTAGAACCGAACGAAAGAATTCATTAGAGATTGGATTAGTAATGTCCAATAAGAATGACTCGTTAGAGATAGGATCAGCTGTATCCTAGAACGAGTGTGAAGAGTAGTGTTTTTAAAATAAAAATGAAAACAAATTTCATTTTGAAAATTTAAACCTTATTTGATGTATTTGAATATTTATTTGTTTTGAATTTGGACAATCCAATATATAAAGATTTTGCATAATATGCCTTGCAAACATGTATTCAAAGCTTTAATGTACTGGTTAGATAAAGAATCACACCCTAGTCACCCGGACATGATTCTGTTGATGGCGCGCCATCATCAGTATTTGTTCTCGAGTTTCGAAAGTGGGATATCTATATATTTCCAATTGACTGGTATGAGAACCAAAACTAGATAGGGTCTATTGTAGTGACTTGGCATCAAAAATGAATTTTTAGTATATATATAACAAGTTATGTGTTTGAAATGATAATCACTAATTGATTGCAGGTTGTTTTGTTTGAATATTGGTTGATTAGTTAAAATTTTGAACCATTAGCCAAATAGAATCAAAATATTGAACTGAATTGAAAAATTGTTTGAGATTACATGCATATACATGTATATATATTGAGCAAGTCATAACAAGGAGGCTAGAGAAGAAGAATAAAATTGTACACCCGACAAATAGGTACATGTTTACTAATTTATTGGGTTTGGATAATTTTATGAGCCGATTGGCTAGCCGCTTCGCTTTTTCTTTTTTTTAAGATGAGAGGGCCTGTGTGGTGGTTTGGGGATTTTCCTGGTGCACCCCGTACAAAGGAGGTTATAGCAAAAAATTTCGAAAATTTAGGGTGTTAGCCAAATTTTTGAAGAATTTGAAAATTCGTAGCAAATAAAAAGTTGAAGAATGAAAGCCGAATTGAAAGTTGGGTTGATTAGTAGAACAACTTTCAGCTCCATTCCTTTTTGATGATGAAAAGATTTTAAGTGGGGGAAATTGTAACAACCCGGAAAATCAGAACCAATTTAAAAATTTTATTTTGACAATTTTAATGAATTTTGAATATTTAAAATCATTTATTTTAAATAATAACGATGAGAAATTTATTTTTGAATAGAAATAGAACGTATATATTAATATAAATTGAAATTGGAATATAAATATTTATATTAATTATAAAAGGAATTGGAAATGGCGCAATAGTTTGAAAATTCGATTTCAAATTTCAAATGAATGTACAAGATTCAAAATAAATCGGATTTTAGTGAAAATAAAAATATTTGATTCTATTTGAAAATATCTTCCCAACGAATCTGAAAAATCAAAATTTCATAGTGGGAATAAAAAGTTATGTTCAGTTGAAAATTTAGAATAGTCGCTATGGAAATATAGCCCGTAAAAAAAGGCGATTTTGCAAACGACCCCCGTTTTCAATGAGACCACTTTTGTTGGATCCAGAAGGTCAAGTTATTGCTTGATTCCAATTTTCATAATTTTTGGAATCAATATGTGAGCGTGGCGAAGTAAAACGTGTTTTGACAGTTTCAGTCAATTTGGATCGACCAGAAAATGACCATTTTTCAAACGGTCTCCAAATTCGATGAAATTAGTTTTGTTAGGACCATATCGTCAATACGAAGCTAGAAATATTTTTTTGGAATTTTTGTAGTCCATGTGTGGCCCCAATAAATTAAAATGTGCGTTTGAATTTAAAATATAATGATTTGTTTTTAATTTAGCGGAAACTGATCATAACAACCGAATTGGGTTACGATACATACCCCATTGTGTTTGGAATGGGGGTAATTAGCTAGAGGTGACAGTCGGTGGGTTGGAATTGGGGTTCGTATGGAAAAGTTACTTTCTAGGATTATAAATAAATTTAAAATAATATAATTCTCTTCTTAGTCAAACCCTACCCAACGCCACCCCCCTTTTTATCATACAACCTGATTTCAACAGAAAAAAAGCTGCTCTTCAAAATCGACGTCGCACCCATCTCCTCCGCGCCGTCGCTACCCTAGGGCGCCGCCACCTGCCTCGTTCTTTCCCCCCTCAGGCGAACGCGCCATGTCTGCTCCTCCCTCTAGCGCGGAGGCATGCAAACTCCCTACCAATCCAAGAATGACGCGAGCCTCCCCCCTTCTCAGTCGCATCGGCCATCGCCTGGAAGCCAGCCACCGCACACCCCAATTCCGACCCTCCTCCTCCCCTTTTGACGTTGTTCGACGTCCCCCAATAACAGTAAGTTTTTATTTTTTTAATTTATTTATTTTCTTTTCGATTCTATTCAAAATTTAAATACAATGTTGCAAGAGAAAAAAATAGGATTTTTGCCTTAAATAAACATATTGTTTTTATATATGATTGTTATATATGGAAAAAAATATGATTTTTAAACTAGGATTTTTCGTCTAGAAATGATTTTTCATTTAGAAAGATTAGATTTTTAGCGTGAACAAGATTAGATTTTGTTTATAGAACAAAGGTTTGATTTTGTTTATAGAGAAAAAGATATGATTTTTATTATTTATAACGAAGTATAAAAATATTGATTTTTAAATAAAACAATCTTGTTTTAAATTAAAGATGTGATTTTTAAATTTATATATAGCATTATAAAGATGAAATTTGTGTATGTATAACATTATAATAAAAATTTGATTCTTATAAATACAGCAATGTGATACAGATTTGATTTTTATCATGTAAGTAGCGTCATAAAAATGTGATTTTTTGTATAAGATTTCAAAATAAAAATACGATTTTTATATACATGTAGCATTAGTAATAAAAATATAATTTTTATATATGAAAAAGTGATATAAAAATATGATTTTTATATATGTAGAGAATAGAAAAATATGATTTTATTTATGTAATGGCGAAACAAAAATATAAACTTTATTATGAAGAGAGGTATATAAAAATATGATTTTAATATATGTGACGTTAGAATAAAAATGTGAATTTTATTTATATAGTAACAAAATAAAATTGTGATTTTTAATATATAAACGGCGTGAAATAAATGGCGATGGAACTGACTGGAAGCAAAACAGAATCCAGACCATTCAGAAATAAAGAATGGAGGAGTGGAACCCACGGTGAGAACTTCTCACCAAAATTATTTTTATACAGTTATTTATTTTATAACTGCATATATGAACTGCTCACTGTCATCCACAGACATGGATGACTTGTTTGTTTGTATTGTGTTATTGTGATTGATTGTGACGCAAAATAAATTATTCATGCGTTGAATAAAATATATAATCATTAAAAATATTATTTTTAATGTGTAATGGAAATTAAAAATATTCATGTGTTGAAATAAATAGTTTATCATTAAAAATATAATTTTTAACGTGTATATGAATTAAGTAAATATTCATAAACAAATCAGACGATTTGTTTATGTACACTTATTTGACTGATAAGGATTGGGATGATAAATTTTACATGTTGCTCAACTGCACAAATAAATTCTTTGTTTGTGGATTGAAACCCCACATGGGTGTTGGGATGATATTTGACGTACACTAATCCCAACTATTTAGTGGTATGTCAATCGTTAGGTTGACAGACTATTTTAAGCGTTGAATATTTATATTTAATGCTTATATAGTGCAGAATGCACTTTGGATGATGGTTGATTGTTTATCGTGGTTGTTGTTTACATGTGTTGTATGAAATCCATATAAATCACATTGTATGGTAATTGACTGTGGCTGATTCCAGTTCGGAAAGAAAGAATATTTTAAAATAATGAATATTTTAAAATAATATTCAGAAAAGATTAAAATCTGATTTTGATGTCCGATTTGGGAAGGACACGAATATATTTAAATATATAAAACCGTGTTGATTAGATGTGCGCCATTTTGTCGCGAACGATATTTATATCGATTTTATTCATTTTAAAATGAATATCGAAAAGGAATTGATTCCAAAATCTAATTTTTTTGAAAATATTATCATTTATATATTAATGATATGGAATATTCAATTTTGATTTGAAATCGAAAATGAAGTTGAAATCATTTTGAAAACGAATTTAAAACGATTTATAAAATATGTTTTAAATGGAAATCGATGAAATATATATAATATACATAATGGCCTGAATAGAAAGCGCTGCACTGCGGCAGTTCACGAATTTCGACCATTGACTTCGAACGGGGACATTACGGGAGATCCGACTGTCGGATTCTCCTAAAACCAGAACCGTTGGGTTCGTATCGAAAAGATCTTTCCAAGAATACAAGAGATTTAAAATCTAATGGCTGGATTTGGAATCATTTCCAAATCAAATTTGGAAAAGGTCGCTGTAAGTGCAGTTCGATGACTGTTTATGGAAATCGACTATACGGGCCTTGATAAAATTATTAAAAATATCAATAATTTGTGTAAAATCATTTTAAATGATTTGAAAAGAATTGGGATAAAAAATTCCATAATTTAAAAGATAACAATATATTTTATCGAAATGAACTAGTTATGAACTAGAATTATAATCCAATATTTTTAAATAAATAAATTGGATTTGAAAAGGTTTTAAAAATAAACAGAATTTCCAATATAAGATTCAGAATGGATTTGAATCGAAATTATCATCGGAATATTTCGATGTTGGATTCGGTATTATACGGATATTGTTATGGAAATTTGGAAGATATATTTTATATCGTTATTTCCAAAATGATATTTGTTGGTTTCAGAATTTGATATTGAATTAAAGCCGATATATTTTCTATTTAGAGCCTTATATTTGATATCAAATTAGATTTCGGGTTTGTCGTGAATGGTGTCTTAAATAACATTGTTCTTGAACCCTGTGTGAAAAGGATAAATCTTTTAATTAAGATTATTAAAGTTTCCAATTAATTAACATTTAATTGGAATTGAAAATGGAATGTGAATTGGGTTTGTTGTGAACTGTGTTTTTAACGACATTCGTTCTTCTACCCGATTTACAGTGAAATGAGATTTGGAATTTATAAATCTTTTTATTAAGATTTAACGGGAATTTTCCAAAGTTACGTTTTTCTAATTTAATATATTAAATTGGAATTGAATGGAATTCGATTGGTAATAATCGATGTGAGCTTCTGTGGAGGAAGACTGTTAATACATATGAAATTTAAAAGGCTTTGTCGTTATTCCATTTATATTATTAGTCGGATACGGAAATTGATTCGATTATATATTGATTTGTTTTTCCGTGAAGATTCCATAACTAATGGAATGTGATTTGGGTTTATCGTGAACTGTGTTTTAAATGACATTAGCTCTTTAACCCAGTTAAAGGCATGATTACATGTCGGTCGTTGTCTTTCGAACTGTATGGTCGATCTCTGCTAAATGTATATCTGTTGGCGGTGGAGAATTTATTCTCTTGCTTAACACCCTTCTCTGAGACGTACGAGCTCAGAAGTTGTATATCGGCAGAAATCAATAGTACTGTGCAAATTGTCAATGCGACCTGTTTGTGTTTCCAAAGTTAAATAATCATTAATATTGATTTTTGGGAAGATTAAAACTAAGTGGGGTTTTAATGAATCTTTAATTAGATTGAAATGGGAATTCATAATTTAAATTACCAAATTTGGGAGATGATCGAGAACGGAGTATCACCAGTTTTGCTCCTAGCGATAGTTAAATCTTTATATTCGAACGGGAAATGGTAATTAAATTTACCGATAACACCGTGGTGTTAGATATGGGGTAATACCAGTTTTGCTCCATGGGATGAATAGGTTGGGATTGGGAAATTAAATAAATGATTACTTCGGTAAGGTGCGTTATTCCCGACTAGTTTGGAAAACCTTAATATGGTTTGAATGATATCCAAAGGAAGATTAAAGAATAAATTTTAAAGAATTTATCTTTGATAAAATTAATGGGAACAAATCCCTAAGAATGTGAATATTTGAATAAAAGAATATTCAGAATTGGAATGAGGCACATGTTGTGTTTTTATAACACTTGTTTTTTATATACGCGAGTTATTCGGAAAGGTCAGGTTTATACCCATTCTGAATAACTGATGCGATGATAAGTCGACGATGAAAACGATGGTTGAAGAATAGAGGTCTTCACATCGTTTGGATGATTGCTGATGTCTTGATTGGGTTGTACACCCAAGACGAGGTAATAAAAGGTGATCGTCCAAACGTACTTGGAGATCGACCGGATATGCAAGGACCTCTCTCCTGTATTGGACATATGGGATGAGGAATAAGGTGCCTCCGGTTTCGTTCAGACCCAGAATGGACTTGTAAATGGATTGTGTATCTAACATTGGATTTTATTCTGTGTTGATTGATTTCTATTAAATATATATCTGCTTGGCGGCGGAGAATTTATTCTCTTGCTTAACGCCCTTCTCCAAGACGTACGAGCTCAGAGGTTATATATCATAGATATCAATCGCGTGGCATGAATTGCCTGTGTGACATGTTGAGATGCAAATGATCAAGGCTTCTGTTGAAAAGCAGAGTCTTATGGTTGATGATCAAAGCATAGCCTTAATATAGCGCCGCTTTGTGTGTAGCGTTAATTCGCGAGCCTCACACCTCGGTATGAGTCAAAAACGGGATCGTGACTACAGGGAGTACACGGCGTTTCTTTCTATCTATGGGTGGTGTTCAGTGTTTACAAGCCCTGACATTGTTAAATTTTTTACCTATGTGGTTATTGGAATGCGGGGCGCCTCGGATATATCGGTCTCTACGGAGACGATGGATAGGTCCGATAGGACCGTGAAACGTGTGTTCAGGAATAACCAAACCTCAAACGTAATGGAGGACCGACCCTGAAGATCCAGGGGTTGCCCAAAGTGTGCAGTCCTAAGACATTTGCTAGAGTGTCTCGAAGCGGAGAGGAGCCATATTTGGCCTCGACTCATGACGAAAATCTAATTTCCAATACGTGACATTTCAGTTTTGATCGTAGAGCCTAGTATGGCGACATGATATATGGTACCCATGCCGCCTAAGACTGATGCGATTATATTTGAAGATGTTTTGACACTATACACTTATTATAGTATCAAGTGATTTGTTTTAAACGTACCAAGCATGTTTGGCTATTATAAGGGAAAATCCTACCCTCCGGTTTGCGTTGCATTGTATGATGGGACCTGGGTCTTATAATAGCTTCATTTTTCTAAAAAGCATTGCGTTGTTTATTCTTTGCACTAGTATTCTTGGGAGGAAACCTGTTCCGTGTTATACAGCGTGGTCCCTTGATATATCTGATTTTAAAGTAAAGTTTTAAATAATTGTTTTAGTTCTCACACCAGTCACATGACTGACCTGGAGTTTATTGTTTTAACCTAAACTCTGGGTGCCCTTATTTTCGACACGGGCATCTAGTAGTTGGGTTTTTGCAGATATTATATTCATATGATCCTTATTTACAGCTGAAGCGATATTCGGAAAGCTTTATATCCGTGTATTACTTTCAGTTGTGTTTTGTATTACTTTCCGCTACTATGTAATGTATTTTAATCTCTGATATTTCTCTGATGTATAATATTTATTCATACTCTGTATATTCTTGGACTTTGATGTAAATTGTTGTATTAAGCAATGAAATGTTCTTCTGTTTTTGTTCTGATTCGTCTTGTTCTCAAAGCAATCCGGGCTTTCCTTTACGGGGAAGTTCGGGGCGTTACAAAAAGACTCATCAGAGGTAGGATTAGAAATATCCTATAAAAGAATACTCATTAGAGATAGGATCAGTAGCATCCTAGAATGAGAAAATTCGTTAGAGATGCCCTAAAATGAGTTGAGAGTTACAAGTTCATAATTAACGTATTTGTGATTATATATAATCCGATCTTCGAAAATATGATTTTTAAATATATAAAAGTTATATATATATTTGAAAAGCTAATTAGCTAATTGATTTGTGATTGTGTTATGTGATTATTAGTTCAACTAAAAAAAAGAAAAATATTAAAACCAATAAAAAAATGAAAGTTGAGTGGGTTAATTAAACAACTTTCAGCTCTTTTCCTTTTCGAGGACAAAAAGTTTTTAAGTGGGGGATATAGTAACAACCCGGAATTTTGGAACCAATAAAAAAAAATTATTTTCGGAATTTTAACGGATTTTAAAACTTGAAAATGATTTATTTTAAATAATAACAATGAAAAGTTTATTTAAATTGAACTTAGAATGAATATATTTATTTTAACTTTAAAAGGAATTAGAAACAGCGCGACAATTTGAAATTTTGAATTTGAACTTTGACTGAATGTACATGATGCAAAATAAATCGGATTTTAGTAAAACCAAAAATATTAGAATCTGTTTAAGAATATCTTTCCAACGAATCCGAAAAATTCAAATTTCATTGCGGGAATAGAAAGTTATGGCCAATTAAATATTCAAAATAGTCGCTATGGAATTTATATATATTTTTTAATATTAAAAATAACCATTTTGCAAACGACGTCCGTTTTCGATGAAACCACTTTGGTTGGATCCGGAATGTCAAATTATTGCTAGATTCCAATTTTCATAATTTTTGGAATTAATATGTGATCGTGGCAAAAGAAAACGTGTTTTGTCAATTTCAGTCAATTTGGATCGACCAGAAAATGGTCATTTTTCAGACAGTCTCTAAATTCAACGAAATTAATTTTGTTAGGACCATATCATCAAAATATAACTAGATATATTTTTTCTGTATTTTTTGGAGTTAGTATGTGGCCTCGGTAAATTAAAATGTACGATCAAATTAAATAATTAAATGTTTTATATTTTAATTTAAAGAAAAGTGGGCTGAAACGATCGAATGGGCTGAGGAGAGCTAGTCCATTGTGTACGAATGGGGGTATTTGGGTAGGGGCAACATTAGCTGGGCTGGATTTGGAGTTATTAAGAATTAACGGGATTTTTTTGAATTAATGAATTAAATAATAATTTATTTATAAATACCCTCAAAACTAATTCACCCTAAACCCTAATCCTAAAAGGCCACCGCCAGTTCATGTTCAATGGCCAGGGAGCTCTCTCATGTTCCCTCACCGTTCTCCTAATCTAGTTTATAAAATTCGAAATCTTTAAAACAAAAATGGATCAGCTCAACATGATCCACAAAGTGAACGGACATGATTAAATATAGTGGTCTGAATTTCGAGAAATCGAAGCCCAAAGTGTTGACTATCGCAGTGCTTTTTGCGGCGTTCTAGTGCTCCGGAATTCATGGCGTGGCTGGTGCTAGGGGAGGGTTCGAAGGGCTTCACGGTGATGGATTTGGATCGACGTCGAAGTGTCTCGAGGTGCGTCCGCTTCAAGGAGGACAGGTGCGAGTTTTTTTTGATCGAACCTGGAAGAGTATACACGATCAGGAAGAAGTCCAAGGGCCTTTGGATTCGGAAATGAACGGCTCAGATTTAATAAGGTAAATTAATATTATAAATTCTGAAATTATATTTATTTAATGATAGTGAAACCTTATAAAAAGCGTAACTTCCTCATATGATGTCAGAATTCAGATAACCAAAGTCCGTGGAACCGTAATTTCAAGCACTACAATATGGCACTGGCCGGAACAGATTTGGGGCTTTTTACAATTTTAGATGGAGTAAAATCGATGTGAGTAATTCTACTTTTTTTTATATAATAAAAATCAATTAATCATAATTAGATCTGTTGATTGTCATACCCTGTAATATTCTGCTGATTGTCATATGTGATTTGATCTGTGATTGGTGTGTTATGTAGATCTGTTCATTTGGTGATACTCTGTTATAATAAAATTGTTGAAAACATATAGATCATTTTTGTTGTAATAAAATGAGTGAAACAAAAATATATAATTTTTGTTTAAATAGAATTGTCAAAATAAAAATGAACAATTTTGTTGAAATAAAATAATCAAAACAAAAATGACATTTTTGTAAAGTAGATTTGTGTCAAAGGCACAAATTACATTTTTTTCAACAAAACAAAAATGAAAGAACAAACTTTGTCATTTTGTTGAATTAGAATTTTCAACAAAAATGAAATATCGATTTTTAACATATTTGTTAATTAGAATTGTGTTTATCATTTTTGTTAATTAGATTAGTTAAATCAAAAATTAACATATTTGTTAATTAGAATTGTGTTTAACAAAAATTATCATTTTTGTTAATTAGATTAGTTCAATCACAAATTAACATGTTTGTTAATTAGAATTGTGTTTAACAAAAATTATCATTTTTGTTAATTAGATTAGTTAAATCAAAAATTAACATATTTGTTAATTAGAATTGTGTTTAACAAAAATTATCATTTTTGTTAATTAGATTAGTTAAATCATAAATTAACATATTTGTTAATTAGAATTGTGTTTAACAAAAATTATCATTTTTGTTAATTACATTATTTAAATCATAAATAACATATTTGTTAATTAGAATTTTGTTTAAAAAAAATATCATTTTTGTTAATTAGATTAGTTAAATCAAAAATTAACATATTTGTTGTAATGACCCGGATTTTTAGCGACTTTGGTTATCGACATAAACATGATGTCGATAACCAAACCATCGAAAAATCCTGGTAATTAGTGAAAGAAATTAGAGGGTGAGGAAAGATAAGATAGAAAATTAGAATAGAAGAAGAAGAAGAACACATCATCAGAGTAACACGAATCTCACAGCGGAACGAATAAATATATTTCATAACATAACTTTGAAATACAAATCTGTACTTGAATATACATATCATTGTCAAAGTACAGCACTTACAGCACAGCGGAAATAACTATAACTATATGATCTTGAAGCCTCCTGCTCCAACTCTTCAACTATATCTGTAAACTCCCGACTACTTGACTACCCGTACAAATTTAGGCACCCAAGAGTTTAGGGAAAACAACACAAAATAAACTCTGGGTCAGTCATGGGACTGGTGTGAGTAAAACAGTATAAAACAGTTCAAGCAGGTAATCAATATCTCATAAGACCACGCCGTATAATGGAACGGGTTTTTCCCTTATGAGAATCCAAATTATCTTTATATCGAAAACCTTTTGATATTATATTAATGTCTATCAACCACAGTATATATATAATCATCTAGCAGAAACGCTTTAATCTCACATTCTACATATATAGTATACAATCAAAACCGCAAGCACGTATTGGGTAATGGATTTCCAACTATGACAAGGTATGGAACCACCTTTCGCTCGTGTACCTCTAGAGAGGAATACACTGGGTTCAACAAGAACATCTTGCAACCCGGCCACACATGACCGACCACTCATTTCGCTTGAGCGTATCGAATGTATATCACCAACGGCTGGGATCAGCAACCGTTTCCCGAATGGGACAGCATCAACAATAGATTTTTAGAAGTAAATGAAACTCTAGATCAGGTGATTATACACCCTACTTCGGTGTGACCGACTTAGCCATGCTGCCTGCCCGATTTCTGTCATTTACCGGATGATGAGGCTAGAAGCTACGCTTTATCATCACATCAGATTCACTTTGAATGTCACATCATCAAATCCATCAAATCACCGATTGACGTCATCAACCATACATTATATGTTAGCTAAAAGAAGTTTCCTTCTCCGCTTCCACTCTTGGTACGGTTGGAGAAATCAATATACGTGATCGTCCGGAAATACTCTGTTAGACATCCGTCCATACAAGTCATCCAGGAACAGGATGAACCGAAGGCACTATTCTGTAAATAGGATAGCCCTTGCATAACTCTGTCTTCAATTTCCTTTGGCATATATGATTCGCAACGCTTATGCCAATACAGAGTGGTTCTTTGGATAATAATCCAACCGGTCTCTCCATATTAACAACGTTAAAATGGTCAAAACTTCGATAGTCTGTGATTTAACTATCGAATAAAACAAGTAAGCAAACAACGATATTATTTCCCAATGGAAAATTATATCGATCAAACATCATTCAACATTCATCTCCTTAGTTCATTTCTCATCTCCTGTTTCCCTATATTCAACATTTCTTATTTTCTAAATTTAGAAAATATACGTTATTAACAATGGAAAACATTTCCATTTCTCGTTTCCTTTATTAGAAAACATTTATGGTTTCTTCCTTGGAAAACGTTTCCAAAGCTTCTTCATTGGACTTAGACAGATGTTTAAACAAAACATCGCTATGCCAACTCAAACCATTTCCTTTATTGCCGAACCTTAACTATTCCTTAGTTAAAAACGAAGCCAATCAAGTTGGGGTAGAACTACCTCTCAGACCTTAAATGAACAACATTTCTAACTTTGAAATAGGCAAAGTTCACTTTATATTCCTTTTACTAACTTCCTTACTTAATCCTCCTTCGAATAGCTATATTCGATTTACTCTTTTTGATTTACTCTATTCACTTAACCCCTTTCGAATAAACTATATTCGATTTACTAACTTTATTCGAATAAACTATATTCTATTTACTCCTTTTACTTTAACCCTAATCGATTTAACTAACATCGTTTAACTCCTTTTCTTGACTCTAATCGATTAACTAACATCGATTAACTCCTTTTACTTTCTATTCGAATAAACTATATTCGATTAACTCATTTTACTTTCTATTCGAATAACCATATTCGATTAACTCATTTTACTTTCTATTCGAATAACTATATTCGATTAACTCATTTTACTTTCTCTATTCGAATAACTATATTCGATTAACTCATTTTCTTTCTTCGAATAAACTATATTCGATTAACCCCTTTTACTTTAACTCTAATCGATTAACTAACATCGATTAACTCCTTTTAACTTTAACTCTAATCGATTAACTAACATCGATTAACTAACATCGATTAACTCCTTTTACTTTAACTCTAATCGATTAAACTAACGTCGATTAACTCCTTTTACTTTAACTCTAATCGATTAAACTAACATCGATTAACTCCTTTTATTTTAACTCTAATCGAATAAACTAACATCGATTAACTCCTTTTAACTTTATCACTAATCGATTAAACTAACATCGATTAGCTCCTTTATTCTATCCGAATAAACTACTCATTTATAAAGATTTACTTTTAGTAACAGTTCTTCACTTTACCAATGATTTCCCTTTTATAAAACTCTATTCGTTTAAAAACATTTTTCCTTTTTATTTATTTTCGAAATATTTCCTTTTATAAAATCTGTTGATTTTATAAAAATCCTTTTTTTTTTCAATATACATTGAAATCATTATTTTTACATCCCAGGGTCTTTTATGATATTTAAAATATCGAATAAAAATGATCAACATCATTCCAACACCCATAATCCATAACAGATTATATAACACATCATATATCACAATATATGAAAACAGAAAAATAAATGTTGAGGAATCAGTTGGATTCCTCCAACCTGTTTCCCTGCATCACAGATGTTAAACAATATAGATAACATCACTTTCAGTTCTATATGATATATTCTGTTAAACAGAATCAATATAGAAATTCAACTAACTGACTAGCAGTTCAATCAAACAGTCAACACACAGTCAATCAGCCAACATCTAACAGTTCTAAAAATACAACATGAAATTATAAACTGTCCAGAGTTAGTGAGATTTACTCACTTTGGCAGTTCATCGTTAAAGAACGATAAACTGTTATTTGATTTGAATCAAACAGATTATTTCGCCATAAATTCATACGAGACCCAATCCACTTCCAGTCAGCTTCATTGTGAAGCTCTCATCCATACGGTCCCAACAAAACTTACGGTTCGTGATTCTGATTAAGTATGATCAAGATATTGCGTTAACAATTTTCGAACCTTATTTAATTTAAAAATAACTTAAATTAAAAACTTCAAATGGGCTTTACCCTCTTTGTTTCGGCCCATCATCCCTCGTTAATACCCAACCCGACCTCACACTTCTTCCTGAACAGCAAACACGACCTGGAGTTGTCAAACAACACTACCCTTTTATTGAACATATAACTTTGAATACTCTTCATTAAGCTAAATAGGATTTTAAATAATTGGGCTTACATTACAATATCGGCCCACCCATTTATAAATGACCCGCTGTACTTGGTCCTTCTTCCTCAAAACCGACTGTTCCTCCCAGTACCAATTCGAACACCATCTTCGGATCTTTGAATCCCACTCCCTATCTCGTTTCTCCACCGTTCTTCAATTCATTTCCATCGTGACACTCCTCTACTCGAGCTCAATCACCTCATCCCCTCGTTACTCAACTCGACGCCACCCTGACAGATCCGTCGAACACATAACTCCAGGAACCCCTGAATCCCATCGACATTGTAAATCACCGAACTCTACAAAATTTGGTGTGCAGATTCTATTCTCCATCCCGAGTTCGAATACCTACTTTAATCGAGCTCAAACCCCAAGGATTCAAAGAAAACCGGAACCCTACTCGCGCTGGAAAGACTGGAGTACCCAACAGCGACATCGAACGGATTGAAAAGGGTATAGATTAGGAGAAAAACCCTTGGTGAATTCGACTGTATACGTTTGGGGATTTATAGCATTTTATTGGATTTGAATTGATTTTTCTTTTGGGAAATTTCTTACTGTAAAGAGCTTATGCGGTCCTATATAGTTGTTGCGGTGGTTGGTAGGAAATGTGGTCGGAAATGATGTGTGTGTGCCCTCCCATATGATCAGAGAATGAAGTGGGATATATTTTTCTTTTTATTTTATTTATTCTAGTGATTTTATTCTCGTTTCTGGTCTTTAAAAATCGCTGTGACCACATACGATACCCAAAAATCACTAAACTGGATATGCACCTTCAGTTCGACATTACGGTCCCAACGAAACTGGTTTCGTCGAATTCCGACTCCGTATGGTCACACAGTGTATTTTTAACTGTCAAAATACTGACTGTTTTCCACTCAAAAAATCCATACGGCCACACAGTGACTCTAAAAATCACGAAACTGGAAATCTAACAACTATTTGACATTGCGGATCCAACAAAACTAGTTTCGCCGAATTCCGACTTCGTTTGCAAAAATGGCTATTTTTAAAGCTCTAAATAGCCTATTTAAATATATAAATATATTTAAATATAATTAAATTAAATATTTAAAATTAAATATTATCGTCTATATTCACAGTGGCATACCACACAGGTCTAGAATATTCCTGTATGTATTTACAACTCGATATTCACTTCTGGGTCAACCCGATATTTGATTTATATTGAAATCCCTTTTAAAAATCTAAATAATTCCTTTATAAATTATAAAGGAATTCCACAGCGACTTTTCTAAAATTTGATTTGGACATACATCAAAATCTACACGACGAAATCCCGATTTTTCTCTTCCACTAGAAAGATATACTCCACCAGCTCCATACGTTTCTTGTTTCACAGAAATCCGGTTTAAAACGAATCCTGTACATTCAGTTGAAGTTCGAATCGCCAATTTACGAACTGCAGCGCCATTTCGTGCTCGATTTTAATTATATTATAATTCTACGTTCAAACTGTCGTTCAAATAATATATTCGTTATTCTAATTCAATTTTAAACTGAATTAAATATCACAGATGATCCAGTTCACACCATATCGCCTTTTTTAGCCCATTCTGATTATTTCAAAATTAAATATTTTATTTAATTTATTATTTTAATTAAATATTCACCATTATTTAATTCCATGACCATTAAATTCACTATACCACCATTGATATAAATAAATAAATTAATTATAATACCTCTGCCAATGCGGGTTATTACAATCTTCCCTACTTAAAATAATTTCGTCCTCGAAATTGCTAAAAGGTAGGGGACGACCCTATCGACTGATTAGAACATATTTGTTCACTTCTTAACTTCAGTTTCAACTGAACCAATTTAATTTCAATTAAATATTAATTAATTCTTATCAATGAAAATTTTCGAAAATTCTGAAAATTTTCTAACGCCTTAACCTTTCGAAAATTTCGCCAGCACCTCCTCTATACTGGTCAATCGGTCAAACTCCAACTCGCCTCTCTGGGCCTTCTCCAACCCAAAAGAAAATCAAACAGCCAAGCGGCTTGCCAATTCGGCTCATAAATCTTATATCCAATAGAAATATAAACTTGTACCTTTTGTCGGCATATCATTATATCCTTTCCACCTGTTATCACTTCAGCGGATATAAGGATCATCCCAATCAAATTCCAATCTACCTTTATCCGCAACACAACCATTCGCTTATCCGAGCCAAATATCATTTCAACTCGAGTTTCTTCTCGATTCCGAACTCTTAACTTGATTATCACATTACACTTCAATTTTGAATCTCACAATCCAATTTGTCTTGATATCATTCTAATTCAACCTCAGTTACCACTTTACTGGCTTTACTTCTAATTCAAATTTGCTTTCACAAATTTCTATTAAATTTGTTTTTAATTCAAACAGTCTTTCCCTGGGAGTTTTCAAATAGTTTACTCTTTTCAAAAATCAAATTTTCCTTTTTGAAATTCAACTAAGCCCTTAATCAATATTCCATTAGTTAAATCACTCCTCTATTTCTTTATCAATATTTGTTAACCAAATATTTTCAATAACCATATTGGCCTTTTATGTTATTTAGAGAACATTTCCGAATATCGCCTTCCTTTATTTTCTAAACCTTAGAAAATATATGCTATTTATAATTGGAAAATATTCCAATTACTTATCTCTTTTTCGATCTCGTTTATTTCTATACTTAGGAAATATTTTTTTATTATATTTCCAATCTCACATTTCATTGGGTTAAAACGGATGTTGTGTAAAACATCATTACGACAACTCAAATACTATATTCAACTAACTCTTATTCAACATTGATCTTCGAGCCTGAAATCTTACTGTTTATTGGTTAATAATGAAATCAATCAAGTTGGGGTATAACTACCTCTCAGACCTTGACTGAATAACATTTATAACGTCAAAACAGTTATGACTACTTATTCGAATAATCAATATCATACAACTACTGATTCACTTTTAAACACGTATATGCTTCCTCTTTCTATTATTACTAGATTTTATTCTTATCCTTCCTTTTTGATTTTACTATTCTATTTCTAAGTTCGTTTCCTTGTCGACTTCTATATATATATCGATACGTTGATTTTCTAACTATCAAATTATCTTAAAAATATTCTAACTCCTTAAATTCCCGGAAAAATTCGCCATAACCTCCTTTGTATCGGGAGCTTCGGGATATTTCAAATAGCCTCCCATGGCCCTCACCAATCCAAAAGAAAAAGAAAAAGCCAAGCGGCTAGCCGATACGGCGCATAAAATCTCATATATGAATTAAATACATACCTTTTTGTCGGGCATTCTATTTATATACCTTCATACCTTATCCATACCTATCTCATGTATATTTAACCTGCTCGATCTATTTTAACTATACCTGATCGTTTTAACTCAATTCGTTAATTGATTTATTAATTAACTCTTTAGTCTATTTCACTTTTACATTTGAACATGACATGTTAAATATATTTTAACTTGCTTATTAACTAATCAAATTTTACTTTTTCAAACTCAGGTTTCATATTCGATTTCGAATATAAATTTACCAGTCCTCTTTACTTATCTAAAGTTCAACTTCAATTCAAGAACTTCAATTCAAGATCCATTTACTAATGGCTAACTAACTGGTTTACCTATTTCACCTTTTTATTTGAATATACATGTCCAAATATAAGTTTAACTTGTTTATCAACTAATCGAATTCCATTTCAATTCTATTTGAATTTCCTATACTCAAATTCCATTTCAATTCTCTTATTCAAATTCTATATTTGAACTTCCTTTATTCAAATTCCTTTTCAAACTTTCTTTATTCATTCTTTACATAAGTCTCGATTTCAATTCCTTTTGAAATCAATATTTCTACCTTTGGAAAATAGGTTTCCCTTTCAATTTCACACTTGTATCTTTATTTCTGAATTATCCAATGATAATTCTTTTCACTTCATTTATAAACTTCGTTTATAAAAGAACTATTTATAAACTTCGTTTATAAAGGAACTTCTTGTTTTATTTCTTTAAAACAAGTTAATATTTCAAATCTATTTAAAAATTCAAATTCTATTATCCAAATTCTATATTTTAAATCCCATTTTGAAATTCAACATACTTGCCTTTCCAAAAACAAATTCAAAATAGTACTCTGGTAGTAATTCGTCACTTACAACTCGAAAATGGATACTGATGATGCAGCTGACATCATCAGAATCTATTTTCTAGCGATCGAAGTGAGTTCAATACTATAAAACCATTTCTAAACATTCCACTTTGAAATTCATTTCAAAATATAATTCACACTGCTTGTAAAATAATTTAAAATCTCCCAGGATCTTAAATTTTCCTTATTTTTAATCCCAATACATTTACAAACACTTATCCAATTCTCCGGAGTTTTAACTTCAGTTTCTGGTTTAAATTTCAGATTTAACTCATCTGATTTCACGTATTTCACTTATATGAATTCTGATTGGTTATTTACATAACCATTTAATTTATAATATTACTCGATTATAATAACAATCAATATATCCAATATATTATAATTTTGATATATATATTTTCTCTATATCAAGATATACCTTAGGTAAACTTATTTTAATTCACCCTCTTTTCAAAACATATCGTGTCGACCCATCGTATTCGAGTGTTTAGTAACTCCTACCGATACAGTGGATCAAACTGATCGACCAGAATTCATAAACGATTCAACCAATGAATCTCCATAATATAAAACAAATTTTTATATCAATAACAAATACGCTCACTCGTATATATACACTCAATCTCAGTCTAGGGTATTACTAACCCTATCTCTACCGAGTCACGCCACAGAGCCAAGTAATTCTTAACTTAAGCTCTGATACAAACTGTAATGAGCCGGATTTTTAGCGACTTTGGTTATCGACATAAACACGATGTCGATAACCAAACCATCGAAAAATCCTGGTAATCAGTGAAAGAAATTAGAGGGTGAGGAAAGATAAGATAAAAAATTAGAATAGAAGAAGAAGAAGAACACAACATCAGAGTAACACGAATCTCACAGCGGAACGAATAAATATATTTCATAACATAACTTTGAAATACAAATCTGTACTTGAATATACATATCATTGTCAAAGTACAACACTTACAACACAGCGGAAATAACTATAGCTATATGATCCTGAAGCCTCCTGCTCCAACTCTTTAACTATATCTGTAAAATCCCGACTACTTGACTGCCCGTACAAATTTAGGCACCCAAGAGTTTAGGGGAAACAACACAAAATAAACTCCAGGTCAGTCATGGGACTGGTGTGAGTAAAACAGTTTAAAACAGTTCAAGCAGGTAATCGATATCTCATAAGACCACGCCGTATAACGGAACGGGTTTTTCCCTTATGAGAATCCAAATTATCTTTATATCAAAAACTTTTTGATATTATATTAATGTCTATCAACCACAGTATATATATAATCATCTAGCAGAAACGCTTTCATCTCACGTTCTACATATATAGTATACAATCAAAACTGCAAGCACGTATTGGGTAATGGATTTCCAACTATGACAAGGTATGGAACCACCTTTCGCTCGTGTACCTCTAGAGAGGAATACACTGGGTTCAACAAGAACATCTTGCAACCCGGCCACACATGGCTAACCACTCATTTCGCTTGAGCGTATCGAATGTATATCACCAACGGCTGGGATCAGCAACCGTTTCCCGAATGGGACAACATCAACAATAGATTTTTAGAAGTAAATGAAACTCTAGATCAGGTGATTATACACCCAACTTCGGTGCGACCGACATAGCCATGCTGCCTGCCCAATTTCTGTCATTTACCGGATGATGAGGCTAGAAGCTACGCTTTATCATCACATCAGATTCACTTTGAATGTCACATCATCAAATCCATCAAATCACAGATTGACGTCCACAACCATACATTATATGTTAGCTAAAAGAAGTTTCCTTCTCCGCTTCCACTCTTGGTACGGTTGGAGAAATCAATATACGTGATCGTCTGGAAATACTCTGTCAGACATTCGTCCATACAAGTCATCCAGGAACAGGATGAACCGAAGGCACTATTCTGTAAACAGGATAGCCCTTGCATAACTCTGTCTTCAATTTCCTTTGGCATATATGATTCGCAACGTTTATGCCAATACAGAGTGGTTCTTTGGATAATAATCCAACCGGTCTCTCCATATTAAAAACGTTAAAATGGTCAAAACTTCGATAGTCTATGATTTAACTATCGAATAAAACAAGTGCGCAAACAATGATATTATTTCCCAATGGAAAATTATATCGATCAAACATCATTTAACATTCATCTCCTTAGTTCATTTTTCATCTCCTGTTTCCCTATATTCAACATTTCTTATTTTCTAAATTTAGAAAATATACGTTATTAACAATGGAAAACATTTCCATTTCTCGTTTTCTTTATTATAAAACATTTCTGGTTTCTTCCTTGGAAAACGTTTCCAAAGCTTCTTCATTGGACTTAGACAGATGTTTAAACAAAACATCGCTATGCCAACTCAAACCATTTCCTTTACTGCCGAACCTTAACTATTCCTTAGTTAAAAACGAAGCCAATCAAGTTGGGGTAGAACTACCTCTCAGACCTTAACTGAACAACATTTCTAACTTTGAAATAGGCAAAGTTCACTTTATATTCCTTTTACTAACTTCCTTACTTAACCCTCCTTCGAATAGCTATGTTCGATTTACTCTTTTTGATTTACTCTATTCACTTAACCCCTTTCGAATAAACTATATTCGATTTACTAACTTTATTCGAATAAACTATATTCTATTTACTCCTTTTACTTTAACACTAATCGATTTAACTAACATCATTTAACTCCTTTTCTTGACTCTAATCGATTAACTAACATCGATTAACTCCTTTTACTTTCTATTCGAATAAACTATATTCGGTTAACTCATTTTACTTTCTCTATTCGAATAACTATATTCGATTAACTCATTTTCTTTCTTCGAATAAACTATATCCGATTAACCCCTTTTACTTTAACTCTAATCGATTAACTAACATCGATTAACTCCTTTTAACTTTAACTCTAATCGATTAACTAACATCGATTAACTAACATCGATTAACTCCTTTTACTTTAACTCTAATCGATTAAACTAACGTCGATTAACTCCTTTTACTTTAACTCTAATCGATTAAACTAACATCGATTAACTCCTTTTACTTTTACTCTAATCGATTAAACTAACATCGATTAACTCCTTTTAACTTTAACACTAATCGATTAAACTAACATCGATTAGCTCCTTTATTCTATCCGAATAAACTACTCATTTATAAAGATTTACTTTTAGTAACAGTTCTTCACTTTACCAATGATTTCCCTTTTATAAAACTCTATTCGTTTAAAAACATTTTTCCTTTTTATTTATTTTCGAAATATTTCCTTTTATAAAATCTGTCGATTTTATAAAAATCCTTTTTTTTTCAATATACATTAAAATCATTATTTTTACATCCCAGGGTCTTTTATGATATTTAAAATATCGAATAAAAATGATCAACATCATTCCAACACCCATAATCCATAACAGATTATATAACACATCATATATCACAATATATGAAAACAGAAAAATAAATGTTGAGGAATCAGTTGGATTCCTCCAACCTGTTTCCCTGCATCACAGATGTTAAACAATATAGATAACATCACTTTCAGTTCTATATGATATATTCTGTTAAACAGAATCAATATAGAAATTCAACTAACTGACTAGCAGTTCAATCAAACAGTCAACACACAGTCAATCAGCCAACATCTAACAGTTCTAAAAATACAACATGAAATTATAAACTGTCCAGAGTTAGTGAGATTTACTCACTTTGGCAGTTCATCGTTAAAGAACGATAAACTGTTATTTGATTTGAATCAAACAGATTATTTCGCCATAAATTCATACGAGCCCCAATCCACTTCCAGTCAGCTTCATTGTGAAGCTCTCATCCATACGGTCCCAACAAAACTTACGGTTCGTGATTCTGATTAAGTATGATCAAGATATTGCGTTAACAATTTTCGAACCTTATTTAATTTAAAAATAACTTAAATTAAAAACTTCAAATGGGCTTTACCCTCTTTGTTTCGGCCCATCATCCCTCGTTAATACCCAACCCGACCTCACACTTCTTCCTGAACAGCAAACACGGCCTGGAGTTGTCTAACACCACTACCCTTTTATTGAACATATAACTTTGAATACTCTTCATTAAGCTAAATAGGATTTTAAATAATTGGGCTTACATTACAATATCGGCCCACCCATTTATAAATGACCCGCTGTACTTGGTCCTTCTTCCTCAAAACCGACTGTTCCTCCCAGTACCAATTCGAACACCATCTTCGGATCTTTGAATCCCACTCCCTATCTCGTTTCTCCACCGTTCTTCAATTCATTTCCATCGTGACACTCCTCTACTCGAGCTCAATCACCTCATCCTCTCGTTACTCAACTCGACGCCACCCTGACAGATCCGTCGAACACATAACTCCAAGAACCCCTGAATCCCATCGACATTGTAAATCACCGAACTCTACAAAATTTGGTGTGCAGATTCTATTCTCCATCCCGAGTTCGAATACCTACTTTAATCGAGCTCAAACCCCAAGGATTCAAAGAAAACCGGAACCCTACTCGCGCTGGAAAGACTGGAGTACCCAACAGCGACATCGAACGGGTTGAAATTGGTATAGATTAGGAGAAAAACCCTTGGTGAATTCGACTGTATACGTTTGGGGATTTATAGCATTTTATTGGATTTGAATTGATTTTTCTTTTGGGAAATTTCTTACTGTAAAGAGCTTATGCGGTCCTATATAGTTGTTGCGGTGGTTGGTAGGATATGTGGTCGGAAATGATGTGTGTGTGGCCTCCCATATGATCAGAGAATGAAGTGGGATATATTTTTCTTTTTATTTTATTTATTCTAGTGATTTGATTCTCGTTTCTGGTCTTTAAAAATCCCTGTGACCACATACGATACCCAAAAATCACCAAACTGGACATGCACCTTCAGTTCGACATTACGGTCCCAACGAAACTGGTTTCGTCGAATTCCGACTCTGTATGGTCACACAGTGTATTTTTAACTGTCAAAATACTGACTGTTTTCCACTCTAAAAATCCGTACGGCCACACAGTGACTCTAAAAATCACGAAACTGGAAATCTAACAACTATTTGACATTGCGGATCCAACAAAACTAGTTTCGTCGAATTCCGACTTCGTTTGCAAAAATGGCTATTTTTAAAGCTCTAAATAGCCTATTTAAATATATAAATATTTTTAAATATAATTAAATTAATTATTTAAAATTAAATATTATCGTCTATATTCACAGTGGCATACCACACAGCTCTAGAATATTCCTGTATGTATTTACAACTTGATATTCACTTCTGGGTCAACCCGATATTTGATTTATATTGAAATCCCTTTTAAAAATCTAAATAATTCCTTTATAAATTATAAAGGAATTCCACAGCGACTTTTCTAAAATTTTATTTGGACATACATCAAAATCTACACGATGAAATCCCGATTTTTCTCTTCCACTAGAAAGATATACTCCACCAGCTCCATACGTTTCTTGTTTCACAGAAATCTGTTTTAAAACGAATCTTGTACATTCAGTTGAAGTTTGAATCGCCAATTTACGAACTGCAGCGCCATTTCGTGCTCGATTTTAATTATATTATAATTCTACGTTCAAACTGTCGTTCAAATAATATATTCGTTATTCTAATTCAATTTCAAACTGAATTAAATATCACAGATGTTCCAGTTCACACCATATCGCCTTTTTTAGCCCATTCTGATTATTTCAAAATTAAATATTTTATTTAATTTATTATTTTAATTAAATATTCACCATTATTTAATTCCACGACCATTAAATTCACTATACCACCATTGATATAATTAAATAAATTAATTATAATACCTCTGCCAATGCGGGTCATTACATTTGTTAATTAGAATTGTGTTTAACAAAAATTATCATTTTTGTTAGTTATATTAGTTAAATCAATAATTAACATATTTGTTAATTCGAATTGTGTTTAACAAAAAATATCATATTTGTTAATTAGATTAGTTGGATCAAAAATTAACATATTTGTTAATTAGAATTGTGTTTAAAAATATCATCATTTTGGTCAAATTAGAATAATGGAATTAAAATTATCATTTTGTCAAAATATAATTATTGGATCAAAATCGATATTTTTGTCAAAATATAATTGTTGAATTAAATTTGTCATTTTTGTCAAATCAAAATAGTTGAAATAAAAAGGACATTTTGTTGTAATAAAATAGTTGAAATAAAAAGGATATTTTGTTGTAACAAAATAGTTGAAATAAAAAGGACATTTTGTTGTAAGAATATAGTGAAAAAAAAAATCATTTTTATAATTGAAACAAAAATGAACCTTTTGTCAAAGTAGATTAGTTGAATCAAATTATATATATTTTTGTCAAATTAGTTTAGTTAAAGCAAAATGTACATTTTTGTCAAAACATATTAGTTGAAACAAAATGTACATTTTTGTCAAAGCTTATTAGTTGAAACAAAATGTACATTTTTGTCAAAATATATTAGTTGAAACAAAGATTTACATTTTGTCAAAATATGATGGTTGAAAACAAAAATTACATTTTGGTTAAATAGATTTGAGTTATAACAAAAATTGCATTTTTGTTAAATAGATTAGAGTTATGACTAAAAATAATATTTTGGTTAAATAGATTTGTTTTTGAGCAAAAATATTAATTTTGTTGAACTAGATTTGTCAACAAAAATGTATAATCACTTTTAAGTCATTTTTGTTGAACTAGAATTGTGAACAAAAATGAATAATCACTTTTAAGTCATTTTTGTTGAACTAGAATTGCCAACAAAAATGAAATTATCTGTTGTATTCATTTTATTAAACTAAAATTGTTAACAAAATGAAATTATCTCTTGTAATCATTTTGTCAAATTAGGATTAACAACATAAATGCCACCATCACTTATATGCATTTTGTTAAATTAGAATTGTTAACAAAATGAAATCATCACTTTTTAATCATTTTGTTAAACTAGAACTGTTAACAAAATGTAATCATCACTTTTATTCATTTTGATAAACTAAAATTGTTAATGAAATGTAATTGTCACTTTTAATCATTTTGTTGAAATGGAATTATCAACAAAAATGAAAATATCATTTTAATCATTTGGCTGAAATAGAATTGTGAACAAAATAGAAATTCATCATTTATATTTGAGTTGAAATAGAAATTGTAAAAAAACAAAATTATCATTTTTATTTGTTATGTTGAATAGAAAAATGTATGCAAAATAAAATATTCTTTTATTTGTCATTAGAATACATAGAAGAATGTATGCAAATGAAATATTCTTTTATTTGTCATTAGAATACGTAGGAAAATGTATGTAAATAAATATGTCATCTATGTTAGAAAGCATATTTTGGAAACCAAAATATGTCATTTAGTTAGAAAACACATTTTGTGAATAAATATGTCATTTAGATAATAATATGTTTTTGTTTAATAAAAATATCACTTTTATTTGTTTTGTTGAATTAGAATTGTCGACAAAACAAAAAATCACTTTTATTTGTTTTGTTGAATTAGAATAGACGACAAAACAAAAATATCACCGTTTTTTGTTTTGTTGAATTAGACATGTAAAACATGTCATGTAGACAAAATTATCTTTTATTTTGTTGCTAGAATTGTAAACATGTCATGTAGACAAAATTATCTTTTATTTTGTCGCTAGAATTATAAACATGTCATGTAGACAAAATTATCTTTTTATTTTATCACTAGAATTATAAAACGTACAGTAGAATTTGTATGTAAGTTGAAGAATCATTTTTATTGTCACAACTTACATTAGAATTTGTATGTTAATTAAAGTATCATTTTTATAGTCACAACATACATCAGAATTTGTATGCTAATTAAAGGATAAATTTTATTTCAAAACATTCATTGAAACTACATACAAATAAAATATTTCTTTTTATTCGTTAAAGTTAAAAATAGAAATAAAAATAAAAATTATCTTTTTATTTGTCATTAGTTAAATTGTCATGTAAATAAAATATATTTTATTTGACAGTACGGACATGTAGATGTGTTGTGCCAATAAAACATTCTTATATTTGGCGAATAAACACGTTAGTGGAATCGTCGAATGGTTTATATTTATATATAATTATATATATATATATAAATTAAACGAATCGCGCATGGTAGTTCGCGTTTCGGAATCGTGACTTTAAACGATTATACCGAAAGATCCGACCATCAGATTTTCCCAAAACTGGAACCATTAAGACCGCTTTGGGAAGATCTTTCCAATGATATAGATTTTGTTAAAATCCAACGGTTAGATTTCGAGATATGTGTAAATCAATCTTTGATGAAAACAACGCCAGGGCTGCCTACAAACCCGAGGCGTCGTTAAATTTAATTGAGCTATTTTTATATAAATAAAAATAGCGATAAATCGTTATAAAATAATATTAACGATATAAAATGGTTTAATATATATATATATATATATGCGAGAATTATTTTAAAAGACTGAGTTCAATCTCATTTCAAATAATTATACGACGATTTAAATCGAAGATATTGAAGACGGTGATTGAAGACCGACGATCTTCACATCGAATGGACAGCTACTGATGCCCAGCACTGGGTCGCTCCTAGGAAAGGGTTAAAGTGGTAGTTGTTCGGACGTACTTGTTGATCGTCCGGATAAGCGAGCACCTCTCTTCCGTATTGGACATATGGGACGAGGAATAAGGTGCCTCCGGTTTCGTTCAGACCCAGAACGGACTTGTAAATGGATGTGTGTGTGACATTGAATTTCATTCCATGTAAATTGATTTCTATTTAATAAATATCTATTGGTGGACGAGAATTTATTCTCTTGCTTAACACCCTTTTCTGAGATGCACGAGCTCAGAGGGTATATACTGGTAGTTATTGATCGCATGGCGTGAATTGTCAATGTGGCATGCCAAAATGCAAATGATCGAGGCTTTTGTTGAAAAGCAGAGCCTTGTGGTTGATGATCAAAGCACGACCTATTTAAACGTAGCTTTGTGTATAGCGTTACTACGCGAGCCTCACACCCCGCAAGAGTTAGAAACAGGACAAGGGACCCAAGGAGTGCATCTGTTTCTTTCAAGTTAGAAGTGGTATCTGGGTTTTGCAAGACCTGACATTTTACTTATGTGGATGATGGAATGAGGTGCCTTGGTTATATTGGTCGATAATGACCAATTTATAGGTTCAACAGAACCGGGAAACGTGTGTTCATGCATAACTAATCCACTAAAGTATTTGTGGACCGGCCTTGGAGGATCCAAGGGCTCGCCAGCGTCCGAGTCCTGAGACATTTGCTAGAGTGTCTCGAATCGGAAAGGGATCATCCCTAGCCTTGACTCATGATGGAAACCCAACTTCCAATATGACATTATGGTTTTGATTGTAAACCTACATATGGCGATAGAGTAGGATGAGGTACTGTACCGTCTAGGATTGATACATTTACTTTGAAGTATTTTGAAATTGATTTGACACTAATAATAATATTAAAATATTATTTTTTTGGTATCAAGCATATTTGATCGTTATAAGGTAAAACTCTATCCTCCGGTTTGCATTGCATTGTGTGATGGGACTTGAGTCTTATAATGATTTCATTTTTCTAAAAAGCATTGCATTGTTTTGAATAAAAATTTATTTAATTTATGCACTGGCAATCCAATGGAGTAAACCCATCCCACGTTAGCGGCGTGGTCCTATGATTAGCCATATTGTTAGATAAGTTAGGAAAGATTTCTCATACCAGTCCCATGACTGACTCGTAGTTTGTTTCACTTTGCAAACTCTGGTGCCCTCTTTTCCACATGGGCAGTCGAGTAACTTATTTTGCAGGTATATTGATCAGAATTCTGGATCGAAGCTTAAAGCTATGTCCAGAGCATTGACAGTCTTCCGCTGCATTGTATTAAATTCATTGTAAATTATCTTCCGCTGTTGTATTATTATATCGATGTACTCTGATATTATGTACTCTGATGTAACATTATTATAATGTTTATAAAAGTCTTCTGTTATCTGTTCTGATGTGTTGTATTCCCAGAGTTAGTGCAATCGAGGATTTCCAACTTTTGGATCAGACTTGTGTGGTTTATGGTCCTTCAAAGGGCGGGCATTTTCGTGTCATTACAATTCTTCTACTAAATACGCAACATCTACACACCAAATCAACATTCTGCCTTCAGCAATCGAGTATTACTCAATGTGCTCTGTTTATTGATCGGCGGTGATGGGGCCTAGAGGTCTGGTGTGGCCGGAAATCAGTCCAGAACAGTGACCGGTTCGGAGTCAACTGCAGGAGGAGTAAGGCACCAAAATGATCGAGATTCTTGACATCGATGAAGGAAGTTCAGGCACGCGGTCCAGTCTGTTTGACCGAGGACCGATGCACTGTCGATGGTGGATTTTGGTTCCTTGTGTGGTGATGCTGTGATGGGTTAAAAGGGCTACATAAAGTATCAGAGATGGGGAAATCTTCGGTCAGACCTGATGCTTGAACAGAGGAGTATCGACCTTATGTATTTACGAAGTAATTAGAGTGTGAAATTTTTATTAATTTAAAGTTAATTACAATTAAAGTCTGTACAATGAAACGTCCATTGGCTTGTAGGATAACAGCTAAGGCTTGCTGATGAATAAACGTAAATGGACTGTTTAATTTGGTCTAAACTTGGATTGATTAAGTTAATGATTAGAAGGGTTAATTTGTTTACTTAAAATCCTATACTTTTATGTGCAGAATCAAGAAACGAAATGACCTGGAACCCGAAAGATGAGAGAAACACGAAGTGCCTGGGAGTCTGCCGGCCGAAAGTTATATCTACAGTAATTAGTTTTAGTAAATTTAATTAACTAATTATGCAGTTAAACTTGGTTAATTAATATTATCTTAACTAATTTCGGAATCCATGCAGACCTGGAAATAAAGATGCGTGAATCAAGCACAGAACGGTAGGAAGTTTAAAACTGTCGGCCTCTTATTTTCACTGATAAAACGTAACTAGTTTTAATGTTTCTGTTAAGGAACTTTCGTTAAATCAAAATGGTATAAGCTTAAAATCGTGTTATTTAATCCGAGATGTGGACGACGGTGTTTGGTTGGGGACAAAGCCATGAAAACAACGTTGGGCGATAACGAGATTAAGGAAGCGGTTTTGGGAAGTCTATAGCAATTTCAAACAGGAAATTTAATTGATCTTCCTTCTTATGTTAGACAAGTAATTAAAATTTGATAAATTAGTAATACATAGGATTTAATTTCACTTTACTTAAAAGTTGGACTGATATTGGTCTTGTTCAGGGAACAAATGAAATCAATGGGACAAAAGAACATTGATCAACCTGAAGTGCTTTAACATATGTAATTAATTTAAACCTAATCTATTATTCAGAACTTGATTATTTAGTTAGAAACAAATAACTTAAAATGTTAATTAATTTAAGCATGGTTTAATATTATTTATAACCCATGAAATTGTAATCAGGTCTAAACAAAACTATGAAGCTTGCAAGGATGGGAACAAAGTTTTGGAAGTCCGGATAGCATGATTCAAATTTAACTAGTGGAAATTAGAAATTAATTAGAAGTTAATTACTTTAATAAAAACCATGTACTTATGTTTAGTATAACTCTCACATTATTAACAGAATTTGGCAAAACCAATTGTGTTGGGACCCCATCATCGAACTCTACACTCTGGAACAGAAATGGACGGAATTGGAATCAACTGGGATTTATAGTTGAATTAAACGACAGTTTAATTTAATTAAAATGAGCCGTTAATAACGGAATAAGATCAAGGTGAGTTAAACTCACTCAGTTTTCCCCACTTATATTTTATATAAGTTGGGTTTATTTGTTTATGTGTTATGGATGATTGTTGAATTTTATATTCATATATTGACTGAACAATTAAGTTAAACGTTCGTTTAACTTAATTAAACCAAATCGTTATTTTTAACGATTAAATCCAAGTGAAGTAGCTTACCTCAGTGGTTACGTTTATAATAATATAAATGTTATAAATAAACAATTGGATGTTTGAATTGTTCTTATCATCTTATTATTGACTGTTACATTCCAGTATTGACTAATATTATTAAACTGTTTATTTCATCTATTAGATGGAAAACGAATATTGAATGGCCATATTGAACTGAATGATTCAGATTGAAGTAACCCATTATTTTGCAGGGAATTGACAGGTTGGAGGAATCCAATAGGATTCCTCACTAATATTGATAATGTTTATCAATGTGATTTTTCGTGTTCATTTGGACGTGAAATTGATTTATATTTCATGGTTTGGTACTTCAGTGGATATTTGCCTCTTTAGTGCCATCAGTAAAAGAAATGGTTTTAAATCGATATTAAATTGATTGTGAAACGTTTTCAAAGTTACATTTATAGATTCGAAATACGGTTTTGCTCGTAAAGAAAAATATCAAAGTTTAATTTACTGGTTTTATAATTATTTAAATTATATTATATGGAGATATAAGATATTATTAAATGAATGGTTATGTAATGTCCCGAATTTTTGGTAGTTTAATATTTAAATTATTATTTTAAATATTTTATTTGGGATATTTAAGTGTTTTAATATTTAAATCGCTATTTAAACGAAGTTGAACGATACATATTCATATATAAAATAAAATGAGCTCAGAACAGCGCTGCAGTTCGTAAAATAGAGTTTTGAACTTCAACTGAATGTACAGAGCCCGTTTTAAATCAGATTTCTGTGAAACAAGAAATGTACGGAGCAAGTGAAGTATATTTTCCTAGTGAAAAAGAAGAATCGGGATTTCGTCATGTAGATTGGAAGTTATGCCCAAATCAATTTGGCAGAAAAACAGCGGCGTAATCATTTATCGACCGTAACGGATTATTGGATATAACTGCATATTGGTTTCGAATTTAGACTAGGTTCTTTTGAGGCGTAGTGATAATTTAATTTTTAGAATTTTACTGTAATTTTTAATTAATTAAATAAGAAACTTTTTATTTGGAGTATTTTACACCCTGTAATCAACATTTTGGGATTTCACAATATAAGTTAAACTACCGGTATTATTATATTTTTGGGATCGCGACACCTCACTGAACACGACTGTATTTTTATTTCAGTTTGCAACGCTCATACATGAATACATAGTGGTGTAGGTAACTTTATTTGAATGGTTAACTGGTCAAACAAACTCAAAATTCAACGAAACAAGTTTCATACGAAACCTTAGGAAGAGGTCTAGTGAAATGTCAAGGCCTCATATTTTTAGGATTTTTTCTGAAATTTTTAGGAATTAATGCTCGGTGTTTTTCATCGATATTTTCTAAAGGATTTTCGCAAACGGTGTCGGATTTCAACGAAACCTGTCCCATTGGATCCGGAATATGTTTTTATGTTAGGAATAGGTGTCTTTATCTCGATCGAAGCTCGTATAAAGTGTTTTTTTTCACGATTTCTCACTACAAAGTTCTTTGCATTATAATATTATATAAATCTATCCCATTTTTTGCTTTTCAATTGCCAATTTGTGAACACGTCCTGTAGCCTTGACTTTTCCTTGCGTCCCAAATTAAAATGCCTTGCGTCACAAATATATAACTTCCTTGCGCACCAAACAATAGACACCGTGACCCCCAAGTTTTATTTTTTTTTATCCATGCGTACCAGCTATCCTACTAACTTCTGCAAACCTATATGTACCCTAACAACTTGGTTCCCACGCATATTTTTCCCTATAAAATAACCCTCGTTGTTCCCTTTCCTTCGTCAAACAAATCCACTTTTCTCTATAAAAAGGAACAAGAAGAAGAAGGACTCTCTTCCTTGTCCAAACGCAAACCCATTCTGAAAAAAGAAAAAAAAAATGAATGAAACGCAAGTTTGGGAGGTGCATGCGGAAGTTGGCAGGAGCAGAAACATGCTGGTCTTCTTCGCCAATAAAAAGAAAAAAAATTATAAAATTCCAAGTGTTGGAAACCGAGCGAGGACAAATGGGAAGGAGCTCTACTGTTACTACACGGGTATGTTTTTATATGGGAACCATTCTAAAGAAGTAATATGTTTGAATATTTAAGGATAAGGTAGTACGTGCCATACAAATAAAGATAGCAGGTTAATATATGTGCGTAACCGCTTATCATCGCCTAAGCCAAATTTAAGGTGATCAATATTTCAATATCGGCGTGGCCGTATTGTTTACAATGAGTGTTAACTCATACCAATTGGATAGTTAGTATAATAGCCTATAACTAGAAGACTTAGTTGGCCTAGTAAACTTAATCAAATAATTATGTTTACTAATAAAAAGGAAAATTTATAAATAAATATGTTTTAGTTTAATAAAGGTGAAATTATTTTAGATGATATATCTTGGTCATATGTACAGAACTCAATGAAACAAAAGCGTTGAAACCTTATCGATGAGTACGGCACTTTGGAATTGAAACGGATAGAGTCGAAAGCAGCTGGAGGCTTTAATTTAATTAAACGCATGTTTAATTAAATCAAACCATCTTGACGACGAACGGAATCAAGGTGAGTTAAACTCACTCAGTTCTCCCTTCTTATATTTTATATAAGTCGGGTTTTATAATTGTGTGCTATGCTTGTTTATGGTTGTTGTTTGTTCGTTCGTTCGTTGTATGGGCTGAAACAGTTAAATTAAACGACGGTTTAATTTAATTGAAAACTAATCGTTATTTCTAACGATTAAAACCAATTGAGGTAACTTACCTCAGTGGTAACGTTTATAACACTATAAACGTTATAATCAAATAGTTGAATGCTTGAACTGCTGTCATTGTCCCAGTATTGACTGTTACAGTTATTATTGACCATTATTATTAAACTGTTTTATTTCATCTGTCTAGATGGAAACAAATATTGAACTGAATGGTTTGAATTGTGATAACCATTGTTTTGCAGGGAATAACAGGTTGGATAATATTGATAACATTTATCAATATGATAAAATTGTTGTTATTGAATGTGAAATTAGTGTATATTTCACGGTTTGGTACTACAGTAGCCATTTGCCTCTTTAGTACCGTCAATCAAAAGAAATGATTTGTCGAAATCAATGTTAAATGGGTTTCGAATGATTTCAAAGATATGAATACATTTTTATATGAATTCAAACTACAATTTTTATGGTAAATTTGCAAATTTTATAATTGTATAATATAGAACAAAGGGAGATGCAAGATATTATTGAATAAATGGTTAAACGATATAATTTATCGTGCTGGTTATTTAAATATTGAAATGGTTTTATAAGGGCCTTACGGTCGTAAAAGAAGTTTGAATAGATTTCAAAACATCGGAATGGAATAATTAAATTATGGATATACGAGAATTTATAAAAGAGTTAAAGAGTAATATTTTTGTAATAAATGATCGTTTTAACAAACGGTGTTTTTAAACTATACGAAATGTGATTAAATAACATTTCGTGAATAAGATTTACAAATCGGCGGATTTGGGAATAAGTAGTAATTTAAACGAGATCTGGATTTATAAATGAGATTTGGGTTTATAAATGAGATTTGAATATATAAAGGGGGATATGAGTTTTTAAATAGAATCGAGGCTGGGAACATAAGCTAAGTTAAAGATCTGAAAAACGACAACGAAAATTAATTGTCGATAAAGAATTGAAAATGAGATTTTCAAAATGAAGTTAAAGAGGTGCAAATGAAAACGATTGATAAGTTGTCGTAATTAATTTACAAAAGATTTTGTAAATGGATATTTAAAGTTGGAAATGAAATCGAGTTAGTAAATAAAGTGAGTGGTTTGTAAATGCGTTTTGTAACATTGGGCACAAATGGGATGAGCTATTTTTGACATAAGTTTTTAAAAGGATTTTCATATGATAACAAATAAGTGGTCGAGTATTATTTAAAGAGAATGTGATAAGTGAAAGTAAAATGGCTTTGAAATGAAATCTGTGATGTTGTTTCAGATGATAAGTTAAATTGTTTCGATAAATATAAGACTTTGAAAGGTATATCAATATAACAAATGTATAAAGTATTAATATGAGATTTATAAAAAAGTTTTGTTTATGTGGTTTTAAACGAATGGACATGTATTGTTGAAGTAATTTGTAACATTATAATTTTCATAAGGATTCTATTTCTAATAGAATCGAAGTTTGGTCGAGATGAAAATCAGATTTTCAAAGGAACGTATGGTTAATAAACTTCTATTTGTTCTGAAGATATGATTGTTGTTGGTCAAGGTCTGAGAGGTAAATAAAATACCCCAACTTGAATGACTCCAGGATTATCCAAGAACGATATTAGTTTATAAACAAGAATGGTTGAGGAGACAATAAGTTATGATTTCGGTTAATGATATTATAAACTGTTTTTCGAAAAGTTTATAAGATTGAATAAACTGAATTTGAAGAATATTCTTATTTTGAATAAGAAGTAAAAGCGATGTTTCAAATATTGAGAAAATTGAAGAATATAATTAACGGATAGTTCGTTAAAGAGGCCAAATGATACTAAGCATTGAATCAGTGAATCCATTTTCTTGTATGGATGAATGGTTGTTTTATTTGATAGTTAAATAACCGACTATCAAAGTTTGACCGATACGATTGTTGGTACGGAAAGACCGGGATCGAATATATTCGAAAACCATTCCGTCCAGCAAATACTAATACGTCGAAGATGCTGATTCAAGATGGAGCTATTGAAGACCGTTGATCTTCATAAGCGGAAGGATTACTTAAAATCTCTGATTGCAAGCAGAGATATACTGTGATTCGGTCGTGGTTGGAATCTACGGATGGCAAGGACTTCTCGCTACTGATTCTCAGGGTGATTCCTAGGATGCAGTAGGAGGGTACCTTCGGTTCATCCTGTTCCTGGGTGACTTGTATGGATGAATGTCTGACAGAGTATTTCCAGAAAAGGTCACGTACATTGATTTCTTCAACCATACCAAGAGTGGAAGCGGAGAAGGAACTTCTTTCAGCTAACACATAATGTATTGTTGTGGACGTCAATTAGTGATTGTTGATAGATCTGACGATGTGACATTCGAAGTGAATGTGATGTGCTGATAAAGCGTAGCCTCAAGCCTCATCAACCGGGAGATGACAGAAATCGGGCAGGCAGCATGGCTATGTGGGTCGCTCCCATTAGGGTGTATAATCACCTATCTAGAGAAATTCCTTTTGCTTCTTTAATCTATTTCAATGCTGTCCCTTTTCGGGAAACGGTGGTTTGAGCCCAACCGTTGGTGATATACATTCGATACACTCAAGCGAAATGAGTGGTCGGTCATGTGAGGGCCGGGTTGCAAGACGTTCTTGTTGAACCCAGTGTATTCGCCTCTAGAGATACACTATCGGCAGGTGGTCCCATACCTTGTCAAGGTCGGAATCCAATCTCCAATAAGCGCCTGCGGTTTTGATTGTATACTATATATGTGGAGCGTGAGATGCAAGCGTTCTGCTAGATTTATATTTACTTGTGTTTAGACACTATTATAATATCAGACAAGATATTGGTTTTCAAACTGTTTTGGGTTATCGTAAGGTAAAAATCGTCCGTATTTATGTGTGGATTCGGTCTTACGATTCTCCTTTTCTTTCGAAAAGATTTTTACTTTAAAATCAAGTTGTGTGATACTTTAATACTGTGCGAGTTTATCTCACTCTGGTTCACCAGACTGACCCGGTGTTTTGTAAATGCTCGGGTTAGGCCGGGGTGTACAGGTCCAGGTTACCGGATGCTGCGAAGTCCAGAGACAAGCTGGAAGAGTTCAAACGTATGGTTATATATATAGCTACTGTTCCGCTGTGTGATTGTATATGAGGACAGGTTATATAACTGTCCAGATATGTTGATGTACTCTGATACTGTAAGTAATCTTGAAAGCTCTCAATAAAGATTTATTTCCATATTATATTTTGTTCCGCTGCGATGTGAGACTCTGATTCTGTGTTGTCTTTGTTCTTCTTCTACTTCTTCTATTCTAATATTTCTATCTTATCTTTCTCATCCTCCAACTTCTTCCTTCTAGCTTTCTGGAGATTCGATACTCGAATGGGACACAGTTTGTGTAAATGTCGAAAATTCGAGTGTCGAATTTTCCGGGTCGCTACAGTTGGTATCAGAGCTATTGGTTTAGTGATAACCTTGGCTCTGTGGTGTAACTCGATAGAGATTGGGTTAGTAATACCCTAGATCGAGGTTGAGTGTATATATATGAGAGCGTATTTGTAAATTTTATATACAAATGTTTTGTATTGTGTTTGTTGATCGGTTCAAGTGTTGAGAATCTTTGAACTGACCATTAACACAGTATTGTTTTGAAAAGAGGGTAAATGAAATAATTTTACCCAGAATATATTTTTGTATAGAAAGGAAATTTTTATTAAATCATTGAGATATTAGTGTGTTTGATCGATTTGAATGGGATTCAAATCGAATTAAAAAGTTGAATTGATACTTAACTTGGTTAAATGTAATTAAATTCAGAATGATATTGTAATTAAATTAGATAAATTGGAAATTAAATGAATGAATGGTAATCAAATGAGTGAAGCCAAAATAAATATTAATATGGAATGTGAATTCAATAAATTTTGTTTATTTGGTTGTGTATTGGTTGATGGTTGTGAATTGGTTGTTATTGGATGACAAGTAGTTGAATAGAATTCATTAAATGGTTTAACAAAGGTATGGAAAATAAATTCTAGTGTCAAAAATTGGAATGAAACTGAATATGAATTGAATTGAAACCAACTAGCGGGAAATTGAATCAAGATATAATATATTAAGCAAAATCAGATTTTGAATTGCGAGACAGGAATCTGAAATGGTGAGTTAAGAGTTGGAATTGACAATGGATGGAAATTGAGTTAAGAATGGGATTTGGCTTGAATGCGTGAAGGATTTGATTCTGAGGATAAAATTGGTATTTTGTTTGGGGATGCATTTGTATATGCTGACAGGGCACCAGATGGAAAGGATATAATGATTTGCTCGACAAAAAGGTACACGTTTTTTTCTATATGGGTTTGGTGATTTATGAGCTTATTTGGCAAGCCGCTTGGCTGTTTTATTTTGTTTTAGATTGGGGAAGGCCTAAGAAGGCAAATTGTAGTTGTACCGATTGAGCCGTATAGAGGAGGTGCTGGCGAAATTTTTCGGAAATTTAAGATGTTAGGAAATTTTCAATATTTTTGGAAATATCCATATATGGTATTGAAATAGGTTTCTAATTTAAAATAATTTGGATTTGGAAATAAATGGGATTTGTAACGTTCTTTTCTTACCTTAGCAATTTCGAGGACGAAATTATTCTAAGGGGGGAAGAATGTAATGTCCCGAATTTTTGGTAGTTTAATATTTAAATTATTATTTTAAATATTTTATTTGGGATATTTAAGGGTTTTAATATTTAAATCGCTATTTAAACGAAGTTGAACGATACATATTCATATATAAAATAAAATGAGCTCAGAACAGCGCTGCAGTTCGTAAAATAGAGTTTTGAACTTCAACTGAATGTACAGAGCCCGTTTTAAATCAGATTTCTGTGAAACAAGAAATGTACGGAGCAAGTGAAGTATATTTTCCTAGTGAAAAAGAAGAATCGGGATTTCGTCATGTAGATTGGAAGTTATGCCCAAATCAATTTGGCAGAAAAACAGCGGCGTAATCATTTATCGACCGTAACGGATTATTGGATATAACTGCATATTGGTTTCGAATTTAGACTAGGTTCTTTTGAGGCGTAGTGATAATTTAATTTTTAGAATTTTACTGTAATTTTTAATTAATTAAATAAGCAACTTTTTATTTGGAGTATTTTACACCCTGTAATCAACATTTTGGGATTTCACAATATAAGTTAAACTACCGGTATTATTATATTTTTGGGATCGCGACACCTCACTGAACACGACTGTATTTTTATTTCAGTCTGCAACGCTCATACATGAATACATAGTGGTGTAGGTAACTTTATTTGAATGGTTAACTGGTCAAACAAACTCAAAATTCAACGAAACAAGTTTCATACGAAACCTTAGGAAGAGGTCTAGTGAAATGTCAAGGCCTCATATTTTTAGGATTTTTTCTGAAATTTTTAGGAATTAATGCTCGGTGTTTTTCATCGATATTTTCTAAAGGATTTTCGCAAACGGTGTCGGATTTCAACGAAACCTGTCCCATTGGATCCGGAATATGTTTTTATGTTAGGAATAGGTGTCTTTATCTCGATCGAAGCTCGTATAAAGTGTTTTTTTTCACGATTTCTCACTACAAAGTTCTTTGCATTATAATATTATATAAATCTATCCCATTTTTTGCTTTTCAATTGCCAATTTGTGAACACGTCCTGTAGCCTTGACTTTTCCTTGCGTCCCAAATTAAAATGCCTTGCGTCACAAATATATAACTTCCTTGCGCACCAAACAATAGACACCGTGACCCCCAAGTTTTTTTTTTTTTTTACCATGCGTACCAGCTATCCTACTAACTTCTGCAAACCTATATGTACCATAACAACTTGGTTCCCACGCATATTTTTCCCTATAAAATAACCCTCGTTGTTCCCTTTCCTTCGTCAAACAAATCCACTTTTCTCTATAAAAAGGAACAAGAAGAAGAAGGACTCTCTTCCTTGTCCAAACGCAAACCCATTCTGAAAAAAAAAAAAGAAAAAAAAAATGAATGAAACGCAAGTTTGGGAGGTGCATGCGGAAGTTGGCAGGAGCAGAAACATGCTGGTCTTCTTCGCCAATAAAAAGAAAAAAAAATATAAAATTCCAAGTGTTGGAAACCGAGCAAGGACAAATGGGAAGGAGCTCTACTGTTACTACACGGGTATGTTTTTATATGGGAACCATTCTAAAGAAGTAATATGTTTGAATATTTAAGGATAAGGTAGTACGTGCCATACAAATAAAGATAGCAGGTTAATATATGTGCGTAACCGCTTATCATCGCCTAAGCCAAATTTAAGGTGATCGATATTTCAATATCAGCGTGGCCGTATTGTTTACAATGAGTGTTAACTCATACCAATTGGATAGTTAGTATAATAGCCTATAACTAGAAGACTTAGTTGGCCTAGTAAACTTAATCAAATAATTATGTTTACTAATAAAAAGGAAAATTTATAAATAAATATGTTTTAGTTTAATAAAGGTGAAATTATTTTAGATGATATATCTTGGTCATATGTACAGAACTCAATGAAACAAAAGCGTTGAAACCTTATCGATGAGTACGGCACTTTGGAATTGAAACGGATAGAGTCGAAAGCAGCTGGAGGCTTTAATTTAATTAAACGCATGTTTAATTAAATCAAACCATCTTGACGACGAACGGAATCAAGGTGAGTTAAACTCACTCAGTTCTCCCTTCTTATATTTTATATAAGTCGGGTTTTATAATTGTGTGCTATGCTTGTTTATGGTTGTTGTTTGTTCGTTCGTTGTATGGGCTGAAACAGTTAAATTAAACGACGGTTTAATTTAATTGAAAACTAATCGTTATTTCTAACGATTAAAACCAATTGAGGTAACTTACCTCAGTGGTAACGTTTATAACACTATAAACGTTATAATCAAATAGTTGAATGCTTGAACTGCTGTCATTGTCCCAGTATTGACTGTTACAGTTATTATTGACCATTATTATTAAACTGTTTTATTTCATCTGTCTAGATGGAAACAAATATTGAACTGAATGGTTTGAATTGTGATAACCATTGTTTTGCAGGGAATAACAGGTTGGATAATATTGATAACATTTATCAATATGATAAAATTATTGTTATTGAATGTGAAATTAGTGTATATTTCACGGTTTGGTACTACAGTAGCCATTTGCCTCTTTAGTACCGTCAATCAAAAGAAATGATTTGTCGAAATCAATGTTAAATGGGTTTCGAATGATTTCAAAGATATGAATACATTTTTATATGAATTCAAACTACAATTTTTATGGTAAATTTGCAAATTTTATAATTGTATAATATAGAACAAAGGGAGATGCAAGATATTATTGAATAAATGGTTAAACGATATAATTTATCGTGCTGGTTATTTAAATATTGAAATGGTTTTATAAGGGCCTTACGGTCGTAAAAGAAGTTTGAATAGATTTCAAAACATCGGAATGGAATAATTAAATTATGGATATACGAGAATTTATAAAAGAGTTAAAGAGTAATATTTTTGTAATAAATGATCGTTTTAACAAACGGTGTTTTTAAACTATACGAAATGTGATTAAATAACATTTCGTGAATAAGATTTACAAATCGGCGGATTTGGGAATAAGTAGTAATTTAAACGAGATCTGGATTTATAAATGAGATTTGGGTTTATAAATGAGATTTGAATATATAAAGGGGGATATGAGTTTTTAAATAGAATCAAGGCTGGGAACATAAGCTAAGTTAAAGATCTGAAAAACGACAACGAAAATTAATTGTCGATAAAGAATTGAAAATGAGATTTTCAAAATGAAGTTAAAGAGGTGCAAATGAAAACGATTGATAAGTTGTCGTAATTAATTTACAAAAGATTTTGTAAATGGATATTTAAAGTTGGAAATGAAATCGAGTTAGTAAATAAAGTGAGTGGTTTGTAAATGCGTTTTGTAACATTGGGCACAAATGGGATGAGCTATTTTTGACATAAGTTTTTAAAAGGATTTTCATATGATAACAAATAAGTGGTCGAGTATTATTTAAAGAGAATGTGATAAGTGAAAGTAAAATGGCTTTGAAATGAAATCTGTGATGTTGTTTCAGATGATAAGTTAAATTGTTTCGATAAATATAAGACTTTGAAAGGTATATCAATATAACAAATGTATAAAGTATTAATATGAGATTTATAAAAAAGTTTTGTTTATGTGGTTTTAAACGAATGGACATGTATTGTTGAAGTAATTTGTAACATTATAATTTTCATAAGGATTCTATTTCTAATAGAATCGAAGTTTGGTCGAGATGAAAATCAGATTTTCAAAGGAACGTATGGTTAATAAACTTCTATTTGTTCTGAAGATATGATTGTTGTTGGTCAAGGTCTGAGAGGTAAATAAAATACCCTAACTTGAATGACTCCAGGATTATCCAAGAACGATATTAGTTTATAAACAAGAATGGTTGAGGAGACAATAAGTTATGATTTCGGTTAATGATATTATAAACTGTTTTTCGAAAAGTTTATAAGATTGAATAAACTGAATTTGAAGAATATTCTTATTTTGAATAAGTAAAAGCGATGTTTCAAATATTGAGAAAATTGAAGAATATAATTAACGGACAGTTCGTTAAAGAGGCCAAATGATACTAAGCATTGAATCAGTGAATCCATTTTCTTGTATGGATGAATGGTTGTTTTATTTGATAGTTAAATAACCGACTATCAAAGTTTGACCGATACGATTGTTGGTACGGAAAGACCGGGATCGAATATATTCGAAAACCATTCCGTCCAGCAAATACGAATACGTCGAAGATGCTGATTCAAGATGGAGCTATTGAAGAACGTTGATCTTCATAAGCGGAAGGATTACTTAAAATCTCTGATTGCAAGCAGAGATATACTGTGATTCGGTCGTGGTTGGAATCTACGGATTGCAAGGACTTCTCGCTACTGATTCTCAGGGTGATTCCTAGGATGCAGTAGGAGGGTACCTTCGGTTCATCCTGTTCCTGGGTGACTTGTATGGATGAATGTCTGACAGAGTATTTCCAGAAAAGGTCACGTACATTGATTTCTTCAACCATACCAAGAGTGGAAGCGGAGAAGGAACTTCTTTCAGCTAACACATAATGTATTGTTGTGGACGTCAATTAGTGATTGTTGATAGATCTGACGATGTGACATTCGAAGTAAATGTGATGTGCTGATAAAGCGTAGCCTCAAGCCTCATCAACCGGGAGATGACAGAAATCGGGCAGGCAGCATGGCTATGTGGGTCGCTCCCATTAGGGTGTATAATCACCTATCTAGAGAAATTCCTTTTGCTTCTTTAATCTATTTCAATGCTGTCCCTTTTCGGGAAACGGTGGTTTGAGCCCAACCGTTGGTGATATACATTCGATACACTCAAGCGAAATGAGTGGTCGGTCATGTGAGGGCCGGGTTGCAAGACGTTCTTGTTGAACCCAGTGTATTCGCCTCTAGAGATACACTATCGGCAGGTGGTCCCATACCTTGTCAAGGTCGGAATCCAATCTCCAATAAGCGCCTGCGGTTTTGATTGTATACTATATATGTGGAGCGTGAGATGCAAGCGTTCTGCTAGATTTATATTTACTTGTGTTTAGACACTATTATAATATCAGACAAGATATTGGTTTTCAAACTGTTTTGGGTTATCGTAAGGTAAAAACCGTCCGTATTTATGTGTGGATTCGGTCTTACGATTTTCCTTTTCTTTCGAAAAGATTTTTACTTTAAAATCAAGTTGTGTGATACTTTAATACTGTGCGAGTTTATCTCACTCTGGTTCACCAGACTGACCCGGTGTTTTGTAAATGCTCGGGTTAGGCCGGGGTGTACAGGTCCAGGTTACCGGATGCTGCGAAGTCCAGAGACAAGCTGGAAGAGTTCAAACGTATGGTTATATATATAGCTACTGTTCCGCTGTGTGATTGTATATGAGGACAGGTTATATAACTGTCCAGATATGTTGATGTACTCTGATACTGTAAGTAATTTTGAAAGCTCTCAATAAAGATTTATTTCCATATTATATTTTGTTCCGCTGCGATGTGAGACTCTGATTCTGTGTTGTCTTTGTTCTTCTTCTACTTCTTCTATTCTAATATTTCTATCTTATCTTTCTCATCCTCCAACTTCTTCCTTCTAGCTTTCTGGAGATTCGATACTCGAATGGGACACAGTTTGTGTAAATGTCGAAAATTCGAGTGTCGAATTTTCCGGGTCGCTACAGTTTAAATGGTATAAACTTATCGTACTTGTTATTAAAATGTGTAAAGTGGTATGTAAAGGCCTTAACGATCGTAAAGGAAGTTTAAATTGATTTCAAAATGTCGAAACGAAATAATTGAATTGTCGATTTACGAGAATATACTAAAGAGATTAAGGAGTGATATTTTTGCAATAAATGATCATTTTAAACAAATGTTGTTTTATATTATTCGAAATGTGATTAAATAACATTTCATGAATAAGATTAACGAATCAACGAAAATGGGAAATAAGTATTGATTTGGAAATGAGATTTCAGGATTTATATGAAATCGGAGTTGAAAATATGAATATGGAATTTATAAATAGGATTTGGGTTGAAATGACAAATAGGGATTTATAATTGAATATAAACCCGATAACTATAATAGAATGTTAAATTAAGATTTTCCAAATATAGTATAACTGGATGTACGAATATGAGTTGATTTATACGTGGAAGAGTGGTAAAATAAATCCCAAGTATAAATGAATTGGATAAGTAAAGATGTGGGAAGTTCGGAATGTTAATCAAAGGTGAGAGTTGGAAATGAAATTGAATTATAAGTTATCGCTAATGAATTACAAATGAAATTTGTAAATGAAGTTAAGTTCGAAAATGGAATTTGTAACATTGGTTACAAACGATAAGTTGAACTATTCGATTAATAAACTGAAGATCTTTATACAGGATCGTTATATGATTTTTAGACAACAAATAAGTTGCTGGGAATGAAGTGATAGTGTATGATAAATGGAAGTAAAAGATTTGGAAATATAATCTGTAACGTTTGATGCAGAAGTTCAACTAACTTATTTTGATTATTAAATTAGAAGATTTGTAAAAGATCGCTAATTAAGATTTGAAGAGTGTTCTTCTAAGATTGTGAAGATATTTATCTAAGTTTTGTTTAATCAATAAATAGTTATTACTTCGAATGTTGTTAAAATATATTATACAGAGATATTGAAGAAATTTATTAAGGATCCGAATCATAATTGAATCAAGACTCATGTATTATATTTTAGACAATTATAAATAAGAGTTTACTTAATCAATTAAGTAAACGTGTTTGAGAATTTAAATAGAACTTTAAAAGGAAATTGGACGTGTTATTAAGCTTATATCTATTCTGAAGTTATGAATGTTGTTAATCAAGGTCTGAGAGGTAAATAAAATACCCCAACTTGAACGACTTCATGACTATCCAAGGATGGTGTTAGTTTATAAACGAGAGGAACTGAGGGAAATATAAGTTATGATTTCCGTGAATGATTTTATAAACTGTATTAGAAAAGTTTATAAATGGAATGAATGATTTTGAGAATATTCTTATTCGATAATAAGAAGTAAATATGGTATTCCATATATTGGATGATTTATAAGAATTTAATTAACAGATGGTTAATTAAAGAGGTTAAATGGTGATGGATACGGAATCAATGAATTCATTTTTATTTTTCTGGATGAATGGTTGTTCATTTGATAGTCAAATAACCGACTATCAAATCTTGCCTATACTTAAAGTTGAATAACCGACTAACAAAATCTTGCCTATACGCTTGTTGGTACGGAAAGACCGGAATTGAATTTATATTCGAAAACCATTTTGACCAACAAATACATGGAAGATGCTAATAGAAAATGGAGAAATTGAAGACCGTTGATCTTCATGAGTGGAAGAGTTGCCTGGTGAATTTCCCTGGTCTGGTCCACCATAGTTATAACGACTAGTGATTCTGTCGTAATTGAAATCTTCGGATTGCAAGGACTTCTCGTTACTGATCCATGGGGTGATTCCTTTATTGGATGCAGTAGGAAAGTGCCTTCGGTTCATCCTGTTCCTAGATGACTTGTATGGACGAGTGTCTGACATAGTATTTCCAAAAGAATCACGTACAATGATTTCTTCAAACAAACCAAGTTGATGGCGGAGAAGTGCACATTCTCTTATCAATTTGAGTATTTTTGTAGACATCAATTAGTGATACCTAGCGGATCTGACGATGTGGCATTTAAAGTGAATGAAGATGCGCTGTGCAGAAGGATAAACTTAACCTCTAGGCTCACCAAACGAGAAATGGCATGAAATTGGGTAGGTCGCATGGCTATGTGGGTTGCACCTATCAAAAGGTTATATCATTACGTGATCTGGTGAAATCAAATGCCTTCGGTTGTCCCTTTTATTTTTTATATGTATGCTATCAATTCGGTTGGCTGGTCCCCAACCGTGGTAATGATATATTTGGTACTCTTAAAGTATAGCGAGGGACCGTTCATGTTTATCCTGGGTTGCAAGATGATCTTGTTGAACCCCAATGTATTCATCTCCAGATGTACATTGTCGGGAAGGTGGTCCCATACCTTGCCAGGAAATCCAATCTCCAATAAGCACCCACGATTTTGATTGTATATTATATATGTAGAGCGTGAGATACAAGCATTCTGATAGATTGATATTTATTTGTATTTAGACAATATCATAATATCAGAATAATACTATTTTCAAAAAATGTTTTGGGTTATCGTAAGGTAAAAACCATCCGTATTTATGTGTGGATTCGGTCTGACGATTATCCTTTTCTTTCGAAAGGATTTTGACGTTAAAATCAAGTTGTGTGATACATTTAAACTTAGTGTGTTTTTCTCACTCTGGTTCACCAGACTAGTCCGGAGTTTGTAAAATGCTCGGGTTAGACCGAGTCGTACAAGTTCAGGTTATCGGATGATATGAAGAGACGAGCTAGAAGAGATTCGATATGAGGACAGATCATTATAACTGTCCAAATGTGTGATGTGCTCTAATGATTGTAAGTATTTTTAAAGCTCTCAGTAAATTATTTATTTCTATATTATATTTTTTTCTGCTGCAATGTGAGGCTCCGTTTTATATTGGTTCTTCTTCTTCTATTCTAACTTTCTTTCTTTCTTACCTCACCCTCTAATATTCTTTCTAATAACGTTCTTGTGCTTTCGATACCTGAATGTTCGACATGGTGTTTTTGTATCGATTTTCGAGATCAAAAATCCTTAGGCCGTTACAGTGGTAACAGAACTATTGGTTTAGTAATTACCTTGGCTCTGTGGTATAACTCGATAGAGATTGGGTTAGTAATACCCTAAATTGAGTTTGAGTGTAAATATAAGAAAGCGTATTTGTAGATTTTATATACAAATATTTGTATTGTGTTGTTTGATCGGTTCAACTATTGAGAAGCATTGAACTGGCATTGGGTACAATATTGTTTTGTAAAGAGGGTAAATGAAATAATTATACCCGAAATATATTCTCACATAGAAAAGAAAATAATTTTATAAAATTATTAGATATTGATGTGTTTGATTGATTGAAATGATATTCAAGTTGGATTAAAAAATTGAATTTGAAACTTAACTTGGTTAAGTAAAATCAAATTAAGAATGATATTGAAATCAATGAAATAAATTTGAAATTTGGAATTTGGAATTTGAATGAATATTAATTAAAGAGAAATCAACTGGAGATTAATCGATTGGTATTCAAATATGTTAAAACAAAGTAAATATCAATACTGAATAAATTTAATTGATTCAGTTAAATTTGTTATGTATCGTTTGTTGGTTGTTTGTGGATAAATCGAATATGATTCAGAAATGATTTAATACTAAGTTAAATAAATTAAAAACTGAAATTCCAGTATTATAAATTGGAATGGAACGACATATGAATTAAACCAGATGATTAAAACCTGTGTTTGCACATACCTTTTTAGTATGAGTGATGTTTGGGAATTTGTGTAGTTATACTTGTTGATAAATGAAGTGTTATATAAATATTTCATGAAATTGTTGCTTATATGTTAAATTGAGTTAAGAACAGGTAGTTGAAGGCCTGAGCACTGATTTTTGCTGCGTAACTCGAAATAAATTGGACAAGTATGCTCAATAGCGCTCGTAAAAGGTACGCCTACGCGAAAATGTAATTTTTAGGTTCCGAATTTGTTTTTCGACTGTGTGGGTCGATGTACATATATTATTTGTTCCTGCGATATCGTAGAAGTAACTCCGTACAGGGGAGACTCTATCGAATTTTTCCGGGAATTTCATGTGTTAGAAAATTTTCAATATTTTTGAAAAATTTATTTAACAACAATGAACTGGTTTTCGATTTAAAATAAATTAGATTTTTTTTAAAAAGATAAGGGTTTGTAACATTTTTTCTACCTTAGTAATTTCGGGTACGAAATTCTATTAAGCGAGGAAGAATGCAACGACCCAGATTTTCAGCCATTTGAATCTGAATATTTAAATCTATTTTAAATATTATGTTAATATATTAATCGATTCAATATATACTTTGTTCATTAAAACCAAGATTTGAACTGTAAAGTTATATATATAATTTAATTCGAGCTCGAAATGGCGCTATAGTTCGTAATATGGAGTTTTGAACTTTAACTGAATATAACGGATCCGATATAAGTCGGATTCTGTGAAACAAGAAACATTGGAATCTTGTTGATTACAATTTTCATATGGAAGAGAAAAATATAGATTTCATGTTATAGATTGTTAGTTATGTCCAATTCAAATTTTAGAATAGTCGCTTTGGAAATCGTTATTAAAATATAACATTTATTTAATAATTTATATTAATTAGATAATGGTAACTTTTAAGGAATAAACGACTGACCAAACAAACTCCAAATTTAACGAAACAAATTTCATTGGATCCGTTAAGAAGAGGTCTAGTAAAAGGTCAAGGTTCCATTTTTTTTGATTTTTCTGTAATTATAGGAATTTTAAACGCTTGATTTTTCATCAATAATTATAAAGGACTTTTCACAGACGACCTTAGAATTGGACGAAACCTGTCCCATTGGGTCCAGAATATTTTTTTTATGCTAGGATTACCTCCTTTTGTCAAAAATAAAAATCGTATAGACTTGTTTTAAACTGTCACTTCATAGCAAAGTTTGAGATAATAAAATAAATAATTAAATTCTACCCAACAATATAAATACCCCCATGGTTTAACCTAATTCACGTTGGTCAATTTTGTTCTGTGGTTAATCTTCTCAAAGCTGCCGCCCTTAACAATTTAACGGCTTGAAACGTTCCGCAGTTCTTCTACTGAATGCGCAACATCCACACACCAAATCAACATTCTTCCTTCAGCAATCGAGTAGTACTCAACATGCTCTGTTTATTGATTGGCGGTGATGGGGTCTAGAGGTACAGCATGGTCGGAATCGGTCAAGAACAGTGACTGGTTCAGAGTCAACTGCAGGAGGAGTAAGGCGCCGAGTTGATCGAGATTCCTGACATTGATGAAGGAAGTTCAGGCATGCGGTCCAGTACTGTTTGTTCGAGGACCGATGCAATGTAGATGGTGGATTTTGGTTCCATGCGTGGTGATGCCATGATGGGTTAAAAGGGCTACATGAAGTATCTGAGATGGGGAAATCTTCGATCAGACCTGATGCTTGAACAAAGGAGTATCGACCTTACATATTTAAGTAGTAATTAGAGTGTGAAATTTTTATTAATTAAAAGTTAATTACAATTAAAGTCTGTACAATGAAACGTCCATTGGCTTGCAGGATAACAGCTAAGGCTTGCTGATGAATAAACGTAAATAGACTGTTTAATTTGGTCTAAACTTGGATTAATTAAGTTAATGATTAGAAGGGTTAATTTGTTTACTTAAAATCCTATACTTTTATGTGCAGAACCAAGAAACGAAATGGCTTGGAACCCAAAATATGAGAGAAACACGAAGCGCTTGGGAGTCTGCTGGCCAAATGTTATATCTACAGTAATTAGTTTTAGTAAATTTAATTAAGTAATTACACATTTAAACTTGGTTAATTAATATTATCTTAACTAATTCCGGAATCCATGCAGACCTGGAAATGAAGATGCGTGAATCAAGCACAAAACAGTAAGAAGTTTAAAATTGTCGGCCTCTTATTTTCACTGATAAAACGTAATTAGTTTTAATGTTTCTGTTAAGGAACTTTTATTAAATCAAAATGTTATAAGCTTGAAACCGTGTTATTTAATCCAGGAAGTGGACGACTGTGTTTGTTTGGGGACAAAGCCATGAAAACAACGTTGGGTGATAACGAGATTAAGGAAGCAGTTTTGGCAAGTCTGTAGCAATTTCAAACAGGAAATTTAATTGATCGGCCTGCTTATGTTAGACAAGTAATTAAAATTTGATAAATTTGTAATAATAGCAAGGACGGGAACAAAGGTTTGGAAGTCCAGATAGCGTGATTCAAATGTAATTAGTGGAAATTAGAAATTAATTAAAAGTTAATTACTTTAATAAGAACCATATACTTATGTTTAGTATAACTCTCACGTTATTAACAGAATTTGGCAAAACCAATTGTGTTGGGACCGCATCATCGAACTCTACACTATGGAACAGAAATGGATGGAATTGGAATCAATTGGAATTTTTAATTGAATTAAACGACTGTTTAATTTAATTAAAATAAGCCGTTAATAACGGAATCATATCAAGGTGAGTTAAACTCACTCAGTTTTCCCCACTTATATTTTATATAAGTTGGGTTTATTTGTTTGTGTGTTATGGATGATTGTTGAATTTTATATTCATATATTGACTGATAGTTAAGTTAAATGTTAGTTTAACTTAATTAAACCAAATCGTTATTTTTAACGATTAAATTCAAGTGAGGTAACTTACCTCAGTGGTTACGTTTATAATAATATAAACGTTATAAATAAACAGTTGATGTTTGAATTGTTCTTATCAGCTTATTATTGACTGTTGCATTCCAGTATTGTCTGATATTATTAAACTGTTTATTTCATCTATTTAGATGGAAGACGAATATTGATTGGCCATATTGAACTGAATGATTCAGATTGAAGTAACCCATTGTTTTGCAGGGAATTGACAGGTTGGAGGAATCCAACAGGATTCCTCACTAATATTGATAATGTTTATCAATGTGATTTGTCATGTTCATTTGGATGTGAAATTGATTTATATTTCATGGTTTGGTACTTCAATGGATATTTGCCTCTTTAGTACCATCAGTAAAAGAAATGATTTTTAAATCGATTGTGAAACAGTTTCAAAGTTATGTTTATAGATTTGAAATACGGTTTTGCTCATAAAGAAAAATATCAAGGTTTAATTTACAAGTTTTATAACTATTTAAATTATATTATATGGAGATATAAGATATTATTAAATGAATGGTTAAACGATATAAACTTATCGTACTTGTTATTAAAATGTGTAAAATGGTATGTAAGGGCCTTAACAGTCGTATAGGAAGTTTAAATTGATTTTAAAATGTTGGGAAATAATCGAATCTTCGATTTACGAGAATATATTAAAGAGATTAAGGAGTGATATTTTTGTAATAAATGATCGTTTTAAACAAACGTTGTTTTATATTATCCGAAATGTGATTAAATAGCATTTCATGATTAAGATTAACGAATCAACGGAAATGGGAAATAAGTATTGATTTGGAAATGAGATTTCAGGATTTAAATGAAATCGGAGTTGAAAATATGAATATGGAATTTATAAAAAGGATTTGGGTTGAAATGACAAATAGGGATTTATAATTGAATTTAAGCCCGATAACTGTAATAGAATGTTAAATCAAGATTTTACAAATATAGTATAACTGGATGTACGAATATAAGTTGGTTTATACGTGGAAGAGTGGTAAAATAAATCCCAAGTATAACTGAATTGGATAAGTAAAGATGTGGGAAGTTCAGAATGTTAATCAAAGGTGAGAGTTGGAAATGAAATCGAATTATAAGTTGTCGCTAATGAATTACAAATGGAATTCGTAAATGAAGTTAAGTTTGAAAATGGAGTTTGTAACATTGGTTACAAATGATAAGTTGAACTATTTGATTAATAAACTGAAGATCTTTATATAGGATCGTTACATGATTTTTAGACAACAAATAAGTTGTTGGGAATGAAGTGACAGTGTATGATAAATGGAAGTAAAAGATTTGGAAATATAATCTGTAACGTTTGATACAGAAGTTCAATTAACTTATTTTGATTATTAAATTAGAAGATTTGTAAAAGATCGCAAATTAAGATTTAAAGAGAGTTCATCTAAGATTGTGAAGATATTTATCAAAGATTCGTAAAGAATATTTATATAATTTTAATCAATAAATAGTTGTTACTGCGAATGTTGGTAAAATATATTATACAGAAATATTGAAGAAATTTATTAAGGATCTGAATTATAATTGAATCAAGACTCATGTTTTATACTTTAGAAAATTATAAATCAGAGTTTACTTAATCAATTAAGTAAATTTGTTTGAGATATCAAATAGAATTTTAAAAGGAAATTGGACGTGTTAATAAACTTATATCTATTCTGAAGATATGAATGTTGTTAATCAAGGTCTGAGAGGTAAATAAAATATCCCAACTTGAACGACTTCATGACTGTCCAAGGATGGTATTAGTTTATAAACGAGAGGAGTTGAGGGAAATATAAGTTATGATTTCCGTGAATGATTTTATAAACTGTATTAGAAAAGTTTATAAATGGAATGAATGATTTTGAGAATATTCTTATTTGATAATAAGAAGTAAATATGGTATTCCAAATATCGGATGATTTATAAGAATTTAATTAACAGACAATTAATTAAAGAGGTTAAATGATGTTGGATACTGAATCAATGAATTTATTTTTAATTTTCTGGATGAATGGTTGTTTATTTGATAGTTAAATAACCGACTATCTGTAATAACCCGAAAATCTGGGCCAGTTAAAATTTTTTATTTTGGCAATTTTAGCGAATTTTGATTATTTAAAATGAATTATTTTAAATAAAAGCGACGAGAAATTTATTTTGAATATAATTAGAACGTATATAGTATATACGTCGTCGTTAGAATATATATTAATTATATATAATCATAAAAGGGATTGAAAATGGCGCGGTAGTTCGAAAATTCGATTTCTAATTTCAAATGAATATACAGAATTCAATATAAGTCAGAATTGAATGAAACAAGAAATATTTGAATCTGTATAACTATATCTTTGTAACGAAGTTAACAAACTGAGATTTCATCTTAGAAATGATAAGATATGTCCAGTTTAAAATTAGAAATAGTCGCTGTGGAATTTATATATATTTTTATATATATAAGGCCCTTAAAAATAGCAATTTTGCAAATGACCTCGGATTTCGACGAAACCACTTTTGTTGGGTCCGTGATGTCAATTTATTGCTAGATTCCAAATTTCATAATTTTCTGAATCAATATGTGAGCGTGGCAAAGGAAAACGCGTTTGACCAGCTTTAGTTGATTTTAATCGACTGGAAATTGGCCATTTTTCAAACGGTCTCAGAATTCGACGAAACTAGTTTTGTTAGGACCGTATCGTCAATGCGAAGCTAGAAAATATTTTTCTGGAATTTTTCTAGTTAGTATGTGGCCCCGGTAATTTGAAATGTACGTTTAAAATTCAATATAGCGATTTAAATGTAAATTCAACGGAAACTGATCGAAACAGCTGAATTGGCTTGAGTGGCATATCCCGTTGTGTTCGGGATGGGGGTAATTAGCTAAGGACGATAGGCGGTGGGTCTCGTTTCGAGTTCGAATGAAAAAGTTACTTTAAAAAAAAAATAAAAAAAAAATAAAATATATATTATTATATATCTTCATTTCTCCCCCATCCTTTTCATTCGTTCAGAATAAAAAAAAAACCCGTTGACCCTCAGACCCCCCCCCCCCTCAAATCGATCGCCGCCCTCCACGAAGGCGCCGCCCACGCCCCGCAGCTCAGGCGAGCCCTCCGATCGAGATCCCCCCCCCCCCCCCCCGGCGCCAGCGGTGACCAACGCCCGCCAGCCTCCCCAACGCCAAACCCCCTCTCTCCGTCGCCCCCCTTTTCCGCTCCCTCCTCGCGACGTTCAAACCCCCCCTCCTCCGATCTTCCCCACCTCCACCTTCTTCTTCCTCCTCCCTGCTGACTCGCGCTCCCCCCCCTACCATCCTCCTCCGACGCAGGAAGAAACCCACCCCCTCGGCTGTAAGTTTTCGTTTTTTTTTTATTAATATTTTATTTCTGTTTTATATTTACAGATTAAAAACTGTTTTTATTTTAAAGATTAAATACTGTTTTTATTTTAACAGTTTAAAAACTGATTTTGTTTAAAGAAAAAAAACTGATTTTTAGGTTTTCAAAAACTGATTTTGTTTTAAAAATAAAAACTGATTTTATTTAAAAGTAAAAACTTTAAATAGGAAAAAGGTTTAATCTTTAAAGAGAAAAAGGATTTGAGCTTTACGAAGTAAAAATTCGATTTTTATATATTGAATAGCAAAGTAAAAATAGGATTTTTGTATATTGAACTTCGATAGAAAAATAGGATTTTTATATATTGAACTTCGATAGAAAAATAGGATTTTTATATATTGAACTTCGATAGAAAAATAGGATTTTTATATATTGAACTTCGATAGAAAAACAAGATTTTTATATATTGAACTTCGATAGAAAAACAGGATTTTTATATATTGAACTTCGATAGAAAAACAGGATTTTTATATATTGAACTTCGATAGAAAAACAGGATTTTTATATATTGAACTTCGATAGAAAAACAGGATTTTTATATATTGAACTTCGATAGAAAAACAGGATTTTTATATATTGAACTTCGATAGAAAAACAGGATTTTTATATATTGAACTTCGATAGAAAAATAGGATTTTTATATATTGAACTTCGATAGAAAAATAGGATTTTTTATATATTGAACTTCGATAGAAAAATAGGTTTTTTATATATTGAACTTCGAAATAAAAATATGATTTTTATATATTGAATAGCGAAGTAAAAATTCGATTTTTACATATGTAGTGGCTACGGGCAACGAAGATGTCGAAAAGGCGAACCGACGAAGAATTCTGAAAAAGAAGAGCCGTGGAGCTGGATAGCTATCTGTGAGAATTTCTCACCTTTCAATTTCTTTTCTAGTTATATATATACTAGGATGCAGACGGTGTTTAGTAGCACCCGACACAATCGTCCACAGACCATGGACTTGTTTGTTTGGCTGTTTGGTGATTGATTGCGATATTGGTTTGAATGTGGTTTGTGGTGTGAAAAATCGAATCGATAAATTGGTTAGGATTAGACGTGCGCCGTTATAAGGCGAAGGAGTAAGGCTAGGTTAGACTCTTACTCCAAATTTTGTGGTTTGCAAAATGAAATTGATTTGATTGATGTGTGAATGGCGTGGGCCTTCACTAGACCGGGGATAAGGCTAGGCCTTGTCCCGTTTCTAGTATCGTGCCGTTATGCCGCCGAAATTTTCTAAAATAAGTTAGAAAAATAAAAATATCATTTTATTTAAAGAATGAATTGAATAGAAATTCATAGGTTGAAATAAAATGTTTTATCGTTAAAAATATAATTTTTAACGTGAAGTGAATAAAATAGAATATTCATTTACAAACCAGACGGTTTGTTTATGTACACCTATTTGAATGACATTGATTGGGACGATAAATTTTACACATCGCCCAACAGCACAAATAAAATATGTGTTTGATTGTTTGAAACCCCACACGGGTGTTGGGATGAAATTTGAAGTTCACTCATCCTGATTGATTAAATATGTCGATCGATTGATTGACAAGCTGTTATAAGCGTTGAATATCTATATTTGATGCTTTTACAGTGTAGTGCACTTTGGTTGATGGTTGATTATTTTCAATGTTATTATATACATGTGTTGTAAGAAAATCCATATAATTAACTTTATATGGTAATTGATTGGGCCTCATTCCAATTTGAAAAATAAAGAATATTATAAAATAAAAGTTCATGTGTTGACAGTACTCATCCATTGAGATTGGTCATGTGTTGAACGAAATATTTTGATAACAACTATTTTGAAAAAGAAATATTTGAAATAGAATATGTGAAAATAGAAATTTATGAAGCCGTGTTGATTAGATTGACGCCATTTTGACGTGAACGATATCTATATCGATTTTAAACGATTTCGAAATGAATTGAATTGAAAACGATTTCGAAATGAATTGAATTGAAAACGATTTCGAAATGAATTGAATTGAAAACGATTTCGAAATGAATTGAATTGAAAACGATTTCAAATTGAATTGAAAGCAAATTGAAGCGAATTCAAATTGAATTGAAATTTGAATTGAATAGAAATGAATTTTAAAACGAATTTATAGAGAAGAATTCAATTTTGATTTGAATTGAAACGGAAGTTGAAATTGCTTTTGAATCGAATTTAAAACTATTTATATAATTCGTTTTAAATAGAAATCGACGAAATATATTATATATATAATATAATGGCCTGAATAGAACGCGCCGCGCCGCGGCAGTTCGTGAATTTCGACCATTTATTTCAAACGGACATTGCGGGAGATCCGACCGTCGGATTCTCCTAAAACCGGAACCGTTGGGTTCGTATCGAAAAGAGCTTTCTAACGAATATTAGGAATTAGAAATCTAACGGTTGGATTTGGAATTATGTCCAAATCAAATTCGAAAAAGGTCGCTGTAAGTGCAGTTCGATGACCGTTGATGGAAATCGACTGTACGGGCCTTGATAAAATTATTAAAAATAGTAATAATTTGTGTAAAATCATAAGAAATGATTTGTGAAGATTTGGGATGAAAAACTTCATGTTTGAAAAGATAAAAATAGATTTTTATCGAAATGAACTGGTTTTGAACTAGAATTATAATTCTATTTATTTTTAAATAAATAAATTGAATTTAAAAAGGGTTTTAAAAATAACCAAAATTTCCAATGATTGCATTGGTGTGGATTTGAATCGAAATTGTCTTCGGAATATTTCGATGTTGGAATTCGTGATTATACAGATGTTGTTATGGAAATTTGAAAGATATGTATTTATATCGTTATTTCCAATACGACATTTGTTAATCGTAGAATTTGATATTGAATATAAGCCGATGTATTTTCTATTCAGAACCTTGTATTGAATATCAAATGTGATTTGGGTTTGTCGTGAATGGTGTCTTCACTAACACTGTTCTTGAACCCAGTTGAGAAAAGATTAAATCTTTTTATTTAGATTTAATGAAGCGTACCAATTAAATGATATTTAATTGGAATTGAATTGATATTGATTTCTGGGTTTATTGTGAACAGTGTTTTTAAATAGCACTCGTTCTTTAACCCGATAATTAATGAATGTGATTTTGGGTTTACCGTGAACCGTGTTTTTAAATGACACTGATTCTTTAACCCAGTTAACAATTAAAACTAAGGGGAGTTTTAATGAATCTTTAATTAGATTGAAAAATCGAGAATGGAGTATCACCAGTTTTACTCCAGGCGATAGTTAAATCTTTAATTAGATTTGAACGTGAAATGGTAACTGTATTTACCGATAACACTGTGGTGTTAGATATGAAGTATTACCAGTTTTACTTCATGGGATTAATAGGTTGGGATTGGGAAATTAAAACCAATGATTACTACGGTAAGGTTCGCTAATTCCGACTAGTTGAATCGAAATTCAAAGGAAGATCAGAGAATAAATTCAGGAATTTATCTTGGATAAAATTTATGGGAACCTTTCCCTATGAATGTGAAATCAGAAACTAACTGTCGGTTAGCTAAGCAGAATGGTTTTCTGGATATTGATCTGATGTTGATTTCGGCCTTCGGGGTTAATATTTGGGAAATTATTCTCTTGATTAATTTACGGTTAGTGACTGGTGAATTGGAATGAGGCGTATGTTGTGTTTGTGTAACACTTATTTAAAATATACGCGAGCTATTCGGAAAGACCGGGTTTATCCCATTCTGGATAACTGATACGACGATAAGTCGAAGATGAAGACGATGGTCGAAGACCGGAGTTCTTCACGTCGTTTGGGTGATTTCTGACGATCTTGATTGGGCTGTACACCCAAGAAGATGGAAACAGTTGGTGATCGTCCAGACGTACTTGGAGATCGATGGATATGCGGGGTACTAGGTGCCTCCGGTTTCGTTCAGACCCAGAACGAACTTGTAAATGGACTGTGTGTCTGACATTGGATTTTAGTCTGTGTGATTGATCTCTATTAAATATATATCTGTTTGGCGGCGGAGAATTTATTCTCTTGCTTAACGCCCTTCTCTGAGACGTACGAGCTCAGGGGTTATATATTGATGGATATCAAACGCATGGAGTGAATTGCCTGTGTGGCATGCCTAAGTGGCAATTGATCGAGGCTTCTGTTGAAAAGCAAAGTCTTGTGGTGATGATCAAAGCAAGGCCTTTGTGGCGTAGCTTTGTGTAACGTTTACCTCGCGTGTTTCACACCCGGTATGAACCAAAAACGGGAGAGGACCTCAGGGAGGGCATGCGTTTCCTTCTAGCTAAAAAGTGGCGTCAGTGGTTTTACACGCCCTGACGAGTTTGACTTATGTGGTTGTTGTTGTTGCGAGGCGCCTCGGATTGATCGGTCGTTCTCGAACCGATGGAGTCATTTAGTTGGCTCATTTACGCCCTAAAGGGCGGGGAAACGTAGTGTTCAGGCATTTTAATCCACATCGGTGGACCGGCCCTGTCGCTCCAAGGGTCACTCGAGCTCTGATCCTGAGACATGGGCTAGATTGTCTCGAATCGGTTGAGGACTATCTTTTGCCTCGGTTCATAGATGGAAATCCAATTTCCAAATACGTAACATTTGCGGTTTTATTTGTAAATCTATATATGGCGACATGATATATGGTACCCATGCCGCCTATGATTGATATTTATGATTTGAAGTTGTTTTATACACTATGCACTTATAATAGTATCAAATGATTTGTTTTAAACGTATCAAGCATTCTTTGGCTGTTATAAGGGAAAACCCTATCCTCGGCTGCGTTGCATTGTGTGATGGGACCTGGGTCTTATAACAGCTTCATTTTTCTTTATTTAGCATTGCGCTGTTTGTTTATGCACTGGTATTCTTGGGAGGAAACCCGTTCCGTGTTATACGGCGTGGTCCCTTGATTTACCTAACTTTAAAAATAAAGATTAACTGTTTTAGTTCTCACACCAGTCCCATGACTGACCTGGAGTTTATTGTTTTAACCTAAACTCTGGGTGCCCCTATTTTGACACGGGCAGCTAGTAGTTTTGGTTTTGCAGATTTATATTCACAGGATCCTGGTTTACAGCTGGAACGATATCCGGAAAGCTTTGTATCCATATATCTCTTCTAGTTGTGTATTGTATTATTTTCCGCTGCTATGTATTTAAATGTAATTTAAATCTCTGATATTTCTGTGTAATATTCATTGTTACTATGTATATTCTTGTAATCTGATGCATTGTTGTAATATACAGTGAAATGTTCTTTTATATGTGTTCAGTTGTGGTTTGTTCTCGAACTATCCGACGCTTTCCTTTACGGGGAAGTTACGGGTTTTCACAGTTGGTATCAGAGCTTTGGTTTACAAAGCTCAGAGAACAAGGCACATTAGAACCATATGAAAGAGTTCATCAGATATTGGGTTAGTAATATCCAATTAGAATGACTCGTTAGAGATAGGATCAGTAGTATCCTAGAACGAGTGTGAAGAGTATATTTTTCAAGTGAAAACAAATTTTTGTTTTGAAAATTTAAATCAATTATTCGTATTTGATTATCTATTTATAGAGAAGTTGGACAATCCAGTATATATAGATTTTGCGTATACGTCTGATCCGCGTGTATTCGAAGTTTTAATATATTGGATAGATATAGCGTCACACTCTAGTCGCCCGAAGATGGTACTGATGATTGTCATGACATCATCAGTATTTATGTTCGTGTTTCGAAGGTGTGATTTTCTATATATTTCCTATTGGCTGGTGTGAGAACCAAAAATTAGATAGGACCTATTGTTGTGATTTGGCATCAAAAGTGTGATTTTTGGCATATGTATCAAAATTATGAATTTGAAACTCTAATTCACTAATTGATTGATGTTTGTGTTGTTTGTTTATTTGGTTGATAATTTTGAACCATTATGCCTAATAGGATCAAATATTGAACTATATTGAAAATTGGTTGTATTTGCTCGCATATACATATACTTACATTGAACAGGTCATAGCAAGGAGGCTAGAGCAGAGAATAAAATTTGTTTGCCCGACAAATAGGTACATGTTTACTACATAATTTCCTGTTTTGTTTGGGTGATGATGATTTTGTGAGCCTATTGGCTAGCCGCTTGGCTTTTTCTTTTTCTTTTTGAGATCTGAAGGACTGGGGAAGCTATTTGAAATTCCCCGATGCTCCCAGTGCAGGGGAGGTTATGGCGAAATTTTTCGAAAATTTAGGGTGTTAGCCAAATTTTTGAAATTTTTGAAAATTCTCAGAAACTGAAGAGTTGGAGAATGGAAGCCAGATCGAGCGTGGAGTTAATTAATCAAACCACTTTCGACTTTGTTCCTTTTTGGGGACGAAAAGTTTTAAGTGGGGGAGATTGTAATAACCCGAAAATCTGGGCCAGTTTAAATTTTTTATTTTGGCAATTTTAGCGAATTTTGATTATTTAAAATGAATTATTTTAAATAAAAGCGACGAGAAATTTATTTTGAATATAATTAGAACGTATATAGTATATACGTCGTCGTTAGAATATATATTAATTATATATAATCATAAAAGGGATTGAAAATGGCGCGGTAGTTCGAAAATTCGATTTCTAATTTCAAATGAATATACAGAATTCAATATAAGTCAGAATTGAACGAAACAAGAAATATTTGAATCTGTATAACTATATCTTTGTAACGAAGTTAACAAACTGAGATTTCATCTTAGAAATGATAAGATATGTCCAGTTTAAAATTAGAAATAGTCGCTGTGGAATTTATATATATTTTTATATATATAAGGCCCTTAAAAATAGCAATTTTGCAAATGACCTCGGATTTCGACGAAACCACTTTTGTTGGGTCCGTGATGTCAATTTATTGCTAGATTCCAAATTTCATAATTTTCTGAATCAATATGTGAGCGTGGCAAAGGAAAACGCGTTTGACCAGCTTTAGTTGATTTTAATCGACTGGAAATTGGCCATTTTTCAAACGGTCTCAGAATTCGACGAAACTAGTTTTGTTAGGACCGTATCGTCAATGCGAAGCTAGAAAATATTTTTCTGGAATTTTTCTAGTTAGTATGTGGCCCCGGTAATTTGAAATGTACGTTTAAAATTCAATATAGCGATTTAAATGTAAATTCAACGGAAACTGATCGAAACAGCTGAATTGGCTTGAGTGGCATATCCCGTTGTGTTCGGGATGGGGGTAATTAGCTAAGGACGACAGGCGGTGGGTCTCGTTTCGAGTTCGAATGAAAAAGTTACTTTAAAAAAAAAAAAAAATATTATTATATATCTTCATTTCTCCCCCATCCTTTTCATTCGTTCAGAATAAAAAAAAAAAGAAACCCGTTGACCCTCAGACCCCCCCCCTCAAATCGATCGCCGCCCTCCACGAAGGCGCCGCCCACGCCCCGCAGCTCAGGCGAGCCCTCCGATCGAGATCCCCTCCCCCCCCCCCCCCCCCCCCGGCGCCAGCGGTGACCAACGCCCGCCAGCCTCCCCAACGCCAAACCCCCTCTCTCCGTCGCCCCCCTTTTCCGCTCCCTCCTCGCGACGTTCAAACCCCCCGTCCTCCGATCTTCCCCACCTCCACCTTCTTCTTCCTCCTCCCTGCTGACTCGCGCTCCCCCCTACCATCCTCCTCCGACGCAGGAAGAAACCCCCCCCTCGGCTGTAAGTTTTCGTTTTTTTTTATTATTAATATTTTATTTCTGTTTTATATTTACAGATTAAAAACTGTTTTTATTTTAAAGATTAAATACTGTTTTTATTTTAACAGTTTAAAAACTGATTTTGTTTAAAGAAAAAAAAACTGATTTTTAGGTTTTCAAAAACTGATTTTGTTTTAAAAATAAAAACTGATTTTGTTTAAAAGTAAAAACTTTAAATAGGAAAAAGGTTTAATCTTTAAAGAGAAAAAGGATTTGAGCTTTACGAAGTAAAAATTCGATTTTTATATATTGAATAGCAAAGTAAAAATAGGATTTTTGTATATTGAACTTCGATAGAAAAATAGGATTTTTATATATTGAACTTCGATAGAAAAATAGGATTTTTATATATTGAACTTCGATAGAAAAATAGGATTTTTATATATTGAACTTCGATAGAAAAACAAGATTTTTATATATTGAACTTCGATAGAAAAACAGGATTTTTATATATTGAACTTCGATAGAAAAACAGGATTTTTATATATTGAACTTCGATAGAAAAACAGGATTTTTATATATTGAACTTCGATAGAAAAACAGGATTTTTATATATTGAACTTCGATAGAAAAACAGGATTTTTATATATTGAACTTCGATAGAAAAACAGGATTTTTATATATTGAACTTCGATAGAAAAATAGGATTTTTATATATTGAACTTCGATAGAAAAATAGGATTTTTTATATATTGAACTTCGATAGAAAAATAGGTTTTTTATATATTGAACTTCGAAATAAAAATATGATTTTTATATATTGAATAGCGAAGTAAAAATTCGATTTTTACATATGTAGTGGCTACGGGCAACGAAGATGTCGAAAAGGCGAACCGACGAAGAATTCTGAAAAAGAAGAGCCGTGGAGCTGGATAGCTATCTGTGAGAATTTCTCACCTTTCAATTTCTTTTCTAGTTATATATATACTAGGATGCAGACGGTGTTTAGTAGCACCCGACACAATCGTCCACAGACCATGGACTTGTTTGTTTGGCTGTTTGGTGATTGATTGCGATATTGGTTTGAATGTGGTTTGTGGTGTGAAAAATCGAATCGATAAATTGGTTAGGATTAGACGTGCGCCGTTATAAGGCGAAGGAGTAAGGCTAGGTTAGACTCTTACTCCAAATTTTGTGGTTTGCAAAATGAAATTGATTTGATTGATGTGTGAATGGCGTGGGCCTTCACTAGACCGGGGATAAGGCTAGGCCTTGTCCCGTTTCTAGTATCGTGCCGTTATGCCGCCGAAATTTTCTAAAATAAGTTAGAAAAATAAAAATATCATTTTATTTAAAGAATGAATTGAATAGAAATTCATAGGTTGAAATAAAATGTTTTATCGTTAAAAATATAATTTTTAACGTGAAGTGAATAAAATAGAATATTCATTTACAAACCAGACGGTTTGTTTATGTACACCTATTTGAATGACATTGATTGGGACGATAAATTTTACACATCGCCCAACAGCACAAATAAAATATGTGTTTGATTGTTTGAAACCCCACACGGGTGTTGGGATGAAATTTGAAGTTCACTCATCCTGATTGATTAAATATGTCGATCGATTGATTGACAAGCTGTTATAAGCGTTGAATATCTATATTTGATGCTTTTACAGTGTAGTGCACTTTGGTTGATGGTTGATTATTTTCAATGTTATTATATACATGTGTTGTAAGAAAATCCATATAATTAACTTTATATGGTAATTGATTGGGCCTCATTCCAATTTGAAAAATAAAGAATATTATAAAATAAAAGTTCATGTGTTGACAGTACTCATCCATTGAGATTGGTCATGTGTTGAACGAAATATTTTGATAACAACTATTTTGAAAAAGAAATATTTGAAATAGAATATGTGAAAATAGAAATTTATGAAGCCATGTTGATTAGATTGACGCCATTTTGACGTGAACAATATCTATATCGATTTTAAACGATTTCGAAATGAATTGAATTGAAAACGATTTCGAAATGAATTGAATTGAAAACGATTTCGAAATGAATTGAATTGAAAACGATTTCGAAATGAATTGAATTGAAAACGATTTCGAAATGAATTGAATTGAAAACGATTTTGAAATGAATTGAATTGAAAACGATTTCAAATTGAATTGAAAGCAAATTGAAGCGAATTCAAATTGAATTGAAATTTGAATTGAATAGAAATGAATTTTAAAACGAATTTATTGAGAAGAATTCAATTTTGATTTGAATTGAAACGGAAGTTGAAATTGCTTTTGAATCGAATTTAAAACTATTTATATAATTCGTTTTAAATAGAAATCGACGAAATATATTATATATATATTATATATATAATATAATGGCCTGAATAGAACGCGCCGCGCCGCGGCAGTTCGTGAATTTCGACCATTTATTTCAAACGGACATTGCGGGAGATCCGACCGTCGGATTCTCCTAAAACCGGAACCGTTGGGTTCGTATCGAAAAGAGCTTTCTAACGAATATTAGGAATTAGAAATCTAACGGTTGGATTTGGAATTATGTCCAAATCAAATTCGAAAAAGGTCGCTGTAAGTGCAGTTCGATGACCGTTGATGGAAATCGACTGTACGGGCCTTGATAAAATTATTAAAAATAGTAATAATTTGTGTAAAATCATAAGAAATGATTTGTGAAGATTTGGGATGAAAAACTTCATGTTTGAAAAGATAAAAATAGATTTTTATCGAAATGAACTGGTTTTGAACTAGAATTATAATTCTATTTATTTTTAAATAAATAAATTGAATTTAAAAAGGGTTTTAAAAATAACCAAAATTTCCAATGATTGCATTGGGGTGGATTTGAATCGAAATTGTCTTCGGAATATTTCGATGTTGGAATTCGTGATTATACAGATGTTGTTATGGAAATTTGAAAGATATGTATTTATATCGTTATTTCCAATACGACATTTGTTAATCGTAGAATTTGATATTGAATATAAGCCGATGTATTTTCTATTCAGAACCTTGTATTGAATATCAAATGTGATTTGGGTTTGTCGTGAATGGTGTCTTCACTAACACTGTTCTTGAACCCAGTTGAGAAAAGATTAAATCTTTTTATTTAGATTTAATGAAGCGTACCAATTAAATGATATTTAATTGGAATTGAATTGATATTGATTTTTGGGTTTATCGTGAACAGTGTTTTTAAATAGCACTCGTTCTTTAACCCGATAATTAATGAATGTGATTTTGGGTTTACCGTGAACCGTGTTTTTAAATGACACTGATTCTTTAACCCAGTTAACGATTAAAACTAAGGGGAGTTTTAATGAATCTTTAATTAGATTGAAAAATCGAGAATGGAGTATCACCAGTTTTACTCCAGGCGATAGTTAAATCTTTAATTAGATTTGAACGTGAAATGGTAACTGTATTTACCGATAACACTGTGGTGTTAGATATGAAGTGTTACCAGTTTTACTTCATGGGATTAATAGGTTGGGATTGGGAAATTAAAACCAATGATTACTACGGTAAGGTTCGCTAATTCCGACTAGTTGAATCGAAATTCAAAGGAAGATTAGAGAATAAATTCAGGAATTTATCTTGGATAAAATTTATGGGAACCTTTCCCTATGAATGTGAAATCAGAAACTAACTGTCGGTTAGCTAAGCAGAATGGTTTTCTGGATATTGATCTGATGTTGGTTTCGGCCTTCGGGGTTAATATTTGGGAAATTATTCTCTTGATTAATTTACGGTTAGTGACTGGTGAATTGGAATGAGGCGTATGTTGTGTTTGTGTAACACTTATTTAAAATATACGCGAGTTATTCGGAAAGACCGGGTTTATCCCATTCTGGATAACTGATACGACAATAAGTCGAAGATGAAGACGATGGTCGAAGACCGGAGTTCTTCACGTCGTTTGGGTGATTTCTGACGATCTTGATTGGGCTGTACACCCAAGAAGATGGAAACAGTTGGTGATCGTCCAGACGTACTTGGAGATCGATGGATATGCGGGGTACTAGGTGCCTCCGGTTTCGTTCAGACCCAGAACGAACTTGTAAATGGACTGTGTGTCTGACATTGGATTTTAGTCTGTGTGATTGATCTCTATTAAATATATATCTGTTTGGCGGCGGAGAATTTATTCTCTTGCTTAACGCCCTTCTCTGAGACGTACGAGCTCAGGGGTTATATATTGATGGATATCAAACGCATGGAGTGAATTGCCTGTGTGGCATGCCTAAGTGGCAATTGATCGAGGCTTCTGTTGAAAAGCAAAGTCTTGTGGTGATGATCAAAGCAAGGCCTTTGTGGCGTAGCTTTGTGTAACGTTTACCTCGCGTGTTTCACACCCGGTATGAATCAAAAACGGGAGAGGACCTCAGGGAGGGCATGCGTTTCCTTCTAGCTAAAAAGTGGCGTCAGTGGTTTTACACGCCCTGACGAGTTTGACTTATGTGGTTGTTGCTGTTGCGAGGCGCCTCGGATTGATCGGTCGTTCTCGAACCGATGGAGTCATTTAGTTGGCTCATTTACGCCCCAAAGGGCGGGGAAACGTAGTGTTCAGGCATTTTAATCCACATCGGTGGACCGGCCCTATCGCTCCAAGGGTCACTCGAGCTCTGATCCTGAGACATGGGCTAGATTGTCTCGAATCGGTTGAGGACTATCTTTTGCCTCGGTTCATAGATGGAAATCCAATTTCCAAATACGTGACATTTGCGGTTTTATTTGTAAATCTATATATGGCGACATGATATATGGTACCCATGCCGCATATGATTGATACTTATGATTTGAAGTTGTTTTATACACTATGCACTTATAATAGTATCAAATGATTTGTTTTAAAAGTATCAAGCATTCTTTGGCTGTTATAAGGGAAAACCCTATCCTCAGCTGCGTTGCATTGTGTGATGGGACCTGGGTCTTATAACAGCTTCATTTTTCTTTATTTAGCATTGCGCTGTTTGTTTATGTACTGGTATTCTTGGGAGGAAACCCGTTCCGTGTTATACGGCGTGGTCCCTTGATTTACCTAACTTTAAAAATAAAGATTAACTGTTTTAGTTCTCACACCAGTCCCATGACTGACCTGGAGTTTATTGTTTTAACCTAAACTCTGGGTGCCCCTATTTTGACACGGGCAGCTAGTAGTTTTGGTTTTGCAGATTTATATTCACAGGATCCTGGTTTACAGCTGGAACGATATCCGGAAAGCTTTGTATCCGTATATCTCTTCTAGTTGTGTATTGTATTATTTTCCGCTGCTATGTATTTAAATGTAATTTAAATCTCTGATATTTCTGTGTAATATTCATTGTTACTCTGTATATTCTTGTAATCTGATGCATTGTTGTAATATACAGTGAAGTGTTCTTTTATATGTGTTTTGTTGTGGTTTGTTCTCGAACTATCCGACGCTTTCCTTTACGGGGAAGTTACGGGTTTTCACAGTATCAAATCTTGCCTATACTTGATAGTTAAATAACCGACTATCAAAATCTTGCATATATGCTTGTTGGTACAGAAAGATCAGAATCGAATTTATATTCGAAAACCATTCCAACCAACAAATATGTGGAAGATGCTAATTGAAGATGGAGAAATTGAAGACTGTTGATCTTCATGAGCGGAAGAGTTACTTGTTGAATTTCCCTAGCCTGGTCCACCAAAGTTATAACGACTAGTGATTCTATCGTAATCGAAATCTTCGGATTGCAAGGACTTCTCTTTACCGATCCGTGGGGTGATTCCTATATTGGATGCAGTAGGAGAGTGCCTTCGATTCATCCTGTTCCTGGATGACTTGTATGGGCGAGTGTTTGACACAGTATTTCCAAAAGATGTACATTCTCTTATCAATTTGAGTATTTTTGTGGACATCATTTAGTGATACCTAGCGGATCTGACGATGTGGCATTCAAAATGAATGAAGATGCGCTGTGCAGAAGGATAAGCTTAACTTCTAGCCTCATCAACCAGGAAATGACATAAAATCGGGTAGGTCACACCCATCAAAAGGGTATATCATTACCTGATCTGGTAAAATCAAATGCCTTCGGTTGTCCCTTTTAATTTTTGTATGTATGCTATCGGTTCGGTTGGCTGGCCCCCGACCATGGTAATGATATATTCGGTACTCTCTGTGACGACCCCATTCCCGATAAGACGCTGGCAAGGGTAATCTTTGGAATATAACACATAAACAGATAACAGTAGAACAGAAATAAATACACCAGATAATGAACAACAGAATATACTGGATAAATATAAACATCAGAGTTACACAGTACATGATCATACTAAGTACAAATATAGTTCAGCTATACATAAATGTCTACAGCGGAAAACAACATAATATGTACAATAGGAGCTGAACAGCATAAAAAGAGATAAATGATAGAATCCATCCTCAGCTCCAGCTATCCAGAAAGAGCCTACTAAAACCTGAATACAAGGCAGCCCGTGTAGAAAAAGGGGCACCCGAGTTTGCAAGTGAAATAAACTATGAGTCGGTCATGGGACTGGTATGAGAAATCTACTTAACATCTTTTATAATATGGCAAATCATAGGACCACGCCGCTTTCGTGGAACGGGTTTACTCCATTGGATTGCCAGTGCTTTAAAACAAATAAATCTTTTAAACATCGCAATGCTTTTTATAAAAATGAAGCCATTATAAGACTCAATTCCCATCACACAATACAACACAAACCGGAGGATAGAGTTTTACCTTATAATGGCCAAATATGCTTGATACGAGGAAAACAAATCATTTGAAATGTAAATTTATCGTTTAATTCTTAATCAGACCCCAACCGTAAACTAGTAAGAGAACGATTCCCTAAGTATTAACCCCAAAGGCCGAAACCAACATCAGACCAATATCCAGGAAACCATCCGTCCTAGCTCATTTCCAGTTAGTTTCTAATTTCAGATACAATCATAAATATCAATCATAGACGGCATTAATGCCCCATACCACTATGTCGCCATATATAGGTATACAATCAAAACCGTACGATGTCGTTTTTGGAAATTGTATTTCCGTCATGAGCCAAGGCAAAAGATAGTCCTTACCGAATTCGAGACGCTCTAGCTCGCCCCTCAGGATCAGAACGCATCGACCCTTGGATCGTTAGGGCCGGTCCACCGATGTGGATTAAAAATGCCTGAACACTGCGTTTCCCCGCCCTATGGGGCGTCACTGGTCAAATCCGACCAAATCATCGGCTCTGAAGAGACTGAAGCAAACCGAGGCCTCGCTTTCCATCATCCACATAAGTAAAATACCCGAGCGTGTAAAACCCAAAGCACCACTCCTAGCTAGAAAGAAACGCATGTCCTCCCTGAAGTCCGTCTCCCATTTCTGGCTCATACCAGGGTGTGAGGCTCGCGAATTAACATTGTACACAAAGCTATGACACACAGGCGTTGCTTTGATCATCCACCACAAAGCCCTGCTTTTCAACAAAAGCTTTGATCATTGCATCTCAGTATGCCACACAGGCGATTCACGCCACGTAACTAACGTTTATCAATCACACGGAATGAAATCCAATGCCAGACATACAGTCCATTTGCAAGTCCATTCTGGGTCTGAACGAAACCAGAGGATCTTTATTCCTCGCATATCCGTACAATCAACTTGTACGTCCGGGCGGCTACTACTTCAACCCCTTCTAGGTAGCTACTCCTATCATGAGCATCAGTAGCACCCCTCCATTTGACGTGAGGATCATCGACCTTACACCGTCTTCATATCTTCGACTTTCAATCGTCGATCAATTATTTGAAATGAGAATTAACTCGGCCTTTTCAAATAATTCGCGTATATTTTAGGATTTCAAATCAATTCATTTCAATGGTTAAATTATTCGATATCACTAATTCTGTTCTTTTGTGTAGTTTTCACGCCAACACATTCAACCATCAAATATTACATAAATCGAGCAAATTCAGTTTATTTCCATTCCATATCGTTTGTAATAATTTATCATGATTTATCGCTATTTCTATTTATTTAACAATAGCCAATATATTCAAAACAACGCTTCAGGCCATAACGCGGCCGTGGCGCTGTTTTTCTTCAGATTTTATTTACACGTATCTAAAAATCTAACCATTGGATCTTCACAAATTTTATATCATTAGAAAGATCTTTTCGAAACGAATCCAACGGTTTCAATTTCGGGAAAATCCGACGGTCGGATCTCCCGCCCTAATCGTTTGAAGTTACGATTTCAGAATACGAACTGCAACATCGTTGTTCGATTTATTTTAATTATATGTATATAAATATAATCGATTCTAGCGCTGTTTTTCGTCAGATTTGAATTAAACATTCCAGACAATCCAACCGTTGGTTCTTTACAAAGTTGGTGCCGTTGGAAAGATATTTCCAAGGCGAACCCAACGGTTGTGGTTTCGGGAAAATCCGATGGTCGGATCTCCCGCACTAATCGTTTGAAGTTACGATTTCAGAATACGAACTGCTGCGTCGTTATTCAATTTATTTTAATTATATTTATTTATATATATATAAATATAATCGATTCTGGCGCTGTTTTTCTTTAGATTTGAATTAAACATTCCAGACAATCCAACCGTTGGATCTTTACAAAGTTGGTGCCGTTGGAAAGATATTTCCAAGGTGAACCCAATGGTTGTAGTTTCGGGAAAATCCGATGGTCGGATCTCCCGCACTAATCGTTTGAAATCACGGTTTCAAAATACGAACTGCAGCGTCGTTATTTGATTAATCATATTTATAAATACTTATATATAAATATAATCGATTGTTCGATTTCAAAACGATCTTCTTTTCATACATTTGATAAAGAATGATATTTTTATCCAACAGACATTTATTTCACCACTTCGCTATTTTTAATAATTCATGTATATATTTATTTCAAAAATACGACTATTTTATATAGTTCATATAGATGATAAAAATATGATTTTTATTATAAAACAATTTATTGAAAATACGAGTACCATTCAACACATGAATTTCTATTCAACGAATGAATTTCTATTCAACACATGAATGTTCTCTATAGTTTGTATATATAATAAAAATGTGATTTTTTATTGTAAAACAATTTATTGAAAATACAAGTACCATTCAACACATGAATTTCTATTCAATGAATGAATTTCTATTCAATACATGAATGTTCTCTATAGTTTGTATATATAATAAAAATGTGATTTTTATTGTAAAATAATTTATTTCAAAAAACAATTATTTTATATAGTTCAAACAGGTGATAAAAATGTGATTTTTATTATAAAACAATTTATTGAAAATACGAGTACCATTCAACAAATGAATTTCTATTCAACGAATGAATTTCTATTCAACACATGAATGTTCTCTATAGTTTGTATATATAATAAAAATGTGATTTTTATTGTAAAACAATTTATTTCAAAACACGATTATTTTATATAGTTCAAATAGGTGATAAAAATGTGATTTTTATTATAAAACAATTTATTTCAAAACACGACTATTGTTCAACACATGAATTTCTATTCAACACATGAATATAATTTCAACACATGAAAATAATTCTAACACATGAATATTATTGAAAATTTCGGCAGCATAACGGCAGGGTAGTTAAAACCGGGGTCGTCCCTAGTACGGCTCCTCGCTCTACCTTAAAGCCTCGCCGCTTTTGACAAAGGGGATTCATGCATCTAGTTCGCACGCAGGCGACATGTTTTATTTTCATTTCCACAATCTATTCTAATTTTGTTTCAATCACCAATGGGTATTATTCTACCACAATCAATCAATTTCAGCCACAAACAATTCTAATCAACCATTCGCTATCAACCAATTTTCACACCAATCACAAACAATAAATATCGTCCATGGTCTATGGACGAGGGGAGTGTATATATATATTCGTATATAAATATATTTCGATTCACTTCAATTCATTTCAACGCACGTACAATTTTTACAACGCATATATAACTTATACATCGAACATACAACTTATACAACGCTTATACATGAGGTGTACAACGCTGATATAATTCATACATCGACTATATAATTTATACATCATTGTTTTCCATATCGTTTATAAATTAGAAATCTCACATTGGGTTCCACTCCACCAAAAATAGCAGAGGGCCCAGAAAAATATGCGGTCTCTTCTAGAATGTAGAAGACGTCCACACGAGTCCACTGTCTCTTGTTTCACTGAATTTCGTCAACAAATGAAAAAGTTATGGTGATTAATGAATTGGGTAATTAACGAGATAATTAATTAAGATAATTATTTAATTAAAAATTAAACCTTCTTCCTTCAGTATTAAAGGCCGACGTTCAAACCCGTGCTCCAATGCTAGGGTTGCTCTTTGCGTCGCCTACGGCCACCGTGTCGCTGATCGGCTACCAGCACGATCTTCTCTCTCCGAAATCCTAACCTGCCTGTACCCACCTCGCCCACTTCGGTTGCTCTCACGACGCCAAAATTGTTGGCGAACGACGCCACTTCACGACGGAAATTCCAACTGAATACTCGACGATAATTCGTGAAACCACCCTTGATTTGAAGCTCTCACGAAGTACTTTAATTTTCCCTCATGTAGTTGTTAAAATCGTTGAACGGTTTGTGAGTTTTTAGGAGAAAAAGATTGGAGCAAGAACGGTCGTTGAATGAGGAACGATGGCGGCTGCTGTAATGATAAGGTTTAGGGTTGTTTTCTAGGTTTTTATAAAATAATTTAATATTAATTTATTTCAAAAATACTTGCTTTTCAATATGAACTTCAAATTGAACCCAACGAGTGTCTCCCTAGCTAAATACCCCCATTCGGAACACAATGTGATATGTTTCGTAGGCCCATTCGACTGTTTCAGTCAGTTTTCTTTCAAATTAAAATATAAAACATTCAATATTTAATCTGAACGTACATTTCAATTTGCCGAGGCCACATACTGATTCGAAAAATTCCTGAAAAATAAATCTAGCTATGTTTTGACGATACACTCCCAACTAAACTAGTTTCGTCGAATTCTAAGACCGTGAAAAATGGTCATTTTCTGGTCGATCCATTTTAACTATAATTGACCAAAACACATTTTCCTTTGCCACACTCACATACTAGCTTCAAAAAATTTGAAATTTAAAAACTAGCCATAACTTCACATCCCGGATCCAAAAAAAGTGGTTTCGTCGAATTCTGAGGTTTTTCGTAAAATGGCCATTTTCACGGGCTATATAAACTCTATAGCGACCTTTCTAAAAATTCATTTGGCCATAACATTTGCTTTCCGCTATGAAACTTCGATTTTTCATATTCGTTAGAAAGGTATTCACTAACAGATTTAAATATTTTTGGTTTCACTCAAATCCGTTTTGTTTTGCACCCGGTACGGTCAGTCAAATTTTAATTCAAATTTTGAAACTACCGTGCCATTTCAGGCCTTGTTTATATTTCAAAGTAATTATATTTATTCTCAATGTCGATTCAAACTCACTGTTCATCGATATTATTTAAAATATTTATTTTAAATATTTACAATCCACTAAGATAGCCAATTTAAAAAATTTAAATTGGTTCAGATTTTCCGGGTCGTTACAATCTCCCCCACTTAAAACTTTTCGTCCCCGAAAAGGAAAAAAGTAGAAAGTGGTTTGAGTAACCAATTCTACTTCCAATCTGGCTTCCATTCTCCAACTTTTCAGTTTCTAAGAATTTTCAAATTCTTCAAAAATTTGGTTAACACCCGAAATTTTCGAAAAATTTCGCCATAACCTCCTTTGTACGGGGAGGGGTTTGGAAATTTATTGGGCCGTATTAGGTATCCAATAAATCCTAATAATCGTACACATATTTATAGTGATATATTTTGGTGTTTACAGGGGAGCGTGTATAGATAATAACTCCAGAGAATAAATTCTCGTCACCCTGTCAAAGCCTGAGGGAGTGTGTATTTTTAATTGCTCCAAAGGATAAATCCTCGTCACCTCGTCCCGTGTGGGAAATAAATAATCCATGTGCCGTATCTAATGACTAGAGAGACGTGATCATTGTCAACTCCAGACCCGTGTGGTTTTTTATTAATCTGGCAATTTACCGTTATATTTTATATGGTCCATATCAGTCATCAGTTCAACCTGTAAAATATAGTCATCGCCATATGAGCCTCTCGCTCGTACGGTAAATCTTCAACCTCGTCACACAAGCTCCAAATGCTTATGTGGTATATGATGAAGTATGCATATCTTCAAGAAGTATGCCATGTGGTGTAGTTCAAAATTAATTGTTACTATCCTATGGTGACATTTATTAATTACACACAGAACAACCAGCACTCCACATCCAATGGCATTCACAGGAGTTGATATAATAATAAAATTGTGCATCCAACTCATTAAGGTTTACCTATTTGTCGGGCACGCAAATAAAATCTTTACTCAACAACTAATCCATTTACATGTTCAAACATATATAATGCACATGTATATAGTTCTATCTATTTTTTAATCTATTCAATGTGTGATTTAATCGAATAAATTCTACCATTCATTCTCTTATTGATTAAATTAACTATAGCTCTAATAATTTAATTAATCAAATCCACTATCACACAACACAAACAAAAAGCAATTTGTTTTTAGCTTTTCAAAATCATACAAATTAATTCATACGCTCTTTTTAAATTAATCAGACTATAGAAATAAAAGTCCACATCCATGGAAAGAAAATAACAACAAAGTAGAGAATTAAATGGTAATGCAAAGTATGGTAAATGTACCTTGCGCCGGAGTCAATCAGAGATATCCACTCGACACCTAGGATAGGCTTTCTGAATGCTCTCCTCAGTTTCCTAAGTACAATCTCGCGGATCTCCACTCCATTGCTCTTTGACTAAGTGAACCTTTTTGTTCCTCAGCTCTTTGGTTTCTTTGCCAATTATCTTTAGCGGCTCTCTTCTAACTACCAATTCTGGAGTGATTTCTATATCCTGTTGCGCTGCTTCTTCCACGATCAAGTCTGGATCATGAACGTGCTTTCGAAGTTGAGATACGTGAAATACATCATGCACTCCAGGCAACCAATTAGAAATTGAATCTTATATGCAAGAGTTCCAATCCGTTCAAGAATAGGAAACGAACCAATGAATTTGGGCACCAATTTCTCTGTTTTACCAAACCGGATAACTCCTCTCATTGGAGATACTTTCAAATAAACATAGTCGCCAACAACAAATGGTATATCCCTTCTTCTCTTATCTGCATAGCTCTTTTGTCGGCTTTGGGCGGCTAGTAATCGTTTCTTAACGAAGTCGACTTTATCCGCGGCCTCGCGAATCACATCTGGGCCCAATACAAGTCTATTTTCTGGCTCCACCCAACAAGCAAGGGATCGACACAGTCTATCATACAATGCATCGAATGGTGACATTGTCAGGCTTGCTTTATAGCTGTTATTATATGAGAATTCAGCCAAATGTAAATGGTCTTCCCACGATCCGCCAAAATCAAGAATACAAGCCCGCAATAGATCTTCTAGAATACGATTCACCCTCTTAGTCTGACTGTCTGTCTGAGGATGATATGCGGTGCTCAAGTTCAGTTTCGTTCCCAATTCTGCTTAGAATGCTTCCCAGAATTTACTAGCAAAAATCTGGTAATGATCACTAACGATGCTCATGGGAACTCCGTGCAGTCTAACAATTTCCTTGAAATATACCTGTGCCAGACTCTGGGCACTTCTATTCGATTTGACAGGTATGAAATGGGCGGTCTTCGTGAAACGATCTACAATCACCCAAATACTGTCATTTCCCTTCCTGGTTCTGGGCAAACCATCTATGAAATCCATAGAAATCTGTTCCCATTTTCCACCTGGCACTTCTAAAGGTTGCAACAATCCAGCGAGTTTCTGCTGATCGCTTTTGACTTGCTGACAGGTGGGATACCGGCAAACATATATAGAGATATCTCTTTTCATTGCCTTCCACCAGAAAGTTCGCTTGAGGTCATTATACATTTTGCTAACCCCTGGGTGGATACTCAGCTTGGACTTGTGGCATTCATCAAGAACTTCTCTTTTGAGCTCGGAGACGTCGGGAACACAAATTCTTCCTTTTAATCTAAGAATTCCCTCGTTATCCACTTGGAAACTGGATGCATCACCTTTTTGAATTCTTTTGATCATCTCCTTAAAAAAATTATCATCTTTCTGTAGAATGGAGATCTTTTCAATCAAGGAAGTCGTAACGATAAAGTTGGCAATTATTACATTCTTTCTACTCAGCGCATCAGCCACAACATTGGCTTTCCCTGGAGTGTACAAAATCTCAAAATCGTACGCTGTAAGAAATTCTAGCCAACGCTGCTGTCTCAGATTCAAATCCTTCTGGGTGAACAAATATTTCAATGACTGATGGTCAGTATACAGTTCGAATTTCTCACCTAAAAGGTAGTGCCTCCAGATTTTTAAGGCGAATACGATGGCTAACAGCTCAAGATCATGAGTCACATAATTCTTCTCATGTGGTTTCAGCTGACGGCTAGCATAAGCAATCACTTGACCTCTTTGCATTAACACTGCACCAAGGCCTTCTCTAGAAGCGTCAGTCCAGACCTTCAAGTCCTCATTGCCATCTATTATTGTTAACACTAGAGCAGTTGTCAGTTTCAGCTTCAGCTCTTGGAAAGCTTCCTCACATTCTGAAGTCCAATTGAATCTCGAATGTTTCTTAGTCAGTTTTGTTAAGGAACTGGATGTCTTCGCAAAATCCTTAATGAATTTCTGATAATAACTGGCCAACCCAAGAAAACTTCTGACTTCTGTGGGTGTACGAGGCTGTTTCCAATTCTGAATAGCAGTGATTTTACTGGGATCCACTGAAATTCCTTGCTTTAACACGATTCGTGGCCAAGAAATTTGACTTCTTCTTGCCAGAATATACATTTGGAAAACTTTGCTTTTAAAACATTCTTTCTCAGAATTTCTAACACTTGTTCCAAATGTTTTTCAAGCTCGCTTTCTGATTTAGAGAAGATAGGATATCATCAATGAAAACCAGAACAAATTTATTCAATACTCCTCTGAATACTCGGTTCATTAGATCGACGAAATAGGCCGGAGCGTTACATAAGCCGAACGGCATTACTAACCACTCGTAGAATAAGTCTGGACCTCTGAATTCTGTCAAAGGAACACACTCCTCGGCGATACGAAGCTGATGGAAACCTGTAGCTAGGTCCATTCGTGAAAATACTTGTGCGCCATTCAATCGATCTAACAAATCATCAATCCGCGGCAATGGATATTTGTTTTTCAGCGTCTGCTTATTCAAGTCACGATAGTCTACACATAATCTGAGAGTACCGTCCGACTTCGGGACAAATACCACTGCTGCTCCCCAATCAGAGAAACTAGGTCTGATTAGACCCTTCCATACCAGTTGTCGAGTTTGATTATCTAACTCATCTTTCTCCTTCAAGGTCATTCTTCGAATAGCATGAACTACTGGCCTTGCATTCGGGACTAAAGAGATCTTGAAATCAATTTCTCTTTGCGGAGGTAAGCTAACAACTTCTTCGAACACATCCGCATAGTTCTTCACAACAGGGATATTTGCAACGTCGACCTGAATATTCTCCGTAACTGCAGGAACAGGTTCTATCTGAGTAGGAGAAACATCTAATGCTACCCAGAAGTCTTTTCTATCATAATTCGGGCCTTCACATGGAATGGTTATATATTCCTCGAACTTTGTTTTTGCCCTAACAACTCTCTCGGCACATTTAACTTCGGCTTCATATTGGGTTAACCAATCCAATCCCAGTATAAGGTCAAATTCTGTAAAATTCATTATGATCGCGATAGTGGGGAACCGATACAGGGAAAAAGAGACAGGCACTCTACAAACCCAATTAAGATCAAGCGAACCCCCAACCGGATTATGAACAGTTATGGGTGCTTTGAGCTTCTTCAAATTCAAATCCAGTTTCTTAACTGCATTCTTTGCAACAAAGCTTCGCGACGCGCCTGTATCAAACAGTACTTTAACTGGAATATCCGTGACAGTAAGCATGCCTTCTAACACATCTGGTCTTGCTTGACTAGCCGAGAGTTCTGAAGTTTCTGCTACTTTATTTACCTGAACGACTTCAGATTTCTTGAATAGCCCGCAATCCTTTTCAAGATGACCAGTCTGACGGCAATGACTGCATTTTCTATTCTCATGAAACTTGTTCTCGGGTTTAGATTTATCCTTCTTCCGTTCGTTCCAAGATTTACAGTTTATCGCCAAATGTCCTCGCCTATTGCAGCTTGAGCATGTGGCAGTCGTTACTGGTCCTTTCTCCGATATAACCTTTTCTCGATTCAACCTAGTCTTCTTTCTGACTCTAGACGTAGTACTGGCCTCAGGCTGTGTACTCGTCTCTGGGCTACCTGTTTCGAATTTTCTTTTGCTGCTAGAACTGACTTCATCTTCATCTCGCAACATACCTCTCTTATCGAGATCCTCATACTGGTAGGCCATGTATATCATTTTGGAAAAAGGAAGCTTCACATGCCCCATTACTTTATTCTGATATTTTCTTTGAAGACCATTAATGAACCTCATATTCTTCATTTTTGGCTTTTCAATTATATGCGGGGCAAAACGAGAAAGTTCGTTGAATCTCTTATGATATTCGGGAATATTCATATCACCTTGTATCAGATAGTAGAACTCATCGTATAACCGTTCAGTTGCTTCTGGAGGAATAAACCTTTGTTGAACATTTCTTTGAATCTATCCTAGGTGATATCACCTTCTGGATTATCTCTATTAATTGACTCCCACCAGAACAAAGCTTCATCTTTGAGTGCCCAAGATGCCACTAATCTTTTCTGGTCATCTCTTTGCTGGAGGCGCTCAAGAATTCTTTCAGCAGAACACATCCAATCTTGGGTTTGACTAATGGATTCATTTCCTGAGTATGGTACTCCACCCAGATTTCGATACTTCTTTAATAAAAGCTTCTAGATCTGGTTCTGCATTTCTCCTGTTTCTGACACTCATTTTCTAGTACTTCTGCAAATAGCAGATCAAGTGTCAGGTCAACAGAAAAAATATTTTAAAACATAGAAACATATAGTTGAATGTAAATGTGTCTATCAAGGTGCATTTCTTTCTGCTATACTCATACTAGGATATTACTGATCCTATCTGTAATGAGTTACTCATCCTAGAACAATCCTGGTTCTATTTCTAACGAGCTCGTTCATATGTTTTATTCCAGGCTTAACCAAAGCTCTGATACCACGTTTGTGACGACCCCATTCCCGATAAGACGGTGGCAAGGGTAATCTTTGGAATATAACACATAAACAGATAACAATAGAATAGAAATAAATAGATATACCAGATAATGAACAACAGAATATACTGGATAAATATAAACATCAGAGTTACACAGTACAGGATCATACTAAGTACAAATACAGTTCAGCTATACATAAATGTCTACAGCGGAAAACAACATAATATGTACAATAGGAGCTGAACAACATAAAAAGAGATAAATGATAGAATCCATCCTCAGCTCCAGCTATCCAGAAAGAGCCTGCTAAAACCCGAATACAAGGCTGCCCGTGTAGAAAAAGGGGCACCCGAGTTTGCAAGTGAAACAAACTACGAGTCAGTCAAGGGACTGGTATGAGAAATCTACTTAACATCTTTTATAATATGGCAAATCACAGGACCACGCCGCTTTCGCTGAACGGGTTTACTCCATTGGATTGCCGGTGCTTTAAAACAAATAAATCTTTTAAACATCGCAATGCTTTTTATAAAAATGAAGCCATTATAAGACACAATTCCCATCACACAATGCAACACAAACCGGAGGATAGAGTTTTACCTTATAATGGCTAAATATGCTTAATACGAGGAAAACAAATCATTTGAAATGTAAATTTTATCGTTTAATTCTTAATCAGACCCCAACCGTAAACTAGTAAGAGAACGATTCCCTAATTATTAACCCCGAAGGCCAAAACCAACATCAGACCAATATCCAGGAAACCATCCGTCCTAGCTCATTTCCAGTTAGTTTCTAATTTCAGATACAATCATAAATATCAATCATAGACGGCATTAATGCCCCATACCACTATGTCACCATATATAGGTATACAATCAAATTCGTACGATGTCATTTTTGGAAATTGTATTTCCGTCATGAGCCAAGGCAAATGATAGTCCTTACCGAATTCGAGACGCTCTAGCCCGCCCCTTAGGATCAGAACGCATCGACCCTTGGATCGTCGGGGCCGGTCCACCGATGTGGATTAAAAATGCCTGAACACTGCGTTTCCCCGCCCTATGGGGCGTCACTGGTCAAGTCCGACCAAATCATCGGCTCCGAAGAGACCGAAACAAACCGAGGCCTCGCTTTCCATCATCCACATAAGTAAAATAACCGGGCGTGTAAAACCCAAAGCACCACTCCTAGCTAGAAGGAAACGCATGTCCTCCCTGAAGTCCGTCTCTCGTTTCTGGCTCATACCGGGGTGTAGGGCTCACGAATTAACGTTATACACAAAGCTACGCCACAGAGGCGTTGCTTTGATCATCCACCACAAAGCCCTGCTTTTCAACAAAAGCTTTGATCATTGCATCTCAGTATGCCACACAGGCAATTCACGCCACGTAACTGACGTTTATCAATCACACGGAATGAAATCCAATGTCAGACATACAGTCCATTTACAAGTCCATTCTGGGTCTGAACGAAACCGGAGGATCTTTATTCCTCGCATATCCGTACAATCAACATGTACGTCCGGACGACTACTACTTCAACCCCTTCCAGGTAGCTACTCCTATCATGAGCATCAATAACACCCCTCCATCCGACATGAGGATCATCGGCCTTGCACCGTCTTCATATTTTCGACTTTCAATCGTCGATCAACTATTTGAAATGAGAATTAACTCGGCCTTTTCAAATAATTCGCGTATTTTTTTGGATTTCAAATCAATTCATTTCAATGGTTAAATTATTCGATATCACTAATTCTGTTCTTTTGTGTAGTTTTCACGCCAAACACATTCAACCATCAAATATCACATAAATCGAGCAAATTCATTTTATTTCCATTCCATATCATTTATAATATTTTATCATGATTTATCGCTATTTTTATTTATTTAACAATAGCCAATATATTCAAAACAACGCTTCAGGCCATAACGTGGCCGTGGTGCTGTTTTTCTTCAGATTTGATTTACACATATCTAAAAATCTAACCGTTAGATCTTCACAAATTTTATATCATTAGAAATATCTTTTCAAAACGAATCCAAAGGTTTCAATTTCGGGAAAATCAGACGGTCGGATCTCCTGCACTAATCGTTTGAAGTTACGATTTCAGAATACGAACTGCAGCGTCTTTATTCGATTTATTTTAATTATATATATATATATATATATAATCGATTCTGGCGCTGTTTTTCTTCAGATTTGAATTAAACAATCCAGACAATCCAACCGTTGGATCATTACAAAGTTGGTGTCGTTGGAAAGATATTTCCAAGGTGAACCCAACGGTTGTGGTTTCGGGAAAATCCGATGGTCAGATCTCCCACACTAATCGTTTGAAGTTACGATTTTAGAATACGAACTGCAGCGTCGTTATTCGATTTATTTTAATTATATTTTTATATATATATATAAATAAATATAATCGATTCTGGCGCTGTTTTTCTTCAGATTTAAATTAAACATTCCAGACAATCCAACCGTTGAGTCTTTACAAAGTTGGTGCCTTGGAAAGATATTTCCAAGGCGAACCCAACGGTTGTGGTTTCGGGAAAATTCGATGGTCGGATCTCCCGCACTAATCGTTTGAAATCACGGTTTCAAAATACGATCTGCAGCGTCGTTATTCAATTTATTTTAATTATATTTATATATACTTATATATAAATATAATCGATTCTTCGATTTCAAAACGATCTTCTTTTCATACATTTGATAAAGAATGATATTTTTATCCAACAGACATTTATTTCACCACTTCACTATTTTAAATAATTCATGTATATATTTATTTCAAAAACATGACTATTTTATATAGTTCATATAGATGATAAAAATATGATTTTTATTATAAAACAATTTATTGAAAATACGAGTACCATTCAACACATGAATTTCTATTCAACGAATGAATTTCTTTTCAACACATGAATGTTCTCTATAGTTTGTATATATAATAAAAATGTGATTTTTTTATTGTAGAACAATTTATTGAAAATACGACTACCATTCAACACATGAATTTCTATTCAACGAACGAATTTCTATTCAACGCATGAATGTTCTCTATAGTTTGTATATATAATAAAAATGTGATTTTTATTGTAAAACAACTTATTTCAAAACACAATTATTTAAATAGTTCAAACAGGAGATAAAAATGTGATTTTTATTATAAAACAATTTATTGAAAATACGAGTACCATTCAACACATGAATTTCTATTAAACGAATGAATTTCTATTCAACACATGAATGTTCTCTATAGTTTGTATATATAATAAAAATGTGATTTTTATTGTAAAACAATTTATTTCAAAACATGATTATTTTATATAGTTCAAACTGGTGATAAAAATGTGATTTTTATTATAAAACAATTTATTTCAAAACACGACGATTCTTCAACACATGAATATAATTTCAACACATGAAAATAATTCTAACACATGAATATTACTGAAAATTTCGATAGCATAACGGCAGGGTAGTTAAAACCAGGGCCGTCCCTAGTACAGCTCCTCGCTCTACCTTAAAGCCTCACAGCTTTTGACAATGGGGATTCATGCATCTATTTCGCACGCAGGCGGCATGTTTTATTTTCATTTCCACAATCTATTCTAATTTTTTTTAATCAACAATGGGTATTTTTCAACCACAACCAATCAATTTCAACCACAAATAATTCTAATCAACCATTCACTATCAACCAGTTTTCACACCAATCACAAACAATAAATATCGTCCATGGTCTGTGGACGAGGGGAGTATATATATACATATATATATATATATTCGTATATAAATATATTTCGATTCACTTCAATTCATTTCAACGCACATACAATTTTTACAACGCATATATAACTTATACATCGAACATACAACTTATACAACGCTTATACATGAGGTGTACAACGCTGATATAATTCATACATCGACTATATAATTTATACATCGTTGTTTTCCATATCGTTTATAAATTAGAAATCTCACATTGGGTTCCACTCCACCAAAAATAGCATAAGGCCCAGAAAAATATGCGGTCTCTTCTAGAATGTAGAAGACGTCCACACGAGTCCACTGTCTCTCGTTTCACTAAATTTTGTCAACAAATGAAAAAGTTATGGTGATTAATGAATTAGGTAATTATCAAGATAATTAATTAAGATAATTATTTAATTAAAAATTAAACCTTCTTTCTTCAGTATTAAAGGCCGACGTTCAAACCCGTGCTCCAATGCTAGGGTGGCTCTTTGCGTCGCCTACGTCCACTGTGTCGCTGATCGGCCACCACCACAATCTTCTCCTCCGAAATCCGCACCTGCCTGTACCCACCTCGCACACTTCGGTTGCTCCCACGACGCCAGAATTGGTCGCGAACGATGCCACTTCATGGCGGAAAATCCAACTGAATACTCGACGATAATTCGTGAAACCACCCTTGATTTGAAGCTCTCACGAAGTACTTTAATTTTCCCTCATGTAGTTGTTAAAATCGTTGAACAGTTTGTGAGTTTTTAGGTGAATAAGATCAGAGCAAGAACGGCCGTTGAATGAGGAACGATGGCGGCTGTTGTAATGATAAGGGTTAGGGTTGTTTTCTAGGGTTTTATAAAACAATTTAATATTATTTTATTTCAAAAATACTTACTTTTCAATATGAACTTCAAATCGAACCCAACGAGTGTCACCCCTAGCTAAATACCCCCATTCCAAACACAATGGGATATGTTTCGTAGGCCTATTCGACTGTTTCAGTCAGTTTTCTTTCAAATTAAAATATAAAACATTCAATATTTAATTTGAACGTACATTTCAATTTGTCGGGGCCACGTACTGATTCGAAAAATTCAAGAAAAATAAATCTAGCTATGTTTTGACGTTACAGTCCCAACAAAACTAGTTACGTCGAATTCTTAGACCATTTGAAAAATGGTCATTTTCTGGTCGATCCATTTTAACTGTAATTGACCAAAACACATTTTCCTTTGCCACGCTCACATACTAGCTTCAAAAATTATGAAATTTGAAACCTAGCCATAACTTCACATCCCAGATCCAACAAAAGTGGTTTCGCCGAATTCCGAGGTCGTTTGCAAAATGGCAATTTTCATGGGATATATAAACTCTATAGCGACCTTTCTGAAAATTCATTTGGCCATAACTTTTGCTTCCCGCTATAAAACTTTGATTTTTCAGAATCGTTAGAAAGGTATTCACTAACAGATTTAAATATTTTTGGTTTCACTCAAATCCATTTTGTTTTGCACCCGGTACGGTCAGTCATAGTTTGAATTCAAATTTTGAAACTACCGTGCCATTTCAGGCCTTGTTTATATTTCAAAGTAATTATATTTATTCTCAATGTCGATTCAAACTCACTTTTCATCGATATTATTTAAAATATTTATTTTAAATATTTAAAATCCACTAAGATAGCCAATTTAAAAAATTTAAATTGGTTCAGATTTTCCGGGTCGTTACACTCTCGAAGTATAGTGAGGCGTCGGTCATGTTTAGCCTGGGTTGTAAGATGTTCTTGTTGAACTCCAGTGTATTCATCTCCAGAGATACATTGTCGGGAAGGTGGTCCCATACCTTGCCAAGAAATCCATTCTCCAATAAGTACCCGCGACTTTGATTGTATACTATATATGCAGAGCGTGAGATGCAAGCGTTCTACTAGATTGATATTTATTTGTATTTAGACACTATCATAATGTCAGAATAATATTGTTTTCAAAAAATGTTTTGGGTTATCGTAAGGTAAAAACCATTCGTATTTATGTGTGGATTCGGTCTTATGATTATGCTTTTCTTTCAAAAGGATTTTGACAATAAAATCAAGTTGTGTGATACATTTAAACTTAGTGTGTTTTCCTCACTCCGGTTCACCAGACTAATCTGCAATTTGTAAAATGCTCGGGTTAGACCGAGTCGTATAGGTTCAGGTTATCAGATGCTATGAAGAGACGAGCTGGAAGAGTTCCGATGTATGATATTATATTTTCCGCTGTGTGATTGTATACGAGGACAGATCATTATAACTGTCCATACGTGTGATGTACTCTGATGATTGTAATTATTTTTAAAGCCCTCAGTAAAGTATTTATTTCTATATTATATTTTGTTCCACTGCGATGTGAGACTCTGTGTTATATTTTTTCTTCTTCTTCTATTCTAACTTTCTTTCTTTCTTACCTCGCCCTCTAATATTCTTTCTAATAACGTTCTTGTGTTTTCGATACTTGAATGTTCGACATGGTGTTTTTGTGTCGATTTTCGAGGTCAAAAATCCTTGGGCCGTTACACTCTCCTCACACATTCCAATAACCCGACGTAATAAAATCAACTTGCGCCTCCACGTCATATGCCTAATTCTGCATCGCGTCACTCTCCTCCATTCCTTCCACCTCCATAAATTGTGGTCTTTGTTTAATGAGTGGAGGACTTAAAATACTTATATTGGCTTTTCAAATCTTTAAAACTAAGTTGTATTAAGCTGAATTCGCGTAACTCTTTCTTATTATTAATATATTCAATAATAATAGTAATCCAAGGGTATCCAACATTGCTTGTAAGTCTAGCGTTGGTGTGCGAACCCACCAAGCTCTATTCGACAAGTTGTTGACAAAGTCAGTGTCAGTATATCTTGGTCTCATTTTATGAGTTGGACAGCTAAGGATTACCAACATGTTGTTGACAAAGTCAGCGTCGGTCTGCACAATCCGCCAAGCTCTGTTCCATCTGCCATGGGTGGTATAGCTTGGTCTTTTAATTTAAGTGTATGTAGTTAATCATAAATTTTAAATTTTATAGAGATAGGAAATAAGCGATGATGCCCAAGAACTTCTTGACCTTATTGATTTGACTGGTCATACACAAGGAAATTAGAATACCACTTTACGAATTGTTACAAGCAAACTAAGAATGTATTTCATGGCTGCACTATGTTATCAACCGAACCAATAGGCCAAACTAGAACATAACATTTGAAAACTTGAATTATATTGAAAATTTGTGACAAGTTGAGGTATCTAAAATAAAATCAACTGACTAGAAATTGTTAACTTAATTTGTTGTACCACTTTCCTGAAACAGGTCCTGTGTTCATTTTTTGTTTTCAATTGCATATGTCCATTGCATTCACGTAGTTACATTAGAACTACGACATACTGCATTTGGATTTTGTGGGTAGTATCCGAAGAAAACCCTCACGAGACACCACTCATCCTACTACGAACACCTAGAGGTTTAACAGCTTGTTGCATACGCTCAATGCAGTCGTGCTTCCTACGAAAGTGTGACCTATCTAGTTTAGTTTTTCATTTTTGTTTTACTTGAGGACAAGTAAAAGGTAAGTGTGGGTGTATTTGATTAACATGAAAATGTGTTTATTTTGTACTCTTGTATCTTATCTTTTGTATATAAATAAATATTACTTGGGTATTATTTTATCACTTTTACAGATATACCGACTAAGTCACGTACAGTCAGAAAAATAGAAAATAGAGATAAAATTGTTGTGTATATGTATTTTAAGACTTGCAGATGAGGATCTCTAATCAAGATGCTTGTTGGACAAGAAAATATTTGGTAGAAAGGCTATGCATATGACAAATCAATGAAGAATGATCAAAGAAGCGAGAGGAAAGGCCCAATTTTAATAGAATTAACTAAGGCCCATTTGTGAATGTATTAGGGTTTAGGTTGGCTATCTATCCTATAAATATCCCCGTATTCTCATTGTAAATCTTCATCCATGAATTGAGAGTTTTCTTTTACTTTTTTGCGTTTTTATTTTATTAACAATCAGTGCCATCTACACAATTAGGTTTGGTAGAGTACTAGTTGTCTTTTGCACTTATTTTCATTAGTGATTATATTCAATGGTAATCCTAATTTTATTTTTGTTTATTATTTAATTTCTGCAATCTTAATTTCTAGATTTTAATTGCTTTCCTAAGTCATATTGGATTGAGTATAGATTTGATTTGATTCCGATCTGATTCAATTCAATGATAGTTTTATTTGCAGTTTCAATTAATTTTATTTTTTCAATCAAATCCTCAAATTCGTCTAACTTGCCCATGAAGTATATAAATAATAAATTTAATTTTCCTCCCTGTGTTCGACCTGTATACTACACACCTTTGTGCTTGCAGTATTTTATTTCAAAATTTACGCTTTTCTAATCCACAGAAAAGCGTTGATCAAGTTTTTGGGGTTTAGTCAGCATATCTATAAAAGTGAAAAAATAATACCCAAGTAATATTTATTTATATACAAAAGATAAGATATAAGAGCATAAAATAAACACATTTTCATGTTAATCCATCCTGCTCCACCGCGATAATCAACCTCGCGAACACCACAACACCTTCGTCTTCGCTGCTCACATCTTCAGAACCACCCAACCTAAACTCCGTAGCCTTCTCCATACGTGCATTGACCAATACACGCACGAAGTCCTAGAAGAGTCCGTTGTCACCATAATGAGCACATACTACGACTCTACGCTAGTCCACATGAGCTCTGAAAAGGAGTGTCCTGACGTGTTCCGTGTTTTGTTTAAAAATAGTCCGGGATTGGTTTATCCGGTAGGTTAGGGGAAGAGGGAGAGCGTTTCAGTGAGGCTATGTTCCATTACTTCAGATATGTTTTATCTGCTCCTCGATTGCTTTTTTCCTTTTGATGATGGGATTGAATGATTTTGTTACCATATTATATGGGATTTGGTTTCATTTGTTTCAGTTGGTCTGTCAATGTTTTATCTTCATAATCGGAAAGTTAAAAGCTTGAAACCGGCTAAACATATTAACAGGTAAATGGGATCAATATGAGAAGGGACCCCCAATACTTGGGATTAACTAAAAATAACCTTAACTTTAGATTAATATGGGAAGACAAGTGAAACTTCAGATTAATGGTGTCAATTTGTCCTAATATTTAATATTAGTAAAGCACTGCAAAAGCGTCGCTAAATAGCTTGTAATAGCTAGTTTGATTGTGTCGGCCGGGAATTTCGCTCGATCTGAATCAGTCGTTAAACCGATCTAGACTGTTCGAAAACCCCTGATCGTTTTGAGAACAGGACAAATTGGAACGCAAACAGAAGAACATTTCATTGTTATTACAACAATTCCATCAGATATAAGAATATAAAGAGTATAAATGAATAAATTACATTCGATAAACATCAGAGATTACAATAAATTACATAGCAGCGGGAAATAATACAAAGCACAACTGAAGGTGATATACAGATACAGAGCTTTCCGGATATCATTCCAGCTGTAAATCAGGATCCTGTGAATATAAATCTGCAAGACCAAAACTACTAGCTGCCCGGGGAAAATAGGGACACCCGGAGTTTAGGTTAAAACAATAAACTCCAGGTCAGTCATGTGACTGGTGTGAGAACTAAAACAGTTGTCAATATTGGTTTTTAAAGTTCGGTAAATCAAGGGACCACGCCGTATAACACGGAACGGGTTTCCTCCCAAGAATACCAGTGCATAGAATAAACAACGCAATGCTTTTTCGAAAAATGAAGCTATTATAAGACCCAGGTCCCATCACACAATGCAACGCAAGCCGGAGGATAGGGTTTTCCCTTATAATAGCCAAACATGCTTGGTACGTTTAAAACAAATCATTTGATACTATAATAAGTGTATAGTGTCAAAACAATTTCAATCATAAATATAAATCATAGACGACATAAGTGCCCCATACCACTATGTCGCCATACTAGGCTCTACAAATAAAGCCGAAATATCTCGTATTGGAAATTGGATTTCCGTCATGAGTCGAGGCAAGGGGCAAGCTCCTCTCCGCTTCGAGACACTCTAGCAAATGTCCCAGGACTACGCACTCTGGTTAACCCTTGGATCGGCTGGGTCGGTCCTCTCTTACGTTTGAGGATTGGCAATTCCTGAACACACGTTCCCCGGTCCTATCAGACCTAATATCGAGGCGCCTCATTCCAACAACCACAAAGGTGAAAAGTATATAAACGTCCGGGCTGGTAAGTCACTGACACCACCAAAGCTAGAAAGAAACGTCGTGTTCTCCCAACGGTCTGCATCCCATTTTTAACTCATACCGAGGTGTGAGGCCCGCGAATTCACGTTATACACAAAGCTACGCCACAAAGGTCGTGCTTTGATCATCAACCACAAGACTTTGCTTTTCAACAGAAGCCTTGATCTATGCAACTCAGCGTGCCATATAGGCAATTCATGCCATGCGATTGATATCTATCGATATATAACTTCTAAGCTCGTACGTCTCAGAGAAGGGCGTTAAGCAAGAGAATAAATTCTCCGCCGCCAAACAGATATATATTTAACAGAAATCAATCAACACAGAATAAAATCCAATGTCAGACACACAATCCATTTACCAGTTCGTTTTGGGTCTGAACGAAACCAGAGGCACTTTCCTCGCATATCCATCGATCTCCAAGTACGTCTGGACGACCACCAACTGATTCCCTCATCTTGGGTGTACAGCCCAATCAAGATCATCAGTAATCACCCAAACGATGTGAAGACTTCCGGTCTTCAACCACCGTCTTCATCTTCGACATATCGTCGAATCGGTTATTCAGAATGGGTATAAACCCGGCCTTTCCGAACAACCCGCGTATATTAAAACAAATGTTACACAAACACAATATACGCCTCATTCCAATTTAGCAGCCACTAACCGTAAATCAACAAGAGAACAATTTCACAAATATTAACCCCGAAGGCTGAAACCAACATTAGATCAATACCCAGGAAACCATTCTTCTTAACTAATCTACAGCTAGTTTCTCAATTTCAATTCTTAGGGAAAGGTTCCCATTAATTTTATCCAAGATAAATTCTTTGAATTTATTCTTTAATCTTCCTTTGGATGTCATTTCAAACCAAATTATGGTTTTTAAAACTAGTTGAGATTAGCGAACCACACCGAAGTAAATATTTATTTTATTTCCCAATCCCAACCTATTCATCCCATGAAGCAAAACTGGTAATGCTCCATATCTAACACCACGGTGTTATCGGTAAAATTAATTACCATTTCACGTTCAAATCTAATTAAAGATTTAACTATCGCTTGGAGCAAAACTGGAGATATTCCATTCTCGCTCACTTTCCAAATTTGATAATTTAAATTATCAATTCACATTTCAATCTAATTGCAGATTCATTAAAACTTCCTTTTACTGGGTTAAAGAGCTAATGTCATTTAAAACACAGTTCACGACAAATCCAAATCACATTCCATTTATTATCGGGTTAAAGAACAAGTGTTATTTAAAACACTATTCACGATAAACCCACAGATCAATTCTATTTAAAACCCATTTCAAATCCAATTTATTTATTTAAAAATTAATGGGTTTTAATTTCAGTTCAAAACTAGTTCATTTCGATAAAAATCTATTTTTATCTTTTCAAATATGGAGTTTTTCATCCCAATTTTTCCCAAATCATTTCTTATGATTTTATACAAATTATTGATATTTTTAATAATTTTATCAAGGCACGTACAGTCGATTTCCATCAATGGCCATCGAACTGCACTTACAACGACCTTTTCCAAATTTGATTTGGACGTATCTCCAAATCCAACCGTTAGATTTTGAATTTCTAATATTCGTTAGAAAGCTCTTTTTGATACGAACCCAACGGTTCCAGTTTTAGGGGAATCCGACGGTCGGATCTCCCGTAATGTCCGTTCAAAGTCAATGGTCGAAATTTACGAACTACCGCTGCGTGGCGCGTGCTACTCAGGCCATTTTATTATATATATAATATATATTTCATCGATTACTATTTAAAATGAATTTTATAAATAGTTTTAAATTCGTTTCAAAAACAAATTCAACTTCTAATTCAAATTCAAATCAAAACTGAAATTTTCCTTATAAATTCGTTTTAAAATTCATTTCAATTCAATTCAATTTAAATTCATTTCAAATCGATTTTTATTCTATTTCAATTCAATTTGAATTCGTTTTATATTCAATTCAATTCAAATTGGTTATCTATTCAATTCAATTCGAATTCGTTTTCTATTCAATTCAATTCAAATTCGTTTTCTTTTCAATTCGACTCGAATTCGTTTTCTATTCAATTCAAATCAAATTCGTTTTCTTTTCAATTCAAATCAAATTTGTTTTCTATTCAATTCAATTCAAATTCGTTATATATCCAATTCAATTCAAATTCGAATATAATTGATATAAATATCGTTCGCGTCAAAATAATGCATCTCTAATCAATACGGCTTTATATATTTCAATAATTTCGTTATTCTATTCAACAAATGAATATTTATTTTATTCAATACGTGAATCTATATTTTTGTCAACACATGACTAATCTCAACGAATGAGTACTGTTCACGTGTGACTATTTTTATTGTTTAATATATTTTATAAAAATTATTGTATCTATCGTTTGATTTCAAATCAGACTCCAACCGTAAATTAGTAAGAGAACGATTCCCTGAATATTAACCCCGAAGGTCGAAACCAACATCAGATCAATATCCAGGAGACCACTCATCTTATCTATTTACCAATTAGTTTCTAATTTCATATATGATAAAGATGTAAATTTTATTGTTAAAATATTTCGTTCAACACATGACTAATCTCAACGGATGAGTACTGTCAACACATGAACCTTTATTTCAAATTATTCGTTATTTTCTAAATTGGAATGAGGCCCAATCAATTACCATACAAAGTTAATTATATGGATTCCATACAACACATGTATATAATAGCAATGATAAATAATCAACCATCATCCAAAGTGCACTACACTGTATGAGCATCAAATATAGATATCTAACACTTACAACAGCCTGTCAATCAATCGATCGACATACAACTAATTATTGGGATTAGTGTATGTCATATATTATCCCAATACCCATGTGGGGTTTCAAATCAACAAACACAGATTTTTATTTGTGCAGTTGGGAGATGTGTAAAATTTATCGTCCCAATCAATATCAGTCAAATCAGTGATATAAACAAATCAGCCGATTTGTTTATAATTATTTATTCACATTCACGTTAAAAATTACATTTTTTAACGATAAAATATTTTTAACTATATAAATATTTTATTTCCTTTCAACACAAGAATATTTATTATTCAATCATTCCACAACACAATCAATTTTCACAACACATCAATCAAACAAACAAGTCGTCCATGGTCTGTGGACGACGGTTGTCGGGTGCTACTAAACACCGTCTGCATCCTTGCATATATTATGATATAACTAGAAAAAGGAATTTTAAAAGGTTAGAAGTTCTCACCAATAGCTATCCCAACTCCACGACACTTCATTAGTAGAAATCTTCGTCGTTCTCGCCTTTCATCACTTTCGTTGCCCGTAGCCACTACATATATAAAAATCGAATTTTTACTTTGTTATTCAATGTATAAAAATCGAATTTTTTACTTTGCTATTCAATATATAAAAATCGAATTTTTACTTCCCTATGATATTATAAAAATCCTATTTTTATTTACAAAACAATGATATTTTTATTTACAAAAATATTGCTATTTCTATTTTTAAAAACCATGCTAATAATATATTTTTCTCACGTTTTAAAAATTGAAGCTTTTCTAAATTAAAAATCAAAATTTTACTTACTCTACCTATATATGAAAATCCGACCTTTCATCGTTTAAAAATCCAACCATTCATCTTTTAAAAATCTGACCTTTCATTGTTTAAAAATCCGATCTTTCATTGTTTAAAAATTCGATCTTTCATTGTTTAAAAATCCGATCTTTCATTGTTTAAAAATCCGATCTTTAACCAAATAAAAATCCCTTCTTCGCTTTGTTTTCAAACAAATAAAAATCATATTATTTTTAAAGGAGGATAAAATAAAAATAGAAAAACTTACTGCATTATTTTGTTCAGCGAAGGAAAGGGGAGTGCAGCCTTGAACGGAGCTCCAGCGGGTGCGACAGGGGCTAGGGCTCGACAGTTGGAGGCTCTGCGCGACGGGTGCTTGAATGTGGGGCCTGCAGTGGCTGCAATGGTGGTGCAGTGGGTTTGGAGTGAGGATGGTCGGGTCGGAGGAGGTGGGGGTCGCTGCGCCTGAAGCGCGGTTGGAAGGGGAGGGCGGCGTCTCTGTTTGGGGTCTCGCGGGATGAGCTGGCGCGTGAGGAAGGAGGGGGTGTGGCAGGTGGAAGATCGACGAGGGGGGCTTCATCGGCGATGGGTGGAGGAGCGCGGTGGCGCGAGGGTGAACAGAGGGGGTGGTGATGGGATTAGTTAGGGTTTTTTTTGTTTTCTTTTCTATTTTGAAAAATGAATCGGGGGGGCCCGAAGTGGAAGGATAACGAGAGGAGAGAGGAAAGGGAAGTTTTATTATTTAATTATTTTATTTTTCCACCAAAAAGCAACTTTTATGTTCGACCTCTAAACAAGGCCCACCGCCTGTCATCCATAGCTAATTACCCCCATTCCGAACACAATGGGATATGTATCGCAAGCTGATTTGATCGTTTCGATCAGTTTTCGTCAAAATCAACATATAACTCTATATATTGAATTTGAACGCGCATTTTAATTTACCGGGGTCATATATGAACTCTAAAAATTCCAGAAAAATATTTTCTAGCTTCGTATTGACGATACGGTCCTAACAAAACTAGTTTCGTCGAATTCTGAGACCGTTTGAAAAATGGTCATTTCCAGTCGATTAAAATCAACTGAAACTGGTCAAACGCGTTTTCCTTTGCCATGCTCACATATTGATTTGAAAAATTATGAAATTTGAAACCTAGCAATAATTTGACATCACGGATCCAACAAAAGTGGTTTCGTCGAAATCCGAGGTCGTTTGCAAAATTCCCATTTTTAAGGGCCTGTATTCCATATCGACTATTCAGAATTTTCAACTGGACATATCTTTTGATTCCCGCTATGAAATTTTGATTTTTCGGATTCGTTGGAAAGATATTCTCAATTAGATCCTATTATTTTTTGTTTCACTAAAATCCGGATTTTTTGCACCCGGTACATTCATTTGAAGTTTGAAATCGAATTATCGAACTACCACGCCATTTTCAATTCCTTTTATAATTATATATAATTATTTATATTCTAACGACGGCGTATATAATATATACATTCTAAATATATTCAAAATAAATTTCTCGTCGATATTATTTAAAATAATCCATTTTGAATCTTCAAAATTTGTCGAAGTTGCCAAAACAAAAATTTTAAACTTGCTCAGATTTTCGGGTTGTTACATTGATCAAATAACCTTTACATTATCCAAAACTATATATTTCCAATTCAAATAACTTTTAAATGATTTATTATGATTTTTAATAATTTTTATAAATTCGTTCCTATCAATTTCCAATTATGGTCACGGAACAACAAAACTGTGATTTTATTTGAAAGTAGATTTGAACATAACTTGAAATCTGTACATTGAGATTCAAAATTTCTTTTTATATTTGAAAATTATTATTGTTAGAAAGTGAAATTTTTTGTGTCAAGTAAATCCGATTTATATTGCATTTGTTATAAGTTGTTTGAAGTTCATGGTCGAAATCCGTGAACTACTGCACCTCGACTAGTTCTATTCAGACCATATTGTAACTTAAACACTAAATTCTTTTGAATTACTTCTATTATAGTTATAACATTTATAAAACATATATAAACTTATTTAAAAACCAATATTTTTAAATTTTACTTCAAACTCAATTATAAATTAAAAAGGAATATTTTAATAATATAATATTTATAAAATAATATTATTTTTCAAAAATTAGTCCTTTGAACTTTAAACTTTGCAAAAAATATATTAAATATTATATAAGACTAATGGAATAATCTATTTAAGTTTAAACTACCATTTATCTTCCTAGCCCAAATTTAATTTTGAAATTCAATATTCAAAATCAATTTCGAACTTGAACAAGTCGTTTTATATCAAAATCTCTTTCAATCTCATTTCTTTCTTTACAAAAATTGTTTATAATTACCTTAATTTCATTTCCAAACAATTTTGGATATAAAATTCCAAACTTTACTTTTGGACATTATTTCCATCTTAAATTAATATAAAACCCGTTTATATTTACAAATGAGAAAGAGACTTAACTAATTACCTATATAATTCCATAATTCAAGGTGTAACAGGTGTGTATGATAATGATCAAATAGTAATTACAATCATATGAACATCCATAACAATCATCAACAATATCATACATGAATGTTATTAACTATTGTGCAAGAGTTATGTTAATCAATGCTTATTAGGTCATAAGTGTAATTAACTACACAACCATTCATCCAACAACAAGCATATATAATTATCGACTATAGTTAATAGTATATAAACGTGAGTGTATGGAGTGCAAGAGTTATGTTAATCAATGCTTATTAGGTCATAAGTGTAATTAACTACACAACCATTCACCCAACAACAAGCATATATAATTATCGACTATAGTTAATAGTATATAAACGTGAGTGTATGGAGTTTCTCACCAATTCCGCTCCATCAATCATCAATGTTGAATAGTCTAGATAACTTCGATCGATCCGAACTGACTATTATCCTGCATCATCTTTTCCTACGTTAGTATTATATTATATATATTTTTTAAATAGGAGGGAAATTAGGGTACGGTGGCCGAGGATAGAGTTATGGGTGGTGGTGGGTACGGTCGTAGGGGTAATGGGGTTGGACTTGGGTGATGGGCTCGCGTGGAGGGTGGTGGCTTACGGTGGAGATAGTGGTGGTGGCCTTAGGAGGTGGTGGAGTCTCAGTTGGGGCTGGGGATATGAGAGGAGGAGCTAGGAAGAGGAGGGAGGGAAGGAAATGAGGAGGCGTCGGGAAAGGAGGGGATGTTTGGAGGGTGGCAGTGGCCAAGGATGGCCGGAGGGGAGAGGAACTTAGGATGTGGGAAGAAGAGGAGGGAGAGGGGAAAAGGAGTAAGAAAGAAAGAAGAAGGAGGAATTTAGGATGCAAAAAAATGAGTGAAGGGGTCTTCTTTTATAGCCTTAGTAAGGGGCAAAAATGGAAAAGTGCAAGAGGACACATGACATTCCTATTACATGCATAAGGACACCTATTATGGACACTAGTTATGTCCTACACTATCCATCTTTTCATGCATTTGTCACACATTTTCGTCACTTTAAAATATTGCTAATTTAGCTACATACCATTAGTGTTTCAAATTTTAAGCATATAGGGTTTCCCATTAGCAATCTCAACAATCAACATGTAACATCCCGGAATTATAGCGATTTAATAATTCATTTATTTAATTATTTTAATATAGTAGTTTGGTAATTTAAAATGGTTTGAATTCAAATATTTGAATATTTAAAATTAATATAAAATATTGGAATGATAATTTTAATTTCTGAAATGGTCAGAAATAGTTAAACTTGCAATATTGTGTAAACATGATAACATAAGGCATTTAATTAAGTTTATATTCGAGTTATAATTAATTAAACAATGATTGAACACATTAATTATAATATAATTTAAAGCGAGCTCGTAACGTCGCGATAGTTCATAATATTGGGTTTTGAACTTCAAATGACTATACATGATTCGTTATTAGTCGAATTTCTCAAAACAAGAAATGTTCAAATCTATTGAGCTGTATTTTTCTAATGAAAGTGAAAAATCAAAATTTCATCGTATAAATTGTGAGTTATGTCCTAATCAAATTTATGGAAAGTCGCAATTGAATCGTTTATAGACCATAACAATTTATTTAACTATAACAAAATATATTTTTTCAAATTTGGACAAGATTTTTGAGAGTAGTTATAATTTAATTTATTGATTTTTCTGAAATTTTTAATTTGAATAATATACAACTTTTTGTTTAATGTATTTTACACCCTATTTAAGAAATTTTGGGGTTTCACATAATAAGCTAACTTGTGTATATTATTATATTTTTGGGATCAGGGCACATGGCTCGATACAATTGTATCTTTAGTTTTCCCGGTAGCAGTTTGTATGTGAATGGAATTTATGTCGTGGTGTGCGTTATAACTTAGCTTAACAACAAAGTAAAATGATATCTCTGAATTTGTACACCAACTTTTTCAAAGCAGTCTGCCCCACTTCTTTCCAAATCAATGAGCGGTCTCAATGTACTATCACCATCCTACCCTAAGCTAAAATATGTAGACTAAATACCTTGCAAACAAAAGTAATTGCGCAGCAATATTTTCAAATCCAAGCTGACCTAAGAGCGTATAGCCATGGCAGAAATATGTTGTCTCCTCCTGAATTACTTCATGCCAATAAACAGGCCTACCTATAACCTAACTCGTGCGTCGCAAGCTTCTTCCTTCTATATATAACATCACCCAAGTTTCTCCTTATTGGCTCCAGAAATTCCAAGCCTTGAATAACGAAGAAAAATAAATATTCTTTTCACTTTTAATGTGCATACATATAGTTTATAAGTGGAGTTAGATTGTGCGCATGTTGTGTGCGAATGGTGAGTGGCAGGGAGACGTGCTGCGTGAAAAGAGAATATGAATGGAGTAGCGGACTGTTTTTTTTAAATGGGAGCAGGTTCTTTTTGCGTGAAAATGAGGAGGGAATGTGCGTGAGTTGTATGCATGGCGTATGGGGGAGAAACAAGGAAAAATGGTGTATGTGAGAATTCGAAAATGGAAAAATACTACAACTGGAAACTTGCGTTTAAAATACATGGAAGAAGGCACTGTTCCTTATCGGGTACAGTTTACATAGGTGGGCTCTCTATTGGGTTTGGGCCGAATAAATTATAAAAAAGAAAGAAAAAAGAAGAAGCGAGAAATCAATGGGAAGCACAGCGCATAGGAATGTAAAAGGAAGTTTGTGTGTACATGCGTATGGACTTTGGGAGGATAAGAATTGGTTTTCGTTTAATATTTTTTTTGTATTAAGCTTGAAATAATTTGAGTTAACGAATTTAGTGAATATTATTTTATTTTAGTTTTGTTAATCGGTTTAGAATAGGTTATAACTTAGAGCCTGTTAAAAAAATAAAAAAATAATTTAGGCGCATGAAATATAAAAGGGGATGTGTACTCACGATAGAGTAAATAGAACTTGACTGTTAAAATAGTTTGAATACCTAGCTACATGTTGGCTGATAATATATTGGGTTTGAGCTTTGCAAAATTTTGGTTAGGTGATTCATTTAATTCTTTATAGTGGTTAACTTTTAAACATGTTAATCTCACCTATACTACATCGTATGACTGACGATTTTTGATGTTATATTCATATTACAAATAGAACACATTAGTTTAACATGTTCGGTTAAGTACAAAATATAGTCAAATTATTCAGTAAGAATTTAATTACGGTAACGTAATTAAATAATCATATATGTGTTAGTGACCTTTTGAATATATACAAACTTATAAAATACACAACTCTCTAATACATTATCAGATTTGAGTGTCGTCTGTAGCGCTGGAACCATACGATGGCAGGATACGCTATAAAGCTGGTTCAGAGCCATTTGGAGCTCAGTAGAAATTATGGCAGAATAAAATGCCTGTTATAAATTAATCGATTGTTATCGTTTTTCAATGATTAATGATCAAGGTGAGTGAACTCACTAACTCTGTCCAGTTTTATCATTTTATAAAATGTTGTTTAATATTAATAAATGATGATTGAATATTGTGTGATGGTTGTTTGGATGAATTGGTTGAAAAAATACATATAGCTAGTTATATATATTATGCGTTTGTTGAATACTGAATTAACGTCCCGGGTTTTTGACTAATTTTGTTAAGCCATAATTTATTGATTTTATTAAGTAATTAATATAATTACATAAATTGAAATTAATTATTTATAAATGTCTTTTCATAAAATCCTATATGCATGTATTCATGTTAATTCCTTAACAAGTGAACATATGTATATTAATAATTATGTAACATCTTGTATTTTTTTTATATTTTATAAGGGCTTTAAACTTATGTGCATTAAATATAGATATCATTTAAGTAATATTTAAAGTAAATAACTTAAATTCAAATATAGGTTACTTCTTAGCTAAGAAATACTACATTTAATAAAAGATGTAACTTGTTGTACTTGGAATCAAAACAAATAAATAGGAAGAGATTTGCTTTTCTACCATGATGTGCCATTTTAAATATTTAACACATGTGCATTTATGGTTCATTTTTACTTGGCAACTAAGTATAATATTTATAAGCGCACAAGGCTGCATAATAAATGGAACATGGCATAGCCGTATGCATGACAAAGATGAGATTATATGTCAACAACCATTAACATTTCATTTTAGTCAAACTCTCAAGTGTTGCAGCTACAAAACTATTTTTCCATCCTACCCTGTACCTATTCAATTTCACATGGTTATATATGTACTCCTCTAGACTTCCTTGCATTTTCATTTGAATTAAACTACACACAGCTAAAAACACTAGACTTCCTCCTTTTCAATTACACAATGCACAGACTTATGATAGAGCATCACTTCTCTTCAATCAAAACAAGCAACTTCAACACATGTATTTGCACATCAAGCATAACATTTCCGTGGCTATTTATGTACATGTTTGTACCCATATAGGACTGCCGTGCATCTGCACTACCTTGGTCATAGCAGCAGCAAAGATTGAATGCTAAGGACCATACACAACTTCTTTTCAATCAACACTCATAAGCACATCACCTTCACTTCATGCTGCAGCCATGTACCCTATTTGCCTTAACACCTACTTGACTTGCAACCTACATTTTTTCCACCTATAAATACTCCACCAGCCCTTTTTCAAATTCATTTGCATACATTTGCGCTTAAACAAAAGAAAATGGAAGTAAGGAATTTAACACTGGGATAACGAGAACCTGGAACAACAGCATAAGACAAAGGAAATTAGGTGAGTAAATTTTCCTATGTAGTTATTTTATATACCTCCTTATATGTTTAAAGTAGTTAACCATATATATATATATATATATATATATATATATATATATATAAAACCTTAAAGCTGAAAACTAAAAAAAAAAAGAATAGAGGAGCTATATTTTTTATGTGAGTAAACTATGCTGGTTTCCTAATTAAAATTATCATGATTGTATTGTACATAGCATTTAGCCGAGTATATATATGCGCGCATGTTTAAATAAATTTTATTTAGTAAGTTTGATTTTTAAATCAATCTGGGAAAACAAATGAGAAACAGAGGATCAAAAGTGAGTAAACACTGTTTTTCCCTTTCATGTAAACTATTACTAGGTTAATATAATATGAGGCAGTGACATATACATGCATATATGTTTTGAATGAGTTATAAGTAGCTAGTTGATCTTCATTTAAAACCGGGAACTAGGAAACAAAACAATGGAAAGCAGAGTTAGCTCCAATCAACGCAGAGCATCCTCGTCTGCATGTTTGTTAAGGAAATCCATCACATTTGTTTAATTCGACGTAATAGTGCCATGGATAGGGTAAACTGGCTACTGCTAGAACAATATATTTTGCTGTTTAAAGTTACAGTAAAATTTTGACATAGTGCTAGCAAATATAGGCAGACCCATGTATAAAGCCATAATGAAATTGTGTGGTTCCCAGTTAACGCAATATGACCATGTTAGCACGCATTATATATATATATATATAATATAGTAGTTTACAAAACCATCAGTGTGCTAAACTATTTATGGGTATTCACAGAGCCATGTTAAGGAAGAGGAAATGATCAAACTTCCATTTTTAGGGTCAGTAATAGATCCATGCAGATCATAAACAAGATATTGAGGTACATTTGTGAAAGAATTAATATAGTAAGTTGTTTATTAGAGGTTTTATGGAAGCTATACGTGACAAGAGAATGCTCATGCTCGTGTTTAGCACAACGAAAAAGGACACAATTTGAGCCTGTCGCAAGGATTGTTTTAGGTTACAAGTGCATATATTCTGGGAATTTGAAGCTTTGAATGGTAGTGGGAGTTTTGTTACTATAGTCAGGATAGTAGTATAGGCCATAGGATTTGTTTAGACGATACTCTTTCCAATATGTGTGCATACTTCATACGTAGGCATTATTACTTTAATGTTAATTCATGGTCAATGTTAGAGAAAACTGAACAACGTATTTGTTGAGGTAGGAAGGGCATGCGCAAGCAAATTCATTTCTGTACTGGCCTGTATTGACCAACCATGAGAAGATAAATTAACAAGTACTCTGGTTGCATATATAAAAAAAAATTGTTGTAATCAGTACAAAGCTCAAGTTAAAAACTAGTAATAAACTTATAACGCACATATTGTACTGCAATTTTTGTAATCAAGTACAGAGTTCGATGGGAACGCATGTACCAGGTTTGGGTATTTGGAGATGGCATTGGAAAGGAGAAATGGGTTAGAGAGAATATGGGTGGACGGAGCTGTTAATGGAGCAAGAAAGTTCACGGCACCAGACATAAATGGAACCAATGAAGGAAGGGGAGGGGAATGAAAGATGGGCTGGCATTTGGGCCGTAATAGGGCAGAGTGAAAATAAAATAAAGTATAATAAAAAGAAAAGCAAAATAAAATAATGAGAAAGGCAAGCAAGGAAACATGGGGCTAACCAAAAGAAGAAGCGGAACAACAGTGAAATAATTGAAATAAGGAGAAAGGGACTGGGCGAGCTGATGCCATTAGGCGTTATTGGGTTGAGAAAAAAAGAAATAAATGATTAAAGAAAGAAAAGGGGAGGACGGGTTTGGGCCTAAGAACTGTTGGGCCACAACTGAAATTAAATAAAAGTTAAAAAAAGAGAAGTAAAGAAATTAAAGGGAAAGTCAAAGAGAAAAATGGAAGGAAGTAAATAAGTAAATAGAAAAGGATTTTTTTATGGTATAAAACTATTTCTTTTATAGGGAAGAGGCTGGTTTGTAACGGGCTGAGGCTGGATTTGAGTATCCTTCCGAGGGGATCTTCTAAGACCAACACTTCCCATAACATTTGGATATGCGGACGAACCAGTGCTAGGAGTGAGATTTGAAGGCTGGTTTTTATCGGGTGGAGCCTGGTTTTTATCGAGTGTGTGGTTTGGAGTTGAAGGCAGCTGATTTTTATAGGGAAGAGTTTGGTTTTTAATGGGTTTAGGCTGTAAGTCAGTACGCTTCCGTGGGGATCTTCTAACATCAACACATCCTGTAACATTGATTTTTACACCAGTCGTCTTATACTTTGTCTATAAAGCTGTAACTGCAGGTAGGGATTGTTTCTTTGACGACAATCTAGTTGCTACCTTTAATACTTGGAATTGGCGTACAAAGTCGGAAAAAACATGATTTTTTAGAAAGTAATCACACAACATCACATAAAATATAACTCACAACCAATACTTATGCATACATGAATAAATACAAAGTCAGAATAAATCACACAGCATCATTGCTTGTTTGACAGTTTAAATACAAAATCAGAATAAATCACACAACCCTCACATACAATACATAGATGATCCTTTAACAATATTGTCAATAGCTACCCCTAAGTACAAAGCTGTCAGTTGGCTACTTATATTTAACAGCTTGCTTTGGTATTTGTACAATAAGTGCAAAGAAAAATATTCAAATAATATTTTTTTTCTTGAACTAGTTTTTAATCCCAAATCCAGCTATTCCATGTACCCAATTAATTTTTTTACATATTTACTACCAATATACCATGTCAATCAAAGATTGTACTAGTTAATTCTCTTTGCTGTTAATTATGTGTGGAAATTAATAATGATAATCATATATGACAACAAAAAAGATATAAGCATACAAAACCTTATAAAAATTAATTATAAACTCATATTACAATTATAGTGAAAAGATATTTATATGTACACTCAATGTGTTTGCAAGTTTGTGAATAAATTACACACGCACAAATGTATATTCAGTTTTTTTTTAACCTTTTACATATAGATATAAATTTGACCATGAAATAAAAAGATACATTAGTAATGTGTAACTTTTAATGCTACTACATAATGCTTATGTATCAATAGGTTACATATGATCGCCATCTTATGGTTCATAACTATTTTTTTTAGAAAAATCAAATACATACTAAAAGAAACAAGGGCTTTGCATGTTTTGCACTGTAGTAAAATGTTTGTTGCTATATATAAATATAAGCTTACTTTTATTTTAGTCAAAAGTAGATAAGAAATAAGATTAAAAATGAAATATTCACATCATTTAGTGTGATAGCTTAATTTTATATTTTATCTAATTGTTCTGAAATTATTTATACATTTTTTAATGTAATTACTTCAAAGTAAATATTATAATGATGAATGTTTTTTCTTTTGTCCATTTAATTCATACTAAACATAGTAATATTGTTATTAAATTAAATATCATGCAATATTCAAGTAATAATCATAATTTCAAGATGTATTCACAAGATGATATATCCATGCATATTATAACAAAAAAACCATTATAAATAATTAAATAGTTGTAAATTGACAAATTTAATAAAATGAGCTGAAATTATATGATATAAAAAAGTAAACACGCATATAGTAAAAAGATACAAATTAACTCATATAATTTTATATATGCAACATATTTAACAACCTTAAATAATCTTAACTATTGCTATCTTGGAAATATTATGCTAAAGCATATTATAAACAAAAGTAGTATACATTAACAAATTTAATATTCTTATTGTCAGTTTTTATTCATTAAAAGCAGCATCATAAGCATCATTTGTTTTTATAGATATTAAATCTATTCAGGGCACATATGATTTTGAAATTATCAAGGCAAAACCCTAATGACCCGCTTTTTCTACCCTCAAAGCTGACACTAATACATTTACAATATTCATATATTAAGTTTTCGTGTAGCGGAAAGGCGGATAGTTGGGAAAAGAAAGGTGTAGAAAAATAATAATTCACAGCAGAACTGATAATTTCGAAAACCTTTTGAAATAAAAGATATTTCACAGTACCACGTCGCCTATGAATATGGATTGACTTTTTACCTTGCGATAACAATTTTTTATGCATACACGCAGTTCCAAGCTAACTCATGCACGATATATTATGAAGACACACAACATCATTATCCACAATATATGAAAATTTAGCATCAGAACCTCATTTTAAAGCATGATAGCAAATGGAAGTCTAAATAACCATAAATGAGAAAGATTTATTAACACTTAAAAGAAAGACATAATAGTGCTTGCTCCAATGATTAAGCAGATGTAACAGATAACATAGATGTGTGACATTTAATCAACAAAAGGAATTAAAAAACCAATGTTTGTAGAAGATTGATGATATCTTCTTGTTTCTTATAACTGAGACACTACTTTAGATGTTGGGATGATAAAAATTTCAATGCTAAAATTGTGTGATATATAAAAGGGGCTTAAATCCATATCTCTCATTAAGCAACAAAGAAAATTCCTGCAGTAGAACGCATGATTCAGACTACCGTTAAATTTGAGGAGATGACAATTTCATGTTCCGGTTGAACATAAATATGACCATGTTGTAATTGATAAACGCAATTAAGAGGTCGAGATTAATAAAAGAAAATAATTAGTTAAGTAGGGTAGAACTGACGGTGTGCATGTTCATGTTTAATAAGGAATAACAATTAATTTACATCCATGTTCAAGTTCAATATGGCTTCAATTTAATAACAAAAGAAAATAATAAGCATAGTAAAAGAGTGTACTTGGCATCCAAATGATGGATTTTAGTAACTGGTTACAAATAAGAGACATAACCGCTAAATCTTCTTAGTGCAAAATTATTATGACACAATAAACAAGTAAAGTTAATGTGATGGCCCCAAACTTCCATAGTACGAAAGCAAGGATACTCATTGGAATATAACACATAAACAATAACAGCAGAACATAAATACAAAATTACAGCAGATAATGTACATCAAATTACACCGGAAATAATATACCATCAGAGTTACGTAGCATAAAAGGATCATACTTAATACATAATACAGTTTCAACTTAATATAAAATGTCTGCAATGGAATCAAACATAATATACTAAATGAAATCTGAACAGCATAATAGAAATTGTAACGACCCGTATTTTCAGTGATATAATAATTAATTTATTTAATTATATAAATAGGGATTGAGAGATTGAAATGGTCATTGAATTAAATTATAGTGAAAATTTAATTAAAATAAATAATATAATAATATATTTAATTTTTGAAATAGTCAGAAATAGTGGAATTCACAAAATATTGTGAATTGGATCATCTGTGATATTTAATTCAGTTTAGAATTGAATTATAATAATGAATATATTATCAGAACGACAGTTTGAACGTATAATTATATTATAATTAAAATCGAGCTTGAAATGGCGCTGTAGTTCGTAATTTGGCGATTTGAACTTCAACTGAATGTACAGGATTCGTTTTAAGCCAGATTTCTGTGAAACAAGAAATGTTCGGAGCTGGTGAAGTATATTTTTCTAGTGGAAGAGAAGAATCGGGATTTCATCATGTAGATTATGATATATGTTCAAATCAAATTTTAGAAAAGTCGCTATGGAATTCTTTTGAAAATTTTAAATATATATATTATATTATAAAGGGATTTTATATATAAATCGAATATCGATATAACTGGGAATTTTTAAATATCGAGTTATAAATTCCATTGGAGCTGTATGATATTCTATTGTGAATATATATACGATAACATTTATTTTTAAATATTAAATTTAATTGTTTTTAAATATATTTATATATTTAAAAGGGTTATTTAGAGCTTTAAAAATAGCCAGTTTTGCAGATGACCTCAGAATTCGACGAAACTAATTTTGTTGGATCCGCAATGTTAAATTATTGTTACACTTCGAGTTTCGTGATTTTTGAATTCAGTATGTGGCTGTACGGATTTTTAATGTGAAAAACAGTCAGTATTTTGACGGTTAAAAATACGCTGTGTGAGCGGAATTCGACGAAACCAGTTTCATTGGGACCGTAATGTCAAACTCTGGTTGCGTGTCAATTTTCATGATTTTTAAGTATTGTATGTGACCTTGTGAATTTTTAGAAGAATATACAAACAATGACTGCTTAAAATTAAATAAACTAATCAATAAAAAAAAATATTATCCCTATATTTATTCCTCAAGTCTCCTTAACCCTAGACATATTCCTCTCACGGTCAAAAACATGAGCCGCCGAAGTCCTTCATCTCAGTAAACAAATCCTCTTTGAAAAAAATTCGTGAAAATTCATATAAAATCTTTTAAAATCCAAAACAAGTATTTTTGGGTTTAGAAAGTGATTCTCTTCGATCCTATATCGATTTTGTGGGGTTCGATCCATTTTTTGCGACGGTTTCATTCAGCGTTGGTTAGGGTTGGATTTCTTGAGAAATAGGAGTAGTAAATTGAAAATTCAAGTTCACAGTGGAATTCACAATGGGAATCTGCACCAGGTGTGCAAGTCTTGAAGGATTTTGGGCATATTGGTGTCGCAAGTTTTCCCACTGGTGCGTGCGATGCCTGGGAAATGAGAAATGGTGGAGAGAATCGAATTGTGTCTTATGGATGTAAGGTGATGGAGATTTGCTTGAGAAGTTCAACGGTATGGTTGGCTTGATTTGGAGTGGTGTGTTAAGGAAAATACGGTTGGAGAAATGATCGAAAATGGTTATTGAGGAAATCCTGTAGTCGTGGTTTTCATCAATAGGAAGAAGAAACTGTTCATGCAGTAGCCAAAGTGAGTATGGGCCTTTAAAATTTAGTAAGCCCAATTAGAAAAAAAGTAAGTTTTTGTTTTAATTTAAATATTGAATGAACTTGTAACTTTAATATCTATTACATACATTATCAGAATTTCGAACGGTTAGATCCGTTGGGTCCGTATGGACGGTGGCTTCACCATGAAACTGACCGGGGAGTGAATTGGAGCTCATTTGGATTTATGGTGAAATTAAACGCCTGAATCAAATCAATGACCAATTATCGTTATTTAACGATAAACTGACCAATATGAGTAAATCTCACTAACTCTGCTCAATTTATATTTTTATAAAATATTTTTAGAATTCATAAATAATGATTGTTTGCTGTGTGTTGGCTGTTTGGTTGAACTGCTAGTCAGTTAATTGAAAATATAGATAACGATATAAATATAAATCGTTAATCAAATATTGATTTTGTTTAGCAGAATATTTCATAGTAAAATGATATTGATGTTAATTTTATTGTTTAACATTTGTGGCTGCAGGGAAATAGGTCGGAGGGATCCAACTGGGTTCCTCAACATTTATTTTACTGTTTTTCATATATTGTGTTATATGATGTGGTATGAAATCTGTTGTTGATTTTGTATGTTGGAATGATACCGATCATTGTTATATGGTACGTTAAATACCATAAGGAGTACCGGAATGTTAAAAAGGAAATTTCAATGTTATATTGAAAAGAAATATTTATAAAATCAAAAGAGTTATAAAAGAAAATATTTATTTAGAAAATAAATAGATTAAAAAGGAATATTTATTTGTTAATCAAATAGATAAAATTGAAAGGAAATATTTGTAAAAATTTACAAATAGATTATAAATAGAAATATTTATCTATGAAATAGATAGAGTTATAAAAGGAAATATTTATTTAGAAAATAAATAAAATTATCAAAAAGGGATTTATTTTGTAAATAAATAGATTATAAAAGAAAATACTTGAAAAGTGACTAGAATTGTATAAAAGGAGAATTTTACATTTGAAAGGTTTAAACCCGTGCTTCGCTTCGCACATGGGTATAACATGATATGGATTTAAAGCAAAGATTTTAAATAGAATCGATTCTGACCGATAGATTGAGAAGAAAAATTTATAAATAATATTTTATAAATTAAATAAAATGTTTATCATTGGATAAATAGAATATATAAGTCGGGACTTATATAGAGAAGTAAGAATCGATTTCAACATCGAAAATTGAAACTGAATAGGGACGTAGAGTTAATCAAAGGAGTTAAACAGTTAGAGTTAATCAGTTAGAGTAAATCGATTAGAGTAAATCGAATTAGAGTCAACTGAACATAGTTAATCAAATTAGAATTAATTGATTATTAGTTATTCAATTAGAGTTGATCGAATGTAGTTATTTGAGATAGAGTTAGTCAAACATAGTTATTTAGGATGAGTCGCCATTTCGTACGACTGCTAGCGTAATTCGCAGGGCTATAGATAGCCTACGGCGGTCAGATGTTTCTTGAGGGAATCAGGCGTAACCATTGTGATCGCTGCGATCTAGAGTCAAGCGAATGGAGTTAAATCAAATATTAGCCATTCGAAATAAAGTTAAAACAGACATAGTTATTCGAATATAAGTTAATCGAATATTAGTTATTCAATAGGAGTTAAATAAGTTAAGTTAGTCAAGTTGAGTTAATCAAGTAAGTTAATCAAGTAAGTTAATCAAGTTGAGTTAATTGAGTTGAGTTAGTCGAGATGAGTTAATCAAACCGAGTTAATCCAAATGAGTTAATCCAAAGAAGTTATTCAAAAGAAGATCAATCGAATGTAAATCGTTCGAAGAGAGTTAATCGAATATAGATCGTTTGAAAAGGAGTTATCTTATAGAGATTATTCGAAAGAGAGAATTATACATTGAATTCGATTATATCGAATTCGGGGAAGTAATATTTACTCTCTGTTTTTAATCTAGATTTATTTGTTTATTAATAAATTATTGGTTTCGTTATTTAGTTTAAATTAAGGAACAAAAGTTATATTTTGAAATTAGATGTTTAGGAAGAAGGGATTATAACGCTATAGTTATAATCAGTGTTTGAAAATAAAGAAGTGGATTCATAAATAGAATCCGAGTCACGTAAGGAAGTTTGTTAAAGGTTTAAAAGGTGAACTTTGTCTATTTCAAGGTTAGAAATTCTGTTCAGTTAAGGTCTGAGCGGTAATTATACCCCAACTTGACTGACTTCGTCTTTAACTAAGGAGTAGTTAAGGTTCGTTAGCGAAGATTGGTTAAGTGAATTTAGTTAGAGAGAAATGGTTTGAATCAGTTTAAATCTGATAAAGAAGTTTGGGAATGTTTTTCCAAATAAGAAAAGAAATGTTTTCTAAAGTTATAAGATAATAATTTACAAATATATAGAAATGGGAAATGGATAAATTAAAGATAATTAAATTAAAGGAGATAAATGTGGATTGATGATTTGATCGATCGAATTTCTATCTGGAAATAAGATCGTTGGTTGTACATCTATTTTTCTTTGATAGTTAAATCACCGACTATTGAAGTTTTTGACCATTTTTACATCGTCAATACGGAGAGACTGGGATCAGGTTCATTACCTAAAAACCACTCTGTATGGATGTTAGCATTGCGATCAAATATTGAAGATGGTGTTACGCAAGGGCTATACTGTTTACAGAATAGTGCCTTTGGTTTGTTTTATCCCAGGACAACGTGAATGGACGAATGTCTGACAAAGTATATCTAACGGATCGCGTAAGTTGATCTCTTCAAACGTACTTACGTTTGGTGGCAGAGGAATCCGTTTCTCTTAGCTTTATACCCATGGTATTTTTGGGGAAATCAATTTGTGATTTGGTGGTTATGACGATGTGGCATTCAAAGTGAATGGTGGTCAGGTGTATCAAAGATACGTTATGACCTCAAGCCTCATCAACCGGGAAATGACAGAAATCGGGCAGGCAGCATGGCTAAGTGGGTCGCTACCATTAGGGTGTATATCACCTATCTAGAGAAAATCCATTTCATCCTTTTATCTATTATCGATGTTGTCCCTTTTCGGGAAATAGTGGGTAGCTCCCAACTATTGGTGGTATACATTCGATACACTCAAGCGAAATGAGTGGTCGGCCATGTGTGGGTCGGGTTGCAAGAAGTTCTTGTTGAACCCAGTGTATTCGTCTCTAGAGATACATTATTGGTAGGTGGTCCCATACCTTGTCATAGTTGGAATCCAATCACCAATAAGCGCCCGCGGTTTTGTTTGTATACTATATATGTGGAACGTGAGATGCAAGCGTTCTACTAGATTGTTAATTACTTGTGATTAGACATTATTATAATATCAGAGAAGTATTGGTTTCCAAAGTGTTTTGGGTTATCGTAAGGTAAAAACCGTCCGTGTTTATGTGGGGATCGGTCTTACGATTACCTTTTCTTTTGAAAAGGATTTTGAAAAGTTAAACCAAATGATTTGAGTTTACTCACACCAGTCCCATGACAGACCCAGAGTTTATTTTGTTTTGTTTTCCCTAAACTCTTGGGTGCCCTAATTTGTATGGGCAGTCAAGTAGTTCAGGTCTTTACAGATATACTTGGAGGAGCTTGAAGCAGGAGGCTTCAGGATTATATAGCTATTGTTATTTCCGCTATGTGTAAGTGTTTTACTCTGATAATGTTATTATACTATTTTTCTGCAAAGCTATGTTATATATTATATTTTATTCGTTCCGCTGTGAGATTCGTGTTTACTCTGATTGTGTTCTTCTTCTTCTTCTATTCTAATTTTCTATCTTAATTATTCTCACCCTCTAACTTCTTTCTATTAATGATCAGGTATATCCGATGTCTGAATAGTCAACATGGTAGTTTGGTGTTGATTTTCGGAGTTGAAAATCCCGGTTCGTTACAGTGGTATCAGTGCTGAAGGTTAAGCGATTACCTTGGCTCTGTGGCGTGACTCAGTAGAGATGGGGTTAGTAATACCCTAGATTGAGTTTGAGTGTATATATACGAGTGAACGTATTTTTTATTTGATATAAAAATTGTTTTATATTGTGCAGATTTATTAGATGAGTTGTTTATGGGTTTTGATCGATTAGTTTGATCCACTGTATCGGTAGGAGTTTCTAAACACTCTAATACGATCAACCGACACAGTATGTTTTGAAAGGAGGGTAAAATGAAAATAAGTTTACCCAAAGTATATTTTGATATAGAGGATATATATATATATATATATATTGGAATTATTATCATATATTGGATGTGTTGGTTGATTATAATTGAAACAGTTATATAAATAACCAATTTAAGTTTATAATATAAAAGCAGATTAATTAAATCTGAATTAAATCAGAATTGGAATTAAAATTCTGAAAACTAGGGAAAAAGTGATTGTAAGTGGATTTGAGTTAAGTTTAAGAAAATTTTAAAATCCTAAGAGATTTTAAATTGTTTACAAGTATCGTGAATGATATTTCGAAAAAGATTTCAAAATGAAAGTGTTTAAAAATTTGAGTTTTAAAGTGATATAGTATTGAACTCACTTCGATAGCTGGGAAATAACTCTGATGATACTGGCCACATCATCAGTGTTCATTTTCGAGTTGTAAGTGATGGATTACTACCAAAGAGATTGTTTTTGAATTGTTTTGAGAAAAAGGAGGTTGTTTTGAATCCTGAAAAGGGATATTTGATTTTTGAAAGAGCTAAGCTGTTTAAAAATTCCTAGGAAAATTGTATGAATTAAAAACAAATTTAAAGGGATTTGTGAAAACAAATATGCACTCAATTGAAACCAATTAACTGGAAATTTAATTGGAATATAATATATGAAGAAAAATCAGATTTTGAATTGTGAGACAGGGATCTGAAATGGTATTGAATTGATGAGTTAGGAGGTTGGAATCAAGAATGGAAATTTGGTTTGAAATGGAATTTGGCTTGGATACGTGAATGATTTGGTTTTGAGAATAAAATTTGAATATTGTTTGGGAATGTATTTGTATATGCTGACAGGGTAGCAGATGGAAGGGATATAATGGTATGCCCGACAAAAGGTACATGTTTAATTTTCCATATGAGGATTTATGGACCGATTTGGCAAGCCGCTTGGTTATTTGATTTTCGTTTGGATTGGGGAAGGCCTAGAGAGGCAAGTTAGAGTTTGAACTATTGACCTGTACAAAGGAGGTGCTGGCGAAATTTTGGGTGTTAGAAAATTTTCAGGATTTTAGAAAATTTTCAATGATAAGAATTAATTAGTAATTTAATTGTAATTAAATTGGTTTAGTTGAAATTAAAGTTGGTAAGTAAACAAATAAATTTGTACTAGTCAATAGGGTTTGTTCTCTACCTTAGCAATTTCGAGGACGAAATTATTTTAAGGGGGGAAGAATGTAACGACCCGTATTTTCAGTGATATAATAATTAATTTATTTAATTATATAAATAGGGATTGAGAGATTGAAATGGTCAGTGAATTAAATTATAGTGAAAAATTAACTAAAATAAATAAAATAATAATACATTTAATTTCTGAAATAGTGGAATTCACAAAATAGTGTGAATTGGATCATCTGTGATATTTAATTCAGTTTAGAATTGAATTATAATAACGAATATATTATTTGAACGGCAGTTTGAACATATAATTATATTATAATTAAAATCGAGCTTGAAATGGCGTTGCAGTTCGTAATTTGGCGATTTGAACTTCAACTGAATGTACAGGATTCGTTTTAAGCTGGATTTCTGTGAAACAAGAAATGTTCGGAGCTGGTGTAATGACCCGCATTTTCAACGGTATAATAATTAATTTAGTTAATTATTTAAAAGGTGATTAAAAGGATTTAATGATCGTGGAATTAAAAAATGGTGAATATTTAATTAAAATAATAAATTAAATAATATATTTAATTCCGAAATGATCAGAATTTACTGAAATGGCGATATGGTGTGAACTGGATCATCTGTGATATTTAATTCTGTTCAGAATTGAATTAGAAAAACAAATATATTATTTGAACGACAGTTTGAGCGTAGAGATATAATATAATTAAAATCAAGCTCGAAATGGCGTTGTAGTTCGTAAATTGGCGATTCGAACTTCAACTGAATGTACAGGATTCGTTTTAAGCCGGATTTTTGTGAAATAAGAAACGTGTGGAGCTGGTGGAGTATATCTTTCTAGTGGAAGAGAAAAATCTAGATTTCATCGTGTAGATTCTGATCCACGTCCAAATCAAATTTTAGAAAAGTCGTTGTGGAATTCCTTTATGATTTATAAAGGAATTATTTATATTTTAAAAAGGAATTTCAATATAAATCGAATATCGGGTTGGCCCAGATTTGAAATATTGAGTTAGAAATCCATACAGGATTATTCTGGAACTGTATGGAATTCCACTGCGAATATATACGATAATATTAATTTATTAATATTTTATTTAATTATATTTAAATATATTTATATATTTAAATGGGTCATTCAGAGCTTTAAAAATAGCCGGTTTTGCAAATGACCTCAAAATTCGATGAAACAAATTTTGTTGGATCCGAAATGTTAAATTATGGGTAGATGTGAAGTTCCGTGATTTTTAGAGTCAGTATGTGGCCGTACGGGATTTTAATGTGAAATACAGTCGATATTTTGACAGTTAAAAATACGCTGTGTGAGCAAACATAGTCGGAATTTGACGAAACCAGTTTCGTTGGGACCGTAATGTCAAACTCTAGCTGCATGTCAATTTTCATGATTTTTGGGTATCGTGTGTGAGCACACGAATTTTTAAAAGGCGAAAACTTATATGAAAAATAAATAATAATATCTAAATAAATATCTAGATATTTAAACTGCTCTATAAATACCCATCATACCTAAACCTAATTTCAATCCTCCCGTAAGTCAACAGACATTCACGCCTCCGCACTACTCTTCAGATAAAATCAAAACGTGAAAACCAATTCTTTAGAAAATCAAAACAAACCAAAATAGTTACTATAAATCATGTTATAGACATATTTGGATTCACGTTTGAATCCTCTTCAATCTCCTATAGTTTCAATGGACTCGAACATGTTTTATTCGAACCCAAAATGTGCAGCGCCAGGTAGGGTTTATCGATTTTCAAAATCAAAGCATCAACGCAAGTTTTTGTCGTCATTTCTGGGTTTTTGAGGTAGGATAGCACCTATGCGCAACGATTGGGAGGATCTGATGATGAAAAGGGTCGCGGTCTTCTTCATCAACGGAAATAGCTAAGGACGATCGAGTTGGATAAAACATACATAGGGAGGTAGGGATTGGAAGGAGATGAAGTGTGGTGTGATTTGTTTGTGGAACGGTGGTGGTTTGAAGGAGTTGGAAGGCCTTAAAGAATCGGCCATTTCTTGTTTTTTTGTTAAGGACGGATCGATACTAGAAGATGGAGAAAGAAAGGGAGAAGCGGGTTTAAAGAGGAGCGGGTGGGCTTAGTGGGAAATGGCCCGGCAAAGAGAAAATGGGGTGAGCCCATTTTGTGATAATTAAAGTTTAATTCAATTTAAAATTTTGTAATAACTTGTAAAATCAATACGTATCTCATACGTGATCAAAATTCAGCGAAACAAGATCCGACAGGATCGTACGGACGGATACTACGGAACCGACTGGGAGTGGGTTGGTGCTCGTTACAATTTATTGTGAAATAATTTGTCCGTCTGAATCAAGCGATGGTTATCGTTATTAACGACGATCGTCCAATGTGAGTAAATCTTACTAACTCTGAATAGTTTATAATTTCATGTTGTATTTTTAGAACTGTTAAATATTGGTTGTTTGACTGTGTGTTGACTCTTTGATTGAACTGCTAGTCAATCAGTTGAATTTCTATATTGATACTGTTTAACAGAATATATCATATGGAACTGAAAGTGATGGTATCTATATTGTTTAACATCTGTGATGCAGGGAAACAGGTTGGAGGAATCCGCCTGGATTCCTCAACATTTATTTTACTGTTTTTCATATATTGTGGTATATGATGTGATATATAATCTGTTGTCAATTATATGTGTTTGGACGATATTGATCATCGTGATTTGATATGTTGAATACCATAACATACCGGAATGTTGATAAGGGAATTTTCAAAGTGATATTGAAAATAAAATATTTATAAACTGGAATATTTATAAATAAGAAATATTTATAAATTGGAATATTTATAAATAGGAGATATTTAGAAATCGAATAATTTTAAAATCAAAGAATTTTTATGAAACGATTATTTACTTAGCAAGTAAATAGAAGTATAAAGAAAGATATTTACGTAGAAAGTAAATAAATAGAATAAAGGAATATTTATTAGGAAAAGAAATAGGATTATAAAAGGAAATGTAATGTCCCGCATTTTTACCGGTCCATAATTGAATACTTAAATCAGTTTAAATATTGAATCCTTAATATAAGTGAATTTATATTTTAATTAAAACGAAGTTGAACGTATAAAAATATATATTAATTATAATCAAGCTCATAACGACGCTGCAGTTCGTAATTTAACGTTCTGATCTTCAACTGAGTATACAAGACTCGTTATAAACCGGATTTCTTCGAAACAAGAAACGTTGGAATCTGTTGAATTGTATCTTTCTAACAGAAGTGAAATATTGAGATTTCGTCCTATAGATTGCAAGATATGTCAAAATCAAATATTCAGAAAGTCGTTATGAAATCGTATATCGACCATAACGGTTTATTTGAAAGAACTTCTTATCGGTTTCGAATTTAGATAAGGTTCTTTTGTGACGTAGTGATAATTTAATTTTTAATATTTTACTGTAATTTTTAATTAATTAAATACACAACTTTTTATTTGGGGTATTTTGCACCCTGTATCGGTATTTCGGGATTTCACAATATGGGTGAATCTACCGGTATTATTATATTTTTGGGATCGTGGCACCTCGCTGGACACGACTGTATTTTTATTTTTGTCCGTAGCAGTTCGTATACGAACGGAATTCTATGTATAAGGGTACAAAACGTTTCAAAACTCAAGCAAAACTTATACTACCCATACGTGTCTCCTCTTCCCCAGCATATAACCTAACCCGCATACACCCTATATTGCACTCTTGATTTCCCTAACCCTTAGGCTAACTCTTATAAAAGTAAAATAGGAATGCAGAAGCTATTATACTACAACTCCTAGCACAAAATTGGTTACAGCTTGTATTCACGAAAACCGAAGTATGCAGACCTACTACCTCCGAAACTTCATGACAAAGATACTGCACGCCACCCTAACACCCTAAAAGCTTGAATTATCGCATCAAGCAGACGTAGTTTTGCGCAGACTATGCTTTCATGTATGGCCTAGTCGAGAATAGGCGCACCCATTTCAGTACCTAAATTTGAAAATATCAAACGTAGTGTGTACTTCAAACCCAACCAAGCAAATACAATTACTTGCCTATCAAGTTGTACGTGCACCGAGAAATCATCGAGTAGGCTACCTACGTTGTGTCCACAAGCCTATGTTGATGGGGGCATTCGTGTGTTATCACCTCAAGAGACATGGAACTGCAAAGAAAGAAACAGCACGCAGAGGCTAAAGAAGTAGGATTACAGACCTATTATATACGTTGGCAGGCTAAAGAACTCTTCAAACTTTTTCTTTGTGAGAAGAAAATAAAAATGAACTGAGGATCGAAATGACTCATTTGTTAAAATAAATACAGTACCAATACGTTCACTCACGCAAGACCATATGCCTACCCTAGCCTCTATTCTACAACACGTTTCATATCAAATACACTGAGATGAGTTCTCAAATCAACAGCCCATCCTTTCTCCATATGTGTTTTCTTGTCTTAGCCAACCTATACTATAACACTACAACCTGGGGATCAAGCTATTATTTTTATATACTTATATTTTTCGTGGGTGCCAAGGCTTGTAGGCCTATATAAACACCCAGTACTCAGTCTCTGTTTCTTGCTTGAGGAACCTCAAACTGTTTTATGGCAATCGGAAATCAATATTCAAAACAAATCAGCCTCAACGAAATAAAACAAATAAACCCAAAACCGTACACATATACATATGGAATCCATGAATCAAAGCGCAAGGAACAGTGGAGGAGGCCATGTACAGTTCACATAAAATAGGAAACGCGAGTTGCAAGAGTGAAGGGGTAGATAATGATGTGCATGGGGAGACAAAAGTCACAGCAGTGGCTTAATGCTTGCATTGTAAGGGGGAAGTACCAACGTGTGCGTTAAAGAGGTGCAAGATGGAGTTTGATTCACGCTGGTACATGAATGGTGGACTGGAAAATGCGAGTCTTGGTTTAACATGGGGATGATGTGGTTGTTGGGCGCGATGGGGGTGTGTTTTTCGTGGTGTAGTACGGTAAAGAGGGGGAGTTATGACGAGTCAGAGCTGGTAAGGGCTGTTAAAAGGATTTGAAATGGTGTGTATACTGTTAGTTCATGCGCTATAATACAAAGGAGAGGGTGGATGTGGGTTGAGGGAGAACGGTGGAACACAGTGGTAAGTAGAGGAGCTGGCGTGCCTTGTTTAACAAAGGAGGAGCACAAACACTTGTTTTGAATGGGCTTTTCTGTGTTTTTCTTGGACCGTGTATTACTAGAAGAAGCTATGGTGCGAACAATTTAAAAAGAAAAATGGTGATGGCCAAAGTAACAAGAGGGCGTGACTTTCATTTGAGAGGAGGGTATGGTGAGGAGATGTAGTGGTGGGCTGTTAACATTGGGATGGAAGGAATATGCGAAAGATAGCATGAAGTGTGGAGTGACGATGGGTTGATCAGTGAGGAGTTGACATGAAGCTGTTGTGGCTCGCAGGATAAAGGAGCATATTGTATACTAGTAAATGGAAAAAAAATGGTGTAACATGAGAGGTAAGGGTGGACGTGAAGGAATCAGCATGGAGCTGGAGAAGAGTTCACAATGAAACGATGAGTTCGAAGTGGTGCAAGATGCCGGAAGGTGGTCTGTAGCATGTTTTTGGGAGAATGGCCGCGAGTATCAAACAAGAAGATGACGAGGATCGGGCAAACAAAGATGCGTTGGAATTACATCATCCAGCAATACGTCAGGGAACAGAATTGAACGTCTGGTTTGCTCGACTGACGCAAATCGTTTTTAACGGTTAACGCGCCAAGGTGAGTAAATTCACTAACCCTGTTTTATTTAAAATATTTTAATTATATTTTAAATAATGGTTGAATGCTGTGTGCTGGTTGATTAGGTAAATTACAGTTAAATTGATTAAAATAAATATATATCATTGCATATGCACACATCATTGGTTGGATACTGATTTGAATAACACCTATGGATGCGGAAACCGGTTGGAGGAACTCACCCGGATTCCTAAATATTTAGATGTACTGTTTGTGCACTGTTTGAACCATGTTGAATGGAAATTCAACGTTATATTGATTTGGTAAACAAACGATATCAGCGACAGTCAACCATAAACCCATTTTGTTAAGAAATTGGTTGACCGTCAAACAAATCAACGAAGTTCAATTATAAAAATTATATCTTTATAATTGAAGCGAAATTATAAATTATAATAGAAGTTCTATTATAAACTGGTATTTTTAATACCGTGAGTTACATATAAATTGATTCGAGTTTAAATAGGAAGAATCAATTATTTATTATTTCTAAATAACAGAAATTGAATCTTGATTAAACAAGGAGGCGATGACTTGGTTCAAGTATATCAAAAACAAGTAGTCGATTTTAAAGATGCTTATGAAATAAAGTAAAATTCTAGGTTTGGAGTATGATCGTATTTGAAATAAGGGTAGTAAAACGAGTCTAGATTCCTATTGCGAAATGATATTTTAATAAAAGTGAATAGTGGTCAGAAAGTAAACATTTTGTAAGTAGATATTTCTATTTGTGTTAAACTAAATTGATCTGATTAACGAGAAGTTTAGGAATGGAGTTTTGAAATGTTTTTCCAACATTAAAAATGTGTATTTTCTAAAAGTACAGAAAATAAGAAAGGTAAGGAAGATGGAAATGTTCCAGATATTAAATAAATGTATATCTTCTAGAATGTGGGTGAACAAGTGCTATAATATTTGGAAATGGGTTTTTCAAAGAAGTATGAGGTTAAACAGTTTTGAAAATATCTAGAAAAATATGAATAATCAAATATTAGAAAATGCCGAGATTGTGAAATGGTTTGATGGATGTTTATTTTCCCTTTGATAGTCAAAACACCGACTATCAAAGATTTTTGTAACGAAAAGAGATATCAAGATTTTTGTAACGAAAAGAGATATCAAGATTTTTGTAATGAAAAGAGATGTCAAGAATTTGTAACGGAAAGAGGTGTTGAGATTAATTGTAAAGTGGAATATAGTAGCATATTGCAAGTCTCAGAACTATAGCAGTAAAGTAACGCTGTTGACTAGGCTTAAGCGTGACTGTTATGTCAAGATTAGTTATAAAGGGATATAGCAGCGTATAGCAAATTTGAACTGTAACGATAAATGAAACGCTGTTAACCAAACTTAAGCGTGATGTTTATATACAGTAGCACTTCCTAGGGAAGGAAAACAGCTTGTTTTGAAATTCACTTATTCAAAAGTAATAAGTAATGACGTTTGTCCAAAGAAATATAAGAACGAATGTTAAATAAAAAGTGCCTGTGATTTGTGTGATATTGGTTGTACATTGAATGGATGTTGTTTTTACTTCGATAGTTAAACAACCGACTATCGAAGTGTTTTGACCATCGTTGTCGATACGAAGAGACCGGTTGGATTTAATATCCGAGAACCACTCCGTATAGGCATAGGCGTTGCGAATTAGATTATGTTGAAGATAATCGAAGACGGAGTGAAATTCAAGAACTGTTATGTTTATCCAGTCCCAGGACAACTTGTATGGACGAATGTCTGACAGAGTATTCCTAACGGTCACAGAAGACGATCTTTTCAAGGTATTGCGTCTGGTGGCGGAGAAATTCGTTTCTCTTAGCTTTTATACCCGTAATATTTTTGGGAAGATCAACTAGTGATTTGACGGGTTTGACGATGTGGCATTCAAAGTATATGGTGGCCAGATGTTCTAAAAGGTAGACGTAGCCTCTAGCCTCATAATCGGGAAATGACAAAAATCGGGCAGGCAGCATGGCTATGTGGGTCGCTCCCATTAGGGTGTATAATCACCTATCTAGAGAAATTCCTTTTGTTCTTAATCTATCGATTCTGCCCATTCGGGAACGGTGGTTTGAGTCCAACCGTTGGTGATATACATTCGATACACTCAAGCGAAATGAGTAGTCGGTCATGTGTGGGCCGGGTTACAAGATGTTCTTGTTGAACCCCGTGTATTCGCCTCTAGAGATACATTATCGGAAGGTGGTCCCATACCTTGTCATAGTTGGAATCCAATCTCCAATAAGCGCCCTGCGGGTTTTGATTTTATACTATGTATGTAGAGCGTGAGATGCAAGCGTTCTACTAATTGGTTATTTATTTGATTAGACATTATTATAATATCACTGGATTTTGATATCAAAAATATTTTGGGTTATAGTAAGGTAAAAGCCGTCCATGTTTATGTGTGGATTGGTCTTACTATTATCCTTTTTATTTCAAAAAGGATTTTTCAAAGTTAAACCGTATGGTTGGAATTTACTCACACCAGTCCCATGACTGACCCAGAGTTTATTTTGTTTGTTTTCCCTAAACTCTTGGGTGCCCAAATTTGTACGGGCAGTCAAGTGTTTCAGGCTTTTACAGATACGCTTGAAGGAGCTAGAAGCAGAAGGCTTCACCGTTAGTATTTAGAGACTATTTCCGCTGTGATATGATGTATTGTACTCTGATAATGGTATGTATATACAATACAGTTTTTGTATTTCAAAGTTATGTTATATAATATATTTTATTCGTTCCGCTGTGAGATTCGTGTTTACTCTGATTATGTTCAGCTGTGTTCTTCTTCTTCTCCTATTCTATTAGTTCTATCTTTTCTATCTCATCCTCTAACTTCTTTCTATTAATGGTCTGGTATTTTCGATGTCTGAACAGTCGACACTGGGTTTTGTGTCGATTTTCGGAGTCGAAAATCCCGGGTCGTTACAGTGGTATCAGAGCTAAAGGTTAAGTGATTACCTTGGCTCTGTGGCGTGACTCAATAGAGATGGAGTTAGTAATACTCTAGATTGGGTTTGAGTGTATATATATGAGCGCGTATTTGTAGATTTAATATGAAATTGTTTTATATTGTGTTGATTGATCTGTTGAGTGGTATATAAATTCCAGATCGACGCGTTTAGCTGACGAGGTCGATAGGGATTTATAAACGCTTGGATAGAGAATTTCGACATAGTATTGTTTTGAAAGAGAGTAAATGAAATAATTTTACTCGAAATATATTTTGATATAAAGAAAACATATATATTGGAATTATCTAGTATATATTGAATGTGTTGGGTGAACTTATGATTGAATAAGATTTATAATTGATTTGGTTATATAAATAACCAATCGAAATATTTTATAGATATAATATGTAAAATCAGATGAACTGAATCTGAAATTTAAGCCAGAATTGGAATAAAAAATTCTGAAACATGAAAATGTTTGTAAATGAAATTTGAATTAAATATATGGAATTTTAAGATCCTGGGGAAATTTTGAAATATTATCCAAGTTTCGAAAGGATATTTTTGAAGTAATTTCAAATAAAAGTATTTGAATATGAGTTTTGAAAGTGATATAGTATTGAACTCACTTTGATCGCTGGGAAATGAATTCCGATGATGAAGTCGACCATTATCGGTGTTCATTTTCGAGTTCTAAGTGCCGGATTACTACCAAAGATTTTGTTTTTGAATTATTGTGAGGAAATAAGTTATCAGGAATTCAAAGGTTTTGAATTGCTATGTTAGGAATATATATGTATATTATTTCAAACTGATTTGAAACAAAACCCCACGAATTTGAATTCTGAAATTTAAAATTTACTTATGAAGTAAATAAACAGCGAATTTAAATAAGTCAAATAAAAGTGGAGTTGAATCAAAGCCAAGTAAGGGGAAAACGTACTAGAATAAGGATTTGACTTGGCAAAATAGTTGAGTTGTGAATTGAGATTAGGAATGGAACCGAACTTGGTTGGGAAATTTGATTATTTGGAATTGGAATTGAACTGGAGTTTGAAAAAGAAATTTGAGTCGGGATGTAAGAAAATTATTGATTGAAGATAAACTGACTCGAGATCAGTTGGAGATGTATTCGGGTATGCTGAATGGATTGCAAATGGAAGCGAGAAAGTTAGATGCCGATAAAGGGAGAAGGCCCAGAGTGGCGTGTGGTAGTAGTACCAAATGAACCATGCAGCAGAGAGGCTGACGAAATTCTCCGAAAATTAAAGTGTTAGAAAATTTTCAGAATTTTGAAAATTTTCGTTACAAAGAAGGGAATTAATATTTTGATCAGTTTAGTTGAAAACTGAAATTATGAAGTAAACCAAAAAGATTTTTAACCTGTTTACAACAGAGATTGTAGCATTTTCCCCATCTTAGCAATTTCGAGGACGAAATTATTTTAAGGGGGAAGGAATGTAATGTCCCGCATTTTTACCGGTCCATAATTGAATACTTAAATCAGTTTAAATATTGAATCCTTAATATAAGTGAATTTATATTTTAATTAAAACGAAGTTGAACGTATAAAAATATATATTAATTATAATCAAGCTCATAACGACGCTGCAGTTCGTAATTTAACGTTCTGATCTTCAACTGAGTATACAAGACTCGTTATAAACCGGATTTCTTCGAAACAAGAAACGTTGGAATCTGTTGAATTGTATCTTTCTAACAGAAGTGAAATATTGAGATTTCGTCCTATAGATTGCAAGATATGTCAAAATCAAATATTCAGAAAGTCGCTATGAAATCGTATATCGACCATAACGGTTTATTTGAAAGAACTTCTTATCGGTTTCGAATTTAGATAAGGTTCTTTTGTGACGTAGTGATAATTTAATTTTTAATATTTTACTGTAATTTTTAATTAATTAAATACACAACTTTTTATTTGGGGTATTTTGCACCCTGTATCGGTATTTCGGGATTTCACAATATGGGTGAATCTACTGGTATTATTATATTTTTGGGATCGTGGCACCTCGCTGGACACGACTGTATTTTTATTTTTGTCCGTAGCAGTTCGTATACGAACGGAATTCTATGTATAAGGGTACAAAACGTTTCAAAACTCAAGCAAAACTTATACTACCCATACGTGTCTCCTCTTCCCCAGCATATAACCTCACCCGCATACACCCTATATTGCACTCTTGATTTCCCTAACCCTTAGGCTAACTCTTATAAAAGTAAAATAGGAATGCAGAAGCTATTATACTACAACTCCTAGCACAAAATTGGTTACAGCTTGTATTCACGAAAACCGAAGTATGCAGACCTACTACCTCCGAAACTTCATGACAAAGATACTGCACGCCACCCTAACACCCTAAAAGCTTGAATTATCGCATCAAGCAGACGTAGTTTTGCTCAGACTATGCTTTCATGTATGGCCTAGTCGAGAATAGGCGCACCCCATTTCAGTACCTAAATTTGAAAATATCAAACGTAGTGTGTACTTCAAACCCAACCAAGCAAATACAATTACTTGCCTATCAAGTTGTACGTGCACCGAGAAATCATCGAGTAGGCTACCTACGTTGTGTCCACAAGCCTATGTTGATGGGGGCATTCGTGTGTTATCACCTCAAGAGACATGGAACTGCAAAGAAAGAAACAGCACGCAGAGGCTAAAGAAGTAGGATTACAGACCTATTATATACGTTGGCAGGCTAAAGAACTCTTCAAACTTTTTCTTTGTGAGAAGAAAATAAAAATGAACTGAGGATCGAAATGACTCATTTGTTAAAATAAATACAGTACCAATACGTTCACTCACGCAAGACCATATGCCTACCCTAGCCTCTATTCTACTGCACGTTTCATATCAAATACACTGAGATGAGTTCTCAAATCAACAACCCATCCTTTCTCCATATGTGTTTTCTTGTCTTAGCCAACCTATACTATAACACTACAACCTGGGGATCAAGCTATTATTTTTATATACTTATATTTTTCGTGGGTGCCAAGGCTTGTAGGCCTATATAAACACCCAGTACTCAGTCTCTGTTTCTTGCTTGAGGAACCTCAAACTGTTTTATGGCAATCGGAAATCAATATTCAAAACAAATCAGCCTCAACGAAATAAAACAAATAAACCCAAAACCGTACACATATACATATGGAATCCATGAATCAAAGCGCAAGGAACAGTGGAGGAGGCCATGTACAGTTCACATAAAATAGGAAACGCGAGTTGCAAGAGTGAAGGGGTAGATAATGATGTGCATGGGGAGACAAAAGTCACGGCAGTGGCTTAATGCATGCATTGTAAGGGGGAAGTACCAACGTGTGCGTTAAAGAGGTGCAAGATGGAGTTTGATTCACGCTGGTACATGAATGGTGGACTGGAAAATGTGAGTCTTGGTTTAACATGGGGATGATGTGGTTGTTGGGCGCGATGGGGGTGTGTTTTTCGTGGTGCAGTACGGTAAAGAGGGGGAGTTATGACGAGTCAGAGATGGTAAGGGCTGTTAAAAGGATTTGAAATGGTGTGTATACTGTTAGTTCATGCGCTATAATACAAAGGAGAGGGTGGATGTGGGTTGAGGGAGAACGGTGGAACACAGTGGTAAGTAGAGGAGCTGGCGTGCCTTGTTTAACAAAGGAGGAGCACAAACACTTGTTTTGAATGGGCTTTTCTGTGTTTTTCTTGGACCGTGTATTACTAGAAGAAGCTATGGTGCGAACAATTTAAAAAGAAAAATGGTGATGGCCAAAGTAACAAGAGGGTGTGACTTTCATTTGAGAGGAGGGTATGGTGAGGAGATGTAGTGGTGGGCTGTTAACATTGGGATGGAAGGAATATGTGAAAGATAGCATGAAGTGTGGAGTGACGCTGGGTTGATCAGTGAGGAGTTGACATGAAGCTGTTGTGGCTCGCAGGATAAAGGAGCATATTGTATACTAGTAAATGGAAGAAAAAAAATGGTGTAACATGAGAGGTAAGGGTGGACGTGAAGGAATCAGCATGGAGCTGGAGAAGAGTTCACAATGAAACGATGAGTTTGAAGTGGTGCAAGATGCCGGAAGGTGGTCTGTAGCATGTTTTTGGGAGAATGGCCGCGAGTATCAAACAAGAAGATGACGAGGATCGGGCAAACAAAGATGCGTTGGAATTACATCGTCCAGCAATACGTCAGGGAACAGAATTGAACGTCTGGTTTGCTCGACTGACGCAAATCGTTTTTAACGGTTAACGCGCCAAGGTGAGTAAATTCACTAACCCTGTTTTATTTAAAATATTTTAATTATATTTTAAATAATGGTTGAATGCTGTGTGCTGGTTGATTAGGTAAATTACAGTTAAATTGATTAAAATAAATATATATCATTGCATATGCACACATCATTGGTTGGATACTGATTTGAATAACACCTATGGATGCGGAAACCGGTTGGAGGAACTCACCCGGATTCCTAAATATTTAGATGTACTGTTTGTGCACTGTTTGAACCATGTTGAATGGAAATTCAACGTTATATTGATTTGGTAAACAAACGATATCAGAGACAGTCAACCATAAACCCATTTTGTTAAGAAATTGGTTGACCGTCAAACAAATCAACGAAGTTCAATTATAAAAATTATATCTTTATAATTGAAGCGAAATTATAAATTATAATAGAAGTTCTATTATAAACTGGTATTTTTAATACCGTGAGTTACATATAAATTGATTCGAGTTTAAATAGGAAGAATCAATTATTTATTATTTCTAAATAACAGAAATTGAATCTTGATTAAACAAGGAGGCGATGACTTGGTTCAAGTATATCAAAAACAAGTAGTCGATTTTAAAGATGCTTATGAAATAAAGTAAAATTCTAGGTTTGGAGTATGATCGTATTTGAAATAAGGGTAGTAAAACGAGTCTAGATTCCTATTGCGAAATGATATTTTAATAAAAGTGAATAGTGGTCAGAAAGTAAACATTTTGTAAGTAGATATTTCTATTTGTGTTAAACTAAATTGATCTGATTAACGAGAAGTTTAGGAATGGAGTTTTGAAATGTTTTTCCAACATTAAAAATGTGTATTTTCTAAAAGTACAGAAAATAAGAAAGGTAAGGAAGATGGAAATGTTCCAGATATTAAATAAATGTATATCTTCTAGAATGTGGGTGAACAAGTGCTATAATATTTGGAAATGGGTTTTTCAAAGAAGTATGAGGTTAAACAGTTTTGGAAATATCTAGAAAAATATGAATAATGAAATATTAGAAAATGCCGAGATTGTGAAATGGTTTGATGGATGTTTATTTTCCCTTTGATAGTCAAAACACCGACTATCAAAGATTTTTGTAACGAAAAGAGATATCAAGATTTTTGTAACGAAAAGAGATATCAAGATTTTTGTAATGAAAAGAGATGTCAAGAATTTGTAACGGAAAGAGGTGTTGAGATTAATTGTAAAGTGGAATATAGTAGCATATTGCAAGTCTCAGAACTATAGCAGTAAAGTAACGCTGTTGACTAGGCTTAAGCGTGACTGTTATGTCAAGATTAGTTATAAAGGGATATAGCAGCGTATAGCAAATTTGAACTGTAACGATAAATGAAACGCTGTTAACCAAACTTAAGCGTGATGTTTATATACAGTAGCACTTCCTAGGGAAGGAAAACAGCTTGTTTTGAAATTCACTTATTCAAAAGTAATAAGTAATGACGTTTGTCCAAAGAAATATAAGAACGAATGTTAAATAAAAAGTGCCTGTGATTTGTGTGATATTGGTTGTACATTGAATGGATGTTGTTTTTACTTCGATAGTTAAACAACCGACTATCGAAGTGTTTTGACCATCGTTGTCGATACGAAGAGACCGGTTGGATTTAATATCCGAGAACCACTCCGTATAGGCATAGGCGTTGCGAATTAGATTATGTTGAAGATAATCGAAGACGGAGTGAAATTCAAGAACTGTTATGTTTATCCAGTCCCAGGACAACTTGTATGGACGAATGTCTGACAGAGTATTCCTAACGGTCACAGAAGACGATCTTTTCAAGGTATTGCGTCTGGTGGCGGAGAAATTCGTTTCTCTTAGCTTTTATACCCGTAATATTTTTGGGAAGATCAACTAGTGATTTGACGGGTTTGACGATGTGGCATTCAAAGTATATGGTGGCCAGATGTTCTAAAAGGTAGACGTAGCCTCTAGCCTCATAATCGGGAAATGACAAAAATCGGGCAGGCAGCATGGCTATGTGGGTCGCTCCCATTAGGGTGTATAATCACCTATCTAGAGAAATTCCTTTTGTTCTTAATCTATCGATTCTGCCCATTCGGGAACGGTGGTTTGAGTCCAACCGTTGGTGATATACATTCGATACACTCAAGCGAAATGAGTGGTCGGTCATGTGTGGGCCGGGTTACAAGATGTTCTTGTTGAACCCCGTGTATTCGCCTCTAGAGATACATTATCGGAAGGTGGTCCCATACCTTGTCATAGTTGGAATCCAATCTCCAATAAGCGCCCTGCGGGTTTTGATTTTATACTATGTATGTAGAGCGTGAGATGCAAGCGTTCTACTAATTGGTTATTTATTTGATTAGACATTATTATAATATCACTGGATTTTGATATCAAAAATATTTTGGGTTATAGTAAGGTAAAAGCCGTCCATGTTTATGTGTGGATTGGTCTTACTATTATCCTTTTTGTTTCAAAAAGGATTTTTCAAAGTTAAACCGTGTGGTTGGAATTTACTCACACCAGTCCCATGACTGACCCAGAGTTTATTTTGTTTGTTTTCCCTAAACTCTTGGGTGCCCAAATTTGTACGGGCAGTCAAGTGTTTCAGGCTTTTACAGATACGCTTGAAGGAGCTAAAAGCAGAAGGCTTCACCGTTAGTATTTAGAGACTATTTCCGCTGTGATACGATGTATTGTACTCTGATAATGGTATGTATATACAATACAGTTTTTGTATTTCAAAGTTATGTTATATAATATATTTTATTCGTTCCGCTGTGAGATTCGTGTTTACTCTGATTATGTTCAGCTGTGTTCTTCTTCTTCTCCTATTCTATTAGTTCTATCTTTTCTATCTCATCCTCTAACTTCTTTCAATTAATGGTCTGGTATTTTCGATGTCTGAACAGTCGACACTGGGTTTTGTGTCGATTTTCGGAGTCGAAAATCCCGGGTCGTTACAGGAAATTAACGAGATAGAAAAGAGTAAATCGATTAGAGTTAAACCAGTTAGATTTAAACAGTTAGAGTTAAACTAGTTAGAGTTAATCAGTTAGAGTTAAACCAGTTAGAGTTAATCGGTTAGAATTAACCAGTCAGAGTTGATTCATTAGAGTAGAGTTAACTAAATATTAGTTATTCAATTAGAGTTAATCGAATATTAGTTATTCAATAGGAGTTAGTTAAGTTGAGTTAAATAAGTTGAGTTAATCGAGTTAGAGTTAGTCGAGTATTAGTAATCGAATTTAGTTATTCAAAATGAGTTAATCGATTAGAGCTAGTCGATAAAGGAGTTATTGAATATTAGTTATTCGAATCGAGTTAAAAGGAGTTATCGAATATTAGTTATTCGAATCGAGTTGAAAGGAGTTAATTGAATCTAGTTATTCGAAAGGAGTTATCGATTAGTTTAATCGAAAGGAATTAATCGAAATTAGTTGTTCGAAAAGGGGTAATCGAATATAGTATTCGAAATGAGAGATTATCGAATATCGTTTATTCGAAAGAAAGAATAATCGAATATTAGTTATTCGAAGTGAGTTAATCGAATATTAGTTATTCGAATGGAGTTATTCGTCGAATTCGATTATATTGAATTCGGGAAAGTACTTATTCTTTCTGGTGTTTAAATCAAGATTTATTTATTTAAGAATTAGGTGTTTATTCATTTATTTAAAGTAAGAAATAAAAGTAGATGTTAAGTTAGATATTTCAAAAGTAGGAATTTTAACGCTATAGTTAAAATCAATGTTTTAAATAAATATTTGGATTTGTAAATAGAATCCGAGAGAGACGTAAGGAAGTGTTAAAGGTTTAAAAGATAAACTTTGACTATTTCAAAGTTAAAACGTTGTTCAGTTAAGGTCTGAGAGTTAATTATACCCCAACTTGATTGACTTCATTCTTAACTAAGGAACAGTAAGGTTTTATCATGAAGGAGTTTTGGAAATGTTTTCCAAACGAGAATAAAAAAAGTTTTCCGATAATAGAAAATAGAAATGTTGAATATATGGAAACAGGAGATAAGTAAATTAATGAACTAAAGAGATAAATATTAAATGATGATTGATCGATATAATTTCCATCTGGAAATAATACCGTTGTTTGCACAATGTTTTTCTTTGATAGTTAACTCACCGACTATCGAAGTTTTTGACCATTTTAACGTTGTTAATATGGAGAGACCGGTTGGATTATTATCCGAAGAACCACTCTGTATTGGCATAAGCGTTGCGAATCATATATGCCAAAGATAATTGAAGACGGAGTAAAGTGCAAGGGCTATTGTATAAGTCTTAGATAACAGTGTCTAAGATGGATGTATTGAATAGTGCTTTCGGTTCATCCTGTTCCTGGATGACTTATATGGATGAATGTCTGACAGAGTATTTCCAGAAAGGTCACGTACATTGATTTCTTCAACCATACCAAGAGTGGAAGCGGAGAAGGAAACTTCTTTTATCTGACACGTAATGTATGGTTGTAGACGTCAATTAGTGATTTTCGATGGATCTGACAATGTGGCATTCGAAGTGAATCTGATGTGATGATGAAGCGTAACTTCAAGCCTCATCAACAGGTAAATGACATAAATCGGGCGGGCAGCATGGCTAAGTCGGTCGCTCCGAAGTAGGGTGTATAATCATTTGATCTAGAATTTCATTTATTTCTAAAAATCTATTGTCGATGATGTCCCATTCGGGAAACGGTTGCAGATCCCAATCGTTGGTGATATACATTCGATTCACTCAAGCGAAATGAGTGGTCGGTCATGTGTGGTCGGGTTGCAAGATGTTCTTGCTGAACCCAGTGTATTCCTTTCTAGAGGTACACTAGCGAAAGGTGGTTCCATACCTTGTTATAGTTGGAAATCCATTATCCAATACGTGCTTGCGGTTTTGATTGTATACTATATGTAGAACGTGATATGAAAGCGTTTCTGCTAGATGATTTTTATATTGTGGTTGATAGACATTATTATAATATCCAAAGGTTTTTGATATAAAGATATTTTGGATTCTCATAAGGGAAAACCCGTTCCGTTATACGGCGTGGTCTTATGAGATATCATTTACCTGCTTAAACTGTTTTATACTGTTTTGCTCGTACCAGTCCCATGACTGACCCGGAGTTTATTTTGTTTTGTTTTCCCTAAACTCTTGGGTGCCCAATTTTTGTGCGGGCAGTCAAGTAGTCAGGAATTTATAGATACTTGAAGAGCTGGAGCAGGAGGCTTCAGGATCATATAGCTATAGTTATTTCCGCTATGTTGTAAGTATTGTACTTTGAAATGATACGTATATTCAAGTACAGATTTATATTTCAAAGATATGTTATCTATTATATGTTATTCGTTCCGCTGTGAGGTTCATATTACTCTGATGTTGTGTTCTTCTTCTTCTATTCTAAGTTTCTATCTTATCTATCCTCACCCTCTAATTTCTTTCATTAATAACCCGTTATTTTCGATCCTTGGATGTTTGATATGTGTTGTATATCGGATAACCTAGATCGCATCAAAGTCCGGGTCGTTACAGTTGGTATCAGAGCTTAAGGTTAAGTTAAGGATTACCTTGGCTCTGTGGCGTGACTCAGTAGAGATGGGGTTAGTAACGCCCTAGATTGAGTTTGAGTGTATATATACGAGTGAACGTATTTGTTATTGATATAAAAATTGTTTTATATTGTGGAGATTTATTGGTTGAGTCATTTTTGAGTTCTGGTCGATCAGTTTGATCCACTGTTATAAAGGGAGTTACTAAACACTCGAATACGATGGGTCGACACGAGATGTTTTGAAAAGAGGGTAAATGATATAATTTTACCTGAAATATATTTTGATATAAAAGATATATATATCAAAATTATAATATAGTGGATATATTGGTTGTTATTATAATCAAGTAAGATTACAAATTAAATGGTTATGTAAATAATCAATCAGAATTCATATAAGTGAAATATGTGAAATCAGATGAGTTAAATCTGAAAATTTAAGGCAGAAATTAAATTAAAACTCTGGAAAATTGGATAAGTGTTTGTAAATGGATTTGGATTAAAAGTAAGGAAAATTTAAGATCCTGGGAGATTTTAAATTGTTTTACAAGCAGTTTGAATTATATTTTGAAATGAATTTCAAAGTGGAAATGTTTAGAAATGGTTTTATAGTATTGAACTCACTTCGATCGCTGGAAAATAGATTCTGATGATGACAGTTGCATCACCAGTATTCATTTTCAAGTTATAAGTGACGAATTACTACTAGAAATACTGTTTTGAATTTGTTTTGGGAAAGACAAGTTGTGTTGAATTTCAAAATGGGATTTATAATATAGAATTTGAATATATAGAATTTGAATATAGAAATTCAAATGGGATTTATAATATAGAATTTGAATAGAATTTAATATATAGAATTTGAATAATAGAATTTGATATATAGATTTGAATAATAGAAGTGATATAAAATTTGAATAGAAATTGAATAGAATTAACAAAGTCAAAGAGGAATTAGTTAATCGAGTTTCGAATTTGAAGTTAAACTTTGAAAGGTGAATTGGATTTGTAAATGGATATTCGAAATCGAATATAGAAATTAAATTTGAAATTTGGATTCAAATTAGTTAATAAGCAAGTTAAAATATATTTGAACGTGTCATGTTCAAATATAAAAGTGAAATAGACTAAAGAGTTAATTAACAAATTAATTAATGAATTGAGTTAAAATGATCAGCTATAGTTAAAATAGATTGGGCAGGTATAAATATACATGAGATAGGTATGGATAAGGTATGAATGTATATAAATAGAATGCTCGACGAAAAGGTATGTATTTAATTCATATATGAGATTTTATGCGCCGTATCTGCTAGCCGCTTGGCTTTTTCTTTTTCTTTTGGATTGGTGAGGGCCATGGGAGGCTATTTGAAATATCCCGATGCTCCAGGTACAAAGGAGGTTATGGCGAATTTTTCCGGGAATTTAAGGAGTTAGAATATTTTTAAGATAATTTGATAGTTAGAAATCAACGTATCGATATATATATATATATATAGAAGTCGATAAGGAAACAAACTTAGAAATAGAAAAGTAAAATAAAAAAGGAAGACTAAGAATAAAATCTAGTAAGAATAGAAAGAGGAAGCGTATACGTGTTTAAAAGTGAATAAGTAGTTGTATGGTATTGATTATTCGAGTAGGTAGTCTTATCTGTTTTTATGTTATAAATGTTATTCATTCAAGGTCTGAGAGGTAGTTATACCCCAACTTGATTGATTTCATTATTAACAAATAAATAGTAAGATTTCAGGCTCGAAGATCAATGTTGAATAAGAGTTAGTTCAATATAATATTTGGGTTGTCGTAACGATGTTTTACACAACATCCGTTTTAACCCAAATAAGTGTAAGCTTGGAAATATAATAAAGAATATTTCCTAAGTATAGAAATAAACGAGATCGGAAAAGAGATAAGCAATTGGAATATTTTCCAATTATAAATAGCATATATTTTCTAAAGTTTAGAAAATAAAGGAAGGCGATATTCGGAAATGTTTTCCAAATAACATAAAAGGCCAATATGGTTATTGAAAATATTTGGTTAACAAATATTGATAAAGAAATAGAGAAGTGATTTAACTAATAGAATATTAATTAAGGGCTCAGTGACATGTTCAAAAGGAAAATTTGATTTTTGAAAAGAGTAAACTGTTTAAAAACTCCCAGGGAAAGACTATCTGAATTAAAAACAAATTTAACAAAAATTTGTGAAAGCAAAATTGAATTAAAGTAAAGCCAGTAAAGTGGTAACTAAGATTGAATTAGAATAATATCAAGACAAATTGGATTGTGAGATTCAAATTTGAAGTGTAACGTGATAATCAAGTTAAGAGTTGGGAATCGAGAAGAAACTCGAGTTGAAATGATATTTGGCTCGGATATAAGTGAATGGTTGTGTCGTGGATAAAAGCAGATTGGGATTTGATTGGGATGACCCTTGTATCCGCTGAATTGATAACAGGTGGAAAGGATATAATGATATGCCGACAAAAGGTACAAGTTTATTTTGATATAAGCATGGGATTTATGAGCCGAATTGGCAGGCCGCTTGGCTATTTGATTTTCTTTGGGGATGGAGATGGCCAAGAGAGGCGAGTGGGAGTTTGACCTATTGACCAGTACAAAGGAGGTGCTGGCGAAATTTTTCAAAGAGTTAAGGCGTTAGAAAATTTTCAGGTTTTTTGGAAATTTTCGTTGATAAGAATTAAATAATTTTTTAATTGAAATTAAATTGGTTCAGTTGAAACTGAAGTTAAGAAGTGAACAAATATGTTCTAACCAGTCGATAGGGTCGTTCTCTACCTTAGCAATTTCGAGGACGAAATTATTTTAAGAGGGGAAGATTGTAATGACCCGCATTTTCAGCGGTATAATAATTAATTTGTTTAATTATTTAAAAGGTGATTAAAAGGATTTAATGGTCGTGGAATTAAATAATGGTGAATATTGAATTAAAATAATAAATTAAATAATATATTTAATTCTGAAATAATCAGAATTTACAGAAATGGCGATATGGTGTGAACTGGATCATCTGTGATATTTAATTCAGTTTAGAATTGAATTAGAATAACGAATATATTATTTGAACGACAGTTTAAACGTAGAGTTATAATATAATTAAAATCGAGCTCGAAATGGCGTTACAGTTCGTAAATTGATGATTCGAACTTCAACTGAATGTACAAGATTCGTTTTATGCCGGATTTCTGTGAAACAAGACATGTGTGGAGCTGGTGGAGTATATCTTTCTCGCGGAAGAGAAAAATCTGGATTTCATTGTGTAGATTTTGATTCACGTCCAAATCAAATTTTTGAAAAGTCGCTGTGGAATTCCTTTATAATTTATAAAGGAATTATTTATATTTTAAAAAGGAATTTCAATATAAATCGAATATCGGGTTGGCCCAGATTTGAAATATCGAGATAGAAATCCATACAGGATTATTCTGGAACTGTATGGTATTCCACTGCGAATATATACGATAATATTAATTTATTAATATTTTATTTAATTATATTTAAATATATTTATATATTTAAATGGGTCATTCAGAGCTTTAAAAATAGCCGGTTTTGTAAACGAGCTCAAAACTCGACGAAACTAATTTTGTTGGATCCGCAATGTTAAATTATGGATAAATGTGAAGTTCCGTGATTTTTAGAGTCAGTCTGTGGCCGTACGGGATTTTAATGTGAAATACAGTCGATATTTTGACAGTTAAAAATACACTGTGTGAGCAAATGGAGTCAGAATTCGACGAAACCAGTTTCGTTGGGACCGTAATGTCAAACTCTAGCTGCAAGTCAATTTTCATGATTTTTGGGTATCGTGTGTGAGCACACGAATTTTTAGTAGGCGAAAACGTATATGAAAAGATAAATAAAAATATCTAAATAAATATCTAGATATTTAAACTGCTCTATAAATACCCATCATACCTAAACCTAATTTCAATCCCCCCGCAAGTCAACAGACATTCACGCCTCCACCCTTCTCTTCAGATAAAATCAAAACGTGAAAACCAATTCTTCAGAAAATCAAAACAAACCAAAAAAGTTTCTATAAATCATGTTATAGATATATTTGGATTCACGTTTGAATCCTCTTCAATCTCCTGTAGTTTCAATAGACTCGAACATGTTTTGTTCGAACCCAAAATGTACAGCGCCAGGTAGGGCTTATTGATTTGCAAATTCAAAGCATCAACGCAAGTTTTTGTCATCATTTCTGGGTTTATGAGGTAGGATAGCACCTATACGCAACGATTGGGAGGATCTGATGATGAAAAGGATTGCGGTCTTCTTTAGTCGACGGAAATAGCTAAGGACGATCGAGTTGGATAAAACGTGCATAGGGAGGTAGGGATTGGAAGGAGATGAAGTGTGTTGTGATTTGTTTGTGGAACGGTGGTGGTTTGAAGGAGTTGGAAGGCCTTAAAGAATCGGCCATGTCTTTTTTTTTTGTTAAGGACGGATCAATACTGGAAGATGGAGAAAGAAAGGGAGAAGCGGGTTTAAAGAGGAGCGGGTGGGCTTAGTGGGAAATGGGCCGGCAAAGAGAAAATGGGGTGAGCCCATTTTGTGATAACTAAAGTTTAATTCAATTTAAAATTTTGTAATAACTTGTAAAATCAATACGTATCTCATACGTGATCGAAATTCAGCGAAACAAGATCCGACAGGATCGTATGGACGGACACTACCTAATGGAACCGACTGGGAGTGGGTTGGTGCTCGTTACAATTTATTGCAAAATAATTTGTCTGTCTGAATCAAGCGATGGTTATCGTTATTAACGATGGTCGTCCAATGTGAGTAAATCTTACTAACTCTGAACAGTTTATAATTTCATGTTGTATTCTTAGAACTGTTAAATATTGGCTGATTGATTGTGCGTTGACTATTTGATTGAACTGCTAGTCAATCAGTTGAATTTCTATATTGATTCTGTTTAACAGAATATATCATATGGAACTGAAAGTGATGATATCTATATTGTTTAACATCTGTGATGCAGGGAAACAGGTTGGAGGAATCCGCCTGGATTCCTCAACATTTATTTTACTGTTTTTCATATATTGTGATATATGATGTGATATGTAATCTGTTGTCAATTATATGTGTTTGGACGATATTGATCATCGTGATTTGATATGTTGAATACCATAACATACCGGAATGTTGATAAGGGAATTTTCAAAGTGATATTGAAAATAAAATATTTATAAACTGGAATATTTATAAATAAGAAATATTTATAAATTGGAATATTTATAAATAGGAGATATTTAGAAAGGGAATAATTTTAAAATCAAAGAATTTTTATAAAACGATTATTTACTTAGCAAGTAAATAGAAGTATAAAGAAAGATATTTACGTAGAAAGTAAATAAATAGAATAAAGGAATATTTATTGGGAAAATAAATAGGATTATAAAAGGAAATTAACGAGCTAGAAAAGAGTAAATCGATTAGAGTTAAACCAGTTAGAGTTAATCTGTTAGAGTTAAACCAGTTAGAGTTAATCAGTTAGAGTTAAACCAGTTAGAGTTAATCAGTTAGAATTAACTAGTCAGAGTTGATTCATTAGAGTAGAGTTAACTGAATATTAGTTATTCAATTATAGTTAATCGAATATTAGTTATTCGATAGGAGTTAGTTAAGTTGAGTTAATTGAGTTAGAGTTAGTCGAGTATTAGTAATCGAATTTAGTTATTTGAAATGAGTTAATCGATTAGAGTCAGTCGAAAAAGGAGTTATCGAATATTAGTTATTCGAATCGAGTTAAAAAGAGTTATCGAATATTAGTTATTTGAATCGAGTTGAAAGGAGTTAATCGAATCTTGTTATTTGAAAGGAGTTATCGATTAGTTTAATCGAAAGGAGTTAATCGAAATTAGTTGTTCAAAAAGGGGTAATCGAATATAGTATTCGAAAAGAGAGATTATCGAATATTGTTTATTCGAAAGAAAGAATAATCGAATATTAGTTATTCGAAGTGAGTTAGTCGAATATTAGTTATTCGAAGGGAGTTAATCGTCGAATTCGATTATATCGAATTTGGGAAGGTACTTATTCTTTCTGGTGTTTAAATCAAGATTTATTTGTTTAAGAATTAGGTGTTTATTCATTTATTCAAAATAAGAAATAAAAGTAGATGTTAAGTTGGATACTTCGAAAGTAGGAATTTTAACGCTATAGTTAAAATCAATGTTTTAAATAAAGAATTGGATTCGTAAATAGAATCCGAGAGAGACGTAAGGAAGTGTTAAAGGTTAAACTTTGACTATTTCAAAGTTAAAACGTTGTTAAGTTAAGGTCTGAGAGGTAATTATACCCCAACTTGATTGACTTCCTTCTTAACTAAGGAATGGTAAGGTTTTATCATGAAGGAGTTTTGGAAATGTTTTCCAAACGAGAATCAGGAATGTTTTCTGATAATAGAAAATATAAATGTTGAATAATGGAAAAAGGAGATAAGTAAATTAATGAACTAAAGAGATAAATATTAAATGATGATTGATCGATATAATTTCCATCTGGAAATAATACCATTGTTTGCACACTGTTTTTCTTTGATAGTTAACTCACCGGCTATCGAAGTTTTTGACCATTTTAAGGTTGTTAATATGGAGAGACCGGTTGGATTTTTATCCAAAGAACCACTCTGTATTGGCATAAGCGTTGCGAATCATATATGCCAAAGATAATTGAAGACGGAGTAAAGTGCAAGGGCTATTGTATAAGTCTTAGATAATAGTGTCTAAGATGGTTGTATTGAATAGTGCCTTCAGTTCATCCTGTTCCTGGATGACTTGTATGGATGAATATCTGACAGAGTATTTCCAGAAAGGTCACGTACATTGATTTCTTCAACCGTACCAAGAGTGGAAGAGGAGAAGGATACATCTTTTAGCTGACACGTAATGTATGGTTGTAGACGTCAATTAGTGATTTTCGATGGATCTGACAATGTGGCATTCAAAGTGGATCTGATGTGATGATGAAACGTAACATCAAGCCTCATCAACCAGTAAATGACAGAAATCGGGCAGGCAGCATGGCTAAGTCGGTCGCTCCGAAGTAGGGTGTATAATCACTTGATCTAGAGTTTCATTTATTTCTAAAAATCTATTGTTGATGCGGTCCCATTCGGGAAACGGTTGCTGATCCCAACCGTTGGTGATATACATTCGATTCACTCAAGCGAAATGAGTGGTCGGTCGTGTGTGGTCGGGTTGCAAGATGTTCTTGTTGAACCCAGTGTATTCCTTTGTAGAGGTACACTAGCGAAAGGTGGTTCCATACCTTGTCATAGTTGGAAATCCATTACCCAATACGTGCTTGCGGTTTTAATTGTATACTATATATGTAGAACGTAAGATGAAAGCGTTTCTGCTAGATGATTATTATATTGTGGTTGATAGACATTATTATAATATCAAAAGGTTTTTGATATAAAGATAATTTGGATTCTCAAAAGGGAAAAACCCGTTCCGTTATATGGCGTGGTCTTATGAGATATCATTTACTTGCTTAAACTGTTTTACTCATACCAGTCCCATGACTGACCCGGAGTTTATTTTGTTTTGTTTTCCCTATACTCTTGGGTGCCCAATTTTTGTATGGGCAGTCAAGTAGTCAGGAATTTACAGATACTTGAAGAGCTGGAGCAGGAGGCTTCAGGATCATATAGCTATAGTTATTTCCTCTGTGTTGTAAGTGTTGTACTTTGAAATGATATGTATATTCAAGTACAGATTTATATTTCAAAGATATGTTATCTATTATATGTTATTCGTTCTGCTGTGAGGTTTTTATTACTCTGATGTTGTGTTCTTCTTCTTCTATTCTAAGTTTCTATCTTATCTATCCTCACCCTCTAATTTCTTTCATTAATAACCCGTTATTTTCGATCCTTGGATGTTCGATATGTGTTGTATATCGGATAACCAAGATCGCATTTTTCCGGGTCATTACAACTGGTGAAGTATATTTTTCTAGCGGAAGAGAAGAATTGGGATTTCATCGTGTAGATTTTGATATATGTTCAAATCAAATTTTAGAAAAGTCGCTATGGAATTCTTCTGGATACTTTAAATATATATATTATATTATAAAGGGAATTTATATATAAATCGAATATCGATATAATTGGGAATTTTGAAATATCGAGTTATAAATTCCATTGGAGCTGTATGATATTCTATTGTGAATATATATATGATAATATTTATTTTTAAATATTAAATTTAATTGTTTTTAAATATATTTATATATTTAAAAGGGTTATTTAGAGCTTTAAAAATAGCCAGTTTTGCAAATGACCTCAGAATTCGACGAAACTAATTTTGTTGGATCCGCAATGTTAAATTATCGTTAGACTTCGTGTTTCGTGATTTTTGAAGTCAGTGAGGCTGTACATATTGTTATTGTGAAAAACAGTCAGTATTTTGACGGTTAAAAATGCGCTGTGTGAGCAAATGAAATCGGAATTCGACGAAACCAGTTTCATTGGGACCATAATGTCAAACTCTGGTTGCGTGTCAATTTTCATGATTTTTAAGTATTGTATGTGACCATGTAAGACGACCCCAAATCCCGTTCAGACGGCGACAAGGGTAATCCTTGGAATATAACACAGAAACAGATAATAGCAGAACAGAATTAAATAAATACACCAGATAATGAACAATAGAATATACTGGATAAAAGTAATCATCAGAGTTACACAGCATACAGGATCTTACTTGGCACAAATACAGTTCAGCTATACATAAATGTCTACAGCGGAAAACAAACAAAATATGTACAATAGGAGCTGAACAGCATAAAAAGAGATAAATGATAGAATCCATCTTCAGCTCCAGCTATCCAGATAAAGCCTGCTAAACCTGAATACAAGGCTGCCCATGAAGAAAAAGGGGCACCCGAGTTTGAAAGTGAAACAAACTACGAGTCAGTCATGGGACTGGTATGAGAAATCTACTCAACACAAATATAATATGGCTAATCATAGGACCACGCCACTTTCGTGGAACGGGTTTACTCCATTGGATTGCCAGTGCTTTAAAACAAATCTTTCTTTTAAACATCGTTATGCTTTTTGTAAAAATGAAGCCATTATAAGACTCAGTTCCCATCACACAATGCAACGCTAACCGGAGGATAGAGTTTTACCTTATAACGGCCAAAGTATGCTTGATACGAATAAAACAAAGGCATTTGATATTATTGCTAGTGTTTATGGGTTTTGAAAACAATTTCCAATCATAACTATTAATCATAGACGGCAGGGGTACCATATATCATGTCGCCGTATATATATACAATCAAAACCGCACAGTTACGTAATTGGAAATTGGATTTCCGTCATGAACCAAGGCAAAAGATAGTCCTTACCGAATTCGAGACTGCCTAGCCCGAGTCTCAGGATCAGAACGCATCGACCGTTGGATCGTCATGGCCGGTCCACACGGAGTGGATTAAAATGCCTGAGCACTACGTTTCGCCGCCCTTTGGGGCGTAAGCGAGCCAACAAGTGACTCCATCGGACCCGGATCGTCCGATCTAACCGAGGCGCCTCGCAACAGCAACAACCACATAGGTGAAAAGTATATAAATGTCAGGGCTGGTAGGTCACTGACACCACCCTAGCTAGGAGGAAACGCAGGCCCTCCCTGAGGTCCTTTCTTCCGTTTCTGGTTCATACCGAGGTGTGAGGCTCGCGAATTCACGTTATACACAAAGCTACGCCACACAGGCGGTGCTTTGATCATCACCACAAGACTTTGCTTTTCAACAATAGCCCGGATCACTGCATCTTAGCATGCCACATAGGCAACTCATGCCATGCGACTGATGTCCATCGATATACAACCTCTGAGCTCGTGCATTTCAGAGAAGGGCGTTAAGCAAAAGAATAAATTCTCCGCCGCCAAACAGATGTATATTTAACAGAGATCAATCAACAAAGAATAAAATCAAATGTCAGACACACAGTCCATTTACAAGTCCGTTCTGGGTCTGAACGAAACGGGAGGCACTAAATACCTCGCAAACCCATCGATCACCACGTACGTCTGGACGATCACCACTCATTATCCATATTTCAGGATGCCTCCCAATCAGGACCTCAGTTACCATCCAAACGAGGTGAAGATCTCCGGTCTTCGACCACCGTCTTCATCTTCGACTTTAAATCGTCAGTCAATTATTTGAAATGAGAATTAACTCGGCCTTTTCAAATAATTCACGTATATTTAGAATTTTAAATCAATTTATTTCAATGGTTAAATCATTCGACAACACCAATTTTGTTCTTTAATGTAATTTTCACACCAAATACATTCAACCATCAAAAGCCACATAAATCGAGCAAATTCAGTTTATTTCCATTTCATATCGTTTATAATATTTTATAACGATTTATCGCTATTTTTATTTATTTTAAAATAGCCCATATATTCAAAACGACGCTTCGGGCCATAACGCGGCCGTGGCGCTGTTTTTCTTCAGATTTGATTTACACATATCTGAAAATCTAACCGTTGGATCTTCATAAAATTTACATCATTAGAAAGGTCTTTTCAAAACGAATCCAATGGTTCCAGTTTCGGGAAAATCCGACGGTCGGATCTCCCGGTACAGTCGTTTGAAGTTTCGATTTCAAAATATGAACTGCAGCGTCGTTATTCGATTAAATATAATTATATTTATATATATATATATAAATATAATCGTTTCTGGCACTGTTTTTCTTTAGATTTGATTTAAACATTCCAGACAATCCAACCGTTGGATTTTTACAAAGTTGGTGCTGTTGGAAAGATTTTTCCAAAGCGAACCCAACGGTTGCGATTTCGGGAAAATCCAATGGTCGGATTTCCCGCACTAGTTGTTTGAAATCACGGTTTCAAAATACGAACTGCACGGCCACGTTTCGTTTTAATTTTATTTATATTTATATAATTATATAAATATAATTCATTCAAAAATTCCTATATCGTTTTCACTTCGAATATTTCACTAACGCCTTTAAATTTTGGAAAATTTCGCCATAACCTCCTTTGTACGGGAGGGGCTGGGAAAATTCCCAAATAGCCACACGGGAGTCTCATGTCGAAAAGAAAAAAGAAAAAGCCAAGCGGCTAGCCAACAGGCTCATAAAATCATCACCCAAACAAAACAGTAAATGTGTACCTATTTGTCGGCCACAAAATTTTATTCCTCTTCTCTAGCCCTTTTCTATAACCTGTTCAATAAATATGCATGTACATATATATAGTTCTTATCACTTATCATTTTCTATTCAACTTCAAATTCGATTTCTTTTGGTTTAAAAACACCATTCATTCTAATGTTGCATGTATAGGCACAAATCATATCATTAGCTAATTAATGAATATTTCAACTCATATATATTTATTTGAACGAGTGGCTATTTTCAACACTTTACATTTCAACAATTCGTGTATATAATAAAATTGTGATTTTTATTGTAAAACAATTCATTTCAAAACACTATTATTTTATATAGTGTATATATAGGTGATAAAAATAGGATTTTTCTTATAAAACAATTTCTTTCAAAATGAGATTATTTTATACAGTTCATATAGTCGATAAAAGGTGATTTTTATTATCAAACAATTTATTTCAAAATATGAATACCATTCAACACATGAATTTCTAATCAACGAATGAATATCGATTCAACACATGAAGGTTTTCTATAGTTTCTATATATAGATAAAAATGTGATTTTTATATTTAAAACACGAATACCATTCAACACATGAATTTCTAATCAACGAATGAATATCAATTCAAGACATGAAGGTTTTCTATTAATTGAATAAATATAGTTTTAGCAAATGAAAATAATTCAAACACATGAATATTATTCAAAATTTCGGCAGCATAACGGCAGGGTAGTTAAAACCGGGACCGTCCCTAGTACGGCTCCTCGCTCTACCTTAAAACCTCGCGGTTTTTGACAATGGGGATCATGCATCTAGTTCGCACGCAGGCGGCATGTATATATTTATTTCATTTCCACAAACTAATCCTATGTGGTTTCAACCAAATATTTCTCAACCACAAACGGGTATTTTTCAACCACAATCAATCAATATCAACCACAAACAATCCCAAACAATCATTCGCTATCAATCAATTTTCACACCAATCCCAATCAATAAATATCGTCCATGGTTTGTGGACGAGGGGCGTATATATATATATATATATATAGCAATTCATTTTTATTTCAACACATATATAATTTTTACAACGCATATATAACTTATACATCGAACATACAACTTATACAACGCTTATACATGAGGTGTACAACGCTTATATAACTCATACATCGACTATATAATTTATACATCGTCGTTCTCCATATCGTTCATAAATTAGAAATCTCACATTGGGTTCCACTTCACCAAAAATAGCAGAAGGCTCAGAAAAATACGCGGTCTCTTCTAAAATGTAGAAGGCGTCCACACGAGTCCACTGTCTCTTGTTTCACTGGATTTCGTCAACATAGCAAAAAGATATGTAATTTTAAATATCAAACAATTTAAAAACGTAGTTAATTAAATTTATAGCGTTAGAAAACGCTACCTTTCTCCCTTCAGTATTTAAAGGCCGATGCTCAGATAAACAGCTCGATCCCTAGGGTTCGAATTTTCTTAAACCTCGAGACGCCGGACGTCGATCGGCTGTGACCACCAGGAGCGCCGCTCGCTCACCTCCCCGCGCCCCTAAAGGCGTCGAGCTCGATCCCCCCACGGCGTCAGAAAACGCCACCTAACGGCGCCACTTTCTGGCTAAAATCCCAACTAAACACTCGACGATAATGCGTGAAACCACCCTTGATTTGAAGCTCTCACGAAGTGCTTTAATTTTCCCTTATGTAGTTGTTAAAATCGTTGAACGGTTTGTGAGTTTTTTGGAGGAGAAGATTGGAGCAGGGACGGCCGTTGAATGGAAGATGATGGCGGCTGTTGTAAGGATGAGGGTTAGGGTTTTATAATATATAATTTAATATTATTTTATTTCAAAAATACTTGCTTTTCAATATGTACTTCAAATCGAACCGAACGAGTGACGCCCGCAGCTAAATACCCCCATTCCAAACACAATGGGATATGTTTCGTAGGCCCATTCGACGGTTTCAGTTAGTTTTCTTTCAAATTAAAATATAAAACATTCAATATTTAATTTGAACGTACATTTCAATTTGCCAGGGTCACAAACTGATTCGAAAAATTCCAGAAAAATATAGCTAGCTATGTTTTGACGATACGGTCCCAACAAAACTAGTTTCATCGAATTCTGAGATCGTTTGCAAAAAGGCCCATTTTTGGTCGATCCAATTTAACTGTAATTGACCAAAACACATTTTCTTTTGCCACGCTCACATACTAGCTTCAAAAATTATGAAATTTGAAACCTAGCAATAACTTCTCTTCCCGGATCCAACAAAAGTTGTTTCGTCGAATTCCGAGGTCGTATGCAAAATGGCCAATTTCATGGGCTATATAATTCCATATCGACCCTTATGAAAATTCATTCGGCCATAGATTTTGCTTTCCGCTATGAAAATTTGATTTTTTAGATTCGTTAGAAAGGTTTTCACTAACAGATTTAAATATTTTTGGTTTCGCTAAAATCCGTTTTATTTTGCACCCGGTACAGTCCGACGAAGTTTGAATTCAATTTTTGAAACTGCTGCGCCTTTTCAAGCCTTGTTTATAATTATAATTAATTATATTCGTTTTCAATTGTCGATTCAAACTCAGTTTTCATTGCCATTATTTAAAATATTTATTTTAAATATTTAAAATCCATTATTTTAGCCAATTTAAAATTTTTAAATTGGTTCAGATTTTCTGGGTCGTTACACCATGTGAATTTTTAGAAGACATTTACAAACAATGACTGCTTAAAATTAAATAAACTAATCAATAAAAAATTTATCCCTATATATATTCCTCAACTCTTCTTAACCCTAGAAACATTCCTCTCACGGTCAAAAACATGAGCCGCCGAAGTCCTTCATCTCAGTAAACAAATCCTCTTTGAAAAAAATTCATGAAAATTCATATAAAATCTTTTAAAATCCAAAAAAAGTATTTTTTGGTTTAGAAAGTGATTCTCTTTGATCCTATATCGATTTTGTGGGGTTCGATCCATTTTTTGCGATCGACGGTTTCATCCGGCGTTGGTTAGGGTTGGATTTCTTGAGAAATAGTAGTAGTAAATTGCTAATTCAAGTTCACAGTGGGATTCACGATGGGAATCCGCACCAGGTGTGCAAGTCTTGAAGGATTTTGGGCATATTGGTGTCGCAAGTTTTCCCACTGGTGCGTGTGATGCCTGGGAAACGAGAAATAGTGGAGAGAATCGTACTGTGTCTTATGGATGTAAGGTGATGGAGATTTGCTTGAGAAGTTCAACGGTATGGTTGACTTGATTTGTAGTGGTGTGTTAAGGAAGATACGGTTGGAGAAATGATCGAAAATGATTATTGAGGAAATCCTGTAGTCGCGGTTTTGATCAATAGGAAGAAGAAACTGTTCATGCAGTAGCCAAAGTGAGTATGGGCCTTTAAAAGTTAGTAAGCCCAACTAGAAAAAAAAGTAGGTTTTTGTTTTAATTTAAATATTGAATGAACTTGTAACTTTAATATCTATTACATACATTATCAGAATTTCGAATGGTTAGATCCGTTGGTACCGTATGGACGGTGGCTACACCATGAAACTGACCGGGAGTGAATTAGAGCTCGTTTGGATTTATGGTGAAATTAAACGCCTGAATAAAATCAATGACCAATTATCATTATTTAACGATAAACCGACCAATGTGAGTAAATATCACTAACTCTGCTCAATTTATATTTTTATAAAATATTTTTAGAATTCATAAATAATGATTGTTTGCTGTGTGTTGGCTGTTTGGTTGAACTACTAGTTAGTTAATTGAAAATATAGATAACAATATAAATATAAATCGTTAATCAAATATTGATTCTGTTTAGCAGAATATTTCATAGTAAAATGAAGTTGATGTTAATTTTATTGTTTAACGTCTGTGGATACAGGTTGGTGGGATCCAACTGGGTTCCTCAACATTTATTTTACTGTTTTTCATATATTGTGTTATATGATGTGATAAGAAATCTGTTGTCGATTTTGTATGTTGGAATGATACCGATCATTGTTATATGGTACGTTAAATACCATAAGGAGTACTGGAATGTTAAAAGGAAATTTCAATGTTATATTGAAAAAGAAATATTTATAAAATCAAAAGAGTTATAAAAGAAAATATTTATTTAGAAAATAAATAGATTAAAAAGGAATATTTATTTATTAATCAAATAGATAAAACTGAAAGGAAATATTTGTAAAAATTTACAAATATATTATAAATAGAAATATTTATCTATGAAATAGATAGAGTTATAAAAGGAAATACTTCTTTAGAAAATAAACAAAATTATCAAAAAGGGATTAATTTTGTAAATAAATAGATAATAAAAGAAAATACTTGAAAAGTGACTAGAATTGTATAAAAGGAGTATTTTACATTTGAAAGGTTTAACCCGTGCTTCACATACGGGTATAATATGATATGGATTTAAAGCAAAGATTTTAAATAGAATCTATTCTGACCGATAGATTAAGAAGATAAATTTATAAATAATATTTTATAAATTAAATAAAATGTTTATCATTGGATAAATAGAATATATAAGTCGGGACTTATATAGAGAAGTAAGAATCGATTTCAACATCGACAATTGAAATTGAATAAGGACGTAGAGTTAATCAAAGGAGTTAATCAGTTAGAGTAAATTGACTAGAGTTAGAATTAATCGAATTAGAGTTAACTGAACATAGTTAATCGAATTAGAATTAATTGAGTATTAGTTATTCAATTAGAGTTGATCGAATGTAGTTATTTGAGATAGAGTTAGTAAAACATAGTTATTTAGGATGAGTCGCCATTTCGTACGACTGCTAGCGTAATTCGCAGGGCTGCAGATAGCCTACGGCAGTCGGATGTTTCCCGAGGGAATCAGGCGTAACCATTGTGATCGCTGCGATCTAGAGTCGAGCGAATGGAGTTAAATCAAATATTAGCCATTCAAAATAAAGTTAAAAGAGACATAGTTATTCGAATATAAGTTAATCGAATATTAGTTATTCAATAGGAGTTAAATAAGTTAAGTCAGTCAAGTTGAGTTAATCAAGTAAGTTAATCAAGTTGAGTTAATTGAGTTAAGTTAGTCAAGATGAGTTAATCAAACCGAGATAATCCAAATGAGTTAATCCAAAGGAGTTATTCGAAATAGTTTATTCGAAAAAAGATTAATCGAATGTAAATCTTTCGAAGAGAGTTAATCGAATATAGTTTATTTGAAAAGGAGTTATCAAATAGTGATTATTCGAAAAAGAGAATTATACATTGAATTCGATTATATCGAATTTGGGAAAGTAATATTTACTCTCCATTTTTATTCAAGATTTATTTGTGTATTAATAAATTAGTGGTTTAGTTATTTAGTTTAAATTGAGGAACAAAAGTTATATTTTGAAATTAGATGTTTAGGAAAAAGGGATTATAACTCTATAGTTATAATCAATGTTTGAAAATAAAGAAGTGGATTCATAAATAGAATCTGAGTCACGTAAGGAAGTTTGTTAAAGGTTTAAAAGGTGAACTTTGTCTATTTCAAGGTTAGAAATGCTGTTCAGTTAAGGTCTGAGAGGTAATTATACCCCAACTTGATTGACTTCGTTTTTAACTAAGAAGTAGTTAAGGTTCATTAGCGAAGATTGGTTAAGTGAATTTTGTTAGGAGAGAAATGGTTTGAATGGGCAAAGCGATGTTTTATTTAAACATCAGTTTAAATCCGATAAAGAAGTTTGGGAACTTTTTTTCAAATAAGAACCAGAAACATTTTCTAAAGTTGGAAGATAAGAATTTACAAATATATAGAAATGGGAAATGGATAAATTAAAGATAATTAAATTAAAGGAGATAAATGTGGATTGATGATTTGATCGATCGAATTTCTATCTGGAAATAAGATCGTTGGTTGTACACCTATTTTTCTTTGATAGTTAAATCACCAACTATTGAAGTTTTTGACCATTTTTATGTCGTCAATACGGAGAGACCGGGATCAGGTTAATTACCTCAAAACCACTCTGTATGGACGTTAGCATTGTGATCAAATATTGAAGATGGAGTTATGCAAGGGCTATCCTGTTTACAGAATAGTGCCTTTGGTTTGTCCAGTCCCAGGACAACGTAAATAGATGAATGTCTGACAAAATATATCTAATGGATCGCGTAAGTTGATCTCTTCAAATGTACTTACGTTTAGTGGCGGAGGAATTCATTTCTCTTAGCTTTATACCCGTGGTATTTTTGGGGAAATCAATTTGTGATTTGGCGGGTATGACAATGTGACATTCAAAGTGAACAGTGGTCAGGTCTATCAAAGATACGTTATGACCTCAAGCCTCATCAACCGGGAAATAACAGAAATCGAGTAGGCAGCATGGCTAAGTGGGTCGCTCCCATTAGGGTGTATATCACCTATCTATAGAAAATCCATTTCATTCTTTTATCTACTATCGATGTTGTCCTTTTACGGGAAATGGTGTGTAGCTCCCAACCGTTGGTGGTATACATTCGATACACTCAAGCGAAATGAGTGGTCGGTCATGTGTGGGCCGGGTTGCAAGACGTTCTTATTGAACTCAGTGCATTTGTCTCTAGAGATACACCATCGGCAGGTGGTCCCATACCTTGTCATAGTTGGAATCCAATGTCCAATAAGCGCCCGCGGTTTTGTTTGTTTACTATATATGTGGAACGTGAGATGCAAGCGTTCTGCTAGATTGTTAATTACTTGTGATTAGACATTATTATAATATCAGAGAAGTATTGGTTTCCAAAGTGTTTTGGGTTATCGTAAGGTAAAAACCGTCCGTGTTTATGTGGGGATCGGTCTTACGATTACTTTTTTCATTTGAAAAGTTGAACCAAATGATTTGAGTTTACTCACACCAGTCCCATGACTGACCCAGAGTTTATTTTGTTTTGTTTTCCCTGAACTCTTGGGTGCCCAAATTTGTACAGGCAGTCAAGTAGTTCATGTCTTTACAGATATACTTGGAGGAGCTTGAAGTCGGAGGCTTCAGGATTATATAGCTATTGTTATTTCCACTGTGTGTAAGTGTTGTACTCTAATAATGTTATTATACTGTTTTATTGCAAAATTATGTTATATATTATATTTTATTCGTTCCGCTGTGAGATTCGTGTTTACTCTGATTGTGTTCTTCTTCTTCTTCTATTCTAATTTTCTATCTTATCTATTCTCACCCTCTAACTTCTTTCTATTAAGGATCGGGTATTTCCGATATCTGAATTGTCAACATGGTAGTTTGGTGTTGATTTTCAGAGTCGAAAATCCAAGTTCGTAACAGAAATGGTAGAATCCATCTTTGGCTCCATAGCTATCCAGAATGAGCATGCTAAAATCTGAATATAAGGTTGTCCATGTTGAAACAGGGCACTCGAGTTTGCAAAGTGAAACAAACTACGAGTCACTCATAGGACTGGTATGAGAAATATAATTTAACCTATTTAATAAGGCTAATCACAGTACCACGCCGCTAACGTGGAATGGGTTTACTCCATTGGATTACCAGTGCATATATAAAGTAAATCGTTAAAAAACGCAATGCTTTTTTGAAAAATGAAACCAATATAAGACTAAAGTCCCATCACACAATGCAACGCAAACCGAAGGATAGAGTTTTACCTTATATTGGTCAAAAATGCTTGATACGATAAAACGGATTCGATACTATTATTAGTGTATATATGTTTCAAAAACATTTCAATCATAATGTATTAATCATAGACGGCATAGCTACCATATACTATGTCACTATACTAGTTTTACAATCAAAACCGCATGGGTCGTATTGGAGGTTGGATTTCCATCATGAACTAAGGCAAGGGATCGTCCTTACCGAATTCGAGACAATCTAGCCTATGTCTCAGGATCAGTAGCAACTACACCTAAGGGCGCCAGGGCCGGTCCACAAATATGTTAGTGGATTGGTAATGCCTGAACAATACGTCTCCCCGCCCTATGGGGCGTAAATAAAGAGCCACTAGGGACTCAAATCCGAGGTACCTCGCTTTTCATCATCCACATAAGTAAAAATGTCTGGGCTCCATACCATGACACCATTTCTAGCTAGAAAGAAACACATGTTCTCCCTGGGGTCCTTTTCTCGTTTCTGGTTCATACCGGGGTGTGAGGCTCGCGAAGTAATACTATATACAAAGCTATGCTAAAATAAAGCTGTGCTTTGATCATCAACCACAAGGCTCTGCTTTTCAACAATAAGCCTTGATCATTTTCATCTTGGCATGTCACATTGACAATTCACGCCATGCGACTGATATCTATCAATATATAACCTCTGAGTTCGTACGTCTCAGAGAAGGGTGTTAAGCAGGAGAATAAATTCTCCGCCACCAAATAGATATATATTAAATAGAAATCGATTAGCACATAATAAAATCCAATGTTAGACATACATCCATTTACAAGTCCGTTCTGGGTCTGAACGAAACCAGAGACACCTTATTCCTCGTTCCATATGTCCAATACGGAAGAGAGGCTCTCGCATACCAGGACGATCAACAACTAAGTCCGGACAACCACTACTGTAACACTTTAAAGGCAGCAACTCCAATCAAAAGCATCAGTAGTCATCCATTCAATGTGAAGATCACTGGTTATCAACCACCGTCTTCAGATCTTCGACTTCCAATCGTCGTATAATTATTTGAAATGAGAGTTAACTCAGACTTTTCAAAGAATTCTTGAATAAATATAATTTAAATCATTTCTTTTCATTCCTTATCGTTTATAATATTTTATAATGATTTATCGCTATTTTTATTTATTTAAAAATAGCCATATTTAATTTAACGATGCTTCGGGTAATTACATGGCCCTAGCGCTATTTTCATCAAAATTTGATTTACACATTTCTCAAAATCTAACCATTGGATCTTAGCAAATTTTATATCGTTGGGAAGATCTTTCCAAAGCGAACCTAACGGTTCCAGTTTGGGAGAATCCGACGGTCGGATCTCTCGGTATAATCGTTTGAAGATACGATTCCAAATCGTGAACTACAACTGTGCGATTCATTTTATTTTAATATATATATATATATATATATATATATATATAATTCGTTTGACGATTTCAAACCTTTTTCATTTCAACATTGATTTCTTTTATGTGAAATCTTATATTACATTAAAATGTAATTTTTAATGTCATACGCATTTTCATTAAATCATAGTCTTTTTATATGAATCCTCTTTACATTAAAAATGTAAATTTTTAATGTTTTACCTTTCATCAAACTATAAATATTTTTATCAAACCTCTTTACATTAAAAATGTAAATTTTTAAATTTTTAACTCTTTCAATTCAAAAATGAATATTGCTAATGATTCATACTTTACATTAAAAATGTGATTTTGGGTAATGGTTCATACTTTACATTAAAAATGTGATTTTTAATGTAAGTACATTTTTATCAAAATGAATATTGTAAATGAATCATTATTTACATTAAAAATGAAATTTTTAATGTTACAACATATTTCCAAACCATAAATCTTGAACCTTTTTGTATGATTCTTCTATACATTAAAAATGAAATATTTTTAATGTAAACACAATTTTTTTGCAACTTAAATCTTTTAAACATTCTATCTTACATAAAATAAAATGTAATCTTTTTAATCATTTCTCCATTACATTAAAAATGTAATCTTTTTTTCATTTCTTTTATTACATTAAAAATGTAATCTTTTTATTCATTTCTTTTATTACATTAAAAATGTAATCTTTTTATTCATTTCTTTTATTACATTAAAAATGTGAATTTTTTTATGTAATCACATTTTATATAACAATGGTCATTTCTAATGTTTCATTTACAATAAAAATGTAAATTTCAAAGAAAAGACATTTTATGTAACAAATTTTTAATGTTTCATTTACAATAAAAATGCAAATTTCAAAGAAAACATATTTTATATAACAATGGACATTTTTATTATTTCATTTACATTAAAAATGTAAATTTCAAAGAAAACATATTTTATATAACAATGGACATTTTTAATATTTCATTTACATTAAAAATGTTAATTTCAAAGAAAACATATTTTATATAACAATGGACATTTTTAATATTGCAATGGCTAATTTTAAAAGGTTCATTTACAATAAATGTAAATTTCAATATAAAACATATTTATTATAACAATGTTTATTTTTAAAAGGTTCATTTACATAATAATGTAAATTTCAATGTAAAACACTTTTATTATAACAATGTTTATTTTTAATGTTTCATATACATTAAAAATGTAAAATCAAATGTGAATACATTTTTACTTAACAATGTTATTTTAATGTTGCATTTCCATTAAAAATGAAAAATCCAGTGGCAATGCATTTTTATTTCAAAATGTTTATTTTTAATGTTGCATTTTCATTAAAAATGTAAAATCCAATGGCAATACATTTTTATTTCGAAATGTTTATTTTTAATGTTGCATTTACATTAAAAATGTAAAATCCAATGTCAATACATTTTTATTTCAAAATGTTTATTTTTAATGTTGCATTTACATTAAAAATGTAAAATCCAATGTCAATACCTTTTTATTTCAAAGTGTTTATTTTTAATGTTTCATTTACATTGAAAATGTAAAATCCAATGTCAATACATTTTTATTAACAATGGCTATTTTTAATTTTTATATGCAATAAAAATCTAATTTTTATTGTTCAAACACTTTTCTATCATAACATGAATATTTCACAACACACAAATATTTCAGAAAATTTCGGTAGTATAATAACAGGGTAATTAAACCGACACCGTCCCTAGTACGGCTCCTCGCGCTAATAAGGCCTCGCGGTAATACAAGTGTAACGACCCAGAAAATCTGAACCAGTTTAAAATTTTTAAATTGGCTAAAATAATGGGTTTTAAAATATTTAAAATAAATATTTTAAATAATAGCGATGAAAATTGAGTTTAAATCGACATTTGAAAACGAATATAATTAATTCTAAATATAAACAAGGCCTGAAATGGCGCTGTAGTTTCAAAAATTGAATTCAAACTTTGTCAGACTGTACCAGGTGCAAAACAAAGCGGATTTGAGCGAAACCAAAAGTATTTAAATCTGTTAGTGAATACCTTTCTAATGAATCTGAAAAATCGAAGTTTCATAGCGGAAAGCAAAAGTTATGGCCAAATGAATTTTCAGAAAGGTCACTATGGAATTTATATAACCCGTGAAATTGACCATTTTGCAAACGACCTCAGAATTCAATGAAACCACTTTTGTTGGATTCGGGATGAGAAGTTATTGCTAGGTTTCAAATTTCATAATGTTTGAAGCTAGTATGTGAGCGTGGCAAAGGAAAACGTGTTTTGGTCAATTACAGTTAAATTGGATCGACCAGAAATGGGCCTTTTTGCAAACGGTCTCAGAATTCGACAAAACTAGTTTTGTTGGGACCGTATCGTCAAAACATAGCCATATTTATTTTTCTGGAATTTTTCGAATTAGTTTGTGGCCCTGGAAAATTGAAATGTACGTTCAATTCGAATGTTGAATGTTATATATTTTAATTTGAATGGAAACTGACTGAAACAGTCGAATGGGCCTTTGAAACATATCCCATTGTGTTCGGAATGGGGATAAAACGCTAGGGACGACAGTCGTTTGGTTTGGATTGGGGTTCGTGGGTGAAAGGGGTATTTTGGAGATTTTAAAAATTATAAAATAAAATAAAAAAATTTGATGGTCAGCTCACTTCTCTCTCCCCAACGTTTCTTCCTCGCGCAACACGGAAGGCCGCTCTTCCCTTCTCTCCTCTTTTTCTTTCCAACCACTCAGTAAAATCACCAGCTACAGTTAGGGATTTTGTAGAGTTTCCTCTCCTCTATAAATCCATACTAGATTGGATAATTATCGTCAAGTATCTGAGAAGAATCGGCCACCTGAAGTCGCGAAGTTCAGCATGCCGGAGCTCCTCCTCTGCTGCGTCGATCAGCACCAAACCACCACTGCAGGGTGCGGTTTTCCTCTCTCCTCGGTGTAGTGTGCTTCGATTTCGTCATCGTTCAACGGTTTGATTGAAAAATCAAAACCCTAGTTCGAACCAATTCAAAGAGGTATACGGGTTTATTTATTTTTATCTGATTTCGAGAAATAAAAGCATTGCAAACTTCTAAAAATCATATCTTTTTCGTGTATTGACGAAATTCAGTGAAACAAGAGACAGTGGACTCGTGTGGACGTCTTCTACATTCTAGAAGAGACCGCATATTTTTCTGAGCCTTCTGCTATTTTTGGTGGAGTGGAACCCAAGGTGAGATTTCTAATTAATAAACGATATGGAAAACGACGATGTATAAATTATATAGTCGATGTATGGGTTATATAAGCGTTGTACACCTCATGTATAATCGTTGTATAAGTTGTACGTTCGATGTATGAATTATATATGCGTTGTAAAAATTATATATGCGTTGTAAAAATTATATATGTGTTGAAATAGAAGTGAATTGCTATATATATATATATATGTATATATATACACGCCCCTCGTACACAAACCATTGACGATATTTATTGGTTGTGATTGGTGTGAAAATTGATTGATAGCGAATGGTTGATTGGAATTGTTTGTGGTTGATATTGATTGATTGTGGTTGAAAAATACCCATTTGTGGTTGAGAAATATTTGGTTGAAACCACATAGGATTAGTTTGTGGAAATGAAATAAATATACATGCCGCCTGCGTGCGAACTAGATGCATGATTCCCCATTGTCAAAAACCGCGAGGTTTTAAGGTAGAGCGAGGAGCCGTACTAGGGACGGTCCCGGTTTTAACTACCCTGCCGTTATGCTGCCGAAATTTCGAATAATATTCATGTGTTTGAATTATTTCCATTTGTTGAAACTATATTTATTCGTTGAATAGAAAACCTTCATGTGTTGAGTCGATATTCATTCGTTGGATAGAAATTCATGTGTTGAATGGTGTTCGTGTTTTAAATATAAAAATCACAATTTTATTACCTATACGAACTATATAAAATAATCTCCCTTTGAAAGAAGTTGTTTTATAGTAAAAATCCTATTTTTATTACCTGTACGAACTATATAAAATAATATTGTTTTGAAATGAATTGTTTTACAATAAAAATCACATTTTTATTGCATACGTGAATTGTTAAAAATAGTGAAGTGTTGAAATAGAAAACAGTTAGATAAAAATATCATTTTTATCGAAGGTATGAAAGTTATATAGTTTTGAAATCGAAGGATCGATATATATACATAAATAGAATTGAAATATATCGAATAACGACGCTGCAGTTCGTATTTTGAAACCGAGATTTCAAACGATTAGTGCGGGAAATCCGACCATCGGATTTTCCCGAAACTGCAACCATTGGGTTTGCGAGGTATAACGACGTTGCAGTTCGTATTTTGAAATCGAAACTTCAAACGATTATACCGGGAGATCCAACCGTCGGATTTTCCCGAAACTGGAACCGTTGGATTCGTTTTGAAAAGATCTTTCTAATGATGTAAATTTTGTGAAGATCCAACAGTTAGATTTTTAGATATGTGTGAATCAAATCTGAAGAAAAACAGCGCCACGGCCGCGTTATGGCCCGAAGCGTCATTTTGAATAAATTGGCTATTTTAAAATAAATAAAAATAGTGATAAATCGTTATAAAAATTATAAACGATATGGATGTGATTTAGAAATTAACTGAAGGTTGGCTAAGTCGAATGGTTTCCTGGGTATTGATCTGATGTTGGTTTTGTCCTTTGGGTTAATATTTCGGAAATCGTTCTCTTACTGATTGACGGTTAGTGACTAATGAATTGAAATGATGCGTGTGTATGTTAGTGTTGCACTGGTTTATTATATACGCGAGTTGCTCAGAAAGACCGGGTTTATCACATTCTGAATAACTGAATCGACGACAAGAAATCGAAGATGAAGACGGTGGTCGAAGACCGGTGATCTTCACCTCGTTTGGATGGTAACCGAGGTCCTGATTGGGAGGCATCCCGAAATATGGATAATGAGTGGTGATCGTCCATACGTACGTGGTGATCGATGGGTTTGCGAGGTATGTAGTGCCTCCGGTTTCGTTCAGACCCAGAACGGACTTGTAAATGGACTGTGTGTCTGACATTGGATTTTATTCTGTGTTGATTGGTCTCTGTTAAATATACATCTGTTTGGCGGTAGAGAATTTATTCTTTTGCTTAACGCCCTTCTCTGAAACGCACGAGCTCAGAGGTTGTATATCGATGGACATCAGTAATGAGTGGTGATCGTCCATACGTACGTGGTGATCGATGGGTTTGCGAGGTATGTAGTGCCTCCGGTTTCGTTCAGACCCAGAACGGACTTGTAAATGGACTGTGTGTCTGACATTGGATTTTATTCTGTGTTCATTGATCTCTGTTAAATATACATCTGTTTGGCGATGGAGAATTTATTCTTTTGCTTAACGCCCTTCTCTGAAACGCACGAGCTCAGAGGTTGTATATCGGTGGACATCAGTCGCATGGCATGAATTGCTAGTGTGGCATGCCTAGGTGGCAAATGATCAGGGCTTCTGTTGAAAAGCAAAGTCTTGTGGTGATGATCAAAGCACCTCCTGTATGGCATAGCTTTGTGTATAACGTGAATTCGCGAACCTCACACCCCGGTATGAACCAGAAATGGGAGAGGACATCAGGGAGGGCTTGCGTTTCTTCCTAGCTAGAAGTGGCGTCAGTGGTTTTACATGCCCTGACGAGTTTGACTTATGCGGTTGTTGCTGTAGCGAGGCGCCTCGGTTAGATTGAACGATCCGGGTCCGATGGAGTCATTCGTTGGCTCATTTACGCCCCAAAAGGCAGGGAAACGCAGTGTTCGGGAATTTTAATCCACATCGGTAGACCGGCCCTGACGATCCAAGGGTCGATGCGCTCTGACCCTGAGGCTCGGGCTAGGAAGTCTCGAAGGCGGTAAGGACTATCTTTTGCCTTGGTTCATGATGGAAATCCAATTTCCAAATACGACATCGTGCGGTTTTGATTGTATACCTATATTTGGCGACATAGTGGCATGGGACGCTCATGTCGTCTATGATTGATAGTTATGTTTGGAAATTATTTTTGAAACATATAAATTCTAGTAGTAATATCAAATTCTTTTGTTTTATTCGTATCAAGCATATTTTGGCCGTTATAAGGTAAAAACCCTATCCTTCGGTTTGCGTTGCATTGTGTGATGGGAACTGAGTCTTATAATGGCTTCATTTTTATAAAAAGCATAGCGATGTTTAAAAGAATGATTTGTTTTAAAGCACTAGAAATCCAATGGAGTAAACCCATTCCACGAAAGTGGCGTGGTCCTGTGATTAGCCATATTATAAATGTGTTGAGTAGATTTCTCATACCAGTCCCATGACTGACTCGTAGTTTGTTTCACTTTCAAACACGGGTGCCCCTTTTTCTACATGGGCAGCCTTGTATTCAGGTTTAGCTGGCTTTCTCTGGATAGCTGGAGCTGAAGAAGGATTCTATCATTTATCTCTTTTTATGTTGTTCAGCTCCTATTGTACATTATGTTTGTTTTTCCGCTATAGACACATATAAATAGTTGAACTGTATTTGTACTAAGTAAGATCCTGTATACTGTGTAACTCTGATGATTACTTTTATCCAGTATATTCTATTTGTTCATTATCTGGTGTATTTATTTAATTTTGTTCTGCTATTTTCTGATTCTGTGTTATATTCCAAAGATTATCCTTGTCTCCGTCTGTACGGGAAATGGGGTCATCACAACGTGGTATCAGAGCTTTGGTTAAGCTTAGTTATGGAATATAACATATTAACGAACTCGTCAGAAATAGAACCAGTAGTGTTCTAGGACGGGTAACTCTATACAGATAGGATCAGTAATATCCTAGTATGAGTAAAGCAGAATGAAATTACACCTCGATAGACACATTTACATTTGAAGTATGTGTTTCTATATTTTAAATTATCTTTTCTGTGACCTAACTCTTGATCTGCTGTTTGCAGAAGTACTAGAAAAATGAGTGTCAGAAACAGAAGAAATGCAGAACCAGATCTAGAGGCTCTATTTAAGAGATATCGAAATCTGGGTGGAGCACAATTCTCGGGCAATGAATCTATTATTCAAACTCAAGCATGGGTAAGCTCTACAGAAAGAATATTTGAGCGTTTACAACTGAGAGATGACCAGAAAAGATTAGTAGCATCTTGGGCGCTCAATGGAGAAGCTTTAATCTGGTGGGAAACAATCATCAAAGATAATCCAGAAGGTGATATCACCTGGGATAGATTCAAAGAGATTTTCCTAGGAAGATTTACTCCTCCTGAAGTGACTGAGCGATTATGTGATGAATTTTCTTATCTGATACAAGGTGATATGACAATCCCAGAATATCATAAGAAATTCAACGAACTTTCTCACTTCGCTCCTCGTCTAATTCAAGATCCAAAGAGGAAAAATCTGAGATTTATTCATGGCCTGCAAAGGAGATATCAGAATAGTGTAATGAGGAGTGTGAAGCTTCTTTTTCAGAAATGATATACATGGCTTATCAGTATGAAGATCTCCATAAGAAAGGAATGTTGCGCGACGAAGAAGAAGTCTGTTCTAGTGACAAAGAAGAGTCGGAAACTGATATTCCTGAAGCCAGTATGAGGTCTGAGGTAAATAAGAAGCCCAGTGCCAAGAGAAAAAGGGCCAGAGCTGAGTAAGAACCCGTAACGACCGCCGTGTGCAGTAACTGCAATTAGAAAGCCCATTTGTCCAGAAAATGTAAATCTTTAAAGAAACCAATAAAGGATGTTTATAGAGCCAATCGAAAGCAAAAGAAGAAAAGGTTTGGAAAAGATGGGGAGTTTCAAGAGATTAGGGAGTGCAAACAGTGCCACGAGGCTGGTCATCTTACAAAGGATTGCCCGCTCTTAAACAAGCCCGAAGCAGTACATGTAAATGAAGTGGCAGAAGTGCCTGCATCTCCATCTGCTCAGGAAAGGCCAGATGTGTTGGAAGGCACGCTAAATGTCAAGAACATCCCAGTTAAAGTACTGTTTGATACTGGCGCGTCACGAAGCTTTATTGCAAACAGTACCGTCAAGAAGTTGGATTTGAAATTAAAGAAGCTCAAAGAACCAATGACTGTCCAAAATCCAGTTGGGGTTCCATCGGTCTCAGTTGGGTTTGTGGGGTGCCTGTCTCTTTTTCCTGCTATAAACTCCCCACTATCTCTGTTGTCATGAATTTTAATGAATTCGATCTTATTCTGGGATTGGATTGGCTAACCAAGTATGAAGCAGAGGTTAGATGCGCCAAGAGAGTTGTTAGGGCTAAGATTAAATCAGGTGATTATATAACCATTCCCTGCGAGGGTCAGAATGCTAATAGAAAAGACTTCTAGGCAGCTCTCGATGTTTCTCCAGCCCAAATAGAAAATGTCCCTGAAATCACAGAGAATATTCCCGACCTAGTGAAAGATATTCCTGTCGTCAAAAACTATGCGGATGTGTTCGAGGAAGTTGTTCGCTTACCTCCGTAGAGGGAAATTGATTTCAAGATCGCCTTGATTCCCAATGCAAGGCCGGTAGTTCACGCTGTTCGAAGAATGTCCTTGAAAGAGAAAGAGGAATTAGACAATCAAACACGACAGCTAGTATGGAAGGGTCTGATCAGGCCTAGTTTCTCTGATTGGGGTGCAGCAGTGGTGTTTGTCCCGAAATCTGACGGTACTCTACGTCTATGTGTGGATTATCGTGATTTGAACAAGCAGACGATAAAGAACAAATATCCATTGCCGTGGATCGATGATTTATTGGATCGTCTGAATAGAGCACAGGTATTCTCAAGGATGGACCTAGCTACAGGCTTCCATCAACTTCGAATTGCCGAGGAGTGTGTTCCAATGACAGGATTCAGAGGTCCCGACTTATTCTACGAGTGGTTAGTAATGCCATTCGGCTTATGTAACGCTCCGGCTTACTTCGTCGATCTGATGAATAGAGTGTTCAGAGGGGTTTTGAATAAATTTGTTCTGGTTTTTATTGACGATATTCTAATCTTCTCTAAATCAAAGGCCGAACATGAAAAGCATTTGGAACAGGTTCTGGAAATCCTCAGAAGGAATGTATTAAAAGCCAAACTATCCAAATGTATATTTTGGCAAGATGAAGTATAATTTCTGGGCCATGTCGTATCAAAAGAAGGAATTGCTGTGGATCCAAGTAAAATCACAGCTATTCAGAATTGGAAACAACCCAGTACTCCTACAGAAGTCCGCAGTTTTCTCGGATTGGCTAGTTATTACCGGAAGTTCGTTAAAAACTTTTCGAAGATATCTGGTCACTTAACGAAGCTTACAAAGAAGCACTCTAAATTCAAAAGGACTCCAGAAAGTGAGGAGGCTTTCGAAGAGCTAAAGTTAAGATTAACGGCAGCTCCAGTGTTAACCATCATTGATGGCAATCAGGATTTGAAAGTCTAGACTGATGCTTCTAGAGAAGGCCTTGGCGCAGTGTTAATGCAAAGTGGCCAAGTGATTGCTTATGCTAGCCGTCAACTGAAGCCGCACGAGAAAAACTATGTAACTCATGATCTTGAGTTGTTGGCTATCGTATTCTCTTTGAAAATCTGGAGACACTATCTTCTGGGTGAGAAATTCGAATTGTATACAGACCATCAGTTGTTAAAGTATCTGTTCACTCAGAAAGACCTGAATCTGAGGCAGCAACGTTGGCTAGAGTTCCTTGCAGCATATGATTTTGAGATTCTATACACTCCAGGGAAAGCCAACGACGTGGCCGATGCGTTAAGCCGAAAGAATGAAATGATCGCCAGTTTTATCATTGCAACTTCGTTGATTGACAAGATATCGGCTCTCCAAAAAGACGACCAATTTATTAAAGGAATAAGTCAGCGAATTCGTGAAGGCAATGCTTCGGATTTCCAGCTCGACAGCAAAGGGATTCTGAGGTTAGAAGGACAAATTTGTGTTCCAGAGATTCCTGAACTCAGAAGAGATGTGCTTGATGAATGCCAAAAATCTAAGCTCAGTATCCATCCGGGTGTGAGTAAAATGTACAACGATATCAAGCGAACATTCTGGTGGAAGTCGTTAAAAAGAGACATCTCGATATATGTTAGTCGATGCCCTACTTGCCAGCTAGTTAAAAGCGACCAACAGAAACTGGCTGGATTGTTACAACCGCTAGAAGTTCCTGGTTGGAAGTGGGAACATATTTCCATGGATTTCATTGATGGTTTGCCCAGAACCAGAAAAGGAAATGAAAGTATTTGGGTGATCGTAGATCGCTTCACGAAGACTGCCCATTTCATACCAGTCAGATCAAATAGAACTGCTCAGAGTCTGGCGTAGATATACTTCAAGGAAATAGTTAGACTACATGGAGTGCCGCTCAGTATAGTCAGTGATAGAGATACAATATTTACTAGTAAATTATGGGAGACATTTCAAGTAGAGCTGGGAACAAAGCTAAATCTAAGCACCGCTTATCATCCTCAGACAGACGGTCAGACTGAGAGGGTGAACCGTATACTAGAAGATCTATTACAGGCTTGTGTTCTAGATTTTGGTGGATCATGGGAAGACCATCTGCATTTGGCTGAATTCTCATATAACAACAGCTACCAGGCGAGTCTGACAATGTCACCAATCGAAGCATTATATGGTAGACCGTGCCGATCTCCTGCTTGTTAGGTCGAACCCGGTAATAGACTTGTGTTGGGGCCAGATATGATTCGAGAAGCTGCCGACAAAGTCGACTTTATTAAGAAGTGATTACTTGCCGCTCAAAGCCGACAAAAGAGTTATGCCGATAGGAGAAGAAGAGATATATCATTTGCTATTGGCGACTATGTATATTTGAAAGTATCGCCGATGAGAGGAGTAATCCGGTTCGGTAAAACTGGGAAGTTGGCACCCAAATTCATTGGTCTGTTTCCTATTATGGAACGGATCGGAACTCTCGCTTATAGGGTTAAATTGCCAGATGGGTTGCCTGGAGTGCATGATGTATTTCACATATCTCAACTTCGAAAGCACGTTCATGATCCAGACTTGATCGTGGAAGAAGCAGCTCAACAGGATATTGAAATTACTCGAGAATTAGCTGTGAGACGAGAGCCGATGTAACACCCCACACCCGCTACGGTCACTCACTAAGGGAATGCCATAGCTTTGGTGGAGTATTTTGAGTGAATATAGAACAGAAAAATTACAACAAGACAGATATAAGTAATACTTGAAAATTTAAAACATCATTTCATTGCAGTGGAGAGTAAAACATGTTTGGTTTCATCACAAAACCATAAACAAGAGTCAAGTACATAATATCCATCCTGATTAAACATAAGTACATAATCCCTCTACATAACCAGTAGCCATAAAAGAAAAGAAAAGATAAGCTGAGCTTTACATCAACGGTCCAAGCTCCAAAAGACAGATAAAGCGATCTGATCAAAGCCCACTAGTACTAGGCCCAACCTGAGGACCTGAGGGGGAAAAAGATAAAAACAACGGGGTCAGACATAAGTCTGAGTGAGCCCTATAACTTTAACAATACAATCATTAAAGTAATTAGGGTATGATATAAACTTGGTACGGTGATGACTGGGGATAAATGACTACACTAAGCAGCCAACTAGACATAGGATGAACTAAGATAACGGTAAAGACGCATCTACCCACCCAAGGATAATTACTAACTGCACCACACGAGTCATTCCTACTTAAAGGTTGATCCCACCCAAGGACTTAGAAATTTTAACTAGTAGTTTCGTGTACCCCTAGATGACCACATATGTGCCGTCTGCCCCTATCTCCACTAGGTGTACCCACTACTCCCCAAGCGATCGGCTCCCTAACGTAGATACCCGTGCTGGCCCCACAGTGGGGTGTATCACTCCCCAAAGTGGCAACCCGATACAACTTAAGAGTGCACGGCTTATACCTACACGATGCAACAATGTCTTACCTACCAGCCCGGGCCCACACACGCATATGAAACCCGTTGGACTTGCGTTGCCACCGCTAACCCGTTTTTGGCCTCTTATAGTCAAGCCCAGTATGCGTGTCCCGTCCTCGACTTGGGTCGATCCCACAAAGATACGTTTTGGGTTACTGGTTGAAATGGGCCCCCACAAGCTACCCACCTAAGCTTGTCCCTTTTCTAGTGCATCCCACTTAACCCTTTAATCATGTTTAATTACATGTTTCCACTTGGTTAAGTATTTTAATCGTATTTTCTATTGCCACCCATGGCAACCCATTAGATTTTCACATGCCACCCAAGGCACTTACTTGATTTCCACATGCCACCCAAGGCACCCACTTAACCCCTCATGCCCCACTATATGCTTATCTGGTTAAGTGTTTCTTAATTGATTAAGACCATAACCTTTGCAAAGACCTCTCACATTAGACTATCTTTTATGGCAGCTGGATTTGCCGGTCGGGTCCGGGCAGCCTTACGCCATAACCGAGTTTAACCTCGTGTCTTTACACTTGTCACGTATTTAGTTTATGCCTAAGACCTCTCACATTGGGCCAATCATTTGTAGCCGCTGGATTTGTCGGTCGGGTCCGGGCAGTCTTATGCTACAAAAGGGTCCAACCTCGTGTCTTAGTCGATTAATTACACTTAATTAATCACCCCCATATTTTGAATTAATTTTTCCTAATTAATTCCAATTTAATGATGTACATAATTGACTCAATTATGTCCATCCACTTATGGTATGCCACATCATACCAATTTCACCACAATCTTGTTAACATGAATATTAACCCCATCGTTCCCCACGTGATACGCTAACATGACATACTTAAAAGGGAAGATTCATCACAAATACAATGGGTTATACTTAGCATAACATTAGCATCAACATGGGTTTTAAAGGTGTCAACTTGCATATATGACCATGGCATCAAACCCAACTAGCATAAATAATCAACCCAAACTTGCATGAATCACATATGTCATAAAGAGGGTAACTTGCATAGATGTTCATGTCATAGACCTATCATAAAGGGATAAACTTGCATACATGTCATAGGTCTAAAAAGGGATGAACTTGCATATGTTACTCATATCATAAAAAGGGGTAAACATGCATATGTATGCATGACATACAAAGGGGTAAACTTGCATATGTATGCATATCATACAAAGGTGTAAACTTGCACATGTTACTTGCATATAATCAAACACCAACTTGCATAACATGTCATATATGAACTTGCATATAATCAAACACCAAACTTGCATAACATGGTGTCATAATGGATCAATGTTTATCATAGTGATTTGCATAACTAGCATCATGAACACATAGCATAAAACTTGCATTACTAGCATCATGAACATATAGCATAAAACTTGCATAACTAGCATCATGAACACATAGCATATGATAACATAACTTGCATTGATCCACATAAATAACCATAACCTCATTATATCCTATCATAATTAGTTTAGCAATTGCTTGCTAAAGGCATAGAAACTCACAACTTGTTGATTAGCACTCCTATGAAGAAGATTAAGTTGCTAGAGTTGATTAGAAGTTGATTTGAGAAGCTATCTTCCTCTTTAATTTGTGGAGGCTCCTTCTAAGTTGCATTTTGACTGCATGACGACGTTGTATCCAATTTTAGTATGAATTAGGGTAGTCTTAGGGTGTATTTATAGATTAGTTAAGTGTTTTAGGCCATTAGATTAACCCTAAATCAGATTAGAGCCGTCAGATCTCGTCACTAGCCACCAAAACACAGCCCAGATCCCAAATCAGTGCACCCAGGTCACCTGGGCTCGACCAGGGAGGTCGACCGGGCAGGTCGACCCCCAGGTCGACCCCCAGGTCGACTCCCAGGTCGACCTGGTCTGGGCGGGAATTTTCCCGCCTAGCCCATATTCTGCATTTTTGAAATCTGTTTCGTTTTCTGATTTTTCGTGAAACTTCTAAAGGCCATATCTCAGTCATACGGACTCCGATTCACGAAATTTCGGACTCTATTTCGCGTATTTTTCCGAGACGAACGCAACAGCGAAACCCGTTTCCCTTAATTCTCACGTATGAGATTAATTATTCATTAATTTATGAACATCACTGTTGTTAGAAATACATGGTGTTACATTCTCCCCTACTTAAAGGATTTCGTCCCCGAAATCTCTAAGTCAAGAAGAACGTATCCTACCAACCAAACAACCATCTACTAAACCATCAAACACGGGCATCCATTGTCCTTAAAGTTTCTAATACTGTATGAACATATGCAAGAAGTGTGTGTATATGTTCCCTGTCTAATGCAAAATCAGGCGGTCTACTGATTCAGTTGACCTCCTTAATGCAAACCATGATAGTGCCATGCATCCAATATGTATGCGAAAGAACCCTATCGACACATACTATCTCTACATGTGTGCACAACCATACACCCAAAATGCATCATCCACATGATAACACAACCATTATACATCCATTAATATAGCTACCTACACACAATTATATGCAATATGCAATATGAAGTGACTGAGCCGATCTAGTGTCTAAAGTGTGTGTATATGCATCCACGAGCAACCACTAGCAAACACTTGCATCCACACACATCCATCAATCATAACATGTCTCAAACACATGTTTCAACCATAGGTTTACCCTATCTTAAGGTCAAAGGTACTAATGAGAGGACATACTAAAGATAAGAAAAGTACTAGAGAAACGATAAAGGAGAAGTTAAAAGACATACCCTCAAAAAGGAATGGGTACAGTGAACGCATCTTCGCTTCTGTCTCCCAAGTAGCATTGCTCTCATCCTCTCCCCATTGCACTTTGGCTAGTCGAACCTCTCTATTTATCAACTTCCTAATCTCTGACCCAAGGATGCGGGTAGGAGCTCGTCGAATAGTCGCATCACGCTCTACCTCCACTTCTCTAAGCAAGCTCGGCTCTACCACCTCTGCGGTCTCATGTAGGCACTTCGTCAAATGCGACACATGGAATACGTCATGTACACCACTAAGTCTCTCGGGCAAATCTACTCTATATGCCATCTGTCCAATCCTTTCCTTAATAGGAAACAGTCCTACAAACCTTGGTGCTAACTTTCCAACGGACCCAAAGCGAACAACATTCCATAATGGAGATACTTTAACAAAGACCATGTCCCCAAGATCAAACTCAAGATCTGTCCTCCTCTTATCCGCGTAAGATTTCTGTCTGTCTTGCGCCGCTTTCATCCTTCTTCGAATCAAATCAATCTTTTCCGAAGTCTCTCTAACCATATCAGGCCCAAGCAAGATCTTATCCGTAGATTCCCACCAACATGTAGGTGATCGACAAGGCCTTCCATAAAGATCTTCGAAAGGAGCCATGCCAATACTAGACTGAAAACTGTTATTATACGCGAACTCCACCAATGGAAGATGCTCTTCCCAGGTACCTCCAAAATCTAAGATACATAACCTCAAAAGGTCTTCTAGAATACGATTCACCCTCTCGGTCTGGCCATCTGTCTGAGGATGATATGCGGTGCTCAAACACAACTGAGTCCCTACCGCCTCTTGCAAACTCTTCCAAAACTCGCTAGTGAAGATGGGATCTCGATCACTCACTATGCTAGAAGGTACACCATGCAATCGAACTATCTCTCGAAGGTAAACTGAAGCTAGCCATGGAGCAATCCTCTTACTCTTCACGGGTATAAAATGGGCGCTCTTAGTAAGTCTGTCTACCACAACCCAAATTCCCATATTACCCTTCCTCGATCTCGGTAACCCATCAATAAAATCCATCGAGACGCTATCCCACTTCCATTGCGGAACATCAAATGGGTGAAGCAACCCACCGGGTTTCTTTTGCTCCGCTTTCACTTGTTGGCACACCAAGCATCTAGCGACATACTCGGCCACATCTTTCTTCATACCGGCCCAAAAGAAAACTCGCTTCATGTCTTGGTACATCTTGTCCCCACCGGGATGAATGGTCATCTTCGAACGATGTGCATCATCAAGTATAGCCTTCCTCAAACCCTCATCTTGCGGTACACAAATTCTATCGTCTCTACGCAACCACCCCTTATCATCTAGGGTGTACCTACTCAAATGGCTGGACGACTCCCCCCTTATGAGCTTCTCTACTAACTCAACCAACTGTGGGTCGTCCCGCTGTGCCTCGCCAATCCGTCCCAAAAGAGTAGGTCTGACCTCTAAGGATGCTAGCAAACCGAGTACAAAGTCAACGAAAGGTATGAAATCAAACATCGAGATAAACTCCAAGCTTCGTCGTTCCACGAACAATGGACTCAAGGACAACCTTTTTCTGCTTAAGGCATCCGCCACCACGTTACCCTTGCCAGGGGTATATGCTATCTCGAAATCATAGGATGCTAAGAACTCCATCCACCTTTTTTGTCTTAAGTTCAAATCCTTCTGAGAAAACAAGTACTTCAAAGATTTGTGGTCAGTGAACAATTCGAATCTCTCGCCAAGAAGATAATGGCGCCAAGACTTAAGCGCAAAAACAATAGCAGCCAACTCTAGATCATGTGTAGGGTAATTTTTCTCATGCGCTCTCAACTGCCTTCCCCCATAGGCTATTACCCTTCCCTCTTGCATTAAGACTGCGCCTAGTCCTGTCCCACAAGCATCGGTATAGACAACAAATGGCTTACTCCCATCTGGCAACACTAAGACTGGAGCTGTGGTTAAAGCTCTCTTTAACCGTTGGAATGCATCATCACAATCTACGTCCCATGTGAAGACTAGATTCTTCTTTGCCAAGCGAGTTAATGGGGCTGATATCTTCACGAAGTCCTTGATAAACTTCCTATAGTAGCCAGCCAACCCCAAGAAACTCCTCACCTCGGTAGCATTCTTCGGAACCTTCCAATCTTGGATGGACACTACCTTCGCGGGATCCACAGCTATCCCTTCCTTAGAGACCACGTGCCCCAAGAACCGCACTTCCTTCCTCCAGAAGTGACATTTAGAGAATTTAGCCTTAAGGCTATGTGCTCGAAGAGTCTCTAACACTTCCCTAAGATGTAGGGCATGCCCTTCTTCACTCTTAGAAAAGACTAAGATATCATCCACAAAGACCACCACGAACTTATTAAGGTACTCCCTGAACACCCTACTCATCAAATCAACAAAGTATGCAGGGGCGTTCGTCAAACCAAATGGCATCACAAGCCACTCATAGAAACCATCCGGAGTCCTAAAGGCAGTCTTCTCTATACTATCCTCAGCCACTCTCAACTGATGAAACCCCGTGGCTAAGTCCAACTGCGAAAACACTGAGGCGCCAACCAATTGATCAAAGAGATCATCAATCCTCGGCAATGAGTGTCTATTCTTCTTTATAAGCTTGTTGAGTTCTCTATAGTCTACACAAAGTCTGAGGGACCCATCCGCCTTCGTGGCAAAAACCACTGGAGCACCCCACTCCGATATACTTCGTCTAATGAACCCCTTCTCAAGCAACTCCCCTACTTGCTTATGGAGTTCCCTCCTCTCACGAGGAGCCATGTGGCGCACTGGAAAAGATACTGGTTTAGCATTGTCTACCAGATATATTAGGAAGTCTATCTCCCGCTTCGGAGGTAAGCCCTTCACCTCCTCAAACACATCCGAGTATTCCCGGACCACTCTAACAGATCGCAAACTCTCGACCGAAGCGTCAAGCGATTCAAGATAACTTAGCATAACATAATTCATGGGATTACAAGAGATCTCGAGAGTGTTCCCCAAGCGGGTCATGAGCCTAACAACTCTCCTTTCGCAATCAAGAACGACACCATTACTGGATAACCAGTCCATGCCCAAAATTAACCCATAGCCCGTGAAGCCCAAAACAAAAGCATCACATCTAAACTCAACGCTAAGTATAGAAATCTTCAAACCCAAACATACCATGGACAAATAAGTGGAGCCCCCAATTGGATTTGAAACAACCAAGGGATCATCTACTAGACGGGTGTCTAATTGCAGTGACTCAACTAATGATGATGAAATAAACGAATGCGATGCGCCCGAGTCAAACAAAGTACGGACAGGATGATCAAACAGAAAAACCAGACTTTCAATGGAAATAGTTCTACCTCTTTCCTGAATTGGTGGAACCGCGAGAGCCTGAACTTGCCCCCTTGCCTGACCTGGTGCCATAAGAGCTTGCACCTGTCCTCCTGAGGTAGATCCCGTCCTCTGCCCCTTCTTAGGGCAGTCCTTCACTAGATGCCCTGCTTCGCCACAGTGGAAGTAGCCACTCTTCTTCTTCTTCCGACAATCTTTGCTTAGGTGGCCTGGTGTCTCACAATTGAAGCACTTCTTCTTTCCCTTGCCACCGTTGCCTTTCCCACCCTTGTTTTGCTGTTGCTGTTGAGGTCTCTTCTGATCTCCTTTCTTCTCGGGTGCCTTATTAGCATTGGGACCCTTCTCTTCCTCATGCATGAGTGCCATATCTACTAGCTTCTCAAAGGTGGCCCCCATAGGGATGTGGGTCATAGCCAACCCATGCATCGGTTCATTCAAGCCCTTAACGAACCTCAAAGCCTTCTTCTTCGGTGTATTCACCATATCTATGCCAAACCTTGCTAACTGATTAAACTTGTTGACATATTCCTTCACTGATAGGTTTCCTTGCTTTAAAGTCAAGAACCTTTTCATATACAGATTTTCTTCCGCCCTTGAGAGGAACTTTGCCATAAACCTTTGTCTGAAATCCGCCCAAGAGTCAACTAGGCGTTCTCCATTAGTGACCTCCCACCAGAACGAGGCCTCTCCCTTCATTAACCAAGCAGCTAACTTGACTTTCTTTCCTTCTTCCATCTCAAAGATGTCTATCAACTCTTCCGTCTCCTTAAGCCAATCCCTAGCTTCCACAAAAGTTTCTGATCCTTGAAAAGGTTTCCCTCCCATAGCCTTAAATTCCTTGCAAGTCTTAGCAAAAGTGTCCACGCGAGGAGGAGGAGGGGGAGGAAGATCGGGTGCAACTGGTGGTGGAGGAACTTTTGCTGGACCCGCAGTAGTGGCCCTAGCCTCCATCAATCTCCTATACCATACTGGTATCGCTACACCCTCCGGAAAGTTAAGATCTTCAGCCATGCTGAAACGAAAAAGGAAAGATTCAAAATGGAGAATTCGAAAGATAAAGATATGGCTATTGTGGATTATGCTTTTCTTTCAAAAACTTTTCTCTTGAAAGACATGTTTTTGAAAATACTTCTTCCAAAAATGTTTTTAGAAAAATAGTTTTTCTAAAAAAAATTATCTGTTCTGGTAACCTTCAGCTCTGATACCACGTGTAACAACCCACACCCGCTACGGTCACTCACTAAGGGAATGCCATAGCTTCGGCGGAGTATTTTGAGTGAATATAGAAAAGAAAATTTACAACAAGACAGATATAAGTAATACTTGAAAATTTAAAACATCATTTCATTGCAGCGGAGAGTAAAACATGTTTGGTTTCATCACAAAACCATAAACAAGAGTCAAGTACATAATATCCATCCTGATAAAACAAAAGTACATAATCCCTCTACATAACCAATAGCCATAAAAGAAAAGAAAAGATAAGTTGAGCTTTACATCAACGGTCCAAGCTCCAAAAGACAGACAAAGCGATCTGATCAAAGCCCACTAGTACTAGGCCCAACCTGAGGACCTGAGGGGGAAAAAGATAAAAACAACGGGGTCAGACATAAGTCTGAGTGAGCCCTATAACTTTAACAATACAATCGTTAAAGTAATTAGGGTATGATATAAACTTGGTACGGTGATGACTGGGGATAAATGACTACACTAAGCAGCCAACTAGGCATAGGATGAACTAAGATAACGGTAAAGACGCATCTACCCACCCAAGGATAATTACTAACCGCACCACACCAGTCATTCCTACTTAAAGGTTGATCTCACCCAAGGACTTAGAAAATTTAACTAGTAGTTTCGTGTACCCCTAGCTGACCACATAGGTGCCGTCTGCCCCTATCTCCACTAGGTGTACCCACTACTCCCCAAGCGATCGGGTCCCTAACGTAGATACCCGTGCTGGCCCCACAGTGGGGTGTATTAATCCCCAAAGTGGCAATCTGATAAAACTTAAGAGTGCACGACTTATACCTACACGATGCAACAACGTCTTACCTACCAGCCCGGGCCCACACACGCATATGAAACCCGTTGGACTTGCGTTGCCACCGCTAACCCGTTTTTGGCCTCTTATAGTCAAGCCCAGTATGCGTGTCCCGTCCTCGACTTGGGTCGAGCCCACAAAGATACGTTTTGGGTTACTGGTTGAAATGGGCCCCCACAAGCTACCCACCTAAGCATGTCCCTTTTCTAGTGCATCCCACTTAACCCTTTAATCATGTTCAATTACATGCTTCCACTTGGTTAAGTATTCTAATCGTATTTTCTATTGCCACCCAAGGCAACCCACTAGATTTCCACATGGCACCCAAGGCACTTACTTGATTTCCACATGCCACCCAAGGCACCCAATTAACCCCTCATGCCCCACTACATGCTTATCTGGTTAAGTATTTCTTAATTGATTAAGACCGTAACCTTTGCAAAGACCTCTCACATTAGATTATCTTTTATGGCAGCTGGATTTGTCGGTCGGGTCCGGGCAGCCTTACGCCATAACCGAGTCTAACCTCGTGTCTTCACACTTGTCACGTATTTAGTTTATGCCTAAGACCTCTCACATTGGGCCAATCATTTGTAGCCGCTGGATTTGCCGGTCGGGTCCGGGCAGTCTTATGCTACAAAAGGGTCCAACCTCGTGTCTTTGTTGATTAATTACACCTAATTAATCACCCCCATATTTTGAATTAATTTTCCCTAATTAATTCCAATTTAATGATGTACATAATTGACTCAATTATGTCCATCCACTTATGGTATGCCACATCATACCAATTTCACCACAATCTTGTTAACATGAATATTAACCCCATCGTTCCCCACGTGATACGCTAACAAGACATACTTAAAAGGGAAGATTCATCACAAATACAATGGGTTCTGCTTAGCATAACATTAGCATCAACATGGGTTTTAAGGGTGTCAACTTGCATATATGACCATGGCATCAAACCCAACTAGCGTAAATAATCAACCCAAACTTGCATGAATCACATATGTCATAAAGAGGGTAACTTGCAAGATGTTCATGTCATAGACCTATCATAAAGGGATAAACTTGCATACATGTCATAGGTCTAAAAAGGGATGAACTTGCATATGTTACTCATATCATAAAAAGGGGTAAACATGCATATGTATGCATGACATACAAAGGGGTAAACTTGCATATGTATGCATATCATACAAAGGTGTAAACTTGCACATGTTACTTGCATATTATCAAACACCAACTTGCATAACATGTCATATATGAACTTGCATATAATCAAACACCAAACTTGCATAACATGGTGTCATAATGGATCAATGTTTATCATAGTGATTTGCATAACTAGCATCATGAACACATAACATAAAACTTGCATAACTAGCATCATGAACATATAGCATAAAACTTGCATAACTAGCATCATGAACACATAGCATATGATAACATAACTTGCATTGATCCACATACATAACCATAACCTCATTATATCCTATCATAATTAGTTTAGCAATTTCTTGCTAAAGGCATAGAAACTCACAACTTGTTGATTAGCACTCCTATGAAGAAGATTAAGTTGCTAGAGTTGATTAGAAGTTGATTTGAGAAGCTATCTTCCTCTTTAATTTGTGGAGGCTCCTTCTAAGTTGCATTTTGACGGCATGACGATGTTGTATCCAATTTTAGTATGAATTAGGGTAGTCTTAGGGTGTATTTATAGATTAGTTAAGTGTTTTAGGCCATTAGATTAACCCTAAATCAGATTAGAGCCGTCAGATCTCGTCACTAGCCACCAAAACACAGCCCAGATCCCAAATCAGTGCACCCAGGTCACCTGGGCTCGACCAGGGAGGTCGACCCCCAGGTCGACATTAGGGTCGACACCCATGTCGACCTGGTGGGCAGGTCGACCCCCAGGTCGACTCCCAGGTCGACCTGGTCTGGGCAGGAATTTTCCCGCCTAGCCCATATTCTGCATTTTTGAAATCTGTTTCGTTTTCTGATTTTTCGTGAAACTTCTAAAGGCCATATCTCAGTCATACGGACTCCGATTCACGAAATTTCAGACTCTATTTCGCGTATTTTTCCGAGACGAACGCAACCGCGAAACCCGTTTCCCTTAATTCTCACGTCCGAGATTAATTATACATTAATTTGTGAACATCACTGTTGTTAGAAATACGGGGTGTTACAGCCGCTCAAGATTATCGGCAAAGAAACCAAAGAGCTGAGGAACAAGAAGGTTCACTTAGTCAAAGTGCAATGGAGTGGGGATCCGCGAGATTGTAGTTGGGAAACTGAGGAGAGCATTCAGAAAGCCTATCCTAGATGCCTAGTGGATATCTCTGATTGACTCCGGTGCAAGGTACATTTACCATACTTTGCATTACCAATTAGTTCTCTACTCTGTTGTTATTTTCTTTCCATGGATGTGCACTTTTAATTCTATAGTCTGAATGATTTTAAAAGAATATAGGAATTGATTTGTATGATTTTGAAAAGTTAAAAACAAGTTGATTGTTGTTTGTGTTGTGTGATAGTAAATTAGATTAATTTAATTACTAAAACGATAGTTAATTTAATTAATAAGAGAATGAATGGTAGAATTTATTCGATTATATCGCACATTTAACTAATTAGAAAATAGATAGAAATATATACTTGTGCATTATATATGTTTGAACAGGTAAATGGATTAGCTGTTGAGTAAAGATTTTATTTGCGTGCCCGACAAATATGTAAACCTTAATGAGTTGGATGCGAAATATTATTATATCAACTCCTGTGAATGCCATTGGATGCAGAGTGCTGGTTGTTCTGTGTGAAATAATAAATATCGCCATAGGATAGTAACAATTAATTTTGAACTACATTACATGGCATACTTCAAAAGATAGACGTACTTCATCATATACCACATAAGCATTTGGAGCTTGTGTGACGAGGTGGAAGATTTACCATACGAGCGAGAGGCTTGTATGGCGATGACTATATTTTACAGGTTGAACTGATGACTGATATGGACTATTTAAATTGTAACGATTAAATTTCTAGATTAATAAAAACCCCACACGGGTCTGGAGTTGACAATAATCATGTCTCTCTAGTTATTAGATACGGCACATGGACTATTTATTTCCCACACGGGACGAGGTGACGAGGATTTATCCTCTGGAGCATTTAAAATACACAATCCCTCAGGCTTTGACAGGGTGACGAGAATTTATTCTCTGGAGTTATTATCAGTACACGCTCCCCTGTAAACACCAGAATATATCACTATAAATATGTGTATGCTTATTAGGATTTATTGGATACCTAATACGGCCCAATAAATTTCAAAACCTCTCTCCGTACAAAGGAGGTTATGGCGAAATTTTTCGAAAATTTCAGGTGTTAGCCAAATTTTTGAAGAATTTGAAAATTCTCGGAAACTGAAGAGTTGGAGAATGGAAGCCATATCGAACGTAGAGTTGACTAATCAAACCACTTTCGACTTTGTTCCTTTTCGGGGACGAAAAGTTTTAAGTGGGGGAGATTGTAACGACCCAGAAAATCTGAACCAGTTTAAAATTTTTAAATTGGCTAAAATAATGGGTTTTAAATATTTAAAATAAATATTTTAAATAGTAGCGATGAAAAGTGAGCTTGAATCGACATTTGAAAACGAATATAATTAATTCTAATTATAAACAAGGCCTGAAATGGCGCTGTAGTTTCAAAAATTGAATTCAAACTTTGTCGGACTGTACCGGGTGCAAAACAAAGCGGATTTGAGCGAAACCAAAAATATTTAAATCTGTTAGTGAATACCTTTCTAACGAATCTGAAAAATCGAAGTTTCATAGCGGAAAGAAAAAGTTATGGCCAAATGAATTTTCAGAAAGGTCACTATGGAATTTATATAACCCGTGAAATTGACCATTTTGCAAACGACTTCGGAATTCGACGAAACAACTTTTGTTGGATCCGGGATGAGAAGTTATTGCTAGGTTTCAAATTTCATAATGTTTGAAGCTAGTATGTGAGCGTGGCAAAGGAAAACGTGTTTTGGTCAATTACAGTTAAATTGGATCGACCAGAAATGGGCCTTTTTGCAAACGGTCTCAGAATTCGACGAAACTATTTTGTTGGGACCGTATCGTCAAAACATAGCCAGATTTATTTTTCTGGAATTTTTCGAATTAGTTTGCGGCCCTGGCAAATTGAAATGTATGTTCAAATCAAATATTAAATGTTATATATTTTAATTTGAATGGAAACTGACTGAAACAGTCGAATGGGCCTTTGAAACATATCCCATTGTGTTCAGATTGGGGGTAAAACGCTAGGGACGACAGTCGTTGGGTTTGGATTGGGGTTCGTGGGTGAAAGGGGTATTTTGAAGATTTTAAAAATTATAAAATAAAATAAAAAAATTTGATTGGTCAGCTCACTTCTCTCTCCCCGACCTTTCTTCCTCGCGCAACACGGAAGGCCGCTCTTCCCTTCTCTCCTCTTTTTCTTTCCAACCACTCAGTAAAATCACCAGCTACAATTAGGGATTTTGTAGAGTTTCCTCTCCTCTGTAAATCCACACTAGATTGTATAATTATCGTCAAGTATCTGAGAAGAATCGGCCACCTGAAGTCGTGAAGTTCAGCACGACGGAGCTCCTCCTCTGCTGCGTCGATCAGCACCAAACCACCACCGGAGGGTGCGGTTTTCCTCTCTCCTCGGCGTAGTGTGCTTCGATTCTGTCATCGTTCAACGGTTTGATTGAAAAATCAAAACCCTAGTTCGAACCATTTCATAGAGGTATACAGGTTTATTTATTTTTATCTGATTTCGACAAATAAAAGCGTTGCAAACTTCTAAAAATCATATCTTTTTCGTGTATTGACGAAATTCAGTGAAACAAGAGACAGTGGACTCGTGTGGACGTCTTCTACATTCTAGAAGAGACCGCATATTTTTCTGAGCCTTCTGCTATTTTTGGTGGAGTGGAACCCAAGGTGAGATTTCTAATTAATAAACGATATGGAAAACGACGATGTATAATTATATAGTCGATGTATGGGTTATATAAGCGTTGTACACCTCATGTATAAGCGTTGTATAAGTTGTACATTCGATGTATAAGTTATATATGCGTTGTAAAAATTATATATGCGTTGTAAACATTATATATGTGTTGAAAGAAGTGAATTGCTATATATAAATATAAATAAATAAATATATATATACGCCCCTCGTCCACAAACCATGGACGATATTTATTGGTTGTGATTGGTGTGAAAATTGATTGATAGCGAATGGTTGATTGGAATTGTTTGTGGTTGATATTGATTGATTGTGGTTGAAAAATACCCATTTGTGGTTGAGAAATATTTGGTTGAAACCACATAGGATTAGTTTGTGGAAATGAAATAAATATACATGCCGCCTACGTGCGAACTAGATGCATGATTCCCCATTGTCAAAAACCGCGAGGTTTTAAGGTAGAGCGAGGAGCCGTACTAGGGACGGTCCCGGTTTTAACTACCCTGCCGTTATGCTGCCGAAATTTCGAATAATATTCATGTGTTTGAATTATTTCCATTTGTTGAAACTATATTTATTCATTGAATAGAAAACCTTCATGTGTTGAGTCGATATTCATTCGTTGGATAGAAATTCATGTGTTGAATGGTGTTCGTGTTTTAAATATAAAAATCACAATTTTATTACCTATCCGAACTATATAATAATCTCCCTTTGAAAGAAATTGTTTTATAATAAAAATCCTATTTTTATTACCTATACGAACTATATAAAATAATATTGTTTTGAAATGAATTGTTTTACAATAAAAATCACATTTTTATTGCATACGTGAATTGTTAAAAATAGTGAAGTGTTGAAATAGAAAACAGTTAGATTAAAATATCATTTTTATCGAAGGTAAGAAAGTTATATAGTTTTGAAATCGAAGGATCGATATATATACATAAATAGAATTGAAATATATTGAATAACGACGCTGCAGTTCGTATTTTGAAACCGTGATTTCAAACGATTAGTGCGGGAGATCCGACCATCGGATTTTCTCAAAACCGCAACCATTGGGTTCGCTTTGGGAAAATCTTTCCAACGGCACCAACTTTGTAAAAATCCAACGGTTGGATTGTCTGGAATGTTTAATCCAAATCTGAAGAAAAACAGCGCCAGAATCGATTATATTTATATATATATAATTATATATATAATTATATTTAATCGAATAACGACGCTGCAGTTCGTATTTTGAAATCGAAACTTCAGACGATTATATCGGGAGATCCGACCGTCGGATTTTCCCGAACCTGGAACCGTTGGATTCGTTTTGAAAAGATCTTTCTAATGATGTAAATTTTGTGAAGATCCAATGGTTAGATTTTCAGATATATGTGAATCAAATCTGAAGAAAAACAGCGCCACGGCCGCGTTATGGCCCGAAGCGTCGTTTTGAATAAATTGGCTATTTTAAAATAAATAAAAATAGTGATGAATCGTTATAAAATATTATAAACGATATGGATGTGATTTAGAAATTAACTAAAGGTTGGCTAAGTTGAATGGTTTCCTGGGTATTGATCTGATGTTGGTTTCGGCCTTCGGGGTTAATATTTGGGAAATCGTTCTCTTACTGATTGACGGTTAGTGGCTAATGAATTGAAATGATGTGTGTGTATGTTAGTGTTGCACTGGTTTATTATATACGCGAGTTGCTCAGAAAGACCGGGTTTATCCCATTCTGAATAACTAAATCGACGATAAGAAATCGAAGATGAAGACGGTGGTCGAAGACCGGAGATCTTCACCTCGTTTGGATGGTAACCGAGGTCCTGATTGGGAGGCATCCCGAAATATGGATAATGAGTGGTGATGGTCTAGACGTACATGGTGATCGATGGGTTTGCGAGGTATGTAGTGCCTCCGGTTTCGTTCAGACCCAGAACAAACTTGTAAATGGACTGTGTGTCTGAAATTGGATTTTATTCTATGTTGATTGATCTCTGTTAAATATACATCTGTTTGGCGGTGGAGAATTTATTCTTTTGCTTAACGCCCTTCTCTGAAACGCACGAGCTTAGAGGTTGTATATCGATGGACATCAGTCACATGGCATGAATTGCTAGTGTGGCATGCCTAAGTGGCAAATGATCAGAGCTTCTGTTGAAAAGCAAAGTCTTGTGGTGATGATCAAAGCACCGCCTGTGTGGCGTAGCTTTGTGTATAACGTGAATTCGCGAACCTCACACCCCGGTATGAACCAGAAACGGGAGAGGACATCAGGGAAGGCCTGCGTTTCTTCCTAGCTAGAAGTGGCGTCAGTGGTTTTACATGCCCTGACGAGTTTGACTTATGTGGTTGTTGCTGTTGCGAGGCGCCTCGGTTAGATCGGACGATCCAGGTCCGATGGAGTCATTTGTCGGCTCATTTACGCCCCAAAGCGCGGGGAAACGCAGTGTTCAGGAATTTTAATCCACATCGGTGGACCGTCCCTGACGATCCAAGGGTCGATGCGCTCTGACCCTGAGGCTCGGGCTAGGCAGTCTCGAAGTCGGTAAGGACTATCTTTTGCCTTGGTTCATGACGGAAATCCAATTTCCAAATACGACATCGTGCGGTTTTGATTGTATACCAATATTTGGCGACATAGTGGCATGGGACGCTCATGTCGTCTATGATTGATAGTTATGATTGGAAATTGTTTTTGAAACATATAAACACTTGTAGTAATATCAAATGCTTTTGTTTTATTCGTATCAAGCATATTTTGGCAGTTATAAGGTAAAAACTCTATCCTCCGGTTTGCGTTGCATTATGTGATGGGAACTGAGTCTTATAATGGCTTCATTTTTATAAAAAGCATAGCGATGTTTAAAAGAATGATTTGTTTTAAAGCACTGGCAATCCAATGGAGTAAACCCGTTCCACGAAAGTGGCGTGGTCCTGTGATTAGCCATATTATAAATGTGTTGAGTAGATTTCTCATACCAGTCCCATGACTGACTCGTAGTTTGTTTCACTTTCAAACTCGGGTGCCCCTTTTTCTACACGGGCAGCCTTGTATTCAGGTTTAGCTGGCTTTCTCTGGATAGCTGGAGCTGAAGAAGGATTCTATCATTTATCTCTTTTTATGCTGTTCAGCTCCTATTGTACATTATGTTTGTTTTTCCGCTGTAGACACATATATATAGTTGAACTGTATTTGTACTAAGTAAGATCCTGTATACTGTGTAACTCTGATGATTACTTTTATCCAGTATATTCTATTTGTTCATTATCTGGTGTATTTATTTAATTATGTTCTGCTATTTTCTGATTCTGTGTTATATTCCAAAGATTACCCTTGTCTTCGTCTGTACGGGAAATGGGGTCGTCACAACAAGGGTTTTGTTTTTCTAATACATTTTTTTCTATAAAATTAATTTTCCACAAACACGAACAATTTCGTTTCAATCCACAATCATTCTACCGCAAACACAATCCATTTCAAACCACAATACAATCAAGTCATCCATGGTCTGTCGACGACGGGTGTCAGGAGTTTCTAAACTCCGTCCGCAACCTAATATAATTTTATTTATTTAATTTGGATTTAGAAATATCACTTTGCTTTTTATTTCTAAAATTGTAGAATGCTCCAAAAATTCTGTGGCCTCTTCTGAAATGTAGATCTCGATTCAAGGATTCCGACACATCTTGAATTATTGTTGATTCAAAATGGCTAAGTTACGACAGTTTGAAACTTAATCATATTAATAATATAATTAAATATATAATTAATTTTTTAATTACATTGGCTAGGAAAAAACACGTGACCCCTCTTCTTCGTTCCAAACAGGATATCGTGAAGCCCAAACTCCGTCAAACCTTCCTCCTGTCGCACGCACAACGAAGCCTCCGATCCTGATCCAATGCCGCCACTTCGTAGCCCCGACCACGAGCTATCACCTCTCGAAAGAACGCCCAACTCGCACGTGACTCCTATCCAGAAAACAGCTCCGACACTGGTGGCTTGGGAGAGGAAAGTTGGCCTCTGTAGTTGACGATTTTCGATCACTCCCGTATTAGTTTGAAGAGCTCATGATGCTCTTGAAGTTTGGCTTTGGAAGTATGATTTAATTCGAAGAGAAATAGAAGAAATTAACGGATCTGTTTAGGAGGTTTTGGCCATTGAATTTCAAAGGTGGCGGCTACTGTAAATTAGGATTAGGGTTTTACTGTATATACTAGGCATTTATAGAGTATATTATATATTATTTAATTTTTAAATTCAGATAACTTGTTAAACCATCTGAACTCCAAACAAAACCCAACTACTGTCGCACTAGCTAAATACCCCCATTCTGGACATGATGGGATATGTTTCGTAACCCAATTCGGCTGTTACGATATGTTTTTCTTTAAATTAAAATATAAAGCATTTAATTATTTAATGTGAACGCACATTTTAATTTACGGGGCCACAGACTGACTTCAAAAATTCCCAAAAAATAAATCTAGCTATGTTTTAACGACACGGTCCTAATAAAATTAATTTGATCGCATTCAGAGACCATTTGATGGCCATTTTCTGGTCGATCCAAATTGACTTAAATTGACAAAACACGTTTTCTTTTGCCACGCTCACATATAAATTCCAATAATTATGAAAATTCGAGTCCTGCAATAATTTGACATTTTGGATCCAACCAGGGTGCTTTCATCGAAAACGGAGGTCGTTTGCAAAATGGCTATTTATACGGGTTATATATTATATTAAATTCCATAGCGACTATCAACTAACCATAACTTTTTATTCCCTCTATGAAATTTCAATTTTTTAGACTCGTTGGAAAGATATTATAAATAGATTCGAATATTTTTGGTTTCACTAAAACCCGATTTATTCTGCATCTTGTACACTCAGTCAAAGTTCAATTTCAAATTTTCAAACTACCGCGCTATTTCTAACTCCTTTTAAAATTAAGATAAATATATTCGTTCAAACTTCGATTCAAATAAATTTTAATCGTTATTATTTAATATAAATTATTTTAACCATTAAAAATTCAATAAAAAAGCCAAAATAAAAATTTTAAATTGGTTCTGATTTTCCGGGTTGTTACAATCTCCACCACTTAAAAACTTTTCGTCCCCGAAAAGGAAACAACATTAAAGTAGGAAACAAAACGGAAAATGCAAAATATTGTAAATGTACCTTGCACCAGAGCTAATCAAAGATATCCACTCTGCACTAGGGATAAGCCTGTTTGATGCTATTCTCGGTCTCCTATGTACAGTCTCTAGGTTCTCCGTCCACTGCACTTTGACTAGATGAATTCTTTTGTTTCTTATAACTCGGGTTTCTTTGCCAATGATCTTTACCGGCTCCCTTCTTACTGCTAAGCTTAGGGTAATCTCCAAATCTTGCTGTGAAGCTTCTTCCACGATCAAGTCTGGAGCATGTACATGCTTCTGAAGTTGGGACACATGGAATACATCATGTACCCCTAGCAACTAGTGAGGCAACTGAACCCTGTAAGCGAGAGTTCCAACCCTTCCTAGAATAGGGAATGGACCAATGAATCTAGGAGCCAACTTCTCAGTCTTCCCAAAATGAACTACTCATCTTAATGGAGAAACTCTCAAGTACACATAATCACCAACAACAAATTCTAAATCCCTTCTTCTTGAATCTGTATAAGTTTTCTGTTGGCTCTGAGCTGTTAGTAGTCACTTCTTAATGAAATCAACTTTATCCGAAGCTTCGGGAATCATGTCGGGACCCAATACTAGTCTATTGCCTGGTTCTACCCAACATGTAGGAGATCTACATGGCCTGCAATACAATGTTTCGAATCGTGACATTTTCAAGCTTGCTTGGTGACTATTATTATAAGAGAACTCAACCAAATGCAAATGATCTTCCCATGATCCGCCAAAATCAAGAATACATGCCCGCAACAAGTCTTCCAGTATACGTTTCACCCTCTTAGTCTGGCATCTGTTTGAGGATGATAAGCGGTGCTCAAATTTAACTTTGTTCCCAGCTCTTCCTGGAATGCTTCCCAGAATTTACTAGCGAATATTGGATCATGGTCGCTAACAATGCTGCTGGGAACTCCATGTAGTCGGACAATTTCTTTGAAATAAATTTTCGCCAGACTTTAAGTTGTTCTAGTAGATCTGACAGGAATAAAATGGGCAGACTTCGTGAAATGGTCTACGATCGCCCAAATACTATCATTGTCTTTTCTAGTTCGGGGCAAGCCATCTATAAAATCCATGGAGATTTGATCCCACTTCCAACTTGGAACTACTAGTGTTTGTAACAATCCGACAGGTTTCTGATGATCACTCTTGACTTGTTGGCAAGTGGAACGCCTGCTAACATAAATGGAAATGTCTCTTTACATAGATTTCCACCAGAACGTGCACTTGAGATCATGATACATCTTACTCACCCCTGGATGAATACAAAGCTTGGATTTATGATATTAATGCATCACTTCCCTTCTAAGCTCAGGGTTATTCGAGATAAAAATTCGGCCTTTTAACCTTAGAACTCCTTTGTTATCAATTTGGAAGCTCGAGGGTTCGCCTTCCCGAACTCTTTTACAAATTCTCTAGATAAATTCATCATCTTTCTGAAGAGCAGAGATTTTGTCAATCAATGATGGTGTAATGACAAGATTGGCGACGACCGCATTCTTTCTGCCGAACGCATCGGCTACAACATTGGCTTTCCCTGGAGTATACAAGATGTCCAAATCATAGGCCACAAGAAATTCTAACCAACGTTGCTGCCTCAAATTCAAGTCCCTTTGGGTGAACAGATACTTCAAGGATTTATGATATGTATATAATTCGAACTTCTCACGCAAAAGATAGTGCCTCCATATCTTTAAAGTAAACACGATGGCTAGAAACTCAAGATCATGAGTAGGATATATCTTCTCATGTGGCTTCAATTGACGGCTAGCATAAGCAACTACTTTGTCACTTTGCATTAATACCACACCAATACCTTCAATAGAAGCATCTGTCCAAACTTCCAAATCTTGATTGCCATCAATCATAGTCAACACTGGAGCAGTGGTCAACCTCAATTTCAGGTCTAGCAAAGCTGCCTCACATTCAGGTGTCCAATTAAACTTTGTGCGCTTCTTTGTAAGCTTCGTTAATGGACATGATAGTTTCGAAAAATCCTTACGAATTTCCGATAATAGCCAACCAATTGTAGGAAACTTCTGACTTCAGCAGGAGTGTTAGGTTGCTTCCAATCTTGAATGGCTGTGATTTTACTGGGATCCACTGAAATTCCTTCCTTCGATACTACATGACCGAGGAACTTCACTTCTTCTTGCCAGAATATGCATTTAGAAAATTTGTCCTTTAATACATTCTTTCTCAGAATTTCCAAAACTTGTTCCAAATGTTTCTCATGTTCGGCAATTGACTTAGAGAAGATTAAAATGTCGTCAATGAAAACTAGCACAAATTTATTTAGGACATCGTGGAATACTCGATTCATCAAATCGACAAAATAAGCTGAAGCGTTGCACAAGTCGAACGACATTACTAACCATTCATAAAATATATCTAGACCTCTGAAAGCTGTCAGAGGAACACACTCTTCAGCAATACGCAGTTGTTGGAAACTTGTAGCTAGGTCCATTCTCGTAAACACTTTTGCTCCGTTCAAACGATCTAATAAATCATCTGTACGGGGAAATGGTTGTTCTTGAGTGTCTGCTTATTTAAATCTCAGTAACCACACACATTTTGAGAGTACCGTCCGACTTTGGAACAAACACTACTACTGCTCCCCAATTCGAAAAGCTAGGCCTGATCAAACCTTTCCACAAAAGCTGTTTAGTTTGATTGTCGAGTTCTTCTTTCCCTTTCCATGTCATTCTTCGAATAAGATGCACAACTGGCCTTGCATTCGAAACAAGATCAATCCTGAAGTCAATTTCTCTTTGCGGTGGTAAGTTATCAACTTCTTCGAACGCATCCACATAATTCTTAACAACGGGAATATCTTCAATAGTAGCGGGAGATACCTCAAGAGCAGCACAATTTTTTCTCTATCTGAATTTGAGCCTACATAAGGTATAACAACATTGGCGAGCTTCGTTTTAAGTTTAACAACTCTTTCTGTGCATTTAACTTCGGCTTCATATTTAGTTAACCAGTCCAACCCAAGAATGATGTCAAATTCAGAGAAATCCATAACAATCAAATAAAAGAAAACTGGTACCGAAAAAAGGAAACAAGCACTCTTCAATACACACCGAGAATAAGAGAATCTCTGATCGTATTATGAACTCTAATTGATTCCTTAAGGTTCCTTAGCTTTACCTTTAACTTCTAAACTGTATTGCTTGAAATAAAGCTTTGTGACACGCCCGTATCAAACAATACTTTAACTGGAATATTTTTGACCGTAAAGGTCCCTTCCAAAACATCTGGCCTTTGCTGACTAGCTGAAGATGCTGGAGCTTCTGAAGCTTTATTGACTTGAGCTACTTTGGTCGCTTTCAAAAGTTGGCAATCTTTACTTATATGACCTGACTAATGGCAAATATTGCATTCTCTGGTCTCTTGAGACTTCTTATTGGAATTAGATTTAACATTCCTTTTCCTCTTCGAAGATTTGCAATTCCTTAGCAAATGCCCTTGCATTTGTAGTTATTGCATATGGCAGTCGTTAATGGTTCTTCTTTAGATTCAACCTTTTTCTTATCAGTGTTAGGCTTCTTACTGACCTCAGGTTTGTGCTTGCCTCTGGGATATCATTTTCAAATTTCCTTTGCTACTAGAACTGCTTTCCTCTTCATCTTTTGAATCATGTTGCTTATCAATATACTCGAATCGATAAGCCATTTGTATCATCTCATAAAATGAAAGATTCACATGAGCTAGTACTCTACCTTTGTATTTCTTTTGAAGTCCTTTGATAAATCTCAGATTCTTCCTTATAGGATCTCGAATTAGTTCTGGGGCAAAGCGAGAAAGTTCACTGAACTTATTCTGATATTTTTGGATGGTCATATCTCCTTGTTTCAGATTGTAAAGCTCATCATATAGTCGCTCAGTTGCTTCTGGAGGAATAAATCTTTCTTTGAATATTTCTTTAAATCTATCCCAGGTAATATTACCTTCTGGATTTTCCTCAGTAACAGTTTACCACCAGATTAAAGCTTCGTCTTTGAGTGTGCAAGATGCTAGTAATCTTTTCTAATCATCTCTTAGCTTTAAGCCTTCAAAAATTCTCTCAGCAAAATGCATCCACACTTGTGTTTCAATAACGAATTCTTTGCCCGAGAATTGTACTCCACCCAGATTTTGAAACTTCATTACTAGAGCTTCTAGATTTGGTTCTAGTTATGGTAGCACGATTGGCTCATTAGATTGGTGAACCTTAGAATTACTTCTTCTGTTTCTGCCACTCATTTTCTACTATGTCTGCAAATAGCAGACAAAGAGTCAGGCCAACAGTAAAGATATTGTAAAGCATGGAGACATATATTTAAATGTAAATGAATCTATGGGGGTGTGTTTTATTCTGCTATACTCATTCTCGGACATCATTAGTCCTATCTATGATGAGTTATTCGCCTTAGAATACTGTTGATTCTATTTCTGTCAGGTTTGTTAATATGTTATATTCCGAGCTAAGTTTAACCAAAGCTCTAATACCAACTTTGATGATCCCAAACTTCTGTAGTACGAAAGCAAGGATACTCATTGGAATATAACACATAAACAATAACAGCAGAACAGAAATACAAAATTACAGCAAATATTGTACATCAAATTACACTAGAAATAATATACCATCAGAGTTACATAACAGTACATAATACAGTTTCAACTTAATATAAAATGTCTGCAGCGGAATCAAACATAATATACTAAATGAAATCTGAATAACATTATAGAAATGGTAGAATCCATCTTCAGCTCCATAGCAATCCAGAATGAGCCTGCTAAAACCTGAATACAAGGCTGTCCGTATGGAAATAGGGCACTCGAGTTTGCAAAGTGAAACAAACTACGAGTCAGTCATGGGACTGGTATGAGAAATCTAATTTAACCTATTTAATAATAAGGCTAATCACATGACCACGCCGCTAACGCGGAACGGGTTTACTCCATTGGATTATCAGTGCATACATAAAGTAAATCATTAAACAACGCAATGCTTTTTAGAAAAATGAAACCATTATAAGACTCAAGTCCTATCACACAATGCAACACAAACCGGAGGATAGAGTTTCACCTTATAATGGTCAAAAATGCTTGGTACGGTAAAACGAATTCGATATTATTATTAGTGTATATATGTTTCAAAAATATTTTAATCATAATGTACCAATCATAGACGACATAACTACCATATATTATATCTCCATACTAGTTTTGCAATCAAAACCGCTTGGGTCGTATTGGAGGTTGGATTTCCATCATGAACCAAGGAAAGGGATCATCCTTACCGAATTTGAGACAATCTAGCCCATGTCTCAGGATCAGTCACAACTGCACCTAGGGGCGCCAGGGCTAGTCCACAAATATGTTAGTGGATTGGTAATGCTTGAACAATACGTCTCCCCGCCCTATGAGGCGTAAATAAAGAGCCACTAGGGACTCAAATCCGAGGTACCTCGCTTTCCATCATCCACATAAGTAAAAATTTCTGGGCTCCATATCATGACACTACTTCTAGCTAGAAAGAAACACATGTTCTCCCTGGGGTCCTTTTCCCCTTTTTGGTTCATACCGGGATGTGAGGCTCGCGAAGTAGCGCTATACACAAAGCTATGCTAAAATAAAGCTGTGCTTTGATCATCAACCACAAGTCTCTACTTTTCAACAATAAGCCTTGATCATTTGCATCTTGGCATGCCACATGGAGTTCATACGTCTCAGAAAAGGGTGTTTAAGTAAGAGAATAAATTCTCCACCACAAAAAAAAATTAAATAGAAATCAATCAGCACAGAATAAAATCCAATGTTAGACATACATCCATTTACAAGTCCGTTCCGGGTCTAAACGAAACCGGAGACACCTTGTACCTCGTTCTATATGTCCAATACGGAAGAGAGGCTCTCGCATACCCGGACGATCAACAAGTATGTATGGACAACCACCACTGTAACCCATTCAAGGCAGCAACTCCAATCAAAGGCATCAATAGTCATTCATTCTATATGAAGATCGCCGGTCTTCAATCACCGTCTTCAAATCTTCAACTTCCAATCGTCGTATAATTATTTAAAATGAGAGTTAACCCGGACTTTTCAAATAATTTTTGAATATATATTATTTCAATCATTTCTTTTCATTCCATATCATTAATATTTTATAACAATTTATTGTTATTTTTATTTATTTAAAAATGGTCATATTTAATTAAACGACACTTCAGGTCATTACATGGCCCTGGCGCTGTTTTCATCAAAATTTGATTTACACATTTATCAAAATCTAGCCGTTGGATCCTAGCAAATTTTATACCTTGGAAATATCTTTCCAAAGCGAACCCAACAGTCATAGTTTTGGAAATATCTGACGGTCGAATCTTTCAATATAATCGTTTGAAGATACGATTCCAAATCGCGAACTACAGCTGCGCGATTCATTTTATTTTAATTTATATTTATATTTATGTACATAAATTAATTCGTTCGACGATTTCTGTAACACCCCGCATTTTTAATGACAATTAAAAATATGCATATATGTATATATTGTATGCATAGACATATTTAAAGGAAAAATTAAATGATGAATATAATTGCATGTAATGAGTTCATGCAGTGAAATAAAAAAAGATTAATAAAGGAAATTACATGCAATATACGAAATGAGAAGGAATGCAATACAATGCAGTGGAAATTACATGCGAACATTTAAAAAGAAATTAAAAGGAAAATTTGAAGAGCTTCCAGAATTTGGTCATGAGATTAGCATCATTGCGTTCATGGCGATTTTTTGGTCAACTTAGACTTACGGTTTATAGAAAACTGATTTAGAATGAAAGAGATGTCTTTAAATTAAATAATGTAACAAAACGTGAAAAAGAGGATTGAGAAAAAGGATAATATCTAGCATTGTTATAAGTCTTGTTAACAAAAGACATAGTAGCATAGTTGGTTAGAACATGTGACTTGTATACAAAAGGTTCTGAGTTTGATCCCCGTCGGTGCCATATTTTTGTTTTAAGGGCAGGGGCGTAGCTAGGATTTATATGGTGGGGGTGCCAAAAATGTTTAAAAAACAAATGAATGAATATTTTCTTAACAAATCCAAAAACTTCATATATTAAACATAAAATATGCATTCATTACATTTATAAACGAAAAATAACAACTTTTAAACATTTAAAGTTGTACTCTACGATCCTTTTAAGCATAAAAGACATTGATAATAGATACGTTGCTTATAGTCATAGCAATTTCTCTTTCTATGTAAATTAACAAGCAGTCGTCAAGAAAATCTTCATTCATGTGTCTTGTTTTGATAATTTGTTGCTGTAGACAATAGAAGCGTTAAAATGGGACGTATCAATCTATCGACCAAATAGTATATCTATGTTTTTTTGTCTCTGCTTATCCTCTACATAATTCAGAAAGTGTAGAAAGGTTATTCAAATGCTTTTGAACCCAGTGTCGTGTAGTATAGAAGTAACTGAATTGATCAATTACATCAACCATGTTTGAAACGTATAAGGAATACAAATGTCAGCAAAATGAAGTCAAAGGCTATTATTCCGTTAAAGTATTCAAAATTTTATACAATTAATGACTATGTTTTACAAAATGTGTAGTGCATAAGAACTGGATACATTAATTGTTTAAATTGCGCCCACAAAGCTAAATATGTTCTGTTTTCGTTGTCTTAGTTATAATATTTTTTGGATCTTATGAAAATAATATAAAACCGAGATTGATTTTAATGAGCACTGAGGATAAAAAAATATATGGATTTCTAACTCTCTTTCATATGGTTTCCTTCTTTACAAAAGGAATAGCTTTCATTGATTCTCCAATGGTTGTCAGGGATATAATTGAAAATCCCCGACCGAAACCATAAGCTCCTGGCACTAAAAAAGTGGTTATTCTATTATACTGCCATTTTAGCGAAATTTTAATTTATGACTATAACAATAAATAAGTTGACAGAAATATAATAACCTGACAGTAAAATCTTGGGGGAGCCATGGCCCCCATTGGTCCACCCATAGCTATGCACCTGTTTAAGGGAATAACTTAAAAGTGGCTTAGTGTGAAAGCAGTTAAAAAGTGGCTTAGTATGAAAAGGGTTAAAAAGGAGTTTAATTGAGAGAATGTTTCAAAAGAGGAAAAATATATATTAATTGGTTTGAAATTTGAAATTGCTCGCGTACAAAAGTTTAGCATACACGCAAGAGTGGAATACATATGAACATAATTCAAAATAGAAGTTGTGTGCAAACAAGGAAGCAAACAAAGAAAGGATACTTGGAATTTGATTTATATGCGAATAAATAAATCAAATTTCAAATATATATATATATACACACATAAGGGGAAGACACCCACAAGGGGGCGTCGACACCTGTGTCAACACCCAAGTGGTGATGTCGACACCTGTGTCGACACCCAAGCGGGGGTGTTGACACCCCTACGCGTCAAACTGTACATATGGCTTGTTTTTATTGGTGAGCGCTGCAACGTAGCCATTTCCTATTGGTCAGATGACATGGTTAGTTCTGATGGAGTTTTAATTGAATCTAAAGGCCCATAGCTTTCTATCACACCTATAAATAAACCCCTAGACCTAACCCTAAACCTCATAACTTGGCAGCTACGTTGGAGCTTTGCCATGGCTTCCTCTCTCTCTCTCTTCTCAAATCTATTCTGATACTAAATATTAGTCTAGGAAAATTATGAATCCATATCTGGAGGAGAGGATCAACGTTAACGAAAGATAAATCAAAGCAAAGTTCTGAATCCAATTAAGAGCAAATCGTAGAATGATAGACCAGATTGAGGATTGGGAAAACAAATCAAGGTGAGTGGGTTTAAATTATCACTTGTGAATAATAGTATGTTTATCGTTTAATCATTCCCCATGGATATTTATAATGAATATATTGAAAAAGTTAATTGATGCGATGGATAATTGCGCTAAAATGAAAATTATGTTCAATCAGTTGAGATGTACATTTATTTGAATATTTAAGATGAATACTGTTGTATAGATCCATTTTGTGAACCTATAAATTAGGATAATTGGGACATTGGGTAAAAGATGCACTATTTGAGATCTACATATTATTAGTTACACGTAGAAAGACATGCGGCTCATATTGAGAGATTTGGTGGCATAAATTATGATGGGGTTAATGGCATAACTTTGGTGGAAATTATGCATATAAATTGAACTGGAATTATGAATGTGAATTAGAAATTATGCATATAAATTGAATTGGAATTATGAAAGTGAATTGGAAATTATGCATATAAATTATAGGCATAACTTATTCGTAGAATTATAAGCATAAACTTGAATTGTGGAATAAACATGTATTATGTTTTAAGAATTTAAATTGAAGAATTTGATATGAACATAAATAACAGAATAGAAATTAATATGCCTAAAACTGAACCGTGCCTAGGCACGAGGTTAGATTGCACTTGTGGTAGAAGTCTGGCCGGACCCGATTGGCATATCGAGCAACCATAAGTGGTGAATCTAATGTGGGAGGCATAATGCGTATATATGAAATGGTATTAAGACATGTGGTTAGGTTGCATTAGTGGTGGAAGTCTGCCCGGACCCAACCGACATATCCAGCGGCCACAAATGTTGAACCTAATGTGAGGGGTCTAAGTGCATAAACGAAATAGGTAGTTGTTCTAAGACACGAGGTTAAGTCAACTTGTGGTAGAAGACTGCCCGAACCCGCCCGGAAAATCCAGCATCCACAAGTGTAGACTTAATGTGAGAGGTCTAGTACATATATATACACATATATGAAAATATGTAAATGGCAGGACCGACGAATACCATTAATTGTAATTAATGGAAATAAATGAAACTGAATGAAAGATAATTACAAATGTAAGGAAAAGGGAACGAATGAGGAATGATAATAACCTATTATGAGTAAACTTAAGAAAAAGAAAGATAATAGGTAAACTTGTCCTAGGGACAAGTGGGATTAATAACTTATGGAATAAGGTAAGTTATAATGAACGAAAGAGAAAAATGAAATAACTTATGTAATAAGGAAAGTTGTACTTAATTGTAAATTAAGTAATCTGTAAGGCAAGAATAAATCTATGAATGAAGATAACATAAGATTGGTTTAGTTGAGTGATTCTCTGAGTGTCGGTCTGATGTTGAATTCAGTCTTCGGGGTTGATACTTAGGGAGTTGTTCTCTTATCAAGGTATATGTGAATTAAGATGTACTTAATTATAAATTAAGTAGAACATGTTATAGTAAGATGGGATAATGAATAAATTACGAGAATAACATGTTATAGGCTTATTAATGAACTTAAATGGATTAAGTTATAAATGGAATTAATAAGCAAGGGTAACTTGGTAAACTTGAAAAGGAAGTCATTATAAATGAGAATAACCAAGTTAATAAGAAAACTGACGAAGTGGAGCAAGCGCGTACTTAATGATTAGACGTAGGGTCTAATGACATATTAAACTGAGGCGCTTGGAACAGTCCGTACGTTATAGGATGAATAGCCCAACAAAGAAGATCATCACGGTGTCATAAGGCACAAGGGGAGCGCACGTTAATCTGATTATTCTGGCAGCTCTGATGGACTGGAAGGGGAAGCACGCAGGCTTCCTAAGACGTTAAAGGTGCTCCTGATAGTCCTTTATGGTGGGCTAGACTCGGGGCTAGCATCGCAAAGGTTGGGTTTGCGTGGAACTATAAAGTGGGTGGCCTTGACTGCACCGATAAAATGGCAGTTAGAATGTTGTGAAATGGTGACATTAAGGGTAGCTCGGCGGCTGCCTCACTACGGAGGCGAAGGGTCTGGACCAACAAAGATAGCATAGGTCGTCGAGAACTTGTCATCGGCAGCCAGAGAGATGCGGAAAGACTAGAGCTAAACCCAAGAGGCCATCGACTTTTCACTATCGAGGCGGTGGTTGAGGGTAGACGCCACATGGATGTTTAGATTGTTTGCTTAGGGGCTTGTCGCTTAGCTCTTGCAATCTTTACTAGTTAAGGGAGGGGCCGAGGTGGGGCCATAGCCACCACAGAAAAACAGACCCTAGGGATATTTGTGTAAGAGGCTCTTAAAGGTGGGCCTGGACAAATATAAGGGAAGCTCCCTACCGAGTTCCGTGTATAGCCCTGCCATGGAACTCAGACATGCACACACGATAGGTGTTCAGGTTAGGCATCAAATACGTTTGACGATACGTACGTGGAAAAGTCTATGTACACACATGTCTGCTCTGGGTGGTGTATCGTAGACTAGAGGGCATTATTCGAGGATGGCAGTCATTACGCTTACATATAGGATGAGGGACTGCATATATTCCTGCGATGATACGGTGAAGACCATACGGGTAGGGTACCATGGGGTGTACCTTAATTTGGGGGTAGTTACACATACACTATATTAGGTTAATCTACTAGAGGGTAGATGGGTACGATGTGTGTAAGCGTGGAGCGCTGTTGACACAAATAACCTAATAAATAAGAAGAAGTAATTGAACATTATATGTTGGATTATCTAGAAGTGTAATTTAAATTCATTCACACAGAACTTATGTTCTGACCACCTCCTCACAACATTCGCAGGTTAGGTTCATGACAGAGATGATATAGCTTTGCATACTGACTAGGAAGTATTATTAATACGGTAAGCTATAGTTATTTACATTATATTTTATCCCTTCCGCTGTGAGATGTTTTTCTGCAGGATACCAGGGAAAACCAACTCGGGTTTTGGTAGATTGGAATTTTGATTAAAAAAAATCGGTCTATCAGAACCTAGGTTGTTACACTTGGTATCAGAGCTTGGGGTTTGGATTCCTATATAGATAGTGAGTGAACGTATTTGTATTTTCAAAAATATAAATATGTTACTTATAAACCTAGATCCATAAAGGAGCTCATTAAATGGAAAGAGTTGGGATATTAGTTTTGTACACTAAAAGAATGAATATGGAAATTTGAGACCCTTAGGTAAATTGGGTGGAAAGTGTACAAAATGGAGGATATATCCCATATGTTAGTAACTGAAATATTAAGTATTTCTGATTAGTGGGTTCGGTAGTGAAACCTTATAACACTACAACAAAATGACCCTATTACAACGGTGGAACACTGTTGTAATATACATTTTACAACGGTGGACAAATCGTCGTGTATTAAGAAGTTGTAATAGACTAATATCTTTTACAACTTTTTTGCACTGTTGCACCACCGTTGTAACATGTATATTTTACAACCTTTTTCCACCGTTGTAATAAACTTTATTACAACAGTTTTGCACCGCTGTAATAAAATCTACTACAACTGTTATGCACCGTTGTGATTGACATTTGGGTTTTAAAAAAAATAAACATCTTTTGCAACTGAAAAGAAAAATACATTAAATATAGCAATACTCCATAAACAAATCCGATACTACAGACAAACAAATCCGATATTACAGTTATTTGCAAACTAATTTATTAAAACACTCAAATATTCTGTATTACAAACAATAAGTTTTAGACAACAACGTTGTATTACAAACAATAATTCAAAATCTTCAACAAGTGCTACGATTTTTATAAGAACCGGAAATTAAAATGATCCTTTGGCTTGTGAGACCTTCATACTCAACTTGTAATGCTTGTGGAAGATTAAAGTTATACAATGTAACATGAGGCTCAATACCTGCAAGTATTGAAATCCCTTATTCTAATTTACAAAATTCAAAGAGACTGGATTACTTGAAAATTCCAGCCATTAATACCATAGCTAACAAGTGCATCAATTAGATCGTTGTAGTGTCGTAAACCTTTGGGATTTACAGGCCCTCTTCCATCTGCAAAAAGCATATTTATTACTATTGATTTTCGATGTTAATGTTTACTATTTTTGTCCAGATAAAAATGAAAGCATACATTTTACTATCTAGACGCACATCCATACTTTTTACTGTACTCACACTGTGAGGCAAAGTGGACACATACATGCATTAATTTGTACGCTATGCCCATTTTGGCAACACAGGAATAAACAAATTATACATCAGTTTGGTTATACTTGGATTATATGGAAAAATCATATTGGACTTGGGTTATAAACTTAGAAACCCCTACCGTTAGCCTCAATTTTCAGCTTTCACTTTCTGCACATAATGTTTTTTGAATAATAAGTGTTTTTCTTTTCTTGCATCATTTGTTTGCACATGTTTACCAACATAATTTTTATAGACAAACAAATGATAATATCACTAAGAAAATCACATCATTACCTGACAGCTGAAGATAATTGAATCTACCACTTGAATATAAGGGAGAGTGTGTTCTGCAGAGCGTGGGAGCCATCAACTTCCATTAGTTTCATGGCTTCGGACTGAAAACATAGATTATTTGCACAGGTTTTGAGCCCAATGTTTGATATTCGGAATAAGTGTTTTAACTGTCATGGTGAAACTTGTGTTTTAAAATAATTTTTCATTGTGCATCAACTGAATTAAGATCCTTGACTCTAATGAATGAGCTGAAATAATTTTAATTAATAAACACAAGGTCACACATTGATGAGTGAATCCCCAGAGGAGTTATAAAATCACACCTGATGAATTCAACAATAATAACTTCAAGCTAATGACTGAATTTCTTCAATGGTTCAGCAAACATTAGTCCATCCATAGCTGAATCCCTATACCCAAATCTGAAAGGCAAACCCAAAACGTGTTTCAATCTAACTTCTAAACCATTTTTGCTAACCTAAGTATTTACCAATCAACAGTTAGCCCTATTTGGCCATGGAAGGTTAAAATTAGTGGCTAGCCACATAATCGTAACTTACGATTGCAAGAAAACTCACAAAGATAGTGTATCAGTAGCACGTATTAAAGCACAAAAGTAATAACACATATGGTTTGCAAGGGAGACGAATGATTGGACCGCCATTTGGTGTTCATCTTAGTTTACGCCAAGAGCAGATGAAGGGCTTAGTTCTGGGTTTAATCGCAATCTACAGGAAGGATGCCGAGGTCATCATTTGAAGCCAAGCAAGCAGCCGAAATCCGATTACATCAAACTGAAGTTAGACTCCGGACAAGATAAGGGTTCACCTCCGAATCTCAATAGAAAGCAGCATCTCCACTAAATATATTCATGATAGAAGATAGATCCGTGCTATCGGTTCGGGATTGGAGGATGCTAGCAGGTTTCTTATTGAATTTTTGTTAGGGTTTGGAGCAAAGAATGTTGGATTGCGGCTGTAATTATCAGGTGAGAGGGGAGAGAAAGGGGTGATTATATGCAAAAATAAAAAATCTTGGAGCCCAAAAGTTTCGTTTTGGAGCCAAAAATTTTGTTTCGACTGTAATTAGCAGGTTTCATGCTTGTGCATTAACGTTTTATGCCATGTCGCCAATTTTTCACGGACTACATACCAGAACTTGTAAACATACATGTTATAAGTTAGAAATAATAAGTGAAAATTTATACCAAAAATGATATGAATTTCTAGAAAACTGTTTTTTCAATAAAAAAATCTAATATTACTTCTTAATTTTTATTAATAATTTCTTATTACTTCTTCTTAGTTATAACAGAATATTTACTATTAAAAGTTAATTATAATTATTATGTATATACATACTACAAATTACTGATTATTAAATATATAATTGTAATTATTGGTAATCAAATATTATTTATTGATAATTTATAAGGTTATTATTAAATATAAATTATTAATTATTCTTAAATGTTAATATTATTAATGATCGATTATTAAATATCATTTGTAAAATATTACTAATTAATATTATTATTTAATAGGCCTCTAATACAACTTAAAAAAAAGAGCGAATGAAAATAAGTTTAGACAACTTTCGAATTAACAAATTATAATTGTTAATTATCAAAAGAAATTATTATTTATTAATCATCAATTAAGTAGTTTTTATCTAATCAAATAGTAATTAATAGTAATTGGTATTAATTTGTAAATTTATTATTGAATATGAATTATTCTTAAATGTTAATATTACTAATTATTAAATATAAGTTGTTTTTAATATTTAATAGGTCTCTAATACAAGAAATAGAAAAAGAGTTACTAAAAATAAGTTTAAACAACTTTCTTATTTAACTATTAATTATCAGAAATTAATTAGTATATATTAGTTATTACAACAGACAAAAAAGAAAAGTTGTGATATATATGTTTATTACAACGGTGATATTTTCACAGTTGTAAAAAACATTTATTACAATAGTGCGTTTTGCACAGTTGTAAAAAAGCATATATTACAACTGTGCTTTTCGCACAGTTGTAAAATTAAAGTTGTAATATGGTGTTTTTGTTGTAGTGTAAATTAGTGAAAGTTTAAAAAGTGGAAAATGGATTAGGAATATATATAGTTAAGAGAATTAATTTGATGCGAGTGTCTAGGAAAGGCTAGTTGTGTTGGAGACCACTTTGAGTATAACCCATTTGTTAACTGTTAAAAATTTGAAAATGTAAAAGTTTTGACAAAATAGTTTTGGGTGTTTTCAAGTTTTATTCTTAAAAGTATTTTTGATGTCTGAGAAAAATATGTAAAAGAACATATTTAATGCATATAGGGTTTAAAGTAAAATGGGGTATGTTTTTGAAAACAATGATTCTTGTTTTAAAAAGAACTCTCTCATGCAAAGGTGTACATTATAGAACATGTATAGCTCATTAATTTTCATATTAGAATATATGAAAGGGTTAAAAAGTAAAATCATACAAAATGTTGCATTTTGTAAGAAGTTTTGAAATCTTTATTCTTTTGACAATAAATTTTGATTATTGTTTTAAGAAGAAAATAAATGTTTTAGCATTAGTAATTTTTGAAAAAAAAACAGTTTGAAGCTATGAAGTAAATAGTAAGGACTATCTTGGAATAATGAAAAAAATTCCCATAGAATGCATAAGCGTTGTAAAGCATAGGATTGTTGCTTGAAAAAATATATAGGCTAGTAATACACAGCAAGGACTAGTAGAGACTACTAGATAGTGAAGGGAAAGTAAGTGTTGAGATTTTGTGGTTGGACTTTTCTTAAGTGAAATAGTCTTAAGATTCTTGGCCCCTAGTAGTAGCTGTATAGGATGTTGAAAGATGGAAAGGATTATTTGAAAAGGATAAACTTAAATCATTGGATTAAATAGAAAAAGATAATAAAGGAAGAAAAATAGCCTAACTAAAAAGAAAACAATAAATTCTGGAAAAGCAACAAACATGACGGGAAAAGAAAATGAAAATCTTAAGAAAAGATGAATAAAAATGAGATTTTTCCAAGATAAGTTGAAAAAAAGAAAAAGAAAGTTTCTTATGTAGTACAATTAGAAAAGGTACATAAAAGAAAAACAAAATATGTAAAATTTTTCCGTTTTATACCTTTTTGTAACATAAGAAATCAAATTTAGAAAATTAGATTTTTCTAAATTTTGAAATTTAATGATGGTTGGTAGGGTTTTGGATGCAACACTTGGATGAACTACGCTCTTATTCAGTAAGAGTATGGGAAAATTTGGATGAAAAAGGTGTTTTAATGTTCAAAATATTGCATTCATATAGAACTGCCAATATATTTAGGATGTGAGCATCATATTTTAAAAAGATTTTTGAAAAATTTGCATACATATAGGAGGTACCACTTAGGCAACCATGTATTATTGTGATGTATTACACTATGCACATATGCACAATGGTTGCAAAAATTGGATGCACACATGATGGATGTATATTATGCGAGGGATTATTTGATTTTACCCTTACCAAATTTCGAGGACGAAATTTCTTAAGGGAGGAGAATGTAACATCCCGCATTTTTAATGACAATTAAAAATATGTATATATTGTACGCATAGACATATTTAAAGGAAAAAAAATAAATAATGAACATAATTGCATGTAGTAAGTTCAAGCGGTGAAATGAAGAAAAAGATTAATAAAGGAAATTACATGCAATATATGAAATGAGAAAGAATGCAATACAATGCAATGTAAATTACATGCGAACATTTAAAAAGAAATTAAAAGGAAAATTTGAAGAGCTTCCAGAATTTGGTCATGAGATTAGCGTCATTGCGTTCATGGCGATTTTTTGGTCAACTTAGACCTTTGGTTTGTAGAAAACCGATTTAAAATGAAAGAGATGTCTTTAATTTAAGTAATGTAACAAAACGTGAAAAAGAGGACTGAGAAAAAGGATAATATCTAGCATTGTCATAAGTCTTGTTAACAAAAGACTTAGCAGCTTAATTGGTTATAATATGTGACTTGTATACAAGAGGTTCTGAGTTTGATCCCCGCCAGCGCCATATTTTGGTTTTAAGGGAATAGCTTAAAAGTGGCTTAGTGCGAAAGCAGTTAAAAAGTGGCTTAGTATGAAAAAGGTTAAAAAGGGGTTAAATTGAGAGAATGTTTCAATAGAGGAAAAATATATATTAATTGGTTTGAAATTTGAAATTGTTCGCATACAAAAGTTTAGCGTACGCGCAAGAGTGGAATACATATGAACATAATTCAAAATAGAAGTTGCGCGCGAACAAGGAAGCAAACAAAGAAAGGATATTTGGAATTTGATTTATATGCAAATAAATAAATCAAATTTCAAATAAATAAATTAATAAATATACGTAAGGGGGACGAAACCCACAAGGGGGTGTCGACACCTAAGTGGGGGTGTTGACACCCCTACGCGTCATACTGTACACGTGGCTTGTTTTTATTAGTGAACGCTGTAACGTGGCCATTTCCAATTGGTCGGACGACGTTGTTAGTTCTAATGTAGTTTTAATTAAATCTAAAGGCCCATAGCTTTCTACCACACCTATAAATAAACTCCTAGACCTAACCCTAAACCTCATAACTTGGCGGCTACGCTGGAGCTTTGCCATGGCTTCCTCTCCCTCTCTCTTCTCAAATCTATTCTGAAAATAAATATTAGTCTAGGAAAATTATGAATCCATCTCTGGAGGAGAGGATCAACGTTGATGAAAGATTAATCAAAGCAAACTTCTGAATCCAATTAAGAGTAAATCGTGGAATGATAGACCAGATTCAGGATTGGGAAAACAAAAGGTCAGTGGGTTTAAATTATCCCTTGTGAATAATAGTATGTTTATCGTTTAATCATTCCCCTTGGATATTTATAATGAATGTATTGAAAAAGTTAATTGATGTGATGGATAATTGCGCTAAAGTGAAAATTATGTTCAATCAGTTGAGATGTACATTTATTTGAATGTTTAAGACGAATACTGTTGTATAGACCATTTTATGAACCTATAAATTAGGATAATTGAGACATTGGGTAAAAAATGCACTATTTGAGATCTACATATTACAATTACATGTAGAAAGACATGTGACTCATATTGACAGATTTGGGGACATAAATTATGATGGGGTTAATAGCAAAACTATGGTGGAAATTATGCATATAAATTGAATTGGAATTATGAGTTAGAAATTATGCATACAAATTGAATTGGAATTATGAATGTGAATTGGAAATTATGCATATAAATTATAGGTATAACTTATTGGTAGAATTAAACGCATAAACTTGAATTGGGGAATAGACATGTATTATGTTTTAAGACTTTAAATTACAGGCGTAATTTGATATGAACATAAATAATGGAATAGAGATGAATATGCCTAAAACTGAACCGCGCCTAGGCACGAGGTTAGATTGCACTTGTGGTAGAAGCCTGCTCGGACCCGACCGGCATATCTAACAACCATAAATGGTGAATCTAATGTAAGAGGCCTAGTGCGTATATATGAAACGGTACTAAGACACGAGATTATGTTACATTAGTAGTGAAAGTCTGCCCGGACCCGACCGACATATCCAGCGACCACTAATGTTGAACCTAATGTGAGGGGTCTAAGTGCATAAATGAAACAAGTAGTTGTGCTAAGACACGAGGTTAAGTCAACTTGTGGTAGTAGACTGCCCGGACCCGCCCAGAAAATCCAGCATCCACAAGTATAGACTTAATGTGAGAGGTCTAGTACATATATATACATATATATGAAAATACGTAAATGGCAGGACCGACGAATACCATTAATTGTTATTAATGGAAATAAATGAAATTGAATGAAAGATAATTACAACTGTAAGGAAAAGGGAACGAATGGGGAATGATAATAACCTATTATGAGTAAACTCAAGAAAAGGAAAGATAATAGGTAAACTTGTCCTATGGACAAGTGGGAATTATAACTTATGGAATAAGGTAAGTTATAATGAACGATAGAGAAAATGAAATAACTTATGTAATAAGGTAAGTTGTACTTAATTGCTAATTAAGTAATATATAAGGGCAAGAATAAATCTACGAATGAAGGTAACATAAAATTGGTTTAGTTGAGTGATTCTCTAAGTGTCAGTCTGATGTTGATTTCAGTCTTCGGGGTTGATACTTAGGGAGTTGTTCTCTTACCAAGGTATATGTGAATTAAGATGTACTTAATTATAAATTAAGTAGAACATGTTATAGTAAGATGGGATAATGAATAAATTATGAGAATAACATGTTATAGGCTTATTAATGAACTTAAATGGATTAAGTTATAAATGGAATTAATAAGCAAGGGTAACTTGGTAAACTTGAAAAGGAAGTCAATATGAATGAGAATAACTAAGTTAATAAGAAAACTGATGAGGTGGAGCAAGTGTGTAATTAATGATTAGACGTAGGGTCTAATGACATATTAATCTGAGGCGCTTGGGACAGTCCATACGTTATAGGATGAATAGCCCAACGAGGTAGAACATCACAGTGTCATAAGGCACATAGGGAGCGCACGTTAATCTGATTATTCTAGCGGCTCCGACGGACTGGAAGGGGAAGCACGCAGGCTTCCTAAGACGTTAAAGGTGCTCTTGATAGTCCTTTGTGGTGGGATAAACTCGGGGCTGGCATCGCAATGGTTGTGTCTGCGCGGAACTATCAGGTTGGTGGGCCTTGACTGCGCCGATAGAATGGCAGTTAGAATGCTGTGACATGATGACATTAAGGGTAGCTTGGTGGCTGGCTCACTATGGAGGCGAAGGGTCAGGACCAACGAAGATAGTATAGGTCGTCGAGAACCTATCATCAGCAGCCGGCGAGATACGAAAACAGTAGAGCTAAACCCAAGGGGCCATTGACCTTTTACTATCGAGGCGGTGATTGAGGGTCGATGCCACATGGATGTTTAGATTGTTTGCTTAGCGGCTTGTCGCTTAGCTCTTGTAGTCTTTACTAGTCAAGGGAGGGGCCAAGGTGGGGCCATAGCCACTACAGAAAAACAGACCCTAGGGATATTTGTGTGAGAGGCTCTTAAAGGCGGGCCAGCACAAATATAAGGAAAGCTCCCGACCGAGTTCCGTGCGCAGCCCTGTCACGGAACTCAGGCTAGCACACACGATAGGTGTCCGGGTTAGGCATTGAATACGTTTGACGATACGTACGTGGGAAAGTCTAGGTACACATATGTCTGCTCTGGGTGGTGTATCGTAGACTAGAGGGAATTATTCGAGGATGACAGTCATTACGCTTACATATAGGATGAGGGACTTCATATATTCCTGTGATGATACGGTGAAGACCGTGTGAGTAGGGTACCATGGGGTGTACCTTAGTTTGGGGGTAGCTACATATACACTATATTTGGTTATTCTACTAGGGGGTAGATGGGTACGACGTGTGTAAGCGTGGAGCACTGTTGACACAAACACCTAATAAATAAGAAGAAGTAATTGAACGACATATGTAGGATTATCCAAAAGTGTAATTTAAATTCATTCACATTGAACTTATGTTCTGACCCTCTCCTCACAACATTCGTAGGTTAGGTTCATGACAGGGATGATATAGCTTTGGATACTGGCTAGGCAGTATTATTAATACGGTAAGGCTATAATTGTTTACATTATATTTTATCTCTTTCGTTGTGAGATGTTTTTCTGAGCTCTGATATATTTTTATATCTCTGTCTTTTCTGCAGGATACCAGGGAAAACCAACTCGGGTTTTGGTAGATTGGAATTTTGATAAAAAAAAATCGGTCTGTCAGAATCTGGGTTGTTACAATTTCAAACCATTTTCATTTCAACGTTGATTTCTTTTATGCGAAATCATATATTACATTAAAATATAATTTTTAATGTCATACACATTTTCATTAAATAAGAGTCTTTTTATATGAATCCTCTTTACATTAAAAATGTAAATTTTTAATGTTTAACCTTTCATCAAACTATAAATATTTTTACCAATCCTCTTTACATTAAAAATGTAAATTTTTAAATGTTTGACTCTTTCACTTCAAAAATGAATATTGCTAATGATTCATACTTTACATTAAAAATGTGATTTTTAGTAATGGTTCATTCTTTACATTTAAAAAGCGATTTTTAATGTAAAAACATTTTTATCAAAATGAATATTGTAAATGAATCATTATTTACATCAAAAATGTAATTTTTAATGTTACAACATATTTCCAAACAATAAATTTTGAATCTTTTTGTATGATTCTTATATATATTAAAAATGAAATATTTTTCATGTAAACACAATTTTTTTCAACTTAAATTTTTTAAACATTCTATCTTACATAAAATAAAATGTAATATGTTTAATCATTTCTCTATTACATTTAAAAAGTAATCTTTTTATTCATTTCTTTTATTACATTAAAAATGTAATATTTTTATTCATTTCTTTTATTACATTAAAAATGTGAATTTTCTTATGTAATCACATTTTATATAACAATGGTCATTTTTAATGTTTCATTTACAAAAAAAATGTAAATTTCAATGAAAAAACATTTTATATAACAGTGGACATTTTTAATGATTCATTTACAATAAAAATGCAAATTTCAAAGAAAACATATTTTATATAATAATGGACATTTTTATTATTTCATTTACAATAAAAATGTAAATTTCAAAGAAAACATATTTTATATAACAATGGACATTTTTAATATTCCATTTACATTAAAAATGTAAATTTCAAAGAAAACATATTTTATATAACAATGGACATTTTTAATATTTCATTTACATTAAAAATGTAAATTTCAAAGAAAACATATTTTATATAACAATGGACATTTTTAATATTTCATTTACATTATATTGTAAATTTCAAAGAAAACAAATTTTATATAACAATGGACATTTTTAATATTGCAATGGCTATTTTTAAAAGGTTCATTTACATAATAATGTAAATTTCAATGTAAACATTTCTATTATAACAATGTTTATTTTTAAAAGGTTCATTTACATAATAATGTAAATTTCAATGTAAAACTTTTTTACTATAACATTGTTTATTTTTAATGTTTCATATACATTAAAAATGTAAAATCAAATGTGAATACATTTTTATTTAACAATGTTATTTTAATGTTGCATTTCCATTAAAAATGTAAAATCCAATGTCAATACATTTTTATTTCAAAATGTTTATTTTTAATGTTGCATTTACATAAAAAATGTAAAATCCAATGTCAATACATTTTAATTTCAAAATATTTATTTTTAATGTTTCATTTACATTAAAAATGTAAAATCCAATGTCAATACATTTTTATTAACAATGGTTATTTTTAATTTTTATATACAATAAAAATCTAATTTTTATTGTTCAAACAATTTTATATCATAACATGAATATTTCACAACACACAAATAATTCGGCAGCATAACGGCAGGTAATTAAAACCGACACCGTCCCTAGTACGGCTCCTCGCGCTAATAAGGCCTCGCGGCAATACAAGGGTTTTATTTTCCTAATTGTAACGACCCGGAAAATCTGAACCAATTTAAATTTTTTTAAATTGGCTAAAATAATGGATTTTAAATATTTAAAATAAATATTTTAAATAATAGCGATGAAAGTGAGTTTGAATCGACAATTGAAAACGAATATAATTAATTCTAATTATAAACAAGGCCTGAAATGGCGCTGTAGTTTCAAAAATTGAATTCAGACTTTGTCGGACTGTACCGGGTGCAAAACAAAACGGATTTGAGTGAAACCAAAAATATTTAAATCTGTTAGTGAATACCTTTCTAACGAATCTGAAAAATCGAAGTTTTATAGCGGAAAGAAAAAGTTATGGCCAAATGAATTTTCAGAAAGGTCGCTATGGAATTTATATAGCCCGTGAAATTGGCCATTTTGCAAACGACCTCGGAATTCGACGAAACCACTTTTGTCGGATCTGAGATGGGAAGTTATTGCTAGGTTTCAAATTTCATAATTTTTCAAGCTAGTATGTGAGCGTGGCAAAGGAAAATGTGTTTTGGTCAATTAGAGTTAAATTGGATCGACCAGAAATGGGCTTTTTTGCAAACGGTCTCATAATTCGACAAAACTAGTTTTGTTGGGACCGTATCGTCAAAACATAGCCAGATTTATTTTTCTGGAATTTTTCGAATCAGTTTGTGGGCCTGGCAAATTGAAATGTACGTTCAAATATAATATTGAATGTTATATATTTTAAATTGAAGGAAAACTGACTGAAACATTCGAATGGGCCTTCGAAACATATCCTATTGTGTTCGGAATGGGGGTAAAACGCTAGGGACGACAGTCGTTGGGTTTGGATTGGAGTTCGTGGCTATAACCAAGCATTTTTAGAATTAAATAAAATAAATAATATAAAAATTTAATATAAATATCCTGCCACCCCCCCTCGTTCTAAACCCTAGCCGCCTCTAACAGAACCGACGCGTGATATTGCTCCAGGAAAGAAACCCTCCGATCTCCCTTTATTCTCAATTAAATTCGAAACCACCAAAACGAAATTGAAGGTCTAGGTGAGATCTTTCCATCCATACCCAAGTGATCGACTCTGGTGAAGTGTAGCGCCGCCATTTGTGTCGAGAAAGTGCCACCGTCGATCGGATTTTGGGGGCCAGGGGGTTCGAGTTCGTCAACTCGGGGCGGCGTAGGGAGCTGCTGCGGTGGCGCAGCTTGTGGTGGCCTCCAATCAACGTGAAACGGGCGGTGGCGATGGCAAATCGGAACCCTAGATTTGAACGACGGTTTCCGAGGGGGGGGTTTAATTTGGAAAAGGTAGCGTTTCTAAACGCCATAGATTTAATTAATTACGTTTCTAAATAGTTTGATGTTCAAAATTACATATCTTTTTCATTTATTGACGAAATCCAGTGAAACAAGAGACAGTGGACTCGTGTGGACGTCTTCTACATTTCAGGAGAGACCGCATATTTTTCTGAGCCTTCTACAATTTTTGGTGGAGCGGAACCTAGTGTGAGATATCTAATATTATAAACGATATGGGAAACAGCGATGTATAAATTATATAGTTGATGTATAAGTTATATAAGCGTTGTACATCTCATGTATAAGCGTTGTATAAGTTGTATGGTCGATGTATAAGTTATATATGTGTTGTAAAAATTATATATGCGATGAAATGATATTGAATTGTGTTGAAATGAATCGAAATATATTTATATAATAATATATATATATACTCCCCTCGTCCACAGACCATGGACAATATCTTTTGGTTGTGTTGTTGTTTCGATTATTTGGTCGATGTGAAATTTGGTGAATGATGTGATTGATTGATTGTGGTTGAAAAATACCCGTTTGTGGTTGAGAAATATTTGGTTGAAACCACATAGGATTAGTTTGTGGAAATGAAATAAATATACATGCCGCCTGCGTGCGAACTAGATGCATGATTCCCCATTGTCAAAAACCGCGAGGTTTTAAGGTATAGCGAGGAGCCGTACTAGGGACGGTCCAGGTTTTATCTACCCTGCCGTTATGCTGCCGAAATTTCCTGAAATATTCATGTGTTTGATTTATTTTCAATTGTTGAAACTATATTCATTTGTTGAGTGGAAATTCATGTATATAAAATAATAGTGTTTTGAAATAAATTGTTTTACAATAAAAATCACATTTTTACTATATACATGAACTGTGGAAAATGGTGATGTGTAGAAATAAATATCTGTTGGATAAAAATATCATTTTTATCGATAGTGCGAAGTGAAAATGGTTTTGAAATCGAAGAATGAAATATATAAAAATATATATAATTATAATATATCGAATAACGGAGCTGCAGTTCGTATTTTGTAACCGTGATTTCAAACGATTAGTGCGGAAGATCCGACCATCGGATTTTCCTGAAACCACAACCGTTGGGTTCGCCTTGGAAATATCTTTCCAACGGCACCAACTTTGTAAAGATCCAACGATTGGATTGTCTAGAATGTTTAATTCAAATCTGAAGAAAAACAGCGCCAGAATTGATTATATATATATATATATAATTAAATTAAATCGAATAACGACGCTGTAGTTCGTATTTTGAAATCATAACTTCAAACGATTAGTGCGGGAGATCCGACCGTCGGATTTTCCCAAAATTGAAACCGTTGGATTCGTTTTGAAAAGATCTTTTTAATGATATAAATTTTGTGAAGATCCAACGGTTAGATTTTCAGATATGTGTAAATCAAATCTGGAGAAAAACAGCGCCACGGCCGCGTTATGGCCTGAAGCATTGTTTGAATGAATTGGCTATTTTTAAATAAATAAAAATAGCGATAAATCGTGATAAAATATTATAAACGATATGGAATGGAAATAAACTGAATTTGCTCGATTTATTTGATATTTGATGGTTGAATGTGTTTGGTGTGAAAATTACATTAAAGAACAAAATTGATGTTGTCGAATAATTTAACCATTGAAATGAATTGATTTGAAATTCTAGATATACGTGAATTATTTGGAAAGGCCGAGTTAATTCTCATTTCAAATAATTGATCGACGAGTGAAAGTCGAAGATATGAGGACGGTGCAAGAACGATGATCTTCACGTCGAATGGAGGGGTGCTACTGATGCTCATGATTGGAGTAGCTACCTTGACGGGGTTGAAGTAGTAGCCACCCGGACATACTTGTTGATTGTACGGATATGCGATGTATTGAGTGCCTCTGGTTTCGTTCAGACCCAGAACGAACGTGTAAATGGACTGTGTGTCTGACATTAGATTTCGTTATGTGCAGATTGATCTCTATTAAATATATATCTGTTTGGCGACGGAGAATTTATTCTCTTGCTTAACGCCCTTGTCTGAGACGTACAAGCCCAGAGGTTATTTATCGATAGAAATTAGTCGCATGGGGTGGATTGCTTGTGTGGCACGCCTAAGTGATAGATGATCAAGGCTTCTGTTGAAAAGCAAAGTCTTGTGGTTGATGATCAAAGCACAGCCTGTGTGGCAAAGCTTTGTGTATAACGTGAATTCGCGAGCCTCACACCCCGGGATGGACCAGAAACGGGAGAAGGATCCAGGGAGGACATGCGTTTCTTTCTAGCTAGGGTGGTGTCAGTGACCTACCAGCCCTGAAATTTATATACTTTTCACCTGTGTGGTTGTTGCTGTTGCGAGGCGCCTCAGATATACCGGTCGATCCGGGACCGATAGAGTCACTGGGCTCATTTACGCCCCAAAGGGCGGGGAAACACTGTGTTCAGGCATTTTAATCCACATCGGTGGACCGCCCCTGTGGCTCCTAAGGCTTGACTGAGTACTTGCCTAAGGCTCGGGCTAGAGATTCTCGAATTCGGTGAGGACTATCTTTTGCCTCGGTTCATGACGGAAATCCAATTTTCAAATACGACATCATGCGGTTTTGATTGTATATATACATATGGCGACATGATATATGGTACCCATGCCGTCTATGATTGATAGTTATGATTGAAATTGTTTTTGAAACATATATACACTAGCAATAATATCAAATGATTAGTTTTGTGCGTATCAAGCATATTTTGGCCATTATAAGGTAAAACTCTATCCTCGGGTGTGTGTTGCATTGTGTGATGGGAACTGAGTCTTATAGTGGCTTCATTTTTATAAAAAGCGTTGCGATGTTTAAAAGATTTATTTGTTTTAAAGCACTGGCAATCCAATGGAGTAAACCCGTTCCGCGAAAGTGGCGTGGTCCTGTGATTAGCCATATTTAAAAATGTGTTGAGTAGATTTCTCATACCAGTCCCATGACTGACTCGTAGTTTGTTTCACTTGCAAACTCGGGTGCCCCTATTTCTACACGGGCAGCCTTGTATTCAGGCTTTAGCAGGCTCTTTCTAGATAGCGGGAGCTGAAGATGGATTCTATCATCTTTTTTTATGTTGTTCGGCTCCTGTTGTACATATTATGTTTTCTTTTCCGCAGTAGACATTTATGTATAGCCGAACTGTATTTGTTCTAAGTATGATCCTATGTACTGTGTAAATCTGATGATTATATTTATCCAGTGTACTCTATTGTGCATTATCTGGTGTATTTAATTATTTCTGTTCTGTTATTATCTGTTTATGTGTTATATTCCAAAGATTACCCTTGCCACCGTCTTATCGGGAATGGGGTCGTCACACTAATACAATTTTTTTTCTATACAATGAATTTTTCACAAACATGAACAATTTTTTTTCAATCAACAATCAATCAACCACAAACACAATCCATTTCGCACCACAATACAATCAAGTCATCCATGGTCTGTGGACGACGAGTGTCGGGAGTTTCTAAACTCCGTCTGCAACCTAATATAATTTTATTTATTTAATTTGGATTCAAAAATCTCACTTTGCTTTTTATTTTTTCTAAAATTGTAGAATGCTCCAAAAATTCTGTGTCCTCTTCTGAAATGTAGATCTCGATTCAAGGATTCCAACGCATATTGAATTATTCAATTCTGATTCAAAATGGCCAAGTTATGACAGTTTGAAACTTAATCATATTAATAATATAATTGAATATATAATTAATTTTTTAGTTACATTGATTAGGAAAAAAGCACGTGACCCCTCTTATTCGTTCCAAACAGGATATCACGAAACACAAACTCCGTCAAACCTTCTTCCTGTCGCACGCACAACGAAGCCTCCGATCCTGATCCAACGCCGCCACTTCGTAGCCCCGACCACGAGCTACCACCTCCCAAAAGAATGCCCAACTCGCACGTGGCTCCTACCCAGAAAATGGCTCCAACCCTGGTGGCTTGGGAGAGGAAAGTCGGCCTCTTTAGTCGATGATTTTTGATCACTCCCGTATCAGTATGAAGAGCTCGTGATGCTCTTGAAGTTTGGCTTTGGAAGTATGATTTAATTCGAAGAGAAATAGAAGAAATTAATGGATTTGTTTAGGAGGTTTTTGCCATTGAATTTCAAAGCTAGCGGCTACTGTAAATTAGGATTAGGGTTTTACTGTATATACTAGGTATTTATAGAGTATATTATATATTATTTAATTTTTGAATTCAGAAATAGCTTGTTAAACCATCTGAACTCCAAACGAAACCCAAAACTATCGCACCTCACTAAATAGCCCCATTCCAGACACGATGGGATATGTTTCGTAGCCCAATTCGGCTGTTACGATATGTTATTCTTTAAATTAAAATATAAATCATTTAATTATTTAATTTGATCGTACATTTTAATTTACCAGGGCCGCAAACTGACTCCAAAAATTCCCGAAAAATAAATCTAGCTATGGTTTGATGATACGGTCCTAATAAAATTAATTTCGTCGAATTCAGAGACCGTTTGAAAAAAGGCCATTTTTTGGTCGATCCAAATTGGCTGAAATTGACAAAACACATTTTCTTTTGCCATGCTCACATATAAATTCCAAAAATTATGAAGATTGGAATCCTGCAACAATTTGACATTCCGGATCCAACCAGGGTGGTTTCATCAAAAACGGAGGTCGTTTGCGAAATGGCTATTTATACTGGCTATATTTTATATTAAATTCCATAGCAACTATTCTGAATATTCAACTGACCTTAACTTTTTATTCCCTCTATGAAATTTCAATTTTTTAGACTCGTTGGAAAGATATTATTAAATAGATTCTAATATATTTGTTTTCACTAAAGTTCGATTTATTTTGCATCACGTGCACTCAGTTAAAGTTCAATTTCAAAATTTCAAATTTTTGCGCTATTTCTAGCTCCTTTTAAAATTAAAATAAATATATTCGTTCAAACTTCGATTTAAATAAATTTTTATTCATTATTATTTAATATAAATTATTTTAACCATTCAAAATTCAATAAAATAGCCAAAATAAAAAATTTAAATTGATTCTGATTTTCTGGGTTGTTACAGTTAATGACTGCACCAAACAACAGCAGCGAAAACAGATTTCATTGCCAAAAGTTTTAATAATTTACCTGTCCTTGATTTTACTCCATTTTAATTATTGATGCTTCAAGTTACTATCTTCTGTTGATGGAGGAACCTATATATATATATATATATGTGTGTATATATATATATATATATGAATGATCAGAACATCATATACGAATAAATGCAATAGGTGAGTAATGAGGTACGTTGACAAATAATGTAAGAAATTTTCATCTGATCACCAATTATTTATTGCAACTTTGTAACAGACAACAATTGTTATTTTTTCATGATAAAATCTATGTTACACGCGTATTATTAATAAAGGATGCTTATATCATATAATATTTTGATTATATGGTAATTTTTTGATTATATTGTTATACAACTATGTTTTAACACAATCATTAATAAAGGATGCGCATATCATACAATATTTTGAATATTTGATAATTTGTTGATTATGTTGTTATACAACTATATTTTAACACAATCATTAATAAAGGATGTGTATATCATACCAAAATACCATCACAATCCTTTCTTATATAACTTTCATCTCCATCATCGATATCTCTATCATCAAGCAGTGATTCATCTACCAGTTTGCTAGTTGACTTATCCTGCTCATCATACATTTCCGACTCATGAAATCCTCTGGGAGGCGCTTTTAGCACAACATACCAATTTGAAGAACCACTTTCTCTACAAAAGAACACTTGTACGGCTTGTGTTGCCAAGATGAAAGGATCACTAGCAAATTGATTTTGGAATTGATGTAAATTTTCTAACGTAAACCTATCTTCAACCTTAACTCAACGATCAATATTTGCCCAATCACACTTAAACAAAGTAATTTGAAGCTGACGATAGTCTAAAAAAAACTCACTTAAAACACCATAATATATCACTTTCTCAGTGGATCCATCTAAGCGAACAGTATTTGCCTCGATGGAAACACCACCATTTTTTGTAAACTTGTCATTGTATCTAGTATGAAAATGGAGACCGTTAATTATATAGCCAGTATAAGATATAACTTGACGGCGAGGTCGATGCGAAAGCCAAATCACTAGTTTGCTAACATCAGATGTTTTTCTATCATCATTAAACTGGAAAAGCATAAGATTATATAAAGACTAATTACAATAACATATACTTCTATGTTGAACTTATCCATCTAAGATGTATAACATTATTAACCTTATTTCTAAACCACTGACTAAAAGTCTCTGAATGCTGCTTTGAAAGTTCCAAATCATCTTGCGAAAGATAGGGATGTAAACGTTTCAGCTCCTCGTTGTGCATCCTATATATGTAAACATATAAGTCAAAATCTAATTTATTTCGCGCAAAATAATTAAACTCAACTAATGCACACTTTATATAAGCCTCCACTTCCTCAGTATTAAACAACACATACCGATGAGCAACATCAATCACCTCCTTAGCAACTACCATAGGTTTTCCTTTGGAAATAGGATGCCCCTCGAGTATGTAATCACTTTGTTCTATTTCATTCCTATTTTTCCTTTGTACGACTTCTAATGCACCATCAATATATTCAGCACAATATTTCATGCATTCATCAGCAGAATAGCACTCAGCTATGCACCCTTCAGGCCATGCTTGATTTTTAACATACCCCTTAAGTGTTCTCATGCACCTATAACGAATATGCACAAGCACGTATATTATTAATTACTGTAAGTACTAATACCAAATTTTACCTCTCAAATGGATACATCCACCGATACTGTACTGGTCCACAAATTCTTGCTTTCCTCACTAAATGTATTATCAACTGAATCATAATATCAAAAAAAAGGAGGAGTAAAATATCTCTTAAGATCGCATAGTGTTAGTGCGACCTGATTCTCGGTGCATTCTAATTTCTCTTTATCAAGCACTCTTTGGCAAATGTCATTGTAAAAGGAACATAGTCATAGTAATGCATTCCTTGTCCCTTTAGGTAGAAGTCCTCTTAGTGATACAGACAACAATTGTTGCATCAACACATGATAATCATGGGACTTCATACTTGAAATTTCGTTTTCTTTTGCACAATATTTTCCAATATTTGAGTTATACCCATCAGGTTCTTTCAAATTCCTCATTCTATTGTAAAAATATCTCCTTTTTTGGATCAGTTAAGGTGCATGGAGCAGCCGAAAGTAATGCTTTGCTTCCCAAGTCTATAGGATGTAACTTTTTCCTAATACCCAGTACTTCTACATCTTTACGTGAGTTAACTCCATCTTTTGATTTCCCTTTAATATCATGTAGCATACCAAGAACACTTTCACCAATATTTTTTTCAACATGCATTACGTCTAGATTGTGATGTAAAGTAAGTATCTAAGAAAATATAGATTATACATAATTAACAATAAAGTATTGATTTTGTAATAGAAAAAGAAGCAATTATGTTTCTACTTAAGTTTTACCTGCCTAAGGCAAATAAAAGAAAATGGACTTCTTTTTCCATATTTGACTTCCTTTTTCTTCTCATTTCCCCTTTTTCTTTTCCTTTTTTCTTTTTCTTCCTTCTTTGATTTTTTCCCCAATCATTGCAAATATCTTTGACAATATGAAAGACTTGATCATCGGTTTGTATTGGAGGCCTTCGTCTTTTCTTTATGGTTCCATCAAACAAGCTTTTTAGTTGGCGATATTCATGATTAGGATCAAGGAATTGCCTAAACATGCACACTTCTTACTAAATGGTAACCATATTGAGCATGTATTAACATCACAAACAGAACAAGCCCTCTTACCCTTTACGGTACAACCTGATAAATTTCCATAAGATGGAAAATCACTTATCGTCCACATTATAATTGCACTTAATCCAAATTCATTGCGAGTGTATGCATCATATGCCTTCACCTCTTTATTCCATAATTTCTTCAAATCGTCAATAAGTAGTTGTAGATACACATCAGTATCATTCCCTAGTTGTCGTGGTCTATGAATTAATAAAGATAACATCATATTATCTTTGTGCATACAAAGCCATGGAGCAAAGCTGCACGCAACAAGAAATACTGGCCAACAAGTATATTTACTATTCCAGTCTCCAAAGGGATTAAAGCCATCACTTGCAAGATCAAGCCTTAAATTTCATGGATCAGATGCAAAGGAAGGTTATATCCTATCAATTGTAGCCCGCTGAGAAGAATCTACTAGATGACGTATTTTCCTATCTTCACTCTTATGATCGTTATACCATCTTAATTGCTCTGATGTTTCTATGGACATAGACATTCTTTTCAGTCTTGGTATTATTGGCAAGTACCTCATGACCTTTACAGCTACTTTGGCTTTCTTTCCATCTTTTTTTTGTCCTGTTTTTCTACCAATGTGATTTTCCACTTTTCGGACAAGAATCACTATGTGCGAGCTTACGCATGCATGTATTTGTCTATAGCCTAAACCAAATGATTTCAGCATCTTCTTTGTTGCATATGTCAAATCAGGAAGCGTGTTTTCCATAAGCAGGATATCTTTTAGAAGTTTAAGAAGTTCCATAAATGTTGTGTCAGATATACATGCGAGCTTTGTGCTTGTAAAGAAGTATCGAAGCCGACAACTTTGTGTAGCTTGCACAACCAGGGTACAAAGGAATTTCAGAATTGTCTATAATCTCCTTAATCTCCGCCCTATGTCTTACATCAGACTCCACTCTATGTCTTACATTAGACTCCACCCCATGTTCTACGTTAGCACTGTGAAAACCCGTAACTTCCCCGTAAAGGAAAGTGCCGGATAGTTCGAGAACTAGCCACAACAGAACGCAGACGAAAGAACATTTCATTGTATATTACAACAATGCATCAGAATACAAGAATATACAGAGTACAAATGAATATTACACAGAAATATCAGAGATTTAAATTACATTTAAATACATCGCAGCGGAAAATAATACAATACACAACTGTGAAAGAGATATACGGATACAAAGCTTTCCGGATATCGTTCCAGCTGTAAACCAGGATCCTGTGAATATAAACCTGCAAAACCAAAACTACTAGCTGCCCGTGTCAAAATAAGGGCACCTAGAGTTTAGGTTAAAACAATAAACTCCAGGTCAGTCATGTGACTGGTGTGAGAACTAAAACAGTTAATCTTTATTTTTAAAGTTAGGTAAATCAAGGGACCACGCCGTATAATCACGGAACGGGTTTCCTCCCAATAATACCAGTGCATAAAACAAACAGCGCAATGCTAAATAAAGAAAAATGAAGCTGTTATAAGACCCAGGTCCCATCACACAATGCAACGTAGCCGAGGATAGGGTTTTCCCTTATAACAGCCAAAGAATGCTTGATACGTTTAAAACAAATCGTTTGATACTATTATAAGTGCATAGTGTATAAAACAACTTCAAATCATAAGTATCAATCATAGACGGCATAAGTGCCCCATCCCACTATGTCGCCATACTAGGCTCTACAAATAAAACCGCAGAATCACGTATTTGGAAATTGGGTTTCCATCTATGAACCGAGGCAAAAGATAGTCCTCAACCGATTCGAGACGCTCTAGCCCGCCCCTCAGGACCCAGACTCAGGTGGGCCCTTGGATCGTCAGGGCCGGTCCACCAATGTGGATTAAAATGCCTGAACATGCGTTTCCCCGCCCTTTGGGGCGTAAATGAGCCAACTAAATGACTCCATCGGTTCGAAAACGACCGATCAATCCGAGGCGCCTTGCAACAGCAACAACCACATAAGTCAAACTCGTCAGGGCGTGTAAAACCACTGACGCCACTTCTAACTAGAAAGAAACGCATGCCCTCCCTGAGGTCCTCTCTCGTTTTTGGTTCATACCGGGTGTGAAACACGCGAAGTAAACGTTACACAAAGCTACGCCACAAAGGCCTTGCTTTGATCATCACCACAAGACTTTGCTTTTCAACAGAAGCCTCGATCAATTACGACTTAGGCATGCCACACAGGCAATTCACTCCATGCGTTTGATATCCATCAATATATAACCCCTGAGCTCGTACGTCTCAGAGAAGGGCGTTAAGCAAGAGAATAAATTCTCCGCCGCCAAACAGATATATATTTAATAGAGATCAATCACACGGACTAAAATCCAATGTCAGGCACACAGTCCATTCACAAGTCCATTCTGGGTCTGAACGAAACCGGAGGCACCTAGTACCCCGCATACCCATCGATCTCCAAGTACGTCTGGATGATCACCAACTGTTTCCATCTTCTTGGGTGTACAGCCCAATCAAGATCATCAGTAATCACCCAAATGACGTGAAGACCTCCGGTCTTCGACCATCGTCTTCATCATCGACCTATCGTCGTATCAGTTATTCAGAATGGGATAAACCCGGTCTTTCCGAATAACTCGGGTATATTTTAAATAAGTGTTACACAAACACAACATACGCCTCATTCCAATTCATTAGTCACTAACCGTAAATTAATCAAGAGAATAATTCCCCAAATATTAACCTCGAAGGCCGAAACCAACATCAGATCAATATCCAGAAAACCATTCTGCTTGGCTAACCGACAGTGAGTTTCTAAATTTCACATTCATAGGGAAAGGTTCCCATTAATTTTACCCAAGATAAATTCCTTGAATTTATTCTTTATTCTATTTTTGAATATCAATTCAAACTAGTCGGGATTAGCGAACCTTACCGAAGTAGTCATTTGTTTTAATTTCCCAATCCCAACCTATTCATCCCATGAAGTAAAACGGGTCTTACTTCATATCTAACACCACAGTGTTACCGGTAAATTCAATTACCATTTCACGTTCAAATCTAATTAAAGATTTAACTATCGCCTGGAGCAAAACTGGTGATACTCCATTTCGATTATTTCAATCTAATTAAAGATTCATTAAAACTCCACTTAGTTTTAATCGTTAACTGGGTTAAAGAATCAGTGTCATTTAAAACACAGTTCACGATAAACCCAAAATCACATTCCATTAATTATCGGGTTAAAGAACGAGTGTTATTTAAAACACTGTCCACGATAAACCCAAAAACCAATATCAATTCAATTCCAATTAAATATTATTTAATTGGTACACTTCATTAAATCTAAATAAAAAGATTTAATCTTTTCTCAACTGGGCTTAAGAACAGTGTTAATGAAGACACCATTCACGACAAGCCCAAATCACAATTGATATTAAATACAAGGCTCTGAATAGAAAATATCCTGGCTTATATTCAATATCAAATTCTACGACCAACAGATATCGTATTGGAAATAACGATATATAAATATCTTTCAAATTTCCATAACAACACCTGTATAATCACGAATTCCAACACCGAAATATTCCGAAGACAAATTCGATTCAAATCCACTCCAATGCAATCATTGGAAATTCTGGTTATTTTCAAAACCATTTCAATATTCAATTTATTTATTTAAAAATAAATAGAATTATAATTCTAGTTCAAAACTAGTTCATTTCGATAAAAATCTATTTTTATCTTTTCAATTATGGAGTTTTTCATCCTAATTTTTCCCAAATCATTTCTTATGATTTTACACAAATTATTACAATTTTTAATAATTTTATCAAGGCCCGTACAGTCGATTTCCATCAACGGCCATCGAACTGCACTTACAGCGACCTTTTTCAAATTTGATTTGGACATAATTCCAAATCCAACCGTTAGATTTCAAATTTCTAATATTCGTTAGAAAGCTCTTTTCGATACGAACCCAACGGTTCCGGTTTTAGGAGAATCCGACGGTCGGATCTCCAGAAATGTCCGTTTGAAATAAATGGTCGAAATTCACGAACTGCCGCGGCGCGGCGCGTTCTATTCAGGCCATTATATTATATATATAATATGTATAACATATATTTCGTCGATTTCTATTTAAAACGAATTATATAAATAGTTTGAATTCGTTTCAAAAGCAATTTCAACTTCCATTTCAATTCAAATCAAAATTGAATTCTTCTTTATAAATTCGTTTTAAAATTCATTTCTATTCAATTCAAATTTCAATTCAATTTGAATTCATTATATATTCAATTCATTTCAAAATCGTTATATATTCAATTCATTTCGAAATCGTTATATATCCAATTCATTTCGAAATCGTTTTATATTCAATTCATTTCGAAATCTTTATATATTCAATTCATTTCCGTTTTCTATTTGAATCAAATTCATTATATATTCAATGGAAATCAAATTCGTTTTATAATCAATTCGAATTCAATTCGTTATATATTCAATTCGAATTCGTTTTCTATTCAATTCATTTCTGTTTTCTATTTGAATCAAATTCATTACATATTCAATGGAAATCAAATTCGTTTTATAATCAATTCGAATTCAATTCGTTATATATTCAATTCGAATTCGTTTTCTATTCAATTCATTTCCGTTTTCTATTTGAATCAAATTCATTATATATACAATGGAAATCAAATTCGTTTTATAATCAATTCGAATTCAATTCGTTATGTATTCAATTCGAATTCGTTTTCTATTCAATTTGATTCAAATTTCATTTCAAAATATGCGTTTTCGAAATTACTTTTCAATATTCATTTTTAAATGAATAAAATTGATATAGATATCGTTCACGTCAAAATGACGTCAATCTAACCAACACGGCTTCATATATTTCTATTTTCAAATATTCTATTTCAAATATTCTATTTCAAATATTTCTTTTTCAAAATAGTTGTTATTATCAAAATATTTCGTTCAACACATGACCAATCTCAATGGATGAGTACTGTCAACACATGAACCTTTATTTTATATTGATAAAGATGTAAATTTTATTACTAAAATATTTCGTTCAACACATGACCAATCTCAATGGATGAGTACTGTCAACACATGAACCTTTATTTTATATTGATAAAGATGTAAATTTTATTACTAAAATATTTCGTTCAACACATGACCAATCTCAATGGATGAGTACTGTCAACACATGAACCTTTATTTTATATTATTCTTTATTTTTCAAATTGGAATGAGGCCCAATCAATTACCATATAAAGTTAATTATATGGATTCCATACAACACATGTATATAATAGCATCGAAAAATAATCAACCATCAACCAAAGTGCACTACACTGTATAAGCATCAAATATAGATATCTAACGCTTATAACAGCCTGTCAATCGATCGATCGACATATTTAATCAATCAGGATGAGTGAACTTCAAATTTCATCCTAACACCCGTGTGGGGTTTTCAAACAATCAAACACAGATTTTATTTGTGCAGTTGGGCGATGTGTAAAATTTATCGTCCCAATCAATGTCCTTTAAATAGGTGTACATAAACAAACCGTCCGGTTTGTAAATGAATATTTTATTTTATTCACTTCACGTTAAAAATTATATTTTTAACGATAAAACATTTTATTTTAACATATGAATTTCTATTCAGTTCATTCTTTAAATAAAATGATATTTTTATTTTTCTAACTTATTTTAGAAAATTTCGGCGGCATAACGGCACGATACTAGAAACGGGACAAGGCCTAGCCTTATCCCCGGTCTAGTGAAGGCCCACGCCATTCACACATCAATCATATTCACCAAACAACCAAATTCAAATCATCAAACTAATCTATGCAACCAAACAAACAAGTCCATGGTCTGTGGATGATTGTGTCGGGTGCTACTAAGCACCGTCTGCATCCTAGTATATATATATATAACTAGAAAATGAAATTGAAAGGTGAGAAATTCTCACCGATAGCTATCCAATCATCTTGACTCTTCTTTTGTAGAAACCTTCGTCGTTATCGCATTTTTATCATCTTCATTGCTGTAGCCACTACATATGTAAAAATCGAATTTTTACTTCGCTATTCAATATATAAAAATCGAATTTTTAGTATGCTATTCAATATATAAAAATTGAATTTTTAGTATGCTATTCAATATATAAAAATCGAATTTTTAGTATGCTATTCAATATATAAAAATCGAAAATTTTTAGTATGCTATTCAATATATAAAAATCGAATTTTTAGTATGCTATTCAATATATAAAAATCGAATTTTTAGTATGCTATTCAATATATAAAAATCGAATTTTTAGTATGCTATTCAATATATAAAAATTGAATTTTTAGTTCGCTATTCAATATATAAAAATCATATTTTTACTTCGATGTTCAATATATAAAAATCAGGTCTTTCTTCTCTATATTTAAAAACTGATTTAAAAACGTGTACATAATAAAAACTGCTGATATACATTTATAAACTGCTGTTATAAATATATAAAAATCGCTGTAAAAACATATTATAAACTGATTTTTATTTTAACTAACCATTTTTAATAAACTGAAATAAATAAATCAGTATAAATAATAAAAAAAATGCTTACATTCGGAGTTTTAGGGGTGGCGGAGTTTCCAAATCACGCAGGAGGAGGTGCCGAAGTTCTGGAGGGGCGGAATGGTGTTTGGCGGCCTGGGGATCTCGATTTGGCTTAGGGTTCGGAATCTAGGGGGAATTTTTCAGAGGAGCAAACGGGGAGGGGTGCTGCGGCCTTCGGTCGAACGGTGGTGGGTGGCTCGTCGCGGCTAGGGTTGGACGGAGGTGACTGCGGTGGTCGAGGGGGCGGTTGCGCACATCTGGGGTTCGAACCGAGGGCTCGCGCGAGCTGAGGGTGGAGGAGATGGATGGAAACGAGGAGGGGAAGGGGAAGCTCCGGTGGAGACTGGCGAGGCGGACGTCGGTGGCTCCAGGGCGGCGGCGCGATTTTTATTTTCTTTTTTTTTATTTCGATCAGAGGAAATGAACGTGGGGGAAGAAAGAAAACGAGAGGGGGGGTTATTGTAAAGTTTTTAATTAATTTATTATATTTTTTTCACTTCAAATTGACTTTTCAAATTAACACCGATTCGAGCCCAACGACTGTCGTCCATAGCTAATTACCCCCATTCCGAACACAATGGGATATGTATCGCAAGCTGATTCGATCGTTTCGATCAGTTTCCGTTGAATTTACATTTAAATCACTATATTGAATTTTAAACATACATTTCAAATTACCGGGGTCACATACTGACTCGAAAATTTCCAGAAAAAGATTTTCTAGCTTCGTATTGACGATACAGTCCTAATAAAACTAGTTTCGTCGAATTCTGATACCGTTTGAAAAATGACCATTTTCCAGTCGATTAAAATCAACTGAAACTGGTCAAATGCGTTTTCCTTTGCCACGCTCACATATTGATTCGAAAAATTATGAAATTTGAAACCTAGCAATAACTTTACATCACGGATCCAACAAAAGTGGTTTCGTCGAAATCCGAGGTCGTTTGCAAAATGGCTATTTCTAAGGGCCTGAATTCCATAGCGACTATTCAGAATTTTCAACTGGACATATCTTTTGATTCCCGTTATGAAATTTCGATTTTTCGGATTCGTTGGAAAGATATTATCAATTAGATCCTAATGTTTTTGGTTTCACTAAAATCCGGATTGTTTTGCAACCGGTACATTCAATTGAAGTTTGAAATCGAATTATCGAACTACCGCGCCATTTTCAATTCTATTTATAATTATATATAAATATTTATATTCTAACGATGACGCGTATAAATATATACGTTTGAATTATATTCAAAATAAATTACTCGTCGATATTATTTAAAATAATTCATTTTAAATCAACAAAATTCGCTAAAATTTCCAAAATAAAAATTTTAAACTGGCCCAGATTTTCGGGTTGTTACAATCTCCCCCACTTAAAACTTTTCGTCCCCGAAAAGGAACAGAGTCGAAAGTGGTTTGATTAATCAACTCTACGTTCGATCTGGCTTTCATTCTCCAACTTTCCAGTTTCCGAGAATTTTCAAATTTTCAAAAATTTGGCTATCACCCTAAATTTTCGAAAAATTTCGCCATAACTTCCCCTGCAATGGGAGCATCGGGAAATCTCAAATAGCTTCCCCGGTCCTTCAGATCTCAAAAAGAAAAAGAAAAAGCCAAGCGGCTAGCCAATAGGCTCATAAAATCATCATCACCCAAACAAAACGGGAATTTATGTAGTAAACATGTACCTATTTGTCGGGCAAACAAATTTTATTCTCTGCTCTAGCCTCCTTGCTATGACCTGTTCAATGTAAGTATATGTATATGCAAGCAAATGCGACCAATTTTCAATACAATTCAATGTTTGGTTCAATTAGGCTAAATGGTTCAACTCTTAACTAATCATCCAATAATCAAACAACACAATCAGCAATCAATTAGTGAATTATCATTTTAAATTCATAACTTTGATATATATACAGAAAATCTTGTTTTTGATGTCAAATCACAACAATAAATCTATCTATATTAGTTTTGGTTCTCACACCAGTCTATAGGAAATATATAGAAATCTCGCTTTCGAAACTCGAATACCAATTCTGATGATGTCTAGACTATCATTAGATTCGTCTCCGGGCGACTATAGTGTGATTCTATATCTATCCAGTATATTAAAACTTCGAATACACGCGGATCAGACGTATACGCAAAATCTTTATATACTGCATTGTCCAAATCAATATAAATAGATAATCAAATACGAATAATTGATTTAAATTTTCAAAACAAAATTTGTTTTCATTTGAAAAATATACTCTTCACACTCGTTCTAGGATACTACTGATCCCATCTCTAACGAGTCATTCTCGTTGGATATTACTAATCCAATTTCTGATAAATTCTTCCGTATGGTTCTAATGTGTCTTGTTCTCTGAGCTTTGTAAACCAAAGCTCTGATACCAACTGTGAAAACCCGTAACTTCCCCGTAAAGGAAAGTGCCGGATAGTTCGAGAACTAGCCACAACAGAACGCAGACGAAAGAACATTTCATTGTATATTACAACAATGCATCAGAATACAAGAATATATAGAGTACAAATGAATATTACACAGAAATATCAGAGAATTAAATTACATTTAAATACATCGCAGCGGAAAATAATACAATACACAACTGTGAAAGAGATATACGGATACAAAGCTTTCCGGATATCGTTCCAGCTGTAAACCAGGATCCTGTGAATATAAATCTGCAAAACCAAAACTACTAGCTGCCCGTGTCAAAATAAGGGCACCCAGAGTTTAGGTTAAAACAATAAACTCCAGGTCAGTCATGTGACTGGTGTGAGAACTAAAACAGTTAATCTTTATTTTTAAAGTTAGGTAAATCAAGGGACCACGCCGTATAATCACGGAACAGGTTTCCTCCCAAGAATACCAGTGCATAAAACAAACAGCGCAATGCTAAATAAAGAAAAATGAAGCTGTTATAAGACCCAGGTCCCATCACACAATGCAACGCAGCCTAGGATAGGCTTTTCTCTTATAACAGCCAAAGAATGCTTGGTACGTTTAAAACAAATCGTTTGATACTATTATAAGTGCATAGTGTATAAAACAACTTCAAATCATAAGTATCAATCATAGACGGCATAAGTGCCCCATCCCACTATGTCGCCATACTAGGCTCTACAAATAAAACCGCAGAATCAAGTATTTGGAAATTGGGTTTCCATCTATGAACCGAGGCAAAAGATAGTCCTCAACCGATTCGAGACGCTCCAGCCCGCCCCTCAGGACACAGACCCAGGTGGGCCCTTGGATCGTCAGGGCCGGTCCACCGATGTGGATTAAAATGCCTGAACATGCGTTTCCCCGCCCTTTGGGGCGTAAATGAGCCAACTAAATGACTCCATCGGTTCGAGAACGACCGATCAATCCGAGGCGCCTCGCAACAGCAACAACCACATAAGTCAAACTCGTCAGGGCGTGTAAAACCACTGACGCCACTTCTAACTAGAAAGAAACGCATGCCCTCCCTGAGGTCCTCTCCCGTTTTTGGTTCATACCGGGTGTGAAACACGCGAAGTAAACGTTACACAAAGCTACGCCACAAAGGCCTTGCTTTGATCATCACCACAAGACTTTGCTTTTCAACAGAAGCCTCGATCAATTGCCACTTAGGCATGCCACACAGGCAATTCACTCCATGTGTTTGATATCCATCAATATATAACCCCTGAGCTCGTATGTCTCAGAGAAGGGCGTTAAGCAAGAGAATAAATTCTCCGCTGCTAAACAGATATATATTTAATAGAGATCAATCACACGGACTAAAATCCAATGTCAGGCACACAGTCCATTCACAAGTCCGTTCTGGGTCTGAACGAAACCGGAGGCACCTAGTACCCCGCATACCCATCGATCTCCAAGTACGTCTGGACGATCACCAACTGTTTCCATCTTCTTGGGTGTACAGCCCAATCAAGATCATCAGTAATCACCCAAACGACGTGAAGACCTCCGGTCTTCGACCATCGTCTTCATCATCGACTTATCGTCGTATCAGTTATTCAGAATGGGATAAACCCGGTCTTTCCGAATAACTCGCGTATATTTTAAATAAGTGTTACACAAACACAACATACGCCTCATTCCAATTCATTAGTCACTAACCGTAAATTAATCAAGAGAATAATTCCCCAAATATTAACCCCGAAGGCCGAAACCAACATCAGATCAATATCCATAAAACCATTCTGCTTGGCTAACCGACAGTGAGTTTCTAAATTTCACATTCATAGGGAAAGGTTCCCATTAATTTTATCCAAGATAAATTCCTTGAATTTATTCTTTATTCTATTTTTGAATATCAATTCAAACTAGTCGGGATTAGCGAACCTTACCGAAGTAGTCATTTGTTTTAATTTCCCAATCCCAACCTATTCATCCCATGAAGTAAAACGGGTCTTACTTCATATCTAACACCACAGTGTTACCGGTAAATTCAATTACCATTTCACGTTCAAATCTAATTAAAGATTTAACTATCGCCTGGAGCAAAACTGGTGATACTCCATTTCGATTATTTCAATCTAATTAAAGATTCATTAAAACTCCACTTAGTTTTAATCGTTAACTGGGTTAAAGAATCAGTGTCATTTAAAACACAGTTTACGATAAACCCAAAATCACATTCCATTAATTATCGGGTTAAAGAACGAGTGTTATTTAAAACACTGTCCACGATAAACCCAAAAACCAATATCAATTCAATTCCAATTAAATATTATTTAATTGGTACACTTCATTAAATCTAAATAAAAAGATTTAATCTTTTCTCAACTGGGCTTAAGAACAGTGTTAATGAAGACACCATTCACGACAAGCCCAAATCACATTTGATATTAAATACAAGGCTCTGAATAGAAAATATCCCGGCTTATATTCAATATCAAATTCTACGACCAACAGATATCGTATTGGAAATAACGATATATAAATATCTTTCAAATTTCCATAACAACACCTGTATAATCACGAATTCCAACACCGAAATATTCCGAAGACAAATTCGATTCAAATCCACTCCAATGCAATCATTGGAAATTCTGGTTATTTTCAAAACCATTTCAATATTCAATTTATTTATTTAAAAATAAATAGAATTATAATTCTAGTTCAAAACTAGTTCATTTCGATAAAAATCTATTTTTATCTTTTCAATTATGGAGTTTTTCATCCCAATTTTTCCCAAATCATTTCTTATGATTTTACACAAATTATTACAATTTTTAATAATTTTATCAAGGCCCGTACAGTCGATTTCCATCAATGGCCATCGAACTGCACTTACAGCGACCTTTTTCAAATTTGATTTGGACATAATTCCAAATCCAACCGTTAGATTTCAAATTTCTAATATTCGTTATAAAGCTCTTTTCGATACGAACCCAACGGTTCCGGTTTTAGGAGAATCCGACGGTCGGATCTCCCGAAATGTCCGTTTGAAATAAATGGTCGAAATTCACGAACTGCCGCGGTGCGGCGCGTTCTATTCAGGCCATTATATTATATATATAATATATATAATATATATTTCGTTGATTTCTATTTAAAACGAATTATATAAATAGTTTGAATTCGTTTCAAAAGCAATTTCAACTTCCATTTCAATTCAAATCAAAATTGAATTCTTCTTTATAAATTCGTTTTAAAATTCATTTCTATTCAATTCAAATTTCAATTCAATTTGAATTCATTATATATTCAATTCATTTCAAAATCGTTATATATTCAATTCATTTCGAAATCGTTATATATTCAATTCATTTCGAAATCGTTTTATATTCAATTCATTTCGAAATCGTTATATATTCAATTCATTTCCGTTTTCTATTTGAATCAAATTCATTATATATTCAATGGAAATCAAATTCGTTTTATAATCAATTCGAATTCAATTCGTTATATATTCAATTCGAATTCGTTTTCTATTCAATTCATTTCCGTTTTCTATTTGAATCAAATTCATTATATATTCAATGGAAATCAAATTCGTTTTATAATCAATTCGAATTCAATTCATTATATATTCAATTCGAATTCGTTTTCTATTCAATTCATTTCCGTTTTCTATTTGAATCAAATTCATTATATATTCAATGGAAATCAAATTCGTTTTATAATCAATTCGAATTCAATTCGTTATATATTCAATTCGAATTCGTTTTCTATTCAATTTGATTCAAATTTCATTTCAAAATATGCGTTTTCGAAATCACTTTTCAATATTCATTTTTAAATGAATAAAATCGATATAGATATCGTTCACGTCAAAATGACGTCAATCTAATCAACACGGCTTCATATATTTCTATTTTCAAATATTCTATTTCAAATATTTCTTTTTCAAAATAGTTGTTATTATCAAAATATTTCGTTCAACACATGACCAATCTCAATGGATGAGTACTGTCAACACATGAACCTTTATTTTATATTGATAAAGATGTAAATTTTATTACTAAAATATTTCGTTCAACACATGACCAATCTCAATGGATGAGTACTGTCAACACATGAACCTTTATTTTATATTGATAAAGATGTAAATTTTATTACTAAAATATTTCGTTCAACACATGACCAATCTCAATGGATGAGTACTGTCAACACATGAACCTTTATTTTATATTATTCTTTATTTTTCAAATTGGAATGAGGCCCAATCAATTACCATATAAAGTTAATTATATGGATTCCATACAACACATGTATATAATAGCATCGAAAAATAATCAACCATCAACCAAAGTGCACTACACTGTATAAGCATCAAATATAGATATCTAACGCTTATAACAGCCTGTCAATCGATCGATCGACATATTTAATCAATCAGGATGAGTGAACTTCAAATTTCATCCTAACACCCGTGTGGGGTTTTCAAACAATCAAACACAGATTTTATTTGTGCAGTTGGGCGATGTGTAAAATTTATCGTCCCAATCAATGTCCTTCAAATAGGTGTACATAAACAAACCGTCCGGTTTGTAAATGAATATTTTATTTTATTCACTTCACGTTAAAAATTATATTTTTAACGATAAAACATTTTATTTTAACATATGAATTTCTATTCAGTTCATTCTTTAAATAAAATGATATTTTTATTTTTCTAACTTATTTTAGAAAATTTCGGCGGCATAACGGCACGATACTAGAAACGGGACAAGGCCTAGCCTTATCCCCGGTCTAGTGAAGGCCCACGCCATTCACACATCAATCATATTCACCAAACAACCAAATTCAAATCATCAAACTAATCTATGCAACCAAACAAACAAGTCCATGGTCTGTGGACGATTGTGTCGAGTGCTACTAAGCACCGTCTGCACCCTAGTATATATATATAACTAGAAAATGAAATTGAAAGGTGAGAAATTCTCACCGATAGCTATCCAATCATCTTGACTCTTCTTTTGTAGAAACCTTCGTCGTTATCGCATTTTTATCATCTTCGTTGCTGTAGCCACTACATATGTAAAAATCGAATTTTTACTTCGCTATACAATATATAAAAATCGAATTTTTAGTATGCTATTCAATATATAAAAATCGAATTTTTAGTATGCTATTCAATATATAAAAATCGAATTTTTAGTATGTTATTCAATATATAAAAATCGAATTTTTAGTATGCTATTCAATATGTAAAAATCGAATTTTTAGTATGCTATTCAATATATAAAAATGCTATTCAATATATAAAAATCGAATTTTTAGTATGCTATTCGATATATAAAAATCGAATTTTTAGTTCGCTATTCAATATATAAAAATCATATTTTTACTTCGATGTTCAATATATAAAAATCAGGTCTTTCTTCTCTATATTTAAAAACTGATTTAAAAACGTGTACATAATAAAAACTGCTGATATACATTTATAAACTGCTGTTATAAATATATAAAAATCGCTGTAAAAACATATTATAAACTGATTTTTATTTTAACTAACCATTTTTAATAAACTGAAATAAATAAATCAGTATAAATAATAAAAAAAATGCTTACATTCGGTGTTTTAGGGGTGATGGAGTTTCCAAATCACGCAGGAGGAGGCGCCGAAGTTCTGGAGGGGCGGAATGGTGTTTGGCGGCCTGGGGATCTCGATTTGGCTTAGGGTTCGGAATCTGGGGGGAATTTTTCAGAGGAGCAAACGGGGAGGGGTGCTGCGGCCTTCGGTCGAACGGTGGTGGGTGGCTCGTCGCGGCTAGGGTTGGACGGAGGTGACTGCGGTGGTCGAGGGGGCGGTTGCGCACATCTGGGGTTCGAACCGAGGGCTCGCGCGAGCTGAGGGTGGAGGAGATGGATGGAAACGAGGAGGGGAAGGGGAAGCTCCGGTGGAGACTGGCGAGGCGGACGTCGGTGGCTCCAGGGCGGCGGCGCGATTTTTATTTTTTTAATTTTTTTTTTCGATCAGAGGAAATGAACGTGGGGGAAGGAAGAAAACGAGAGGGGGGGGGTTATTGTAAAGTTTTTAATTAATTTATTATATTTTTTTCACTTCAAATTGACTTTTCAAATTAACACCGATTCGAGCCCAACGACTGTCGTCCATAGCTAATTACCCCCATTCCGAACACAATGGGATATGTATCGCAAGCTGATTCGATCGTTTCGATCAGTTTCCGTTGAATTTACATTTAAATCACTATATTGAATTTTAAACGTACATTTCAAATTACCGGGGTCACATACTGACTCGAAAAATTCCAGAAAAAAGATTTTCTAGCTTCGTATTGACGATACGGTCCTAATAAAACTAGTTTCGTCGAATTCTGATACCGTTTGAAAAATGACCATTTTCCAGTCGATTAAAATCAACTAAAACTGGTCAAACGCGTTTTCCTTTGCCACGCTCACATATTGATTCGAAAAATTATGAAATTTGAAACCTAGCAATAACTTTACATCACGGATCCAACAAAAGTGGTTTCATCGAAATCCGAGGTCGTTTGCAAAATGGCTATTTCTAAGGGCCTGAATTCCATAGCGACTATTCAGAATTTTCAACTGGACATATCTTTTGATTCCCGTTATGAAATTTCGATTTTTCGGATTCGTTGGAAAGATATTATCAATTAGATCCTAATGTTTTTGGTTTCACTAAAATCCGGATTGTTTTGCAACCGGTACATTCAATTGAAGTTTGAAATCGAATTATCGAACTACCGCGCCATTTTCAATTCTATTTATAATTATATATAAATATTTATATTCTAACGACGACGCGTATAAATATATACGTTTGAATTATATTCAAAATAAATTACTCGTCGATATTATTTAAAATAATTCATTTTAAATAAACAAAATTCGCTAAAATTGCCAAAATAAAAATTTTAAACTGGCCCAGATTTTCGGGTTGTTACAAGCACGATCTTCCATCTCGTCATCACATACTTGTGTGTCTAAATACATTCTATATGTATCTGTCACTTCATCTCCTTCACTTTCTGAACGGCGTGCCTCCCCGTGAAAAATCCATACATCATACGTCGGTTCAATTCCAAAACAAACAAGATGTGATACAACATCCCTTGGCGATTGGCGGATAAGCCTACATTTTATACAAGGGAAAATAATTTTTTCTGGATTTCCCTTCCGTTCTGCATGCTCATATACAAACTTCCGAATAGCTTGCCTACACTCTTCAGACATTCTATGACACATAAAGAGATCGATAATCAACCCTAATAGTAACATGTATAAAATTGAAAATCAAAACTGACAAAACCTTTGGAGGTTGATCCATATTTTATCCATCTTGATAATCCTCTAACGTCGAAACCCTAAAAAAAGACGGTCGACGGATAAGATTCCTACATTTTGAAAGGTAGCAGCAGTCTTGGTGGTTCTACCTCGCAGCAGCCGTGGCGGTTCTGCCTCGCAGCAGCCTTGGCGGTGCTGCCTCGCAACACAATGCAATTTGCCAGAGCCTCTCAGTGCTGCTTGAACGTATTTAAGTTTTTTTGGACTATAACATGGTCATATCCTAATTCAATTCAATGGAACCAAATTCCAAGAGCCTTTAGAAAAACATTTTCATCATAACATTAATAATTCTTTAGTTATAATCGTCATCTAAAAATACAGATGGAACGTTGTACTTGAAGCCTTCTTTAAAGCAAATACGGTCACTTAAATATGTACTAGTTAATTTTTTTATTCAAATATAATCAGAAAATCTATTTCGATGATGCACACATCCATTAAAGAGTGCCTTTATTTTACACTTTAAATGGTATCGATTGCTAAAATGAATTTAAATAATAAATGCATATTAATTGATTTTGTATAATATAACTAAATATATTTTCATTACAAAAAGAAAACCAAGAAGTTAATCAAGTTTCACGTCTTAATATTAAATTTGCTATTACCACAACTACAAACTATGGCTTATTAATAACTCCTTAATGTTATGTAGATCTCATTGTTTAAAGTAAACTACTTAATAACTATTGGGTAATTAGAAATTGCGAACACAATCATATTACTACAAATGTTTTACAGAATTTTCTATAACTGTGTTGTCCTTAAATTTTTATGTAATAATGCATGTGAAAATAAACGTGGCATTCCAATCATGTTGAGAAACTTTAGAAACCAGAAATACCTATTGCGATAACCCCAGACCCCCGTGCCACGAAAGCAAGAATAATCATTGGAATATAACACATAAACAATAACAGCAGAACATAATCATAGAATTACACCAGATAAAGTACATCAAAGGTACACTGGAAATAATATCAACATCAGAGTTACATAACATAATAGGATCATACTTAGTACAGAATACAGTTTCAGCTTAATATAAAATGTCTGCAGCGGAATCAAACATAATATACTAAATGAAGTCTGAACAACATAATAGAAATGATAGAATCCATCTTCAGCTCCATATCTATCCAGAGTGAGTTTGCTAAAACCTGAATACAAGGCTGCCCATATAGAAAATAGGGGCACCCGAGTTTGCAAAGTGAAACTACGAGTCAGTCATGGGACTGGTACGAGAAATCTACTTAGCTTATTTAATGATGAGGCTAATCACAGGACAACGCCGCTAATGCAAAACGGGTTTACTCCATTGGATTGCCAGTGCATAAAATAAAGTAAATCTTTGAAACAACGCAATGCTATTTAAAAAAATGAAGCCATTATAAGACTCAAGTCCCATCACATAATGCAACGCAAACCGGAGGATAGAGTTTTACCTTATAATGGACAAAATATGCTTGATAGGTATAAAACAAAATCATCTGATATTATTATTATTATTAGTGTATATAGTCTCAAAAACACTTCAATCATAATGTATCAATCATAAACAGCATGGGTACCATATATCATGTCGCCATATATAGGTTTACAATCAAAACCCCATGATGTCGTATTGGAAGTTGGATCTCCATCATGAACCAAGGCAAGGGATCATCCTTACCGAATTCGAGACTCTCTAGCCCGAGCCTCAGGATACAGCCGCAACTGTACCTCGATCTTGCAAGGTCGGTCCACACTTACATTAGTGGATTGGTTATTCTTGAACAATACGTTTCCCCGCCCTATGGGACGTAAATCAAGAGCCACTAGGGACTAAATCTGAGGTACCTAGCTTTCCATCATCCACATAAGTAAAAATGCCTGGGCTCCATACCATAAGACCACTCCTAGTTAGAAAGAAACGCATGTCTTCCCTGGTGTCCTCTCCCGTTTTTGGTTCATACCGGGGTGTGAGGCTCGCGAATTAATGCTATACACAAAGCTATACTGATTAAAGTTGTGTTTTGATCATTAACTACAAGGCTCTGCTTTTCAACAAAAGCCATGATCATTTGCATCTTGGCATCCCACATTGACAATCCACGCCATGTAACTGATACCAATCAATATATAACCTCTATGCTCGTACGTCTCCGCCACCAAACAAATATATATTTAATAGAAATCAATCAACACATAATAAAATCCAATGTCAGACATACATCCATTTTCAAGTCTGTTCTAGGTCTGAACGAAACCAAAGACACCTTATTCCTCATTCCATATGTCCAATATGGAAGAGAGGCTCTCGCATATCCGAACAATCAACAAGTACGTCCAGAAAACTACCACTATAACCCTTTCAAGGCAGCAACTTCAATCAAAAGCATCAGTAGTTGTCCATTCGATGTGAAGGTCACCGATCTTCAACCACCGTCTTCAATATCTTCGACTTCTCGTCCTCGTATAATTATTTGAAATGAGATTTAACACGGTCTTTTCAAATAATTCTCGAATATATATAATTTAAATAATTTCTTTTCTTTGGTTAAATTCAATTCAATCCTATAAATTAATGTCAAAGAATCTAACCGTCCATATTACTTTATAAACCATGTGAAATTGTCTTATTCCCATTCCATATCGTTTATAATATTTTATAACAATTTATCACTATTTTTTATTTATATAAAAATAGCCCATTTAATTTGAACGATGTTTCAGGTCATTACGCGGCCCTGGTGTAACGACCCAGAAAATCTGAACCAATTTAAAAATTTTAAATTGGCTAAAATAATGGATTTTAAATATTTAAAATAAATATTTTAAACAATGGCGATGAAAACTGAGTTGAATCGACATTTGAAAATGAATATAATTAATTATAATTATATATAGAATTGAAAATGGCGCGGTAGTTCGATAATTCGATTTCAAACTTCAATTGAATATACCGGGTGCAAAACAATCCGGATTTTAGTGAAACCAAAAATATTTAAATCTGTTAGTGAATATCTTTCTAACGAATTCGACCAATCGAAATTTGATAGCGGGAATCAAAAGATATGTCCAGTTGAAAATTCTGAATAGTCGCTATGGAATTCAGGCCCTTAAAAATGGACATTTTGCAAACGACCTCGGATTTGGATGAAACCACTTTTGTTAGATCCGCAGTGTCAAGTTATTGTTAGATTCCAAATTTCATAATTTTTCGAATCAATATGTGAGCGTGGCAAAGGAAAACGCGTTTGACCGATTTCAGTTGATTTTAATCGACTGGAAATTGGCCATTTTTCAAACGATCTCAGAATTCGACGAAACTAGTTTTGTTAGGACCGTATCGTCAATACGAACATAGAAAATATTTTTCTGGAATTTTTCTAGTTAGTATGTGACCCCGGTAATTTGAAATGTGCGTTTAAAATTCAATATAATGATTTAAATGAAAATTCAAAAGGAAACTGATTGTAACGAGCAAATCAGCTTGCGATACATATCCCATTGTGTTCGGAATGGGGGTAAAACGCTATGGGCGACAGGCGGTGGGCCTCGTTTCGAGGTCGTATGTAAAAGTCAACCTTTTTACAAAAATTAAATAATTAATTAATAAAAAACTATATATTATTTTAATTTTCTTTCCCCCCTTTTTTCTTCTGCTTGCCCCCCCCCCCCCCCCGATTCATTTACCAGAAACTAAATAAAAAAAAAAAAACCTAAATCGAATCATCGCCGCCGCCAGAACCCTCGGAGCCGCCGCCTCGTCCCGAAGTTGCCGACGAACCCCTCGACGCCGCCCTCACCTCGAAGTCGCCCTCACTATCGAAGACCCCGCCTCGTCTCGAAGTCGCCGACAACCCAGCGAACATCACCTCGAACCCTGCCGCCGACGAACACCATCGAGCCCCCCCCCCCCTCTTCGCAGGCTACGGTAAGGAATTAGGTTATTTTATTTTTATTTTAATTTTGTTTTGCTAATTACTGATTTAAACATTTAAAAAACTGATTTTATAAAAAAAAAAGTAAAAACTGATTTTATAAAAAGAGTAAAACTGATTTTCTTTAAAAGATTAAAACTGTTTTTTTTAGAAAAGTTAAAACTGATTTTTCGAAAAAGGATTTGAACTTTAAAAAGTAAAAATCATATTTTTATATATCGAAAGTCGAAAGTAAAAATCATATTTTTATATATCGAAAGTCGAAAGTAAAAATCATATTTTTATATATCGAAAGTCGAAAGTAAAAATCATATTTTTATATATCGAAAGTCGAAAGTAAAAATCATATTTTTATATATCGAAAGTCGAAAGTAAAAATCATATTTTTTATATATCAAAAGTCAAAAGTAAAAATCATATTTTTATATATCGAAAGTCGAAAGTAAAAAATCATATTTTTATATATCGAAAGTCGAAGTAGAAATCAGATTTTTATATATTGAATAGCATAGTAAAAATTCGATTTTTACACGTGTAGAGAATACGGGCGAAAGCGACAAAAGGCGAAGATTTCTATAAAGGAAGAGTCGTGAAGTTGGATAGCTATTGGTGAGATTTCTGATTTAAAAATATTATATATATGTGTTGAAAATGAAAGTGAATTGCTATATATATATATATATATATATATATATATATATATATATATATATATATATATATATGCCCCTCGTCCACAAACCATGGACGATATTTATTGGTTGAAATTGGTTTAAATATTGATTGATAGCAAATGGTTGTTTGGGATTGTTTGTGATTGATATTGGTTGATTGTGGTTGAAAAATACCCATTGGTGGTTGTGAAATATTTGGTTGAAACCACATAGGATTAGTTTGTGGAAATGAAATAAATATATACATGCCGCCTGCGTGCGAATTAGATGCATGATCCCCATTGTCAAAAACCGCGAGGTTTTAAGGTAGAGCGAGGAGCCGTACTAGGGACGGTGCCGGTTTAACTACCCTGCCGTTATGCTGCCGAAATTTTGAATAATATTTGTGTGTTTGAATTATTTTCATATGCTTAATCTATATTTATTCATTGTATAGAAAACATTCATGTGTTGAATTGATATTCATTCGTTGATTAGAAATTCATGTGTTGAATGGTATTCATATTTTGAAATAAATTGTTCGATAATAAAAATCACATTTTTATCTATATATAGAAACCATAGAAAACATTCATGTGTTGAATTGATATTCATTCGTTGTTTAGAAATTCATGTGTTGAATGGTATTCATATTTTGAAATAAATTGTTCGATAATAAAAATCACATTTTTATCTATATATAGAAACCATAGAAAACATTCATGTGTTGAATTGATATTCATTCGTTGTTTAGAAATTCATGTGTTGAATGGTATTCATATTTTGAAATAAATTGTTCGATAATAAAAATCACATTTTTATCTATATATAGAAACTATAGAAAACATTCATGTGTTTAATTGATATTCATTCGTTGATTAGAAATTCATGTGTTGAATGGTATTCATATTTTGAAATAAATTGTTTTATGATAAAAATCCCATTTTTATCACCAACTTGAACTATATAGAAGAATAGTGTTTTGAAATGAATTGTTTTACAATAAAAATCACATTTTTATTGTATACATAAATCGTTGAAATGTGAAGTGTTAAAAATAGCCACTTGTTCAAAATAAACATATATGAGATGAAATATTCATTAATTAGCTAATGAAATGATTTGCACCTATGTATGTAACATTAGAATAAATGGTGTCTTTAAACCAAACAGAAATCAAATATGAAGTTGAATAGAAAAGGATAAATGATAAGAACTGTATATATATGTATATGCATATTCATTGAACAGGTTATAGCAAAGGGGCTAGAGAAGAGGAATAAAATTTTGTGCCCGACAAATAGGTACACATTTACTGATTTGTTTGGGTGATGATTTTGAGCCTGTTGGCTAGCCGCTTGGCTTTTTCTTTTTCTTTTTGAGATTAGAAGGACCGGGAACGCTATTTGCGATTTCCCGATGCTCCCGGTGCAGGGGAGGTTATGGCGAAATTTTTCCAAAATTTAAGGAGTTAGAAAAATATTTGAAGTGAAAACGATATGGAAATCATTGAAGGAACTATATTTATATAAATATATAAATATAAATAAAATTAAAACGAAACGAAGCTGTGCAGTTCGTATTTTGAAACCGTGATTTCAAACGACTAGTACGGAAAATCCAACCATTGGAATTTCCCGAAACCTCAACCGTTGGGTTCGCCTTGGAAATATCTTCCCAACGGCACCAACCTTGCAAAAATCCAACGGTTGGATTGTCTGGAATGTTTAATTCAAATTTGAAGAAAAACAGCGCCAGAAACGATTATATTTATATATAAATATAATTATAATTTTATTAAATCGAATAACGACGCTGCAGTTCGTATTTTGAAATCGAAAATTCAAACGATTGTACCGGGAGATCCGACCGTCGGATTTTCCCGAAACTGGAACCGTTGGATTCGTTTTGAAAAGACCTTTCTAATGATGTAAATTTTGTGAAGATCCAACGGTTAGATTTTCAGATATGTGTAAATCAATTCTGAAGAAAAACAGCGCCACGGCCGCGTTATGGCCCGAAGCGTCGTTTTGAATAAATTGGCTATTTTAAAATAAATAAAAATAGCAATAAATAGTTATAAAATATCATAAGCGATATGGAATGGAAATAAACTGAATTTGCTTGATTTATGTGATATTTGATGGTTGAATGTTTTTGGTGTGAAAATTACATTAAAGAACAAAATTGGTGTTGTCGAATAATTTAACCATTGAAATAAATTGAATTGAAATTCTAAATATACGTGAATTATTTGAGAAGGCCGAGTTAATTCTCATTTCAAATAATTGACCGACGATTGAAAGTCGAAGATAAAGACGGTGGTCGAAGACCGGAGATCTTCACCTCGTTTGGATGGTAACCGAGGTCCTGATTGGGAGGCATCCCGAAATATGGATAATGAGTGGTGATCGTCCAGACGTACGTGGTGATCAAAGGGTTTGCGAGGTATTTAGTGCCTCCGGTTTCGTTCAGACCCAGAACGGACTTGTAAATGGACTGTGTGTCTGACATTGGAGTTTATTCTGTGTTGATTGATTTCTGTTAAATATACATCTGTTTGGCGGCGGAGAATTTATTCTTTTGCTTAACGCCCTTCTCTGAGACGCACGAGCTCAGAGGTTGTATATCGATGGACATCAGTCGCATGGCATGAATTGCCTGTGTGGCATGCTAAGATGCTGTGATCAGGACTTCTGTTGAAAAGAAAAGTCTTGTGGTGATGATCAAAGCACCGCCTGTGTGGCGTAGCTTTGTGTATAGCGTGAATTCGCGAGCCTCACACCCCGGTATGAACCTAAAACGGGAGGAGGACCTCAGGGAGGGCATGCGTTTCTTTCTAGCTAGGGTGGTGTCAGTGACCTACCAGCCCTGACATTTATATACTTTTCACCTATGTGGTTGTTGCTGTTGCGAGGCGCCTCGGTTTGATCGGACGATCCGGGTCCGATGGAGTCATTCGTTGGCTCGTTTACGCCCCAAAGGGCGGAGAAACGTATTGTTCAGGCATTTTAATCCACATCGGTGGACCGGCTCTGTCGCTCCAAAGGCTTGACTGAGTACTTGCCTGAGAAATGGGCTAGATTGTCTCGAATTCGGTAAGGACTATCTTTTGCCTTGGTTCATGACGGAAATCCAATTTCCAAATACGACATCGTGCGGTTTTGATTGTATACCTATATATGGCGACATAGTGGTATGGGGCATTAATGTCGTCTATGATTGATAGTTATGATTTGAAATTGTTTTCAAAACATATAAACACTAGCAATAATATCAAATGCCTTTGTTTTATTCGTATCAAGCATATTTTGGCCGTTATAAGGTAAAAACTCTATCCTCCGGTTTGCGTTGCATTGTGTGATGGGAACTGAGTCTTATAACGGCTTCATTTTTATAAAAAGCATAGCGATGTTTAAAAGAAAGATTTGTTTTAAAAGCACTGGCAATCCAATGGAGTAAACCCGTTCCACGAAAGTGGCGTGGTCCTGTGATTAGCCAATTATATATGTGTTGAGTGGATTTCTCATACCAGTCCCATGACTGACTCGTAGTTTGTTTCACTTTCAAACTCGGGTGCCCCTTTTTCTACACGGGCAGCCTTGTATTCAGGTTTAGCTGGTTCTTTTTCTGGATAGCTGGAGCTGAAGATGGATTCTATCATTTATTCTTTTTATGCTGTTCAGCTCCTATTGTACATATTTTGTTTATTTCCGCTGTAGACATTTATGTATAGCTGAACTGTATTTGTACTAAGTAAGATCCTGTATACTGTGTAACTCTGATGATTACTTTTATCTAGTATATTTTGTTGTTCATTCTGGTGTATTTATTTAATTCTGTTCTGCTATTATCTGTTTCTGTGTTATATTCCAAAGATAACCTTGTTTCCGTGAGAACGGGAATTCGGGTCGTCTCAACGTGGTATCAGAGCTTTGGTTAAGCTTAGTTCTGGAATATAACATTTGAACGAACTCGTCAGAAATAGAACCAGTAGTGTTCTAGGATGGGTAACTCAATACAGATAGGATCAGCAATATCCTAGTATGAGTAGCAGAAAGAAATAACACCTAGATAGACACATTTACATACAAGTATTTGTCTCTATATTTTGAAATATCTTTTCTGTTGACCTGACACTTGATCTGCTATTTGCAGAAGAACTAGAAAATGAGTGCCAGAAACAGAAGAAGTAATACTGACCCGGATATAGAAGCTCTATTCATGAAGTATAGAAATCTGGGTGGAAAGTCGTTCTCGGGCGAAGAATCTATTATGAGAACACAAGCTTGGATTCGTTCAGCTGAGAAAATCTTCGAAGCATTACAGCTGAGGGATGACCAGAAAAGATTACTGGCCTCCTGGGCTCTCAAAGATGAAGCTTTGTTTTGGTGGGATTCAGTTATTAAAGATAATCCAGAAGGTGATATCACCTGGGACAGATTTAAAGTGATTTTCTTGGAAAGATTTACTCCTCCCGAAGCAACCGAGAGATTATGTGATGAATTTTCCTATCTAATTCAAGGCGATATGACCATCCCAGAATATCACAAGAAATTCAATGAACTTGCTCACTTTGCTCCCCATCTAATTCAAAATCCGAAGAGGAAAAATATGAGATTTATTCATGGGCTTCAAAGGAAATACCGGAATAAAGTATTGGGGCATGTGAAGCTTCCTTTTTCAGAAATGATTTATATGGCTTATCAATATGAAGATCTTCATAAGAAAGGAATGTTGCGCGACGAAGAAGAAATTTGTTGTAGTGACAAAGAAGATTCGGAAACTGATATTCCTGAAGCCAGTATGATGTCTGAGGTCAGTAAGGAGCCTAGAACCAATCAGAAAAGGGCCAGATCAGGAAAACAACCGGTAACGACCGCCATATGCAACAACTGCCATAAGCAAGGGCATTTGCAAGGAAATTGCAGATCCTTAAAGAAGAAAGGAAAAAGCGGATCCAAACCTACGAAGAGGCAAAAGAACACACATGGCGAAAGGAAATGCCATAAGTGTAGTCAATCAGGTCATATTGCACGGGAGTGTCAACTCTCAAAGAAATCTGAGGCAGTACAAGTAAATGAAGTGGTAGAAGTACCTGCATCCTCGTCTGTTCAGGAAAGATCTGATGTTTTAGAAGGCACGCTTAATGTCAAAAACATTCCAGTTAAAGTACTGTTTGACACAGGCGTGACACGAAGCTTTATTGCAAAGAGTGCAGTCAAGAAGTTGGATTTGAATTTGAAAAAGCTCAAAGAGCCAATAACTGTCCAAAATCCAGTTGGAGGTTCCATCAATCTCAGTTGGGTTTGTGCAGTACCTGTCTCTTTTTCCTGCTATAAATTCCCTATTATCTCTATCGTTATGAACTTTAATGAATTTGATCTTATTCTGGGGTTGGATTGGCTAACCAAATATGAAGCAGAGGTTAGATGCGCCGTGAAACACCCCACCTCCGTTAGGGTCACTCTCAAAGGGAATGCCCTAATTTTGGTGGAGGTTTATAAGTACAAGTCACAGATATACAAGACAGATGTAAGAACACATATTTGTAAACAGCGGAAGAACAACAAACTTTATTTCATAATGTCAAATACGTGTTACAACAACATCCTTTCCAAAAACATAACATAACACTTCCATAATCTGTCTTGAGTACATTATTTAAAGAAGCATAAATAAAACATAGATAAACTGCAAAAGCCCCATAGTGGATTGTCCAAAGCCATAGTTCAAAACAGGAAAGTCCAAGCAATACATTTCTCTTCTTCAAGCTGGATGTTGAGGTTGGTCAAGCTGCTGTGTTCCCTCCCTGAGGACCTGGGGGGGGGGAAACGGAAGAAAGAAGACGAAAGAAAAGTAGAGTCAGACATAAAGCCTGAGTAAGTCTAGTACTATTTTGTCTATGAATAAAGAACTGGGTATGATAAGTATAAACAAGAAGTGGGCAAGCACAATAAACTTGGTTAAGTTGTCTAGGGTCGAATATACTATCGTACCCCATGTTAATCTCTGAACCCATATAAACTAGTTTCCAATTGGCACCCCATAATCAGGGTGATGTGATCCATTCAATGATGATCGGCTCCTACTCTCATAGTTACATGTGTCTTACGGCCCCCGATGTCTGTAGTTACCTATGCTGGTCCCACCATGGGGTGTATCAAGTCCCATAGTGGCAACCCGACACAACCTTAGAGTGCAAAGGTATGCTACTGGTGTCCAGTGCCTTATTTTTCTGCGTCGGAGTGTGTGCACGCCCGCACCCCGTTAGAACCTACACTGCTACACCACCGCCGTCGATTTGACCTCTTACAATCAGCCCAGTAATCGTGCCCCACCCTGCCTAGTTTCAGGGTATCATGATACACCTTTTAGGGTTACTGCTGAAAAGGGTCCCCCGTTACTAGGTTTTCTATCTCTAGCCAACATGCTAAGTTGGTTAAGTGTTTCTAACCTAACCCCCACCAGTCCGTTTAGTTTAGCATGTTCCATTTGATTAAGTCTTTAGTTCACTTAATCCTAACAATCCTGACTCAGCCTTAATTGTCTTATTAAGGCCCTGACCTCTCACATTAGACAGGTATTGCTGTGGCTGCCTGTTGCCGGTTGGTTCCGGGCAGTCTTACGCCACAACTCAGTCTAACCTCGGGTCCTTGCTGGGCTCCATGTTTAACCTCCCACATTGGATAGGTATTGTTGTGACTACTGGACAGCCGGGCGGTTCCGGGCAGGTTTACATCACAACTCAATCCAACCTCGGGTTAAACACATCGTATGTTCTACATTTACATATCTTGTCATTCTTCTTTATTTCTTATATGTAAATATTTGCGGCCCATTATTAAGTTAATGGTGTAAAGGTTACACCAATCATGGGCCCAACCCATACTTGAATTTGGGCCCTTCTATTTCATATTTTCATTCATTAATTAATTTTAACCCAACGTTATTTTCCCCCGTTTTACACGTCCGTTCATATATATTGGGCTTAGCCTTTTAAAGCCCAATTTAGCCATGCGAAAGGGGAGGCTTAAAGCGTGATTACATACACAAAGAGGGGAAGGTGAGCGTATGAACTTGCAATATGACGATGGGAATACAAAATAGAAACTGGTGTACTTGCATAGTAGTGACATATACTTTGGTCATAAAACATAGGTGACATGAATCAAAGCATGTGAACTTGTAATTGAGATATCATTATTGACACATGAACCTATATTTTTATTTAGGCATAATGTCAAACATAAGCATGGCATAAATACTTCTAGCATAAACATGGCATAATGTCAAACATAAGCATGGCATAAATACTTCTAGCGTAAACATGGCATAATGTCAAACATAAACATGGCATAAATACTTCTAGCATAAACATGGCATAATGTCAAACATAAGCATGGCATAAATATTCCTAATCATGGTGTTTGCTTTAAACTTGCAAAAAGGGATTTTTGAGTCTAAGCTAGCCATGTCTCACATATGTCATCATATAATTCTTTTAAACAAGATAGACTTAATCATAGATTTCAATTATGCCAAATATCATTCATAGCCTAGCCATATTCATAAGTTTTGCAAAAGCATGACTTAATACATGGATTATGGTGTCAAAATTCCAACATAGTTTCATATGAACTATAACAACCAAACTTGTTTCAATTACTTGCAAAATGATTTATGCACAAAAATATACATCATGATGGCATAATAACAAAGCCCCAAACTCGCATGAATTTCAATCAACTACATACATGTAGCTTCAACATAGATTACATAATTTGCGCAATATTCCAAACGTATACTTGCATAGAACTACCGCATGTAGTTCTTTATAATGAATAACATAATTTTGCACAAATATGAATTACTTTATTATCCCAATTCAAGCATACAAATCAATACAGTTGTTTATTCATACCAAAGTAATACTCTACTTACAATGGTTGCGGCGAATTCTCTAATTAAGAGATATGATTCCTTTGTTGAATTGATTGGCTTTAGGTTGCTTGAATTGCTTTAGGCTTTAGAACCTTCTTCCTAATTCTCTCTCTAGTTGGCGGCTACTCTTAGTCGTTCCTCAGCAACATGGCGGCTATGTTCTTAATTTGAATGAATAGATTAGGGTTTAGTCTAGGGTTGTTTATATAGAGGTTAGGAATTGATTAGGACCATTGATGTTGCTAGGTTAGATCATAGCCATTCATTAGATAGAGAGACCAATTAGAACCCGCCACCTAGCCCTAATGACAAAGCAGACCACAGAAATTCGACCAAACATAGACCTGGCCAGCCAGGTTGACTGGGCTCGACCAGGTCGACACCCCTGTCGACAGGGCTGTCGACAGCCCTGTCGACATGGGTAGCCCAGGTCGACAGCCCAGTCGACCTGGGTGGCCTAGACGGGTGTTTATCCGCCCTGGCCCACTGGGCCCGATTTTTAATTATTTTATTCTGTTTGAATTTTAAATTTAATTCAAAACTTCCGAAGGCCATATCTTCTTCATACGGACTCCGTTTTTCGAAAACTCGGACTCTATTTCGCGTATTTTTCCGAGACGAACGCAATGGCGTATCCCGTTTCCCTTAGTTCTCTGATTTGAATTTGATTATACTTTAATTCATGAATTTCACAGTTATAGAATTCGCGGGGTGTTACATTCTCCCCCACTTAAAAGGATTTCGTCCCCGAAATCTTCAAGCTAGGAGGAATGTATATCCTAACATCCAATCATCCATCTACTCATCCATCAAACACGAGCATCCATTGTCCTTAAAAGACTTCTAATGCTTCATGATCATATGCGAAGTGTGTGTATATGAACTTATCTAATGCAAAATCAGACGGTCTACTGATTCAGTTGACCTCCTTAATGCGAGTTATGTAAGTGCCATGAATCCATTATGTATGCAAATTTTCCTATTCATGATTCTACATGAGTGCACAATCATTCAATACAAATGCAGCATCCACATGACAACACATTAAAGTTCAACCACATACGAAAGCAAACATATATGCATATGCAATATGAAGTGACTGAGCCGATCTAAAACCTAGATTGTGTGTGTATATGCAACCACGAGCAACCACTAGCAATCACTTGCAACCACTTGCAACCATCATACATAACATGTTTCAACTACATGTTTTCATCCAAAAGGATTCTATCTAAAAGATACGGTCGAGGAAATATACCTAAAAAGATAGATAAAAGCGCAACTTAAGGAAAATGAAAGATCAAGGATGTACCCTCGAACAGAAAAGGGTAGGCTGTACAGATTCTAGCTTCAGTTTCCCAAGTCGCGTCTCCCTCGGCGTCGCTCCACTGGACTTTGACGAGCTTGACTTCGCGGTTGCGTAGCCTCTTCACTTCCGTTCCTAAGATGCGGGTTGGAACTCTCCTTATGGTTGCTTCGCGCTCCACTTCGGCCTCTTCGAGGATATTTGGCTCTACCACTTCAGCAGACTCATGTAGACATTTTCGGAGATGTGAAACGTGAAAGTCGTTGTGGACTCCAGCCAACTTCTCGGGTAGCTCTAATCTATAGGCCATTTCCCAATCTTCTCGATAATAGGGAATGGCCCTACGAATCTTGGCGCTAGCTTTCCTGTGGTTCCAAAACGAACAACGTTTCTTAGCGGTGATACCTTGAGAAAAACTCTGTCTCCAACCTCAAATTCAAGGTCGGTCCTCCTCTTGTCGGCATAGGACTTTTGTCTGTCTTGGGCCGTCTTCATCCTTCTTCGTATTAAGTCTACTTTCTCTGAAGTCTCTCGGATCATGTCTGGTCCAAGTATGAGCTTATCCGTGGACTCCCACCAACAAGTGGGCGATCGGCACGGTCTTCCATATAAAGCTTCGAAGGGCGCCATTCCGATGGTTGCTTGATAGCTGTTGTTGTAGGCAAATTCCACCAAAGGAAGGTGGTCTTCCCATGTCCCTCCGAAGTCGAGGACGCATAGCCTTAAAAGGTCTTCCAAAACTCTGTTCACTCTCTCTGTTTGGCCGTCGGTTTGGGGATGATAGGCTGTGCTCAAGCATAACTGCGTTCCTACTGCTTCTTGCAGACTCCGCCAAAATTCACTGGTGAAGATGGGGTCTCGGTCACTAACAATGCTAGATGGTATTCCATGGAGTCGAACGATTTCCTTGAGGTAGAGTGATGCTAGGGATGAGGCAGTTCTCTTACTTTTGACAGGTAAAAAGTGGGCGCTTTTAGTAAGCCTATCCACTATTACCCAAATGCTAGTGTTGCCTCTCCTAGACCTAGGCAGCCCATCGATGAAGTCCATTGAGATGCTATCCCACTTCCACTGCGGGACCTCCAGAGGATGTAGTAGTCCGCCAGGCTTTTTCTGTTCCGCTTTAACCTGTTGGCACACCATACATTTAGAAACGAATTCTGCCACGTCCTTTTTCATGCCATTCCAAAAGAAAGTCCTTTTTATGTCTTTGTACATTTTATCCCCGCCTGGGTGTATCGTCATCTTGGAGTGATGTGCTTCCTCGAGAACCTTCTTTATTAAATCGTTTGTCTGTGGGACGCATAGTCTTCCGTCTCGTCTTAGCAATCCCTTATCGTCGATGGAGTATCGGTTGAGGTGACTTGAAGTCTCACCCCTAATTAGCCTATCAATTATTTCCACGAGCTGAGGGTCTTCGCGTTGTGCTGTCCCTACTGAATCCACTAAAGTTGGCCGTACTTCGAGAGATGCTAACAAGCCCGGTACGAAATCGGAGGAGGGCCTAAAGTCGAAGCTGGCTATAAACTCTAGGCTTTGTCTTTCAACAAACAACGGGCTTAGGGTCAATTTCTTTCGGCTCAACGCGTCTGCCACTACGTTGCCTTTGCCCGGAGTATAGGAGATTTCGAAATCGTACGAGGCAAGAAACTCCATCCATCTTTGTTGCCTCAAGTTAAGATCCTTCTGCGAGAAAAGATATTTCAACGATTTATGGTCAGTGTAAAGTTCGAACTTCTCACCTAGGAGATAGTGTCGCCAAGACTTGAGTGCAAAGACGATGGCGGCTAACTCAAGATCGTGGGTTGGGTAGTTCTTTTCGTGCACCTTCAACTGCCTCCCGCCATAAGCTACTACCCTTCCTTCTTGCATTAAGACGGCGCCTAGCCCTGTCCCACATGCATCCGTATAAACAGTGAACATCTTGCTCCCATCTGGCAGCGTCAAAACTGGGGCTGTTGTGAGAGCCCTTTTTAGTCGTTGGAAAGCAAACTCGCAATCCAAGTTCCAATTGAACGCTAGGTTCTTCTTAGTCAATTTCGTGAGCGGAGCTGAGATTTTCGCAAAATCCCTTATGAACTTTCGATAGAAACCCGCTAGTCCTAGAAAGCTTCGGACCTCAGTTGCATTCCTTGGTGTCTTCCAATCTTGTACCGCCACTACCTTAGCGGGGTCCACCGCTAATCCTTGTTTGGATACTATGTGCCCAAGGAACCTCACCTCTTCTCTCCAAAAGTGGCATTTGGAGAATTTGGCTTTTAGTTGATGGACTCGCAAAGTTTCCATGATTGCCCTTAGGTGCTGAGCATGTTCCTCTTCACTCTTTGAGAAGATAAGGATATCATCTACGAAGACCACTACGAATTTGTTGAGGAAATCTCTAAATACCCTACTCATCAGGTCCACGAAGTAAGCAGGTGCATTTGTCAAGCCGAAAGGCATGACAAGCCATTCAAAGAAACCGTCTGGGGTTCTGAACGCCGTTTTATCGATGCTATCTTCAGCCACCCTTAGCTGATGAAAACCGGTTGCTAAATCGAGCTGGGAGAAAACAGACGCTCCTACAAGCTGGTCAAATAAATCGTCAATTCTAGGGAGAGGGTGCCTATTCTTTTTCGTTAGCTTGTTGAGCTCCCTATAGTCAACACATAGACGGAGTGAACCATCCGCCTTTGTAGCGAACACCACCGGAGCGCCCCATTCTGAAATGCTCCTCCTAATGAACCCCTTTTCTAGAAGCTCTTTAATCTGTTTACTGAGCTCTTTCCTTTCTCGTGGAGCCATATGTCTAACGGGCAACGCAACGGGCTTTGCATTATCTACAAGATATATGCGGAAGTCTATTTCCCGCTTCGGAGGCAAGCCCTTCACCTCTTCGAAGACATCCGGATATTCCCGGACCACTCTAACTGATTGCAAGTTTTCAAAAGAGGCATCTAGCGATTCAAGATAACTAAGCATAACCGCATACGAGGGATTACAAGAAATTTCCAAAGTATTACCGAGCTGGGTTAGGAGCCTAACAACCCTTTTCTCACAATCAAGGATGGCCCCATTACGGGATAGCCAATCCATACCCAAAATCAAACCATACCCCGAAAAGCCCAAAACAAAGGCACTACATTGAAATTCTACACTTAGAATGGAAATTTTCAATCCCACACAGATCATAGACAAATGAGCTGGGCCCCCAATTGGGTTTGAAACAATTAAGGGGTCCTCTACCATACTAGTTTTTAGGTGCAGAGATTCTACTAAAGCAGACGAGATAAAGGAGTGTGATGCGCCGGAATCAAATAAAGTGCGAACGGGGTGATCATAAAGATAAACTACACTTTCTACAGAAGTATTTATACCTCGCTGTTGCAAAGGTGGCGCTTCCAGCACATGAACCTGTGCCCCTGGGGTGGATCCAGCGCCCTGCCCCTGTCCTCGTTTCTTTGGGCAGTCCTTAGCCCTATGGCCCGTCTCACCGCAAGAAAAGCACCCACCATTTTCCTTGGCCTTCTTTTTCCGGCAGTCCTTTACTAAGTGCCCCACTTTGCCACAGAAATTGCACTTCCTCTTCTCTTTGTTGCCTTTCCCGCCTTTCTTAAAGTCTGTCTTCTTGGGCTGCAAACCCTCTTTCTTCTTGCCCTTATCCTCTTCATTCAGCAATGCCATTTGCACCAATCTTTCATACGTGGCTCCCATGGGTATATGGGTCATGGCAAAACTGTGTAATGGCTCATTTAACCCTTTGACGAAACGGAGAGCCTTCTTGTGCGGGGTGTTGACTAGGTCAAGTCCAAACCTAGCCAGCTCATCGAACTGATTCACATACTCTCTGACAGTCTTGTCTCCTTGCTTAAGAAATAAGAATTTTTCCAACTGCAAACTTCTTTCCGCATCTGAGAGAAATTTAGTCTCAAACCTTGCCCTAAAGTCCTCCCATGTCTCCACTGGTCTTTCAGCATTAGTGACTTCCCACCAGTAGGAAGCCTCGCCCTTCAATAGCCACACCGCCAGTTGTACTTTTTGTCTATCCTCTACCTCAAAGATGATGAATAGGTCTTCAGTTTCTTTCAGCCAATTCCTAGCTGCTACGAAGGACTCAGTTCCATGGAAATCCCTTCCTCCCATAGCTTTAAAATCTTTGCATATCTTAGCGAATGTGTTTCCCCAAGGAGGAGGTGGAGGAAAAGGTGCTGCTGCAGCTGGATGATTTCCTTCTGCTGGGGGAGGAGGAATGGTAGGACCTGGCTGAGTGGCCCTTGCTTCTAAGAACCGTCTAAACCAACCAGGTATTGGTACCCCTTCCGGCAAGTTAAGTTCTTGGGACATGCTGAAACAAAAAGGATAGATTCAAAACGAAGGATAAGAGATAGTTCCTATGGCTTTGGGGAGTGGACTTTGCCTTTTAAAAAAAAAAAATATTTTCTTAAAAATGCTTCTTTAAATTTCCTTTTTGAAAATAAATTTTCAAAACTTTTTATCTTATCTAGTAAACCTATGCTCTGATACCAAGTGAAACACCCCACCTCCGTTAGGGTCACTCTCAAAGGGAATGCCCTAATTTTGGAGGAGGTTTATAAGTACAAGTCACAGATATACAAGACAGATGTAAGAACACATATTTGTAAACAGCGGAAGAACAACAAACTTTATTTCATAATGTCAAATACGTGTTACAACAACATCCTTTCCAAAAACATAACATAACACTTCCATAATCTGTCTTGAGTACATTATTTAAAGAAGCATAAATAAAACATAGATAAACTGCAAAAGCCCCATAGTGGATTGTCCAAAGCCATAGTTCAAAACAGGAACGTCCAAGCAATACATTTCTCTTCTTCAAGCTGGATGTTGAGGTTGGTCAAGCTGCTGTGTTCCCTCCCTGAGGACCTGGGGGGGAAACGGAAGAAAGAAGACGAAAGAAAAGTAGAGTCAGACATAAAGCCTGAGTAAGTCTAGTACTATTTTGTCTATGAATAAAGAACTGGGTATGATAAGTATAAACAAGAAGTGGGCAAGCACAATAAACTTGGTTAAGTTGTCTAGGGTCGAATATACTATCGTACCCCATGTTAATCTCTGAACCCATATAAACTAGTTTCCAATTGGCACCCCATAATCAGGGTGATGTGATCCATTCAATGATGATCGGCTCCTACTCGCATAGTTACATGTGTCTTACGGCCCCCGATGTCTGTAGTTACCTATGCTGGTCCCACCATGGGGTGTATCAAGTCCCATAGTGGCAACCCGACACAACCTTAGAGTGCAAAGGTATGCTACTGGTGTCCAGTGCCTTATTTTTCTGCGCCGGAGTGTGTGCACGCCCGCACCCCGTTAGAACCTACACTGCTACACCACCGCCGTCGATTTGACCTCTTACAATCAGCCCAGTAATCGTGCCCCACCTTGCCTAGTTTCAGGGTATCATGATACACCTTTTAGGGTTACTGCTGAAAAGGGTCCCCCGTTACTAGGTTTTCTATCTCTAGCCAACATGCTAAGTCGGTTAAGTGTTTCTAACCTAACCCCCACCAGTCCGTTTAGTTTAGCATGTTCCATTTGATTAAGTCTTTAGTTCACTTAATCCTAACAATCCTGACTCAGCCTTAATTGTCTTATTAAGGCCCTGACCTCTCACATTAGACAGGTATTGCTGTGGCTGCCTGTTGCCGGTTGGTTCCGGGCAGTCTTACGCCACAACTCAGTCTAACCTCGGGTCCTTGCTGGGCTCCATGTTTAACCTCCCACATTGGATAGGTATTGTTGTGACTACTGGACAGCCGGGCGGTTCCGGGCAGGTTTACATCACAACTCAATCCAACCTCGGGTTAAACACATCGTATGTTCTACATTTACATATCTTGTCATTCTTCTTTATTTCTTATATGTAAATATTTGCGGCCCATTATTAAGTTAATGGTGTAAAGGTTACACCAATCATGGGCCCAACCCATACTTGAATTTGGGCCCTTCTATTTCATATTTTCATTCATTAATTAATTTTAACCCAACGTTATTTTCCCCCGTTTTACACGTCCGTTCATATATATTGGGCTTAGCCTTTTAAAGCCCAATTTAGCCATGCGAAAGGGGAGGCTTAAAGCGTGATTACATACACAAAGAGGGGAAGGTGAGCGTATGAACTTGCAATATGACGATGGGAATACAAAATAGAAACTGGTGTACTTGCATAGTAGTGACATATACTTTGGTCATAAAACATAGGTGACATGAATCAAAGCATGTGAACTTGTAATTGAGATATCATTATTGACACATGAACCTATATTTTTATTTAGGCATAATGTCAAACATAAGCATGGCATAAATACTTCTAGCATAAACATGGCATAATGTCAAACATAAGCATGGCATAAATACTTCTAGCGTAAACATGGCATAATGTCAAACATAAACATGGCATAAATACTTCTAGCATAAACATGGCATAATGTCAAACATAAGCATGGCATAAATATTCCTAATCATGGTGTTTGCTTTAAACTTGCAAAAAGGGATTTTTGAGTCTAAGCTAGCCATGTCTCACATATGTCATCATATAATTCTTTTAAACAAGATAGACTTAATCATAGATTTCAATTATGCCAAATATCATTCATAGCCTAGCCATATTCATAAGTTTTGCAAAAGCATGACTTAATACATGGATTATGGTGTCAACATTCCAACATAGTTTCATATGAACTATAACAACCAAACTTGTTTCAATTACTTGCAAAATGATTTATGCACAAAAATATACATCATGATGGCATAATAACAAAGCCCCAAACTCGCATGAATTTCAATCAACTACATACATGTAGCTTCAACATAGATTACATAATTTGCGCAATATTCCAAACGTATACTTGCATAGAACTACCGCATGTAGTTCTTTATAATGAATAACATAATTTTGCACAAATATGAATTACTTTATTATCCCAATTCAAGCATACAAATCAATACAGTTGTTTATTCATACCAAAGTAATACTCTACTTACAATGGTTGCGGCGAATTCTCTAATTAAGAGATATGATTCCTTTGTTGAATTGATTGGCTTTAGGTTGCTTGAATTGCTTTAGGCTTTAGAACCTTCTTCCTAATTCTCTCTCTAGTTGGCGGCTACTCTTAGTCGTTCCTCAGCAACATGGCGGCTATGTTCTTAATTTGAATGAATAGATTAGGGTTTAGTCTAGGGTTGTTTATATAGAGGTTAGGAATTGATTAGGACCATTGATGTTGCTAGGTTAGATCGTAGCCATTCATTAGATAGAGAGACCAATTAGAACCCGCCACCTAGCCCTAATGACAAAGCAGACCACAGAAATTCGACCAAACATAGACCTGGCCAGCCAGGTTGACTGGGCTCGACCAGGTCGACACCCCTGTCGACAGGGCTGTCGACAGCCCTGTCGACATGGGTAGCCCAGGTCGACAGCCCAGTCGACCTGGGTGGCCTAGGCGGGTGTTTATCCGCCCTGGCCCACTGGGCCCGATTTTTAATTATTTTATTCTGTTTGAATTTTAAATTTAATTCAAAACTTTCGAAGGCCATATCTTCTTCATACGGACTCCGTTTTTCGAAAACTCGGACTCTATTTCGCGTATTTTTCCGAGACGAACGCAATGGCGTATCCCGTTTCCCTTAGTTCTCTGATTTGAATTTGATTATACTTTAATTCATGAATTTCATAGTTATAGAATTCGCGGGGTGTTACACGCTGAGAGAGTTGTAAAGGCAAAAGCACAATTGGGAAATTATATAACCATACCATGTGAAGGCCCAACTTCAAATAGAAAAGATTTCTGGTCAGCTCTCGATGTTTCTCCAGCCCAAATTGAAAATATCCCTGAAGTTACAGAGAATATTCCTGACCTCATCAAAGACATTCCTGTCGTCAAGAACTATGCGGATGTGTTCGAAGAAGTTGTTCGCTTACCTCCGCAGAGAGAAATAGATTTCAAGATTGCTTTGATTCCTAATGCAAGGCCGGTAGTTCACGCTATTAGAAGAATGTCCTTGAAAGAGAAAGAGGAATTAGACAATCAAACACGACAGTTAGTATGGAAGGGTCTGATCAAGCCTAGTTTCTCTGATTGGGGTGCAGCAGTGGTGTTTGTCCCAAAATCTGATGGTACTCTACGTCTATGTGTGGATTATCGTGATCTAAACAAGCAGACCATAAAGAACAAATATCCATTGCCGCGGATTGATGATTTGTTGGATCGATTAAATGGAGCACAAGTATTTTCACGAATGGACCTAGCTACAGGTTTCCATCAACTTCGAATTGCCGAAGAGTGTGTTCCAATGACAGCGTTCAGAGGCCCCGACTTATTCTACGAGTGGTTAGTAATGCCGTTCGGCTTATGTAACGCTCCAGCTTACTTCGTCGATCTAATGAACAGAGTTTTCAGAGGAGTTTTGAATAAATTTGTTCTAGTTTTCATTGACGATATTCTAATCTTCTCTAAATCAAAAGCCGAACATGAAAAGCATCTGGAACAGGTTCTAGAAATTCTGAGACGGAATGTATTAAAAGCCAAATTTTCCAAATGTATATTCTGGCAAGATGAAGTGAAATTTCTGGGCCATGTTGTATCGAAAGAAGGAATCGCTGTGGACCCAAGCAAAATCACGGCTATTCAAAATTGGAAACAGCCCAGTACCCCCACTGAAGTCCGCAGTTTTCTCGGATTGGCTAGCTATTACCGGAAGTTCGTTAAAGACTTTTCGAAGATATCTGGTCACTTAACGAAGCTTACAAAGAAGCATTCTAAGTTTAAATGGACTCAAGAGAGCGAGGAGGCTTTCGAGGAGCTGAAGTTGAGATTAACGACAGCTCCAGTGTTAACCATCATCGATGGCAACCAAGATCTAAAAGTCTGGACTGATGCTTCTAGAGAAGGCCTTGGCGCCGTGTTAATGCAAAGAGGTCAAGTAATTGCTTATGCTAGCCGTCAACTGAAACCGCACGAGAAAAACTATGTGACCCATGATCTTGAGTTATTGGCTATCATATTCTCTTTGAAAATCTGGAGACACTATCTTCTGGGCGAGAGATTTGAACTGTTCACAGATCACCAGTCGTTGAAGTATCTGTTCACTCAGAAAGACCTGAACTTGAGGCAGCAACGTTGGCTGGAGTTTCTTGCAGCATATGACTTCGAAATTATATATACTCCAGGGAAAGCCAATGTCGTGGCCGATGCGCTAAGCAAAAAGAACGTAATGATCGCCAGCTTTATTATCACGACTTCCTTGATTGACAAAATATCTATTCTTCAGAAGGAGGATAACTTTATTAAGGAAATGATCAAAAGGATTCAGAAAGGCGAACCCTCGTGTTTTCAAATAGATAACGACGCGACCTTGAGGCTAAAAGGAAGGATTTGTGTTCCTGACGTTCCTGAGCTAAAAAGGGAAGTGTTAGACGAGTGTCACAAGTCCAAGCTGAGTATCCATCCTGGTGTGGCCAAAATGTACAACGATCTCAAACGAACATTCTGGTGGAAGGCTATGAAAAGAGATGTTTCAATATACGTTAGCCGATGTCCTACTTGCCAGCTAGTCAAGAGCGACCAACAAAAACTGGCTGGATTGTTACAACCACTGGAAGTTCCTGGTTGGAAGTGGGAGCATATTTCTATGGATTTCATTGATGGTTTGCCCAGAACCAGAAAAGGAAATGACAGTATTTGGGTGATCGTAGATCGCTTCACGAAGACCGCCCATTTTATACCTGTCAAATCAAATAGAACCGCTCAGAGTCTGGCGCAGATTTACTTCAGGGAAATAGTTAGACTTCATGGGGTGCCGCTCAGTATAGTAAGTGATAGGGATACAATATTCACTAGCAAATTCTGGGAAGCATTTCAAGTCGAGCTAGGAACAAAGTTAAACTTGAGCACCGCTTATCATCCTCAGACAGACGGTCAGACTGAGAGGGTGAATCGTATTTTAGAAGATCTATTGCGGGCTTGTGTTATAGATTTCGGTGGATCATGGGAAGACCATCTGCATTTGGATGAATTCTCTTATAACAACAACTACCAGGCGAGTCTGACAATGTCGCCATTCGAAGCATTGTATGGTAGACCGTGCCGATCTCCTGCTTGTTGTGTCGAGCCTGGAAATAGACTGGTGTTGGGTCCCGATATGATTCGAGAAGCTGCCGACAAAGTCGATTTTATTAAGAAGCGATTACTCGCCGCTCAAAGCCGACAAAAGAGCTATGCTGATAGAAGAAGAAGAGATATATCCTTTGAAGTTGGCGACTATGTATATTTGAAAGTATCGCCGATGAGAGGAGTTATCCGGTTCGGTAAAACTGGAAAGTTGGCACCCAAATTCATTGGTCCGTTTCCTATTCTGGAACGGATTGGGACTCTCGCTTATAGGGTCAAACTGCCTGACCGGTTGCCTGGTGTGCATGATGTATTTCATATATCTCAGCTTCGAAAGCACGTTCATGATCCAGACTTGATCGTGGAAGAAGCAGCTCAGCAGGATATTGAAATTACTCCAGAATTAGCTGTGAGGCGAGAGCCGCTAAAGATTATCGGCAAAGAAACCAAAGAGCTGAGGAACAAGAAGGTTCACTTAGTCAAAGTGCAATGGAGTGGAGATCCGCGAGATTGTACTTGGGAAACAGAGGAGAGCATTCAGAAAGCTTATCCTAGATGCCGAGTAGATATCTCTGATTGACTCCGGTGCAAGGTACATTTACCCTACTTTGCACTACCATTCAATTCTCTATTCTGTTGTTATTTCCTTTTCATGGATGGGCACTATTTATTCTATACTCTGAATATTAAAAACAAATTGGTTGTTGTGTTGAGTGATTGTAGATTTATCAAACCACTTTCGACTTTATTCCTTTTCGGGGACGAAAAGTTTTAAGTGGGGGAGATTGTAACGACCCAGAAAATCTGAACCAATTTAAAAATTTTAAATTGGCTAAAATAATGGATTTTAAATATTTAAAATAAATATTTTAAACAATGGCGATGAAAACTGAGTTGAATCGACATTTGAAAACGAATATAATTAATTATAATTATATATAGAATTGAAAATGGCGCGGTAGTTCGATAATTCGATTTCAAACTTCAATTGAATATACCGGGTGCAAAACAATCCGGATTTTAGTGAAACCAAAAATATTTAAATCTGTTAGTGAATATCTTTCTAACGAATTCGACCAATCGAAATTTGATAGCGGGAATCAAAAGATATGTCCAGTTGAAAATTCTGAATAGTCGCTATGGAATTCAGGCCCTTAAAAATGAACATTTTGCAAACGACCTCGGATTTGGATGAAACCACTTTTGTTAGATCCGCAGTGTCAAGTTATTGTTAGATTCCAAATTTCATAATTTTTCGAATCAATATGTGAGCGTGGCAAAGGAAAACGCGTTTGACCGATTTCAGTTGATTTTAATCGACTGGAAATTGGCCATTTTTCAAACGATCTCAGAATTCGACGAAACTAGTTTTGTTAGGACCGTATCGTCAATACGAAGCTAGAAAATATTTTTCTGGAATTTTTCTAGTTAGTATGTGACCCCGGTAATTTGAAATGTGCGTTTAAAATTCAATATAATGATTTAAATGAAAATTCAAAAGGAAACTGATTGTAACGAGCAAATCAGCTTGCGATACATATCCCATTGTGTTCGGAATGGGGGTAAAACGCTATGGGCGACAGGCGGTGGGCCTCGTTTCGAGGTCGTATGTAAAAGTCAACCTTTTTACAAAAATTAAATAATTAATTAATAAAAAATTATATATTATTTTAATTTTCTTTCCCCCCTTTTTTCTTCTGCTTGCCCCCCCCCCGATTCATTTACCAGAAACTAAAAAAAAAAAAAAAACCTAAATCGAATCATCGCCGCCGCCAGAACCCTCGGAGCCGCCGCCTCGTCTCGAAGTTGCCGACGAACCCCTCGACGCCGCCCTCACCTCGAAGTCGCCCTCACTATCGAAGACCCCACCTCGTCTCGAAGTCGCCGACAACCCAGCGAACATCACCTCGAACCCTGCCGCCGACGAACACCATCGAGCCCCCCCCTCTTCGCAGGCTACGGTAAGGAATTAGGTTATTTTATTTTTATTTTAATTTTGTTTTGCTAATTACTGATTTAAACATTTAAAAAACTGATTTTATAAAAAAAAAAGTAAAAACTGATTTTATAAAAAGAGTAAAACTGATTTTCTTTAAAAGATTAAAACTGTTTTTTTTAGAAAAGTTAAAACTGATTTTTCGAAAAAGGATTTGAACTTTAAAAAGTAAAAATCATATTTTTATATATCGAAAGTCGAAAGTAAAAATCATATTTTTATATATCGAAAGTCGAAAGTAAAAATCATATTTTTATATATCGAAAGTCGAAAGTAAAAATCATATTTTTATATATCGAAAGTCGAAAGTAAAAATCATATTTTTTATATATCGAAAGTCGAAAGTAAAAATCATATTTTTATATATCGAAAGTCGAAAGTAAAAATCATATTTTTATATATCGAAAGTCGAAGTAGAAATCATATTTTTATATATTGAATAGCATAGTAAAAATTCGATTTTTACACGTGTAGAGAATACGGGCGAAAGCGACAAAAGGCGAAGATTTCTATAAAGGAAGAGTCGTGAAGTTGGATAGCTATTGGTGAGATTTTTGATTTAAAAATATTATATATATGTGTTGAAAATGAAAGTGAATTGCTATATATAAATATATATATATATATATATATATATATATATATATATATATATATATATATATATATATGCCCCTCGTCCACAAACCATGGACGATATTTATTGGTTGAAATTGGTGTGAAAATTGATTGATAGCAAATGGTTGTTTGGGATTGTTTGTGATTGATATTGGTTGATTGTGGTTGAAAAATACCCATTGGTGGTTGTGAAATATTTGGTTGAAACCACATAGGATTAGTTTGTGGAAATGAAATAAATATATACATGCCGCCTGCGTGCGAATTAGATGCATGATCCCCATTGTCAAAAACCACGAGGTTTTAAGGTAGAGCGAGGAGCCGTACTAGGGACGGTGCCGGTTTAACTACCCTGCCGTTATGCTGCCAAAATTTTGAATAATATTTGTGTGTTTGAATTATTTTCATATGCTTAATCTATATTTATTCATTGTATAGAAAACATTCATGTGTTGAATTGATATTCATTCGTTGATTAGAAATTCATGTGTTGAATGGTATTCATATTTTGAAATAAATTGTTCGATAATAAAAATCACATTTTTATCTATATATAGAAACCATAGAAAACATTCATGTGTTGAATTGATATTCATTCGTTGTTTAGAAATTCATGTGTTGAATGGTATTCATATTTTGAAATAAATTGTTCGATAATAAAAATCACATTTTTATCTATATATAGAAACCATAGAAAACATTCATGTGTTGAATTGATATTCATTCGTTGTTTAGAAATTCATGTGTTGAATGGTGTTCATATTTTGAAATAAATTGTTCGATAATAAAAATCACATTTTTATCTATATATAGAAACTATAGAAAACATTCATGTGTTGAATTGATATTCATTCGTTGATTAGAAATTCATGTGTTGAATGGTATTCATATTTTGAAATAAATTGTTTTATGATAAAAATCCCATTTTTATCACCAACTTGAACTATATAGAAGAATAGTGTTTTGAAATGAATTGTTTTACAATAAAAATCACATTTTTATTGTATACATAAATCGTTGAAATGTGAAGTGTTAAAAATAGCCACTTGTTCAAAATAAACATATATGAGATGAAATATTCATTAATTAGCTAATGAAATGATTTGCACCTATGTATGTAACATTAGAATAAATGGTGTCTTTAAACCAAACAGAAATCAAATATGAAGTTGAATAGAAAAGGATAAATGATAAGAACTGTATATATATGTATATGCATATTCATTGAACAGGTTATAGCAAAGGGGCTAGAGAAGAGGAATAAAATTTTGTGCCCGACAAATAGGTACACATTTACTGATTTGTTTGGGTGATGATTTTGAGCCTGTTGGCTAGCCGCTTGGCTTTTTCTTTTTCTTTTTGAGATTAGAAGGACCGGGAACGCTATTTGCGATTTCCCGATGCTCCCGGTGCAGGGGAGGTTATGGCGAAATTTTTCCAAAATTTAAGGAGTTAGAAAAATATTTGAAGTGAAAACGATATGGAAATCATTGAAGGAACTATATTTATATAAATATATAAATATAAATAAAATTAAAACGAAACTGTGCAGTTCGTATTTCGAAACCGTGATTTCAAACGACTAGTACGGGAAATCCAACCATTGGAATTTCCCGAAACCTCAACCGTCGGGTTCGCCTTGGAAATATCTTCCCAACGGCACCAACCTTGCAAAAATCCAACGGTTGGATTGTCTGGAATGTTTAATTCAAATTTGAAGAAAAACAGCGCCAGAAACGATTATATTTATATATAAATATAATTATAATTTTATTAGATCGAATAATGACGCTGCAGTTCGTATTTTGAAATCGAAAATTCAAACGATTATACCGGGAGATCCGACCGTCGGATTTTCCTGAAACTGGAACCGTTGGATTCGTTTTGAAAAGACCTTTCTAATGATGTAAATTTTGTGAAGATCCAACGGTTAGATTTTCAGATATGTGTAAATCAATTCTGAAGAAAAACAGCGCCACGGCCGCGTTATGGCCCGAAGCGTCGTTTTGAATAAATTGGCTATTTTAAAATAAATAAAAATAGCGATAAATAGTTATAAAATATCATAAGCGATATGGAATGGAAATAAACTGAATTTGCTTGATTTATGTGATATTTGATGGTTGAATGTTTTTGGTGTGAAAATTACATTAAAGAACAAAATTGGTGTTGTCGAATAATTTAACCATTGAAATAAATTGAATTGAAATTCTAAATATACGTGAATTATTTGAGAAGGCCGAGTTAATTCTCATTTCAAATAATTGACCGACGATTGAAAGTCGAAGATAAAGACGGTGGTCGAAGACCGGAGATCTTCACCTCGTTTGGATGGTAACCGAGGTCCTGATTGGGAGGCATCTCGAAATATGGATAATGAGTGGTGATCGTCCAGACGTACGTGGTGATCAAAGGGTTTGCGAGGTATTTAGTGCCTCCGGTTTCGTTCAGACCCAGAACGGACTTGTAAATGGACTGTGTGTCTGACATTGGAGTTTATTCTGTGTTGATTGATTTCTGTTAAATATACATCTGTTTGGCGGCGGAGAATTTATTCTTTTGCTTAACGCCCTTCTCTGAGACGCACGAGCTCAGAGGTTGTATATCGATGGACATCAGTCGCATGGCATGAATTGCCTGTGTGGCATGCTAAGATGCTGTGATCAGGACTTCTGTTGAAAAGCAAAGTCTTGTGGTGATGATCAAAGCACCGCCTGTGTGGCGTAGCTTTGTGTATAGCGTGAATTCGCGAGCCTCACACCCCGGTATGAACCTAAAACGGGAGGAGGACCTCAGGGAGGGCATGCGTTTCTTTCTAGCTAGGGTGGTGTCAGTGACCTACCAGCCCTGACATTTATATACTTTTCACCTATGTGGTTGTTGCTGTTGCGAGGCGCCTCGGTTTGATCGGACGATCCGGGTCCGATGGAGTCATTCGTTGGCTCGTTTACGCCCCAAAGGGCGGAGAAACGTATTGTTCAGGCATTTTAATCCACATCGGTGGACCGGCCATGTCGCTCCAAAGGCTTGACTGAGTACTTGCCTGAGACATGGGCTAGATTGTCTCGAATTCGGTAAGGACTATCTTTTGCCTTGGTTCATGACGGAAATCCAATTTCCAAATACGACATCGTGCGGTTTTGATTGTATACCTATATATGGCGACATAGTGGTATGGGGCATTAATGCCGTCTATGATTGATAGTTATGATTTGAAATTGTTTTCAAAACATATAAACACTAGCAATAATATCAAATGCCTTTGTTTTATTCGTATCAAGCATATTTTGGCCGTTATAAGGTAAAAACTCTATCCTCCGGTTTGCGTTGCATTGTGTGATGGGAACTGAGTCTTATAACGGCTTCATTTTTATAAAAAGCATAGCGATGTTTAAAAGAAAGATTTGTTTTAAAAGCACTGGCAATCCAATGGAGTAAACCCGTTCCACGAAAGTGGCGTGGTCCTGTGATTAGCCAATTATATATGTGTTGAGTGGATTTCTCATACCAGTCCCATGACTGACTCGTAGTTTGTTTCACTTTCAAACTCGGGTGCCCCTTTTTCTACACGGGCAGCCTTGTATTCAGGTTTAGCTGGTTCTTTTTCTGGATAGCTGGAGCTGAAGATGGATTCTATCATTTATTCTTTTTATGCTGTTCAGCTCCTATTGTACATATTTTGTTTATTTCCGCTGTAGACATTTATGTATAGCTGAACTGTATTTGTACTAAGTAAGATCCTGTATACTGTGTAACTCTGATGATTACTTTTATCCAGTATATTTTGTTGTTCATTCTGGTGTATTTATTTAATTCTGTTCTGCTATTATCTGTTTCTGTGTTATATTCCAAAGATAACCTTGTTTCCGTGAGAACGGGAATTCGGGTCGTCTCACCTGGCGCCATTTTTATTAAAATTTGAATTACACACTTCTCCAAATCTAACAGTTGGATCTTAACAAATTTTATATCGTTGGAAAGATCTTTCCAAAGCGAACCAAACAGTTTTGGGAAAATCAGGCGGTCGGATCTCTCGGTATAATCTTTTAAAGTTATGATTCTAAATCACGAACTACCACGCGCAATTCGTTTTATTATATATATGTGTGTGTGTGTGTATATGTATATATATATATATATATATAATTCGTTTGACGATTTCAAAACCATTTATTCTTCAAATAATTTTGCATGCTTCATATTCATGTTAAAAATGATATTTTAAAGAACAAAAATATATTTCAAGATATGTAAATTTTATACACTTCACATACATGTTAAAAGTGACATTTTTATCATACAAAACATATATTTACACATAATTATTTTATTTTAACTAACATGTCGAAAGTGATGTTTTTAACTAACAAAACATATATAATTATTTTTCTACTTCCCTAATATGTAAATGATTATATTTTAAATAAACCAAACATATATTAACAAATGATCATTTCTCTACTACACTAGCATGTAAATGATAATGTTTTAAATAAACAAAACATATAATGACAAATGATTCTTTTCTACAAACATGTAAATGATAATGTTTTAATTAAACAAAACAAATAATGACAAATGATCATTTTTCTACTAACATGTAAATGATAACATTTTAAATAAACAAAACATACAATGACAAATGATCATTTTTCTACTAACATGTAAATGATAATGTTTTAAATAAAAAAACATATAATGACAAATGATCATTTTTTTATATTAGCATCGCTAACATGTTAATAACAATATTTTAATATAACCTACATACAATAAAAATGTAAATTTTTATTGTTACCATATTTTTGTTTCAAACAATGAATATTTTTAATCATTCCTACATACACAATAAAAATGTAATTTTTATTGTTAACATATTTTTATTTCAAACAATGATCATTTTACATAAATAATAAAAATGTAATTTTAATTTTTAACATATTTTTATTTCAAACAACGATCATTTAACATACACAATAAAAATGATTTTTATTGTTAACATAGTCTTATTTCAAACAATGGTCGTTTTACATACACAATAAAAACGAAATTTTTATTGTTAACATATTTTTATTTCAAATAATGATCATTTTTAATCATTCCTACATACACAATAAAAATGTAATTTTTATTGTTAACATATTTTTATTTCAAACAACGATCACTTTACATACATAATAAAAATGAAATTTTTATTGTTAACATATTTTTACTTCAAATAATGATCATTTTACATACACAATAAAAATGAAGTTTTTATTGTTAACATTTTTTTTTTCAAACAATGAATATTTTTATTCTTCCCTTCATACAATAAAAATGTATTTTTCTATTGTTAACATATTTTTTTTCAAACAATAAACATTTTTATTCTTTCATTCATATAATAAAAATATAAATTTTTATTGTTAACATATTTTATTCAAACAATGAATATTTTACATATTTTGTACATACAATAAAAATGTAATTTTTATTGTTCAAACAATTTTATTTCATCCATGAATATTTTACATATTTTATATATACAATAAAAATGCGATTTTTATTGTTCAAACAATTTTATTTCATACATGAATAATTTTCAGCACATGAATATTTCAGAAAATTTCAGCATTATAACGGCAGGGTAATTAACACCGGCACCGTGTCCAGCACGGCTCCTCTGCTATCCTAGGCCTCACGGCGATACAAGGGTTTCATTTTCATAATTTACACAATATAATTCATTTTCGCAACCCAATGAATTTACCACAAACACAACCAACTTTGTTGCAACCACAATCAATTTCTACCACACAATAATATCAAACAAATCGTCCATGGTCTGTTGACGATGGTATCAGGAGCTACTGTAACAACCCGGAATTTTGGAACCAATTTAAAATTTTTATTTTAGAAATTTTAAGGGATTTTGAATAGTTAAAATAGTTTATTTTAAAAAATAATGACTAAAAATTTATTTAAAACGAAGTTAGAACGATTAGATTTATTTTAATTTAAAAAGAGTTAAAAATAGCGCGGTAGTTTAAAAATTTGAATTTGAGCTTTGATTGAATGCACAGGATTCAAAATAAATCGAATTTTAGTGAAACCAAAAATATTAGAATCTATTTAAAAATGTCTTTCCAACAAATCTGAAAAAATAAAATTTCATACCGGGATTCAAAAATTATGGTCAGTTCAATATTCAGAATAGTCGCTATAGAATATATATATATATATATATATATTTTTTAATATTAAAAAAAGACATTTTGCAAGCTTCCTCCATTTTCGACGAAACCACTTTTGTTGGAACCGGAATGTCAAATTATTACCAGAACCAATTTCCATAATTTTTTGAATTAATATGTGAGCGTGGCAAAAGAAAACATGTTTTGTCAATTTCAGTCAAATTGGATTGACCAGAAAATGGCCATTTTTCAAACGGTCTCCAAATTAGATGAATTAATTTTGTTAGGACCATATATCAAAACATATCCAAAAATAATTTTTCTGTAATTTTTAGAGTCAGTATGTGGCCTCGGTAAATTAAAATGTACGATCAAATTTAATAATTAAATGTTTTATATTTTAAAATAAAGAAAAGTGGGCTGAGACGATCGAATGGGCTGATGGGACCTAGTCCATTGGGTCCGAAACAGGGGTATCTGGCTAGGGGCAACATTCTTTGGGCTGGATTTCTGGTTATTAAGAAGTAACGGGTTATTTTGTTAATTGGAACATTAATTAATATAATATTATAAATATACAAAGCTAAAGAAACCCTAATTCACTATAAACCAGGCGCCTCCGTTCTTTCTGAATGAAGGGCCAATGTTCTTCGAAATTTAATTCCCAAATTCTCCTCAATAAGCTCGAATTAAATCATGGTTATAAAGGAAAAATTGTAGAGGATGCTAAGATCTCCAATATCAACGGGTGAGATCGTTTTTACTGTTCTGAATTGGGTGAATTTCGCCCTCAACTGCGCCGACTTCGAGGTGCATTCTAGAGCAAAGGGGCTGTGCGAGTGGCAAGATGTGCTGGGCGGCGGAAGAGTGGATGACGACGGTTGGCGGGGCAGTGATGGATGGGTGGTCGGCGGTCTGTATGAGGTGCGGTGGTGGCTCTATTTGAACAGATGGGTTTCTCATACGAACAACGAAGACAAAGTAGAAGGAAGGGAGGGGCCATAATTTTCAGAGTAATTAAAGAAATTAATTATTATTTTAATTATTCGAAATGTAATTAACAATTAAAATGGTCATAACTTCTACAAACTGAATCAGAATTCAGAAATTTCGGATGCGTTGGAACTGTAAAATTGAGATCTTCGCTATGGAACAGACTAGATCTGAAGTGGAGCACGTTGGAAATCTAAATAAAATCATGGTGAGATCTCTATTTTAAAATAAAAGTAATTATCAATCGCAATGTGAAATTTATATTTATACTATATTGGTGTTGTATATAATTGTAATTATTTTGTTTGTGATTACGTTGAACAACTGAATTGAATTATGTATATTCATGTTTGTCAAAATGTATGCATATAATATGAGTGGCAATTAGACCTGACCCGATTGAACTGGACCCTACCCGTTGGGTCTCGGGTCTAGGCGGGTCAAAACCATACATTTTCAAAATCTGGACCCGACCCGACCTGAGCTTCGGTTCAGGTCGGTTCGGGTTTTATTGGGTAACAACACTAAAAATACATATATTTCAATGCTTTTTGGTTGGGTCTTTCGGATCGGGTCAAATAGGGTCGGGTTTTATTGGGTCTTTATTGTATTTTTCATCACCTAGACCCGAACCAGGACCCGTCAGGTTCGGGTCCGGGTCTTTTCGGGTCAGGTCGGTTTGGTTTTTCGGTTCTCGGTTCTAATTGCCAGCCCTAGCATACAATAAAACCATATTTTTATTTTTATATAATATAATAAAAACATTTTAATACATGTTTGGCATTAAAAAGTCATTTTCTTATGTTAGATTAGAAATATAATAAAAACATGTTAATACATATTTGGCATTAAAAAGTCATTTCTTATGTTAGATTAGAAATAAAATAAAAACATGTTATTACATGTTTTGCTATTTAAAAAGACATTTGTAATATGTTAATGTAGAATAAAAATAAAAAAACATGTTATTACATGTTTTGCTATTTTAAAAGACATTTTTAATATGTTAGAGTAAAATAAAAAGAATAACATGTTACTACATGTTTGGTTAAATAATAAAGATTACATTTTTATTACATATGGTGATCATTAAAAACTGTCAATTTTTGTAAAATCATGTCATGTTATTTAAATATGTCATTTTTGTAAAATCATGTTATGTTAGAGTTAAAATATCATTTTTGTTAAATTAGAATAAAAATAACAATTTTGTTAGAAATGTTACTTTAAAATAAAAATAACATTTTTGTTTGAAATGTTACATTAAAATAAAAATAACATTTTTGTTAGAAATGTTATATTAGATTAAAAATAACATTTTTGTTATAAGATTGTCATTTTAGATAAATTGTCATGTTAGATTAAAAATAACATTGTTGTTATAAAAATGTCATTTTAGATAAAAATGTCATGTTAGATAAAAATATCATTTTAGATAAATATGTCATTTCTGTTAGGGATGAAAATGTTGAAATTTCAAAATTCACATTTTTAATGTAAAGATAAAATATATAAAATATTCATTATATGGATAATAATGTTGAAACATTAAAATTTACATTTTAATGTAAAGCATGAATTATGTAAAATGATCATTGGTTGAAATATAAAATGCTTAACAATAAAAAGTTTACATTTTTTTGTAAATGAGAAAATATGAGAAATGAACATTTGTTTTAAAAAATTCAAGTTATAAATTTTGTTTACATTAAAATTTACACTTTAATGTATGTATGAGTCATATTAAAAGATTTATTTTTTGGAAATTTGTTTTCACATTAAAATTTACATTATTAATGTAAAAATGAATCGTTAGGAAAAGGTTCATTGCTTGAAAATGTTTTTCATTAAAATTTACATTTTTAATGTAAATGAATCATATGAAAATAAAAGATTATATTTTTATTTTCAATTTGTTACAATAAAAAGAGTTAAAATAAAAGAACATATTTTTATTGCCATTTTGTCGCAATAAAATATTATTTATTAAAGATCATATTTTTATCATCACTTTGTTTCATTAAAAAGATTAGAATAGGAAAATATCATTTTCATTTTTCATTGTTTTAAAAAGATTGCACATTAAAAAATTACATCTTTAATGTAGTTTAGTATTTCAATAAAAAGTTTGCACATTAAAAATTACATTTTTAATGTAGTTTAGTTTCTTAAGGATTGAATTATGAAAATGTCATGTTAGATTAAAAACATCACTTTAGTTAAGATATCATGATAGATTAAAAATATCATTTTATTTAAGATGTCAAGATAGATTGAAAATATCATTTTAGTTAAAATGTCATGTTAGATTAAAAATGTCATTACATTAGAATCATGATTAGTTGAAATAAAAAATGTTTTTACATTAAAAATTACATTTTTAATGTAAGTAGGAATAATTAAAATATGCATTGTTTGATATTAACATTTACATGTTGTAGAAGTAGAAATGTTCATTTGTTTGATATCAACATTAACATGTTATAGAAGTAGAAATGTTCATTTGTTTGATATCAACATTAACATGTTAGAGAAGTAGAAAAATGTACATCGGTAAAATATTATCATGATTATGTTAACGATAGTAGAAATAAATAAAACTAAATTATGTTTGGTTAAATTTATTGACTAATGATTTATGTATGTAAACTGTTGTTGTTTGAAAACCCCACACGGGTATTGGGATGACATTTGTCATACACTACTCCCAATATTTAGTTGTATGTCAACCGATGGGTTGACAGTCTATGATGAGCATTATTTATTTATTTATTTTAATGATCAGGCAGTTATAAATTTCACTCTGAATGTGAATGGATGGTTTATTGATTATTTCTCATTATTGTTATATATGCGATGTATGAAATCCATATAACTAAATTTATATGGTAATTGATTGAGTCGCACTCCGATTAAGAACATTTTTAATATAAAATATATTTAAAATAAAGAATCTTTTGAAATATAGAATATTTTAAAATTATGAATATTTTAAATAATATTCAGTGTAAAATAAAATTATGATTTCTATGTCCATTTTTAGATGAATATAAAAATATAAAAATGTGAAGCCGCATCAAGTAGCAAACGTTATTTTAACTCGAACGGGTTTATCGATCGTTCTAATTTACTTTATAATGAACATCGAAAGAAGTGATTTATAAATCTAATATTTTGAAAATATAAATATTTAATACGATAAAAAAATAAAGAGTGTTCAATTTTTTTTTATTTAAAATTGAAAATGAAGTTAAAATTGTTTTAAAACGAGTTTATAAATGATTTATAAAATATGTTTTAAATAGTAACGAAAAAATACATAATATAAATATATATATTATATTTAACGGCCTGAATAGAACGCGCCACGCTGTGATCGTTCGCGAATTTCGACCATTAACTTCAAATTGATGTTACGGGAGATCCGACCGTCGAATTCTTCTAAAACAGGAATAGTTGGGTTCGTTTCGAAAAGAGCTTTCCAATGAATATAAGAGTTTTGAAATCTAACGGTTGGATTTCAAATTATGTCCCAATCAAATTTGAAAAAGGTCGTTATAAGTGCAGTTCGGTGGCCGTTATTGGAAACCAACTGTACAGGCCTTACTAAAATTATTAAAAATACGGAAAATTATGTAAAATTATAATAAATGGTTTGGAAAGATTCTGGTCGAAAAATTCCATATTTGAAAAGATAAAAATATATCTTTATCGATATGAACTAGTTATTAACTGGAATAAATCTTTTAAATTAAGATTTAATGAAATTTACCAATTGATAAATATTTAATTGGAATTTAATAAATAAATTGGATTTTTGGGTTTGTCCTGAATTGTGTCTTCAATAACACCGTTCTTAAACCCAGTTAAGAAAAGAATAAATCTTTTAATTAAGATTATTAGAATTTCCAATTATATTTAGTAATTAGAATAAAATGAAATGTGAATTGGGTTTATTGTGAACTGTGTTTTAAATGATATTTGTTCTTTAACCCAATCAACAACGAAAATATAATTTGGAAGTTACAAATATTTTTATTAAGATTTAATGGAAATTCTCCAAAGTAAAGTTTTTCAATCTAATATATTAAATTGGAATTAAATGGGATTCGATTTAATAATAATCGAGAAGAGATTCTATAAAAGAAGACCCTTACTATATATGGAATTTAAAAGGCTTTGTCGTTATTCCACTTATATTATTTGTCTGATCCGGAAATTTATATCGATTATATATTGACTTGATTTCTGTAAAAATTCCATATTTAATGGAAGATGATTTTAGGTTTATCGTGAACTGTGTTTTAAATGACATTGGTTCTTTAACTCAGGTAAAGATAAGATTAATTTCTTAAATTTGAATAATCATAAAGTTATGATTTTTGGTATTTAAAACCACATTGGAGTTTTAAAGAATCTTTAAAAATAAGATTGAAGAATGAATTTAAAAGAATTTATCTTTGATAAAATTAATGGGAACCTTTCCCTAATAATGTGAATATTTCATTAAAAGAATATTCTGAATTGGAATGAGGCGTATGATGTGTTCTTATAGCACTTAATTCTTGATTATAAAATACGCGAGTTATTCGAAAATATCGGAATTAACCCATTCTGAATAATTACTACGACGATTAAAAATCAAAGATGAAGACGGTGGTTGAAAACCAGAGGTCTTCACATCGTTTGGAGGATTACTGATGTCTTGATTGGGAGGCATCCCAAGACAAGGTAGTATGTGGTGATCGTCCAGACGTACTTGGAGATCGACGGATATGCGAGGACCTCTCTCCTGTATTGGACATATGGGACGAGGAATAAGGTGTCTCTGGTTTCGTTCTAACCCAGAACGGACTTGTAAATGGATGGCATGTCTGACGTTGTATTCCTTTATGCTGTATTCGTTGATCTCTGCTAAATATGTATATATCTGTTTGGTGGCGGAGAGTTTATTCTCTTGCATAACACCTTTCTCTGAGACGTACGAGGTTAGAGGTTATATATTGGCAGAAATCAATGGTAAGGTATGGATTGACAATGTGGCATGCTAAGATGCAAATGATCAAGGCTTATTGTTGAAAAGCAGTGCCTTGTGGTTGATGATCAAAGCATAGCTTTATTTAGCATTACTTTGCGTAGCGTAACTTCGCGAGCCTCACACCCTGGTAAGATTCAAAAATAGGACAAGGGAACGTAGGGAGTGCAAGGGTTTCTTTCTAGCTAGAAGTGGTATCAGGATTTTGCAAGCCCTGACATTTTACTTAAGTGGATAATGGATTACGAGGCCTCAGTTATATTGGTCGATAGTGAGCAATTTATAGGTTCAATAGGACCGGGAAGCATGTGTTCAGGAACTGCCAATCCACTAAAGTATTTGTGGACCGGCCCTGCAAGATCCAAGGGTTCACTAGCATCCCAATCCTGAGACATTTGCTAGAGTGTCTCGAATCAGTAAGGAGATCGTCCCTAGCCTTGACTCATGATGGAAAGCCAACTTCCAATACGATATTACAGACTTGATTGTAAACCTATATATGACGACATAGTAGGATGGGGTACTATGCCGTCTAGGATTGACACATTTACTTTGAAAGTATTTTTAAACCTATTAGAGACTAATAATAATATTTGATATTGTTTTATACGTATCAAGCATGTTCGATCATTATAAGGTAAAACTCTATCCTCCGGTTTGCGTTGCATTGTGTGATGGGATTTGAGTCGTATAATGATTTCATTTTTCTAAAAAGCATTGTGTTGTTTTTAAAAGATTTATTTATTTTATGCACTGGCAATCCAATAGAGTAATCCCGTTCGGCGTTAGCGGCGTGGTCCTATGATTAGCCTTATTGTTAGATAAGTTAAGAAAGATTTCTCATACCAGTCCCATGACTAACCTGTAGTTTGTTTCACTTGCAAACTCGGGTGCCCTCTTTTCCACATGGGTAGTCGAGTAGCTTATTTTGCAGATATGTTGAGCAGGATTCTGGATTGAAGCTTAGAGTTGTGTCCAGAGCATTGATAGTCTCCTACTGCATTGTATTAAGTTTATTGTAATTTAACCTTCCGCTGTAATATAATTCGATGTACTCTGATATATTCTGTACTCTGATGTAACATTATTATAATCGTTATAAAAGTCTTCTATTATTTGTTCTGATGTGTTGTATGCCCAAAGTTAGCGTATTCGGGTTTTTGAACGGTCTTAGTCGATTTGACAATCGATTAGGTTCAAGCGAAATCCGTAATCGTTACAGTTGGTATCAGAGCTTTGATTAGCTCAAATCTTTGGGGTACAACTCATTAGAATTGAACAAAAGATTCATCAGAGGTAGGATTAGTAATCCTATAAAAGAATACTCATTAGAAAGAGGATCAGTAGTATCCTAGAATGAGCAAACACATTGGAGATGGGGTTAGAAATGCCCTAGAATGAGTTGAGAGTGACAAGTTTATAATTAACGTATTTGTAATTATATATATAATCCGATCTTAGAAAATATGATTTTTAAATATATAAAAGTTATATATATTTGAAAAGCTAATCAACTAATTGATTGATGATTATTAGTTCAACTAATAATATTATTGAAACAATTAAGAGAATGAAAATTTAGTGGTCAGATAAACAACTTTCAGCTCCGTTCCTTTTCGAGGACAAAAAGATTTTAAGTGGGGGAGATTGTAACAACCCGAAATTTTGGAACCAATTTAAAATTTTATTTTAGAAATTTTAAGGGATTTTGAATAGTTAAAATAGGTTATTTGAAATAATAACGAATAAAAATTTATTTAAATCGAAGTTAGAACGAATATATTTATTTTAATTTTAAAAGGAGTTAGAAATAGCGCGGTAGTTTGAAAATTTTAATTTGAACTTTGACTGAATGTACAGGATTCAAAATAAATCGAATTTTAGTGAAACCAAAAATATTAGAATCTATTTAAAATATCTTTCCAACAAATCTGAAAAATTGAAATTTCATAGCAGGAATCAAAAGTTATGGTCAGTTCAATATTCAGAATAGTCGCTATAGAATTTATATATATATTTTAATATCAAAAATAGCCATTTTGCAAATGACCTTCGTTTTTGACGAAACCACTTTTGTTGGAACTAAAATGTCAAATTATTGTTGGATTCCAATTTTCATAATTTTTAGAATTAATATGTGAGCGTGGCAAAAGCAAACGTGTTTTGTCAATTTCAATCAAATTGGATCGACCAGAAAATGGCCATTTTTCAAAAGATCTCCGAATTTGATGAAATTAATTTTTTTAGGGCAATATCGTCAAAACATAACTAGAAATAATTTTTTGCTATTTTTAGAGTTAGTATGTGGCCTCGGTAAATTAAAACGTGCAATCAAATTTAATAATTAAATGTTTTATATTTTAAAACAAGGAGAAATGGGCTGAGACGATCGAATAGGCTGATGGGACCTAGTCCATTGGGTCCAGAATAGGGGTATTTGGCTGGGGGCAACATTCTTTGGCCTGGATTTGGGGTTATTAAGAAGTAACAGGTTATTTTGTAAATTGGAACATTAATTAATATAATATTATAAATATACAAGGCTAAAGAAACCCTAATTCACTCTAAACAGGCACCGCCGTTGTATCTAAATGAAGGGCCAATGTTCTTCGAAATTTAAATCCCAAATTCTCCTCAATAAGCTCGAATTAAATCATGGTTATAAAGGAAAAATTGTAGAGGATGCTAAGATCTCCAGTATCAACGGGTGAAATCGTTTTTACAGTTCTGAATTGGGTGAATTTCGCCCTCAACTGCGCCGACTTCGAGCTGCGTTCCAGAGAAGAGGGGTTGTGCGAGTGGCGAGATGTTCTGGGTGACAGAAGAGTAGATGACGACGGTTGGCGGGGGCAGTGATGGATGGGTGGTCGGCGGTCTGTATGAGGTGCGGTGTTTGCTCTTTGATTTGAACAGATGAGTTTCTCATACGAACAATGAAGACAAATTAGAAGGAAGGGAGGGGCCGTAATTTTCAGAGTAATTAAAGAAATTAACTATTTTTTAATTATTCGAAATGTAATTAACAATTAGGATGGTCATAACTTCTACAAACTGAATCAGAATTCAGAAATTTCAGATGTGTTGGAACTGTAAAATCGAGATCTTTGCTATGGAACAGACCAGATCCGAAATGTAGCATGTTGGAAATCCAGATAAATTCAAGCTGAGATCTCTATTTTAAAATAAAATTAATTATTAATCGCGATGTGAAATTTATATTTATACTATACAGAATTCATGTTGGTGTTGTATAAAATTGTAATTGTTTGTTTGTGATTACGTTGAACAACTGAATTGAATTGTGTATATTCATGTTTGTCAAAATGTATGCATACAATAAAAACCATATTTTTATTTGTATATAATATAATAAAAACATGTTAATACATGTTTGGCAATAAAAAGTCATTTTCTTGTGCAAGATTTGAAATATAATAAAAACATGCTAATACATGTTTTGCATTAAAAAGTCATTTTCTTATGTTAGATTAGAAATAAAATGTAACAACCTGGAAATCCGAGCCAATTTAAAAAAATTATTTTGGCAATTTTGATGAATTTTGAATATTTAAAATGAATTATTTTAAATAATAACGGCGAAAAATTTATTTTGAATAGAATCAAATGTATATATTTATATAGATCATCGTTAGAATATAAATATTTATTTTTAATTATAAAGGGAATTGAAAATGGCGCGGTAGTTTGAAATTTCGATTTCAAAGTTCAAATGAACGTACAGGTTTCAATATAAACCGGATTTTAGCGAAACCAAAAATATTAGAATCTAATTGAGAATATCTTTCCAACGTATCCGAAAAATCAAAATTTCATAGCAGGAATTAAAAGTTATGTCCAGTTGAAAATTCAGAATAGTCGCTATGGAATTCTGGCCCTTAAAACTGGAAATTTTGCAAACGACGTCAGTTTTCGACGAAACCACTTTTGTTGGATTCGCGATGTCAAGTTATTGCTAGGTTTCATAATTCATAATTTTTCGAATCAATATGTGAATGTAGTAAAAGAAAACGCGTTTTGACAGTTTCAGTTGATTTTAATCGACTGGAAAATGACCATTTTTCAAACGGTCTCAGGATTTGATGAAATTAGTTTTGTTAGGACCGTATCGTCAATAGGAAGCAAGAAAATATTTTTCAGGAATTTTTAGAGTCCGTATGTGGGCCCGGTAAATTGAAATGTGCGTTTAAATTCAATATATAGATTTATATTTTGATTTTGACGAAAACTGATCGAAACGGTCGAATCAGCTTACGATACATATCCCATTGTGTTCGAAATGGGGGTAATTAGCTATGGACAACAGGCGGTGGGTCTCGTTTAGAGGTCGAAATTAAAAGTTACTTTTTGAAATTAAATAGTTAAAAAAACCATTTATCTCCTCAAACACCCCTCCCTCGTTCAGATTTAGATCGAAGGAAGAAAAAAATTAAAAAAAAAGACGAACGGGGATGAGCCCCCCCTCCCAGCAGCGCGCCGCCGCCTCCTATGGCGCGTCGCCGCCAGGGCAAGGGCCCACCTCCTCCTCCTTCCTCCCTCCTCCCTTTCTTATTCCCCGATCCCTCTTCCTCCCTCAAAACCCTAGAACCCCAACCCGAAGACAGCACCACCGCTCCCTCTGGCCGGCGCCCACCCCTAGCCGCTCTCTCCAGCACCCCTCCGACCACATGCCACCGCCCCAATAGCCATCCACGACCCCCCTTCGACGGTGAAAGGTAATTTTCGTTATATATATAATATCAGTTTTTAATTTGTAAAATAAATCTATAAAAATCAGTTTCATATGTTTGTATGTGATAAAGACGGGATTTTTATAAAATAAAAATATAATTTTTATACGATAGGTAGAGTAAAAATATAATTTTTATATGATAGGTAGAGTAAAATATAATTTTTATAGTGATAGAATGGTTCGATTTTTCTAAATAAAAAGATTAGATTTTTGGAAAGTAAAAGATATGATTGTTAATTTATAAAAGATTTGATCTTTAGTTGGAGAGAAATACGATTTTTATGGTATGAAAATAGGATTTTTGAAAGTAAGAAAATATAATTTTTATCTATATAGTAGCGGTACAAAAATAGAATTTTTATATACATAGCAACAATACAAAAATGTGATTTTTATATATGTAGTGGTTACAGACAATGAAAGTGACAAAAAGTGAGCACGACGAGGATTTCTACATATGAAGAGTCGTGGCATTTGGTTTAGCTAGTCAGTGAGAACTTCTCACTTAAATTCTTGTTTTCTAGTTAAAAATATATACTAGGATTCAGATGGTGCTTAGCACCACCCGACACCCGTCGTCCACAGACCATAGACGACTTGTATGCTTGTTTGATGTGTTGTGAAATTTGTTTGTGATGTTGATGTGAAATAGATAACAAAACATTCATGTGTTGAAATAAATTAATTATCGTTAAAAATATAATTTTTAACGTGAATGTGAATAAATAAATATTCATTTACAAACCGCAGTTTGTTTATGTACGCTTATTTGAAGGATTTTGATTGGGATGATAAATTTTACACATCGCCCAAACTGTACAAATAATATTTAGTGTTTGTGGATTGAAACCCCACACGGGTGTTGGAATGATATTTGGCGTACACTAATCCCCATTATTTAGTTGTATGTCGATCAATTGGTTGACAGACTATGTAAGCGTTAATTATTTGTATTTGATGCTTATGCAGTTGTGTGGTGCACTTTGGATGATGGTTGATTATTTATCGTTGTTATTATATACATGTGTTGTATGGAATCCATATAACTAACATTATATGGTAATTGATTGGGCCTCATTCCAATTGGGTAAATAAAGAATATTATAAAATAAAGATTCATGTGTTGACAGTACTCATGTGTTGAGAATAGTCATGTGTTGAAAGAAATATCAATTCATGTGTTGAGTAAAATATCTTAACAATAAAATGTACATCTTTATCATATAAAAATTAGAAACTAACTGGAAAGTAGATAAGATGAGTGGTCTCCTGGGTATTGATCTGATGTTGGTTTTGGCCTTCGGGGTTAATGCTTAAGGAATCGTTCTCTTACTAATTTACGGTTGGAGTCTGATTAAAAATTAAATGATAGAAATCAAAATTTTATAAAATATATTACATAACAAAAATAGTCATGTGTTGACAGCACTCATATGTTGAGATTAGTCATGTGTTGAAAGAAATGTAAATTCATGTGTTGAATAGAATAAATATTCATTTGTTGAATAGAATAACGAAGTTATTGAAATATATAAAGTCGTGTTGATTAGAGATGCGCTATTTTGACACGAACGGTATTTATATCGATTATATTCGTTTTTATAATAATTATAGAAAAGGAAGTGATTTCAAAATATAACGTTTTGAAAATATTATCATTTGTATATCGATGAAGTGGAATATTCAATTTCGATTCGAAGTTGAATACGAAGTTGAAATCGTTTCGAAAACGAATTTAAAACGATTTATAAAATATGTTTTAAAAGGGAAATCGATGAAATATATATATTATATATATTATATATATAATGGCCTGAATAGAACGCGCCGCGCCGCGGCAGTTCGTAAATTGCGATCATTGACTTCGAATAGATATTGCGGGAAATTCGACCGTCGGATTCTCCAAAAACTGGAACAGTTGGGTTTGTATCAAAAAGAGCTTTCCAACGAATATTAGAAATTTGAAATCTAACAGTTGGATTTGAAATTTTGTCCAAATCAAATTTGGAAAAGGTCACTGTAATTGCAGATCGACGACTGTTATTGGAAATCGACTATACTGGCTTTGATAAAATTATTAAAAATATCTATAATTTGTGTAAAATCATAATAAATGATTTGAAAAGAACTGGGATGAAAAACTCCACATTTTTAAAGATAAAAATACATTTTTATCAAAATGAACTAGTTTATAACTAGAAAAATAATCCAATATTTTTAAATAAAATAAATTGGACTTGTGAACGGTTTTAATATAACTAGAATTTCCAATATATAAATTGGAATCAATTTGAATCGAAATTATCTTTGGAATATTTCGATGTTGGATTTCGTGATTATACAGATATGGCTGTGGAAATACGAAAGATATATTTATATCTTTATTCCTAATATGATATCTGTTGGTCGTAGAATTTGATATTGAATATAAGCGGATATATTTTCTATTTAGAGCTTTGTATTTAATATCAAATGTGATTTGGGTTTGTCGTGAATGGTGTCTTCATTAACACTGTTCTTGAACCCAGTTGAGAAAAGATTAAATCTTTCTACTTAGATTTAATGAAGTGCACCAATTAAATAATATTTAATTGGAATTGAATTTGAAAGTGATTTTGGGTTTATCGCGAATCGTGTATTAGGTGACATTGGTTCTTTAACCCAGTTAAAGGCAGGATATTATTTTTGAGAAGATTAAAACTAAGTGGAGTTTTAATGAATCTGTAATTAGACTGAAATGTGAATTGATAATTTAAATTATCAAATTTGGAAAGTGATCGAGAATGGAGTATCACCAGTTTTGCTCCAAAGCGACAGTTAAATCTTTAATTAGATTGGAATGTGAAATGGTAATTAATTTTACCGATAACACTGTGGTGTTAGATATGGAGTATTACCAGTTTTTCTTCATGGGATAAATAGGTTGGGATGGGGAACTAAAATAAATAATTACTTCGGTGTGGTTCGCTAATCCCGACTAGTTTGGAAAACCTTAACATGGTTTGAAATGATATCCAAAGGAAGATTAAAGAATAAATTTAGAAGAATTTATCTTTGATAAAATTAATGGGAACCTTTCCCTATGAATGTGAAATTCAGAAACTAACAGTAGGTTAGCTAAGAAGGATGGTTTCCTGGGTATTGACCTGATGTTGGTTTCGGCCTTCGGGGTTAATATTTAGGGAATTGTTCTCTTACTAATTTACAGTGAGTGACTGATCAATTGGAATGAGCTGTATGTTGTGTTTGTGTAACACGTGTTTATTATATACGCGGGTTATTCGGAAAGGCCGGGTTTATACCCATTCTGAATAACCGATTCGACGATATGTCGAAGATGAAGACGGTGGTTGAAGACCGGAAGTCTTCACATCGTTTGGGTGATTACTGATGATCTTGATTGGGTTGTACACCCAAGAGGAGGGAATCAGTTGGTGATCGTCCAGACGTACTTGGAGATCGATGGATATGCGAGGAAAGTGCCTCCGGTTTCGTTCAGACCCAGAACGAAATTGTAAATGGACTGTGTGTCAGACATTGGATTTTATTTTGTGTTGATTGATCTTTATTAAATATACATCTGTTTAGCGGTGGAGAATTTATTCTCTTGCTTAACGCCCTTCTCTGAGACGTACGAGCTCAGAGGTTGTATATCGATGGACATCGGTCGCATGGAGTGAATTGCCTGTGTGGCATGCCTAAGTGGCAGATGATCAAGGCTTCTGTTGAAAAGCAAAGTCTTGTGGTTGATGATCAAAGCACAGCCTACGTGGCATAGCTTTGTGTATAACGTGAATTCGCGAGTCTCACACCTCGGTATGAGTCAAAAACGGGATAGTGACTGCAGGGAGAGCACGACGTTTCTTTCTAGCTATGGGTGGTGTCAGTGCTTAAACTGGTTGACATTTATATTATTTTTACCTATGTGGTTGTTGGAATGCGAGGCACCTCGATTTTAGGTCTGTTAGGACCGGGAAACGTGCGTTCAAGAATACTAATCCACTAACGTAAGTGCGGACCGGCCCTGAAGCATCCGAGGGTTACTCAGACAGAGTAGTCTTGAGACATTTGCTAGGGTGTCTCGAAGCAGAGAGGAGCTTGCCCTTGGCCTCGGCTCATGACAGAAATCCAATTTCCAATACGTGATATTTCGGTTTTATTTGTAGAGCCTAGTATGGCAACATAGTGGGATGGGGCACTTATGCCGTCTGTGATTTATACATTATGATTGAAGTTGTTTTCTTCACTTGTAGTAATAATAAAAGATGAAATTTCACATATCAAGCATTTTTGGCTGTTATAAGGTAAAATCCTATCCTCTGGCTTACGTTGCATTGTGTGATGGGACCTGGGTCTTATAACAGCTTCATTGTTCTTTATGTAGCATTGCGCTATTTGTTTATGCACTGGTATTCTTGGGGTAAAAACCCGTTTCGTATTATACGGCGTGGTCCCTTGATTTACCAAACTTTAAAATCAAATTAATAACTGTTTTAGTTCTCACACCAGTCACATGACTGACCTGGAGTTTATTATTTTAACCTAAACTCTGGGTGCCCTTATTTTCGACATGGGAAGCTAGTAGTTTTGGTTTTGCAGATTTATATTCACAGGATCCTGATTTACAGCTGGAACGATGCTCGAAAAGCTCTGTATCCGTGTATTACTTTCAGTTGTGTTTTGTATTATTTTTCCGCTGCTATGTAATTTAAATCTCTGATATTTTTTGTGTAATATTTATTCATGCTCTGTATATTCTTGTATTCTGATGGAATTGTTGTAATAAACAATGAAATGTTCTTCTGTTTTCATTCCGATGTGTGTTGTTCTCAACGCCATCCGTGCTTTCCTTCACGCGGAAGTTCGGGTCATGTCAGTTTGGTATCAGAGCTCTGGTTTACAGAGCTCGAGAACAAGACACGTTAGAACCGAACAAAAAGAATTCATCAGATATTGGATTAGTAATATCCAATTAGAATGACTCGTTAGAGATGGGATCAGTAGTATCCTAGAATGAGTGTGAAGAGTATATTTTTAAAATAATACAATATTGTTTTGAAAATTTAAACCAGTTTATACGTATTTGAATATTTTATTTGTATTGAATTTGGACAATCGAGTATATAAAGATTTTGCATATATGCGTCGTGAACGTATATTCGAAGTTTTAATATACTGGATAGATATAGGATCACACTCTAGTCGCTCGGGGATGATTTTGATAATGGAGCTCCATCACCAATATTTATGTTCGGGTTTCGAAGGTGTGATATCTATATATTTCCGTTAGACTGGTGTGAGAACCAAAATTAGATAGGTTTATTGTTGTGATTTGGCATCAAAAACATGATTTTCTGTATATGTATCAAAATTATGAATTTGAAACGTTAATCCACTTATTGATTGATGGTTGTGTTGTTTGTTAATTTGTTTGATATTTTAACCATTATGCCAAATTGAACCGAATATTGAACTGTATTAAAAAATGATTACAATTGCATGCATATACATGTATATCCATTGAACAGGTCATAGCAAGGAGGCAAGAGCAGAAGAATAAAATTGTTTGCCCGACAAATAGGTACATGTTTACAAATTTATTGGGTTTGGATGATTTTATGAGTCGATTGGCTAGCCGCTTGGCTGTTTCTTTTTCTTTTTGGATTGATGAGGGTCATAGGAGGCTATTTGAAATATCGCGAAGCTCCCGGTGCGGAGGAGGTTATGGCGAAATTTTTCGAAAATTTAGGGTGTTAGCCAAATTTTTGAAAAATTTGAAAACTTCTCAGAAGCTGAAAATTTGAAGAACTTAAGCCGTAATAAAAAATAATGAAAGTTGAGTTGGTTTGTAAAACAAATTTCGGCTTCGTTCCTTTTCGGGGACGAAAAGTTTTAAGTGGGGGAGATTGTAACAAACCGGAAAACCGTGCCAATTTAAAATTTGGCAATTTTGATGAATTTTGAATATTTAAAATGAATTATTTTAAATAATAACAACGAAAAATTTATTTTGAATAGAATCGAACGTATATATTTATATAGATTGTCGTTAGAATATAAATATTTATTTTTAATTATAAAGGGAACTGAAAATGGCGCGGTAGTTTGAAATTTCGATTTCAAAGTTCAAATGAATGTACAGGATTCAATATAAACCGGATTTTAGAGAAACCAAAAATATTAGAATCTAATTGAGAATATCTTTCCAATGAATCCGAAAAATCAAAATTTCATAGCGGGAATTAAAAGTTATAGCCAGTTGAAAATTCTGAATAGTCGCTATGGAATTCTGGCCCTTAAAAATGGAAATTTTGCTAACGACGTCGGCTTTCGACGAAACCACTTTTGTTGGATCCGCAATGTCAAGTTATTGCTAGATTTCAAAATTCGTAATTTTTCGAATCAATATGTGAGTGTGGCAAAGGAAAACGTGTTTTGACAATTTTAGTTAATTTTAATCGACTGGAAAATGACCATTTTTCAAACGGTCTCTGAATTAGATGAAATTAGTTTTGTTAGGACCGTATCGTCAATAGGAAGCTAGAAAATATTTTTCTAGAATTTTTAGAGTTCGTATGTGGGCCCGGTAAATTGAAATGTGCGTTTAAATTCAATATATAGATTTATATTTTGATTTTGACGAAAACTGATCGAATCGGCTTACGATACATATCCCATTTTGTTTGGAATGGGGTTAATTAGCTATGGATGATAGGCGGTGGGTCTCGTCTAGAGGTCAAAATTAAAAGTTACTTTTTGAAATTAAATAGTTAAAAAAAACCTTTTATCTCCTCAAACACCCCCCACCCCGGGTTCAGATTTAGATCGAAGGAAGAAAAAAATTAAAAAGAAAAAAAAGACGAATGGGGAGGGGCCGCCCCCCCCCCCCCAGTAGCGCGCCGCCTCCTCCTCTGGTGCGCCGCCGCCAGGGAAAGGGCCCCCCTCCTCCTTCATCCCTCCTCCCCTTCTTATTCCCCGATCCCTCCTCCTCCCTCAAAACCCTAGAACCCCAACCCGAAGACAACACCACCACTCCCTCTGGCCGGTGCCCACCCCAAGCCGCCCTCTCCAGCACCCCTCCGACCACCTACCTCCGCCCCAATAGCCATCCACGACCCCCCCCCCCTCGATGGTGAAAGGTAATTTTCATTATATATATATATAATTAGTTTTTGATTTGTAAAATCAATCGATAAAAATCAGTTTCGTATGTTTGTAAGTGATAAAGATGGGATTTTTATAGAATAAAAATATAATTTTTATATGATAGGTAGAGTAAAAATATAATTTTCATATGATAGGTAGAGTAAAAATATAATTTTTATAGTGATAGAAAGGTTCGATTTTTCTAAATAAAAAGATTAGATTTTTGGAAAGTAAAAGATATGATTGTTAATTTATAAAAGATTTGATCTCTAGTTGGAGGGAAATACAATTTTTATGGTATGAAAATAGGATTTTTGAAAGTAAGAAAATATAATTTTTATCTATATAGTAGCGGTATAAAAATAGAATTTTTATATGCATACCAACAATATAAAAATGTGATTTTTATATATGTAATGGCTACGGACAATGAAAGTGACAAAAGGCAAGCACGACGAGGATTTCTACATATGAAAAGTCGTGGCGTTTGGTTTAGCTAGTCGGTGAGAACTTCTCACTTTAAATCTTGTTTTCTAGTTAAAAATATATACTAGGATGCAAACGGTGCTTAGCAGCACCTGACACCCGTCGTCCACAGACCATGGATGACTTGTATGCTTGTTTGATGTGTTATGAAATTTATTTGTGATGTTGATGTGAAATAGATAAAAAACATTCATGTGTTGAAATAAATTAATTATCGTTAAAAATATAATTTTTAACGTGAATGTAAATAAATAAATATTCGTTTACAAACCGGACGGTTTGTTTATGTACACCTATTTGAAGGATATTGATTGGGACGATAAATTTTACAAATCGCCCAACTGCACAAATAATATTCAGTGTTTGTGGATTGAAACCCCACATGGGTGTTGGGATGATATTTGGCGCACACTAATCCCCATTATTTAGTTGTATGTCGATCAATTGGTTGACAGACTGTGTAAGCGTTAATTATTTATATTTGATGCTTATGCAGTTGTGTGGTGCACTTTGGATGATGGTTGATTATTTATCGTTGCTATTATACATATGTGTTGTATGGAATCCATATAATTAACATTATATGGTAATTGATTGGGCCTCATTCCAATTGGGAAAATAAAGAATATTATAAAATAAAGATTCATGTGTTGACAGTACTCATGTGTTGAGAATAGTCATGTGTTGAAAGAAATATCGATTCATTTGTTGAGTAAAATATCTTAACAATAAAATTTACATCTTTATCATATATAAAATTAGAAACTAACTAGAAAGTAGATAAGATGAGTGGTCTCCTGGTTATTGATCTGATGTCGGTTTCGGCCTTCGGGGTTAATGCTTAGGGATTCGTTCTCTTACTAATTTACGGTTGGAGTCTGATTAAAAATTAAATGATAGAAATCAAAATTTTATAAAGTATATTACATAACAAAAATAGTCATGTGTTGACAGTACTCATGTGTTGAAAGAAATATAGATTCATGTGTTGAATAGAATTAATATTCATTTGTTGAATAGAATAACGAAGTTATTGAAATATATAAAGCCGTGTTGATTAGAGATATGCTATTTTGACACGAACGATATTTATATCGATTATATTCGTTTTTATAATAATTATAGAAAAGAAAGTGATTTCAAAATATAACGTTTTGAAAATATTATCATTTGTATATCGATGATGTGGAATATTCAATTTCGATTCGAAGTTGAATATGAAGTTGAAGTTGTTTCGAAAACGAATTAAAAACGGTTTATAAAATACATTTTAAAAGGGAAATCGACGAAATATATATAATATATATATATTACATAGAATATATATATATATATATATTATATATAATGGCCTGAATAGAACGCGCCGCGGCAGTTCATGAATTTCGACCATTGACTTCGAATAGATATTGCGGGAAATCCTACCGTCGGATTCTCCAAAAACCGGAACCGTTGGGTTCGTATTGAAAAGAGCTTTCAACGAATATTAGAAATTTGAAATCTAACAGTTGGATTTGGAATTATGTCCAAATCAAATTTGGAAAAGGTCATTGCAAGTGCAGTTCGACGACCATTATAGGAAATCGACTGTACGGGCCTTGATAAAATTATTAAAAATATCTATAATTTGTTTAAAATCATAATAAATGATTTGAAAAGAACTGGGATGAAAAACTCCACATTTGTACAGATAAAAATACATTTTTATCAAAATGAACTTGTTTATAACTAGAAAAATAATCCAATATATTTAAATAAAATAAATTGGACTTGTGAATGGTTTTAATATAACCAGAATTTCCAATATATAAATTGGGATGGATTTGAATCGAAATTATCTTCGGAATATTTCAATGTTGGATTTCGTGATTATACAGATATGGTTGTGGAAATTCAAAAGATATATTTATATCATTATTTCTAATACGATATCTGTTGGTCGTAGAATTTGATATTGAATATAAGCCGATATATTTTCTATTCAGAGCCTTGTATTTAATATCAAATGTGATTTGGGTCTGTCGTGAATGGTGTCTTCATTAACTTTGTTCTTGAACCCAGTTGAGAAAGATTAAATCTTTCTATTTAGATTTAATGAAGTGCACCAATTAAATAATATTTAATTGGAATTGAATTTGAAAGTGATTTTGGGTTTATCGTGAATCGTGTATTAGGTGACATTGGTTCTTTAACCCAGTTAAAGGCAGGATATTGATTTTTGAGAAGATTAAAACTAAGTGGAGTTTTAATGAATCTGTAATTGGATTGAAATGGTAATTAATTTTACCGATAACACCGTGGTGTTAGATATGGAGTATTACCAGTTTTGCTCCATAGGATAAATAGGTTGGGATGGGGAAATAAAATAAATAATTACTACGGTGTGGTTCGCTAATCCCGGCTAGTTTAGAAAATCTTAACATGGTTTGAAATGATATCCAAAGGAAGACTAAAGAATAAATTTAGAAGAATTTATCTTTGATAAAGTTAATGGGAACCTTTCCCTAAGAATGTGAAATTTAGAAACTAACGGTAGGTTAGCTAAGAAGGATGGTTTCCTGGGTATTGACCTGATGTTGGTTTCGGCCTTCGGGGTTAATATTTGGGGAATTGTTCTCTTGCTAATTTACGGTTAGTGACTGATGAATTGGAATGAGGCGTATTTTGTGTTTGTGTAACACGTGTTTATTATATACGCGGGTTATTCGGAAAGGCTGGGTTTATACCTATTCTGAATAACCGATTCGACGATATGTCGAAGATGAAGATGGTGGTTGAAGACCGGAAGTCTGCACATCGTTTGGGTGATTACTGATGATCTTGATTGGGCTGTACACCCAAGAGGAGGGATTCAGTTGGTGATCGTCCAGACGTACTTGGAGATCGATGGATATGCGAGGAAAGTGCCTTCGGTTTCGTTCAGACCCAGAACGAACTTGTAAATGGACTGTGCGTCTGATATTGGATTTTATTCTGTGTTGATTGATCTTTATTAAATATACATCTGTTTGGCGGCGGAGAATTTATTCTCTTGCTTAACGCACTTCTCTGAGACGTACGAGCTCAGAGGTTGTATATCGATGGACATCAGTCGCATGAAGTGAATTGCCTGTGTGGCATGCCAAAGTGGCAGATGATCAAGGCTTCTGTTGAAAAGCAAAGTCTTGTGGTTGATGATCAAAGCACGACCTACGTGGCATAGCTTTGTGTATAACGTGAATTCGCGAGCCTCACACCTCGGTATGAGTCAAAAACGGGATAGTGACTGCAGGAAGAGCACGACGTTTCTTTCTAGCTATGGGTGGTGTCAGTGCTTAAACTGGTTGACATTTATATTATTTTTGCCTATGTGGTTGTTGGAATGCAAGGCGCCTTGATTTTAGGTCTGTTAGGACCTGGAAACGTGTGTTCAGGAATACTAATCCACTAAAGTAAGTGTGGACCGGCCCTGAAGCATCCGAGGGTTACCCAGAGAGAGTAGTCCTGAGTCATTTGCTAGAGTGTCACGAAGTGGAAGGAGCTTGCCCCTGGCCTCGGATCATGACGGAAATCCAATTTCCAATACGTGATATTTCGGTTTTATTTGTAGAGCCTAGTATGGTGACATAGTGGGATGGGGCACTTATGTCGTCTATGATTTATACATTATGATTGAAGTTGTTTTCTTCACTTATAGTAATAATAAAAGATGAAATTTCACGTACCAAGCATTTTTGGCTGTTATAAGGTAAAACCCTATCCTCCGGCTTGCGTTCCATTGTGTGATGGGACCTGGGTCTTATAACAGCTTCATTGTTCTTTATTTAGCATTGCGCTATTTGTTTATGCACCGGTATTCTTGGGGTAAAAACCCGTTCCGTGTTATACGGCGTGGTCCCTTGATTTACCGAACTTTAAAATCAAATTAATAACTGTTTTAGTTCTCACACCAGTCACATGACTGACCTGGAGTTTATTGTTTTAACCTAAACTCTGGGTGCCCTTATTTTCGACACGGGCAGCTAGTAGTTTTGGTTTTGCAGAATTATATTCATAGGATCCTGATTTACAGCTGGAACGATGCTCGGAAAGCTCTGTATCCGTTTATTACTTTCAGTAGTGTTTTGTATTATTTTCCGCTGCTATGTAATTTAAATATCTGATATTTTCTGTGTAATATTTGTTCATGCTCTGTATATTCTTGTATTCTGATGGAATTGTTGTAATAAACAATGAAATGTTCTTCTGTTTGCGTTCCGATGTGTGTTGTTCTCAACGCCATCTGTGCTTTCCTTCACGGGGAAGTTCGGGTCGTGTCATAAAATAAAAACATGTTATTACATGTTTTGCTATTTAAAAAGACATTTTTAATATGTTAATATAGAATAAAAAAACATGTTATTACATGTTTTGCTATTTAAAAAGACATTTTTAATATGCTAATGTAGAATAAAAAAAACATGTTATTACATGTTTTGCTATTTAAAAAGACATTTTTAATATGTTAGAGTAAAATAAAAAGAATAACATGTTACTACATGTTTGGTTAAATAATAAAGATTACATTTTTATTACATATGGTGATCATTAAAGACATGTCAGTTTTTGTAAAATCATGTCATGTTATTTAAATATGTCATTTTTGTAAAATCATGTTATGTTAGAGTTGAAATATCATTTTTTTTTTGGATTAGAATAAAAATAACATTTATGTTAGAAATGTTACATTACAATAAAAATAATATTTTTGTTAGAAATGTTACATTGGAATAAAAATAACATTTTTGTTAGAAATGTTATACTAGATTAAAAATAACATTTCGGTTTTAAAATTACCGTTTTAGATAAATTGTCACGTTAGATTAAAAATAACATTATTGTTATAAAAATGTCATTTTAGATAAAAATATCAATTATGTCATTTATATTAGGGATGAAAATGTTGAAACATCAAAATTCACATATTTAATATAAAGATACAATATATAAAATATTCATATTATGGATAATAATGTTGAAACATTAAAATTTACATTTTTAATGTAAAGCGTGAATTATGTAAAATGATCGTTGGTTGAAATATAAAATGTTTAACAATAAAAAGTTTACATTTTTATTGTATATGAGAAAATATGAGAAATGAACATTTGTTTTAAAAGATTTAAGTTAATAATTTTTTTTACATTAAAATTTACACTTTAATGTATGTATGAGTCATATTAAAAGATTCATTTTTTGGAAATTTGTTTTCACATTAAATTTACACTGTTAATGTAAAAATGTATCATTAGAAAAAGGTTCATTGCTTGAAAAATGTTATTCATTAAAATTTAAATTTTTAATTTAAATGAATCATATGAAAATAAAAGATTATAAAAATAAAAGAACATATTTTTATTGCCATTTTGTCGCAATAAAAGATCGGTTATTAAAGATCATATTTTTATCGTCACTTTGTTTCATTAAAAAGATTAGAATAGGAAAATATCATTTTCAATAAAAAGATTGCACATTAAAAAATTACATTTTTAATGTAGTTTAGTTTTTCAATAAAAAGTTTGCACATTAAAAATTACATTTTTAATGTAGTTTTGTTTCTTAAAGATTGAATTATGAAAATGTCTTGTTAGATTAAAACATCATTTTAGTTAAGATGTCGTGATAGATTAAAAACATCATTTTAGTTAAGATGTCACGATAGATTGAAAATATCATTTTAGTTAAAATGTCATGTTAGATTTAAATTGTCATTACATTAGAATCATGATTAGTTGAAATAAAAAAAGTTTTTACATTAAAAATTACATTTTTAATTTAAGTAGGAATAATTAAAATATGCATTGTTTGATATTAATATTTACATGTTATAGAAGTAGAAATGTTCATTTGTTTGATATCAACATTAACATGTTATAGAAGTAGAAACGTTCATTTGTTTGATATCAACAGTAACATGTTAGAGAAGTAGAAAAATGTACATCGGTAAAATATTATCATGATTATGTTAGTGATAGTAGAAATAATTCAAACTGAATTGTAATTGTTTAAATTTATTGACCAATGATTTATGTATGTAAACTGTTGTTATTTGAAAACCCCACACGGGTATTGAGATGACATTTGTCATACTAGTCCTAATATTTAGTTGTATGTCAACCGATGGGTTGACAGTCTGTGATGAGCATTATTTATTTTAATGCTCACACAGTTATAAATTTCACTCTGAATGCGAACGGATGGTTTTTGATTATTTCTCATTATTGTTATATACATGCGATGTATGAAATCCGTATAACTGAATTTATATGGTAGTCGCACTCCGATTCAGAATATTTTTAATATAAAATATATTTAAAATAAAGAATCTTTTGAAATAAAGAATATTTTAAAATTATGAATAACTTAAAATAATATTCAGTGTAAAATAAAATTATGATTTCTATGTCCCTTTTTAGATGAATGTAATAATATAAAAATGGGAAGCCGAATCAAGTAGCAAACGTTATTTTAACCCGAACGGGTTTATCGATCGATTTGATTTACTTTATAATGAACATTGAAAGAAGTGATTTATAAATCTAATATTTTGAAAATATAAATATTTAATCTGATAAATAAAATAGAATGGTCAATTTTTTTATTTAAAATTGAAAATGAAGTTAAAATCGTTTTAAAACGAATTTATAAACGATTTATAAAAAATGTTTTAAATAGTAAACGACAAAAAATATATAATATATATATTATATATTTAATGGCCTGAATAGAACGCGCCGCGCAGCGACCGATCACGAATTTCGACCATTAACTTCAAATTGATGTAAAGGGAGATCCGTCCGTCGGATTCTCCTAAAACCGGAACCATTAGGTTCGTATCGAAAAGAGCTTTCCACTAAATATAACAGTTTTGAAATCTAATGGTTGGATTTGGAAATATATCCAAATCAAATTTGAAAAAGGTCGTTATAAGTGCAGTTCGATGGCCGTTATTGTAAACCGACTGTACAGGCGTTAACTAAATTATTAAAAATATGGAAAAATTATGTAAAATCATAATAAATGGTTTAGAAAGATTATGGATGAAAAATTCCATATTTGAAAAGATAAAAATATATTTTTATCGATATGAACTAGTTATTAAGTAGAATAAATCTTTTCAATTAAGATTTAATGAAATTTACCAATTGATAAATATTTAATTGGAATTTAATAAATAAATTGGATTTTTGGGTTTGTCGTGAATTGTGTCTTCAATAACACTATTCTTAGACCCAGTTAACAAAAGAATAAATCTTTTAATTAAGATTATTATTATTTCCAATTATATTTAGCAATAAAAATAAAATGGAATGTGAATTGGGTTTATTGTGAACTGTGTTTTAAACGACATTTGTTCTTTAACCCAATTAACAATGAAAATATAATTTGGAAATTACAATTCTTTTATTAAGATTTAATGGAAATTCTCCAATGTAAAGTTTTTTAATCTAATATATTAAATTGGAATTAAATGGGATTCGATTTAATAATAATCGAGATGAGATTCTGTAAAAAAAGACCATTACTATATATGGAATTTAAAAGGCTTTGCCGTTATTGCATATATATTATTTTTCTGATACGAAAATTTATATCGATTATATATTGGTTTGATTTCTATAAAAATTCCATATTTAATGGAAGACGATTTTGGGTTTATCGTGAACTGTGTTTTAAATGACATTGGTTCTTTAACCCACGTAAAGATAAGATTAATTTCTTAAATTTGAATAATGATAAAGTTATGATTTTTGGTATTTAAAACCACTTTAGAGTTTTAAAGAATATTTAAAAAGAAGGTTGAAGAATGAATTTAAAAGAATTTATCTTTGATAAAATTAATGGAAAACTTTCCCTAATAATGTGAATATTTCATTACAAGAATATTCTAAATTGGAATGAGGCGTATGATGTGTTCTAATAGCACTTAATTTTTTATTATAAAATACGCGAGTTATTCGGAAAGACTGGGATTAACCCATTCTGAATAATTACTACGACGATTAAAAATCGAAGATGAAGACGGTGGTTGAAGACCGGAGGTCTTCAAATCATTTGGAGGATTACTGATGTCTTGATTGGGAGGCATCCCAAGACAAGGTAATAAGTAGTGATCGTCCAGACATACTTGGAGATCGACGCATATGCGAGGACCTCTCTCCTGTATTGGACATATGGGACGAGAAATAAGGTGTCTCTGGTTTCGTTCATACCCAAAACGGACTTGTAAATGGATGGTGTGTCTGACGTTGTATTCCTTTATGCTGTATTCGTTGATCTCTGCTAAATATATATCTATTTGGTGGCGGAGAATTTATTGTCTTGCATAACACCTTTCTCTGAGACGTACGAGCTTAGAGGTTATATATTGGTAGAAATCAATGGTATGGTATGGATTGACAATGTGGCATGCTAAGATGCAAATGGTCAAGGCTTATTGTTGAAAAGCAGGGCCTTGTAGTTTATGATCAAAGCACAGCTTTATTTAACATAGCTTTGTGTAGCGTAACTTCGCGATCCTCACACCCCGATAAGAGTCAGAAACGGGACAAGGGAACGCAGGGAGTGCACACGTTTCTTTCTTGCTAGAAGTGGTATCAGGGTTTTGCAAGCCTTGACATTTTACTTATGTGGATGATGGATTACGAGGCCTCAGTTATATTGGTCAATAGTGAGCAATTTATAGGTTCAATAGGACCAGGAAGCGTGTGTTCAGGAATTGCCAATCCACTAAAGTATTTGTGGAACGGCCCTACAGGATCCAAGGGTTCGCCAGCGTGCGAATCCTGAGACATTTGCTAGAGTGTCTCGAATCGGAAAGGAGATCATCCCTAGCCTTGACTCATGATGGAAACCCAACTTGCAATACAACATTACATACCTGACTGTAAACCGATATATGGCGACATAGTAGGTTGGGGTACTATGCCGTCTAGGATTGATACATTTACTTTGAAAGTATTTTTAAACTCATTAGACACAAATAATAATATTAGATACTGTTTTATACGTATCAAGCATGTTTAATCATTATAAGGTAAAACTCTATCCTCTAGTTTGCGTTGCATTGTGTGATGGGACTTGAGTCTTATAATGATTTCATTTTTCTAAAAAGCATTACGTTGTTTTTAAAAGATCTATTTACTTTATGCATTGGCAATCCAATGGGCGCGTTAGCGGCGTGGTCCTGTGATTAGCTTTATTGTTAAATAAGTTAAGAAAGATTTCTCATACCAGTCCCATGACTGACCTGTAGTTTGTTTCACCAGCAAACTCGGTTGCCCTCTTTTCCACACGGGCAGTCGAGTAGATTATTTTGCAGATATATTGAGCACGATTCTAGATTGAAGCTTAGAGTTGTGTCCAGAGCATTGATAGTCTTCCGCTGCATTGTATTAAGTTTATTGTAATTTAACCTTCCGTTGAATATAATTCGATGTACTATGATATATTCTGTACTTTGATGTAACATTATTATAATGGTTATAAAATTCTTCTGTTATTTGCTCTGATGTGTTGTATGCCCAAAGTTAGCGTATTCGGATTTTTGAACGGTCTTAGTCGATTTAACGATCGATTAGGTCCAGGCGAAATCCGTAATCGTTACAGCTACTAAGCCCCGTCTGCAACCTAATATAATTTTATTCATTTATTTTTGAATTCATAAATCTCACGTTGGTTTTGACTTCGCCTAAATTCGTAGAAAGCTCCAAATTTGTTCCAGTCTCTTCTAGAACGTAGAAGCTATCGTCTCGTTCACAATGGTTCCTGTTTCATGTGATTTCGACATCGTATCAAAAAGATATGATTTTTAATGTGTTGATGACTATTTAAATTAATTTATATGGTAAATAATTAAAATAAATAACCTTCTTCCTCCACACAACACATTTTAGTTGCTCAAAACCTAGGTTTATGATTTTCTCTCCAATCGAAGCACTAGACATCGATTAGGTGGTGTCACGCTCTCGACCTTCACGAGAGATTTCTGATGGTATCGAACTCGGTGGTGGTTTGGGGGAGCAAAACGATGGCGAGTGGTGGACTTTGGAGAGGGCAGTTCCAGCGAAATACACTACTCTGAGCAGATTCCACTGTTGGATTGGTAGAACACAGGGAGCTCTACAATATTCCCTTAGTAATATTCACGATTCGTTAATAGGATTTGAAGATTTTGAGGGGGAAGATGGGAGGGTTTTCCGCGTAGATTTGAGAAGGGAGGCGGCTATAAGATGAAGAGGATAGGGTTAATGGAAAATAAATCTAATTGACCAAGGGGGTTTATAATAAAATATTTTATTTTATTTCATTCTTTTAATTTCAAAAATTAATGTTTACTTATCTGATCTCCAAATCAAACCCAACAACTATCTCCCTTAGCTAAATACCCCCATTTTGGACACAATGGAATATGTTTCATAAGCCCATTCGACTGTTTCAGTCAGTTTTTCTTTAAATTAAAATATAAAACATTCAATATTAAATTTGAACGTATATTTTAATTTACTGGGGCCACAAACGGATTCCAAAAGTCCCCAAAAATTAAATCTAACTATGTTTTGATGATACGGTTCTAAAAAAATACATTTCTTCAAATTTGAAGACCGTTTGAAAAATGGCCTTTTTCTGGTCGATCCAATTTGTACTGTATTTTCAAAACATGTTTTCTTTTTCCACGCTCACATACTAATTCCAAAAATTATGAAAATTAAAACTTAGCAATAAATTGACATTCCAGATCCAATAAAAGCGGTTTTGTCGAAAACGGAGGTCGTTTGCAAGATGGCTATTTTTAAGGGCTTTATTGTTATTTAAAAATGGAATCTTTAAATTCTAACCCAATTTCTGTTAAAATTTCATAAAATAATTTTTTTAAATTGGTTCTGATTTTCCGGGTTGTTACAATCTCCCCCACTTAAAACTTTTCATCCCCGAAAAGGAAACAATAGTAAAGTAGGAAACAAAATGGAAATGCAAAATATTGTAAATGTACCTTGAACCATAGCTAATCAAAGATGTCGACTCTACACTTGGGATAAGCTTGCTTAATGCTATCCTCGATTTCTCATGTACAGTCCCTAGGATCCTCGCTCCACTTCATTTTGACTAAATGTATCTTCTTGTTTCTCAGAACTCTAGTTTCTTTACCAATAATCTTTACTGGCTCTCTTCTCACTACTAAGCTTGGAGTGATTTCCAAATCTTGTTGTGCGGCTTCCTCCATAATCAGATCTGGATCATGTATGTAATAACCCGAAAATCTGGGCTAGTTTAAAATTTTTATTTTGGCAATTTTAGCGAATTTTGAGTATTTAAAATAGATTATTTTAAATAATATCGACGAAAAATTTATTTTGAATATAATTAGAACGTATATATTATATACGTCGTCGTTAGAATAATAATATTTATATATAATTATAAATAGAATTGAAAATGGCGCGGTAGTTCGATAATTCGATTTCAAACTTCAATTAAATGTACCGGGTGCAAAACAATCCGGATTTTAGTGAAACCAAAAACATTAGGATCTAATTGATAATATCTTTCCAACGAATCCGAAAAATCGAAATTTCATAGCGGGAATCAAAAGTTATGCCCATTTGAAAATTCAGAATAGTCGCTATGTAAATTATACATGGTCCAAAAAGTCATATTTTGCATACGGATGAATTTGGACTTGAAACCACTTCCATTGAGTTCAAAATGCCGTTTAGAACTCCGAAAGGTATAAGCTTCGATATATTCCGATATCCGGAATAGTGGCTATGGGCTGGAGTTGTTCGGTTAACAATACATAGCCCTTAAAAAGTGAAATTTTGCATACGAGCTCATAATTCGACGAGATAAATTTCTATGGATTCACAATGACAAATCATTGTTGAGTTCCAAATGGCGCGTCGAACGGAGTCAGTATGTGGCCGTGCGAGCTAAAACAGTTCAGGGTAAAACGAGCAGTCATTTTACAAAGAAACATTACTGATACGAACTCGGAATTCGATTCTACTTTTTTTTCTAGATTCGTATCATCTAATAATGGTAAAATCCAAGAGGGCTTGATTTTTTGAGTTAGCATGTGAGCGTGCGAGAAGAAAAGGTGCGCCAAAATCGCATTTTTAGAGCTTATCTGAGCATTTTTGTGATTTTTAACGGATGGTCAAACGAACTCGGAATTCGACGAAACTTGTTTCGTTGGACTCGTCTTCACGTCTACTATCTCGTGTCCGAAATCCGCGGCCATCGGAGATCGCTAGCGTTCATGCGATACGCGAGAAACTAGCATATAATCACTTTTCCTCCTTTTCTATTTCATAAATTCACCTTTCCTCCTTCCTCCACAAAAACTCAAAAATGACCCCCTCCTCCACCCCCCTCCGGCCACCTCCTCCTCCTCTCTCTCTCCTCTTCTCTCTCTCTTCAATTAGCAAACCCTACACCCAAACACCACCACCGCGGCCACCGCGGCCACCACGGGCCCCACCACCGCCACCCACACCCTCCCCCACGTCCATCAGGCCCGCGCCCCCCTCCAGCCCCCTCAATTCCGGCCGTGGGCCCCGCTACACCCAAAAACCCATTTTCACCAAAATCGCCCGTTTTGCAAATAAGTCCCTGACCGTATTTCGCGAATAACTCCCAAACGGTGCGTTTTTGGCCAAAGTCTCTCTAGATCAAAGTTGTAGAGCGCGAAATTCTCTTCGATTTGGCTATATGGAAGTCATGTTTTGGAGTTCGGAGCTGCCCGGAAAACGCGTTTAAAGTCTGCTGTCCGGAAGCAGCAAAATTCGTGTACTTTCGCGAATTCCGGCGAAATGGCACATTTTCGGCAAGAAGACCACTAGGCGAAAGTTGTTCAGAATGCCGTGCTTGTGCTAGAAAAAAATATGGTGTGAAGATTGAAGCTTGTTTGCAAAGTCTGGAGCTCGAACAACAATTCAGCAGTTCAGAAAAGGCGTTAGAAAAAAGTGAGTTTTCTCCGCTTTAAAGCTTCTACAGTTTTGACATATGAAGTTAATAAAAATATGATTTTTATGTTATAGAGATGATAAAAATATGATTTTTACATTATAGAAGTATTAAAGATTTGATCTTTATTATGTAAAAGGAGCAAAGATGTGATTTTTATATAAGTGGCGATATAAAAATATAATCTTTATTATATGAACACCGTTGTAAAAATAGAATTTTTATCTATATAGTAGTAGTATAAAAATGTGATTTTTATATACATAGCAACAATATAAAAATGTGATTTTTATATACATAGCAACAATATAAAAATGTGATTTTTATATACATAGCAACAATATAAAAATGTGATTTTTATATACATGGCAACAATATAAAAATGTGATTTTTATATATGTGACTACGGGCGGTGAAAGTGACAAAAGGCGAGAACGACGAAGATTTCTACATAAGAAGAGTCGTGGCGTTTGGTTTAGCTAGTCGGTGAGAACTTCTCACTCTAAACTTCTTTTTCTAGTTATATATATATACTAGGATGCAGACGGTGCTTAGCAGCACCCGACACCCGTCATCCACAGACCATGGATGGCTTGTTTGTTAAATTGTTTGGTTGCGTAGTTGGTTAGTCTAATTGGTTTGAATTGAATTGTTTGGTGAAATGGAATGGATTTGATTGATGTGTGAATGGCGTGGGCCTTCACTAGACCGGGGATAAGGCTAGGCCTCGTCCCATTTCTAGTATCGTGCCGTTATGCCGCCGAAATTTTCTAAAATATGTTAGAAAAATAAAAATATCATTTTTATTGTGTAAATGAACGGAATAGAAATTCAAATGTTGAAATAAATATTTTTGACGTTAAAAATATAATTTTTAACGTGAATGTGAATAAATAAATATTCATTTACAAACCGGACGGTTTGTTTATGTACACCTATTCGACTAATATTGATTGGGATGATAAATTTTACACATCGCCCAACTGCACAAATAAAATCTGTGTTTGATTGTTTGAAACCCCACACGGGTGTTGGGATGAAATTTGAAGTTCACTCATCCTGATTGATTAAATATGTCGATCGATTGATTGACAGGCTGTTATAAGCGTAAGATATCTATATTTGATGCTTATACAGTGTAGTGCACTTTGGTTGATGGTTGATTATTTTTCAATGCTATTATATACATGTGTTGTATGGAATCCATATAATTAACATTATATGGTGATTGATTGGGCCTCATTTCAAATCGGGAAAATAAGGAATATTATAAAAGAAAATTCATGTGTTGAATATAAAAATAGTCATGTGTTGACGATGTTCATGTGTTGAGTGAAATATTTTATACAATGAAATCTACATCTTTATCATATTTAAAATTAGAACTACTTCCCAGTAGAAGTCTAATTAAAAATCAAACGATAGATACCATAGTTTTATAAAATATTTTACATAACAAAAATAGTGATGTGTTGACAGTACTCATGTGTTGAGATTAGTCAGGTGTTGGAAGAAATATAGATTCATGTGTTGAATGGAATAAATATTCATTTGTTGAATAGAATAACGGATTTATTGAAAAATATAAAGCCGTGTTGATTAGAGTTGCGCTATTTTGACGTGAACGATATTTATATCGATTATATTCATTTTTATAATGAACATAGAAAAGAAGTGATTTCAAAATATAACGTTTTGAAAATATTATCATTTATATAGTAATGATATAAAATATTCAGTTTTGATTAGAAATTGAAATAGTGTTGAAATGATTTTGAAACGAAGTTAAAACGATTTATAAAATACGTTTTAAAAGGAAATTGACGAAATATATATAATATAATATATATATATATTATATATATAATGGCCTGAATAGAACGCGCCGCTCCGCGGCAGTTCGTAAATTTCGTCCATTGACTTCGAATTGACGTTGCGGGAGATCCGACCGTCGGATTCTCCTAAAACCGGAACCGTTGGGTTCGTATCGAAAAGAGCTTTCCAATGAATATTAGAAATTTGAGATCTAACGGTTGGATTTGGAATTATGTCCAAATCAAATTTGAAAAAGGTCGATGTAAGTGCAGTCCGATGGCCGTTGTTGGAAATCGACTGTACGGGCCTTGATAAAATTATTAAAAATATTAATAATTTGTGTAAAATCATAATATGTGAATTGGAAAGAACTGGGATGAAGAATTCCACATTTGAAATGATAAAAATAGATTTTTGTCGAAATGAACTAGTTTTGAACTAGAATTAAAAATCAATTTATTTGTGAAATAAATAAATTGAATTTGAAAGTGATTTTAAAAATAATCAATATTCCCAATACGTGGATTGGACTGGAGTTGAATCGAAATTATCTTCGGGATATTTCGATGTTGGATTTCGTGACTATACAGATATTGTTATGGGAATTTGAAAGATATATTTTATATCGTTATTGCCAATACGATATATGTTGGTTTCAGAATTTGATATTGAATATAAGCCGATATATTTTCTATTCAGAGCCTTGTATTTAATATCAAATGTGATTTGGGTTTGTCGTGAATCGTGTTTTAGAAGACATTGGTTCTTTAACCCAGTTAAAGACATAATATTGATTTTTGAGAAGATTAAAACTAAATGGAGTTTTAATGAATCTTTAATTAGATTAAAAAGTGAATTGATAATTTAAATTATCAAATCTGAAAAGTGATCGAGAGTGGAGTATCACCAGTTTTGCTCCAAAGCGATAGTTAAATCTTTAATTAGATTTGAACGTGAAATGGTAATTAATTTTACCGATAACACCGTGGTGTTAGATATGGAGTATCACCAGTTTTGCTCCATGGGATATATAGGTTGGGATTGGGAAATAAAACAAATAATTACTTCAGTGTGGTTCGCTAATCCCGACCAGTTTGAAATGATATCCAAAGGAAGATTATAGGATAAATTTAGAAGAATTTATCTTGGATAAAATTAATGGGAACATTTCCCTAAGAATGTGATTTTGTGAATAAAAGAATATTCTGAATTGGAATGAGGCATTCGTTGTGTTTGTGTAACATTTGTTTATCATATACGTGGGTTATTCAGGAAGGCCGGGTCATACCCATTCTGAATAACCGATTCGACGAGATGTCGAAGATGAAGACGGTGGTTGAAGACCGGAAGTCTTCACATCGTTTGGGTGATTACTGATGATCTTGATTGGGCTGTACACCCAGGATGAGGGAATCAGTTGGTGATCGTCCAGACGTACCTGGAGATGGATGGATATGCGAGGAAAGTGCCTCCGGTTTCGTTCAGACCCAGAACGAACTTGTAAATGGATTGTGTGTCTGACACTGGATTTTATTCTGTGTTGATTGATCTCTATTAAATATACATCTGTTTGGCGACGGAGAATTTATTCTCTTGCTTAACGCCCTTCTCTGAGACGTACGAGCTCAGGGGTTGTATATCGATGGACATCAGTCGCATGGAGTGAATTGCCAGTGTGGCATGCGTAAGTGGCAATTGATCAAGGCTTCTGTTGAAAAGCAAAGTCTTGTGGTTGATGATCAAAGCACGGCCTGTGTGGTGTAGCTTTATGTATAACGTGAATTCGCGAGCCTCACACCTCGGTATGAGTCAAAAACGGGAGATGGACCGCTGGGAGAGCACGACGTTTCTTTCTAGCTAGGGTGGTGTCAGTGACCTACCAGCCCTGACATTTATATACTTTTCACCTGTGTGGTTGTTGGATACGAGGCGCCTCGGATATAGGTCTGTAAGGACCGGGAAACGTGTGTTCAGGAATAACTAATCCTCAAAAGTAAGAGAGGACCGGCCCAGCCGATTCCAAGGATCATAGTGGGGTCCTGGGACATTTGCTAGAGTGTCTCGAATGCGGAAGAGGAGCTTGCACCTTGCCTCGGCTCATGACGGAAATCTAATTTCCAATACGTGACATTGCGGTTTTAATTGTAGAACTAGTATGGCGACATGATAGATGGTACCCATGCCGCCTATGATTGATATTTATGATTTGAATTGTTTTGACACTATACACTTATTATAGTATCAAATAATGTGTTTTAAACGTATCAAGCATGCTTTGGCTGTTATAAGGTAAAAACCCTATCCTCCGGCTTGCGTTGCATTGTGTGATGGGACCTGGGTCTTATAACAGCTTCATTTTTCTTTATTTAGCATTGCGCTGTTTGTTCTATGCACTGGTATTCTTGGGAGGAAACCCGTTCCGTGTTATACGGCGTGGTCTCTTGATTTACCTAACTTTAAAACCAATATTAATAACTGTTTTAGTTCTCACACCAGTCACATGACTGACCTGGAGTTTATTGTTTTAACCTAAACTCTGGGTGCCCCTATTTTCCGCACGGGCAGCTAGTAGTTTTGGTTTTGCAGATTTATATTCACAGGGTCCTGATTTACAGCTGGAACGATGCTCGGAAAGCTCTGTATCCGTGTATCACTTCTAGTTGTGTTTTGTATATTTTTCCGCTGCTATGTAATTTATTGTAATCTCTGATATTTGTCGAATAAATTTAATCATTTATACTCTGTATATTCTTGTATCTGATGGAATTGTTGTAATAACAATGAAATGTTCTTCTGTATGCGTTCCGATGTGTGTTGTTCTCAAAAGTATTCGTGCTTTCCTTCACGGGGAAGTTACGGGTTCTTACAGTGGTATCAGAGCTTTGGTTTACAGAGCTCGAGAACAAGACACATTAGAACCATACGAAAGAATTCATCAGATATTGGATTAGTAATATCCAATTAGAATGACTCGTTAGAGATAGGATCAGTAGTATCCTAGAACGAGTGTGAAGAGTATATTTTTTCAAATGAAAACAATTTTGTTTTAAAATTTAAATCGCTTTATATGTATTTGAATATTTATTTATATTGATATGGGCAATCCAATATATAAAGATTTCGCGTATACGCGTCATGAACGTATATTCGAAGTTTTAATATACTTGGTAGATATAGAATCACATTCTAGACATCCGGTGATGATTCTGATGATGGTGCATCATCATCAGTATTCATATTCGAATTTTAGACTGGTGTGAGAACCAAAACTAATATAGATAGATTCATTTTGTTGTAAATTGGCATCAAAAACATGATTTTTTGTATATATATCAAAATTATGAATTTGAAACTCTAATTCACTAATTGATTGATGTTTGTGTTGATTGTTTATTTGTTTGCTAATTTTTAACCATTTAGCCTAATTGAATCAAATATTGAATAATATTGAAAATTGGTCACATTTGCTTGCATATACATATACTTACATTGAACAGGTCATAGCAAGGAGGCTAGAGCAGAGAATAAAATTTGTTTGCCCGACAAATAGGTACATGTTTACTATAATTTACTGTTTTGTTTGGGTGATGATGATTTTATGAGCCTATTGGCTAGCCGCTTGGCTTTTTCTTTTTGAGATCAGAAGGCCTGTATGGCAATTTCGGGATTTTCCCGTGGCTCCCAGTACAAAGGAGGTTATGGCGAAATTTTTCGAAAATTTAGGGTGTTAGCCAAATTTTTGAAAATTTTGAAAATTCTCAGAAACTGAAAAGTTGGAGAATGCAAGCCAGATCGAGCGTAGAGTTGATTAATCAAACCACTTTCGACTTTGTTCCTTTTCGGGGACGAAAAGTTTTAAGTGGGGGAGATTGTAATAACCCGAAAATCTGGGCTAGTTTAAAATTTTTATTTTGGCAATTTTAGCGAATTTTGAGTATTTAAAATAGATTATTTTAAATAATATCGACGAAAAATTTATTTTGAATATAATTAGAACGTATATATTATATACGTCGTCGTTAGAATAATAATATTTATATATAATTATAAATAGAATTGAAAATGGCGCGGTAGTTCGATAATTCGATTTCAAACTTCAATTAAATGTACCGGGTGCAAAACAATCCGGATTTTAGTGAAACCAAAAACATTAGGATCTAATTGATAATATCTTTCCAACGAATCCGAAAAATCGAAATTTCATAGCGGGAATCAAAAGTTATGCCCATTTGAAAATTCAGAATAGTCGCTATGTAAATTATACATGGCCCAAAAAGTCATATTTTGCATACGGATGAATTTGGACTCGAAACCACTTCCATTGAGTTCAAAATGCCGTTTAGAACTCCGAAAAGTATAAGCTTCGATATATTCCGATATCCGGAATAGTGGCTATGGGCTGGAGTTGTTCGGTTAACAATACATAGCCCTTAAAAAATGAAATTTTGCATACGAGCTCAGAATTCGACGAGATAAATTTCTATGGATTCACAATGACAAATCATTGTTGAGTTCCAAATGGCGCGTCGAACGGAGTCAGTATGTGGCCGTGCGAGCTAAAACAGTTCAGGGTAAAACGAGCAGTCATTTTACAAAGGAACATTACTGATACGAACTCGGAATTCGATTCTACTTTTTTTTCTAGATTCGTATCATCTAATAATTGTAATATCCAATAGGGCTTGATTTTTTGAGTTAGCATGTGAGCGTGCGAGAAGAAAAGGTGCGCCAAAATCGCATTTTTAGAGCTTATCTGAGCATTTTTGTGATTTTTAACGGAAGGTCAAACGAACTCGGAATTCGACGAAACTTGTTTCGTTGGACTCGTCTTCACGTCTACTATCTCGTGTCCGAAATCCGCGGCCATCGGAGATCGCTAGCGTTCAGGCGATACGCGAGAAACTAGCATATAATCACTTTTCCTCCTTTTCTATTTCATAAATTCACTTTTCCTCCTTCCTCCACAAAAACTCAAAAATGGCCTCCTCCACCACCACCGCCGCTGCCCCCTCCTCCACCGCTGCCACCACTGGCCGTCGGCCTCCTCCACCCCCCTCCGGCCACCTCCTCCTCCTCCTCTCTCTCCCCTCTTCTCTCTCTTCAATTAGCAAACCCTACACCCAAACACCACCACCGCGGCCACCACGGGCCCCACCACCGCCACCCACACCCTCCCCCACGTCCATCAGGCCCGCGCCCCCCTCCAGCCCCCTCAATTCCGGCCGTGGGCCCCGCTACACCCAAAAACCCATTTTCACCAAAATCGCTCGTTTTGCAAATAAGTCCCTGACCGTATTTCGCGAATAACTCCCAAACGGTGCGTTTTTGGTCAAAGTCCCTCTAGAACAAAGTTGTAGAGTGCGAAATTCTCTTTGATTTGGCTATATGGAAGTCATGTTTTGGAGTTCGGAGCTGCCCGGAAAACGCGTTTAAAATCTGCTGTCCGGAAGCGGCAAAATTCGTGTACTTTCGCGAATTCCGGCGAAATGACACATTTTCGGCAAGAAGACCACTAGGCAAAAGTTGTTCAGAATGCCGTGCTTGTGCTAAAAAAAAGATGGTGTGAAGATTGAAGCTTGTTTGCAAAGTCTGGAGCTCGAACAACAATTCAGCAGTTCAGAAAAGGCATTAGAAAAAAGTGAGTTTTCTCCGCTTTAAAGCTTCTACAGTTTTGACATATGAAGTTAATAAAAATATGATGTTTATGTTATAGAGATGATAAAAATATGATTTTTACATTATAGAAGTATTAAAGATTTGATCTTTATTATGTAAAAGGAGCAAAGATGTGATTTTTATATAAGTGGCGATATAAAAATATAATCTTTATTATATGAACACCGTTGTAAAAATAGAATTTTTATCTATATAGTAGTAGTATAAAAATGTGATTTTTATATACATAGCAACAATATAAAAATGTGATTTTTATATACATAGCAACAATATAAAAATGTGATTTTTATATACATAGCAACAATATAAAAATGTGATTTTTATATACATGGCAACAATATAAAAATGTGATTTTTATATATGTGACTACAGGCGGTGAAAGTGACAAAAGGCGAGAACGACGAAGATTTCTACATAAGAAGAGTCGTGGCGTTTGGTTTAGCTAGTCGGTGAGAACTTCTCACTCTAAACTTTTTTTTCTAGTTATATATATATACTAGGATGCAGACGGTGCTTAGCAGCACCCGACACCCGTCATCCACAGACCATGGATGGCTTGTTTGTTAAATTGTTTGGTTGCGTAGTTGGTTAGTCTAATTGGTTTGAATTGAATTGTTTGGTGAAATGGAATGGATTTGATTGATGTGTGAATGGCGTGGGCCTTCACTAGACCGGGGATAAGGCTAGGCCTCGTCCCGTTTCTAGTATCGTGCCGTTATGCCGCCGAAATTTTCTAAAATATGTTAGAAAAATAAAAATATCATTTTTATTGTGTAAATGAACGGAATAGAAATTCAAATGTTGAAATAAATATTTTTGACGTTAAAAATATAATTTTTAACGTGAATGTGAATAAATAAATATTCATTTACAAACCGGACGGTTTGTTTATGTACACCTATTCGACTAATATTGATTGGGATGATAAATTTTACACATCGCCCAACTGCACAAATAAAATCTGTGTTTGAATGTTTGAAACCCCACATGGGTGTTGGGATGAAATTTGAAGTTCACTCATCCTGATTGATTAAATATGTCGATCGATTGATTGACAGGCTGTTATAAGCGTAAGATATCTATATTTGATGCTTATACAGTGTAGTGCACTTTGGTTGATGGTTGATTATTTTTCAATGCTATTATATACATGTGTTGTATGGAATCCATATAATTAACATTATATGGTGATTGATTGGGCCTCATTTCAAATCGGGAAAATAAGGAATATTATAAAAGAAAATTCATGTGTTGAATATAAAAATAGTCATGTGTTGACGATGTTCATGTGTTGAGTGAAATATTTTATACAATGAAATCTACATCTTTATCATATTTAAAATTAGAACTACTTCCCAGTAGAAGTCTAATTAAAAATCAAACGATAGATACCATAGTTTTATAAAATATTTTACATAACAAAAATAGTGATGTGTTGACAGTACTCATGTGTTGAGATTAGTCAGGTGTTGGAAGAAATATAGATTCATGTGTTGAATGGAATAAATATTCATTTGTTGAATAGAATAACGGATTTATTGAAAAATATAAAGCCGTGTTGATTAGAGTTGCGCTATTTTGACGTGAACGATATTTATATCGATTATATTCATTTTTATAATGAACATAGAAAAGAAGTGATTTCAAAATATAACGTTTTGAAAATATTATCATTTATATAGTAATGATATAAAATATTCAGTTTTGATTAGAAATTGAAATAGTGTTGAAATGATTTTGAAACGAAGTTAAAACGATTTATAAAATACGTTTTAAAAGGAAATTGACGAAATATATATAATATAATATATATATATATATATTATATATATAATGGCCTGAATAGAACGCGCCGCTCCGCGGCAGTTCGTAAATTTCGTCCATTGACTTCGAATTGACGTTGCGGGAGATCCGACCGTCGGATTCTCCTAAAACCGGAACCGTTGGGTTCGTATCGAAAAGAGCTTTCCAATGAATATTAGAAATTTGAGATCTAACGGTTGGATTTGGAATTATGTCCAAATCAAATTTGAAAAAGGTCGATGTAAGTGCAGTCCGATGGCCGTTGTTGGAAATCGACTGTACGGGCCTTGATAAAATTATTAAAAATATTAATAATTTGTGTAAAATCATAATATGTGAATTGGAAAGAACTGGGATGAAGAATTCCACATTTGAAATGATAAAAATAGATTTTTGTCGAAATGAACTAGTTTTGAACTAGAATTAAAAATCAATTTATTTGTGAAATAAATAAATTGAATTTGAAAGTGATTTTAAAAATAATCAATATTCCCAATACGTGGATTGGACTGGAGTTGAATCGAAATTATCTTCGGGATATTTCGATGTTGGATTTCGTGACTATACAGATATTGTTATGGGAATTTGAAAGATATATTTTATATCGTTATTGCCAATACGATATATGTTGGTTTCAGAATTTGATATTGAATATAAGCCGATATATTTTCTATTCAGAGCCTTGTATTTAATATCAAATGTGATTTGGGTTTGTCGTGAATCGTGTTTTAGAAGACATTGGTTCTTTAACCCAGTTAAAGACATAATATTGATTTTTGAGAAGATTAAAACTAAATGGAGTTTTAATGAATCTTTAATTAGATTAAAAAGTGAATTGATAATTTAAATTATCAAATCTGAAAAGTGATCGAGAGTGGAGTATCACCAGTTTTGCTCCAAAGCGATAGTTAAATCTTTAATTAGATTTGAACGTGAAATGGTAATTAATTTTACCGATAACACCATGGTGTTAGATATGGAGTATCACCAGTTTTGCTCCATGGGATATATAGGTTGGGATTGGGAAATAAAACAAATAATTACTTCGGTGTGGTTCGCTAATCCCGACCAGTTTGAAATGATATCCAAAGGAAGATTATAGGATAAATTTAGAAGAATTTATCTTGGATAAAATTAATAGGAACATTTCCCTAAGAATGTGATTTTGTGAATAAAAGAATATTCTGAATTGGAATGAGGCGTTCGTTGTGTTTGTGTAACATTTGTTTATCATATACGTGGGTTATTCAGGAAGGCCGGGTTATACCCATTCTGAATAACCGATTCGACGAGATGTCGAAGATGAAGACGGTGGTTGAAGACCGTAAGTCTTCACATCGTTTGGGTGATTACTGATGATCTTGATTGGGCTGTACACCCAGGATGAGGGAATCAGTTGGTGATCGTCCAGACGTACCTGGAGATGGATGGATATGCGAGGAAAGTGCCTCCGGTTTCGTTCAGACCCAGAACGAACTTGTAAATGGATTGTGTGTCTGACACTGGATTTTATTCTGTGTTGATTGATCTCTATTAAATATACATCTGTTTGGCGGCGGAGAATTTATTCTCTTGCTTAACGCCCTTCTCTGAGACGTACGAGCTCAGGGGTTGTATATCGATGGACATCAGTCGCATGGAGTGAATTGCCAGTGTGGCATGCGTAAGTGGCAATTGATCAAGGCTTCTGTTGAAAAGCAAAGTCTTGTGGTTGATGATCAAAGCACGGCCTGTGTGGCGTAGCTTTGTGTATAACGTGAATTCGCGAGCCTCACACCTCGGTATGAGTCAAAAACGGGAGATGGACCGCTGGGAGAGCACGACGTTTCTTTTTAGCTAGGGTGGTGTCAGTGACCTACCAGCCCTGACATTTATATACTTTTCACCTGTGTGGTTGTTGGATACGAGGCGCCTCGGATATAGGTCTGTAAGGACCGGGAAACGTGTGTTCAGGAATAACTAATCCTCAAAAGTAAGAGAGGACCGGCCCAGCCGATTCCAAGGATCATAGTGGGGTCCTGGGACATTTGCTAGAGTGTCTCGAACGCGGAAGAGGAGCTTGCCCCTTGCCTCGGCTCATGACGGAAATCCAATTTCCAATACGTGATATTGTGGTTTTAATTGTAGAACTAGTATGGCGACATGATAGATGGTACCCATGCCGCCTATGATTGATATTTATGATTTGAATTGTTTTGACACTATACACTTATTATAGTATCAAATAATGTGTTTTAAACGTATCAAGCATGCTTTGGCTGTTATAAGGTAAAAACCCTATCCTCCGGCTTGCGTTGCATTGTGTGATGGGACCTGGGTCTTATAACAGCTTCATTTTTCTTTATTTAGCATTGCGCTGTTTGTTCTATGCACTGGTATTCTTGGGAGGAAACCCGTTCCGTGTTATACGGCGTGGTCCCTTGATTTACCTAACTTTAAAACCAATATTAATAACTGTTTTAGTTCTCACACCAGTCACATGAATGACCTGGAGTTTATTGTTTTAACCTAAACTCTGGGTGCCCCTATTTTCCGCACGGGCAGCTAGTAGTTTTGGTTTTGCAGATTTATATTCACAGGGTCCTGATTTACAGCTGGAACGATGCTCGGAAAGCTCTATATCCGTGTATCACTTCTAGTTGTGTTTTGTATATTTTTCCGCTGCTATGTAATTTATTGTAATCTCTGATATTTGTCGAATAAATTTAATCATTTATACTCTGTATATTCTTGTACCTGATGGAATTGTTGTAATAACAATGAAATGTTCTTCTGTATGCGTTCCGATGTGTGTTGTTCTCAAAAGTATTCGTGCTTTCCTTCACGGGGAAGTTACGGGTTCTTACAATGTACATGCTTTCGAAATTGAGACACGAGAAATACATCATATACTCCTGGCAACCAGTCTGGTACCTGTACCCTGTAAGCAAGAGTTCCAATTCTGTCGAGAATAGGAAATGAACCAATAAATCTAGGCACCAACTTCCCTGTTTTCCCAAAACAGACTACTCCTCTCATTGGGGAAACTCTCAAATATACATAATCACCAACAGAAAATGCTAAATCTCTTCTTCTCATATCGACATAACTCTTCTGTCAGCTCTGAGCTATTTGCAGTCGCTTCTTAATGAAATCGACTTTATCCGAAGCTTCTCGAATCATGTCTGGACCCAATACTAGTCGATTGCCTAATTCCACCCAACATGCGGGAGATCCACATGGTCTACCATACAATGCTTCGAATGGTGACCTTTAAAGCTTACTTGATAACTGTTATTATACGAAAAATCAACCAGATGCAAGTGATCTTCCCACGATCCGCCAAAATCAAATATACATGCCCGCAACAAGTCTTCTGGTATATGATTCACCCTCTCAGTTTGGTCATTTATTTGAGGATGATATGCGGTGCTCAGCTTTAACTTTGTTCCCAGCTCTACCTGGAATGCTTCCTAGAATTTACTAGCGAATATCAGATCACGATCACTAACAATACTAGTGGGAACTCCATGCATTCTGACAATTTCTTTGAAATAAATATGCGCCAGACTTTGAGCTGTTCTAGTTGACTTCACAGGAATAAAATGGGCGGTCTTTGTAAAATGATCTACGATCACCTAAACTGTCATTGCCTTTCTTGGTTCGGGGTAAACCATCAGTGAAATACATGGAGATTTGATCCCACTTCCAATCTGGAATTTCCAATAGTTGTAAAAATCCGGCAATTTTCTGGTGATCACTTTTGACTTGTTGGCAAGTAGAACACCTGCTAACATATATGGAAATGTATCTTTTCATAGATCTCCACCAGAACATACACTTCAGATCATGATACATCTTACTCACCCCCGGATGAATACTAAGCTTGGATTTGTGACATTCATCTATCACTTCCCTTCTGAGCTCAGGAATATTCAGAACACAAATTCGGCCTAATAACCTCAGAACTCCTTTGTTATCAATCTGGAAACTCGAGGGTTCGCCTTCCCAAACTCTTTTACTAATTCTATGAATAAATTCATCATCTTTCTAAAGAGCAGAGATTTTGTCAATCAATGAAGGCGTAATAATGAGATTAGCGATAATTGCATTCTTCCTGCAAAGCGCATCTGCTACAACATTGGCTTTCCCTGGAGTATACAAAATATCTAGATCGTATGCTGCAAGAAATTCTAACCAACGCTGCTGCCTCAAATTCAAGTCCTTCTATGCGAATAGATACTTTAATGACTTATGATCTGTTTATAATTCAAACTTCTCACCCAAAAGATAGTGCCTCAATAACTCCAAAGCAAACACGACGGCTAACAACTCAAGATCATGAGTAGGATATCTCTTCTCATGCAGCTTCAACTAACGGCTAGCATAGGCAACTACTTTGCCTTTTTGCATTAACACCGCACCAACACCTTCAAGAGAAGCATCTGTATAGACTATCAAAATCTTGATTGCCATCAATAATAGTCAACACTGGGGCAGTAGTCAACCTTAATTTTAGCTCTTGGAAAGCTGCCTCACATTCATGCGTCCAATTAAACCTTGTATGCTTCTTGGTAAGCTTCATTAATGGACTAGATAGCTTCGAAAAATCCTTAACAAATTTCCGGTAATAGCCAGCCAATCCTAGAAAACTTCGAACTTCTATAGGCGTGCTAGCCTACTTCCAATCTCGAATGGCTGTGATTTTACTTGGATCCACTGAAATCCCTTCCTTCGATACTACATGACCGAGGAACTTTGCTTCTTCTTGCCAGAATATGCATTTAGAAAATTTGGCTTTTAAAACATTCTTTCTTAGAATTTCCAAAACTTCTTCCAAATGCTTCGCATGCTCGGTAATCGATAAAGTAATTTGTTCATTAAATTTCTTCCAAAACTTCTTCCAAAATTTCTCGAAACATGTCAGTGAAAACCAGCACAAATTTATTCAAGACATCGTAGAATAATTTGTTCATTAAATCGACAAAGTAAGCAGGAGCGTTACATAAACCGAATGACATTACTAACCACTCATAAAATATGTCTGGACCTTTGGAAGCTGTCAAAGGAACACACTCTTCAGCAATACGCAATTGATGGAAACCTGTAGCTAAGTCCATTCTAGAAAATACTTGCACTCCATTCAAGCGATCTAATAAATCATCAATACGCGACAATGGATATTTATTCCTTAGCGTCTGCTTATTCAAATCTTGGTAATCGACACATAATCTTAAAGTACCGTCTGACTTTGGAACAAACACTACTGCTGCACCCCAATTCGAAAAGCTAGGCCTAATCAGACCTTTCCATAGAAGCTGTCGAGTTTGATTACTCAATTCTTCTTTCTCTTTCAATGTCATCCTTCGAACAATGTGCATGACTGGCCTTGCATTGAAACTAGATCGATCCTGAAGTCAATTACACTTCGCGGAGGTTAGCTATCTGTAACAACCCGGATTTTCAGAACCAATTTAAAATTTTTATTTTAGCTATTTTAATGAATTTTTAATATTTAAAAAGATTTATTTTAAATAAGGACAACTGAAAATTTATTTTAAACGAAATTAGAATGAATAAATTTATTTTAATTATAAAATTAGCCTAAAATTGTGCGGTAGTTTGAAAATCCGATTTCTAATTTCAATTTAACATACAGAATTCAGTAAAAGTCAGAATTGGACGAAAAAAGAAATATTTGAATATAATTAACAATATCTTTCAAATGGATATAAGAAACTGAGATTTCACTTCATAAATTAAAAGTTATGCCCAGTTTAAAATTCAGAATAGTCGCTACGGAATTTATATATATTTTAATATAATATATAGCCCTTAAACATAGCCATTTTGCAAACAACCTCCGTTTTTCGACGAAAACACTTTTGTTAGATCCAGATTGTCAAATTATTTCTAGATTCCAATTTTCATAATTTTTGGAATTAATATGTGAGCGTGAAAAAAGAAAACATGTTTTGTTAATTTCAATTGAATTGGATCGACCAGAAAATGGCCATTTTTCAAACTGTCTTCAAATTCGATGAAATTAGCTTCATTAGGATCATATCATCAGAACATTGCCAAATTTATTTTCCTGGAATTTTTGGAGTCAGTATGTGGCCCCGGTAAATTAGAATGTGTGTTGAAGTCACTTCTGAACGTTATATTAATTTATATTTTAATTTTGATGAAAATTGATCGAAACATTTGAATCGGGTTGTGGGACATATTCCATTGTGTCCGGAATGGGGGTATTTAGCTAGGGGCGACAGTCGTTGGGATTGAATCGGAGTTCGAAATTAAAAGTCAACTTTTCGAGAAATTAAATAATATAATTAAATTAAATTTTTATAAAACCCCTGTACCCCTTCCTCCCAAACCAAATTCAGTTTTGAGAAGAAAAAAACGCAGAAGAACCGTTGTCGCTACCGCCCTCCAGGCGGACTACCGCCGCGCTCCCCCGCCGGAGACCCCCACCGCGCCGCCTCACCCTGCACCACCACCGCCTCAAACAACCGCCCCTCCTTCTGCCTCCCCTTCGATGGTCGAACACCCTTCTTTCTTTCTTCTTCGATCGAACCAGTGTCCCCACAGTCACAGAACGCACCACCACACCGCCTGACCGCCCCCAGCGCCACCGCGCGCCACCAGCCTCCCCCCTTTGCCAGCCCTCGCCTCTGACCTCAGCGAAGTCGAGCCCAAACCCCCTGGAAACCCTAGATGATGAAGACCGTGGATATGTGATGCTTCGATGTGGGATTCAACGATCGAAAATATGTGAGTTTCTTTGATTTTGATTCCTTAGAGATGAAATTATTTTTTAGTTATGTAAAAATATGATTTATATATATATATATATATATAGCGAATAAAGATATGATTTTTATTTATATGTGTAGCGAATAAAGATATGATTTTTATTTATATGAATAGCGAGTAAAGATATGATTTTTATTTATATGAATAGCGAATAAAAATGTGATTTTTATTTATATGAATAGCGAATAAAAATGTGATTTTTATTTATATGAATAGCAAATAAAAATTGGATTTTTATATACATAAGTAGCGATATAAAAATATAATTTTTATATATAAAGTAGCGATATAAAAATATAATTTTTACATATGAAGTAGCGAAATAAAAAAAGAATTTTTATATAAGAAGTAGCGATATAAAAATATAATTTTTATATAAGAAGTAGTGATATTAAAATATAATTTTTATACATGAAGTAGCAATATAAAAATATACTTTTTATATATGAAGTAGCATTATAAAAATATGACTTTTATAATATAATAACGGTTTAAAAATACGGTTTTTATTATATGAATAACAATATAAAAATACGATTTATATATATATATATAATATCATTGTAAAAATATGATTTTTAATGTATACATGGCATTGTAAAAATGTGATATATGTATATATATATATAATAGTCGTATAAAAATGTGAGTTTTATATATAATAGCCGTATAAAAATGTTATTTTTATATATATAATAGCCGTATAAAAATGTGATTTTTATAGTGTAAACATCAGCATAAAAATGTGATTTTTATAATGTAAACATAGTATAAAAATGTGATTTTATAATGTAAACATCAGTATAAAAAGGTGATTTTTATATGACAGCCAAGTAAAAATATGATTTTTATATATGTAACGAATTAAAAATATGATTTTTATATATGTAGAGAATATAAATATATGAATTTTATATATGTACCAAATTAAAAATATGATTTTTATAAATGTAAAGAATATAAAAATATAATTTTATATATGTAGCAAATTAAAAATATGATTTTTATATATGTAGAGAATACAAAAATATGATTTTTATATATGTAGCGAATAAAAATTTTGATTTTTATATATGTAGAGAGTATAAAAATATGATTTTTATATATGTAGCGAATTAAAAATATGATTTTTATATATGTAGAGAATATAAAAATATAATTTTTATATATGTATCAAATTAAAAATGTGATTTTTATATATTTAGAGAACATAAAAATATGATTTTCATATATGTAGCGAATTAAAATTATGATTTATATATATCTAGAGAATAAAAAAAATATGATTTTTATTTATGTACCGAATTAAAAATATTATTTTTGTATATGTAGAGAATATAAAAATATGATTTTTATATATGTAGCAAATTAAAAATATGATTTTTGTATATATAGATATTATAAAAGTATGATTTTTATATATGTAGCGAATTAAAAATATGATTTTTATATATGTAGAGAATATAAAAATATGATTTTTATATATGTAACGAATTAAAAATATGATTTTTATATATGTAGAGAATATAAAAGTATGATTTTTATATATGTAGCGAATTAAAAATATGATTTTTATATATGTAGAAAATATAAAAATATGATTTTTTTTATATGTAACGAATTGAAAATATGATTTTTATATATGTAGAGAATATAAAATATGATTTTTATATATGTAGCGAATTAAAAATATGATTTTTTATATATGTAGAGAATTTAAAATATGATTTTTGTATATGTCGTGAATTAAAAATATGATTTTTATATATGTAAAGCATATAAAAATATGATTTTGTTATATGTAGCGAATTAAAAATATGATTTTTATATATGTAGAGAATATAAAAATATGATTTTTATATATGCAGCGAATTAAAAATATGATTTGTATATATGTAGAGAATATAAAAATATGATTTATATATATATATATAGTGAATTAAAAATATGATTTTTATATATGTAGAGAATATAAAAATATGATTTTTATATATGTAGCGAATTAAAAATATGATTTTTATACATGTAGAGAATATAAAAAATATGATTTTTATATATGTAGCGAATTGAAAATATGACTTTTATATATGTAGAGAATATAAAAATATGATTTTTATATATTTAGCGAATTAAAAATATGATTTTTATATATAGTAGCGATATAAAAATGTGATTTTTAATGTAAACTGCGTGAAACAGATTGCGTTGAAATCACGGTGAAGAACACAACGCATTGGAATAAATCCAAATCCAAACTATCCAATAAAGACTGATGGAGTGGATCCCAAAGGTGAGAACTTCTCACTTTAATTTTGTTTACAGCTAAATATATACTAGGATGCAGACGGTGCTTAGTAGCACCCGACACCTTTGATTGAAACCATGAATGTTTGGTTGTTTGCTTTGATTGGTCTATTTGTTTGAATTTGGTTTGGGATGTGAATTGAATTGATTGGAATTGGTATGTGTATGGCGCGAGCCAGTATTAGGCGAGGGATAAGGCTAGACCTTATTCCGGTTCTAGTATCACGTCGTTATACTGCCAAAATTTTCTAAAATATGTTAGATCAATAAAAATATCATTTTTATTGTATAAATGAAATAAATAAAATATTTTATCATTAAAAATATAATTTTTAACGTATATATGAACAGCATAAAATTTCCCTGAAATGAAAATAAATATTCATTTACAAATCGGATGATTTGTTTATGTACACTCATTTGACTGATATTGATTGGGACGATATATTTTACACATTGCCCAGTTGCACAAATAATAATCAGTGTTTGTTGATTGAAACCATTGGGATGATATTTGACGTACATTAATCCCAATTGTTTAGTTGTATGTCAATCAATTGGTTGACAGACTGTGGTAAACATTAATTATTTATATTTAATGCTTATGCAGTTGTGTAGTGCACTCTGGCTGATTGTTGATTTTTTTATCATTGTTGATATATACATGTGTTGTATGAAATCCATATAAATAAAATTATATGGTAATTGATTGGGTCTGATTCCAATTCATAAATAAGGAATATTTTAAAATAACAAATATTTTATAATAATATTTAGTATTGAATAAAAATGTGGATTTGATGTCTGATTTTGGATGGACATGAAAATATTTAAATATATGAAGCCGTGTTGATAAGATTAACACCCTTTTGATGTGAACGATATTTACATCGATTTTATTCATTTTTACAATGAATGACGAAAAGGAAATGATTTCAAAATCTGATATTTTGAAAATATTATCATTTATATATTATAATGATAAGGAAAAATCAATTTTGATTTAAAATTGAAAGTGAAGTTGGAATCATTTTAAAACGAATTTATAAAAAATGTTTTAAATGGAAATCGACGAAATATATATAATATATGTATTTAATGGCCTGAATAGACGCTCCGCGCCGCGGCAGTTCGCGAATTTCGATCATTGACTTCGAACTGACATTACGGGAGATCCGACCGTTGGACTCTCCCAAAACCGGAACCTTTGGGTTCGTAATGAAAAAAGCTTTCCAATGAATATAAGAGACTTGAAATCTAACGGATGGATTTGGAATTATGTCCAAATCGAATTTGGAAAAGGTCGTTGTAAGTGCAGTTCGATGACCGTTTATGGAAATCGACTGAAAGGGCCTTAATAAAATTATTAAAAATATCAATAATTTGTGAAAAATCATAATAAATGATTTGGAAAGAGTTGGGATGAAAATTCAATATTTTAAAAGATAAAAAAATATATTTTTATCGAAATGAACTAGTTATCAACTAGACTTATAATCCAATTATTTTTAAATAAATAAATTGGATTGAGAATGTGTTTTAATATAACCAGAATTTCCAACATGTGAATCGGAGTGGATTTGAATGGAAATAATCTGCGGAATATTTCGGTACTAGATTCCGTGATTATACAGATATCGTTGAGGAATTTGGAAGATATATTTATTGTTATTCCGAATACGATATTTGTTGATTTCAGAATTTGATATCGAATATAAGCCGATATTATTTTCTATTTAGAGCCTTGTATTTAATATCAAATTGGATTTTGGGTTTGTCGTGAACGGTGTCTTTATTAACACTATTTTTAAATCCAGTTGAGAAAAGATTAAATCTTTTAATTAAGATTTAATGAAGTTTACCAATTAATTAATATTTAACTGGAATTAAATGAAATTGGATTTTTGGTTTGTCATGAATGGTGTCTTCATTAACACTCTTCTTAAACCCCGTGTGAAAAGAATAAATCTTTTAATTAAGATTATTAGAGTTTCCAGTTAATTAACATTTAATTGGAAAAAAAATGGAATGTGAATTGGATTTATTGTGAACTTTGTTTTTAACGGCATTCATTCTTTAACCCGATTTATAGTTAAATGTGATTTGGAATATATAAATTTTTTTATTAAGATTTAGTGGAAATTTTCAAAGTAAAGATTTCCAGTTTAATATATTAAATTGGAATGGAACGGAATTCGAGTTGATAATAATCGAAGTGAGCTTCTGTGGAGGAAGACTGTTAATATACATGGAATTTAAAAGGCTAAGCCGTTATTCCATTTATACTATTGGTTGGATACGGAAATTTGTATCGATTATACATTGATCTATTTTCTGTGAAGATTCCATAATTACTGGAATGGGATTTTAGGTTTATCGTGAATGGTGTTTTAAATGACATTAGTTCTTTAACCCAATTAAAGACAGGATTTATTTCCTGAAATTTGAATAATCACTAATATTGATTTTTGGGAAGATTAAAACTAAGTGGAGTTTTAATGAATCTTTAATTAGATTGAAATATGAAAGCGATAATTTAAATTATCAAATTTGGGAAATGATCGAAAATGGAGTATCACCAGTTTTTCTCCAAGCGATAGTTAATTCTTTAATTAGATTTGAACGTGAAATGGTAATTAATTTACCAATAACACCGTGGTGTTAGATATGGAGTATTACCAGTTTGCTCCATGGGATGAATAGGTTGGGATTGGGAAAATAAACAAATGATTACTTCGCTAAGGTTCGCTAATCCTGACTGGTTTGGATAAACCAAAATTTGGTTTGAATTGATATCCAAAGGGATATTAAAGAATAAATTTAAAGAATTTATCTTTGATAAAAGTAATGGGAACCATTCCCTAATAATGTGAATATTTGAATAAAAGAATATTCTGAATTGGAATGAGGCGTATGTTGTATTTGTGTAGCACTTTTTTATAATATACGCGAGTTATTCGGAAAGGCCGGGTTTATACCCATTCTGAATAACTGATTCGACGATAAGTTGACGATAAAGATGGTGGTTGAAGATCTTGGTCTTCACATCGTTTTGATGATTACTGATGTCTTGATTGGACTGTACACCGAAGACAAGGTAATAAGTGGTGATCGTCCAGACGTACTTAGAGATCGACCGGATATGCGAGGAGCTCTCTCCTGTATTGGACATATGGGATGAGGAATAAGGTGCTTCCGGTTTTGTTCAGATCCAGAACGAACTTGTAAATGGATGTGTGTTTGACACTGGATTTTATTTTGTATAGATTGATCTCTACTAAATATATATCTGTTTGGTGGCGGAGAATCTATTATCTTGCTTAACACCCTTCTCTGAGACGTATGAGCTCAGAGGTTATATACCGATAGATATCAGTTGCATGGCGTGAATTGCCTGTGTGGCATGTTGAGATGCAAATGATCAAGGCTTCTATTGAAAAGCAGAGTCTTGTGGTTGATGATCAAAGCACGACCTTAAAGGGCATAGCTTTGTGTATAGCGTTAATTCATGAGCCTCACACCTCGGTATGAGTCAAAAACGGGATAATGGACCCAAGGAATGCATGACGTTTCCTTCTAGCTATGGGTGGTGTCATGGTATGGAGCCCAGACATTTATTACATTTTTACCTATGTGGATGATGGATAGTGAGGCACCTCGGATATATCGGTTACTATGGAGCCGAAGGATAGGTCCAATAGGACTGGGATACATGTGTTCAGGAATAATTAATCCTCAAACGTAAGGGAGGATTGGCCTTGGAGTATCCAAGGTTCACTACGGGGAACCCTGACGCATTTGCTAGAGTGTCTCCAAGCCGGCGAGGAGTACATCTCTTGCCTCGACTCCTGACGGAAATCCAATTTCCAATATGTGACATTTAGGTTTTAATTATAGAACTAGTATGGCAACATGATAGATGGTACCCATGCCGCCAATGATTGATACATTTATATTTGAAGTTGATTTCTTCACTTATAGTAATATGATTAACATGTAAAAGTGTTTATTTTTATGCTCTATCTTATCTTTATTGTAAATAAATAAATTTTACATTGTGTATTTTTGGTATATTTTCATAGGTCGTTCATCAACCCTCATGCACCCTTAAAAGCAAGATATTACACAAGAAAAAGATCAACTTCGAAGACTTTATCTCATGTGCTTTTGGAGTCTAATAAGAGTCCATGTTTGGAAAAATTAATCACATGCAAATCTTTTGTCAATCAATTAGCCACATGGAAGATTTAGAAGATAAGGAAAATATTCACCATGATATGCTCAGATATTCTTAAAGATTATTTCCAAACAAGCTTGGTCAAGAAAGGTGTAACAACCGGAAATTTCGCTCGATCCGAATCAGTTGCTAAATCGACTAAGACCGTTCGAAACCCCTGATTGTTTTGAGAACACGACAAATTGGAACGCAGACAGAAGAACATTTCATTGTATATTACAACAATTCCATCAGAATACAAGAATACACAGAGTATGAATGAATAAAATACATTCGATAAATATCAGAGGTTACAATAAATTGCATAGTAGCAGAAAAATAATACAGTACACAACTGAAAGTAATACACAGATATAGAGCTTTCCGAGTATCGTTCCAGCTGTAAACCAGGATCCTGTGAATATAAATCTACAAAACCAAAACTACTAGCTTCCCGTGCGGAAAATAGGGGCACCCTGAGTTTAGGTTGAAACAATAAACTCTAGGTCAGTCATGTGACTGGTGCGAGAAATAAAACAGTTATTAATCTTTATTTTAAAGTTCGGTAATCAAGGGACCACGCCGTATAACACGGAACGGGTTTCCTCCCAAGAATACCAGTGCATAAAACAATAGCGCAATGCTAAATAAAGAAAAATGAAGCTATTATAAGACCCAGGTCCCATCACACAATGCAACACAAGCCGGAGGATAGAGTTTTTACCTTATAATAGCCAAGAAAGCTTGATACGTTTAAAACAAATCATTTGATACTATTATAAGTGCATAGTGCATAAAACAACTTCAAATCATAAGTATCAATCATAGACGGCATAAGCGCCCCATCCCAGTATGTCGCCTTACTAGGCTCTACAATCAAAACCGCACATGTCACGTATTGGAAGTTGGATTTCCATCTGTGAACCGAGGCAAAAGATAGTCCTCTACCGATACGAGACGCTCTAGCCCGCCCCTCAGAAACGGCCGCAACTGCCCCTTGGATCGTCAGGGCCGGTCCACCGATGTGGATTATTATGCCTGAACACTACGTTTCCCCGCCCTTTGGGGCGTAAATGAGCCAACAAATGACTCCATCGGCTTCACATAGTCATCGGTATATCCGAGGCGCCTCGCAACAGCAATAACCACATAAGTCAAACTCACCAGGGCGTGTAAAACCACTGACGCCATTTCTAGCTAGAAAGAAACGCATGTCCTCCCTGATGTCCTCTCCCGTTTCTGGTTCACAATCGGGATGTGAGGCTCGCCAATTAACGCTACACAAAGCTGTGCGACACAGGCTGTGCTTTGATCATCTACCACAAGACTCTGCTTTTCAATAGAAGCCTTGATCTTTTGCATCTTAGCATGCCACATAGGCAAACCACTCCATGCAACCGATATCCATCAATCACACAGAATGATATCCAATGTCAGACACACAGTCCATTTACAAGTACGTTCTGGGTCTGAACGAAGCCGGAGGCACCTAGTATCCCGCATACAAATCGACCTCCAAGTATGATTGGACGACCACCAACTGATTCCCTCCTCTTGGGTGTACGGCCCAATCAAGATCATCAGTAATTATCCAAACAACGTGAAGACCTCTGGTCTTCAACCACCATCTTCATCTTCGACTCATCGTCGAATCAGTTATTCAGAATGGGATAAACCCAGTCTTTCTGAATAACTCGCATATATAATAAACGAGTGTTACAAAAACACAACATATGCCTCATTCCAATTCATCAGTCACTAACCATAAATTAACAAGAGAATAATTCCCCAAATATTAACCGCGAAGGCCGAAGCCAACATCAGATCAATACCCAGGAAACCGTTCTGCTTAGCTAACCTACGGTTAGTTTCTAAATTTCACATTCTTAGAGAAAGGTTCCCATTAATTTTATCAAAGATAAATTCTTTTATATTTATTCTTTAATCTTCCTTTGAATATCAGTTCAAACTAGTCGGGATTAACGAACGTTACCGAAATAATCAATTGTTTTAATTTACCAACCCCAACCTATTCATCCCATGAAGTAAAACTGGTAATACTTCATATCTAACACCACGGTGTTATCAGTAAATTCAATTACCATTTCACGTTCAAATCTAATTAAAGATTTAACTATCGCCTGGAGAAAAACTGGTGATACTCCATTCTCGATCTTTTCAATCTAATTAAAGATTCATTAAAACTCCACTTAGTTTTAATCTTTAACTGGGTTAAAGAATCAGTGTCATTTAAAACACGGTTCACGATAAACCCCAAAAATTAATCCAAATTCAATTCCAATTTAATACCATTCAATTGGTTCACTTCATTGAATCTAAATAAAAAGATTTAATCTTTTTCTCAACTGGGTTTAAGAAGAGTGTTAATGAAGACACCATTCACGACAAACCCAAATCACATTTGATATTAAATACATGGCTCTGAATAGAAAATATATCGGCTTATATTCAATATCAAATTCTACGACCAACAAATATCGTATTGGAAATAACGATATAAATATATCTTTCAAATTCCCATAACAATATCTGTATCATCACGAAATCCAACATCGAAATATTCCAAAGACAATTTCGATTCAAATCCATCCCAATTCAATTATATGAAATTCTGTTTATTTTCAAAACCATTTCAAATCCACTTTTTTTATTTTAAAAATAAATAGAATTATAATTCTAGTTCAAAACTAGTTCATTTCGATAAAAATCTATTTTTATCTTTTCAAATATGGAGTTTTTCATCCCAATTCTCCGCAAATCATTTCTTATGATTTTAAACAAATTATTGTTATTTTTAATAATTTTACCAAGGCCCGTACAGTCGATTTCTATCAATGGCCATCGAACTGCACTTACAGCGACCTTTTCCAAATTTGATTTGGACATAATTCCAAATCCAGCCGTTAGATTTCAAATTTCTAATATTCGTTAGAAAGACCTTTTCGATACGAACCCAACGGTTCCAGTTTCAGGGGAATCCGACGGTTGGATCTCCCGTAATATCCGTTCGAAGTCATTGGTCGAAATTCGCGAACTACCGCAGCGCGGCGCGTTCTATTCAGGCCATTATATTATATATATAGTATATACAATATATACTTCGTCGATTTCCTTTTAAACGTATTTTATAAATCGTTTTAAATTCGTTTTTGAAACGATTTCAACTTCAATTCAAATTCAAATCAAAATTGAATTTTTCCTTATAATTTCGTTTTAAATTCATCTCAAATTGATTTCAATTCAAATCGATTTTTAATTCAATTTCAGTTCGTTTTGAATTCAATTCAATTTCAATTCGAATTTATTTCTATTGAATTTCAATTCGAATTAATTCCTATTCAATTTCAATTCTATTCATTTTCAATACAAATTCATTTTCTATTCAAATTCAATTCTAATTCATTTTCAATTCGAATTCATTTCAAATTGATTTCCATTCAATTTCAATTCGATTCAAATTCATTTTATTTTCAATTTAATTCGAATTCGAATTCGTTTCAATTCAATTCGAATTTTATTTCAAAATATTCGATTTTGAAATCATTTTTCAATATTCATTATAAAAACGAATGTAATCGATATAAATATAGACTTGCGCCAAAATGGCGTCAATCTAATCAACACGGCTTCATATATTTCTATTTACAAATATTCTATTTCAAATATTTCCATTCAAATATTCTATTTCAAAACTGGAATGAGGCCCAATCAATTAGCGTAGATTTTATTTCTATGGATTTCCATACAACGCATGTATATATCAACAATGAGAAATAATCAACCATCATCCAAAGTGCATTCTACACTGTATAAGCATCAAATATAAATATTCAATGCTTATAACAGTCTGTCAATCAATCTATCGACATACAACTAATTATTGGGATTAGTGTATGTCATATATCACCCCAATACCCGTGTGGGGTTTTCAAACAATAAACACAGATTTTATTTGTGCAGTTGGGCGATGTGTAAAATTTATCGTCCCAATCAATATCAGTCAAATGTGTGTATATAAACAAATCGTCCAATTTGTTTATATTTATTTCATTTTAAATACACGTTAAAAATTCTATTTTCAACTATAAAATATTTTAACTATATAAACATTTTATTTCACTTCACATCACATCACACAATCAACTACACATCAAAATCAAACAAACAAGCATACAAGTCGTCCATGGTCTGTGGATGATGGGTGTCGGGTGCTACTAAACACCGTCTGCATCCTAGTATATATTTCAGATTAGAAATTTAAATTAAAGGTGAGGTGTTCTCACCGAGGGTTCCACTCCTCCATTCTTTATTTCTGAATCTCTGAAACGTCTGAATTCCTTTTTGATATCAATCCATTCCATCTCACTTCTTTTCACGCTGTTTATATATAAATAAATATCACATTTTTATTTCACTATATATATAATAAAAATCAGATTTTTATTTCGCTACATAAATAAAAATTATATTTTTATACTCTGTTATATAAAAAATCTATTTTCAATCAGCTACTTATATAAAAATCGAATTTTTACTTTCACTTCATATATATATAAATCGAATTTTTTCTTTACTACACATAAATAAAATTATACTTTTATATCTCCACATACATAAAAATTATATTTTTAACTTTTCTATAATATAAAAATTATAGTTTTACTTCGTTATTCTTCATAATAAAAATCGAATTTTTATTTCGCTACTTCAATTATAAAAATCATACCTTTGTTTATAAAAATCCTACCTTTATTTTCAAGACGATAAAACTCAAATCATTACTTTGTTTTCAAATCTAAATCTCTCGTGAATAAAAGTCTAAATCTTATCACAATCTAAAGACTGAATTTAAATCATGTTTTGAATATTTAAATTAGCTAACTAAAATAAAATAAAAGAATTAGTAAAACTAAAACTAAAAATAAAACACTCACAATAAAAATCAGAGGAGGAAGGTGTAGGAGGATGGCCACCTTCAGGAGCATTCGATTTCAGGTGGTTCGGGAGGAGTTTGGGGCAGTTTGAAGGAGAGAGAGGGAGGGGGAATCGTAGTTCATCGGAGGTGTGGGGCTTCAAGGGGTCGGCGGCGCTGGGAGACCGGCCAGAGGCGGGCGGAGCTCGGCGGTTTCAGGCTAGGGCGTGGGCGTGAGGTCTGGGTCCTTCAGTCGCACGAGGCACAGCGGGGAGGAGGAAAACGGGGGAAGAAAGAGGATCGGAGGGGGGTTTGGGGGGGAAGCGCGGCCTGAGTCGCTGGCGGTCCGCCATGGGCAGCGGCTGATCGACGTTGCTAGGTTCTTTTTTCGAATTCGAATTTGAATAACTAAAGGGGGAGGAGAGAGATAAGAGGTACGGTTTTTTTAAAAATAATTAATTTAATTCTGTTTAATTTCAAAAGGTATGTTTTTAATTCGAACCCCAAATGAACTCCACCGACTGTTGTCCCTAGCTAATTACCCCCATTCCGAACACAATTGGATATGTATCGTAGGCTAATTCGACTGTTTCGATCAGTTTTCGTCAAAATCAAAATATAACTCTATATAATGAATTTGAACGCACATTTCAATTTATCGGGGCTACTTAGTAACTAGAAAAATTCCTGAAAAATATTGTCTAGCTTCGTATTGCCGATACGGTCCTAACAAAACAAGTTTCATCGAATTCTGAGACTGTTTGAAAAATGGCCATTCTTCAGTCGATTAAAATCAACTCAAACTGGTCAAACGCATTTTCCTTTGCCACGCTCACATATTGATTCGAAAAATTATGAATTTTGGAATCTAGTAATAACTTGACATCACGGATCCAACAAAAGTGGTTTCTTCGAAATCCGAGGTCGTTTGCAAAATTTCCATTTTTAAGGGCCAGAATTCCATAGCGACTATTCTGAATTTTCAACTGGGCATATCTTTTGATTCCTTCTATGAAATTTCAATTTTTTGGATTCGTTGGGAAGATATTCCCAATTAGATTCAAATATTTTTGGTTTCACTAAAATCTGGTTTATTTTGAATCCTGTACATTCATTTGAAATTTGAAATCGAATTATCGAACTACCGCGCCATTTTCAATTCCTTTCCTAATTTAAAATAAATATTTATTTTCTAACGACGTGTAACAACCCGTAAAATCTGGGCCAGTTTAAAATTTTTATTTTGGCAATTTTAGCGAATTTGGATTATTTAAAATGAATTATTTTAAATAATATCGTCGAAAAATTTATTTTGAATAGAATTCGAACGAATATATTTATATACGTCGTCGTTAGAATATATAATAATTATATATAATTATAAATAGAATTGAAAATGGCGCGGTAGTTCGAAAATTCGATTTCTAATTTCAAATGAATATACAGAATTCAATATAAGTCAGAATTGAACGAAACAAGAAATATTTGAATCTGTATAACTATATCTTTGTAACGAAGTTAACAAACTGAGATTTCATCTTAGAAATGATAAGATATGTCCAGTTTAAAATTAGAAATAGTCGCTGTGGAATTTATATATATTTTTATATATATAAGGCCCTTAAAAATAGCAATTTTGCAAACGACCTCGGATTTCGACGAAACCAGTTTTGTTGGGTCCGTGATGTTAAGTTATTGCTAGATTCCAAATTTCATAATTTTTCGAATCAATATGTGAGCGTGGCAAAGGAAAACGTGTTTTGACCATTTCAGTTGATTTTAATCGACTGGAAATTGGCCATTTTTCATACGGTCTCAGAATTCGACGAAACTAGTTTTGTTAGGACCGTATTGTCAATACGAGGCTAGAAAATATTTTTCTGCAATTTATAGAGTTCGCATGCGACCCCGGTAATTCGAAATGCGCGTTTAAATTCAATATAGTGATTTAAATGTAAATTTAACGGAAACCGATCGAAACGATCGAATCAGCTTGCGATACATATCCCATTGTGTTCGGAATGGGGGTAAAACGCTGTTGACGACAGGCGGTGGGCCTCGTTTAGAGGTCGTACGAAAAAGTCAACCTTCATGGAATTAAAAATTAATAAATTAAATAATAAAAAAGAAAATTTATAAAAAGCCCCCCTTTCTTATTTCTTCTTTCCCCGTTTCAGTTTAATAAAAAAAAAAAAAAAAAAACCTACCTCTAAATCGCGATCGCCCCCCCCCCCTGAAGCGCCGCCGAGCGTCACCGAAGCCTCCCCCCTCCCTCGACGAGCGTCACCGAAGCTCTCCCCCCTCCCTCGACGAGCCCACCGAATCCCCCTCGTATGCGATGCTGTTCGGCGATGAAGGACCCCCCCCCTGAAGCGCCACCGCGGTACATCACCCCGACCTCCCCACCATCCTCCGACGAAGCCGACATCAGCCCCCCCCCCCCCCCCGAGGTAAGTTCAATGTATTGTTTTTGTTTTATTTTTGTTTTTACAGTAAAGTTTTAAACTGTATTTTTAAATAGGAAAAAAAAACTTTTTTTAAAAGAAATGAACTGAATTGATTTTTGTTTTAGGAATTTTAAAACTGTTTTAAAAGGATTTTAAAAACTGAATTTATAAATAATAAAAAAAAAACTGATTTTACTTTATGGTTTTTAAAAATGGATTTGCTTTGAAAATATAATTTTTGTATTGTTTAAATCGAAATAAAAATATGATTTTTATATATCGAACTTCTAAATAAAAATATGATTTTTATATATAGAACTTCGAACTAAAAATTCGATTTTTATATATTGAATAGCGAACTAAAAATATGATTTTTATATATAGAACTTCGAACTAAAAATTCGATTTTTATATATTGAATAGCGAACTAAAAATTCGATTTTTATATATTGAATAGCGAACTAAAAATTCGATTTTTATATATTGAACTTCGAACTAAAAATTCGATTTTTATTTATTGAACTTCGAACTAAAAATTCGATTTTTATATATTGAACTAAAAATTTGATTTTTATATATTGAACTTCGAACTAAAAATTCGATTTTTATTTATTGAACTTCGAACTAAAAATTCGATTTTTATATATTGAACTAAAAATTTGATTTTTATATATTGAATAGCGAAGTAAAAATTCGATTTTTATATATATAGTGACTACGGGCAACGAAGATGGCGATGATGCGATAGCGATGAAGATTTCTATCAAAGAAGTGCCGTGGAGCTAGGATAGCTATTGGTGAGAACTTCTCACTCAAATTCTATTTTTTTTAGTTATATATATATACTAGGATGCAGACGGTGCTTATTAGAAGCACCCGACACCCGTCCACATACCATGGACTTGTTTGTTTGGTTGTGTAGTTGGTTAGATTATTTGATTTGGATTTGATTGATTGGTTGAATTGGAAATTGATTAAAATTGATATGTGAATGGCGTGGGCCTTCACTAGACCGGGGATAAGGCTAGGCCTTGTCCCGTTTCTAGTATCGTGCCGTTATGCCGCCGAAATTTTCTAAAATATGTTAGAAAAATAAAAATATCATTTTATTGTGTAAATGAATTGAATAGAAATTCATAGGTTGAAATAAAATGTTTTATCGTTAAAAATAAAATTTTTAACGTGAATATGAAAATAGTGAAGTGAATAAATAAATATTCGTTTACAAACCAGATGGTTTGTTTATGTACACTTATTTGAATGACATTGATTGGGACGATAAATTTTACACATCGCCCAACTGCACAACTAAAATCTGTGTTTGATTGTTTGAAACCCCACACGGGTGTTGGGATGAAATATGAATTTCACTCATCCTGATTGATTAAATATGTCGATCGATTGATTGACAGGCTGTTACGAGCGTTGAATATCTATATTTGATGCTTATACAGTGTGGTGCACTTTGGTTGATGGTTGATTATTTTCAATGTTATTATATACATGTGTTGTATGAAAATCCATATAATTAATTTTATATGGTAATTGATTGGGCCTCATTCCAATCGTGAAAATAAAGAATATTTTGATAATAGGAAATATTTGAAATAGAATATTTGAAAATAGAAATTTATGAAGCCGTGTTGATTAGATTGACGCCATTTTGACGTAAACGATATTTATATCGATTTTATTCATTTTAAAATGAATATTGAAAAGTAATCTCGAAATCAACGATTTCGAAATGAATTGAATTGAAAACGATTTCGAAATGAATTGAATTGAAAACGATTTCGAAATGAATTGAATTGAAAACGAATTCAAATGGAATTGAAAGCGAATTGAAATGAATTCAAATTGAATTGAAATTCAAATTGAATAGAAATGAATTTTGAAACGAATTTATAAAGAAGAATTCAATTTTGCTTTGAATTGAAATGGAAGTTGAAATAGGTTTTGAAACGATTTTAAAACTATTTATATAATTCGTTTTGAATAGAAATCGACGAAATATATATTATATATATTATATATATAATATAATGGCCTGAATAGAACGCGCCGCGCCGCGGCAGTTCGCGAATTTCGACCATTGACTTCGAATGGACATTACGGGAGATCCGACCGTCGGATTCTCCTAAAACCGGAACCGTTGGGTTCGTATCGAAAAGAGCTTTCTAGCGAATGTTAGAAATTTGAAATCTAACGGTTGGATTTGGAATTATGTCCAAATCAAATTTGAAAAAGGTCGCTGTAAGTGCAGTTCGATGACCATTGATGGAAATCGACTGTACGGGCCTTAATAAAATTATTAAAAATAGTAATAATTTGTGTAAAATCATAAGAAATGATTTGTGAAGATTTGGGATGAAAAACTCCATATTTGAAAAGATAAAAATAGTTTTTATCGAAATGAACTAGTTTTGAACTAGAATTATAATTCTATTTATTTTTAAATAAATAAATTGAATTCGAAAAGGGTTTTGAAAATAACCAAAATTTCCAATGATTGCATTGGAGTGGATTTGAATCGAAATTGTCTTCGGAATATTTCGATGTTGGAATTCGTGATTATACAATTGTTGTTATGGAAATTTGAAAGATATATTAATATATCGTTATTTCCACTACGACATTTGTTAATCGTAGAATTTGATATTGAATATAGGCCGATATATTTTCTATTCAGAGCCTTGTGTTTAATATCGAATGTGATTTGGGTTTGTCGTGAATGGTGTCTTCACTAACACTGTTCTTGAACCCAGTTGAGAAAAGATTAAATCTTTTTATTTAGATTTAATGAAGTGTACCAATTAAATGATATTTAATTGGAGTTGAATTGATATTGATTTTTGGGTTTATCGTGAACAGTGTTTTAAATAACACTTGTTCTTTAACCCGATAATTAATGAATGTGATTTTGGGTTTATCGTGAACCGTGTTTTAAATGACACTGATTCTTTAACCCAGTTAACGATTAAAACTGAGTGGAGTTTTAATGAATCTTTAATTAGATTGAAATGGTCGAAAATGGAGTATCACCAGTTTTGCTCCAGGCGATAGTTAAATCTTTAATTAGATTTGAACATGAAATGGTAATTGAATTTACCGATAACACCGTGGTGTTAAATATGAAGTATTACCAGTTTTACTTCATGGGATGAATAGGTTGGGATTGGGAAATTAAAACAAATGATTACTTCGGTAAGGTTCGCTAATCCCGACTAGTTTGAATTGTTATTCAAAAGTTGATTAAAGAATAAATTCAAGAATTTATCTTTGATAAAATTAATGGGAATCTTTCCCTATGAATGTGAAATTTAGAAACTAACTGTCGGTTAGCTAAGCAGAAGGGTTTTCTGGATACTGATCTGATGTTGGTTTCGGCCTTCGGGGTTAATATTTGGGGAATTATTCTCTTGATTAATTTATGGTTAGTGACTAATGAATTGGAATGAGGCGTATGTTGTGTTTGTGTAACACTTATTTAAAATATACGCGAGTTGTTCGGAAAGACCGGGTTTATCCCATTCTGAATAACTGATACGACGATAAGTCGAAGATGAAGACGATGGTCGAAGACCGGAGGTCTTCACGTCGTTTGGGTGATAACTGATGATCTTGATTGGGCTGTACACCCAAGAAGATGGAAACAGTTAGTGATCGTCCAGACGTACTTGGAGATCGATGGATATGCGGGGTACTAGGTGCCTCCGGTTTCGTTCAGACCCAGAACGGACTTGTAAATGGACTGTTTGTCTGACATCGGATTTCATTCTGTGTGACTGATATCGGTTGCATAGGATGGTTTGCCTGTGTGGCATGCTAAGATGCAAATGATCCAGGCTTCTGTTGAAAAGCAAAGTCTTGTGGTTGATGATCAAAGCACAGCCTTTGTGGCGTAGCTTTGTGTAACGTTTACCTCGCGTGTTTCACACCAGGTATGAACCAAAAACGGGAGACGGACCTCAGGGAGGGCCTGCGTTTCCTCCTAGCTAGAAGTGGCGTCAGTGGTTTTACACGCCCTGACGAGTTTGACTTATGTGGTTGTTGCTGTTGCGAGGCGCCTCGGTTAGATCGGACGATCCGGGTCCGATGGAGTCATTCGTTGGCTCGCTTACGCCCCAAAGGGCGGCGAAACGCAGTGTTCAGGCATTTTAATCCACTCCGTGTGGACCGGCCCTGACGATCCAAGGGTCACTCGAGCTCTGATCCTGAGACTCGGGCTAGGCAGTCTCGAATCGGTTGAGGATCTTGCCCCTAGCCTCGGTTCATAGACGGAAATCCAATTTCCAAATACGAGACTTTGCGATTTTGATTGTATAACCTATATATGGCGACATAGTGGTATGGGGCATTCATGCCGCCTATGATTGATACTTATGATTTGAAGTGTTTTATACACTATGCACTTATATTAGTAGCAAATGATTTGTTTTCAACGTATCAAGCATTCTTGGCTATTATAAGGTAAAAACCCTATCCCCCGGCTTGCGTTTGCATTGTGTGATAGGACCTGGGTCTTATAACAGCTTCATTTTTCTTTATTTAGCATTGCGCTGTTTGTTTTATGCACTGGTATTCTTGGGAGGAAACCCGTTCCGTGTTATACGGCGTGGTCCCTTGATTTACCTAATGATTTAAAAATAAAGATTAATAACTGTTTTAGTTCTCACACCAGTCCCATGACTGACCTGGAGTTTATTGTTTTAACCTAAACTCTGGGTGCCCCTATTTTCGACACGGGCAGCTAGTAGTTTTGGTTTTGCAGATTTATATTCACAGGATCCTGGTTTACAGCTGGAACGATATCCGGAAAGCTTTGTATCCGTATATCTGCTTCTAGTTGTGTATTGTAATATTTTCCGCTGCTATGTATTTAAATGTAATTTAAATCTCTGATATTTCTGTGTAATATATATTCATTTATACTCTGTATATTCTTGTAATCTGATGCATTGTTGTAATATACAATGAAATGTTCTTCTGTATGTGTCCTGCTGTGGTTTGTTCTCGAACTATCCGACGCTTTCCTTTACGGGGAAGTTACGGGTCTTCACAGTTGGTATCAGAGCTTTGGTTTACAAAGCTCAGAGAACAAGACACGTTAGAACCATACGAAAGAATTCATCAGATATTGGATTAGTAGTATCCAATGAGAATGACTCGTTAGAGATAGGATCAGTAGTATCCTAGAATGAGTGTGAAGAGTATATTTTCCAAATGAAAACAATTTTGTTTTGAAAATTTAAATCGTTTTAAACGTATTTGAATATGTATTTATTTTGAATGTGGACAATCGAGTATATATAGATTTCGCGTATACGCGTCATGAACGTATAGTCGATGTTTTAATATACTAGATAGATATAGAATCACATTCTAGACACCCGGAGATGGTTCTGATGATTGATATATCATCATCAGAATTTATGTTCGTGTTTCGAAGGTGTGATTTTCTATATATTTCCATTAGACTGGTGTGAGAACCAAAACTTATATAGTTAGAACACATTGTTATGATTTGGCATCAAAAATCTGATTTTTGACTATATATCAAAGTTATGAATTTGAAACTCTAATTCACTAATTGATTGATGTTTGTGTTGTTTGTTTAATTGTTTGATAATTTTGAACCATTTAGCCTAATTGAATCAAATATTGAACTGTATTGAAAATTGGTCGCATTTGCTTGCATATACATATTCTTATATTGAACAGGTCATAGCAAGGAGGCTAGAGCCAGAGAATAAAATTTGTTTGCCCGACAAATAGGTACATGTTTACTACATAATTTCCTGTTTTGTTTGGGTGATGATGATTTTGTGAGCCTATTGGCTAGCCGCTTGGCTTTTTCTTTTTCTTTTTGAGATCTGAAGGACCGGGGAAGCTATTTGAAATTCCCCGATGCTCCCGGTGCAGGGGAGGTTATGGCGAAATTTTTCGAAAATTTAGGGAGTTAGCCAAATTTTTGAAATTTTGAAAATTCTCAGAAACTAAAAAGTTGGAGAATGGAAGCCAGATCGAACGTAGAGCTGAATAATCAAACCACTTTCTACTTTGTTCCTTTTCGGGGACGAAAAGTTTTAAGTGGGGGAGATTGTAACAACCCGTAAAATCTGGGCCAGTTTAAAATTTTTATTTTGGCAATTTTAGCAAATTTGGATTATTTAAAATGAATTATTTTAAATAATATCGTCGAAAAATTTATTTTGAATAGAATTCGAACGAATATATTTATATACGTCGTCGTTAGAATATATAATAATTATATATAATTATAAATAGAATTGAAAATGGCGCGGTAGTTCGAAAATTCGATTTCTAATTTCAAATGAATATACAGAATTCAATATAAGTCAGAATTGAACGAAACAAGAAATATTTGAATCTGTATAACTATATCTTTGTAACGAAGTTAACAAACTGAGATTTCATCTTAGAAATGATAAGATATGTCCAGTTTAAAATTAGAAATAGTCGCTGTGGAATTTATATATATTTTTATATATATAAGGCCCTTAAAAATAGCAATTTTGCAAACGACCTCGGATTTCGACGAAACCAGTTTTGTTGGGTCCGTGATGTTAAGTTATTGCTAGATTCCAAATTTCATAATTTTTCGAATCAATATGTGAGCGTGGCAAAGGAAAACGTGTTTTGACCATTTCAGTTGATTTTAATCGACTGGAAATTGGCCATTTTTCATACGGTCTCAGAATTCGACGAAACTAGTTTTGTTAGGACCGTATTGTCAATACGAGGCTAGAAAATATTTTTCTGCAATTTATAGAGTTCGCATGCGACCCCGGTAATTCGAAATGCGCGTTTAAATTCAATATAGTGATTTAAATGTAAATTTAACGGAAACCGATCGAAACGATCGAATCAGCTTGCGATACATATCCCATTGTGTTCGGAATGGGGGTAAAACGCTGTTGACGACAGGCGGTGGGCCTCGTTTAGAGGTCGTACGAAAAAGTCAACCTTCATGGAATTAAAAATTAATAAATTAAATAATAAAAAAAAAAATTTATAAAAAGCCCCCCCTTTCTTATTTCTTCTTTCCCCGTTTCAGTTTAATAAAAAAAAAAAAAAAAAAACCTACCTCTAAATCGCGATCGCCCCCCCCCCCCCTGAAGCGCCGCCGAGCGTCACCGAAGCCTCCCCCCTCCCTCGACGAGCGTCACCGAAGCTCTCCCCCCTCCCTCGACGAACCCACCGAATCCCCCTCGTATGCGATGCTGTTCGGCGATGAAGGCCCCCCCCCCCCCTGAAGCGCCACCGCGGTACATCACCCCGACCTCCCCACCATCCTCCGACGAAGCCGACATCAGCCCCCCCCCCCCCCCCCCCCCCCGAGGTAAGTTCAATGTATTGTTTTTGTTTTATTTTTGTTTTTACAGTAAAGTTTTAAACTGTATTTTTAAATAGGAAAAATTTTTTTTTTTAAAAGAAATGAACTGAATTGATTTTTGTTTTAGGAATTTTAAAACTGTTTTAAAAGGATTTTAAAAACTGAATTTATAAATAATAAAAAAAAAACTGATTTTACTTTATGGTTTTTAAAAATGGATTTGCTTTGAAAATATAATTTTTGTATTGTTTAAATCGAAATAAAAATATGATTTTTATATATCGAACTTCTAAATAAAAATATGATTTTTATATATAGAACTTCGAACTAAAAATTCGATTTTTATATATTGAATAGCGAACTAAAAATATGATTTTTATATATAGAACTTCGAACTAAAAATTCGATTTTTATATATTGAATAGCGAACTAAAAATTCGATTTTTATATATTGAATAGCGAACTAAAAATTCGATTTTTATATATTGAACTTCGAACTAAAAATTCGATTTTTATTTATTGAACTTCGAACTAAAAATTCGATTTTTATATATTGAACTAAAAATTTGATTTTTATATATTGAACTTCGAACTAAAAATTCGATTTTTATTTATTGAACTTCGAACTAAAAATTCGATTTTTATATATTGAACTAAAAATTTGATTTTTATATATTGAATAGCGAAGTAAAAATTCGATTTTTATATATATAGTGACTACGGGCAACGAAGATGGCGATGATGCGATAGCGATGAAGATTTCTATCAAAGAAGTGCCGTGGAGCTAGGATAGCTATTGGTGAGAACTTCTCACTCAAATTCTATTTTTTTTAGTTATATATATATACTAGGATGCAGACGGTGCTTATTAGAAGCACCCGACACCCGTCCACATACCATGGACTTGTTTGTTTGGTTGTGTAGTTGGTTAGATTATTTGATTTGGATTTGATTGATTGGTTGAATTGGAAATTGATTAAAATTGATATGTGAATGGCGTGGGCCTTCACTAGACCGGGGATAAGGCTAGGCCTTGTCCCGTTTCTAGTATCGTGCCGTTATGCCGCCGAAATTTTCTAAAATATGTTAGAAAAATAAAAATATCATTTTATTGTGTAAATGAATTGAATAGAAATTCATAGGTTGAAATAAAATGTTTTATCGTTAAAAATAAAATTTTTAACGTGAATATGAAAATAGTGAAGTGAATAAATAAATATTCGTTTACAAACCAGATGGTTTGTTTATGTACACTTATTTGAATGACATTGATTGGGACGATAAATTTTACACATCGCCCAACTGCACAACTAAAATCTGTGTTTGATTGTTTGAAACCCCACACGGGTGTTGGGATGAAATATGAATTTCACTCATCCTGATTGATTAAATATGTCGATCGATTGATTGACAGGCTGTTACGAGCGTTGAATATCTATATTTGATGCTTATACAGTGTGGTGCACTTTGGTTGATGGTTGATTATTTTCAATGTTATTATATACATGTGTTGTATGAAAATCCATATAATTAATTTTATATGGTAATTGATTGGGCCTCATTCCAATCGTGAAAATAAAGAATATTTTGATAATAGGAAATATTTGAAATAGAATATTTGAAAATAGAAATTTATGAAGCCGTGTTGATTAGATTGACGCCATTTTGACGTAAACGATATTTATATCGATTTTATTCATTTTAAAATGAATATTGAAAAGTAATCTCGAAATCAACGATTTCGAAATGAATTGAATTGAAAACGATTTCGAAATGAATTGAATTGAAAACGATTTCGAAATGAATTGAATTGAAAACGAATTCAAATGGAATTGAAAGCGAATTGAAATGAATTCAAATTGAATTGAAATTCAAATTGAATAGAAATGAATTTTGAAACGAATTTATAAAGAAGAATTCAATTTTGCTTTGAATTGAAATGGAAGTTGAAATAGGTTTTGAAACGATTTTAAAACTATTTATATAATTCGTTTTGAATAGAAATCGACGAAATATATATTATATATATTATATATATAATATAATGGCCTGAATAGAACGCGCCGCGGCAGTTCGCGAATTTCGACCATTGACTTCGAATGGACATTACGGGAGATCCGACCGTCGGATTCTCCTAAAACCGGAACCGTTGGGTTCGTATCGAAAAGAGCTTTCTAGCGAATGTTAGAAATTTGAAATCTAACGGTTGGATTTGGAATTATGTCCAAATCAAATTTGAAAAAGGTCGCTGTAAGTGCAGTTCGATGACCATTGATGGAAATCGACTGTACGGGCCTTAATAAAATTATTAAAAATAGTAATAATTTGTGTAAAATCATAAGAAATGATTTGTGAAGATTTGGGATGAAAAACTCCATATTTGAAAAGATAAAAATAGTTTTTATCGAAATGAACTAGTTTTGAACTAGAATTATAATTCTATTTATTTTTAAATAAATAAATTGAATTCGAAAAGGGTTTTGAAAATAACCAAAATTTCCAATGATTGCATTGGAGTGGATTTGAATCGAAATTGTCTTCGGAATATTTCGATGTTGGAATTCGTGATTATACAATTGTTGTTATGGAAATTTGAAAGATATATTAATATATCGTTATTTCCACTACGACATTTGTTAATCGTAGAATTTGATATTGAATATAGGCCGATATATTTTCTATTCAGAGCCTTGTGTTTAATATCGAATGTGATTTGGGTTTGTCGTGAATGGTGTCTTCACTAACACTGTTCTTGAACCCAGTTGAGAAAAGATTAAATCTTTTTATTTAGATTTAATGAAGTGTACCAATTAAATGATATTTAATTGGAGTTGAATTGATATTGATTTTTGGGTTTATCGTGAACAGTGTTTTAAATAACACTTGTTCTTTAACCCGATAATTAATGAATGTGATTTTGGGTTTATCGTGAACCGTGTTTTAAATGACACTGATTCTTTAACCCAGTTAACGATTAAAACTGAGTGGAGTTTTAATGAATCTTTAATTAGATTGAAATGGTCGAAAATGGAGTATCACCAGTTTTGCTCCAGGCGATAGTTAAATCTTTAATTAGATTTGAACATGAAATGGTAATTGAATTTACCGATAACACCGTGGTGTTAAATATGAAGTATTACCAGTTTTACTTCATGGGATGAATAGGTTGGGATTGGGAAATTAAAACAAATGATTACTTCGGTAAGGTTCGCTAATCCCGACTAGTTTGAATTGTTATTCAAAAGTTGATTAAAGAATAAATTCAAGAATTTATCTTTGATAAAATTAATGGGAATCTTTCCCTATGAATGTGAAATTTAGAAACTAACTGTCGGTTAGCTAAGCAGAAGGGTTTTCTGGATACTGATCTGATGTTGGTTTCGGCCTTCGGGGTTAATATTTGGGGAATTATTCTCTTGATTAATTTATGGTTAGTGACTAATGAATTGGAATGAGGCGTATGTTGTGTTTGTGTAACACTTATTTAAAATATACGCGAGTTGTTCGGAAAGACCGGGTTTATCCCATTCTGAATAACTGATACGACGATAAGTCGAAGATGAAGACGATGGTCGAAGACCGGAGGTCTTCACGTCGTTTGGGTGATAACTGATGATCTTGATTGGGCTGTACACCCAAGAAGATGGAAACAGTTAGTGATCGTCCAGACGTACTTGGAGATCGATGGATATGCGGGGTACTAGGTGCCTCCGGTTTCGTTCAGACCCAGAACGGACTTGTAAATGGACTGTTTGTCTGACATCGGATTTCATTCTGTGTGACTGATATCGGTTGCATAGGATGGTTTGCCTGTGTGGCATGCTAAGATGCAAATGATCCAGGCTTCTGTTGAAAAGCAAAGTCTTGTGGTTGATGATCAAAGCACAGCCTTTGTGGCGTAGCTTTGTGTAACGTTTACCTCGCGTGTTTCACACCAGGTATGAACCAAAAACGGGAGACGGACCTCAGGGAGGGCCTGCGTTTCCTCCTAGCTAGAAGTGGCGTCAGTGGTTTTACACGCCCTGACGAGTTTGACTTATGTGGTTGTTGCTGTTGCGAGGCGCCTCGGTTAGATCGGACGATCCGGGTCCGATGGAGTCATTCGTTGGCTCGCTTACGCCCCAAAGGGCGGCGAAACGCAGTGTTCAGGCATTTTAATCCACTCCGTGTGGACCGGCCCTGACGATCCAAGGGTCACTCGAGCTCTGATCCTGAGACTCGGGCTAGGCAGTCTCGAATCGGTTGAGGATCTTGCCCCTAGCCTCGGTTCATAGACGGAAATCCAATTTCCAAATACGAGACTTTGCGATTTTGATTGTATAACCTATATATGGCGACATAGTGGTATGGGGCATTCATGCCGCCTATGATTGATACTTATGATTTGAAGTGTTTTATACACTATGCACTTATATTAGTAGCAAATGATTTGTTTTCAACGTATCAAGCATTCTTGGCTATTATAAGGTAAAAACCCTATCCCCCGGCTTGCGTTTGCATTGTGTGATAGGACCTGGGTCTTATAACAGCTTCATTTTTCTTTATTTAGCATTGCGCTGTTTGTTTTATGCACTGGTATTCTTGGGAGGAAACCCGTTCCGTGTTATACGGCGTGGTCCCTTGATTTACCTAATGATTTAAAAATAAAGATTAATAACTGTTTTAGTTCTCACACCAGTCCCATGACTGACCTGGAGTTTATTGTTTTAACCTAAACTCTGGGTGCCCCTATTTTCGACACGGGCAGCTAGTAGTTTTGGTTTTGCAGATTTATATTCACAGGATCCTGGTTTACAGCTGGAACGATATCCGGAAAGCTTTGTATCCGTATATCTGCTTCTAGTTGTGTATTGTAATATTTTCCGCTGCTATGTATTTAAATGTAATTTAAATCTCTGATATTTCTGTGTAATATATATTCATTTATACTCTGTATATTCTTGTAATCTGATGCATTGTTGTAATATACAATGAAATGTTCTTCTGTATGTGTCCTGCTGTGGTTTGTTCTCGAACTATCCGACGCTTTCCTTTACGGGGAAGTTACGGGTCTTCACACGACGATTCGAATAAATATATACGTTCTAATTCTAATCAAAATAAATTTCTCATCGTTATTATTTAAAATACTTCATTTTAAATAATCAAAATTGGCTAAAATTGCCAAAATAAATTTTTTAAATTGGTTTGGATTTTCGGGTTATTACAATCTCCCCCACTTAAAACTTTTTGTCCCCGAAAAGGAACGAAGCCGAAAGTTGTTTAACAAATCAACTCAACTTTCATTATTTTCTCTACGGCTTAAGTTCTTCAACTTTTCAGTTTCTAGGAACTTTTCAAATTTTTCAAAAATTTGGCTAACACCCTAAATTTTCGAAAAATTTCGCCATAACCTCCCATGCACCGGGGACTTCGGGATATTTCATATAGCCTCCTATTGCCTTCTTCAATCAAAAAGAAAAAGCCAAGCGGCTAGCCAATCGGCTCATAAAATCATCATCACCCAAACAAAACAGTAAATTATGGTAAACATGTACCTATTTGTCGGGCAAACAATTTTATTCTTCTTCTCTAGCCTCCTTGCTATGACCTGTTCAGTGTAAGTTTAGGCATATGCTTGCAAATGCGATTAATTTTAAATACAATTCACTATCTGGTACAATTTGGTCAAATGGTTCAAATTCAAATTAATCAACCAATAATCAAACAACACAACCAGCAATCAATTAGTTGATTAGCTTTTCAAATTCATAACTTTAATATATAGTCCAAAAATCAAATTTTTGATGTCAAATCACAACAATAAGCCCTATCTAATTTTGGTTCTCACACCAGTCAATTGGAATCATATAGATATCCCACCTTCGACACTCGAATATAAATGCTGATGATGATGCACCATCATCAGGATTATCCCCGGGTGACTAGAATGTGATTCTATATCTATCCAGTATATTAAAACTTCGAATATATGTTTGCAAGGCATATATGCAAAATCTTTATATATTGGATTGTCCCAATTAATTTAATATAAATAAATATTCAAATACGTATAAAACGATTTAAATTTCAAAACAAAATTTGGTTTTCTTTTTATTTTATACACTCTTCACACTCGTTCTAGGATACTACTGATCCCATCTGTAACGAGTCATTCCCATTGGATATTACTAATCCAATTTCTGATGAATTATTTCGTACGGTTCTAACGTGCCTTATTCTCTGAGCTCTGTAAACCAAAGCTCTGATACCAAGCTATAACGACTGGAAATTTCGCTCGATCCGAATCAGTTGCTAAACCGACTAAGACCGTTCGAAACCCCTAATTGTTTTGAGAACACGACAAATTGGAACGCAGACAGAAGAACATTTCATTGTATATTACAACAATTCCATCAGAATACAAGAACACACAGAGTATGAATGAATAAAATACATTCGATAAATATCAGAGGTTACAATAAATTACATAGCAGCGGAAAAATAATACAATACACAACTGAAAGTAATACACGGATACAGAGCATTCCGAGTATCTTTCCAGTTGTAAACCAGGATCCTGTGAATATAAATCTGCAAAACCAAAACTACTAGCTTCCCGTGCGAAAAATAGGGGCACCCATAGTTTAGGTTAAAACAATAAACTCCAGGTCAGTCATATGACTAGTGTGAGAACTAAAACAGTTATTAATATTTATTTTAAAGTTCGGTAAATCAAGGGACTACACCGTATAACACGGAACGGGTTTCCTCCCAAGAATACCAGTGCATAAAACAACAGCGCAATGCTAAATAAAAAAAAAGCTATTATAAGACCCAGGTCCCATCACATAATGCAACGCAAGCTGGAGGATAGGGTTTTTACCTTATAATAGCCAAGAATGCTTGATACGTTTAAAACAAATCATTTGATACTATTATAAGTGCATAGTGCATAAAACAACTTCAAATAATAAGTATCAATCATAGACGGCATAAGCGCCCCATCCCACTATGTCGCCATACTAGGCTCTATAATCAAAACCACACATGTCACGTATTGGAAGTTGGATTTCCATCTGTGAACCGAAGCAAAAGATAGTCCTCTGCCGATTCGAGACGCTCTAGCGTGCTCCTCAGGAACAGCCGCAACTGCCCCTTGGATCGTCGTGGTCGGTCCACCGATGTGGATTTTTATGCCTGAACACTACATTTCCCCGCCCTTTGGGACGTAAATGAGCCAACAAATGACTCCATCGGCTTCACATAGTCACCGGTATATCCGAGGCGCCTCGCAACAGCAACAACCACATAAGTCAAACTCGTCAGGGCATGTAAAACCACTGACGCCACTTCTAGCTGGAAAGAAACGCATGTCCTCCCTGATGTCCTCTCCCGTTTCTGGTTCACAACCGGGGTGTGAGGCTTGCGAATTAATGCTACACAAAGCTATACCACACAGGTTGTGCTTTGATCATCTACCACAAGACTTTGCTTTTCAACAGAAGCCTTGATCATTTGCATCTTAGCATGCCACACAGGCAAACCACTCCATACAACCGATATCCATCAATCACACAGAATGATATCCAATGTCAGACACACAGTCCATTTACAAGTCCGTTCTGGGTCTGAACAAAGCCGGAGGCACCTAGTACCCCGGATACCCATCGATCTCCAAGTACGTCTGGACGACCACCAACTGATTCCCTCCTCTTGGCTTTACGGCCCAATCAAGATCATCAGTAATTATCCAAACGACGTGAAGACCTCTGGTCTTCAACCACCGTCTTCATCATTGACTCATCGTCGAATCAGTTACTCAGAATGGGATAAACCCGGTCTTTCTGAATAACTCGCGTATATATTAAACGAGTGTTACAAAAACACAACATACGCCTCGTTCCAATTCATCAGTCACTAACCGTAAATTAACAAGAGAATATTTCCGCAAATATTAACCCCGAAGGCCGAAACCAACATCAGATCAATACCCAGGAAACCGTTCTGCTTAGCTAACCTACAGTTAGTTTCTAAATTTCACATTCTTAGGGAAAGGTTCCCATTAATTTTATCAAAGATAAATTCTTTTAAATTTATTCTTTAATCTTCCTTTGAATATCAGTTCAAACTAGTCGGGATTAACGAACCGTACCGAAGTGATCATTTGCTTTGATTTCCCAACCCCAACCTATTCATCCCATGAAGTAAAACTGGTAATACTTCATATCTAACACCACGGTGTTATCGGTAAATTCAATTACCATTTCAAGTTCAAATCTAATTAAAGATTTAACTATCGCCTGGAGCAAAACTGGTGATACTCCATTCTCGATCTTTTCAATCTAATTAAAGAATCATTAAAGCTCCACTTAGTTTTAATCTTTAACTGGGTTAAAGAATCAGTGTCATTTAAAACACGGTTCACGATAAACCCCAAAAATTAATCCAAATTCAATTCCAATTTAATACCATTCAATTGGTTCACCTCATTGAATCTAAATAAAAAGATTTAATCTTTTTCTCAACTGGGTTTAAGAAGAGTGTTAATGAAGACACCATTCACGACAAACCCAAATCACATTTGATATTAAATACAAGGCTCTGAATAGAAAATATATCGGCTTATATTCAATATCAAATTCTACGACCAACAAATATCGTATTGGAAATAACGATATAAATATATCTTTCCAATTCCCATAACCATATCGGTATCATCACGAAATCCAACATCAAAATATTCCAAAGACAATTTCGATTCAAATCCATCCCAATTCAATTATTTGAAATTCTGTTTATTTTCAAAACCATTTCAAATCCACTTTATTTATTGTAAAAATAAATAGAATTATAATTCTAGTTCAAAACTAGTTCATTACGATAAAAATCTATTTTTATCTTTTCAAATATGGAGTTTTTCATCCCAATTCTTCACAAATCATTTCTTATGATTTAACACAAATTATTGATATTTTTAATAATTTTATTAAGGCCCGTACAGTCGATTTCTATCAATGGCCCTCGAACTGCACTTACAACGACCTTTTCCAAATTTTATTTGAAAAAAATTCCAAATCCAACCATTAGATTTCAAATTTCTAATATTCGTTAGAAAGCCCTTTTAGATACGAACCCAACGGTTCCCGTTTCAGGAGAATCCGACAGTCAGATCTCCCGTAATATCCGTTCGAAGTCAATGGTCGAAATTCGCGAACTACAGCGGCGCGGCTAGGGCTGTCAATGGATACCCGAAAAATCCGAAATCCGTCCGCATCCGTATCCGAAAAGCGGATAAATATCCGATATCCGGGAAAGCGGATGCGGATATAGGCATATCCGCATCCGAAAATTATCCGTCCGCTTTTTTTCCCGATTATAGCTTAAATTATGTGTATTTTAACATAATTAAATATACTAATTTATTAATTTGCAAAATTAAAAGTCTACTAAATACATGTTAATTGCTCAAATTATATATTATCATCATACTCATTTATTTTTAGCACTTTAGTAATCTATTAGGTTGAAAAGGATTAATATTAAGCTAAAAAAATTCATTTATGCTCATTGATTTATCGATTGTTGGCGGAGCGGATAATTATCCGATATCCGTCCGTATCCGCGGATACAGATATCCGATATCCGAAAATGGTTTCGGATGCGGATACGGATATGGCACTATCCGTATCCGAAAGTATCCGTTGACAGCCCTAGGCGCGGCGCGTTCTATTCAGGCCATTATATAATATATATAATACATATAATATATACTTCATCGATTTCCTTTTAAACGTATTTTATAAATCGTTTTAAATTCGTTTTCAAAACAATTTCAACTTCATTTCAAATTCAAATCAAAATTGAAATTTTTCTCATAAATTCGTTTTAAATTCATCTCAAATTGATTTCAATTCAAATCGATTTTTAATTCAATTTCAGTTCGTTTTCAATTCAATTTCAATTCGAATTCATTTCTATTGAATTTCAACTCGAATTCATTTCTATTCAATTTCAATTCGAATTCATTTTCTATTCAAATTCAATTCTAATTCATTTTCAATTCGAATTCATTTCAAATTGATTTCCATTCAATTTCAATTCGATTCGAATTCATTTTATTTTCAATTCAATTCAAATTCTAATTCGTTTCAATTCAATTCGAATTTCATTTCAAAATATTCGATTTTGAAATCACTTTTCAATATTCATTATAAAACCGAATATAATCGATATAAATATCGATTTGCACCAAAATGGCGTCAATCTAATCAACACGGCTTCATATATTTCTATTTACAAATATTCTATTTCAAATATTTCATTTTCAAATATTTCCATTCAAATATTCTATTTCTATGGATTTCCATACTACGCATGTATATATCAACAATGACAAATAATCAACCATCATCCAAAGTGCATTCTACACTGTATAAGCATCAAATATTAATATTCAACGCTTATAACAGTCTGTCAATCAATCGATCAACATACAACTAATTATTGGGATTAGTGTATGTCATATATCACCCCAATAACTGTGTGGGGTTTTCAAACGATCAAACACAGATTTTATTTGTGCAGTTGGGCGATGTGTAAAATTTATCGTCCCAATCAATATCAGTCAAATGTGTGTATATAAACAAATCGCCCGATTTGTTTATATTTATTTCATTTTAAATACACGTTAAAAATTCTATTTTCAACTATAAAATATTTTAACTATATAAACATTTTATTTCATTTCACATCACATCACACAATCAACTACACATGAAAATCAAACAAACAAGCATACAAGCCGTCCATGGTCTGTGGACGACGGGTGTCGGGTGCTACTAAACATCGTCTGCATCCTAGTATATATTTCAAATTAGAAATTTAAATTAAAGGTGAGGAGTTCTCACCGAGGGTTCCACTCCTCTATTCTTTATTTCTGAATCTCTGAACCGTCTGAATTCCTTTTTGATTTCAATCCATTCCATCTCACTTCTTTTCACGCTGTTCATATATAAATAAAAATCACATTTTTATTTCACTATATATATAATAAAAATCAGATTTTTATTTCGCTACATAAATAATAATTATATTTTTATATTCTTTGTTATATAAAAATTCTATTTTCAATCCGCTACTTATATAAAAATCGAATTTTTACTTTCACTTCATATATATAAAAATCGATTTTTTTTTCTTTACTACACATAATTTTTTTTATAGTTTTATATCTCCACATATATAAAAATTATATTTTTAACTTTTCTATAATATAAAAATTATATTTTTACTTCGTTATTCTTCATAATAAAAATCGAATTTTTATTTCGCTACTTCAATTATAAAAATCATACCTTTGTTTATAAAAATCCTACCTTTATTTTCAAGACGATAAAAATCGAATCTTTACTTTGTTTTCAAATCTAAACCTCTCGTGAATAAAAATCTAAATCTTATCACAATCTAAAGACTGAATTTAAATCATGTTTTGAATATTTAAATTAGCTAACTAAAATAAAATAAAAGAATTAGTAAAACTAAAAATAAAACACTCATAATAAAAATCAGAGGAGGAAGGTGTAGGAGGACGACCACCTTCAGGAGCGTTCGATTTCAGGTGGTTCGTGAGGAGTTTGGGGCAGTTTGAAGGAGAGAGAGGGAGGGGGAATCGTAGTTCATCGAAGGTGGGGGGCTTCAGGGGGTCGGCGGCGTCACGGGGAGACCGTCCAGAGGCGGGCGTAGCTCGGCGGTTTCAGGCTAGGGCGTGGGCGCGAGGTCTGGGTCCTTCGGTCGTGCGAGGCATATCGGGGAGGAGGAGAACGAGGGAAGAAAGAGGATCGGAGGGGGGTTTGGGGGGAGCGCGGCCTGAGGCGCTGGCGGTCCGCCATGGGCGGCGGCTGATCGATGTAGCAAGGGTTCCTTTTTTTTCTAATTCGATTTTGATTAACTGAAGGGGGAGCCGAGAGATAAGAGGGAGGTTTTTTTAAAATAATTAATTTAATTCTATTTAGTTTCAAAATGTATGTTTTTAATTCGAACTCCGAACAAACTCCACCAACTTTTGTCCCTAGCTAATTACCCCCATTCCGAACACAATGAGATATGTGTCGTAGGCTGATTCGACTGTTTCGATCAGTTTTCGTCAAAATCAAAATATAACTCTATATATTGAATTTGAATGCACATTTCAATTTACCAGGGCTACATGCTAACTAGAAAAATTCCTGAAAAATATTTTCTAGCTTCGTATTGATGATACGGTCCTATCAAAACTAGTTTCATCGAATTCTGAGACCGTTTGAAAAATGGCCATTCTCCAGTCGATTAAAATCAACTAAAACTGGTCAAACTCGTTTTCCTTTGCCACGCTCGCATATTGATTCGAACTTGACATCACGATCCAACAAAAGTGGTTTCGTCGAAATCCGAGGTCGTTTGCAAAATTTCCATTTTTAAGGGCCAAAATTCCATAGCGACTATTCTGAATTTTCAACTGGGCATATCTTTTGATTCCCGCTATGAAATTTCAATTTTTCGAATTCTTTGGAAAGATATTCCCAATTAGATTCAAATATTTTTGGTTTCACTAAAATCCAGTTTATTTTGAATCCTGTACATTCATTTGAAATTTGAAATCGAATTATCAAACTACCGCGCCATTTTCAATTCCTTTTATAATTTAAAATAAATATTTATTTTCTAACGACGATTCGAATAAATATATACATTCTAATTCTATTCAAAATAAATTTCTCATCGTTATTATTTAAAATAATTCATTTTAAATAATCAAAATTGGCTAAAATTACCAAAATAAAGTTTTTAAACTGGCTCGGATTTCCGGGTTATTACCAAAGGCATGAGATATGATAATAATTCTTAGGAAAAGGGGCCCAATTATTCATAGATCTGATTAGGGTATAGCTTATCCCACCTATAAATATACGTTGTACTCATTGAAAATGTTCGTGCCATTTCTATTTCTGTATTCTCGTTTATGAATAACAAAGTTTTTCTTTATTTTAGTTGATTGTCTTTTTCTTTCGTAATAATTTGCGTGTCTACTCAATTAGTTTTTGTAGAACACATATTGTTATTTTATTTTATTACTACATGTTAGCGATTGACCATTTGATTAGATTCAACGGCAATTCTACTTTTATTTTTCTGTTATTGCTCTAGTTGTATTTTCTTTTTCTAGTAATTAGTTCCTTTCTTTTCAGTTGTTGAATTTGATATTAATCTGATTAGATTCGGATCCATAGCAAATTCAATAGCATTAATTCAAAAACATCTCCAGATTTTGTCTAACTCGCCTAAGAATAGATAAATAATAAGATTTAAAACATCTCCCTGTGATTCGACCTGCATATTACGTGACCAATGCGCTTGCAGTATTTATTTCAAAATTCGCGCTTTTCTAGTTCTTAGGAAAGCGACGATCAAATTTCTGGCACCGTTGCCGAGGAGGTAACGATTAAATTTTATTATTTATTTAATTTCTAATTCATATTTGTTTTTATTTTATTTTTTTCGTTTGTTTTCTTATACATATAGAAAAAATTATAATTGTTGATTGGTTAGATTTGGTACTATATGATACCATAATCTTCTGATTGAGAGGAAAAAAACTTGTCAAATTTTGTTTTCAATTTCTTTCTCTTCAATTTATTTCTTTCCCCTTTTTAATATTTTTCTCCTTTTACATTTTCCCCTCTTTAACTTTCAAAAAAATAAATAAAAGGAAAAAAAACTCTTTCCATTTTCTTATTCTTTCTGTTTTTGTTCTCTCCTTTATTGCTTTCCCTATTTAGATCTCCTTTTAATCTTTACAATCACTTACCTTTTCCCAAAACAGAATAAATAAACTAAAAAAATCTTTATTTCTTCCCATCTTTTCCTCTTCCGTTCTCTATTTTCTTTGCAGCTCTAACCCACATTTTCGCATTCAAACTATTTGTTTTCTGCTCTGCTTGTTCTTTTTTTCCCTTGCTTGTGACCATCAACCGTGCACCATCACAGGTTCATCGATCTCTGTATCCATACCATCCATGCACAAAACCATTAGCGAGACCCTCACCATCAACTACATAGTCATGTTCACAATCCCTCGCGAAAGTTCAACCCGAACCCAAAACCCGTTTCAAAATTGCACAACTCCACATCGCAACTGCATCAGCTTTCGTGAATCACCACATCACAAAACCTACCCAACAAACCATCCCACAACAAACTTCACGCATTCTTTACCCTCTTGTCTACAACCCACAAACTTTTCAATCCAAACGTGTAAATCACGCAACACAAAACTCAAATTGTGTTATCCCTCATGCAAATACCATCTTCCTAACCCTCTTCACAGTACATAATCACCCAAAATAACAACGCATCAAGTCCCACCAGCAACGCTGATTAATACCCGTTCATCTTCACAAACCTTCATCTTCCCATTACAACATATCACGCACAGACGCCCTTCTCCACAGAGACACTCCACCGACCCTATTCGGAACAGCCCTCACATAACGCTCTAAACCCCATCCCTACATCAAACCATCTTTGCCTCACATCCCTTACCACAAACCACTTGCCTCAATGCTTCCAATACATCCACAGTTCTGTCAACGCCCAGACCTTCTTGCTTCACCATCCCAATGCAAAATCCCAAAGCAGCGAAAAATCTTCACTAAAACATCCAAGTCGTCCCCTAATCAACCAGAAGTTCGGCACCATCCTCTTTACATGCGCAAGCAACCCAAAACCTGGTTCGAAGATCCTCAATCCAAGTCTGATTCCTTTTCGAAATCCAATTCAAATAAAAAAAAAGAATGAACGGGCGAGAGTATCTGACTTTTTTTTATTTGATCCGACTTTTCTTTTTTCGATTTGGGAAGGGAATTTCGAGAAAGACTTAATTTATCTGAGTCATTTGCATGAGCGATACAAAATATTGGTGCTGATTTGGTTAGAAGCAAAAGTTCATTAGCTTAATTGTTTACCTTGTTTGGGTGCGGACCTAACTGCTTGACTTTGAGTGATTGAATTCGTCTGTAATTTTTTTCGTAAGCGGGTTTGTTTTATTATGTTTTTTTAGGTTTAGTTTTTCTTGTTTTCTTTGTTTTTTTCTTTTAAGCCTAGTTTGGTTTAGTTTTTCCTTAGTTTAGTTGTTTTTATTTTGATTCCTAGTTAGTCTTTTGTTTTTATTTTTTTATAGTTCTTTTTCATTCTTAAAAAATGCCATTCAAAATCAAAAATCAAACTTGAAGCAAAAACAATTGAAGAACAACTAAGGATTTAATGATCAGACAGTGGAGTCGAATAGCTAGCACTACTCATTCACTCTGAACGGACTGCCATACCCCACTGTAGAAATTTTCTGAACTCTACAGGTGCTCTGCTGAATATATATATATATATATATATATATATATGCATTGCTTGTAAAAAAAAAATCTACAGGGGCAGTGGCTTACTTGTACAATTTTTAATTTTTGCAATTATTTTTGTGTGATTGTTGTTTTGGCTGCATTTGAAATAAATCTAGTTACGAGCAAAGCCCTAACAAACACAAGGTGAGGAAGTCATTACCTTTCTTGGCTCCAAAACAGTTAAACTCTGTCATTTGCATACTCCTTGGACTTAAATAAAAATTGATTAGACGTTGGCCTTAGGAGCAAAACTCAAGCTCAGTAGGACAAACAATTTGGGTTAAATATCTTAGATATTTTGCTATGTGGAATTCGTTTTATTCCTCTTATAAAGGAGGGTGATATGTATTACATCAGGAATTTTTCAACAATCTTGCAACTATTCTAATCTATTTATTTAATTTGATTTGCAATATATTTAACTGCAAGAGTGTATTTTGTGAAATTGATTCTCTCAAGGATTTGATCGCGGATATATATTACTTCAATTTATTGAACTTTTAGCAAAAGAGGTTGCATATTACCCGTAAAACATTGGTCGTATCCCTTAGTATTTATACTATACATGAACGGCCATAAAAGCCTCTTCCCCCTTCAAATCGAGATTATCAACTAATAAGATACACTTGTGTTCGTTATTTATTTTGATTAGGGGCTTCTTGTGTCAACCTTAAGTCTAGGATTTTTCCGTATATGCATTTAAGAACAATGAGTGAAAAAAGTCTTAGCCAACAAAATTCTCCTAGGGATTCTCGAATAAACCAAAATTTTCCAAACGAGTTGGATCAAAATCGAGTAAATCAAAACTTTCCAAACTTTAGGGATCAAAATCGAGTAATTCGGAAATTTTAAAATCTCAATATCGAAATGGATAGACCCTTATCTCTTCGTGATCGATGTTATCCAACTAGGACCATTCAACCCTCTGTCTTCGTGTTCCCACCAGCTAAAGGAAACAATTTTGAGCTTAAACATTCTTTTATTCAAGGGGTACCAAAATTTACTAGGTCTGAAAATGCTTATGAATTTCTAAGTGAATTTGAATTGTATGTGTCCACAACAAAAATGCAACAATTATCTAACGAATCGATCAAGCTAAGGCTAATTCCCTTTGCACTACTTGGAAGCGCAAAAAGATGGCTAAATTCTCTTCCAAAACATTCCATAAGAAGTTGGGATGAATTTGTCACTGCATTCTTGAAAACGTTTTTCCCTTTCCATAAAACTCTCAAAATTCGAACCGAGATAAATCAATTTTGTCAAAATGAGGGGGAAATTTTTTCAAAATACTTTAAAAGATTCAACCAACTATTATATAGTTTTCCTCATCATGGAATTCTAAAAGACCACTTATGCCAAATTTCATATAAAGGGACTATCAGACTAAAACTCAACTAGAATCAATGTGTGGAGGAGACTTTATGTCTAAGACGACCGATGAAGCTTGGCAATTCTTAGAAGATTATTCTAAAAAGGACATGCAATGGGAATCAGTTTTCGTTCCCATTCGTACTTCTATAAGAGGAATGCATGTCGTGGACCCAAGTCAAATTTCCTTAGAAAATCAAACTCCTCAAGCCAGACAAGGGCTGCCCCACTATTACTCTCAGGACCAAGCTAATGCTATAGCTCAAAATAATCCTTACTCATCCATGTACAATCCTGGTTGGAGGAACCGCCCAAATTTTTCTTGGTCAAACCTAACAATTCGGGTAACCCATCTCATGTGCAACCCTTTATTCCAAATTCGAATTATCAAGCTCCACCTCCCAATTCTCAAACCTCTCAAGCTGCACCTTAATCCAAACAGCCTTATAGAAACCCCAACTTTCAATCATCAAAACAATCCTCTTAACCTTCTCAATCGTCACAAGAAATCGTGCATTTATAGAAACAGTTGAACTCTCACGAAGCTAAAATGAACTCACACGACGCTAAACTCGACCAAATGATGAATATGATGAAGGAACTAATGAAAAGTAATGAGAAACGAAAGTTGCCTAGTCAACCCGAGGTGAATCCAAAATATAACTCTCGTGCTGTAAATTCTTGTGAGGACAAAAACCATAATCCAGTCAATGCTATTACAACCCTTCGATCTGGAAAGAGGATTGATAATAATGTGGGCAACCCTGGCGAACCTTCGAACTCGGCCCCAATGCCAAATCTTGATGATCACCCATTGGCTAGGAATGCTAATTATTCTTAACCTCAAATTCCCTTAAATGTTGGCAATCGCAACAACTCTTCTCCTAGTGTCGGCAAATCTGATTCACCTTCAAAAATCAATGATAGCAACACCAACATTTCATCCTCTACACCTTACCACCTTCTTCCTCGAATGATGAAACTGATCGTAGAGTCGAAAAACTAATAGCTCCATTTCCCCACAGACTCAATAAAAAGAAGAAGGCGGAAAATTTTGATAAAATTTTGGAAAATTTCAAACAAGTCTGTGTGAACATTCCTCTTTTAGACACCATTGAACAAATTCCTCAATATGCTAAATGTCTTAAGGAATTGTGCACACAAAAACATGTGACTAATGTCCCAAAAACCGCCTTTCTAACTGTGGATACTAGCTTTAGTCTTTCGAGTCTTGCCCCAGTCAAGTACAGAGACCCTGGCTGCCCTATGATTGATTGTAAAATAGGAAACACTCACATCTCTCGTGCCCTACTTGATCTCGGTGCCAGTGTCAATCTTCTTCCTTACACAGTTTACCATCAACTTGGACTAGGGGAAATTAAACCAACAAACATCACTCTTCAGCTAGTTGATCGATCTGTCAAAAAGCCATTGGGAATAATCGAAGACATCTTGACAAAGATCGAACAGTTTTACTTCCCTGTCGATTTCATAGTTTTAGAAATAGAGCCCGTCTCAAATCCCAAAGTTCAAATGCCGTTGATTTTAGGTTGGCCCTTCTTAGCAACCTCAAATGTTGTCATTAATTGTAGGAACGGTCAACTTCGACTTTCCTTCGAGCACATAGCCCTTGAGCTAAACATCTTTAATATCGACTAACAATCTAGGGATTTTGAGATCGATGAAATTGACATGATTCAAACCACAGTTGATGAAACCTCTAATGACACATCTGAAGCCTTCAAAATGTGTCTTGACCATTTCGACTTCGATTTCGATGAACTTGAATATATTTCTGAATTGAATGAATTTCTTGACTCCAATCCTACGTCATCTGAATCTAACCAAGGAATGATGACCAATGTTAACACTCAAGAACATCTAAGTTAGACCTCAAACCCTTGCCACAAGACCTTAAGTATGCATACTTAGACTCCTCAGGAACTTTTCCCGTAATCTTGGCCTCTAATCTTACCGAGGACCAATAAGAAAAACTCTTGGAAATTTTATGGGAAAATAAAGACGCTTTGGGGTGGGAAGTAAGCGATATAAAAGGAATTAGCCCATCAATTGTGGAACATCGCATACATTTAGTTGATGAGGCTAAACCCACCCGTGAGGCTCAAAAGGCGATTAAACCCAAACATGAGAGAAGTGGTCAAGGAGGAGATAATCAAATGTCTGGACAATAACATCATCTATCCCATCTCTGATAGTACTTGGGTGAGTCCGGTACAAGTTGAAAGAAGTTGAGAGTCACAGTGATAAAAAATGAAAGTAATGAGCTTGTCCCAACAAAAATCAAAACAAAATTTCGTGTGTGTATTGACTATCGAAAGCTCAACTCATCCACACGAAAAGACCATTTCCCCTTGCCTTTTATTGACCAAATGCTCGAACGCTTTGCGGGACATGAGTACTATTGTTTTATCGATGGATACTCTGGTTATAACCAAATTCATGTTGCTTTAGAAGATCAACATAAGACCACTTTTACTTGTCCCTTTGGAACCTTTGCTTATCGTCGCATGCCTTTTGTTCTTTGTAATGCCCCCGCAACTTTCCAAAGGTGTATGATGAGTATTTTATCTGACATGGTGGAAGAATTCTTGGAAATATTTAAAGATGATTTTTCAATCTACGGATCATATTTTTCCCAATGTCTCACTCATGTAGAACTTGTCCTAAAATGTTGTAAGCAAAAATCACTCGTGCTTAATTGGGAAAAAAGTCATTTCAGGGTAAAAAGCGGGATAGTTCTAGGTCATGTCATCTCAAAAGATGGCCTTGAAGTCGATAAATCCAAAATTTATTTGATCGCTAATCTACCTCCTCCTAAGTCTATTAAGGATATTCATTCATTTTTTGGCCATGCGGGATTCTATAGAAGATTCATTAAGGATTTCTTGAAAATTTCAAAACCTCTCTCGAACTTACTTGCCAAAGACGTCAATTTTGAATTTTCCAATGATTGCAAAACATCTTTCAAAACTCTTAAGTCAATCTTGACTACAACTCCCATCATTCAACCCCCTGATTGGACTCAACCCTTCGAACTTATGTGTGACGCTTCTGATTTTGCGATTGGAGCCATCTTGGGTCAGCGAATCGATAAACTCCCTTGATTCATTTATTATGCTAGCAAAACCTTAAATGAGGCCCAACTGAATTACTCAACTACTGAAAAGAAATTTTGGCAGTTGTTTGCGCTCTTTAGAAATTCAGACCATATCTTATAGGATCCAAGGTCATAGTTTACACTGAGCATGCTGCGTTACGATATTCTAAAAAGGATGCCAAGGCCCGCTTGATCCGTTGGATCCTTCTTCTTCAAGAATTCGACATAAAAATACGAGATAAAAAGGGTTCTGAGAATGTTGTAGCTGATCATCTATCTTGGATTGTGCACGAAAATGTTGATGACACCCAAATCGATGACTATTTTCCCGATGAACAAATCCTTTCCATCTCTAACACCCCTTGGTACGCTGACGTTGTGAATTATCTTGTCACGCAACAAACACCCGTTGAATGGTCGAAACAAGGTTGGCAAAATTTTCTCTTTAAAGTATGAAACTTCTATTGGGACGACCCATATCTTTTCATATATTGCCCAGACTAAATCATTCGAAGATGTGTACCCGATCATGAACACCAAAGTATTCTCTCTTTCTCACATGACCATGCTTGTGGCGGTCATGTTGGAGCAAGAAAAACTGCTGCAAGAGTATTACAAAGCGGTTTTTATTGGCCCACACTCTTTCATGATGCTTTTGAATTTTGCTCTAAATGCGATCGATGTTAAAGAATGGGTCGAATCACTAAGCGAAACATGATGACTCTCAACCCCATTTTAGTGATTGAGTTATTCGATGTTTGGGGCATCGATTTCATGGGACCATTCCCTAACTCATTTGGGAATCTTTATATCTTGCTTGTGGTAGACTATGTCTCAAAGTGGGGTTAAGCCATCCTGACCAAAACCAACGATAACAAGGTTGTTATCAAATTCCTCAAATAAAACATCTTTTCACGCTTTGGCAAACCTCGAGCTATCATTAGCGATAATGACACTCACTTCTGTAATCGTGCTTTTGAGTCCTTGCTCAAGAAATACTCAACCACACACAAGCTGTCGACCCCTTACCATCCAAAAACTAGTGGGTAAGTAGAAGTTTCCAATAGACAAATCAAATAAATCCTTGAGAAAACCGTAAATTCCAATAGAAAAGATTGGTCCTTAAAACTGATTGATGCACTTTGGGCATTTCGCACTGCTTACAAAATCAATCTAGGGATGTCAACATATTGGTTAGTCTTTGGAAATGACTATCACTTACCTCTTGAGTTAGAGCATCGTGCACTTTGGGCAATTAAACTTTTGAATTTCGACTTAGAGAAGGCCGACTCACATAGGAAGTTACAAATTTCATAACTAGAGGAATTAAGAAATGAAGCATTGAAAATGTGGAAATCTATAAAGAAAGAACCAAAGCCCAACTCGACAAGAACATACTTCGTAAGGAATTCAACGTAGGACAAAAAGTTTTTTTATACGACTCTAGACTTCACTTGTTTCTAGGAAAACTCAGATCTCGATGGACTGGACCTTATGTTGTGAAAACAGTATATCCTCATGGAGCAGTTGAAATTGAAAATCCTAAGGATGGAAAAGTCTTCAAAGTAAACAGTCAACGACTGAAACGATTTTTGGAATTCGAGCAGTACGAAGACGATGACCTTATCGATCTTCATGAGCCTAATCATCCACTGTGAAATTAGGTTTTTTTTCCTTCCATTTTGGTCTGCATACCTTAGACGGTTGGGATACTGCTTCAATCTAGTGTGGGGGAGTCAAGTATGCATCACATCATCTAAAAAAAACATTTTAACTACCTGTTTTTCCCTTCCATAAAAAAAACACAGACACGACTCATTTTAGAGTAATACCGCTAAATAAGTTTACAATTTTTAGTTAGTTGATAGTACTTTTTTCTCTCAAATTAGATCGAATAAGAAATATAATGAAAAGTTTAATTTTGAGGGATAATAGTGTAACCGATACATAGGGAGATTCTTAGGTGATGGCCATTAATTCTATTCCATATTGTAGTCTTTGTTTAAATAAGTGGAGGACTTAAAATACTTATATTGGCTTTTCGAATCTTTAAAACTAAGTTGTGTTAAGTTGAATTCGCGTAACTCTCTTTTGTGCTTATATTTTCAATAATAATAATAGAAATCCAAGGGTATCCAACATTGCTGGTATATCTAGCGTTGGTGTGCAAACCCGCCAAGCTCTATCCGACATGTTGTTGACAAAGTCAGCATTGGAATATCTTGGTCTCATTTTATGAGATTGAACACTTAAGGATTACTGACATGTTGTTGACAAAGTCAGCGCCGGTCTGCACAATCCGCCAAGCTCTATCCTAACTCTCCGACAGTCCGCAAGCCAATGTATGGGTAGTATAACTTGGTCTTTTAAGTTAGGTGTATGTAATCAATCATAAATTTTAACTTCTGTAGAGATAGAGAATAGGCGATAATGCCCAAACATTCCTTGATCTTATTGATTTGACTAGCCATACACAAGGAAATTAGAATACCATTTTACAAACTGTAACAAGCAAACTAAGAATTTATTTCATGGCTGCACTATGTTATCGACCGAACTAACTGGCCAAACTGGAATTTAACATTTGAAAACTTGATTTATATTGAAAATTTGTGACAAGTTGAGGTATCTAGAATAAAATCAACTGACTAGAAATTGTTAACTTAATTTGTTGTATCACTTTTCTGAAATAAGTTGTGTTGTCATTTTTTTTGTATATATCCATTGCAATTATGTAGTTACATTAGATCCACACATATTGCGTTTGGATTTTGTGGGTAGTATCCGCTAAAAACTCTCATGAGACACAACTCGTCCTACTTGGGACACCTAGAGGTTTAACGGCTTGTTGCATACGCTCAATGCAATCGTGTTTCCTACGAAATTGTGACCTATCTTGTTTAGCTTTTCATTTTTTTTTAATTTTAATTTTTCTTTCTTTTCACTCGAGGATGAGTAAAAGATAAGTGTGGGGGTATTTGATTAACATGTAAAAGTGTTTATTTTTATGCTCTATCTTATCTTTATTGTAAATAAATAAATTTTACATTGGGTATTTTTCGTATATTTTCACAGGTCGTTCATCAACCCTCATGCACCCCTAAAAGCAAGATACTACACAAGAAAAAAGATCAACTTTGAAGATTTTATCTCATGTGCTTTTGGAGTCTAATAAGAGTCCATGTTTGGAAGAATTAATCACATGCAAATCTTTTGTCAATAAATTAGCCACATGGAAGATTTGGAAGAAATGGAAGATATTCACAATGATATGCTCAGATATTCTTAAAGTTTATTTCCAAACAAGCTTGGTCAAGAAATGCATGAGTTATGATAATAATTCTTAGGAAAAGAGGCCCATTTATTCATAGATCTGATTAAGGTTTGGCCTATCCCACCTATAAATATACGTTTTACTCATTGTAAATCTTTATGCCATTTTTATTTATGTATTTTCGTTTATAAATAACAAAGTTTTTCTTCATTTTAGTTAATTGTCTTTTTCTTTCATAACAATTTGTGTGTCTACTCAATTAGTTTTTGTAGAACACATATTGTTATTTTCTTTTATTACTGCATGTTAGCGATTTACCGTTTGATTAGATTCGATGGCAATTCTACTTTTAATTTTCTGTTATTGTTCTAGTTGTTTTTTCTTTTTCTAGTAATTGGTTCCTTTCTTTTCAGTTGTTGAATTTGATACTGATCTGATTAGATTCAGATCCATAGCAAATTCAATAGCATTAATTCAAAAACATCTCCAGATTTTTTCAAACTCGCCTAAGAATAGATAAATAATAAGATTTAAAACTCCTCCCTGTGATTTGACCTGCATATTATGCGACCTGTGCGCTTGCAGTAATTATTTAAAAAATTCACGCTTTTCTAGTTCTTAGGAAAGCGACGATCATAATAATAAAAGATAAAATTTCACGTACCAAGCATTATTTGCCTATTATAATGTAAAACTCCATCCTCCGGCTTGCATTGCATTGTGTCATGGGACCTGAGTCTTATAATAGCTTCATTTTCTTTAATTAGCATTGAGCTATTTGTTTTATGCACTAGTATTCTTGGGGGTAAACTCGTTCTGTGTTACACGGCGTGGTCCCTTGATTTACCTAACTTAAAAGTAAAGATTTGATAACTGTTTTAGTTCTCACACCAGTCACATGACTGACCTGGAGTTTATTGTTTTAACCTAAACTCTGGGTGCCCCTATTTTCCACATGGGCAGCTAGTAGTTTTGGTTTTGCAGATTTATTTTCAAAGCATCCTGGTTTACAGCTGGAGTGATTTCGGAAAGCTTTGTATCCGTGTATCTCTTTCGGTTGTGTTATGTATTATTTTTCCGTTGCTAATGTAATTTAAATCTCTTATATTTTTTGGATGTATATTATCTATTCATACTCCGGAATATTCTTGTACTCTAATGTAATTGTTGTAATAAGCAATGAAATGTTCTTATGTTTGTGTTCTGATTTGTCGTGTTCTCAACTCAATTCGGGATTTCCCTCAAGGGCGAGTTTGGGCCTATGCATGGCATCGTTATTCAATTTTTATACTTGGTCTTCGCCTTAGCGATTCTTTCTGCACACTTAACCTTGGCTTTGTATCTGGTTAACCAATCTAACCCAAGTATAATATCAAACTCAGTAAGATCCATAACAATCAAATCGAATGAAAAACGATAATAAGAATAAGAGACTGGAACCCTGCAATATAAACTGAGAACAAGAGAACTTCCTATCGGATTGTGAACCCTAATTGATTCTTTAAGATCTCTCAATTTCAAATTCAATTTCTTAACCATATTACTTTAAATAAAGCTTTGAAATGTGCCTGTGTCAAACAATACTTTAACCGGGATATTACTGACAGTAAGTGTGCCTTCCAAAACATCTGGCCTTTCCCTACTAGCTGAGGGTGCTGGAGCTTCTGCCACTTTATTTACTTGAGCCACCTTGGTTGCTTTCAAAAGCCGGCAATCTTGCTTTAAATGACCCGCCTGATGGCAAAGATTGCATTCTCTATTCTCTTGAAACTTTTTATTGGATTTAGTTCCATCATTCTGTCATTTCATCGAAGATTTGCAATTTATCGACAAATGTCCTTTCTTATTGCAGTTATTGCATGTTGCCGTCGTTAATGGTTCTTTCTTAGATTTGACCCCTGTCTTATCGGCTTTAGTCTTCTTACAAACCTCAGGCTTCGTACTTGCCTCAGGGCTATCAGTTTCCGACTTCCTTTTGTTGCTAGAACTGCCTTCCTCTTCGTCTTCCCCAACACCTTGCTGATCAAGATCCTCATAGCGATAAGCCATTTGTATCATCTTAGAAAAAGGAAGATTCACATGAGCAATAATTCTACTTTCGTGCCTTCTTTGAAGTTCGTTAATAAACCTCAGATTCTTCCTCAAAGGATCTCGAATTAGTTCTGAGCCAAAGCGGTAAAGTTCGTTAAATTTATTCTGATACTCCTGAATGGTCATATCTCCTTGTTTCAGATGGTAGAACTCATCATATAACCACTCAGTTGCTTCTGGAGGAATAAATCTTTCTTTGAAAATTTCTTTAAATATATTCTAGGTAATATTACCTTCTGGATTTTCCTTAGTAACAGTTTCCCACTAGATTAAAGCTTCGTCTTTGAGTGCCCAAGATGTTAGTAGTCTTTTCTGATCATCTCGCAGCTTTAATCCTTCAAAAATTCTCTCAGAAGAATGCATCCATGCTTGTGTTTCAATAACAGATTCTTTGCCCAAGAATGGTACTCCACCTAGATTCTGATACTTTTTTACTAGAACTTCTAGCTCTGATTCTGGTTGTGGGAGCACAATTGGCTCATTAGATTGTCGAACCATAGAATTACTTCTTCTGTTTTTGCCACTCATTTTCTACTATGTCTTCAAATAGTAGACAAAGAGTCAGGCATGGGTACCATATATCATGTCACCATATATAGGTTTACAATCAAAACCGCACGATGTCGTATTGAAAGTTGGATCTCCATCATGAACCAAGGCAAGGGAAAGTCCTTACCAAATTCGAGTCTCTCTAGCCCGAGCCTCAGGATACAGCCACAACTGCACCTCGATCTTGCAGGGTCAGTCCACACTTACGTTAGTGGATTGGTTATTCCTGAGCAATACGTTTCCCCGCCCTATGGGGCGTAAATCAAGAGCCACTAGGAACTCAAATCCGAGGTACCTCGCTTTCCATCATCCACATAAGTAAAAATTCCTGGGCTCCATACCATGACACCACTCCTACCTAGAATGAAACGCATGTCCTCCCTCTTGTCCTCTCCCGTTTCTGGTTCATACCGGGGTGTGAGGTTCACGAATTAACGCTATACACAAAGATATACTAATTAAAGCTATGCTTTGATCAACAACCACAAGTGTAACAACCCGAAAAATCAAAACCAATTTCAAATTTTTATTTTAAAGAATTTGGTTAGAAAATGTGCCAGAATTTAAAATTTTCATTTTTAAATAATATTAAAGCCATTAAAAATAGTCATTTTACAAATGACCTCCATTTTCGATAGAACCATTTTTGTCGGAACCGGAATGTCAAATTGTTGTTAAGTTTAATTTTCCATAATTTCTGAAATTAATTTCTGAGCGTAATAAATAAAACTATGTTCGGTAATTTCTATTGAATATAATCGACTGTTAAAAGGCCACTTTTCAAAGGGCCCCCAAATTCGATGAAATTAATTTTATTAGGACCGTATCGTCAAAACATAGCTATATTTATTTTTCGAGAATTTTCGGAGTCCGTATGTGGCCCCAGTAAATTTAAATGTAAGATCGAATTTAGTAAAAAAATGATTTAGATTTTAAATTATAGAAAACAGGCTGAAAACTTTCATTTCGGCCGACGGGACCTAGCCCATTGTGTTCGGAACAGGAGCAATTAGGTAGGGACAACTTTTGCTGGACTGAAATTGGAGCTGAAAGAGATTGACGGGCTTAAACCCAATAATTGATTATTATATATTATAAATAATAGGTAAATCTAAATCAAAAAACCTGAATCCACTATCGTGTAAAGTCGCTGTCATCGTTTTCAATGGCCAGCGTTTCTCCTAACTTCCCTCTCCAATAACTCACAAATCGTTCAACGAAATCCACGGACTCTTTGGGTAATTCTGTAGTACTCTTTCCCCTCTATCCATCCATACCCGATTTGCCCTATGCCAACAAGTGTCCTCAAAGTTTCATCACCCCAACCCCGTCAGGTTTCCAGTGCCGCCGCCACCTGTAGGCGCGTGCGAGTTCACCGACGGTGGGTCTCCCAGGCGTGCCTCTTGCCCCTCTCCAACGTGAAGCAACCCGATCATCCCCTAACCCAACGGATTGAAAGCAAGAACCAACCCCAGTATTGAACAAAACCAGAAAACCCACGGCCTTTATCTGTTCAAGGAAGAAGAGGGGAAAATCTATTTTTAATTATTTAGTTAATTTATTTTAAAATATTATTAATGTAAAATAAATCATATCGCATTCATACTGAATCAGAATTGAACGATTTCGGAGGCGTTGCGATCGTGAGCCCGAGATCTGCGTTTCTAGACTGACTAGAACCAATTCTGAGCAGATCGAATTTTGGTCAAATTCCAGATCGGAATCATTCAGATTTAAACGACTGTGAGAATTCTATTTTATTTCTCCTTCTTAAATAATTAAAATTAATCATATTTGTATTATCATCAGTCCGCTGTAAATTTCTATATGTTATGCTACGTGATTTGATCTGTGTTTGATATATTATGCAGATATGTGTTTGATATGTTATATAGATCTGTTATTTTGGTGACGTTGTTTTATAATTAAAAATGAAATATCACCTTTTATACATTTTGTTGAATCAAAATTTTCAACAAAAATGAATCATACATTTTTGTCACTTTGGTCGAATTAGAATTTTCAATCAAAATGAAATATCACCTTTTATACATTTTGTTGAATCAAAATTTTTAACAAAAATGAATCATATTTTTTGTTACTTTGATTGAATTAGAATTTTTAATCAAAATGAAACATCACCTTTTTTACATTTTGTTGAATCAAAATTTTCAACAAAGTTGAATCATACATTTTTGTCACTTTGATTGAATTAGAATTTTCAATCAAAATGAAATATCACCTTTTATACATTTTGTTGAATCAAAATTTCCAACAAAAATGAATCATACATTTTTGTCACTTTTCAATCAAAATGAAATATCACCTTTTATACACTTTGTTGAATCAAAATTTTCAACAAAAATTGAATTATACATTTGTGTCATTGTGTTGAATTAGAATTTTCAACAAAAGTAAAATATACATATTTGTGTCAATTTGTTAAATTAGAATTTTCAACAAAAATGAAATGTTTGTCAATTTGTTGAATTAGAATTTTCAACAAAATTAAAATATACATTTTTGTGTCAATTTGTTGAACTAGAGTTTTCAACAAAATTAAATTATACATTTTTGCTTTTTTGTTGAATTAGAATTTTCAATAAATTGAAATACCAATTTGGTGTCATTTTGTTGAACCAGAATTTTCAACAAAAATGAAATATCACTTTTAATCATTTTTTGAATTAGAATTTCCAACAAAAATAGAATATCCAAATTGGTTATGTTGTTGAATTAGAATTTTCAACAAAAACAGAATATCCAATTTTGTTATGTTATTGAATTAGAATTTTCAACAAAATGGAATACACAAATTTTGTCATTTTGTTGAACTAGAGTTTTCAACAAAAATGAAATATACATTTTTGTCCTTTTGTTGAATTTGAATATTTCAACAAAAATGAAAAGAATCATTTTGATCATTTTGTTGAGTTAAAATAGAAAATGGTCAAATGTTCATGTTTTAGAATAAAAATATGATTACATTAAAAGTCCACATTTTTAATGTAATATTAGAAAATAGAAAAAGTTCGTGTTTTTACATAAAAACATGATTACACTAAAAGTCCACATTTTAATGTAATATTAGAAAATAGAAAAAGTTCAAGTTTTACATAAAAACATGATTACATTAAAAGTCCTCACTTTTAACGTAATATTAGAAAATAGAAAAGTTCATGTTTTACATAAAAACATGATTACATTAAAAGTCCACATTTTTAGTGTAATATTGGAAAACAGAAAAGTTCATGTTTTACATAAAAACATGTTTACATTAAAATTCCACATTTTTAATGTAATATTAGAAAATAGAAAAGTTCATGTTTTATGTAAAAACATGATTACATTAAAAGTCCACATTTTTATTGTAATGAATAGAAAATAGGAAAAAGTACATGTTTTAAATAAAAACATGGTTAAATAGATAATGTTCGTGTTTCAAATAAAAACATGATTTCCTTAGAAACCCACATTTTTAATACCATGTTAGAAAAAGGAAAAAAGTTCATGTTTTATATAAAAACATGATTACATTAAAAGTCCACATTTTTGATGTAATGAATAAAAAATAGAAAAAAGTACATTTTTAAATAAAAACATGATTACATTAAAAATTCATATTTTCAATGTAATGAATAGAAAATAGAAAATGTTCCTGTTTCAAATAAAAATATGATTTCCTTAGAAACCCACATTTTTAATGTCATGTTAGAAAAAGGAAAAAAGTTCATGTTTTATATAAAAACATGATTTCACTAAAAATCCACATTTTTAATGTAATGTTAGAAATTAGAAAATGTACATGTTTTAGATAAAAACATAATTACATTAAAATTTCACATTTTAATGTAATATTAGAAAATAGAAAATGTTCATATTTTAAGAATGAAAACATGATTACATTAAAAATTCACATTTTTAATGTTATGTAAGAATCTAGGAAAAAGAATTTTCAACAAAAATGAAAACATCATTGGAATCATTTTGTAAAAATAGAATTATCAACAAAATGAAAATATCACTTTTATATATTTTGTTAAAATAGGATTGTTAACAAAATAAGGCCATCATTATATACATTAGAAGTTGTATATAAATCTAAGTGACATTTTTTTATCGCCATTATATACATTAGAATGTGAACATAAATCTAGGTGACATTTTCATCTCAAAAATATACGTTAGAAAAATGGAGAAAATGTTATGCAAATAGAACGTTCTTTTATTTGGCATGTTAAAAACGTTAGTGGAATCATCGAAGGATTTATATTTATATATTATTATATTTATATATATATATATATATATATAAATTAAGTTAAGTGAATTGCGCGCGGAAGTTCGCGGTTCGGCAATCGTAAATTCAAACGATTGTACCGTAAGATCTGACCGTCGGATTTTCCCAAAACTGGAATCGTTAGGTCAGCTTTGGGTAGGCCTTTCCAACGATATAAATTTCGTCAAAATCCAACGGTTAGATTTCGAGAAATGTGTAAATCAAATTTTGGTAAAAACAACGCCAGGGACGCCCATAGACCCGATGCGTCGTTTAATTATATTGGACTATTTTTATATTAATAAAAATAGCAATAAATCGTTATAAATTAATATTAAAGATATAAGATGATTTAAATTATATTTATTTGAGAAATCATTTGAGAAGACTGAGTCCAACTCATTTCAAATGATTATACTATGATTTAAATCGAAGATATAGAAGACGGTGTTTGAAGACCAGCGATCTTCACATCGAATGGACAACTACGAATGCCTTTGATAAGAGTTGTTGCCTTGAAAGGGTTATAGTGGTAGTTTTCCGGACGTACTTGTTGATTATCCGGATAAGCGAGCACCTCTCTTCCATATTGCACATACGAGACGAGGAATAAGGTGTCTTCGGTTTCGTTCAAACTCAAAACGTACTTGCAAAATGATGTGTATCTGACATTGGATTTCATTCCATGTAAATTAAATTGATCTTTATTTAATATATATCTGTGGTGGCGGAGAATTTATTCTCTTGCTTAACACCCTTCTCTGAGACGCACGAGCTCAGAGGTTATATATTGGTAGTTATCAATCGCATGGCGTGGATTGTCAATGTAGCACGCCAAGAGGCAAATGATCAAGGCTTTGTTGCAAAGCAGGGCCTTGTGGTTGATGATCAAAGCATAGCCTATTTCGGTGTAGCTTTGTGTATAGCGTGACTTCGCGAACCTCACACCCCGGTATGAGTCAAAAACGGGATCAAGACCGTAGAGAGTGCACACATACCTTTCTAGCTAGAAGTGGTGTCAACATTTTACAAGCTCTGACATTTTTTACTTATGTGGATGATGGATTATGAGGTACGTCAGAATTATTGGTTGATAGTGACCATTCTATAGGTTCAATAGGACCGAGAAGCGTGTGTTCAGGAATTGCCAATCCACTAAAGTATTTGTGGACTGGCCCTACCGCATCCAAGGTTTTGCCAGTGTCCGAATCCTGAGGCATTGCTAGAGTGTCTCGAATCAGTGTGGAGCCATCACTAGCCTCGACTCATGATGGAAACCCAATTTCTAATACGACATTACAGTTTTGATTGTAAACCTATATACGACGACATAGTATATGGTTGCTATGCCGTCTAGGATTGATACATTTACTTTGAAGTATTTTAAAATTGATTAGACACTAATATAATATTAAAATATTATTTTCTACATATCAAGCATGTTTGATCATTATAAGGTAAAACTCTATCCTTCAGTTTACGCTGCATTGTGTGATGGGACTTGAGTCTTACAATAATTTCGTTTTTCCAAAAAGCATTGTGTTGTTTTGTATAAAAATTTATGTAAATTATGCACTGGCAATCCAATAGAGTAAACTCATTCCGTGTTAGCGGCGTGGTCCTGTGATTAGCTATATTGTTGGATAAGTTAAGAAAGATTTCTCACACCAGTCCCATGACTGACTCGTAGTTTGTTTCACTTTACAAACTCGGGTGCCCTCTTTTCACATGGGCAACCAAGTTACAGGATTAGGTATGGATACATTCTGGATTGGAGCTTGCTTAAGGAAAGAAGTTGAAGAACATTTTCCTTTTTACCTTTTTATTGCTGCTTTGAGACATTTAGACATTACTGATCTATGATGTAATTTGATGGAGTTGAGACTTATTTCTTTTTTGAGACTTCTATTCGCTAAGTGTATCCTGTAACTTCACACTCTGATGTCTTTGATATTGTGATGTGATGACATTTCTATTTCCGCTGTAATGATTTATGTGTTATGATGTTATGTGAGATCTGCTATTGTTGTAATTATGTTATATTCCAATGATTATCCTTGCTTTTGTACTTCAGAAGTTTAGGGTCATCACAGTTGGTATCAAAGCTAATGCTTAACCTTAGCCTTGAAGTATAACATTTTTAAAACAATTCGTCTAGATAGGATCAGTAGTATTCTTAGGCGAGTAGCTCATTAGAGATAGGATTAGTAATGTCCTAGAATGAGCACATATTAATCAATCATTACATCATCATCTTTCCATTTGTCCTTCACTCTCACCTTTCCTTAAAAATCATCATTTCTGTTGGTCTGACTCATTCCTTGATGGTACAGAACTGACTGAAAAAATGAATACGAGAGCCATAACTAGAGGAAGAGGTCGAGGTGGAGCAGCAGGCAGGGGCGGAGGAAGAGGTGCAGTCCAGTTGCTCATGATCAACCTAATTTGGATGCTGAGGTGCCACCACCACCACGGGATTTTGATCTAGACAAGGTAGCAAAAAAAATCAAGAATCTAGGAGGCGTGCATTTCAGGGGCCGAGAAACAGTGACAGAGGCTGAGGCGTGGCTTAAGACAGTTGAGAAGAACTTTGGGGGATTTGAATTAGAAAACCATTGGAAGCGATTTATGGCGACATGGCTGCTGAAGGACCAGGCTCAGATTTGCTGGGAGACGGATATGATTGGTGGTAATGAAGCTGATATAAATTTGGAGAAGTTCAAGGAGCTTTTCAATGAGAATTTTATTCCGCAACACGAAGTGGAGCGCCTTCATGATGAGTTTGCCAACCTCCAACAAGGAGGTATGACTATTGTAGAGTATGTGAGGAAATTCGACGAGCTCTCTAGATATGCCCCTGAGTTGGTTCATGACCCGCATCGGAAAAATAAGAGATTTATTAATGGACTTGCGAGGAAGTATCATAATAGGGTGACGGCACACATTGAGTGTCCATTTGCTGAAGTGATCGAGATGGCTTGCAGATACGAGGAGATTGACTAGAAAGTTTCTCAGTAAGATTGGGAAAGGAATCAAGCCAATAACAAGAGAAAGGAGTATGACAAGAAACCAGAGGCAAGCAACTTTTCAGCCGCCAAGACCCAAGGAAAAAAAGAGACAAATCCATGGTGAAATGCTTCAATTGTCAGAAGATGGGGCACTTTGACTATGAATACCGAGCCCCGAAGAAACCAAGAAGGAATGAATTTGAACCCGGTCAGAATAGCGGACAGTATTCTCGTGGCCCCAGGGAATGATTTAATTGCCACAAGCCTGGGCATCTTATCAAGAATTGTCCACTGCTAAAGAAAACAGAGGTGGTGCATGTGTACGATGGAGCGGCTGCACCAGCTTCTTCTGAGGTGGCAGGTAAACCCGATGTTTTGGGAGGTACTCTTAATATTAAGAACATTCCTATTACAATATTGTTTGACACTGGTGCATCACGAAGTTTTATCTCTAGTGACACAATTAAAAAGTTAAAACCGAAACCAAGAAAATTTAAAGAATTAATTAGAGCCCATAGTCCGATAGGAGGTTCTTTTATTCCCGATCAGTATTGTAGGGTGCCTATTTCTTATTCTTGCTACCAGTTTCTTTTCGATCTGATCGTTATGGATTTTATGGATATGATGTTATTCTTGGGTTGGATTGGCTAACAAAATATGATGCAAAGGTCAAATGTCCTGAAAGAATTGTCAAAGTTAAAACAAACTCGGAGATATATTTATACCATGTCACGGCTCAGCAACTGAAAGGAAAGAATTCTGGTCTTCTCTAGAAGTCACTCCTACTTCTATTGAGAACATCCCTATCATCAAAGATTATGCGGATGTGTTCGAAGAAGTTGATAGCTTACCATCGCGCAGAGAAATCGACTTCAGGATTGACTTATCTCCGAATGCAAGGCCAGTTGTGCATACTATTCGGAGAATGACGCCAAAAGAAAAAGAGGACCTGAGCAATTAAACTAAGCAGCTTTTGTGGAAGGGTCCGATTAGGCCTAGCTTTTCAAGTTGGGGTGAAGCAGTGGTGTTTGTCCCTAAGTCAGACGGTACCCTCAGGCTATGTGTAGACTACCGCGACCTCAATAAGCAAAAGCTGAAAAACAAATATCCATTTCCGCATATAGATGATCTATTAGACCGCTTGCTTGGAGCACAAGTATTCTCTAGGATGGACCTAGCTATAGGTTTCCATCAACTACGCATTGCAGAAGAGTGTGTTCCTTTGATAGCTTTCAGAGGACTAGATTTATTTTATGAATGGCTGGTAATGCCCTTCGTCTTATGCAACGCTCCTGCCTACTTTTTCGATCTGATGAACAGAGTATTTAGGGATGTCTTAAATAAATTCATGCTGGTTTTCATCGATGATATTCTAATCTTCTCAAAATCCACTGCTGAGCATGAACAACTTTTGAAAGAAGTTTTGGAAATCTAGCGAAGGAATGTGTTGAAAGCCAAATTCTCTAAATGTATATTCTAGTAAGAAGAGGTGAAATTTCTCGGCCATGTTGTATTTAAGACAGGCATTTCAGTAGACCCAGGCAAGATCCAGCCATCCAAAATTGGAAGCAGCCTAGCACTCCTACAAAAGTTAGAAGTTTCCTAGGATTGGCTGGCTATTATCAGATATTCGTTAAAGACTTCTGAAGCTATCTTTTCCACTGACGAAGCTGACTAAGAAGCATACAAAGTTCATTTGGACACCCGAATGTGTTCCAAGAACTGAAATTGAGGTTGACCACTGCTCCCGTGTTGACCATTATTGATGGCAATCAGGATTTGAAAGTCTGGACAGATGCTTCTAGAGAAGGTTATTCTTTTTATCTAAACAAACATGTCACGGATGACATTTTTAATGACAAATCTCATTTTAACATGTTATCCCTTTTTATATATTTAAGGTATTGGTGCGGTGTTAATGCAAAAGGGCAAAGTAACTGCTTATGCTAGCCCTCAGTTGAAACCGATTGAGAAGAAACACCCCACTCATGATCTTCAGTTGATAGCCATCGTGTTTGCTCTGAAGATATGGAGGCACTATCTCTTGGGTGAGAAGTTTGAACTATATACAGATCATAAATCCTTGAAGTATCTGTTCACCCAAAAGGACTTGAATTTGAGGCAGCAACGTTGGGTTTAATTTCTTGCGGCCTATGACCTGGACGTCTTATATACTCAAGGAAAAGCCAATGTTGTAGCCGATGCGCTCAGCAGGAAAAATGCGGACAATACCAATCATATCATCGCCAATCTCATCATTACACCTACACTAATTGATAAAATCTCTGCTCTTCAGAAGAATGATGAGTTTATTCAGAGAATTAGCAAAAGAGTTCGGGAAGGTGAACCCACGAGCTTCCAGAATGATGACAAAGGGGTTCTGAGGCTGTTAGGCAGAATTTGTGTTCCGAACATTTCTGAGCTCAGAAGGGAAGTTAAGGATGAATGTCACAAATCTAAGCTTAGTATTCATCCAGGGGTGAGAAAGATGTATCACGACCTCAAGCGCACATTTTGGTGGAGATCTATGAAGAGAGACATTTCTATATATGTTGTTAGATGTCCCACTTGTTAACAAGTCAAAAGCAACCAACAGAAGATGGCAGGATTGTTGCAACCGCTAGGGATTCCAAGTTGGAACTGGGACCAAATTTCTATAGACTTCATTGATGGCTTGCGTCAAACCAGAAAAGGGAATGACAGTATATGGGTAATTGTTGATCATTTCACAAAAACTACCCATTTCATCCCTGTCAGATTTAATAGAACAGCTCGAAGTCTGGCACAACTTTATTTTAGAGATATTGTCAGACTACATGGAGTTCCCAGTAGCATTGACAGTGACCACGATCCGATATTTGCTAGCAAATTCTGGGAAGCTTTCCAAGAAGAGCTAGGGACAAAGCTGAATTTAAGTACTGCCTATCTCCCTTAGACAGATGGCCAGACGGAGAGGGTGAGTCGCATATTAGAAAACTTGTTGCGGGCATGCATTCTTGATTTTGGCGGGTCATGGGAGGATCACTTGCACTTGGTTGAGTTCTCTTATAATAACAGTTACCAAGCAAGCTTGCAGATGTTGCCATTTGAAGCATTATATGGCAGGCCATGCGGATATCCCGCATGTTGGGTGGAACTAGGAAATCGTTTAGTATTGGGTCCCGACATGATTCGTGAAGCAGCAGATAAAGTTGATTTTATTAAGAAGTGCCTACTGACTGCTCAGAGCCGACAGAAGAGCTATGCAGACTCCTGAAGAAGGGATTTAGAACTCTCTGTTGGCGATTATGTGTACTTGAGGGTTTCCCCATTGAGAGGTGTAGTTCGTTTTGGGAAGACTGGGAAGTTGGTGCCGAGATTCATTGTTCCATTTCCTATTCTCGAAAGGATTGGAACTCTCGCTTATAGGGTCCAGTTGCCTGACTGGTTGCCTGGGGTGCATGATGTATTCCATGTATCTCAACTCCGGAAACATGTTCATGATCCAAACTTAGTTTTGGAGGAAGCAACACAACAAGATTTAGAGATTACCCCTAGCTTAGCAGTGAGAAGGGAGCCAGTAAAAATTGTTGGCAAAGAGACCCGAGTTCTGAGGAACAAGAGGATCCACTTAGTCAAGATGCAGTGGAGCGGGGATCCTAGAGACTACGTGGGAGACTGAGGATAACATCAAACAGGCTTATCCCAAGTGCAGAATGGATATCTCCGAGTAGCTTTTGTGTTGAGGTACATTTACAATATTTTCCATTTTCCATTTTGTTTTCTACTTTACTATAGTTTCCTTTTCGGGGACGAAAAGCTTTTAAGTGGGGGAGATTGTAACAACCCAAAAAATCAGAACCAATTTAAAATTTTTATTTTAAAGATTTTGGTTAGAAAATGTGCCAGAATTTAAAATTTTCATTTTAAAATAATGTTAAAGCTATTAAAAATAATCATTTTACAAACGAACTCCGTTTCTGACGAAACCATTTTTGTCGGAACCGGAATGTCAAATTATTATTAAATTTAATTTTCCATAATTTCTGGAATTAATTTGCGAGCGTAATAAATTAAACTGTGTTCGGTAATTTCTGTTGAATTTAATCGACCGTTAAAAAGGCCATTTTTCAAAGGGCCCCCAAATTCGACGAAATTAATTTTGTTAGGACTGTATCGTCAAATATAGCTATATTTATTTTTCGTGAATTTTTTAAGTCCATATGTGGCCCCGATAAATTTAAATGTAAGATCGAATTTAGTAAATAAATGATTTAAATTTCAAATTAAAGAAAACAGGCTGAAAACTTTCGTTTGGGCGGACGGAACCTAGCCTATTGCGTCCGAAACGGGGGCAATTAGGTAGGAACAACTTTTGCTGGACTGAAATTGGAGCTGAAAGGGATTAACGGGATTAAACACAATAATTAGGATTATTATATTATAAATAATAGGTAAATCTAAATCAAAAAATCCAAATCCACTACCATGTAAAGCCGCCGCCATCATTTTCAATGGCCAACGTTTCTCCTTACTTCCCTCTCCAACATCGTTCAACGAAATCCACCGACTCTTTGGGGAATTCTATAGTACTCTTTCTCCTTTATCCAACCATACCTGATTTTCCCTCTGCCAACAAGTATCCGCGAAGTTTCAGTACCCCAACCCCGTCAGGTTTCCAGTGCCGCCGCCGCCTGTAGGCGCATGCGAGTTCACCGACGATGGGTCCCCCAGGTGTGCCTCTGGCCCCTCTCCGGCGTGAAGCAACCCGATCATCCCCTAGCCCAACGGATTGAAAGCAAGATCCAACCCTTGTATTGAACAAAACTAGAAAACCCACGGCCTTTGTCTGTTCAAAGAAGAAGAGGTGGAAATCTATTTTTAATTATTTAATTAATTTATTTTAAAATATTATTAATTTAAAATAAAACATATCTCATTCATACTAAATCAGAATTGAACGATTTCTGAGGCGTTGTGATCGTGAACCTGAGATCTGCGTTTCTAGACTGATTAGAACCAATTCTGAGCAGATCGAATTTTGGTCAAATTCCAGATCGGTATCATTCAGATTTAAATGACTATAAGAATTCTATTTTATTTCTCCTTCTTAAATAATTAAAATTAATCATATTTGTATTATTATCAGTCCGCTGTAAATTTCTATATTTTATGCTACGTGATTTGATCTGTGTTTGATATGTTATGTAGATATGTGTTTGATATGTTATATAGATCTGTTATTTTGGTGACATTGTGTTATAATTAAAAATGACATATCACCTTTTATACATTTTGTTGAATCAAAATTTTCAAGAAAAATGAATCATACATTTTTGTCACTTTGGTTGAATTAGAATTTTCAATCAAAATGAAATATCACCTTTTATACATTTTGTTGAATCAAATTTTCAACAACAATGAGTCATACATTTTTATCACTTTGATTGAATTAGAATTTTCAATCAAAATGAAACATCTCCTTTTATACATTTTGTTGAATCAAAATTTTCAACAAAGTTGAATCATACATTTTTGACACTTTGATTGAATTAGATTTTTCAATCAAAATGAAATATCACCTTTTATACATTTTGTTGAATCAAAATTTCAAACAAAAATGATCATACATTTTTGACACTTTTCAATCAAAATAAAATATCACCTTTTATACACTTTGTTGGATCAAAACTTTCAACAAAAATTGAATTATACATTTGTGTCATTATGTTGAATCAGAATTTTCAACAAAAGTAAAATATACGTATTTGTGTCAATTTGTTGAATTAGAATTTTCAACAAAAATGAAATACCAATGTTTGTCAATTTGTTGAATTAGAATTTTCAACTAAATTAAAATATACATTTTTGTGTCAATTTGTTGAACTAGAGTTTTCAACAAAATTGAATTATACATTTTTGCCCTTTTGTTGAATTAGAATTTTCAACAAAATTGAAATACCAATTTGGTGTCATTTTGTTGAACCAGAATTTTCAACAAAAATGAAATATCACTTTTAATCATTTTTGTTGAATTAGAATTTTCAACAAAAAATAGAATATCCAATATTGTTATGTTGTTGAATTAGAATTTTCAACAAAAATAGAATATCCAATTTTGTTATGTTGTTGAATTAGAATTTTCGACAAAATGGAATATACAAATTTTGTCATTTTGTTGAACTAGAGTTTTGAACAAAAATGAAATATACATTTTTGTCCTTTTGTTGAACTTGAATATTTCAACAAAAATGAAAAGAATCATTTTGATCATTTTGTTGAGTTAAAATAGAAAATGGTGAAATGTTCATGTTTTAGAATAAAAACACGATTACATTAAAAGTCCACATTTTTAATGTAATATTAGAAAATAGAAAAAGTTCATGTTTTACATAAAAACATGATTACGGTAAAAGTCCACATTTTAATGTAATATTAGAAAATAGAAAAGTTCATGTTTTACATAAAAACATGATTACATTAAAAGTCCACATTTTTAATGTAATGTTATAAAATAGAAATGTTCATGTTTTATATAAAAACATGATTACATTAATAGTCCACATTTTCAATGTAATGAATAGAAAACAGAAAAAAGTACATGTTTTAATAAAAACATGATTACATTAAAAATTCACATTTTTAATGTAATGAATAGAAAATAGAAAATGTTCATGTTTCAAATAAAAACATGATTTCCTTAGAAACCCACATTTTTAATGTCATGTTAGAAAAAGGAAAAAAAAGTTCATGTTTTATATAAAACATGATTACATTAAAAATCCATATTTTTAATGTAATGAAAGAAAATAGAAAAAAGTACATGTTTTAAATAAAAACATGATTACATTAAAAATTCACATTTTTAATGTAATGAATAGAAAATAGAAAATGTTCATGTTTCAAATAAAAACAAGATTTCCTTATAAATCCACATTTTTAGTGTTATGTTAGCAAAAGGAAAAAAGTTCATGTTTTATATAAAAACATGATTTCATTAAAAATCCACATTTTTAATGTAATGTTAGAAATTAGAAAATGTACATGTTTTAAATAAAAACATGATTACATTAAAATTTCACATTTTAATGTAATATCAGAAAATAGAAAATGTTCATATTTTAAGAATGAAAACATGATTACATTAAAAATTCACATTTTTAATGTTATGTAAGAATCTAGGAAAAAGAACTTTCAATAAAAATGAAAACATCATCGGAATCATTATGTTAAAATAGAATTATGAACAAAATGAAAATATCACTTTTATATATTTTGTTAAAATAGGATTGTTAACCAAATAAGGCCATCATTATATACATTAGAAGTTGTATATAAATCTAAGTGACATTTTTTTATCGCCTTTATATACATTAGAATGTGAACATAAATCTAGGTGACATTTTCATCGTCAAAATATACATTAGAAAAATGGAGAAAATGTTATGCAAATAAAACGTTCTTTTATTTGGCATGTTTAAAACGTTAGTGGAATCGAAGAAGGATTTATATTTATATATTATATATATATATATATATTAAACTAAGCGAATCGCGTGCGGTAGTTCGCGTTTCGGCAATCGTAATTTCAAACGATTATACCGTAAGATCTGACCGTTGGATTTTCCCAAAACTGGAACTGTTAGGTCTGCTTTGGGAAGGTCTTTCCAATGATATAAATTTCATCAAAATCCAACGGTTACATTTCAAGAAATGTATAAATCAAATTTTGGTAAAAACAGCGCCAGGGCCGCCCATAGACCCGAAGCGTCGTTTAATTATATTGGACTATTTTTATATAAATAAAAATAGCGATAAATGGTTATAAATTAATATTAATGATATGAGATGATTTAAATTATATTTATTCGAGAAATTATTTGAGAAGACCGAATTCAACTCATTTCAAATAATTATATGACGATTTAAATCGAAGATACAGAAGACTTTGTTTGAAGACCGGCGATCTTCACATCGAATGGACAACTACTAATGCCATTGATAGGAATTGCTTCCTTGAAAGGGTTGCAGTGGTAGTTGTTTGGACGTACTTGTTGATTGTTTGGATAAGCGAGCACCTCTCTTCCGTATTGGACATACGGGACGAGGAATAAGGTGTCTCTGGTTTCGTTCAAACCCAGAACAGACTTGTTAATGGATGCGTGTCTGACATTGGATTTCATTCCATGTAAATTAAATTGATCTCTATTTAATATATATCTGTGGTGGCGGTGAATTTATTCTCTTGCTTAACACTCTTCTCTGAGACGCACGAGCTCAGAGGTTATATATTGGTAGTTATCGATCGCATGGCGTGGATTGTCAATGTGGCACGCTAAGATGCAAATGATCAAGGCTTTGTTGAAAAGCAGGGCCTTGTAGTTGATGATCAAAGCATAGCCTATTTCGGCGTAGCTTTGTGTATAACGTGACTTCGCGAACCTCACACCCCGGTGTGAGTCAAAAACGGGATCAGGACCGTAGTGAGTGGACACGTTTCTTTCTAGCTAGATGTTGTGTCAGCGTTTTACAAGCCCTGGCGTTTTTACTTATATGGATGATGGATTATAAGGTACCTCGCATTTATTTGTCGGTAGTGACCATTCTTTAGGTTCAATAGGACCGAGAAGCGTATGTTCAGGAATTGCCAATCCACTAAAGTATTCGTGGATCGGCCCTACCGCATCCAAGGATTCTCCAGCGACCGAATCCTGAGGCATTTCTAGAGTGTCTCGAATTGGTGTGGAGCCATCCCTAGCTTTGACTCATGATGGAAACCCAATTTCTAATACGACGTTACGGTTTTGATTGTAAACCTATATACAGAGACATAGTATAAGGTAGCTATGCCGTCTAGGATTGATACATTTACTTTGAAGTATTTTAAAATTGATTAGACACTAATAATAATATTAAAATATTATTTTCTACGTATCAAGCATGTTTGATCATTATAAGTAAAACTCTATCCTTCGGTTTACGTTGCATTGTGTGATGGAACTTGAGTCTTATAGTGATTTCATTTTCCAAAAAGCATTGCTTTGTTTTGTATAAAAATTTATGTAAATTATGCACTGGCAATCAAATGGAGTAAACCCATTCCGCGTTAGCGGAGTGGTCCTGTGATTAGCCATATTGTTAGATAAGTTAAGAAAGATTACTCATACCAGTCCCATGACTGACTGGTAGTTTGTTTCACTTTGCAAATTCGGGTGCCCTCTTTTCACAGGGGCAGCCAAGTTACAGGATTAGGTATGGATACATTCTGGATTGGAGCTCGCTTAAGGAAAGAAGATGAAGAACATTTTCCTTTTTATCTTTTTATTGCTTCTTTGAGACATTTAGACATTACTGATCTATGACATAATGTGATGGAGTTAAGACTTTTTTCTTTTTTGAGACTTCTATTTGCGAAGTGTATCCTGTAACTGCACATTCTGATGTCTTTGATATTGTGATGTGATGACATTTCTATTTCCGCTGCAATGATTTATGTGTAATGATGTTATCTGAGATCTTCTATTGTTGTAATTATGTTATATTCCAGTGATTATCCTTGCTTTCGTACTACAGAAGTTTGGAGTCATCACAACAAGGCTCTGCTTTTCAACAAAAACCTTGATCATTTGCATCTTGGCATGCCATATTAACAATCCACGTCATGTAATAGATATCTATCAATATATAACCTCTAAGCTCGTACGACTCAGAGAAGGGTGTTAAGCAAGAGAATAAGTTCTCCGCCACCAAACAGATATATATTCAATAGAAATCAATCATATCAGAATAAAATCCAATGTCAGACACACATCCATTTACAAGTCCGTTTTGGGTCTGAACGAAACCGAAGACACCTTATTCCTCGTTCCATATGTCCAATAAGGAAGAGAGGCACTCGCATATCCAGATTTCATAGTGGGAATAAAAAGTTATGTCTAGTCGAAAATTCAGAATAGTTGTGGAATTTATATATATTTTAATATACATAAAGCCCTTAAAAATAGCCAGTTTGCAAACGACCTCCTTTTTCGATGAAACCAATTTTGTTGGATGTGGAATTTCAAATTATTGCTAGATTCCAAATTTCATAATTTTTGGAATTAATATGTGAGCGTGGTAAATTTAAACATGGTTGGCAATTTCAATTTGAATTTAATCGACTGAAAAATGACCATTTTCAAACGGTCTCCAAATTAGGTGAAATTAGTTTTGTTAGGACCATATCATCAAATCATAACTAGACTGATTTTTCTGGAATTTTTGGAGTTAGTATGTGTCCCCGATAAATTAAAATGTACGTTTAAATTCAATATATATTAAAAAAATTTAATTTTGACGAAAATTAAAAAAACGTTAGAATTGGCTTAAGAAACATATCCCATTGTATTCGGAATGGGGGTGTTCTAGGGGCGACAGTCGTTGGGATTCGTTTGGAGTTCATTTGTGAAAATTTGTTTTTAACAAATAATTAGAATAAAATATTATAAAAATGTTATTTCTAAACCCTAGCCCGTATAACCAGCGCCGCCACTCCGATTTCGATGGTCCAATTCATTCGATTCTTTCTCCCTTTCTTTCTCAAAATCCACGTAGAATTATAACTTGATTCCAAAGCAAATATTGAAGAATTTTTTTTTTGCTCTTCAAATCTATACTAGTTTGATGGAGTATGGTAACACGTAGAGACAGAATTAGTTTCTCAAAGTGGCGGATTTCTATTGGGTTTTCCATGACGAGGGACCCACCGAGTGACATGGGGTCCCTGGTGCAGGCGCGCATCGCCAAGGCGCTGGGGGTGGCAGCCTCCGATCGTCCCCAGGTTGCTCTGATGTGCGTGCGACGAAGGGAGAAGGTGGCGAGCGATTTTCTAGTTACAGTGTATAAAGAGGAAGTAGTACTAGAGGTTAATGAGGAGATTAGTGTTTAATTAAATAATTAATTATGTAGTTAGTTTTTGAAATTAATATATAAACATGTATAACTCTCTCATACAAGGTCCAAATCGCGTGAAACTGGATCTGTTGCGATCATGAGGGTGAGAGCTTCACAACAAGACTAACCGGGTCCAATTTGGAGCAGGTTAGAATTTCAGGCAAGTTCAAATGCAAACGGTTCAGAAATTCAGAAATAAAACTGGCAAAGTGGAAAGCCAAAGTGAGAACTCTTTCTTACTCAATTTATTTTACAGTCAAATATATACTAGGTTGCAGATGGTGCTTAGCAGCACCCGACAGCATTTATTGTATGAAACATGACTGTTTATTTGGATTGAATGGACTTTATCGTGGTTGTTGATTGTATGTGTGGAATAAAATATATAAACAATAAAAATATCATTTTTATTGTATATATGAACTATATAAAATATTCATGTGTGGAATAAAATATTTGAACAATAAAAATATCATTTTTTTTGTATATATGAACTATATAAAATATTCATGCGTGGAATAAAAAATTTGAATAAAAAATATCATTTTTATTGTATATATGAACTGTATAAAATATTCATGTGTGGAATAAAATATTTGAACAATAAAAATATCATTTTTATTGTATATATGAACTGTATAAAATATTCATTTGTGGAATAAAATATTTGAACAATAAAAATATCATTTTTATTGTATGTATGAACCATATAAAATGGTCATGTGATGAAAATAAATATTCATTTACAAATCGAATGATTTGTTTATGTACACTCATTTAACCGATATTGATTAGGACGATAAAATTTACACATCGCCCAACTGCACAAATAATAATCAGTATTTGTTGTTTGAAAACCCCACACAGGTATTGAGATGATATTGGACATACACGAATCCCAATATTTAGTTGTATGTCAATCGACTGGTTAACAGATGTTGTAAGCGTTAATTATTTATATTTAACGCATACGCAGTTGTGTAATGCACTCTGGATGATGGTTGACTGTGTTTGATTATTGTTGTGTACATGTGTGTGTGAAATCCAAATAAATAAAATTATATGGTAATTAACTGTGTTTGATTCCAATTCGAAAAGAATGAATATTTTAAATTAATAAATATTTTAAAATGAAGGATAATGAATATTTTAAAATAACTAATATTTTAAATTAATATTCAGTAATGGATCAAAATATGATTTTGATGTCCAATTTGGGATGGACACGGAAATATTTAAATATATAAAGCCGTGTTGATTAGATTAACGACATTTTGACGTACACGAGATTTATATCGATTTTATTCATTTTTTTAATGAATATCGAAAAGGAGATGATTTCAAGATCTGATATTTTGAAAATATTATCAATTATATATTATAATAATAAGGAAAATTCAATTTTGATTTAAAATTGAAAATGAAGTTGGAATCATTTTAAAATGAATTTATAAAATATGTTTTAAATGGAAATCAATGAAATATGTATAATATATATGTTAGATCAAAATTTGGCTCTAATACCCAAATTGTTCTGATTCGTAGAGAATTATAACTGAAAAATGAGGAAAAAAGCAGAGAACACACAAGGTTTATAGTGGTTCGGCGTTAACGAGCCTACGTCCACTTTATATGCTATTGATTATACTTTGAATGCTAGTACAAACAATGATTTCTCTCAAACTCACGCTTACAGTTATGATTTCTCTCAGTAATCTCGAATTAAAACTGATAAGAAATAGTGGTATGACGGTAATGGTGGAATCAATACTCGAAATTGCCAAAATATCCTGAAAAATACCAAGCTCTAGGCTATTTATAGCTGATTTCTGGTGACGGATCGCGGTCATACGTGGCCCACATCCCGAAGATCTCGGATCGGTTCGTAGCTTGATGAAGAATTAGTCAAATTAGTCGTTGTGGACAGGTGTCGCTATCTCCTTAAACATCGGATCGTGGATGACCTGTGGCCATCATCGTGTCTTCCTGCTCGGATCGGATCGTGATCGTAGCTTAATGAAGAATTGGTCAATATGAAAGTTGGTGACACGTTTCGCGAGATTCTGCATTCTCGGATCGTGGTGGACTTGGTCATCATCCATCAGCTTCGGGGATCGGATCGAGCTAGCGATGGACGGATCAGATCGTGATCAAAGGGGGCTATCGCGAGTCGAGGGCAGTGTGGCGATCCGATCGGGTCATCGAGGGTTAAAGGTATGAAACTTCATATTTTCTTCTTGTGTGTGAATCTTGGTGGCTTGGTCAAAAAGCCAGCCAACATTTTGCCCCTCGAAGTATGTTTTATCGAGGATGGAACATACTTCGAAATCGCATAGACGTCTTTTCACAGAAAGATGCAGATCAGAGGCCGTGTCTATCTGAAACATTGTACCGCTTCGAAGAGTCGTGTTCCTCGATTAGCATAAATATTCAGTCAATTCTCAGTCATTTATTTGGTTATCGGGTAGCTCTTCTCTTTGGAATTTCTGGAGACTTCATTGCCGAATTTGTCGAGTGATTGTCAGGTGAACTTTTCAATTTCCATGAATATTTCTGAAATCTCATTTTCATGAGTGTTTGTCGGATCGGATCGTCCGTGCTTTCACGGTCCACAAGGAGCGGCGTTCGCTATGATGCGATTTTTAGGTGGGCCTTGGGCTTTGCGGGCTCGTCCTTCTCACGAGCCAGTCGAGGGACCGCCCTATCTTCCCGATGGGCTTGGCTTCGTGGCCCATCAGGCCCTCACGACTCGTGTAAGACAAAAAGCGGAAGGCCAACGGTCACGAATTTGCCTATATAGGCCCGACCTCGCTTCCTCCTTCTCTCCTTCTTCTTTTGTTCAGTCGTTCGAAATTTAGACCGAACCCATACTTTCTTCGATCCCAAAAGAGAAAAACTCGTATTTCTTCACTTTTCAAGATAGGTAATCGCGTCAAAAACACATTCTAGCGTCTCTATCTTCGTTTTACTTGAGTTTCCATCGATTTGAGATAAGAATTTGAGGTATCTGGAGCCGTAGGCGTTGGCCGTTCGAGTTCGGAGGAGGGAGAAGGAAGAAGAAGGAGGAGAATGCCAGGTTGGGTCGTGGCGATGGTGAGTCTTGGGTTCAGATGTTGATAAGGAGGAGTCGGGGAAGCAGAAGAAGAGCAAGAAGCCCACATAGCCCCCTCCCCCCCAGCATGAGTAGGATGCAGATATCAGTTCATATTTTGTCCTTAGGATTTTTAAGCTTTCCACTGGCCATGAAATGTAATTGTGAGAATGGTCCTAACTTTCATTTAGGTTCCCTTTTATCTTGTAGCTTGCAGTTCATGAATGAAAGTTTATTTATTTTGCATCATCGTGTACCTGCATCGAATAAACTCTTCACACTTAGTCACAAATCATTTGACCATAACCAAGCTGAAATTATACTACAAATCATTCAGGCGACAGAAAAAATTTTAACAATTCCTATGCATGTTGCCCCCTATCTTTGAATACGGGGGACTTGGATTTTTTTTTTACTAGGATTATAGTCCTTAAGGCGCCAAATCTCCGGTGCCTCTATACATTCCCGATCTATCAGCGGGTTAAAATTCGAACTCGTATCATGATTTGCTCACTAATCCTTCAGCGGGACAGAAGTCCTGGGGGCGCTGAGTCTCCAGCATCCTTCTCAGCACTTAATCATAGATGCTTTTATACTCTCCTGGCGGTCGCCAATGTTAGAGTTCGAGCTCGGCTGTTCAGTCGCCCCCCGATCCTTCAGCGGGGTAAGAACTCTTTCTCAGCGCTTAATCATAGATGCTTTTATACTCTCCTGGCGGTCGCCGAGGTTAGAGTTCGAGCTCAGCTGTTCAGTCGCCCCCCGATCCTTCGGCGGGGTAAGAGCTCTTTCTCAGCGCTTAATCATAGACGCTTTTATACTCTCCTGGCAGTCGCCGAGGTTAGAGTTCGGTCAAGGCGGTTCTTATCATGGTGCATCGCCTTGCCATGTAGACGTCATTTTCGCGTCCTTTACGTTCTCTCTTGGCTCTGGAGAGTTAGAATGCAATCAGTGGTGTGATTCACTTTATTGCACCTCCATCATTCTGGCTGCAGATTACTCTCCATTCTGGTGAAAGGCACCTAGAATTGTACGTTTCTGTGATCGCTATATGATTTTACAGCAAACTTTATAAAGATAGAAAAGCAAATAAATAATAGTGCAAATAAAGGTAAACGACACACAATATGTTTATAGTGGTTCGGTCAAATCGTGACCTACGTCCACTTTATAATCCTTTGCTCAAGTCATTGGACTATTCTAGGCAAGTCATGCCTTTTACATGGTCGTATGAAACAAAAGGATAAATCTGATGACTTTACGTCTGATAAGGCCGCAAATGTTGGGCATTCCACACTCTGGGGACTTCTTCTCCATCTACGGTTGCTAGCTTGAAGGTTCCATTATCAAGCCTTCGTAGAACGGAGTACGGTCCTTCCCACTTCGCACCCATATGAGTTGGGGTGGAAAAACACGCTTCATAACCAAGTCTCCGGGTTCAAAGGTTCGGGCTCGAACTCTTTTGTTGTAGTATCTAGCGACCTGTTGCTTATGTCTCAAGGCACGCAGGTCTGCTTCATCCCTTTTATCCTCTATTGTATCTAGGGATTCAAGGAGAAACTCGTTATTAGTCATCGGATCGTAGTAAGTGACTCGGTGAGATGGTACTTTTAGCTCAATCGGAATGACTGCTTCGGTTCCAAAAGCAAGAGAGAAGGGAGTATGGCCTGTCGTCGATTTATACGTTGTTCTGTAGGCCCATAATGCCAAGGGTAATTCATCGACCCACATGGCTTTGGCCCACTTCAATCTTCTTTTGATAATGGACTTAATCACTTTATTTGCTGATTCGACCTGTCCGTTCGACTGTAGATGTGCCACAGAGGTGTACTGTTTCTCAATGTGGTACTTCTGGCAGAAGTCCCTGAACTCGTTGCTATCAAACTGGTTCCATTGTCAGTTATGACGATCTTCGGGATCCCAAACCGGCAAATAATGTTCCTAACAACAAAATTAATCACTCTCTTGGTTGTGATTGTAGTAAACGGCTCAGCCTCGACCCATTTGGTGAAGTAGTCTACAACCACAATAACGAACTTTGCTCCTCCCTTTGCTACAGGGAGGCTTCCGATGATATCAATCCCCCACATAGCGAAAGACCATGGACTCGCCATCGTCCTTAACTGGCCAGGAGGTTCCCTGGGAATTTTTGAAAATCTTTGGCATGCATCACAACGTCGTGCATATTTTGCCGCATCTTTGTTTATGGTAGGCCAGAAGTAACCATATCGCAACACCTTTTTTGCCAATGTTTGTCCTCCAGTATGGTCACCACATTCACCCTCATGTACTTCCTGTAGTACATGCTTGATGTCGTCATGAGCTATACACTGGAGAAGAGGCATCGAAAATCCCTATCTGTACAGGACTCCGCCTTGCAGAACGTATCGGGAAGCTTTACGGATTATTTTACGCCTCTCGCTCTTCTTGGCCGGAAGCGTTCCATTCATCAAGAAATTCTTTAGAGGGGTCATCCATGACTCCCCTTCTAGCTCAGTCTCTAGTACTGGATCAATTTCCATCTGGCCTATGCTAGGGAACTGAAGTACTTCAACTGGGGCAAGCCCGGCTTCGTCAGGATCGTCGGAACTAGCCATCTTCGCTAACCTGTCTGCCTGTTGGTTCTCTGACCGCGGTACAAGGGATATACTGTAGTGATCAAAGCCAGTCAACAACTCCTTCACTTTCTCCAGATACGAAATCAATCTTGGGCTCTTAGCTCGGAAATTTCCAGTGACCTGATTTACTACCAACTTGGAATCACAAAATATGTCCATCTTCGCGATCTCTGATTCCTTTGCGATCCTCAGCCCGGCTATCAGGGCTTCATATTCGGAGTCGTTGTTAGTGGCGTGAAATTCCAACTGGATAGCATAAGATATCAGTCGTTTCTCAGGAGTTTCCAGCACCACTCCGGCACCGGATCGTTTATCATTCCTAGCACCATCAATATACAATTTCCATGCACTGGGATCGAGAAGTAATTTTGGTGGGTCAGCCTCTTCATTTACCATGTCATCCTCCGAGACAGTAAATTCTGCTATGAAATCTGCCAGCACTTGCCCCCGTATCGATCGTCGGGGCTGAAAATTCAAATCAAATTGACTCAGTTCAATGTTCCATTTGAGCAGCCTTGTAGAAGCTTCTGGTCTCTGTAGAACTTGCTTGAGCGGATGATCAGTGTAGACGATGATAGGATGAGCTTGGAAATAATGTTGAAGCTTCCTAGATGCAATCAATAAACTGTACGCTAGCTTTTCTATCCTCGGATAATTGCGCTCAGCTGCCGCCAATTTTTTACTCACGTAGTACACTGGCCTTTGAACCTTGTCTTCTTCTCTCACTAACGCTGAGCTGATCGCGTGGTACGACACTGCTAAGTACACGAATAAATCCTCATGATCCACTGGCTTAGACAGTATCGGGGGTCTCTCTAGATGATTCAGCAAGTTCTGAAATGCTTCAATGCAATCAGGAGTCCACTTAAAATTGCGTTTTCCTCGCTTTATTAATTCAAAGAATGGAACGCATTTGTCTGTCGCTCTAGAGATGAATCTGCTTAATGCTGCTACTTTCCCTGCAAGGCTTTGCACATCTTTGATTTGTCTAGGCTCCTGAATGCCTCTGATTGCTGCGATCTGGTCCGGATTAATGTCAATCCCGCGCGAGCTGACGATAAATCCCAAGAATTTCCCGGAGGCAACATCAAATGAGCATTTCGTTGGGTTGAGTTTCATCCCATACTTTCGAAGAATACCAAACATCTCTGCCCAGTCTGTAGTGTGATCGGACGATTGTCTGGACTTAACCAACATGTCGTCAACATACACTTCCATTGTTTTCCCAATCTGGTTATAGAACATTCTGTTCACTAACCGTTGATATGTAGCGCCTGCGTTCTTCAAACCAAAAGGCATTACCACGTAGCAGTATAATCCCAGGTCCGTAATGAACCTAGTGTGCTCTTGATCTGGAACATGCATAGGGATATGGTTATATCCTGAATAAGCATCCATGAAAGAGAGAAGCTCATGACCCGCTGTTGAATCTACTAACTGATCAATTCTGGGTAGCGGAAAGCTATCTTTTGGGCAAGCTTTATTCAAATCCGAAAAATCAATACACATACGCCACTTCCCATTGGCCTTCTTTACCAAAACTGGATATGAAATCCAATCTGGGTAGGTTGAGTCTTTGATGAATTCGTTACTTCTTAACTTTTCAACTTCTTCTTTCAAGGCTGCGGATCTATCTAGGCCCAGCATTCGCCTTTTTTGTTTTACAGGGGGATGCTTTGGGTTAATGCTCAACGAGTGGCTCATGATTGATGGAGATATCCCACACATGTCCGCGTGGATCCAAGCAAATACATCCAAGTTATCTTTCAGGAAATCTGTCAGTTCTTTAGGTCGAACTGGATCCAACTGGGACCCAATCTTCAGGACCTTTTCTGGTCACTATCATCAATCGGTACATCCACAGTCGTTTCGTTGGGAGCCGCCATTCTGCCCCCGGTCTCTTCGGCCTCTCTGGGATTTATATCCTGGGGCAGTTCTCTGGACGACTCACCCATAGCCATTCTCTTTAATTGCTATGGCGTCTCCTCCCTTGTGAGGGAAGAAGCATCTTTAGTTTCTATATCTCTTCCTTTACGGAGTAGCTTTAGCTCCGCAATGTAACATGCTCGTGCAGCAACCTGATCTCCTCTGACTATGCCAACACCAGCTTCCGTAGGAAACTTCAATAACAAGCACCAGGGGGCTATACAAGCTCTAAATTTTGCTAGGGCCGGTCGGCCCAAGAAGGCATTATAAGGCGACTCAATACCCAAAACCACGAAGGGAAGAATTATCACTCTCTGGCGTTCTCCTTCCCCAAGTGTTACCGACAGCTCTACATATCCCATTGGAGCAGTTGAAGCTCCGTTAAATCCACGGATCCATCCTTCACACGGCTTTAGATCTTTCAATTCAAGGTTCATTTGATCGAACGTCTTTTTGAATAGAATGTTGATTGAACTCCCGTTATCCACTAAAACTTTATGGACAGTGGCCGGACCAATAGGAACTGTGATTACAAATGGATCTTCGGTCGGAGCGTGGACTCCAATACTCTCTCGATTGCGGAAAATGACGTCATTTGACATCATCTTTTGTTGTTTCACCGGGACATTGTCTTCAGGGTTGCTACACTCTCCTGCCTCAAGATGCTGCTTCGCTGCGTTTACGTACTGATCCATTGCCTTGAAACTATGCCCGGCTAGCTGAAGCCCTCCGATTATGGTATTGATAACAAGATCCTTTCCTTTTTGCTGGACAGTTGGCCTGACAGTAGGTTGATTCTGGTTTTGGTTCGGGGTCTGAATAGCTTGCCCCTGTCTCTAGGAGTCACCCGGTACTCATCCAACTTCCCGTCTCGTAGCAACCTCTCAACCACGTCTCTCAGATGACGGCATTCATTTGTAGAGTGGCCATGAGTCTGATGGAAGAGACAAAACTTCCCCGTCTCACGTTCTTTCTCCGTCGAATCTCTTGGAGGAGGCCTTTTATGTTGGAGAACGTTGTACGAGTCTACAAATATATTCTCCAAAGTATCATTTATTAGCGTATAATTTTCGAAAGATCTGGGACGGGTCCTTCTCTGGGAGTCGTTCCCCCGATTTCTCTTCTGATTATGCCATTACTGTTGTTACCATTATTTCCTGACTGGTGGCCATCGCCCTGGTTTCGGTTTCCAACATTGACTTCAACCTTTCCCGAGCTGTCTCCGGTTTGCTTGATGGCCACATTAATTTGGATTTCCTCCTTATTTGCCATTTTCATCTTCCGGCTAGCATATACCTCCTCCTGACGTAAGCGTACGTTTGCTTTCTCGTAGAACAATTCTCTAGTATGAGGTGGCTTGCAGGCCAGGTATCTCCCAAATTCAATATCTTTATCTACCCCATCAATTAGGGCTGCCACAACAGTTGGCTCATGGGGATCCTTGACTTCGGTGGCGGCAAGGTTGAAACGATCCAGATACACTCTCAAGCTCTCGCCTGGTCGTTGTTTGACGAGGAACAGATCAATCACACTCTTTGACCTCTGTGCATAAATGTGGAACTGTTCCACGAACCATTCACTCAACTCCCTGAAACTGGAAATTGATCTTGCTGGTAAGTGAGTAAACCATAATAACGCTACATCCTCCAGGAATATAGGGAAGTATTTGCACTTTACAACGTCAGAGGGTGCGGCGGCAGTCATTGACCAAGAATATCTCATTAGGTGTTGGATTGGATCAGATCTACCCGCGTAACGGTTCATCTAAGGCATGTTGAAGCGCCTCGGGAATGTTACGTCTAGAATATCATCAGTAAAAGGGGTGTGACTGCGGTCAATTCCCCAATCTTCATTCCTTTGTCCACGACTATCTGCCAGGATTTGATGGACCATAGCTGCAACATTTGCACTGGTCATCGGAGGCTCGGGATCAACGTTTCTCGCTCGGTGGAATTCTCTGATCTCTCTTCTAGGAACATCCACGAAGTCTGGAGCTCGGATTGGGCTTCATTGCCCCCTATTACCATGAGTATTTGTACGGCGAAGGGGCTAAGGTGGTCTATTCTCAACAGGATTATCCACAAGTTGAGCTCTAGGAGCTGCGGCGTGATTATTCAAGTTGCAGTTTGAGGGTCCTACACCAAGTGTCTCTTCCTCTCGTGATGGCAAGGTTCCAAATCGGAGCTGCTCTATGTTTTCAGCCCTCTCATATGGTCGCCGCGGAGGTCTTGGCGATTCCTCTGACGAAGAAGAGTACTCTGGGGTGAGTGGGCGAACTGGGAGTGTTCTTTGTCTTGCGAGATCATCGATCCTTCTATCCATAGCAGTTAAGTTCTGCTGCAGCACTGAGCTTTGCTGCCTTTGAGCAGCTAATTCATCAAACAGCCTATACCACATTTCAGAGAAGCGAGAGAGATCTCCTTCAGTGACCAGAGCAGAGGGGTCATATTGATCATCAACATTTTCTCTTATGCGCAGAGAACTTGAGCCAGGTCGAACAGAGGTATCAGGACGGGAAGAGTGAGCCATAACCTCCTTTCCAGGTCGAGTTGTAGTATGGTCATCACTTCGGATCACAGTGGACCTGTGTCTGTGGCTCATAGCGCCCCTCTGGGGTCGGACCGTGGTAACATTCGAGGGAGGGTTCGTGGTGTTGTCTCGGGATCGAGTGACGACCCCTTCAGATGCTCGGTTCGTGCCGCCCTCAGTTCGGATCGTGGCGCCACGTTCGGGTCGGATCGCCCCTATGTCTCCGCGATCCGCGAAGCCTTACTCAACCTGCTCATGCAAATTTTCTTCAACTGCTTCATTCGCGACTTCAATCGCCTGCGAAGCTCGTACTTCCTTAGACTTCTTTTCGGCCATGATATCAGATGTCGCTGGAATCTTCAAAAATCTAAATAGTGAAGTTTTGGGACTGTTTTCTTCGGACTTGAATATCCAAACAACGGAGCAAAAATCCAATATGCCGAAAAATCAATTCTCAGTGAAAGCACCAAAATGTTAGATCAAAATTTGGCTCTAACACCCAAATTGTTCTGATTCGTAGAGAATTATAACTGAAAAATGAGGAAAAAAGCAGAGAACACACAAGGTTTATAGTGGTTCGACGTTAACGAGCCTACGTCCACTTTATATGCTATTGATTATACTTTGAATGCTAGTACAACTAATGATTTCTCTCAAACTCACTCTTACAATTATGATTTCTCTCAGTAATCTCGAAGTAAAACTGATAAGAAATAGTGGTATGACGGTAATGGTGGAATCAATACTCGAAATTGCCAAAAGATAATAAAAAATGCCAAGCACTGTGCTATTTATAGCTGATTTCTGGTGATGGATCGCGGTCATACGTGGCCCACATCCCGAAGATCTCGGACCGGTTCGTAGATTGATGAAAAATTAGTCAAATTAGCCGTTGTGGACATGTGTCGCGATCTCCTTAAACATCGGATCGTGGATGACCAAGTCCGTGGACATCATCGTGTCTTCCTGCTCGGATCGGATCGTGATCGTAGCTTAATGAAGAATTGGTCAATATGACAGTTGGTGACACATGTCGCAAGATCCTGCATTCTCAGATCGTGGTGGACTTGGTCTTGGTCATCATCCATCAGCTTCGGGGATCGGATCGGATCAAGCTAGCGATGGACGGATCGGATCGTGATCAAAGGGGGCTATCGCGAGCCGAGGGGAGTATGGCGATCCGATCGGGTCATCGAGGGTTAAAGGTGTGAAACTTCATATTTTCTTCTTGTATGTGAACCTTGGTGGCTTGGTCAAAAAGCTAGCCAACAAAATATTATATATATTTAATGGCCTGAATAAAGCGTGCCGCGCCATATCAGTTTGCGAATTTCGATCATTGACTTCGAATTGACATTACGGGAGATCCAACCGTCGGATTCTCCTAAAACCGGAACCATTAGGTTCTTATCGAAAAGAGCTTTCCAACGAATATAAAAGATTTGAAATCTGACAGTTGGATTTGGAATTATGTCCAAATCAAATTTGGAAAAGGTCGCTGTAAGTGCAGTTCGATGACCATTTATGGAAATCGACTGAAAGTGCTTTAATAAAATTATTAATAATTTGTGTAAAATCATAAGAAATGATTTGGAAAGAACTGGGATGAAAAATTCCATATTTGAAAAGATAAAACTATATTTTATCAAAATGAACTGGTTATTAACTAGATTTGAAATCCAATAATTTTTAAATAAAATAAACTGGATTTGTGAATGGTTTTGAAATAAACAGAATTTCCAATATATGAATTGGAATGGATTTGAATGGAAATCATCTTAAAAATATTTCGATATTGGATTTCGTGATTATATAGATATTGTTATAGGGATTTGGAAGATATATATATATATATATATATATATATATATATATATCGTTATTCCTAAAACGATATTTGTTGGTTCCAAAATTTGATATTGAATATAAGCCGATATAATTTCTATTCAGAGCCTTGTATTTGATATCAAATTGGATTTTGGGTTTATTGTGAACGGTGTCTTAAATAACACTGTTTTTAAACCCAGTTGAGAAAAGAATAAATCTTTAATTAAGATTTAGTGAAGTTTTTCCAATTAATTAACATTTAATTGGAATTGAATAAAAGAATTGGATTTTGGGTTTGTCATGAATGGTGTCTTAAATAACACTGTTCTTAAACCCTGTGTGAAAAGAATAAATCTTTTAATTAAAATTATTAGAGTTTCCAGTTAATTAACATTTAATAGAAATAAAATGGGATGTGAATTGGGTTTATTGTGAACTATGTTTTTAACGACATTCGTTCTTTAATCTAATTTACAATGAAATGTGATTTGGAATTTATAAATCTTTTTATTAAGATTTAACGGGAATTTTCCAAAGTAAGGTTTTCCAATTTAATATATTGAATTGCAATTGAATGGAACCCGATTTGATAATAATCGAAATGAGCTATTGTGGTGGAAGACTATTAATATATATGGAATTTAAAAGGCTTTGTCGTTATTCCATTTATATTATTAGTTGGAAATGGAAATTGATATCGATTATATATTAATCTGTTTTCCGTGAAGATTCCATAATTAATGGAATGTGATTTGGGTTTATCGTGAACTGTGTTTTAAATGACATTATTTCTTTATCCCTGTTAAAGACAGGATTACATGTCTAACATTGTATTTCAAACTGTATGGTTGGTCTATTCTAAATATATATCTGTTTGGTGGCGGAGAATTTATTCTCTTACTTAACACCCTTCTTTAATACGTACGAACTTAGAGGTTATATATAGGCAGAAATCAGTAGTACGGTGTAGATTGTCGATGCGACATGTTTGATTTTCCAAAGTTAAATAATCATTAATATTGATTTTTGGGAATATTAAAACCAAGTGGAGTTTCAATGAATCTTTAATTATATTGAAATGCGAATGTGGCGATTTAAATAATCAATTTGGGAAATGATCGAGAGTGGAGTATCACCAGTTTTGCTCCAAGTGATAGTTAAATCTTTAATTAGATTTGAACGAGAAATGGTAATTTATTTTACCGATAACACTGTGGTGTTAGATATGAAGTATTACCAGTTTTGCTTCATGGGATGAATAGGTTAAGATTGAGAAATAAATAAATGATTACTTTGGTAAGGAAAGCTAATCCCGACTAGTTTGGATAAACCGTAATTTGGTTTGAATTAATATCCAAAGGAAGATTAAAGAATAAATTTAAAAGAATTTATCTTTGATAAAATTAATGGGAACCTTCTCGAAAGGATATGAATATTCAAATAAAAGAATATTCAGAATTAGAATGAGGCGTATTTTTTGTTTTATAGCACTTGTTTATAATATACGCTAGTTATTCGAAAAGGCCGGGTTTATACCCATTCTGGATAACTGATTCGATGATAAGTCGATGATGAAGACGGTGGTTGAAGACCGGAGGTCTTCACATCGTTCGGATGATTATTGATGTCTTGATTGGGCTGTACACCCAAGACGAGGTAATAAGTGGTGATCTTCCAGACATACTTAGAGATCGACCGGATATGTGAGGACCTCTTTCCTGTATTGGACATAAGGGACGAGGAATAAGGTGCCTCCGATTACGTTCAGACCTAGAACGAACTAGTAAATGGATGTGTGTCTGACATTGGATTTTATTCTGTGTTGATTGATTTCTATTAAATATATATCTATTTCGCGGTGGAGAATTTAATCTCTTGCTTAACGCCCTTCTCTAAGACGTAGGAGCTCAGAGGTTATATATCGATAGGCATCAGTCCAATGGCGTGAACTGCCTATGTGGCATGCTGAGATGCAAAGGATCAAGGTGTAATGACCCGCATTGGCAGGGGTATTATAATTAATTTATTTAATTATTGAAATGGTGATTTAGAGAATTTAATGGTCGTGGAATTTAATTATGATGAATATTTAATTTAAAATAATATATTTAATTCTGAATGGTCGAAATGACGATATGGTGTGAACCGGATCATCTGTGATATTTAATTCAGCTTGGAATTGAATTTGAATAACGAATATATTCAATCATCGACAGTTGAACGTATAGTTTATAATATAATTATAAACGAGTTTGAAATGGTGCTGCAGTTCGTGAATTGGCGATTCGAACTTCAACTGAATGTACATGATTCGTTTTAAGCCGGATTTCTGTGAAACAAGAAACGTGTGGAGCTGGTGGAGTATATCTTTCTAGTGGAAGAGAAAAATCGGGATTTCATCGTGTAGATTTTGATGTATGTCCAAATCAAATTTCAGAATAGTCGTTATAGAATCGTTTATCGGCCATAACGGTTATTTCAAAATAACTAGATATCGGGTGTGAATTCAGACAAGGTTCTTTTGGGAAATAGCGATAACTTAATTTATAGAATTTTTCTATAATTTTTAATTAATTAAATAAGCAACTTTTTATTTGAAGAATTCTGCACCCTGTAACCAACAATTTTGGGGTTTCACAATACGAGTTAATCTACCAGTATTATTATATTTTTGGGGTTGTGACACCTCGTTGAGCACGACTGCACTCTTACTTCTGTTCGTACGTAATTGTAAATTTTAGGAACTGAGGTAAACCAATCTTTAACAAATCACAATGTAAAATGGCATGTCAAATACATGTTGAAGCAATCCAACTAAATTATGTCCATCTACCAGGCTATTAGTACAACACAAAACGTACGAAGGCACAAATTTGAATTTACAAATAGCATATATACATGGTAGAGAATAGACAGACGTGTATTTATATACAAATAATAAAATATACATATATTTCCTTGGCTTGCAAGGCTCGTACGCTGTTCCTTCCAGCGCAGCTACGTAGTGTCTGTTCCTACCATCTAAATTCTTAGCTGACCTACCCTTTCTTCCTTTATGTATACACGTACTAAAAACAATACTCTTTTTTCTCTCAAAAAAAAAAGTAAAACCACTGTTCCTTCGTTTTCTAGAAATCAAAACAAAATGAGATAAAAATATATATACATAATACAATCCACGTTGCGGCCTTCCTCTTGAGTTCCATACATATTTTCTCGCATCATACGTTCAACAGTGAACGCTAGGCTCAAATCTTTTGTGGATTGAAGCATCCAATGGCGATGGAGTTCGGATCTAAAATTGTGGCGTGGAAGAGTTATCGACGCCTTCTGGGAGTGGTGGGAATCATTTGCTGAAATGATGAGTATTGGTGTACTGGAGAGAGAGAGCAAGCAAGGAGGAGAGGGAGAGAATGAGGTTCGGTGACCGTTCCAGCGTGGTGAAGGCTTTGGGACCGAGCAACCAGCGAGTTGATGATGAGGACAAGGGTGCAGATCGTTTTGGTTATAGCGGTTCTTTGATTCCGAAAATGATGGAGGCAAATTCCTGGAGCATTCTGGTTTGAAGGGGAAGGACCTATATATTGTTATAGATGGGTGCGGCATGTTTGTGTATTGGTTGTGTGTGGGTTGAGCTGTAGAAGAGGATAGGAGGGAGAATGAAGCACAGCGTTGGTAATTGTATGGGTGTAGATGGGTTAGTGTCAGGCGCATGGGTGTTCTTGGATATGGGATGGTGCATGGCACGCATTAAAGTATGAACGTTGGGGAGAACAGTAGAGGTGAATGAAAAAGAGTTCACATATTTTGCCAGAACGTGGTGTTGGCCTTGAAATGATATAGTGTAGAAGTACTTAAGTGAGGTGATTGGCATTTTGGTGAGAAATGGTGGTAGCGGATTTATGTTGAATGGATGGAAGGCGTAGTGAGGAGTAAGGCTAGGAAATGGTGGTAGAATTTTCATACTGGAGTTATGATATGTGTTGGGAAGAAAGAAGGTACCGCTTCCTTTTGACAAACACGGGTTTTAAAGAAATGGGCCGGTGGATAAAAGGTAAAGCCCAACAAAATAAATAAATTAAGTTGATTTTAAAGTCATAGTAGTACATGAACTTGTTAATGTAATAACTTGCTCACACTGTATCGAAATTCAGCGAAACAAGATCCGTTGGAATCGTATGGACGAGCGCTACGCAACAGAACTGATGGAGTGTGGATCGAAGCTCGTTACAATTTATGGCGAAATAAATTGTCCGACTGAATCAAATAACGCAAACCGTTATTTAACGGTTAACGCGCAAAAGTGAGTAAATCTCACTAACTCTGAACAATTTATAATTTCATGTTGTATTTTTAGAACTGTTAGATATTGGCTGATTGACTGTATGTGACTGTTTGATTGAACTGCTAGTCGGTTAGTTAAATTTCTATATTGATTCTGTTTAACAGAATGTATCATATAGAACTGAAAGTGATGTTGATTATATTGTTTAACATCTGTGATGCAGGGAAATAGGTTGGAGGAATCCAACTGGATTCCTCAACATTTATTTTACTGTTTTCATATATTGTGATATATGATGTGTTATATAATCTGTTATGGATTATGGGTGTTAGAATGATGTTGATCATTTTTATTCGATATTTTAAATATCATAAAAGACCCTGGGATGTAAAAAGAAGTATTTCAATGTATATTGAAATAAAGGAATTTTATAAAATCACAGGATTTTATAAAAGGAATTATTTATAAAACGAACACGGTTTTATAAAAGGGATATTTATTTAGAAAATAAATAGAAGTTATAAATAGGATATATTTGTAACGGTAAATAGAAGTTATAAATAGGAAATATTTGTAACGGTAAATAGAAGTTATAAATAGGATATATTTGTAACGGTAAATAGAAGTTATAAGTAGGATATATTTGTAACGGTAAATAGAAGTTATAAATAGGAAATATTTGTAACGGTAAATAGAAGTTATAAATAGGATATATTTGTAACGGTAAGTAAATGTTATAAAAAGGAAATAGTTGTAACGGAAAACGTAGTTTAGTAAAAGAAGTTAATCGATGTTAGTTAATCGATTAGAGAATAGAGTTAAAAAGAAGTTAATCGATGTTAGTTAATCGATTAGTGTTAAAGTAAAAGGAGCTAATCGATGTTAGTTAATCGATTAGTGATAAAGTTAAAAAGGAGTTAATCGATGTTAGTTAATCGATTTGTGTTAAAGTAAAAGGAGCTAATCGATGTTAGTTAAATCGATTAGAGTTAAAGTAAAAGGGAGCTAATCGATGTTAGTTTAATCGATTAGGGTTAAAGCAAAGGAGTTAATCGATGTTAGTTTAATCGATTAGAGTAGAAGCAAATGAGTTAATCGAATATAGTTTATTCGAAGAAAGTAAAAGGAATTATCGAATATAGTTTATTCGAAAAGAGTAAGTGAAATGAGTAAATAAATAGCGTTAGTCAAATAGTGTTAGTCCAATAGAGTTAATTGATAGGGGTTAGTCCAATAGAGTTAATTGAAAAGAGTCAATCGAATATAGTTATTCGAAGGAGGGTTAAGTAAGGAAGTTAGTAAAGGAATATAAAGTGAACTTTGTCTATTTCAAAGTTAGAAATGTTGTTCAGTTAAGGTCTGAGAGGTAATTCTACCCCAACTTGATTGGCTTCGTTTTTAACTAAGGAATAGTTAAGCTTAGACAGTAAAGGAAATGGTTTGAGTTGGCATAGCGATGTTTGTTTAAACATCTGCCTAAGTCCAATGAAGAGGCTTTGGAAATGTTTTCCAAATAAGAAACCAGAAATGTTTTCTAATAAAGAACCAAAGAAATGGAAATGTTTTCCATTGTTAATAACGTATATTTTCCCAATTTAGAAAATAAGGAATATTGAACGTAGGGAAACATGAGATAAGTAAATTAATGAACTAAAGAGATGAATGTTGAATGATGTTTGATCGATATAATTTCCATTTGGAAATAATATCATTGTTTGCACACCTATTTTTATTCGACAGTTAAATCACAGACTATCGAAGTTTTGACCATTTTAACGTTGTTAATATGGAGAGACCGGTTGGATTATTATCCAAAGAACCACTCTATATTGGCATAAGCGTTGCGAATCATATATGCCAAAGATAATTGAAGACGGAGTTATGCAAGGGCTATCCTGTTTACAGAATAGTGCCTTCGGTTCATCCTGTTCCTGGATGACTTGTATGGACGGATGTCTGACAGAGTATGTCCAGACGATCACGTATATTGATTTCTCCAACTATACCAAGAGTGGAAGTGGAGAAGGAAACTTCTCTTAGCTAATACGTAATGTATGGTTGAGGACGTCGATCGGTGATTTGATGGATTTGACGATGTGGCATTCAAAGTGAATCTGATGTGATGATAAAGCGTAGCTTATAGCCTCACATCCGGTAAATGACAGAAATCGGGCAGGCAGCATGGCTAAGTCGGTCGCACCGAAGTAGGGTGTATAATCACCTGATCTAGAGTTTCATCTACTTCTAAAAATCTATTGTTGATGCTGTCCCATTCGGGAAACGGTTGCTGATCCCAACTATTGGTGATATACATTCGATACACTCAAGCGAAATGAGTGGTCGGTCATGTGTGGCCGGGTTGCAAGATGTTCTTGTTGAACCCAGTGTATTCCTCTCTAGAGGTACACGAGCGAAAGGTGGATCCATACCTTGTCATAGTTGGAAATCCATTACCCAATACGTGCTTGCGGTTTTGATTGTATACTATATATGTAGAACGTGAGATGAAAGCGTTTCTACTAGATAATTATTATAGCTGTGGTTGATAGACATTATTATAATATCAAAAGGTTTTTGATATAAAGATATTTTGGATTCTCATGAGGGAAAAACCCGTTCCGTTATGCGGCGTGGTCTTATGAGATATCATATACCTGTATAACTGTTTTAAACTGTTTTGCTCACACCAGTCCCATGACTGACCCGGAGTTTACTTTGTTGTTTTCCCTAAACTCTTGGGTGCCTAAATTTGTACGGGCAGTCAAGTAGTCGGGATTTTACAGATACACTTGAAGAGCTGGAGCAGGAGGCTTCAGGATCATATAGCTATAGTTATTTCCGCTGTGTTGTAAGTGCTGTACTTTGATAATGATATGTATATGCAAGTACAGATTTGTATTTCAAAGTTATGTTATGAAATATATTTATTCGTTCCTCTGTGAGATTCGTGTTACTCTGATATGGTGTTCTTCTTCTTCTATTCTAATTTTCTATCTTATCTTTCCTCACCCTCTAATTTCTTTCACTAATTACCAGGATTTTTCGACGTTTTGGTTATCGACATCGCGCTTATGTCGATAACCAAAGTCGCTAAAAATCCGGGTCGTTACAGTTGGTATCAGAGCCAGGTTTAGAATTACTTGGCTCTGTGGCGTGACTCGGTAGAGATAGGGTTAGTAATACCCTAGACTGAGATTGAGTGTATATATACGAGTGAGCGTATTTGTTATTGATATAAAAATTTGTTTTATATTGTGGAGATTTATTGGTTGAGTTATTTATAGGTTCTAGTCGATCAGTTTGATCCACTGTATCGGTAGGGATTTTGTAAACACTCGAATACGATGAACCGTCATGGTATGTTTTGAAAAAAGGGTAAACAGAATAATTTTACCCAAATTATATTTTTGATATAAAGGATTTATATTGAAATGATTATAATATATTGAATATATTGGTTGTTATCATAATCGAGTAAGATTATAAATTAAATGGTTATGTGAATAACCAATCAGAATTCATATAAGTGAAATGTGTGAATCAGATGAGTTAAATCTGAAATTAAAACCAGAAATTGAAGTTAAAACTCTGGAGAATTGGATAAGTGTTTGTAAACGGATTTGGATTAAAAATAAGGAAAATTTAAGATCCTGGGAGATTTTAAATTTGTTTTACAAGCACTGTGAATTATATTTTGAAATGAATTTCAAAGTGGAAATGTTTAGAAATGGTTTTATAGTATTGAACTCACTTCGATCGCTGGAAATTAGATTCTGATGATGACAGCTGCATCATCAGTATTCATTTTCGAGTTGTAAGTGACGAATTACTACCAAAGATACTGTTTTGAATTTGTTTTGGGAAAGACGAGTTGTGTTGAATTCCAAATGGGATTTAAATATAGAATTGGAATTTTTAAATAGATTTGAAATATTAACTTGTTTTAAAAGAAATAAAACGAGAAGTTCCTTTATAAACGAAGTTTATGAATAGTTCTTTTATAAACGAAGTTTATAAATGAAGTGAAAAGAATTATCATTGGATAATTCAGAAATAAAAATACAAGTGTGAAATTGAAAGGGAAATCTATCTTCCAAAGGTAGAAATATCGATTTCAAAAGGAATTGAAATCGAGACTTATTTAAAGGAATTTGAATAAAGGAAGTTCAAACATAGAATTGAATATAGAAAATTCAAAGGGGATTTGAATGTAGAAAATTCAAAGGGGATTTGAAGATAGAAATTCAAATGAGATTTGAATAAAGAAGATTTAAATAATGGAAAATTGAATATAGAATTCAAATAGAGTTGAAATGGAAATTGGAATATATAATTCAATGGAGTTTGAATATAGGATTTGAATAAATGGAATTTGACATATGAGAAATCAAATAGAATTTGACATATGAGAAATCAAATAGAATTTGACATATGAGAAATCGAATGGAATTTGAATATAGAGAATTCAAATAGAAATTGAATATATGAAATTCAATGGAAGTGATATAGAATTTGAATATAGAAATTCAAATGGCGTTTCGATATAAAAAATATAAGAGATTTCAAATATAGGATTTGAATATCAGAAGTGAAATGAAATTTGAATATAGAATTCAAATAGTTTAAATGGAATTGGAATATAGGAAATTCAAATAAAATTGAAATGGAATTCAATTAGTTGATAAACAAGTTAAACTTATATTTGAACATGTATATTCAAATAAAAAGTGAAATAGGTAAACCAGTTAATTAGCCATTAGTAAATGGATCTTGAATTGAAGTTGAACTTTAGATAAGTAAAGGGGCTGGTAAATTTATATTCGAAATCGAATATGAAACCTGAGTTTTAAAAAAGGTAGAATTTGATTAGTTTATAAGTAAGTTAAAATATATTTGAACATGTTATACTCAAATATGAAAGTGAAATGGGCAAACTAGTAATTTGAAAACCACTTAACGAACTAAGTTAAAACAATTTGATTAAGTTGGAATGAATTTGAAATGTATGGATATACATGAGACAAGTTTGGAATATAGTATAGAAGTGAAATAGATAGAATGCTCGACGAAAGGTATGTATTTAATTCATGAAATTTTATGCGCCGTATCGGCTAGCCGCTTGGCTTTCCCTTTTTCTTTTTGAATAGAGAGGCCTGTGTGGCAGTTTGGGGATTTTCCCGATGCTACTGGTACAAAGGAGGTTATGGCAAATTTTTCCGGAAAATTGAGGAGTTAGAATATTTTTTTAAGATAATTTGATAGTTAGAAATCAACGTATCGATATATATATAGAAGTCGATAAGGAAACGAACTTAAAAATAGAATAGTAAAATCAAAAAGGGAAGTCTAGAATAAAATCTAGTAAGAATAGAAAGAGAAGGTGTATACGTGTTTAAAAGTGAATAAATAGTTGTAGGGTATTGATTATTCGAGTAAGTAGTCATATCTGTTTTGACGTTATAAATGTTATTCAGTCAAGGTCTGAGAGGTAGTTATACCCCAACTTGATTAATTTCATTATTAACAAATAAATAGTAAGATTCCAGGCTCAAAGATCAATGTTGAATAAGAGTTAGTTGAATATAGTATTTGGGTTGTCGTAACGATGTTTTACACAACATCCGTTTTAACCCAAATGAGTGTAACTTGGAAATAAAAAAATAAATATTCCCTAAGTATAGAAATAAATGAGATCGAAAAAGAGATAAGTAATTGGGATATTTTCCAATTATAAATAGGATTATAAAGGTTGTTGATTTAGAAAATAAAGGAAGGCGAAATTTGGAAATGTTTTCCAAATAACATAAAAGGCCAACATGGTTATTGAAAATATTTGGTAAACAAATATTGATAAAGAAATAGAGAAGTGATTTAACTAATGGAATATAAATTGAGGGCTTAGTGACATGTTCAAAAAGGAAAATTTTGATTTTTGGAAAGAGTAAACTATTTACAAATTCCCAGGAAAAGACTGTTTGAATTAAAAACAAATTTAACAGAAATTTGTGAAAGCAGATTTGAATTAAAGTAAAGCCAGTAAAGTGGTAACTGAGATTGAATTAGAATGATATCGAGACAAATTGGATTTGGGGGATTCAAATTTGAAGTGTAATGTGATAATCTAGTTAAGAGTTGGGAATCGAGAAGAAACTCGAGTTGAAATAATATTTGGCTCGGATATAAGCAAATGGTTGTGTTGTGGTTAAAAGCAGATTGGAATTTGATTGGGATAACCCTTGTATCCGCTAAATTTAATAACAGGTGGAAAGGATATAATGATATGCCGACAAAAAGTACTAGTTTATATTTCTATTGGATATAAGATTTATGAGCCAATTTGGGAAGCCTCTTGGCTGTTTGATTTTCATTTGGGTTGGAGATGGCCCAGAGAGGCGAGTGGTGGTTTGACGTAGTGACCAGTACGAAGGAGGTGCTGGCGAAATTTTTCGAAGAGTTAAGGGGTTAGAAAATTTTCAGGATTTTTGAAAATTTTCATTAATAAGAATTAATAATTTAATTGTAATTAAATTGGTTCGGTTGAAACTGAAGTTAAGAATTGAACAAATATGTTCTAACCAGTCGATAGGGTCGTCCTCTACCTTTTAGCAATTTCGAGGACGAAATTATTTTAAGTGGGGAAGATTGTAATGACCCGCATTGGCAGGGGTATTATAATTAATTTATTTAATTATTGAAATGGTGATTTAGAGAATTTAATGGTCGTGGAATTTAATTATGATGAATATTTAATTTAAAATAATATATTTAATTCTGAATGGTCGAAATGACGATATGGTGTGAACCGGATCATCTGTGATATTTAATTCATCTTGGAATTGAATTTGAATAACGAATATATTCAATCATCGACAGTTGAACGTATAGTTTATAATATAATTATAAACGAGTTTGAAATGGTGCTGCAGTTCGTGGATTGGCGATTCGAACTTCAACTGAATGTACAGGATTCGTTTTAAGCCGGATTTCTGTGAAACAAGAAACGTGTGGAGCTGGTGGAGTATATCTTTCTAGTGGAAGAGAAAAATCGGGATTTCATCGTGTAGATTTTGATGTATGTCCAAATCAAATTTCAGAATAGTCGTTATAGAATCGTTTATCGGCCATAACGGTTATTTCAAAATAACTAGATATCGGGTGTGAATTCAGACAAGGTTCTTTTGGGAAATAGCGATAACTTAATTTATAGAATTTTTCTATAATTTTTAATTAATTAAATAAGCAACTTTTTATTTGAAGAATTCTGCACCCTGTAACCAACAATTTTGGGGTTTCACAATACGAGTTAATCTACCAGTATTATTATATTTTTGGGGTTGTGACACCTCGTTGAGCACGACTGCACTCTTACTTCTGTCCGTACGTAATTGTAAATTTTAGGAACTGAGGTAAACCAATCTTTAACAAATCACAATGTAAAATGGCATGTCAAATACATGTTGAAGCAATCCAACTAAATTATGTCCATCTACCAGGCTATTAGTACAACACAAAACGTACGAAGGCACAAATTTGAATTTACAAATAGCATATATACATGGTAGAGAATAGACAGACGTGTATTTATATACAAATAATAAAATATACATATATTTCCTTGGCTTGCAAGGCTCGTACGCTGTTCCTTCCAGCGCAGCTACGTAGTGTCTGTTCCTACCATCTAAATTCTTAGCTGACCTACCCTTTCTTCCTTTATGTATACACGTACTAAAAACAATACTCTTTTTTCTCTCAAAAAAAAAAGTAAAACCACTGTTCCTCTTTTCGTTTTCTAGAAATCAAAACAAAATGAGATAAAAATATATATACATAATACAATCCACGTTGCGGCCTTCCTCTTGAGTTCCATACATATTTTCTCGCATCATACGTTCAACAATGAACGCTAGGCTCAAATCTTTTGTGGATTGAAGCATCCAATGGCGATGGAGTTCGGATCTAAAATTGTGGTGTGGAAGAGTTATCGACGCCTTCTGGGAGTGGTGGGAATCATTTGCTGAAATGATGAGTATTGGTGTACTGGAGAGAGAGAGCAAGCAAGGAGGAGAGGGAGAGAATGAGGTTCGGTGACCGTTCCAGCGTGGTGAAGGCTTTGGGACCGAGCAACCAGCGAGTTGATGATGAGGACAAGGGTGCAGAACGTTTTGGTTATAGCGGTTCTTTGATTCCGAAAATGATGGAGGCAAATTCCTGGAGCATTCTGGTTTGAAGGGGAAGGACCTATATATTGTTATAGATGGGTGCGGCATGTTTGTGTATTGGTTGTGTGTGGGTTGAGCTGTAGAAGAGGATAGGAGGGAGAATGAAGCACAACGTTGGTAATTGTATGGGTGTAGATGGGTTAGTGTCAGGCGCATGGGTGTTCTTGGATATGGGATGGTGCATGGCACGCATTAAAGTATGAACGTTGGGGAGAACAGTAGAGGTGAATGAAAAAGAGTTCACATATTTTTCCAGAACGTGGTGTTGGCCTTGAAATGATATAGTGTAGAAGTACTTAAGTGAGGTGATTGGCATTTTGGTGAGAAATGGTGGTAGCGGATTTATGTTGAATGGATGGAAGGCGTAGTGAGGAGTAAGGCTAGGAAATGGTGGTAGAATTTTCATACTGGAGTTATGATATGTGTTGGGAAGAAAGAAGGTACCGCTTCCTTTTGACAAACACGGGTTTTAAAGAAATGGGCCGGTGGATAAAAGGTAAAGCCCAACAAAATAAATAAATTAAGTTGATTTTAAAGTCATAGTAGTACATGAACTTGTTAATGTAATAACTTGCTCACACTGTATCGAAATTCAGCGAAACAAGATCCATTGGAATCGTATGGACGAGCGCTACGCAACAGAACTGATGGAGTGTGGATCGAAGCTCGTTACAATTTATGGCGAAATAAATTGTCCGACTGAATCAAATAACGCAAACCGTTATTTAACGGTTAACGAGCAAAAGTGAGTAAATCTCACTAACTCTGAACAATTTATAATTTCATGTTGTATTTTTAGAACTGTTAGATATTGGCTGATTGACTGTATGTGACTGTTTGATTGAACTGCTAGTCGGTTAGTTAAATTTCTATATTGATTCTGTTTAACAGAATGTATCATATAGAACTGAAAGTGATGTTGATTATATTGTTTAACATCTGTGATGCAGGGAAACAGGTTGGAGGAATCCAACTGGATTCCTCAACATTTATTTTACTGTTTTCATATATTGTGATATATGATGTGTTATATAATCTGTTATGGATTATGGGTGTTAGAATGATGTTGATCATTTTTATTCGATATTTTAAATATCATAAAAGACCCTGGGATGTAAAAAGAAGTATTTCAATGTATATTGAAATAAAGGAATTTTATAAAATCACAGGATTTTATAAAAGGAATTATTTATAAAACGAACACGGTTTTATAAAAGGGATATTTATTTAGAAAATAAATAGAAGTTATAAATAGGATATATTTGTAACGGTAAATAGAAGTTATAAATAGGAAATATTTGTAACGGTAAATAGAAGTTATAAATAGGATATATTTGTAACGGTAAATAGAAGTTATAAGTAGGATATATTTGTAACGGTAAATAGAAGTTATAAATAGGAAATATTTGTAACGGTAAATAGAAGTTATAAATAGGATATATTTGTAACGGTAAGTAAACGTTATAAAAAGGAAATAGTTGTAACGGAAAACGTAGTTTAGTAAAAGAAGTTAATCGATGTTAGTTAATCGATTAGAGAATAGAGTTAAAAAGAAGTTAATCGATGTTAGTTAATCGATTAGTGTTAAAGTAAAAGGAGCTAATCGATGTTAGTTAATCGATTAGTGATAAAGTTAAAAAGGAGTTAATCGATGTTAGTTAATCGATTTGTGTTAAAGTAAAAGGAGCTAATCGATGTTAGTTAAATCGATTAGAGTTAAAGTAAAAGGGAGCTAATCGATGTTAGTTTAATCGATTAGGGTTAAAGCAAAGGAGTTAATCGATGTTAGTTTAATCGATTAGAGTAGAAGCAAATGAGTTAATCGAATATAGTTTATTCGAAGAAAGTAAAAGGAATTATCGAATATAGTTTATTCGAAAAGAGTAAGTGAAATGAGTAAATAAATAGCGTTAGTCAAATAGTGTTAGTCCAATAGAGTTAATTGATAGGGGTTAGTCCAATAGAGTTAATTGAAAAGAGTCAATCGAATATAGTTATTCGAAGGAGGGTTAAGTAAGGAAGTTAGTAAAGGAATATAAGGTGAACTTTGTCTATTTCAAAGTTAGAAATGTTGTTCAGTTAAGGTCTGAGAGGTAATTCTACCCCAACTTGATTGGCTTCGTTTTTAACTAAGGAATAGTTAAGGTTATACAGTAAAGGAAATGGTTTGAGTTGGCATAGCGATGTTTGTTTAAACATCTGCCTAAGTCCAATGAAGAGGCTTTGGAAATGTTTTCCAAATAAGAAACCAGAAATGTTTTCTAATAAAGAACCAAAGAAATGGAAATGTTTTCCATTGTTAATAACGTATATTTTCCCAATTTAGAAAATAAGGAATATTGAACGTAGGGAAACATGAGATAAGTAAATTAATGAACTAAAGAGATGAATGTTGAATGATGTTTGATCGATATAATTTCCATTTGGAAATAATATCATTGTTTGCACACCTATTTTTATTCGACAGTTAAATCACAGACTATCGAAGTTTTGACCATTTTAACGTTGTTAATATGGAGAGACCGGTTGGATTATTATCCAAAGAACCACTCTATATTGGCATAAGCGTTGCGAATCATATATGCCAAAGATAATTGAATACGGAGTTATGCAAGGGCTATCCTGTTTACAGAATAGTGCCTTCGGTTCATCCTGTTCCTGAATGACTTGTATGGACGGATGTCTGACAGAGTATGTCCAGACGATCACGTATATTGATTTCTCCAACTATACCAAGAGTGGAAGCGGAGAAGGAAACTTCTCTTAGCTAATACGTAATGTATGGTTGAGGACGTCGATCGGTGATTTGATGGATTTGACGATGTGGCATTCAAAGTGAATCTGATGTGATGATAAAGCGTAGCTTCTAGCCTCACATCCGGTAAATGACAGAAATCGGGCAGGCAGCATGGCTAAGTCGGTCGCACCGAAGTAGGGTGTATAATCACCTGATCTAGAGTTTCATCTACTTCTAAAAATCTATTGTTGATGCTGTCCCATTCGGGAAACGGTTGCTGATCCCAACTATTGGTGATATACATTCGATACACTCAAGCGAAATGAGTGGTCGATCATGTGTGGCCGGGTTGCAAGATGTTCTTGTTGAACCCAGTGTATTCCTCTCTAGAGGTACACGAGCGAAAGGTGGATCCATACCTTGTCATAGTTGGAAATCCATTACCCAATACGTGCTTGCGGTTTTGATTGTATACTATATATGTAGAACGTGAGATGAAAGCGTTTCTACTAGATAATTATTATAGCTGTGGTTGATAGACATTATTATAATATCAAAAGGTTTTTGATATAAAGATATTTTGGATTCTCATGAGGGAAAAACCCGTTCCGTTATGCGGCGTGGTCTTATGAGATATCATATACCTGTATAACTGTTTTAAACTGTTTTACTCACACCAGTCCCATGACTGACCCGGAGTTTACTTTGTTGTTTTCCCTAAACTCTTGGGTGCCTAAATTTGTACGGGCAGTCAAGTAGTCGGGATTTTACAGATACACTTGAAGAGCTGGAGCAGGAGGCTTCAGGATCATATAGCTATAGTTATTTCCGCTGTGTTGTAAGTGCTGTACTTTGATAATGATATGTATATGCAAGTACAGATTTGTATTTCAAAGTTATGTTATGAAATATATTTATTCGTTCCGCTGTGAGATTCGTGTTACTCTGATATGGTGTTCTTCTTCTTCTATTCTAATTTTCTATCTTATCTTTCCTCACCCTCTAATTTCTTTCACTAATTACCAGGATTTTTCGACGTTTTGGTTATCGACATCGCGCTTATGTCGATAACCAAAGTCGCTAAAAATCCGGGTCGTTACACAAGGCTTCAGTTGAAAAGCAGAGTCTTGTGGTTGATGATCAAAGCACGACTTTAATATAGCATAGCTTTGTGTATAGCTTTAATTTGCAAGCCTTGCACCTTGGTATGAGTTAAAAACGGGTTAAGGGACCCAAGGAGGACATGACGTTTCTTTCTAGCTATGGGTGGTGTCATGGTATAGAGCCCAGACATTTATTATTTTTACCTATAAGGTTGTTGGATTGCGAGCCGCCTCAGATATATCGGTTACTATGGAGCTGATGGATAGGTCTGACAGGACTAGAAAACGTGTGTTCAGGAATAATAATCCTCAAACGTAAAGGAGGACCGACCATGGAGGATCCAGGGGTTGCCCAGAGTGTGTAGTCCTGAGGCATTTGCTGGAGTGTCTCGAAGCGGTTAGGATAACATCCCTTGCCTAGAATCATGACGGAAATCAAATTTCCAATACGTGGCATTTCGGTTTTGATTGTAGAGCCTAGTATTGGCGACATGATATATGGTAGCCATACCGTCTATGATCGATACATTTATATTTGAAGTTGTTTTATACACTATGCATTTATAATAGTATCAAATGATTTGTTTTAAACGTACCAAGCATGTTTGTTTATTATAAGAGAAAACCCTATCCTTCGGCTTGCGTTGCATTGTGTGATGGGACCTGGGTCTTATAATAGCTTCATTTTTCCAAAAAACATTGCGTTGTTTGTTTTATGCACTGGTATTCTTAGGAGGAAACCCGTTCCGTATTATACGGTGTGGTCTCTTGGTTTACTTTATTTTTAAAGTAAAGATTTATTGACTATTTTAGTTCTCACACTAGTCACATGACTGACCCGGAGTTTATTGCTTTAACCTAAACTCTGGGTGCTCTTATTTTCCAATGGGCAGCTAGTAGTTTTGGTTTTGCAGATATTATATTCATAGGATCCTGATTACAGCTGGAGCTATATTCGGAATGCTCTGTATCCATGAATTTCTTTCAGTTGTGTTTTGTATTATTTTCCACTGCATAATAATTTTAATCTCTGATATTTATCAAATGTATAGTATTTATTCATATTTTCTAATATTCTTGTACTCTGAGGTAATTGTTGTAACAAGCAATGAAATGTTCTTCTGTTTGTGTTCTGATTTGTCATATTCTCAACTCAATCTAGGATTTCCTTTACGGGGAAGTTTCGGTCACTTCAGTTGGTATCAGAGCTTTGGTTTACTGGGCTCGAGAACAAGACATATTAGAACTGAACGAAATAATTCATCAAAGATTGGAATAGTAATATCCAATGAGAATGACTTGTTAGAGATGGGACCAGTAATATCCTAGAAAGAGTGTAAAGAGTAATGTTTTTAAAATAAAAATGAAAAAACAAATTTTGTTTTGAAAATTTAAATCTTATCATACGTATTTGAATATTTATTTTCTATTGAATTTGGACAATCGAGTATATGAAGATTTTGAATATACGCGTAATTATCGTGTATTCGAAGCATCGAATATACTAGATAGATATAGAATCACACTCTAGTCACTCGAAGATGATTTTGATGACTGATGCATCATCATCAGAGTTTATGTTTGAGGTTCGAAAATGGGATTTCTATATATTTCCAATTGACTGGTGTGAGAACCAAAATTAGATAGAAATTATTTGTTGTGATTTAGCATCCGAAATGGATTTTTAGTATATGTAACAATTTATGTGTTTGAAACGATAACCAACTAATTGAGCTGATTGTGTTGTTTGATTATTGGTTTGTTAATTAAATTTTGAACCATTAGGCCAAATAAATATTTAATGATTAAATTAAATTGAAAGTTGGTTGAAATTGCATGCATATACATATATGTGTGAACAGGTCATGACAAGGAGGCTAGAAAAGAGGAATAAAATTTTATGCCTGATAAATAGGTACATGTTTACTATATTTCTTGAGTTTAGATGATTTTATGAGCTGATTGGCTTGCCGCTTGGCTTTTTCTTTTTCTTTTTGGATGATGAGGGCCCTGCGTGGCTAGTTGCCGTTTTAAATGTCTCCCCGTACAAAGGTGGTTATAGTGAAATTTTTCAAAAATTTATGGTGTTAGCCAAATTTTTGAAGAATTTGAAAAATCTTATAAACTGAAAAGTTGAAGAATGAAAGCTAGATTGAAAGTTGAGTTGATTATTTAAACAAATTTCAGCTCCGTTCCTTTTCGAGGACAAAAAGATTTAAGTGGGGGAGATTGTAACAACCCGAAAAATCAGAACCAATTTAAAAATTTTATTTTGGCAATTTTAATAGATTTTGAATATTTAAAATGATTTATTTTAAATAATAACGATTAAAAATTTATTTTAATCGGAGTTAGAACGAATAAATTTATTTCAATTATATAACGAGCCGGAAATGGCGCGGTAGTTTGAAATTTTGATTTTGAACTCTAACTGAATGTACAAGATTCAAAATAAATAGGATTTCAGTAAAACCAGAAATATTTGAATCTGTTTAATTATATCTTTCTAAAGCATATCAAAAATCCAGATTTCATAATGGGAATAAAAATTTATGTCCAGTTGAAAATTCAAAATAGTGGAATTCATATACATTTTAATATATATAAAGCCCTTAAAAATAGCCATTTTGCAAATCACCTCCGTTTTCGATGAAACCACTTTTGTTAGATCCGAAATGTCAAATTATTGCTAGATTCCAAATTTCATAATTTTTGAAATTAATATGTGAGCATGGTGAATTTAAACGTGTTTGGCAATTTCAGTTTGAATTTAATCAACTGGAAAATGACTATTTTTCAAACAGTCTCCAAATTCGCCGAAAATAGTTTTGTTATGACCGTATTGTCAAATCGTAACTAGATTTATTTTTCTGGAATATTTGGAGTTAGTATGTAGCCTTGGTAAATTAAAATGCACGTTTAAATTCAATATATATTGATTTATATTTTAATTTTGACGAAAACTAACCAAAACGATAGAATTGGCTTACGAAAATATCTCATTGTATCCGAAATAGGGGTATTTGCCCAAGGGCGGCAGTCGTTGGGACTCATTTGGAGTTCGAATGTGAAAATTTGTTTTTAACAAATAATTAGAATAAAATATTATAAAAAAATTATTTTTAAACCCTAGCCCGTATAACTAGCGCCACCACTCCGATTTCGATGGTCCAATTCATTCGATTCTTTCTCCCTTTCTTTCTCAAAATCCACGCAGAATTATAATTTGATTCCAAAGAAAATATTGAAGAACTATTTTTGCTCTTTAAATCCATACTAGTTTGATGGAGTATGTTAACCCGTAGAGGCAGAATCGGTTGCTCGAAGTGGCGAATTTCGATTGGGCTTTCCATGACGAGGGACCCACCGAGTGACGTGGGTTCGCTGGTCCAGGCGCGCGACGCCAAGATGCTAGTGGTGGCAGCCTCCGATCGTCCCCAGGTTGCTCCAATGTGCGTGCGACGAAAAGAGAAGGTAGCGAGCGATTTTCTTATTACAACGTATAAAAAGGAAGAAGGATTAGAGATTAATGAGGGGATTATTGTTTAATTAAATAACTAATTATGTAATTTTTTTAATTAATGTGTAAACATGTATAACTCTCTCATACGAGGTCCAAATCGCACGAAACTAGATCCGTTGCGATCGTGGGGCGAGAGCTTTACAACAAGACTAACCAGGTCCAATTTGGAGCACGTTAGAATTTCGGGCAAGTTCAAATGCAAACGGTTCAGAAGTTCAGAAATAAAACTGGCGGAGTGGAAACCCAAAGTGAGAACCCTTTCTCACTCAATTTACTTTACAGTCAGATATATACTAGGTTGTAGACGGTGCTTATCAGCACCCAACACCATTTATTGTATGAACCATGATTGTTTGTTTGGACTGAAGGGACTGTATTGTGGTTATTGATTGTATGTGTGGAATAAAATATTTGAACAATAAAAATATCATTTTTATTGTATATATGAACTGTATAAAATATTCAAACATTTAAACAATAAAAATATCATTTTTATTGTATATATGAACTGTATAAATATTCATGTGTGGAATAAAATATTTAAACAATAATAATATCATTTTTATTGTACATACGAACTATATAAAATATTCATGTGTGGATTAAATTTTCGAACAATAAAAATATCATTTTTATTGTATATATAAACTGTATAAAATATTCATTTATGGAATAAAATATTTGAACAATAAAAATATCATTTTTATTGCATATATGAACCATTAAAATGGTCACGTACTGAAAATAAATACTCATTTACAAATCGGGTGATTTGTTTATGTACACTCATTTGACCGATATTGATTGGAATGAAAAATTTTACACATCGCCTAACTGCACAAATAATAATCAGTATTTGTTGTTTGAAAACCCCACACGGGTATTGGGATGATATTGGACATACACTGATCCCAATATTAAGTTGTATGTCAATCAATTGGTTGACAGACTGTTGTAAGCGTTAATTATTTATATTTAATGCTTACGTAGTTGTGTAATGCACTCTGCATGATGGTTGACTGTGTTTGATTATTGTTGTGTGCATGTGTGTATGAAATCCATATAAATAAAATTATATGGTAATTGACTGTGTCTGATTCCAATCCGGAATGAACGAATATTTTAAATTTACAAATATTTTAAAATGACGGATGATGAATATTTTAAAATAACTAATATTTTAAAATAATATTCCGTAATGGATAAAAATATGATTTTGATCTCCGATTTGGGATGGACACGAAAATATTTAAATATGTAAAGCCATGTTGATTAGATTAACGCCATTTTGGCATGCACGATATTTATATCGATTTTATTCATTTTTACAATGAATATCGAAAAGGAGATGATTTCAAAATCTAATATTTTGAAAATATCATCAATTATATATTATAATGATAAGGAAAATTCAATTTTGATTTAAAATTGAAAATGAAGTTGGAATAATTTTAAAACAAATTTATAAACGATTTAAATGGAAATCGATGAAATATATATAATATATATTTAATATATATTTAATGGCCTGAAGAGAACGCGCCGTGCGGCGGTAGTTCGCGAATTTCGACCATTGACTTCGAATTGACATTACGGGAGATCCTACCGTAGGATTCTCCTAAATCGGGAACCGTCGGGTTTGTATCGAAAAGAGCTTTCCAACGAATATAAAAGATTTGATATCTAACGGTTGGATTTGGAATTATGTCCAAATCAAATTTAGAAAAGGTCGTTGTAAGTGCTGTTCGATGACCGTTAATGGAAATCGACTGAAAGGGCCTTAATAAAATTATTAAAAATATTAATAATTTGTGTAAAATCATAACAAATTATTTGGAAAGAATTGGGATGAAAAATTCCATATTTGAAAAGATAAAATATATTTTTATCAAAATGAACTAATTATTGACTAGATTTGAAATCTAATAACTTTTAAATAAAATAAAATGGATTCGTGAACGGTTTTGAAATAACCAAAATTTCCAATATATGAATTGGAATGGAAATCATCTTCGAAATATTTCGATATTGGATTCCATGATTATACGTATATTGTTATGGGAATTTGGAAGATATATATATATCTCATTATTCCCAAAATGATATTTATTGGTTTCAGAATTTGATATTGAATATATGCCGATATAATTTCTCTCCAGAGCCTTATATTTGATATCAAATTGGATTTTGGGTTTGTTGTGAACAGTTTCTTAAATAACAATGTTCCTAAACCCAGTTGAGAAAAGAATAAGTCTTTAATTAAGATTTAGTGAAGTTTTTCCAATTAATTAATATTTAATTGGAATTGCATAAAAGAATTGGATTTTGGGTTTGTCGTGAATGGTGTCTTAAATAACACTATTCTTAAACCCCATGTGAAAAGAATAGATCTTTCAATTAACATTATTAGAATTTCCAGTTAATTAACAGTTAATTGAAATAAAATGGGACGTGAACTGGGTTTATTGTGAATTGTGTTTTTAACGACATTCGTTCTTTAACCCGATTTACAGTGACATGTGATTTGGAATTTATAAATCTTTTTATCAAGATTTAATGGGAATTTTCCAAAGTAAAGTTTTCCAAATTAATATATTAAATTGGAATTGAATGGAATTTGATTTGATAATAATCGAAATGAGCTTCTGTGGAGGAAGACTATTAATATATATGGAATTTAAAAGGCTTTGTCGTTATTCCATTTATATTTTTAGTCTGATACGGAAATTGATATCGATTATATATTGATCTGTTTTCCGTGAAGATTCCATAATTAATAGAATGTGATTTGGGTTTATTGTGAACTGTGTATTAACTCCCTTCTCTAAGATTCCATAAATATATATCTGTTTGGTGGCGTAGAATTTATTCTCTTGCTTAACACCCATCTCTAAGACATACAAGCTTAGAGGTTATATATGGGCAGAAATCATTAGTACAGTGTAGATTGTCGATGCGGCATGTTTGATTTTCCAAAGTTAAATAATAACTAATATTGATTTTTGGGAAGATTAAAACCAAGTGGAGTTTTAATGAATCTTTAATTAGATTGAAATGCGAATGTGATAATTTAAATTATTAATTTGGGAAATGATCGAGAGTGGAGTACCACCAGTTTTTCTCCAAGTGATAGTTAAATCTTTAATTATATTTGAACGGGAATGGTAATTAATTTTACCGATAACATTGTGGTGTTAGATATGAAGTATTACCAATTTTGCTTCATGGGATCAATAGGTTGGGATTAGGAAATAAAAAATGATTACTTTGGTAAGGATCGCTAATCCCAACTAGTTTGGATAAATCTTAATTTGGTTTGAATTAATATCCAAAGGAAGATTAAAGAATAAATTTAAAGAATTTATCTTGGATAAAATTAATGGGAACCTTTCCCAAAGGATATGTATATTTAAATAAAAGAATATTCAGAATTGGAATGAGACATATGTTGTGTTTTATAGCACCTGTTTATAATATATGCGAGTTATTCGGAAAGACCGGGTTTATACCCATTCTGAATAACTGATTTGACGATAAGTCAACGATGAAGATGGTGGTTGAAGACCAGAGGTCTTCAGATCATTTGGATGATTACTGATGTCTTGATTGGGCTGTACACCTAAGATGAGGTAATAAGTGGTGATCGTCCAAACGTATTTGGAGATCGAATAGATTTGCGAGGACCTCTCTCCTGTATTGGACATATCGGACGAGGAATAAGGTGCCTCCGGTTTCGTTCAGACCCAGAATGAACTAGTAAATGGATGTGTGTCTAACATTGGATTTTATTCTGTGTTGATTGATTTCTATTAAATATATATCTGTTTGGCGGCGGAGAATTTATTCTCTTGCTTAACGCCCTTCTTTGAGACGTACGAGCTCAGAGGTTATATATCGATAGGCATCAGTCCAATGGCATGAATTGCCTGTGTGGCATGCTGAGATGAAAAGGTTCAAGGCTTCTGTTGAAAAGCAGAGTCTTGTGGTTGATGATCAAAACACGGCTTTAATATAGCATAGCTTTGGATATAGCTTTAATTTGCGAGCCTTACACCTTGGTATGAGTCAAAAATGGGATAAGGGACCCAAAGAGGACATGACGTTTCTTTCTAGCTATGGGTGGTGTCATGGTATGGAGCCCAGACTTTTATTATTTTTACTTATGTAGTTGTTAGATTGCGAGGCGCCTCAGATATATCGATTACTACGGAGCTGATGGATAGGTCCGATAGGACCGGGAAACGTGTGTTCAGGAATAATTAATCCTCAAATGTAAGGGAGAACCGGCTTTGGAGGATCCAGGGGTTGCCCAGAGTGTGCAGTTCTAAGGCGTTTGCTAGAGTGTCTCGAAGCGGTTAGGAGTAGATCCCTTGCCTAGACTCATGACGGAAATCCAATTTCCAATACATGACATTTCTATTTTGATTGTAGATCCTAGTATTAGCGACATGATATATGGTACCCATGCCGTCTATGATTGATATATTTATATTTGAAGTTTTTTTATACACATGCACTTGTAATAGTGTCAAATGATTTGTTTTAAACGTACCAAGCATGTTTGGCTATTATAAGAGAAAACCCTATCCTTCGGCTTGCGTTGCATTGTGTGATGGGACCTGGGTCTTATAATAGCTTCATTTTCCAAAAAAGCATTGCGCTGTTTGTTTTATGCACTGGTATTCTTGGGAGGAAACCCGTTCCGTGTTATATGGCGTGGTCCCTTGATTTACTTTATTTTTAAAGTAAAGATTTAATAGCTGTTTTAGTTCTCACACCTATCACATGACTAACCTGGAGTTTATTGTTTTAACCTAAAATCTGGGTGCCCCTATTTTCCACACGGGCAGCAAGTAGTTTTGGTTTTACAGATATTATACTCACAGGATCCTGGTTTACTGCTGGAGCTGTATTCGGAACTCTATGTATCCGTGTATTTCTTTCAGTTGTGTTTTGTATTATTTTCCGCAGCATAATAATTTTAAGGCTAATTCTATTCAAACACCTATAATTCCTTAACATACACCGTAAAATGAAATAAAATAGAATACACCAAAAATTTCTTTTCATACACCATGTCTTTCACAAAATTACCCTTTTATATTTTCATCACCTTTCCTCTCTTTAATCTTAAAACTAAATTACATAAAACTGGGAATTCATTGCAATATATTTACCTAAAACTTAAAAAAAAAAAAAACATTAGTATCTCAAAATTATTTGATTGTTTTATTTTTAAATCACTTTTAATTTTAGATGATGGAAATTTGAACTTATTTTTTAAATATTAGAAAGTTAAATTTTGGTGTTAAATTTAAACATGATTAGATTTGAATGAAAATTGGAGAATTTAATACTTTATATAACATTAATTTTAGTGTTTAGTTTTAAATTTTAAATTTTATGTTTAATTAAAGTGAAAACGATTAAAATTGACTGTATGTAAATGTTGCTTGTAATGATATGAATATATTTTAATCCTCAAAAGAAATATAAAATTAATTTAACTAGTGATATAAATTAATTTATAATATACTAACTTTACAAGAGAAATTATATTGAGTATACATAATGCAAACAAGGGAGAATTGTATATATTTCATTCTTTAATATTGATTCTTTTTTAGTAAGGTCATTTTGGTCTGAAATTTTATTTAAAATCCCATGGTGTAGGTAAAGCAATTTGCGGTGTTTGAATAGAAATAGCCTAATTTTAATCTCTGATATCTATCAAATGTATAGTATTCATTCATAATATTCTTGTACTCTGATGTAATTGTTGTAATAAGCAATGAAATGTTCTTCTGTTTGTGTTCTGATTTGTCATGTTCTCAACTCAATCCAGGCTTTCCTTTACGCGGAAGTTTGGGTCGTTTCACGAAAACGGTTCCAGTTTTGGGAAAATCCGATGGTCGGATCCTGGTCTACTAACATGTAAATGATAATGTTTTAAATAAACAAAAAATATAATGATAAATGATCATTTTTTTATATTAACATCGCTAACATGTTAATAACAATATTTTAATCTAACCTACATACCATAAAAATGTAAATTTTTATTGCTACCATATTTTTATTTCAAACAATGAATATTTTTAATCATTTGTACATACGTAATAAAAATGTAATTTTTATTGTTAACATATTTTTATTTCAAACAACGATCATTTTACATAAACAATAAAAATGAAATTTTTATTGTTAACATATTTTTATTTCAAACAATGATCATTTGAAATACACAATAAAAATGAAATTTTTATTGTTAACATATTTTTATTTCAAACAATTATTTTACATACACAATAGAAATGAAATTTTTATTGTTAACATATTTTTATTTCAAACAATGATCATTTTACATACACAATAAAAATGTAATTTTTATTGTTAACATATTTTTATTTCAAAAAATTATCATTTTACATACATAATAAAAATGTAACTTTTATTGTTAGCATATTTTTATTTCAAACAATGATCATTTTACATACACAATAAAAATGAAATTTTTATTGCTAACATATTTTTATTTCAAATAATGATCATTTTACATACACAATAAAAATGTAATTTTTATTGTTAACATATTTGTATTTTCAAACAATAAATATTTTTAATCATTCCTACATACACAATAAAAATGTAATTTCTATTGTTAACATATTTTTATTTCGAACAACGATCATTTTACATACACAATAAAAATGAAATTTTTATTGTTAACATATTTTTATTTCAAACAATGATCATTTTGCATACACAATAAAAATGAAATTTTTATTATTAACATATTTTTATTTCAAACAACGATCATTTTTAATCATTTCTACATACACAATAAAAATGTAATTTTTATTGTTAACATATTTTTATTTCAAACAACGATCATTTTACATACACAATAAAAATGAAATTTTTATTTTTAACATATTTTTATTTCAAACAATGATTATTTTACAAACACAATAAAAATGAAATTTTTATTGTTAACATATTTTTATTTCAAACAATGATCATTTTACATACACAATAAAAATGTAATTTTTATTGTTAACATAATTTTATTTCAAACAATGATCATTTTACATGCACAATAAAACTGTAATTTTTATTGTTAACATATTTTTATTTGAAACAATGATCATTTTACATACACAATAAAAATGAAATTTTTATTGTTAACGTATTTTTATTTCAAACAATGATCATTTTACATACACAATAAAAATGTAATTTTTATTGTTAACATATTTTTATTTCAAACAATGAATATTTTTAATCATTCCTACATACACAATAAAAATGTAATTTTTATTGTTAACATATTTTTATTTCGAGCAACGATCATTTTACATACACAATAAAAATGAAATTTTTATTGTTAACATATTTTTATTTCAAACAATGATCATTTCACATACACAATAAAAATGAAATTCTTATTGTTAACATATTTTTATTTCAAACAATGATCATTTTTAATCATTCCTACATACACAATAAAAATGTAATTTTTATTGTTAACATATTTTTATTTCAAACAACGATCATTTTACATACACAATAAAAATGAAATTTTTATTGTTAACATACTTTTATTACAAACAATGATCATTTTACATACACAATAAAAATGAAGTTTTTATTGTTAACATATTTTTATTTCAAACAATGATCATTTTACATACACAATAAAAGTGTAATTTTTATTGTTAACATATTTTTATTTCAAACAATGAATATTTTTATTCTTCCCTTTATACAATAAAAATGTAATTTTTTTATTGTTAACATATTTTATTCAAACAATGAATATTTTTATTCTTTCATTCATACAATAAAAATGTAAATTTTTATTGTTAACATATTTTATTCAAACAACGAATATTTTACATATTTTGTACATATAATAAAAATGTGATTTTTATGGTTCAAACAATTTTATTTCATCCACGAATATTTTACATATTTTATATATACAATAAAGTGTGATTTTTATTGTTCAAACAATTTTATTTCATACATGAATATTTTTCAACACATGTATATTTCAGAAAATTTCGGCATTATAACGGCAGAGTAATTAACACTGGCACTATGTCCAGCACGGCTCCTCTGCAATCCTAGGCCCCGCGGCGATACAAGGGTTTCATTTTCATAATTTACTCAATAAAATTCATTTTCACAACCCAATGAATTTACCACAAATACAACCGACTTTGTTGCAACCACAATCAATTTCTACCGCACAATACTATCAAACAAATCGTCCATGGTTATTGGACGATGGTGTCAGGAGCTATTAAGCCCCATCTGCAACCTAGTATAATTTTATTTCTTTATTTTTGAATTCATAAATCTCACATTGGTTTTGACTTCGCCTAAATTCGTAGAAAGCTCCAAATATGTTCCAATCTCTTCTAGAATGTAGAAGGCGTCGTCACGTTCACAATGGTTCCTGTTTCATGTGATTTCGACATCGTATCAAAAAGATATGATTTTTAATGTGTTGATGACAATTTAAATTAATTTATATGGTAAATAATTAAAATAAATAACCTTCTTCCTCCACACAACACACAGGCCAACAATTTTTTAGTTGCTCAAAACCTAGGTTTTCGATTTTCTCTCCAATCGAAGCATTAGACGTCAATCAGGTGGCGTCACGCTCTCGGCCTTCGCGAGAGCTTTTTGATGATGGCCTGGGTGTCGAACTCGGTGGTGGTTTGGGGGAGCAAAACGATGGCGAGCGGTAGACTTTGGAGAGGGCAGTTCCAGCGAAATACATAACTATGAGAAAATTCCACCGTTGGATTGGTAGAACACATGGAGCTCTACAATAATCCCTTAAGAATTTTCACAATTCATTAACAGGAATTGAAGATCTCAAGTGGGAAAGATAGGAGGGTTTTCCACGTTGATTCGAGAAGGGAGACAGTGGCTATACGATGAAGAGGATAGGGTTAACAGAAAAGAAATATGATTGGCCAAGGGGGTTTTATAATAAAATATTTTATTTTATTTCATTCTTTTAATTTCAAAAATTAATGTTTATTCATCCGATCTCCAAATCAAACCCAAAGACTGTCGCTCCAAGCTAAATACCCCCATTCTGGACATAATGGTATATGTTTCGTAAGCCCATTCGACTGTTTCAGTCAGTTTTTCTTTAAATCAAAATATAAAACATTCAATATTAAATTTGAACGTACGTTTTAGTTTTTCGGGACTACATACCGATTCCAAAAATCCCCGAAAATTAAATCTATTTACGTTTTGATGATACGGTCCTAACAAAATTAATTTTGTCAAATTTGGAGACCGCTTGAAAAATGGCTTTTTTCTGATTGATCCAATTTGCACAATATTTGCTAAACATGTTTTCTTTTGCCACACTTACATATTAATTCCAAAAATTTTGGAAATTAAAAACTAGCAATAAACTGACATTCCGGATCCAATAAAAGTAATTTTGTTAAAACGGAGGTCATTTGCAGACTATTTTTAAGGGCTTTGTTGTTATTTAAAAATGGAATTTTTAAATTTTGACCTAATTTCTGTTAAAATTTCTTATGATAAATTTTTTAAATTGGTTCTGATTTTCCAGGTTGTTACACCTATAATAGTTATTGAGTAAGAATAAATGTAATTCTTCCAACTGTCCAGATTTTTGGTCATATTTAGTCGAATCAAGTCATAAATATTATACGACACAAACATTGATGTGTAATGTGTAAAAAGTTAATGAATCTACAAAATTGTTTATAGTATGGTTTATTTGTTATTGCAAGTGCTTGTGTTGTGTAAATTAATTTTCAGGGACCTTGCATGTCAAACTTGAGTAATCGTCGTAAAAAAGTGTTAGTTTTGAAGAATGGCAAAATGATAACGTTTGCAATAAACTTCCTTTTCAAATCCATTATAAATGGTAGAATAGCTAAAATCACAGTTGAAGCATGTTCAGCCTATCATGTTAAGTGAGTTTTAAAGACCATCTTGTATATTTCGTTAGTATAGAGAAATGAAATAATTTATGCAATAAACCTTACTAACAGATTTTCAAACTGCCTTCACTTATAGTTTTTAGTTTCAAAGAGAAGATGTGCCATTGAATTCAAATACTCAAAAATAAAATTCAATCAACATACCTCCAAAATTGCTCCTAATCTAAACTGTCATTGTTCTAAATCATTTAAAAGAAGCATTCAAATAAAATATTATTATTCAATATGGAAAGGAGAGTTCAGTATTAAGTGAATAGATTGTTCAATCTTCCAAATCAACTTATGTAGTGATAATCTAGCATACAAACCATACAATAGTTTGTTACCCAAAACAACAAAGATGATGAGAAAACTAAGGGCATATCAAACGCTGTATTATTAGATAATCTGAGCATTTTTGAATCGAGGGAGTGAGAGGAATAAGGGAGAGGGTAATATATAAGAAATGCAACAAGATAAAAGAATAACAAACGATAAAACCAAGAAATAACCAGTATCAGGAAAATGTGAGAGAAGTAGGAAGTTACTGATGATAAGAAGCCAATCATAATAAATAAAAGATGTGCTAAATATAGGTTACACGTGGAGCGTAATTAGATGTGTGCTTTCCCCTTTCCTATTTAAAAAATGGGTAACAGATGGATTGATAATGGATCAGTTGAGAAAAAGTTGAATATGTTCAGTTTAAAACTGTTTTAAAGTTTGAAACTGTTGTTATTCCTGAAGGGATATATTAGCCTGCCCTAAAACAACTATTTATATCGTGTTATACAAGAATACACCTGCATTGGATGGCATTATTCATATATACTTCAACCATGGTAAGGTTCATATTGAATTTTATATATGATGTGATGACCCCAAACTTCGGTAGTACGAAAGCAAGGATAATCATAGGAGCATAACATAATTACAACAATAGCAGATCTCAGATAACATCATAACACATAAATCATTGTAGCGGAAATAGGAATGTCATCAACATCATAACACATCAAAGACATCAGAATGCACAATTCAGGATACACTTAGCAAATAGAAGCCTCAGTAAAAAGAAATAAGTCTTAACTCCACCAAATACATCATAGATCAATAATGTCTAAATGTCTCAAAGGCAATAAAAAGATTAAAAAAAAAAGTTCTTCAACTTTTTTCCTTAGGCAAAATCCAATCCAGAATGTATCCATACCTAAATCTGTCACTTGGTTGCCCATGTGAAAAAGGGCACCTGAGTTTGCAAAGTGAAAAAAACTACGAGTCAGTCACGGGACTGGTATGAGAAATCTTTCTTAACTAACAATATGGCTAATCACAGTGTAATGACCTAGATATTTCATATGTTAATTTTAAATATTTAATATGAATTTAAATATTTAGTTGATAATATAAATGGAATTTTATATTGAGTTATCAATTTAATAATCGATTTCGATTTAATGTCGAATAAATTAAATTATCGTAATACAGTAATAATTTAATTTAAAAATATACAGCAGAATCGAATCAGTTCAGATGATCAATACAAACTTCTGTTTGAATTGGAATAGTAATATTAATTTATTATTGAAGAATTAGTTGTTTTGGATTTAAATTATATCGATTTAAATCAATATCTTTTCCAAACAACCAGATGAGACATCGGAACTTGTTCCAATGGGTCCAAAATATAGGAATAACCCTAAAAATGTTAGTTGTTGGGTTCAGAAAGGAGTTCGGGGTCACGGGGTAGTTTAAAATTGAATAAACACCGTATCAGTTAAAACCTACCTAGTAAACACCCACCTTTAATTCTTTAGTGCTGAAGTATCCACGTTTATAACTAATGCGTTCACTTCCCCTCCTTTATTCCATATTTGTTCTTCTATAAATCGAGGTTTCTTTCTCTGTTGAAATCAAAACAAAAGCTTTGGGCAAATGAAAATTGTCGCTCTTTATTTTAATTACAAACAAAAATTGTTTTCCCTGTTCCAGTTATAACCATGATTCCTTTTCCCCTTTCACTTCATTTAAAAACTGCAAAAGCTTCAAAACGCGTTGTACTTTAAAATCAAATCCAAATAATCATTTTCAAAATCAAATTCAGTATCGCATGAATCGATTTAAATAGGAAGTCACGAGAGTGGTTCGAAGTTCCAGTCTCGATCGATCATCGCAAGCTAAAAGGGAGGTCAGGCTAAGTCGCGAGCTCCCTTGGAGCTCCACAGTGCCGAAGCGCTCGCGAATAAGGAGAGGGGGAGGCGACGATGAAGTTTTAAGGGGTGCGATTAGGGTACCGACGTTCGGATTGGACAGCTCGAAGTAAATTTACAACCATAGTTTTGAAATCGAAATGGCTATTTGATTTGGGTGTGGTCTGGAAGCTCACTCGAGTCGAAGGGTGGCAAGCGGTTGTTTGTGATAGCAACAGGGAGGACTTACGAAGCAACAGTGGTTCAGGGAAGTAAACAACTGAAGTCGCGATCAACAGGAAGGGGGTGTCAAGCTCATAAGTGAAAATGGGGTTCAATAGATTATGTAGTGATGAAGTTTGGATACTGGGAAGGTGTGAACTATGTTTTGAGAAGAGGGTGGAAATAACCGACAGGAATTTGGATCTTTGAATTGGGAAAAGACTGTGTAAGGTGGAGTTTTAGAAGTCCAATAGGTTTTGGAAGAGCAATGGCTTGATGACACTAGATTATTGATGTAGGTTCAGATTTCCCTCAAATGGCTTAAAGGTGGATTAAGGTATATTGATTAGTTCTTTAAAATAGTTAGAAAATTTATTTATTTCATAAGTTAATTTAAATTAATAAGATGTTTAATCGATAAATTTTTTATTAAATCATCTTAGGTACAAAACCAATTTATTCGAGACAATTCGAGACAACGCATAGCTAAGACAATATGGAAATTAGTTGGATAGTCAGCAAACAAAAATCTGGTGAGTAAATCTCACTCAATTTGATTATTTAGAATTATTTTTAGTCATTTAAAAATAATTGATGGTTGTTTGGTTGCATATAAATATTATTTGGCTGTTAAAAATATATTAGTTATGTAGGATTTGTGTTTGTGGTTATTATATATGTGTGTGTGTGTGTATATATATATATTGGTGATTGGTGGGATTCCCGCAGTACCATTAGTGGATGCCCGCAGTATCATTAGCGGATGACCCTATATGCCCCACGCTATGATAATAGATGACCTTCTATACGGCGATATCCTACCTCGAAGCAGGATGGGTATTATTTATGTTGGCTAACGTATGTGAATGCAGGAAAACAGGTTGGAGGAATCCAACTGGATTCCTTAAAAAAAAAAATCTGTTTGTTTATTTGTTTGCATATATACTGTAATATATGATGTGTTGGGAAACCTGTAAATAAATAATTTGGATGTATGGTGTATGTAGTCAACTCTGATATTACGGATTTGCGGGCCATTACAGTTGGTATCAGAGCTTAGGTTGAGCGAATGCCTAGGCTTTGGTGGGATTGTGCTCATTAGAGATAGGGTCAGTAGTACCCTAGAATGAGTTGAGTGTATATATACGAGAGCGCGTATTTGTTCATTGATATAAAAACTGCTTTATATTGTGTTGATTGGTTTAGCAAGTGACTTATGAATTCTGATCGATACAAGAAGTACAACTGTATCGATTGTTGTTTCTAAAACACTTGAGCAGAACAATTCGACACAATATTGTTTTAAAGAGGGTAAATGAAATAACTTTACCCAAAACTATATTTTGATATAGAAAGAATAATTTTCTGAAATTATTATATTTTGGATGTGTTGGTTGTTGTTCTTATAATCAAATAAGATTATAAAATTGGAATGGTTATATATAACCAAAATAAAATTTGTATATGAATTAATTATACAAATGAGATGAATTAAAACCAGAATTTGGAATTTTTAATCCTGGGAAGTTTGAAAATATTTTCTAAAGTATATTAAAATAGTATAGCTTTGTTTTGAATGGATTTTTTTTGAAAGTAATTAAGCATTGAACTCACTTCAGTGGCTGGAAAATAATTCTGATGATGATTGCAACATCATTATTGTTCATTTTCGAGTTTCTAAGTGAAGGATTGCTGCCTTAGAAAAGTTTTGATGGAAAATTGTTTGAAAGAAAACAAGTTGGTTTGAAAATTCAAATATTTTGAATTTGAGATGAAAATAAATATATGTATATATTTATATGATTTCTGAAGGATTTGAAATAAAAACCCGGGTATTTGAATTTCGGAATTGAAAATTAATTCAAGCAAGTTAAATAAATCAAAGTGAATAAATTGAGTAAAATCAATCTGAATGAGTTGAACACATACGAGTGAAATATGAATCGAATGTGAATATATTAATTGTAAACCATTCAGACTAGATGAATGTAAACCTATATGTTGGCCATATGAATACCAACCAAATGATTTGGTAAGAATTTTTTTAATGAAGTATGAAATGTTGAGTTCAACATAAGTAAGTTTTTGAAAGGTTAATACGTTAGCAACATTTTTCTACCTTACTAATTTCGGGGACGAAATTCTTTTAAGGGGGGAAGAATGCAATGACCCTGATATTTCGTCGGTTAATTTTAGATATTTAATATGAATTTAATTATTTAGTTGATAATATAAATGGAATTTTATATTGAGTTATCAATTTCGATTTAATGTCGAATAAATTAAATTATCGTAATGCAGTAATAATTTAATTTAAAAATATACAGTTAAGTCAAATCAGTTCAAATGATCAATACAAACTTCTGTTTGAATTGGAATAATAATGTTAATTTATTATCGAAGAATTAGTTGTTTTGGATTTAAATTATACCGATTTAAATCAATATCTTTTCCATACGATCAGATGAGACATCAAAACTTGTTCCAATAGGTCCAGAACATAGGAATAAACCTAAAAATGTCAGTTGTTGGGTTCAAAAAGGAGTTCGGGGTCACGGGGTAGTTTAAAATTGAATAAACATCGTATCAAATAAAACCTACCTAGTAAACACCGACCTTTAATTCTTTAGTGCTGAAGTATCTACGTTTATAACTAACGCCTTCACTTCCCCTCCTTCTATTCCATCTTTGTTCTTCTATAAATCGCGGTTCCTTTCTCTGTTGAGAAGAGGGTGGAAATAACCGATAGGAATTTGGATCTTTGAATTGGGAAAAGACTGTGTAAGGTGGAGTTTAAGAAGTCCGATAGGTTTTGGAAGAGCAATGGCTTGATGACACTGGATTATTGATGTAGGTTCAGATTTCCCTCAAATGGCTTAAATGTGGATTAAGGTATATTGATTAGTTCTTTAAAATAGTTAGAAAATTTATTTATTTCATAAGTTAATTTAAATTAATAAGATGTTTAATCGATTAAAAAATTATTAAATCATATTAGGTACAAAACCAATTTATTCGAGACAATGCATAGCTAAGACGATATGGAAATTAGTTGGATAGTCGGCAAACAAAAATCTGGTAAGTAAATCTCACTCAATTTAATTATTTAGAATTATTTTTAGTCATCAAAAAATAATTGATGGTTGTTTGGTTGCATATAAATATTATTTGGCTGTTAAAAATATATTAGTTATGTAGGATTTGTGTTTGTGGTTATTATATAAATATAAATATATATATATATATATATATTGGTGATTGGTGGGATTCCCGCAGTACCATTAGCGGATGCCCACAGTATCATTAGCCGTTGAACCTATACGCCCCACACTATGATAGTTGATGACTTCTATACTGCGATATCCTGCCTCGAAGCGGGATGGGTATTATTTATGTTGGCTAACGTCTGTGAATGCAGGAAAACAGGTTGCAGGAATCCAACTGGATTCCTCAAAAAAAGTTATCTATTTGTTTATTTATTTGCATATATACTGTCATATACGATGTGTTGGAAAACCTATAAATAAATAATTTGGATGTATGGTGTATGTAGTCAACTCTGATATTACGGATTTGCGGGCCATTACACACAGGACCACGCCGCTAGCGCGGAACGGGTTTACTCCATTGGATTTCCAGTGCATAAGTTTAATAATTTTTATTCAAAAACAACGAAATGCTTTTTAGAAAAGTGAAATCATTATAAGACTCAAGTCCCATCACACAATGCAACGCAAACCGGAGGTTAGAGTTTTACCATATAATGATCAGACATGCTTGATACGTAGAAAATAATACTTTAGTATTATTATTAGTGTCTAATCAGTTTTAAAATACTTCAAAGTAAATGTATCAATCCTAGACGGCATAGTACCCCATCCTACTATGTCACCATATATAGGTTTACAATCAAAACCGTAATGTCGTATTGGAAATTGGGTTTCCATCATGAGCCAAGGCTAGGGACGGTCTCCTGATCGATTCGAGACACTCTAGCTATGTCCCAGGATTCGGACGTTGGCGAAACCTTGGATCCTGCAGGGCCGGTCCACAAATACTTTAGTGGATTAGTTATGCCTGAACACACGCTTCCCGGTCCTATTAAACCTACAAAATGGTCACTATCGACCAATAAATCTGAGGTTCCTCATTTCATCAACCACATAAGTAAAATGTCAGGGCTTGCAAAACCCTGATACCACTTCTAGCTAGAAAGAAACGTGTGCACTCCCTGCGTTCCCTTGTCCCGTTTCTGGCTCTTACCGGGGTGTGAGGCTCGCAAGATAACGCTATACACAAAGTTATGCCGAAATAGGCTACGCTTTGATCATCATCCACAAGGCTCTGCTTTTCAACAAAACCCTTGATCAATTGCATCTTGGCATGTCACATTGACAATTCACGCCATACGATCGATAACTACTAATATATAACCTCTGAGTTCTTGCGTCTCAGAGAAGGGTGTTAAGTAAGAGAATAAATTCTCTGCCACCAACAGATATATATTAAATAAAAATCAATTTACATGGAATGAAATCCAATGTCGGATACACATCGATTTACAAATCCGTTCTGGGTCTGAACGAAACCAAAGACACCTTATTCCTCGTCCCGTATGTCTAATACGGAAGAGAGGTGCTCGCTTATCCGGACAATCAACAAGTACGTCTGGATAACTACCACTTCTAACCAATGTCGGGCATCAGTAGTTATCCATTCGATGTGAAGATCGCCGTTCTTCAATCGCCTTCTTTAATATCTTCGATTTAAATCGTCGTATAATCATTTGAAATGAGATTGAACTCGGTCTTTTCAAATGATTCTCGCATATATATAGTTTAAAACCACTTCATATCGTTAATATTATTTAATAACGATTTATCACTATTTTTATATATATATAAATAGCGAAATTATTGTAACGACACTTCGGGTCAATAGGCGCCCCTGGTGCTGTTTTTATCCAAATTTGATTTACACTTATTTTGAAATCTAACCATTAGATTTTAACAAAATTTATATCATTAGAAAGATCTTCCTGAAGCGGTCCTAACGGTTCCAGTTTTGGGTAAATCCGACGGTCGGGTCTTTCGGTATAAACGTTTAAAGTTACGATTCTGAAATGCGAACTACCCGCACGCGATTCATTTAATTTTAATTTATAATTTTATATAAATATAAACCATTTGACGATTCCACTAACGTGTTTAACATGACAAGTAAAAGAATGTTTTTATTGGCATATCACATCTACGTATTCATAATGTCAAACAAAATATATTTCATTTACATGACAATTGAACCAGTGACAAATAAAAAGCTAATTTTTATTTGAATTTCTATTTTTAACTTTAACAAATAAAAAAGGGAATGTTTTATTTGTATAAAGTTTTCAGTGAATGTTTTTACAATAAAATAATTCATACAAATTCCGATGTATGTATTGTCATAAAAATGATATTTTAACATTGGATGTAAATTCTAATATATGCATTATAAATAAAAATGTAATCTTAACTATGCATATAAATTCTAATATGTGCATTGCAAATAAAAATGTAACTTTACTATGCATATAAATTCTAATATATGCATTGTAAATAAAAATGTAATTTTAACAATGCATATAAATTCTAATATATGCATTGTAAATAAAAATGTAACTTTACTATGCATATAAATTCTAATATATGCATTGTAAATAAAAATGTATTCTAATATATGTATTGCAAATAAAAATGTAATTTTACTTTGCATATAAAAATGACCCCTAGATTTATACACAAATTCTAATGCATATCTTGATGTTTCAATTTGTTAACGATTCTATTTTAAACAAAATGTATGCAAGCGATGTTTTCATTTTCCTCTTTTCTAGCATGTTGAAAATAATGTTTTAACATACAAATATTCTTTAAACATATGTTTTCTACTGAATCACTTTTATACTAAAAATGGAATTTTTAATGTTGCAACATTTTTATTCAAACAGTCAATATTTCCAGTGAATCAAACTTTACATTAAAATATGATTTTAATGTTTCAACACTTTTATCCAACTATGAACAATTTTCATATGAATCATTCTTTTAAAAATGATATTTTTTATGTTAACATGCCTTTGTGTTAAAATGAACATTTTTCCTAGTTGCTTACATTACATCAAAATGTGAAATTTTAGTGTTAACTTGTTTTTATTTTAAAACGTGCACATTTTTCTAATTTCTAATATTACATTAAAAATGAATTTTTCTTATAAACATGTTTTCATTTTAAAACATGCATATTCGTCTAACTCCTATCATTACATTAAAAAGTAAAATTTTAATATAAACATGTTTTCATTTGTAGACATGAATATTTGTCTAATTCCTATCGTTACATTAAAAAGTAAATTTTTAATGTAAACATATTTTCATTTGTAAACATGAGTATTTTTCTATATTTTATTCTAGACATTAAGATTGTGAATTTCTAATGTAATCATGTTTTTATTTAAACATGAACATGTTCCTAATTCCTATTTTAAATTCAGTAAAATCTACAAAAGTTGATATTTCATTTTTGGTGAAACTTCTTGTTCAACAAAATAATAAAATTTTGATATCTTATTTTTGGTGAAAACTCTAGTTCAACAAAATGACAAAACTGTATATATTATTTATTTTTGTTAAAAACTCTAGTTCAACAAAATGACAATACTTGGTGTTTCCTATTTGTTGAAAATTCTAATTCAACAAATAGACCAAAAATTGATGTTTCATACTTGTTGAAAATTCTAATTCAACAAATTGACCTAAAATTGATGTTTCATACTTGTTGAAAATTCTAATTCAACAAATTGACAAAAATTGATGTTTTATAATTTTTGAAAATTCTAATTCAACAAATAGACAAAATTTGATGTTTCCTATTTGTTGAAAATTCTAATTCAACAAATAGACAAAATTTGATGTTTCATATTTGTTGAAAATTCTAATTCAACATATAGACAAAATTTGATGTTTCATATTTGTCCTTTATAACAATTTGATTTAAACAAAAATGTTCATTTTTGTTCTGACCAAATTAATTTAAATAAAAATGACAATTCCAATGCAACTATTCTAATTTTGACAAAAATGATAATTTTTGTCCAATGGTTCCAATTTGACAAAAATGACAAGTTTTGTCCAATTATTCAAAACAAAAAAATGATAATTCTTTTAATCCAACTATTCTAATAAACCCAAAAAGGATAATTCTTGGTTCCACTAGTTTAACTAACAAAATGATGAATTTTGTTCAATGATTCAAATTTGACAATTTTATCTAAACAAAAATTATATTTTTGTTTCACTCGCTTTATTGCAACAAGTTAATCTATATGTTTTTTAATCACTACAGGTCTATATGTTCTTAACAATTTCATCACCACACAATATCACCAAACAAACATATCTACATACTACATCCAGCACAGATCAAATCATGAATCATAAAAAATCGGAATTAACTGTAGATTGGTGATAACAAAATCAAGATTATTTCTAATTATAAATATATTTCTCCCAGTCGTTTAAATCTGAATGATTCCGATCTGAAATTTGACCAAAATTCGATTTGCTTAGAATTGGTTCTAGTCAGTACAGGAGTGTAGATCTCGGACTCACGATCGTAACGGACCTGAAATCGTTCAATTCTGATTCGGTATGAGCGAGTTATGATTTAATTAGGATAGAAAACATTTTAAATAAATTAATTAAATATTTAAAAATATGTTTATGCCCTTCTTCCTCTTCATAGATAACAGGTCGCGATCAAACCAATTCTTTCGATCCTAGGGCTTGGGTTTCCAAACAAACGGTGGAGCTTCGCGACGATCAGAAGGTAGCACGCCGAAGAGGAAGAAGAGGCGCGCCTGGGGGGCCCCACTTCAGTCAACTCGCATGCGCCTATGAGGGATGGTGTAACGATTCAGATTTTCGTCCGGACCTAATCGATCGTTAAATCGACTAAGACCTTTCAAAAACTCAAATATGCTAACTTTGGGCATACAACACATCTGAACAAATAACGGAAGACTTTTATAAACATTATAATAATGTTACATCAGAGTAAAGAATATCAGAGTACATCGATATAATAATACAACAGCGGAACATAATTCACAATGAATTTAATACATTGCAGCGGAAACAATAATCTGATACAGTGGGAGTCTATCAACGCTCTGGACACAGCTTTAAGCTTTGATCCAGAATCCTACTCAATATATCTGCAAAATAAGCTACTAACTACACGTGTAGAAAAGAGGGCACCCGAGTTTGCAAAGTGAAACAAACTACGAGTCAGTCGTGGGACTGGTATGAGAAATCTTTCCTAACTTATCTAACAATATGGCTAATCACAGGACCACGCCGCTAACACGGAACGGGTTTACTCCGTTGGATTGCCAGCGATAATTTAAATAAATTTTGTTCAAAACAACGCAATGCTTTTTAGAAAAATGAAATCATTATAAGACTAAAGTCCCATCACATAATGCAATGCAAATCGGAGGATAGAGTTTTACCTTATAATGATCAAACATGCTTGATACATAGAAAATAATATTTTAATATTATTATTAGTGTCTAATCAGATTAAAATACTTCAAAGTAAATGTATCAATCCTAGACGGCATAGTTGCCATATATAGGTTTACAATCAAAGCCGTAATGTCGTATTGGAAATTGGGTTTCCATCATGAGTCAAGGCTAGGGACGATTTCCTTATCGATTCGATACACTCTAGCAATGTCTCAGGATTCGGACGCTGGCGAACCCTTGAATCATGCAAAGCCGGTCCACAAATACTTTAGTGGATTGGCAATTCTTGAACACATGCTTCCCGGTCCTATTGAACCTATAAATTGGTTACTATTGACTAAATAACCGATGCCTCGTAATCCATTATCCACATAAGTAAAAATGTCAGGGCTTGTAAACGTTGGCAGCACTTCTAGCTAGAAAGAAATGTGTGCACTCCCTGCGTTCCCTTGTCCTGTTTCTGACTCTTACCGGGGTGTAAGGCTCGTAAAGTAACGCTATACACAAAGCTACACCTAAATAGGTCGTGCTTTGATCATCAACCACAAGGCTCTGCTTTTCAATAAAAGCCTCGATCATTTACATCTTGGCATGCCACATTGATAATTCACGCCATGCGATCGGTAACTACCAATATATAACCTCTGAGCTCGTGCGTCTCAGAGAATGGTGTTAAGCAAGAGAATAAATTCTCCGCCACCAACAGTTATATATTAAATAGAGATCAATTTACATGGAATGAAATCCAATGTCAAACACACATCCATTTACAAGTCCGTTCTGGGTCTGAACGAAACCGGGGACACCTTATTCCTCGTCCCGTATGCCCAATAAGGAAGAGAGGTTCTCGCATATCCGGACGATCAACAAGTACGTCCGGATAACTACCACTTTAACCCTTTCCTAGGAGCGACCCAGTTAGGGCATCGGTACTTGCCCATTCGATTTGAAGATCGTCGGTCTTCAACCACCATCTTCAATGTATTTGACTTTAATCATCGTAACAATAATTCAGAATGGGTTAAAACCGGTCTTTTCGAATAACTTGTGTATTTTATAATAAAAAATCAAGTGCTATAAAGACACATCATATGCCTCATTCCAATTCAGAATATTCTTTTAATAAAATATTCGTATTATTAGGGAAAGGTTCCCATCAATTTTATCAAAGGTAAATTCTTTTAAATTTATTCTTTGATCTTCTTTTTAAAGATTCCTTAAAACTCCAATTTGATTTTAATATCAAAAATCATTACTATATGACTATTTATCTTTTAAGAAATTAATCTTGTCTTTAACTGGATTAAAGAACCAACGTCATTTAAAACACAGTTCACGATAAATCCAAAATCATCTTCCATTAAATATGGAATTTTCACAGAAATCAAATCAATATATAATCGATATATATTTCCGTATCAGACTAATAATATAAATGGAATAATGACAAAGCCTTTTTAATTCCATATAGTAACAGTCCTCTTTTGCAGAAGCCTATCTCGATTATTATCAAATCGAATTTCCACACAATTCCAATTTAATATATTAAATTGGAAAAAACTTGACTTTGGAAATTTTCCTTTTTAAATCTTAATAAAAATATTTATAAATTCTAAATCATATTTTTACTGTTAATTGGGCTAAAGAACAAATGTCATTTAAAACACGGTTCACAATAAGCCTAATTCACATATCATTTTATTCCAATCACTAAATATAATTGGAAACTCTAATAATCTTAATTAAAAGATTTATTCTTTTCATACGGGGTTTAAGAACAGTGTTATTTAAAAAACCATCCACGACAACCCAAAATCTAATTCTTTTATTTAATTCTAATTAAATATTAATTAATTGGAAGGCTTCATTAAAACTTAATTTAAAAGATTTATTCTAGTTAATAACTAGTTCATTTCGATGAAAATATATTTTTATCTTTTGTGTCCATCCAAAAACAGACATAGAAATCATCATTTTACTCTTCGTGGAATATTATTTTAAAATATTCGTTATTTGAAAATACTCTTTATATAAAAAGATTCTTCATGTAAAAATATTCTTTATGTTACAATGTTCTTTACTTTAAAATATTCTTTATTTAAAAGATATTCTAAATCGAAATGCGACTTAATCAGTTACCATATAATTTCGATTATATAGATTTCATACATCGCATGTAAACGTCAATAACTATAAATAATCATTACACAATACATTCACATCTAGAGTGAAATTTACAACTGTGTGAGCATTAAAAATGAATAAATAGTGCTCATCGCAGCCTGTCAATCCATCGATTGACATTCAACTAAATATTGGGACTAGTGTATGTCGAATATTCTTCCAATACTTGTATAGGGTTTTCAGCCAACAATAGTTCATCTAAATAAATCATTGGTTAATGAATGTAATCAATTTTAATTCCGCTAACATGTTGATGATAATGAACAAAATATGTTATTATATTCCTAATGCCGAATAAAAATGTATTTTACTTGCATAATTTCCCTACATGTATCTAATGTCTAATAAAATGTAATTTATTTACATGGCATTGTTGTTGATGACAAATAAAAAGATAATTTTCATTTTCCTTTATTTGTATGAAATTTCTATTTTTAATTTTTACAAATAAAAAGAAATTATTTTATTTGCATGTATAGTTTCAAATCATGACATATGAAATGCTTCTTTACTCTGTACACAAAATATAATGCATAATTTGACAATACAAATGTCACTTTTATTTGCATACAAATTCTATTGTATATTTTAACAATAAAATGTCATTTTAATTCACATACAATTCTAATGTATGTTTTGACCATGAAAATGATTCTTATATTTGCATATAAATTATATTTCAACCAATGCATAAAAAGTGATACGTTCATTTTTGTTGACAATTCTATTTCAATAAAATGACTAAAAGTTATTATTCATTTTTGTTGACAATTCTAGTTCAACAAAATTAATATTTTTGCTCCAACATAAATCTACTTAACAAAAAATATAATTTTTGTTTAACTCAAATCTTATTTACCAAAAATGTAATTTTTGTTTTCAACCATCACATTTGACAAAATGTACATTTTTGTTTTCAACTATTATATTTTGACAAAGGTGTATACTTTGTTTCAACTAATTTATTTTGACAAAATACATCATTTTGTTTCAACTATTTTATTTTGACAAAATGTATCATTTTATTTTAACTAAACTATTTGACAAAAATGTATATTTTTGTTATCAACTATTCTTCTTTGACAAAAATGAATATTTTTGTTTAACTATACTATTTTGACAAAAATGAATATTTTTGTTTTCAACTATTCTAATTTATCAAAACGTTCATTTCTATTTCAACTAATCTATTTCAACAAAATGTCAATTTTTATTCAATAATTATATTTTGACAAAAATGTATATTTTTACACTCAACTATTATATTTTGACAAAAATGACAATTTTGTTTCAACTTTTACAATTTGACAAAAATGACAATTTTGTTTCAACTTTTTGGTTGCAACAAAAATTGATAATTTTGTTTCACTATTTGGTTTCAACAAAAATGTATTTTTTTTTCATTCCTTTTGTCACAACAAATGATATATTTGTTTTCAACTATTTTATTTTAACAAAAATGATATATTTGTTTTCATCAATTTTATAATAACAAAAATGACATATTTGTTTACAACTATTTTATTATAACAAAAATGTCCTTTTTATTTTCAACAATTTGGTTACAACAAAAATGTCCTTTTTATTTCTACTATTTTGTTACAACAAAATGCCCTTTTTATTTCAACTATTTTGTTTAGACAAAATGACAAATTTAATTCAATAATTATATTTTGACAAAAATGTAAACTTTGATCCAATAATTATATTTTTACAAAACTGTTAGTTTTAATTCCATTATTCCAATTTGACAAAAATGAGGATTTTTGTTTAACACAGTTCTAATTAACAAATATGTTAATTTTTTTGATCTAACTAATCAAATCAACATAAATGATAATTTTTGTTAAACACAATTCTAATTAACAAATATGTTAAATTTTGATTCAACTAATCTAATTAACAAAAATGATAATTTTTGTTAAACACAATTCTAATTAACAAATATGTTATTTTTTGTTTAACTATTTACTAATTAATACAAATATTAATTTTTTTTTGATTCAACAAATCTAATAAACAAAAATGATAAAGTCAATAGATCTACATAACACACCAATCACGTGTGACAATCAACATAATATTACAGCATATGATAATCAACAAATCTAATTATGATTAATTGATTTTGATTATATAAAAAAAGTAGAGTTTCTCACATTGGTTCTGTCTGAATTTCCAACATGCTCCGTTTCTGTCCTGGTTGATTCTGAAATGTAGAGTTTTCCATTGCGAATCCAACGCTTCTGAAATTTCTGAATTTCTATTTCATATGAGAAAGATACGATATTTTAAACATTGATTACTTAAATTAATAATTAATTTAATAATTAAAAACTAATTACTTAGTCACGTTAAAAAAGTATTGCCGCTTCCTTCCTTTTCTTCTTCCTCGTGTTATAGGAAACTAGCGAACCCAAATTCCACCCACGTCCTTGAATTGCGCGCCACCTTGGAGCTGCCGTACTTCGATCAAGTCACACCACATCGAAGAGCTTCCAACACCCTCCCATCGCCTGAAGCACCACCCACCTCGGTCCCCTACAGTGCCAGAAAAACGGCTTCAAAGTCGTCCCGTTTGGGATGGAAATTCGACCACCTGAGAGCGTTAAAATCGATCATGACCATTGAGTATCTAGATCTCACTTAGATCTAGATTTTTTTTCCTTTGAAAGTGTTTGAATTTGGTGAGGGATCAGGGAGAAAAAGAGAGGAGAAGGGAGGAGCAAATCGTCCATTGCTTTTGAAGATGGCGACTGGTTCAGGAGGCTAGGGTCACGTCAAAGCTAGGGTATTTATAAAGAATATATTTTAATATTATTTTAACATTTAATTCCACTTTTTTATTCGTTTGTCACTATTAACTCCAAATCAAACCCAACGATTGTCGCCCTAGCTAAATACCCCTATTCCGGACACAATTGGATATGTTACATAAGCCAATTGTAATGACCCGGAAAATCTGAACCAATTTAAAAAAATTTAATTGGTTAAAATAGTGGTTTTTAAATATTTAAAATAAATATTTTAAATAATAGCAATGAAAAGTGAGTTTGAATCGACGTTTGAAAATAAATATAATCACTTTGAATTATAAACAAGGCCTGAAATGGCGCGGTAGTTTCAAAATTTGAATTCAAACTTTATCTGACTGTACCGGGTGCAAAACAAAACGGATATCAGTGAAACCAAAAATATTTAAATCTGTTAGTGAATACCTTTATAAGAATCTGAAAAATCCAAGTTTCATAGCGGAAAGCAAAAGTTATGGCCAAATGAATTTTCAGAAAGGTCGCTATGGAATTTATATAGCCCGTGAAATTGGCCATTTTGCATACGACCTCGGAATTTGACGAAACCACTTTTGTTGGATCCGGGATGTGAAGTTATTGCTAGGTTTCAAATTTCATAATTTTTGAAGCTATTATGTGAGAGTGGAAAAGGAAAACGTGTTTTGGTCAATTACAGTTAAATTGGATCGACCAGAAATGGGCCTTTTTGCAAACGGTCTCAGAATTCGACGAAACTAGTTTTGTTGGGACCGTATCGTCAAAACCTAGCTAGATTTATTTTTTTGGAATTTTTCGAATCAGTTTATGGCCCTGGCAAATTGAAATGTACGTTCAAATCAAATATTGAATGTTCTATATTTAAAATTGAATGAAAACTGACTGAAACAGTCGAATGGGCCTACGAAACATATCCCATTGTGTTTGGAATAGGGGTAAAACGCTAGGGACGATAAGCGTTGGGTTTGGATTGGTGGTCGCGTTAGAAAACCCCTTTCTAAAACCTCCCGGCCAATCAGATTTTTTATAAAAAAATAGAAAAACCCTCGTTTCTCTCTCCCCGATTAAATCAATATACGACGGAAATCCCTTCAAACTTTCCCCCTCATTTTCCGATCAATCCACGCCAAATTAGCTCGTGCCACAGTTGAACTTTTTGAAGATCTTCCCGAGCTCTTCAAATCCATACCTGGTTTCGATTTTTTCATTGTGTATTTTGGGAGAACGGACGCCGAGAAGTCGACGCCTTCATCTCGCCGCCGCCGTCAACCAGGGCCACCGAAGTGGGCGCCAGTGCGCCTCTCCTCCCCCTTTGACGCTGCGAAGGCTGATCGACGAATAGCTACACGGATTCGAAGAATAATCCAAACCTAGTTTTGAACGAAACAGCTGAGGTACGACCTTGTTTATTTTCAACTGTTTTAACACTTTTAAACCATTGCAAACTTGTAAAAATCATATCTTTTTCGTTTCTTGATGAAATTCGATGAAACAGGAAACATCGTGACCGTGTGGGCGTCTTCTACATTCCAGAAGAGACCGCATATTTTTCTGAGCCTTCTGCTATTTTTGGTGGAGTGGAACCCAATGTGAGATTTCTAATTTATAAAAGACATGGAAAACGACGATGTATAAATTATATAGTCGATGTATGAGTTATATAAGCGTTGTACACCTCTTGTATAAGCGTTGTATAAGTTGTATATGCGTTGTAAAAATTATATATGTGTTGAAATAGAAGTGATATGCTATATATATATATATATATATATATATATATATATATATATATATATATATGCCCCTCGTCCACAAACCATGGACGATATTTATTGGTTGTGATTGGTGTGAAAATTGATTGATAGCGAATGGTTGGTTGGAATTGTTTGTGGTTGATATTGATTGATTGTGGTTGAAAAAACCCGTTTGTGGTTGAGAAATATTTGGTTGAAACCACATAGGATTAGTTTGTGGAAATGAAAAAATTATACATGCCGCCTGCGTGCGAACTAGATGCATGAATCCCCATTGTCAAAAACCGCGAGGTTTTAAGGTAGAGCGAGGAGCCGTACTAGGGACGGTCCCGGTTTTAACTACCCTGTCGTTATGCTGCCGAAATTTTGAATAATATTCATGTGTTAGAATTAATTTCATTTGTTGAAACTATATTTATTCGTTGAATAGAGAACGTTCGTGTGTTGAATCGATATTCATTCGTTGAATTGAAATTCATGTGTTGAATTGTATTCGTGTTTTAAATATAAAAATCACCTTTTTATCGATATATACAAACTATAGAAAACCTTCATGTGTTGAATCGATATTCATTCGTTGAATTGAAATTCATGTGTTGAATGGTATTCCTGTTTTAAATATAAAAATCACCTTTTTATCGATATATACAAACTATAGAAAACCTTCATGTGTTGAATCGATATTCATTCGTTGAATTGAAATTCATGTGTTGAATGGTATTCGTGTTTTAAATATAAAAATCACCTTTTTATCGATATATACAAACTATAGAAAACCTTCATGTGTTGAATCGATATTCATTCGTTGAATTGAAATTCATGTGTTGAATGATATTCGTGTTTTAAATATAAAAATCACCTTTTTATCTATTTATATAAACTATAGAAAACCTTCATGTGTTGAATCGAAATTCATTCGTTGAATTGAAATTCATGTGTTGAATGGTATTCATATTTTGAAATAAACTATTTTATAATAAAAACCATATTTTTATTACCTATATTAACTATATAAAATAATCTTGTTTTGAAATAAATTGTTTTATAATAAAAACCATATTTTTATTACCTATATTAACTATATAAAATAGTCGAGTTTTGAAATAAATTGTTTTACATTAAAAATCACATTTTTACTATATACATGAATTGATAAAAAAATAGTGAAGTGTTGAAATAGAAGACAGTTAGATAAAAATATAATTTTTATCAAATGTATGAAAAGAATATAGCTTTGAAATCGAAGAATCGATATATATAAATATATATATATACATATAGAATTAAAATATATCGAATAACGAAGCTGCAGTTCGCATTTTGAAACCGTGATTTCAAACGATTATTGCGGGAGATCCGACCATCGGATTTTCCTGAAATTGCAACCGTTGGGTTCGCTTTGGAAATATCTTTCCAACGGCACCAACTTTGTAGAAATCCAACGGTTAGATTGTCTGGAATGTTTAATTCAAATCCGAAGAAAAACAGCGCCAAAATCGATTATATATATATATAATTATATTTAATCGAATAACGACGATGCAGTTCGTATTTTGAAATCGAAACTTCAAACGATTATACCGGGAGATCCGACCGTCAGAATTTCCCGAAACTGGAACCGTTGGATTCGTTTTGAAAAGATCTTTCTAATGATGTAAATTTTATGAAGATCCAATGAATAGATTTTCAGAAATGTGTAAATCAAATCTGAAGAAAAACAGCGCCACGGCCGCGTTATGGCCCGAAGCATCGTTTTGAATAAATTAGCTATTTTAAAATAAATAAAAATAGCGATAAATCATTATAAAATATTTTAAACGATATGGATGTGAAATTTAGAAATTAACTGAAGGTTAGCTAAGTCGAATGGTTTCCTTGATTTTGATCTGATGTTGATTTCGGCCTTCGGGGTTAATATTTGGGAAGTCGTTCTCTTACTGATTGACGGTTAGTGACTAATGAATTGAAATGATGCGTAGTAGTGTTTGTGTAGCACTTGTTTATTATATACGCGAGTTGCTCAGAAAGACCGGGTTTATCCCATTCTGAATAACTGAATCGACGATAAGAAATCGAAGATGAAGACAGTGGTCGAAGACCGGAGATCTTCACCTCGTTTGGATGGTAACCGAGGTCCTGATTGGGAGGCATCCCGAAATATGGATAATGAGTGGTGATCCTCCAGACGTACGTGATGATCGATGGGTTTGCGAGGTATATAGTGCCTCCGGTTTCGTTCAGACCTAGAACGGATTTGCAAATGGACAGTGTGTCTGACATTGGAATTTATTCTGTGTGATTGATAGCCATCAGTTGCACGGTGTGAATTGCCTGTGTGGCATGCTAAGATGCAATGATTAGGACTTCTGTTGAAAAGCAAAGTCTTGTGGTGATGATCAAAGCACCGCCTGTGTGGCGTAGCTTTGTGTATAACGTGAAATCGCGAACCTCACACCCCAGTATGAACTAGAAACAGGAGAGGATATCAGGAGGGACGTGCGTTTTCTTTCTAGCTAGAAGTGGCATCGGTGGTTTTACACGCCCTGACGAGTTTGACTTATGTGGTTGTTACTGTTGCGTGGTGCCTCGGTTAGATCGGACGATCCGGTTCCGATGGAGTCATTCGTTGGCTCATTTACGCCCCAAAGGGCGGAGGGACGCATTGTTCAGGCATTATAATCCACTTCGTGTGGACCGGCCCTGACGATCCAAGGTACGGTTGCGGCTGTGCCTGAGACATGGGCTAGATTGTCTCGAATTCGGTAAGGACTATCTTTTGCCTTGGTTCATGACGGAAATCCAATTTCCAAATACGACATCGTGCGGTTTTGATTGTATATATATATGGCGACATGATATATGGTACCCATGTCGTCTATGATTGATAGTTATGATTCGAAGTTGTTTTGAAACATGTAAACACTGGTAATAATATCAATTGCTTTTGTTTTATTCGTATCAACTATATTTTGGCCATTATAAGGTAAAACTCTATCCTCCGGTTTGCGTTGCATTGTGTGATGGGAACTGAGTCTTATAATGGCTTCATTTTTATAAAAAGCATTGCAATGTTTAGAAGAATGATTTGTTTTAAAGCACTGGCAATCCAATGGAGTAAACCCGTTCCACGAAAGTGGCGTGGTCCTGTGATTAGCCATATTATAAATGTGTTGAGTAGATTTCTCATACCAGTCCCATGACTGACTCGTAGTTTGTTTCACTTTCAAACTTCGGTGCCCCTTTTCCTACACGGGCAGCCTTGTATTCAGGTTTAGCTGGTTCTTTCTGGATAGCTGGAGCTGAAGATGGATTCTATCATTTATCTCTTTTTATGCTGTTCAGCTCCTATTGTACATTATGTTTGTTTTCCACTGTAGACATTTACGTATAGCTGAACTGTATTTCTACTAAGTATGATCCTGTATACTGTGTAACTCTGATGTTTACGTTTAACCAGTATATTCTATTGTGTGTTATCTGGTGTATTTATTTATTTCTGTTCTGCTATTATCTGTTTATGTGTTATATTCCAAGGATTACCCTTGTCGCCGTCAGTACGGGGTTTGGGGTCGTCTCATTTGGTATCAGAGCTTTGGTTAAGCTTAGTTCTAGAATATAACATATTAACGAACTCGTCAGAAATAGAACCAGTAGTGTTCTAGGACGGGTAACTCTATACAGATAGGATCAGTAATATCCTAGTATAAGTAAAGCAGAATGAAATACTCCCCAGTAGACACATTTACATTGAAGTATTTGTCTCTATGTTTTGAAATATCTTTTCTGTTGACCTGACACTTTGTCTGCTAATTGCAGACATACTAGAAAATGAGTGACAGGAACAGAAGAAACAATCGTATGGCTCAACCAGCTAATGAGCCAGTTGTGCTCCCATAGCCAGAATCAGATATAGAAGTTCTATTCAAGAGATTTCGAAATCTGGGTGGATCACCATTCTTAGGCAAAGAGTCCATTATGGAAACACAAGCTTGGATCCGTTCTGCAGAGAAAATCTTTGAGGGTTTAAAGCTGAGAGACGATCAGAAAAGATTACTGGCGTCTTGGACACTCAAAGAAGAAGCTTTGTTTTGGTGGGATTCGGTTATTAAAGATAATCCAGAAGGTGATATCACCTGGGATAGATTCAAAGTGATTTTCCTAGAAAGATTTACTCCTCCCGAAGTAACCAAGCGATTACGTGATGAATTTTCTTATCTGATACAAGGTGATATGACCATCCCAGAATATCATAAGAAATTCAACGAACTTTCTCACTTTGCCCCTCATCTAATTAAAATCCGAAGAGGAAGAATTTGAGATTTATCAACGGGCTTCAAAGAAAATACCAGAACAGTGTAATGAGGAATGTGAAGCTCCCCTTTTCTGAAATGATATACATGGCTTACCAGTACGAAGATCTCGACAAGAAAGGTATGTTGCCTTACGAAGAAGAGGTCAGCTCTAGTAAGAACGTTGAGTCAGAAACTGATCATCCTGAGGCCAGTACGATGTCTGAGGTCAGTAACAAGCCCAAAGTCAATCGGAAAAGGGCCAGATCTGAAAAAGAACTAGCAACGACTGCCATATGCAATAACTACCATAAGCAAGGGCATTTGCAAGGAAAGTGCAAATCTCTGAAGAAACAAAAGAATGATGGGTTTAAATCCGGCAAGAAGCTCCAGGAAAGTAAAAGATGCAATCAATGCCATCGGTTTGGTCATGTAAAACAAGAGTGCCAGCGGTTAAAAACAACCAAAGAAGCTCAGGTAAATGAAATAGCCGAAGGGCCTGCATCTTCGTCTGCTCAGGAAAGGGCTGATGTTTTAGAAGGCACGCGCAATGCCAAAAACATTCCAGTTAAAGTGTTGTTTGATACAGGTGCGTCACGAAGCTTCATAGCCAAGAATGCAGTTAAGAAGTTGGATTTGAAATTGAAGAAGCTCAAAGAACCAATGACTATCCAAAATCCGGTTGGGGGTTCCATCGATCTCAGTTGGGTTTGTGCAGTACCTGTCTCTTTTTCCTGCTATAAATTCCCTACTATCTCTGTCGTCATGAATTTTACTGAATTCGATCTTATTCTGGGATTGGATTGGCTAACCAAATATGAGGCAGAGGTTAGATGCGCCGAGAGAGTTGTTAGGGCTAAGATTAAATCAGGGAATTATATAACCATACCATGTGAAGGTCAGAAATCTAATAGAAAAGACTTCTGGGCAGCTTTGGACGTTTCTCCTGTTCAAATAGAAAATATCCCTGAAGTCACAGAGAATATTCCTGATCTCATCAAAGACATTCCTGTCGTCAAGAACTATGCGGATGTGTTCGAGGAAGTTGTTCACTTACCTCCGTAGAGAGAAATAGATTTCAAAATTGCTTTAATTCCGAATGCAAGGGTGGTAGTTCACGCTATTTGAAGAACGTCCTTGAAAGAGAAATAGGAATTAGACAATCAAACACGACAGCTCGTATGGAAGGGTCTGATCAGGCCTTGTTTCTCTGATTGGGGAGCAGCAGTGGTGTTTGTCCCAAAATCTGACGGTACTCTACGGTTATGTGTGGATTATCGTGATTTGAACAAGCAGACCATAAAGAACAAATATCCATTGCTGCGAATTGAAGACTTATTGGATCGTCTGAATGGAGCAAAGGTATTTTCAAGGATGGACCTAGCTACAGGCTTCCATCAGCTTCGTATTGCCGAAGAATGTGTTCCTATGACAGCATTAAGGGGTCCCGACCTATTCTATGAGTGGTTAGTAATGCCATTCGGCTTATGTAACGCTCCAGCATACTTCGTCGATTTGATGAATAGAGTGTTCAGAGGAGTTTTGAATAAATTTGTTCTGGTTTTTATTGACGATAGTCTAATCTTCTCTAAATCAAAGGCCGAACATGGAAAACATTTGGAACAGGTTCTGGTATCCAAATGTATATTCTGGCAAGATAAAGTGAAATTTCTAGGCCACGTCGTATCGAAAGAAGGAATTGCTGTGGATCCAAGTAAAATCACAGCTATTCAAAACTGGAAACAACCTAGTACTCCAACAAAAGTCCGCAGTTTTCTCGGATTGGCTAGTTATTGCTGGAAGTTCGTTAAAAACTTTTCGAAGATATCTGGTCATTTAACGAAGCTTACAAAGAAGCACTCTAAATTCAAATGGACTCCAGAAAGTGAAGAGGCTTTTGAAGAGCTAAAGTTAAGATTAACGACAGCTCTAGTGTTAACCATCATCGATGGCAATCAGGATTTGAAAGTCTGGACTGATGCTTCTAGAGAAGGCCTTGGCGCAGTGTTAATGCAAAGGGGTCAAGTGATTGCTTATGCTAGCCGTCAGCTGAAGCCGCACGAGAAAAACTACGTCACTCATGATCTCGAGTTACTGGCTATAGTATTCTCTTTGAAAATCTGGAGACACTATCTTCTGAGTGAGAGATTTGAACTGTTTACAAATCACCAGTCGCTAAAGTATCTGTTCACCCAGAAAGACTTGAATCTGAGGCAGCTACATTGGCTGGAGTTTCTTACAGCATATGACTTTGAGATTATATACACTCCAGGGAAAGCCAATGTTGTGGCCGATGCGTTAAGCCGAAAGAATGAAATGATCGCCAGTTTAATTATCACGACTTCATTGCTAGATAAAATATCTGATCTTCAGAAGGATGATCACTTCATTCAGAAGATCAAAGAGATAATTCAACAAGGCGAACCCTCGAGTTTTCAAGTTGATAATGATGGGATTCTAAGGCTCAAAGGTCGAATCTGTGTCCCTAACATTCCTGAGCTTCGAAAGGAAGTACTGGATGAATGCCACAAGTCAAAACTTAGTATCCATCCAGGAGTAAGCAAAATGTATAATGACATCAAACGCACTTTATGGTGGAAGTCGATGAAGTGGGAACATTCTTTATATGTTAGCCGATGCCCTACTTGTCAGCTAGTCAAAAGCGACCAACAGAAACTAGCTGGATTATTACAACCGCTAGACGTTCCAAGCTGGAAGTGGGAACATATTTCCATGGACTTCATTGATGGTTTGCCCAGAACCAGAAAAGGAAATGACAGTATTTGGGTGATCGTAGATCGCTTCATGAAGACCGCCCATTTCATACCTGTCAGATCAAACAGAACTGCTTAGAGTCTGGCGCAGATTTACTTCAAGGAAATAGTTAGACTACATGGAGTGCCGCTCAGTATAGTCAGTGATAGAGATACAATATTTACTAGTAAATTCTAGGAGGCATTTCAAGTAGAGCTGGGAACAAAGCTAAACCTAAGCACCGCTTATCATCCTCAGACAGACGGTCAGACTGAGATGGTGAATCGTATTTTAGAAGATCTATTGCGGGCTTGTGTTCTAGATTTCGGTGGATCATGGGAAGACCATCTACATTTGGCTGAATTCTCATACAACAACAGCTACCAGGCGAGCCTGACAATGTCACCATTCGAAGCGTTGTATGGTAGACCGTGCCGATCTCCTGCTTGTTGGATCGAACCCGGTAATAGACTCATGTTAGGGCCCGATATGATCCGAGAAGCTGCCGACAAAGTCGATTTCGTTAATAAACGATTACTCGCCGCTCAAAGCCGACAAAAGAGCTATGCCGATAGGAGAAGAAGAGATATATCCTTTGCTGTTGGCGACTATGTATATTTGAAAGTATCACCGATGAGAGGAGTTATCTGGTTCGGTAAAACTGGAAAGTTGGCGCCCAAATTCATTGGTCCGTTTCCTATTCTGGAACGGATCGGAACTCTCACTTATAGGGTTAAATTGCTAGATTGGTTGCCTGGGGTGCATGATGTATTTCATATATCTCAACTTCAAAAGCACGTTCATGATCCAGACTTGATCGTGGAAGAAGCAGCTCAACAAGATATTGAAATTACTCCAGAATTAGCTGTGAGAAGAGAGCCGCTCAAGAATATCAGCAAAGAAACCAAAGAGCTGAGGAACAAGAAGGTTCACTTAGTCAAAGTGCAATGGAGTGGAGATCCGCGAGATTGTACTTGGGAAACTGAGGAGAGCATTCAGAAAGCCTATCCTAAGTGTCGAGTGGATATCTCTGATTGACTACGGTGCAAGGTACATTTATCATACTTTGCATTACTAATTAGTTCTCTACTCTATTGTTATTTTCTTTCCATGGATGTGCACTTTTAATTCTATAGTCTGAATGATTTTAAAAGAGTATCGAAATTGATTAGTATATTTTTGAAAAGTTAAAAACAACTTGATTGTTGTTTTTGTAGTGTGATTGTAGATTTGATTAATTAAAATTATTAAAATCATAGTTAATTTAATCAATAATAAAATGAATGGTAGAATTTATTCGATTATATCACACATTGAACTGATTAGAAAATAGATAGAAATATATGCATGTGCATTATATATGTTTGAACAGGTAAATGGATAGCTGTTGAGTAAAGATTTTATTTGCGTGCCTGACAAATAGGTAAACCTTAATGAGTTGGATGCGAAATTTTATTATATCAACTCCTGTGAATACCATTGGTTGCGGAGTGCTTGTTATTCTGTGTGTAAAAATAAATGTCGCCATAGGATAGTAACAATTAATTTTGAACTACATTACATGGCATACTTCTGGAAGATAGGCATACTTCATCATATACCACATAAGCATTTGGAGCTTGTGTGACGAGGTGGAAGACTTACCATACGAGCGAGAGGCTTGTATGGCGATGACGATATTTTACAGGTTGAACTGATGACTGATATGGACTATTTAAATTGTAACGATAAAATTGCCAGATTAATAAAAACCCCACACGGGTATGGAGTTGACAATAATCACGTCTCTCTAATCATTAGATATGGCACATGGACTATTTATTTCCCACATGGGACGAGGTGACGAGGATTTATCCTCTGGAGCATTTAAAATACACACTCCCTCAGGCTTTGACAGGGTGACGATAATTTATTCTCTAGAGTTATTATCTATACACGCTCCCCTGTAAACACCAGAATATATCACTATAAATATGTGTATGCTTATTAGGATTTATTGGGTACCTAATACGGCCAATAAATTTCCAAACCTCTCCCCGTACAAAGGAGGTTATGGCGAAATTTTTCGAAAATTCCGGGTGTTAGCCAAATTTTTGAAGAATTTGAAAATTGTCAGAAATTGAAAAGTTGGAGAATGGAAGCCAGAGTGAAGTAGAGTTGATTAATCAAACCACTTTTGACTTTGTTCCTTTTCGGGGACGAAAAGTTTTAAGTGGGGGAGATTGTAACAACCCGGAAAATCTGAACCAATTTAAAATTTTTAAATTGGCTAAAATAGTGGTTTTTAAATATTTAAAATAAATATTTTAAATAATAGCAATGAAAAGTGAGTTTGAATTGACGTTTGAAAATAAATATAATCACTTTGAATTATAACAAGGCCTGAAATGGCGTGGCAGTTTCAAAATTTGAATTCAAACTTTGTCTGACTGTACCGGGTGCAAAACAAAATGTATTTGAGTGAAACCAAAAATATTTAAATCTGTTAGTGAATACCTTTCTAACGAATCTGAAAAATCGAAGTTTCATAGCGGAAAGCAAAAGTTATGGCCAAATGAATTTTCAGAAAGGTCGCTATGGAATTTATATAGCCCGTGAAATTGGCCATTTTGCATACGACCTCGGAATTCGATGAAACCACTTTTGTTGGATCCAGGATGTGAAGTTATTGCTAGGTTTCAAATTTCATAATTTTTGAAGCTAGTATGTGAGAGTGGCAAAGGAAAACGTGTTTTGGTCAATTACAGTTAAATTGGATCGACCAGAAATGGGCGTTTTTGCAAACGGTCTCAGAATTCGACGAAAACTAGTTTTGTTGGGACCATATCGTCAAAACATAGCTAGATTTATTTTTCTGGAATTTTTCGAATCAGTTTGTGGCCCTGGCAAATTGAAATGTACGTTCATATCAAATATTGAATGTTATATATTTAAAATTGAATGAAAATTGACTGAAACAGTCGAATGGGCCTACGAAACATATCCCATTTTGTTCGGAATGGGGGTAAAATGCTAGGGACAACAGTCGTTGGGTTTGGATTGGTGGTCGCGTCAGAAAACCCCTTTTTAAAACCTCCCGGCCAATCAGATTTTTTATTAAAAAAAAATAGAAAAACCCTCGTTTCTCTCTCCCCGATTAAAGCGATATACGACGGAAACCCCTTCACACTTTCCCCCCCATTTTCCGATCAATCCACGCCGAACTAGCTCGTGCCACAGTTGAACTTTTTGAAGATCTTCCCGAGATCTTCAAATCCATACCTGGTTTCGATTTTTTCATTGCGTATTTTGGGAGAACGGATGCCGAGAAGTCGACGCCTTCATCTCGCCCCCGCCGTCAACCAGGGCCACCAAAGTGGGCCCCGCTCTAGGTGCCAGCGTGCCTCTCCTCCCCCTTCGACGCTGCGAAGGCTGATCGACGAATAGCTACACGGATTCGAAGAAAAATCCAAACCTAGTTTTGAACGAAATAGCTGCGGTACGGCCTTGTTTATTTTCAACTGTTTAACATTTTTAAACCGTTGCAAACTTGTAAAAATCATATCTTTTTCGTTTCTTGACGTAATTCGATGAAACAGGAAACAACTTGACCGTGTGGGCGTCTTTTAATTCCAGAAGAGACCGCATATTTTTCCGAGCCTTCTGCTATTTTTGGTGGAGTGGAACCCAATGTGAGATTTCTAATTTATAAATGATATGGAAAACGACAATGTATAAATTATATAGTCGATGTATGAGTTATATAAGCATTGTACACCTCTTGTATAAGCGTTGTATAAGTTGTACGTTCGATGTATAAGTTGTATATGCATTGTAAAAATTATATATGTGTTGAAATAGAAGTGATATGCTATATATAAACATATATATATATACGCCCCTCGTCCACAAACCATGGACGATATTTATTGGTTGTGATTGGTGTGAAAATTTATTGATAGCGAATGGTTGGTTGGAATTGTTTGTGGTTGATATTGATTGATTGTGGTTGAAAAATACCTGTTTGTGGTTGAGAAATATTTGGTTGAAACCACATAGGATTAGTTTATGGAAATGAAAAAAAAATATGCCGCCTGCGTGCGAACTAGATGCATGAATCCCCATTGTCAAAAACCGCGAGGTTTTAAGGTAGAGCGAGGAGCCGTACTAGGGACGGTCCCGGTTTTAACTCCCTGCCATTATGCTGCCGAAATTTTGAATAATATTTATGGGTTAGAATTATTTTCATTTGTTGAAACTATATTTATTCGTTGAATAGAGAACCCTTATGTGTTGAGTCGATATTCATTCGTTGAATTGAAATTCATGTGTTGAATAGTATTCGTGTTTTAAATATAAAAATCACCTTTTTTATCGACGTATACAAACTATAGAAAACCTTCATGTGTTGAATCGATATTCATTCGTTGAATTGAAATTCATGTGTTGAATGGTATTCGTGTTTTAAATACAAAAATCACATTTTTATCGATATATACAAACTATAGAAAACCTTAATGTGTTGAATCGATATTCATTCGTTGAATTGAAATTCATGTGTTGAATGGTATTCGTGTTTTAAGTATAAAAATCACCTTTTAATCGGTATATACAAACTATAGAAAACCTTCATGTATTGAATGGTATTCGTGTTTTAAATATAAAAATCACCTTTTTATCTATTTATATAAACTATAGAAAACCTTCATGTGTTGAATCGAAATTCATTTGTTGAATTGAAATTCATGTGTTGAATGGTTTTCATATTTTGAAATAAATTGTTTTATAATAAAAACCATATTTTTATTGCCTATATTAACTATATAAAATAATCTTGTTTTGAAATAAATAGTTTTATAATAAAAACCATATTTTTATTACCTATATTAACTATATAAAATAGTCGAGTTTTGAAATAAATTGTTTTACATTAAAAATCACATTTTTACTATATATATGAATTGATAAAAAAATAGTGAAGTGTTGAAATAGAAGACAGTTGGATAAAAATATAATTTTTATCAAATGTATGAAAAGAATATAGCTTTGAAATCGAAGAATCGATATAGATATATATAAATAGAATTAAAATATATCGAATAACGAAGCTGCAGTTCGTATTTTGAAACCATGATTTCAAACGATTATTACGGGAGATCCGACCATCGGATTTTCCTGAAATCGCAACCGTTGGGTTCGCTTTGGAAATATCTTTCCAACGGCACCAACTTTGTAAAAATCCAACGGTTAGATTGTCTGGAATGTTTAATTGAAATCTGAAGAAAAACAGCGCCAGAATCGATTATATATATATATATATATATAAATATAATTATATTTAATCGAATAACGACGTTGCAGTTTGTATTTTGAAATCGAAACTTCAAACGATTATACCGGGAGATCCGACCGTCGGAATTTCCTGAAACTGGAACCGTTGGCTTCGTTTTGAAAAGATCTTTCTAATGATGTAAATTTTGTGAAGATCCAACGGTTAGATTTTCAGAAATGTGTAAATCAAATTTGAAGAAAAACAGCGCCACGGCCGCGTTATGGCCCGAAGCGTCATTTTGAATAAATTGGCTATTTTAGAATAAATAAAAATAGCGATAAATCATTATAAAATATTATAAACGTTATGGATGTGAAATATAGAAATTAACTAAAGGTTAGCTAAGTCGAATGGTTTCCTGGATTTTGATCTGATGTTGGTTTCGGCCTTCGAGGTTAATATTTGGGAAGTCGTTCTCTTACTGATTGACAGTTCGTGACTAATGAATTGAAATGATGCGTAGTAGTGTTTGTGTAGCACTTGTTTATTATATATGCGAGTTGCTCAGAAAGACCGGGTTTATCCCATTCTGAATAACTGAATCGAGGACAAGAAATCGAAGATGAAGACGGTGGTCGAAGACCGGAGATCTTCACCTCGTTTGGATGGTAACCGAGGTCCTGATTGGGAGGCATCCTGAAATATAGATAATGAGTGGTGATCGTCCAGACGTACGTGGTGATCGATGGGTTTGCGAGGTATATAGTGCCTTCGGTTTCGTTCAGACCCAGAACGGACTTGCAAATGGACAGTGTATCTGACATTGGAATTTATTCTATGTGATTGATAGCCATCAGTTGCACGATGTGAATTGCCTGTATGGCATGCTAAGATGCAATGACCAGGACTTCTGTTGAAAAGCAAAGTCTTGTGGTGATGATCAAAGCACCGCCTGAAACGACCCAAACTTCCCAGTAAAGGAAAGGCTGGATTGCTATGAGAATAACACACATTAGAACACAAACTGAGGAACATTTTATTGCTGATTACAACAATTACATCAGAGTACAAGAATATAACAGAGTATGAATGCTTATTACAGAAAGAAATACCATGATATCAGAGATTTAAATTATATTTAAATAGCAGCGGAAAAATGATACAAATATACAACTGGAAGGAATACACGGATAAAGAGCTTTCCGAATACCTCTTCAGCTGTAAGCCAGGATCCTGTAAATATATCTGCAAAAAGCTACTCGACTGCCCATGTGGAAAATGAGGGCACCCGAGTTTGCCAGTGAAACAAACTACAGGTCAGTCATGGGACTGGTATGAGAAATCTTACTTATCCTATTAAATAATAAGGCTAATCACTGGACCACGCCGCTAACGCGGATCGGGTTTACTCCATTTGATTGCCAGTGCATAAATTAAAGTAAATCGTTAAATAACGCAATTCTTTATAGAAAAATGAAACCATTATAAGACCCATGTCCCATCACACAATGCAACGCAACCCAGAGGATAGGGTTTTACCTTATAATGGTCAAAAATGCTTGATACGATAAAACGAATTTAATATTAGTGTGTATATCTATGAGTATACATATTTCAAAAGCAATTTCAATCATAATGTACTAATCATAGACGGCATGGGTACCATATATCATGTCGCCTGTTAGACCGAAATTTGGTCCTAACACCCAAATTCTATGTGAAATCCTCACAATCACAAATCACAGATAAAAAGCAGTAAAATAAGAGGAGACACACGGGATTTTTATAGTGGTTCGGCTCAACCCAAGCCTACGTCCACTTTATAGTTTCTTAAATCCTAAGAAGCTATTACAATGTTGTTTGTTTGCAGTTTATACACGAAATCCTCGTGTTTACAATGATGAAGAGGAGATAAAAGAGGAGATTATATATACACGAAATCCTCGTGTATAATGTGGAATTCGACTTCTAGGTTATGCAATAGCCTTGCGAAGAACCATATTTGAAGCCATGGAGAGTTAGAGTTCCAAAAGTCCCCTGACATAGCCATGTTGTGGTGTATTTATAGGCGTAGAGGAGCCTCTGGGAGTACTGAATCGGATCGGATCGGAGCGGCACGTGGCAGGCCCTGAGGTGATCTCGGAAGCAGTGGAGAAATGGTCTTCAGATCGTGCTAGTACAGGTGTAAGCCGATCCGGATTAATAGGAGGTAGTTACTCCTTGAGAACAGGTCAAAGTTGAGGTGTAGCAGCAGGTCGAAGCGGTTCGGTTCGGGTCCTCTTCATTCCGAACCGATCCGGAGCATTCCAACCGAAGGCGAGACGTGTTGCTATACATCTGGTGCAAGGCGGGTCGGTTCGGACTTTCGATCCGAACCAATTTGGTGTCTTCGATCCGAAGAGTGGAAGCACTTCAGTGCAGTGTGTAAGGCGGGTCGGTTCGGACTTCCTATCCGAACCGATTTGGTGTCTTCGATCCGAAGACTTTGTGCTCCTGTGAGGATCCGATGCGAAGCGGGTTGGATTGCTCCATTCCACCTGATCCGAACCGAGTCAGAGCTCTGCCAAAACCATCCAATGCTATGCTTCTTCGAAGAGAGGAGTCGGAGCGGGTCCGATCCGATCCGGGAGGTCAAGCCAATTTCCAAATTCCAAGTTTCCGGTTCTGCATGCGTTCACGGAAACGGGCATAACTTTCAAACCGTAAGTCCGATTGAGCTGAACCAAAGCTCAAACTGAAGATAATTCAGAGAGCTACAGGAGTTACAGAGCTCAGCTCCGTAATCGCTGTTTTCGGGCCCAAAAAAGGTCATCAGGTAGGAGTTTCGGGCCATTCTTTGTTTGTGATGCGATTTCAACCAAATCACTTCATGTCTTCTGACGATATTCCCGACGCTTGAGTGTATTGTTGAGAAGAGATTCCATATGTGGCTGCTTTGACTAAAAAGCAGGTCAACATCGCCATACTAGTCCTACAATCAAAACCGCAAGGTCGTATTGGAAATTGGATTTCCATCATGAGTCGAGGCTAGGGGCAAGCTCCTCTCCGATTCGAGACAATCTAGCAAATGCCTCAAGATCCCCCGCAGTGAACCCTTGGAGCGGTAGGGCCGGTCCCCACCTATCGACAGTGGATTGGTTATGCCTGAACACACGTTTCCCGGTTCTTTGAACCTATAATATGACCACTATCGGCCTATAAAAATCCGAGGCGCCTCAAAATCCATCATCCACATAAGTAAAATGCCAGGCCGTGTTAAAGCACTGACACTACCACTAGCTAGAAAGAAACGTGTGCACTCCCTACAGTCCATATCCCGTTTTTGACTCATACTGGGGTGTGAGGCTCGCAAAGTCACGATATACACAAAGTTATGTCGTAATAGGCTATGCTTTGATCATCCCACAAGGCCCTGCTTTTCAACAAAAGCCTTGATCATATGCATCTTGGCGTGCCACATTGACAATTCACACCGTGCGATCAATCACTGTTAATATATATCAGGGTGTTAAGTAGAAAATAAATCCTCCACCACCAAACAGACATACATTAACAGAAATCGATTTAATTCACACAGAACGAAATCCAATGTCAGACAAGCATCCATTTATTACCTTATGCTCTAGGTCTGAGCGAAAAACAAATCCGAACAATCAACAATAGTCCGGACGGCCACCACTAAAGCCCCTTCGAGGTAGCTACTCCCATCAGGGTCTCTGTAGCAACACATCCATTCCATGTGAAGATCGTTGGTCTTCAAACACCGTCTTCATCTTCGACTCTTCATCGTCATAGAAATTGTTCGGAATGGGTTAAACCCGGTCTTTCCGAATAACTCTCGTATTTTTATAATTTAAAATTAAGTATTCTAAAACACATCCAACGTCTCATTCCAATTCAGAATATTCTTTTAAATAAAATATTCAAATTATTCTATCAAAGATAAACTCTTTAAAATTATTCTTAAATTTTAAAGATTTATTAAACCCCTAATTTGGTTTTTAAAACAAAAATCATTATTCAATGATATTTAAATTTAAGAAATTTATCTTATCTTTAACTGGGTTAAAGAACAAATGTAATTTAAAACATTGTTTCACGGTAAACCCAAAATCGTCTTCTATAAACTACGGAATCTTCATAGAAATCAAATCAATATATAATCGTTATAAATTTCTGTATCCGACCAGTAATATAAATGGAATAATGGCAAAGCCTTTTAAATTCCATCTATAGTATCAGTCTTCTTTTACAGAAGCCTATTTCGATTTTTATCAAGCCGAATTCCTACTTAATTCCAATTTAATTAAGATTTAAATTGGAAAACTTACCTTTAGAGGATTTCTTTTTAAATCTTAATAAAAAGGTTTATAATTTCTAAATCATATTTTCACTGTAAATTGGGTTAAAGAACAAATGTCGTTTAAAACACAGTTCACGGTAAACCCAATTCACATAATATTTTATTTCAATTACAAAATAAAATTGAAACTCTAAAAATCTTAATTAAAACATTTATCCTAGTTAATAACTAGTTTACTTCAATAGAAAGGTAATATTATCTTTTGTCCATCTAAGAATGGACATAGAAATCATTATTTTATCCTTTGTTAAATATTGTCTTAAAATATTTCTTGTTTAAAAATTACTTTAAATAAAAAGGATTATTTATATAAAATATTCTTCATAATACAATATTATTTATTTTAAAAGGTATGTATATTACAATGTTCTTTATTCTAAATATTCTTATTTTTAAAAGATATTCTTTATTTAAAGAAATCCTGAACTGGAATGTGACTCAATCAGTTACCATATAACTTTAGGTATATGGGTTTCATACATTGTATGTATATGACAGTCAAAATAAATAATCATCAAGCGTCCATTCACAACCAGAGTGAAGTTTATAACTGTGTGAGTATTAAAATAAAAAAATAACACTCATCGCAGCCTGTCAATCTATCAATCGACATGTAACTAAATATTGGGACTAGAGTATGTAAATTCATCCCAACACCCGTGTGGGGTTTTCAGCCAACAACAATACTTATAAATAAATGATTGGTTAAAGAATTTAACCAGTTTAATTCTACTGACATGTTGGTGACAATGGACTCATAGGTTATAATATTTCTAATATCGAGTACAAGTATATTTTTACTCGTATAATTTCCCTATTTATTTCTAAGGTCTAATAAACTGTAATCTATTTATATGGCATTACTGTGGATGACAAATAAAAGATAATTCTCTATTTTCTTTTATTTGTCATTTGAAAATTAGAATTATGCAAATATATTTAACTTTTAATGTTTTGTTCACCTCTAAAGTTGTAAACAAAATGCATCTTTCTCCTACGGTGTTCATTTGCCTCTAAATATGCGAATGGAAGATATGATCTTTAACTACGATGTTTATTTGCATCTATATATGCAAATAAAATATAATCTTTTAACTATGACGTTATTTGCATCTAAACATGCAAATAAAAATATCATCTTTATTAAATATTTTGTGTGCAACTAAATTTATAAACAAACATGTATATTTCCCATTTCTAAACTAAAATACAAACAATAAAAATGTAATATTTGTTTGCATCTAAAATTGCAAACAAAGTGCAACTCTTTAAATCATATTTCTCTTTCAACTCATATTAATTTACAAAAGTGTTTGTTTTGTTTCCACTAGTGTAAATTGACAAAATTGATTATTTACAATAATGAATGCAAATAAAAGAACAAATTTTATTTTCCATGTACATTTGCATTTGTAGATGCAAATAAAAGAACAAGTTTATTTTCATTGTATACTTGTATTTGTGAATACAAGTAAAAAGTGAACTTTTGTTTTCAATGTTTTATTTGTATATGTGAATATAAATTAAAGGACAAATTATATTTCAATGGTTTATTTGTGTATGTGAATACAAATAAAAGGACAAATTCTATTTTTAAAGTATATTTGCATTGGAGAGTGCAAATAAAAAAATAGACTTTAATTTCAAAATATATTTATATTTGTGAAGGTAAATAAAAGAACAAGTTTTATTTTTAATATATTTGCATTGGTGGATGCAAATAAAACAATAAATTTCATTTTCAATATATATTTGCATCGGAGAATGCAAATACAAGAATAAATTTTATTTTCAATGTATGTTGGCATTAGTGAATGCAAATAGAAGATCAAACTTTAATTTCAATTCTAGAATAACATAAAAATGCTATTTTATGTTTTACACTTTTCTATGTGTACTAATAACAAATAAAAGAAATCCTTTTATTTGTTTATACTTTTCTATACGTTCTCTTAACATATAAAAGAATATTTTATATATGAATATTTTTCTATGTATTCTAATGTCAAATAAAAGTGAATTTATTTGTATAATAAATTCTAATTTTCAAATGACAAATAAAAAGTAAATTTTATTTGTCAAATAAATTCTGAGTTTCCAATGACAGATAAAAGTGAGTTTGATTCCACTACTCATGCTTTAACCAAAATGTGATCTTTTTCTCAATAATAAAGTTTCGACCAAAGAATGTGATTTTTATCTCAATACTATGTTTTAACCAAAAATGTATATTTTATTTCACTTAATAAAGTTCTAACCAAAAATGTATATTTTATTTCCAATACAACATTTTAAACAAAAAAAATCTCTTTTTATTTATAATGCAATCTTTCTAGCAAAATGGAGTTTTAAATCTAACGTAGCATCTTATAACCAAAAATGTACTTCTAATCTCATGTAACATTTTATACGAGAATGTATTTTTAAAGCTAACGTAACATTATCAAATTAAAATGATGTATATATTTTCAATCTTAAAATGAAAACATACCCACATTAAAAATGTAGACTTTTGAATGAAAAAAAAAATAAATGAAAACAAATTACATTTAAAAGATGTAATCTTTCTGTTGAAAACAAATTGACATAAAAATGTAAATCTTTTATGCCTACTCTTTATATTACTCCTAACATGTCAACAAAATGCAACCTTGAAATCAATTCTTTTTATTGTCTTTAATTTGACAATAAAAATACATCTTTAAAATCTATTCTCTTTATTGTCTTTAATTTGACAATAAAAATGTATTTTTTTTTAAATTTCTGCTTTTTATTGTAAGCAATGTTACATAAAAAAAAATCATCTTTTAGTTCCGTTCCTTTTTCTGTAAATAATATTACACAAATATATATTCATATTTTTGTTGAAAAACTAGTTCAACAAAAAGAGATAAAAATGTTTTTCCTATTTTGTTGAAAATCTAGTTCAACAAATATAACAACAATGTTATCTCTTCGATTTTGTTGCAAATTCTGTTTTAACAAATTGACCAAAATTCTGTGTTTCACATGTTTTGAAAATTTTAATTCAATAAATTTACAAAATTTGTTGTCTTATACATTTGATCTTTATATAAACAAAAATTATATATATTTTTATTTGTTTAATCAAATTCTAATTAAAAAGTGTTAATTTTTGACAATTCTATCGCCACATAACATCATCAGCCAAATAGATGTATGTATTATATTCAGCACAGAATAATAACAACATGAATTAACTGTAGATTAACAACAATAATTTCCGGATTATTTATAATTATAAAGGAAAGAAAATAAATAGATTTCTCACATTGATTTGTTTTCAGAAATCGTTCGTGTTCAGATTTGGCTGAATTTTCAAAGTCCTCCATTTTAGATCTGGTCTGTACTGTTGTGTAGATCTCGGAAAGGTGATTCCAACGCATCTCGTTTCGTTTAATTCTGATGATATATGAAGGAGTTATACAATTTTATACATTGGATAATTTAATTACTATTTAAATTTAATTAACCTTTTCTAATTACAATTAAGGCCTCCTTCTTCTTCAATGCTCCAGAACCCATCGTTACCCATAGTTGATCGTTAGGGCTCCATTTAGCACGCCTGTCGAAGCCCCCGTCCGCCGATCTGAGGTGACCACTCCGTCGCCCTACACCAGCCGGGCCGCAGCCCGAAACACCACCCCGCTCGGTGGGCCCCCCTTTACGAAACCTGGTGCCAAAGTTGTCGTCTTTAGCCTAGGAATTCGCGCAAACCATGAAGTTAAATCCAATCATATCCGTATAGATCGAAAGGCCTTGCTTTTCTCTTTGATTCGGTATATAGAAGTTTGGATTTAGTTAAGTAGATTTGAAATTATTGAGGAATCTAATCTGGTGTATTTCGGCCATTGAATGAGTATACGGCGGCTTTGTATTAGTTCCTAGGGTTTTGGTATTTGGATGGTATTTATACTGAATTTTCCCATTAATAAATTCTTTTAATTCCAATAAAATTCGTGTATCGTTCTGGACTCCGAATCAAACCCAACGAGTGTCGCCCCTAGCCAAATGCCCCCATTCCGGACACATTGGAATATGTTTCGTAACCCAATTCGGCTGTTACAATATGTTTTTCTTTGAATTTAATTATAAATCAGTTAATTATTAAATTCAAACGTACATTTTAAATTACCAGGGTCACATACTACCTCTAAAAATTCCAGAAAAATTATTTCTAGTTATGTTTTGACGATACGGTTCTAACGAGACTAATTTCGTTGAACTCTGAGATTGTTGGAAAAATGACCATTTCCTAGTCGATTAAATTTGACTGAAACAGTCAAAACACGTTTTCCTTTGCCACGCTCACGTATTGATTCGAAAAATTATGAAAACTGAAACTTAGCAATAATTTGACATTCCGGTTCCAACAAAAGTGGTTTCGTCGAAAACCGAGGTCGTTTGAAAAATGATTATTTTTAAGGCCAATGTTTAATATTAAAAATACATTTTTAAACAAATAAACTCCGAAACTCTATAAGTGATTACTGTTTTTCAATGCAGAAACATCATTCCGAACTAAATGGAAGTGGTTTCGAGTTGAAATTCCTTCATATGTGAAAAGTAGCTTTTCGGGCCCTATATAATATATATAAAATTTCTACAGCGACTTTTCTAAAAATTGAATTGGCCATAACTTTTGATTTCCGCTATGAAATTTCAATTTTTTAGATTCGTTAGAAAGATATTATTAAACAGATTTAAATATTTCTGGTTTCGCTCAATTCTGATTTAAAATGAATCCTGTATAGCCAGTCAAAGTTCAAATTCAAATTTTCTAACTGCAGCGCTGTTTTAAACTCCTTTTATAATTAAATTGAATTTATTCGTTTTAAAGTAAATTTTTAGTCGTTCTTATTTAAAGTAAATTATTTTAAACATTAAAATCCATTAAAATTTCTAAAATAAAAATTTTAAATTGGCCCCAAAATTCCGGGTTGTTACAATCGCCCTCACTTAAAATCTTTTCGTCCTCGAAAAGGAACGTAGCTAAAAGTCGTTTAATTAACCAACTTAATTAAAATTTTATTTATTGTTTTCAATAATTTTATTAGTTAAATTAATTATCATTTTTATACTTTTATTAGTTAAACAAATAATCAAACATCACAACCAGCAGTCAATTAGGTGATTAACTTTTTAAATATATATAACTTTGATATATAGTCAAAAATCATATTTTTAGTGCAAATCATAGCAATGTGTCCTAACTAAGTTTTGGTTCTCATACCAGTCGATGGAAATATATAAATATCCCACTTTCGAGACTCGAACATAAATACTGGTGATGGTCGACCTATCACCAGAATTACCTCCGGGGGACTAGAGTGTGATTCTATATCTATCCAGTATATTAAAACTTCGAATATCCGTTATTTACTCGTTTATTCGAAATCTTTATATACTCGATTGTCCACATTAAAATATTATATACTCAAATACGTATTTTAAGATAAAATTTTCAAAACTAAATTTGTTTTCATTTTTATTTTTAAAGAAAATAATACTCTTCACACTCATTCTAGGATACTACTGATCCTATCTCTAGCGAGTTATTCTCATTGGATATTACTAATCCAATCTCTGATGAATTCTTTCGTTCGGTACTAATGTGTCTTGTTCTCGAGCTCTGTAAACCAAAGCTCTGATACCAACTGAAACGACCCAAACTTCCCAGTAAAGGAAAGGCTGGATTGCTATGAGAACAACACACATTAGAACACAAACTGAAGAACATTTTATTGCTGATTACAACAATTACATCAGAGTACAAGAATATAACGGAGTATGAATGCTTATTACAGAAAGAAATACCATGATATCAGAGATTTAAATTATATTTAAATAGCAGCGGAAAAATGATACAAATATACAACTGGAAGGAATACACGGATAAAGAGCTTTCCGAATACCTCTTCAGCTGTAAGCCAGGATCCTGTAAATATATCTGCAAAAAGCAACTCGACTGCCCGTGTGGAAAATGAGGGCACCCGAGTTTGCCAGTGAAACAAAATACAAGTCAGTCATGGGACTGGTATGAGAAATCTTACTTATCCTATTAAATAATAAGGCGAATCACAGGACCACGCCGCTAACGCGGATCGGGTTTACTCCATTTGATTGCCAGTGCATAAATTAAAGTAAATCGTTAAACAACGCAATGCTTTATAGAAAAATGAAACCATTATAAGACCCAAGTCCCATCACACAATGCAACGCAACCCAGAGGATAGGGTTTTACCTTATAATGGTCAAAAATGCTTGATACGATAAAACGGATTTAATATTAGTGTGTATATCTATGAGTATATATATTTCAAAAGCAATTTCAATCATAATGTATTAATCACAGACGGCATGGGTACCATATATCATGTCGCCATACTAGTCCTACAATCAAAACCGCAAGGTCGTATTGGAAATTGGATTTCCATCATGAGTCGAGGCTAGGGGCAAGCTCCTCTCCGATTCGAGACACTCTAGCAAATGCCTCAGGATCCCCCGCAGTGAACCCTTGGTGCGGTAGGGTCGGTCCCCGCCTATCGGCAGTGGATTGGTTATGCCTGAACACACGTTTCCCGTTTCCTTTGAACATATAATATGACCACTATCGGCCTATAAAAATCCGAGGCGCCTCAAAATCCATCATCCACATAAGTAAATGCCAGGCCGTGTTAAAGCACTGACACTACCACTAGCTAGAAAGAAACGTGTGCACTCCCTACGGTCCATATCCCGTTTTTGACTCATACCGGGGTGTGAGGCTCGCGAAGTCACGATATACACAAAGCTATGCCGTAATAGGCTATGCTTTGATCATCCCACAAGGCCCTGCTTTTCAACAAAAGCCTTGATCATATGCATCTTGGTGTGCCACATTGACAATTCACACCATGCGATCAATCACTGTTAATATATATCAGGGTGTTAAGTAGAGAATAAATCCTCCACCACCAAACAGACATACATTAACAGAAATCGATTTAATTCACACAAAATGAAATCTAATGTCAGACGCGCATCCATTTATTAGCTTATGCTCTGGGTCTGAGCGAAAACCAAATCTGAACGATCAACAATAGTCCGGACGACCACCACTGAAGCCCCTTCAAGGTAGCTACTCCCATCAGGGTCTCTGTAGCAACACATCCATTCCGTGTGAAGATCGTCGGTCTTCAAACACCGTCTTCATCTTCGACTCTTCATCGTCGTAGAAATTGTTCGGAATGGGTTAAACCCGGTCTTTCCGAATAACTCTCGTATTTTTATAATTTAAAATCAAGTATTCTAAAACACATCCAACGTCTCATTCCAATTCAGAATATTCTTTTAAATAAAATATTCAAATTATTCTATCAAAGATAAACTCTTTAAAATTATTCTTAAATTTTAAAGATTTATTAAACCCCCTATTTGGTTTTTAAAACAAAAATTATTATTCAATGATTATTTAAATTTAAGAAATTTATCTTATCTTTAACTGGGTTAAAGAACTAATGTCATTTAAAACATTGTTTCACGGTAAACCCAAAATCGTCTTCTATAAACTACAGAATCTTCACGGAAATCAAATCAATATATAATCATTATAAATTTCTATATCCAACCAGTAATATAAATGGAATAACGGCAAAGCCTTTTAAATTCCATCTATAGTATCAGTCTTCTTTTACAGAAGCCTATTCCGATTTTTATCAAGCCGAATTTCTACTTAATTCCAATTTAATTAAGATTTAAATTGGAAAACTTACCTTTAGAGGATTTCTTTTTAAATCTTAATAAAAAGGTTTATAATTTCTAAATCATATTTTCACTGTAAATTGGGTTAAAGAACAAATGTCGTTTAAAACACAGTTCACGGTAAACCCAATTCACATAATATTTTATTTCAATTACAAAATAAAATTGAAACTCTAAAAATCTTAATTAAAAGATTTATCCTAGTTAATAACTAGTTTACTTCAATAGAAAGGTAATATTATCTTTTGTCCATCTAAGAATGGACATAGAAATCATCATTTTATCCTTTGTTAAATATTGTCTTAAAATATTTGCTGTTTAAAAATTACTTTAAATAAAAAGGATTCTTTATATAAAATATTCTTCATAATACAATATTATTTATTTTAAAAGGTATGTATATTACAATGTTCTTTATTCTAAATATTCTTATTTTTAAAAGATATTCTTTATTTAAAGAAATCCTGAACTGGAATGTGACTCAATCAGTTACCATATAACTTTAGGTATATGGGTTTCATATATTGTATGTATATGACAGTCAAAATAAATAATCATCAAGCGTCCATTCACAACCAGAGTGAAGTTTATAACTGTGTGAGTATTAAAATAAAAAAATAACACTCATCGCAGCCTGTCAATCTATCGATCGACATGTAACTAAATATTGGGACTAGAGTATGTAAATTCATCCCAACAACCGTGTGGGATTTTCAGCCAACAACAATACTTATAAATAAATGATTGGTTAAAGAATTTAACGTGTTTAATTCTACTGACATGTTGGTGACAATGGACTCACAGGTTATAATATTTCTAATATCGAGTACAAGTATATTTTTACTCCTATAATTTCCCTATTTATTTCTAAGGTCTAATAAACTGTAATCTATTTATATGGCATTACTGTGGATGAAAAATAAAAGATAATTTTCTATTTTCTTTTATTTGTCATTTGAAAATTAGAATTATGCAAATATATTTAACTTTTAATGTTTTGTTTACCTCTAAAGTTGTAAACAAAATGCATCTTTTTCCTACGGTGTTCATTTGCCTCTAAATGTGCGAATGAAAGATATGATCTTTAACTACGATGTTTATTTGCATCTATATATGCAAATAAAATATAATCTTTTAACTATGACGTTATTTGCATCTTGTAATGACCCGGATATTCCGTCGGTTAGATTTGAATATTTAATACAGTTTTAAATATTGGGTGGATAAATATAAGTGGAAATTTTTATTTAAGTTATCAATTTAATAATCAGTTTCGATTTAATATCGAATATATCAAGTTATCAGAATACAAAAATGGATTTAGTTGAATTCAAATTTTAATTTGAATTGAATACAGTTCAAGTAATTAGTAAGAAATTTTATTTTAATTTTATAACGATAATAATATTTATTTATTATCAATGAGAATAAATTGTCTGAAATTAATTTATATTGATTTAAATTAATATCTTCTACAGACAATCGAATTGGACTTCGTGACCTATCCTAGTGTGTCCGGAATAGGGGTATTACCCTAGGAATGACCGTTGTTACGTTCAAAAAGGAGTTAGAAATCTGTGGGATAGTTTAATTAATTTAATCATATCGGTAAATTAAATCGAAAATAAATAATTAAAATTAAGTGGGTTTCCTTTTGCCAACTAAACATAAGCGTGGCCTTCCCTTTCTCCTCAAGTTCAAAAAGGGTTTAGAAATCAACCACGTTCACTCCACAGATAAATGGCTCGCTGTTCCAATTTTACCCGCACCCTCCTCCCTTTTAAAGTCACGACTACCCTCCCTCTTTTTCATTTTATTTTCATTTCTTCTGCAATTCATTCTCAGGAAAAATCGAACGCCTCTTCTGATTCCTCCTCAAATCGTTTTCAACGAGCAAATCAAATTGAAATTGGAGACTCCGTTCGAATCCATGAAGCTCGCGATTGGTTTCTGAAGGGGACAGTGGGGTTCTGGCATCGGAAAAGAGGGATTTGCGATCCAACTGCAAACGCGAGACTCATGTTGTTCGATTCATGGATTTAGGCGCGCGATTCCAACATCTGGTGAGGGTCGCGATGTGTCTTTTGGGATTAGAAGTTCATTAGCGAACTCAGGATGGTGAGGGGGTCATTTTGACGTCAACGAGGGGTTTCAGTGGTAAGCAATGTGAAGTGAGGTTAGTTCGATTCTTTGAGGGTGTACAGGAAGGCTGATATTGGGTTTTCAAGCAGTGAAGGGGGGAGTTGCGATGTTCAACATAGCAGCAAGAAGTGGAAAGTAGTGAGTCGAACAAGGGATTTTGGATGATATGCTGTTAGCAGTTTTCGGTCATGACAGTGGAAGGGCAGTAGGTGTTCGATGGAATGCCGGAATGGTGGAAGTCAGTATGCGGACTGTTTGGCATTAGAAATGGATCAGTGATTTTTCTTTGAGATTTGTTCCACCATTAGTCGAGTGGTTTGGCAGAGATAGTATGGTAATTTACTTAAATAAACTTGGGATTTATTTAGTTAATCATATATATAAATTCATGTTAACTTAAGTACAATATTAAAACGTGATTAAATTAGATAAAGGAAATCTAGGAAAAATATAGTTAATATACATTAATTATGTATGTTTAATTTTATATATTTTTACATTTAAACTGATATGAGGAAAAATATGACATCATATACATCTTAGGTCAAAAATAAAACAGGGTTGGTTTTGTTGATTCGCGGTATCGTTATCTACATGTAGGAGCTGTACCGGATGGATGTGGCGATTAGTGGAATTTCTGCTAAATTGCAAATGCAGTTCAGAATCCAATAAAATAAAATAGCACAAGCTAAGGAATTTAAATGGGATATTCGACGAATGAAAATCTCGGTGAGTAAATCTCACCTTTTATTTAGAATTATTTTTATATAGTTAAAAATAATTGTTATGCTTGTGTGAATGATGTCTGATTGTTTTAAATATATATAGTTATTTAGGATTGGTTGACTATTATATATATATATATATTGGGTTGATGATTGGTTGGATTCCCGCCGTATCATTAGCGGATGCCCGCAGTTTCATAGCGGATGATTACCCTATACGCCCCCACGCTATGATTAATGGATGACCTTCTATACCGCGATATCCTGCCTCGAAGCAGGATGGGTATTATTTTGTTGACTAACATCTGTGGATGCAGGAAAACAGGTTGGAGGAATCCAACTGGATTCCTCAAAAATATATATTATCTGTTGTTTGTTTGATTTCATATATATTCATATATGATGTGTTAAAAATCAAATGATTGAAAATTGGTTGATTTGATTGTTTAAATATCACTGGGGCTTGGGATATTGGTTTATAAAATACCCTGAAAGGGTATTTGAGATTTAAAAATTGAATTCTATTTTTATAAATAGGATTTGAATTTTTAATGAACTATAGGAAATATTTACTTGTTTTGAAGATATATAAAACGAGTATAGAATTTATAAACTTTGTTTATAAATGAAAATATGGGATTTGAATCGAATTTATAAACTTTGTTTATAAATGAAAATATGGGATTTGAATCGAATTTATAAACTTTGTTTATAAATGAAAATATGGGATTTGAATCGAATTTATAAACTTTGTTTATAAATGAAAATATGGGATTTGAATCGAATTTATAAACTTTGTTTATAAATGAAAATATGGGATTTGAATCGAATTTATAAACTTTGTTTATAAATGAAAATATGGGATTTGAATCGAATTTATAAACTTTGTTTATAAATGAAAATATGGGATTTGAATTGAATTTCTAAACATTGTTTATAAATGGAAAGGTGGGATTTGAATTGAAGTTATAAACGTTGTTTATAAATAATGCAGAGAATTCAAATGGACTTTAAACTATAGAATTTGAATATAGAATTCAAATGGACTTTAATTTATAGAATTTGAATATAGAATTCAAATGGACTTTAAACTATAGAATTTGAATATAGAATTCAAATGGACTTTAAACTATAGAATTTGAATATAGAATTCAAATGGACTTTAAACTATAGAATTTGAATATAGAATTCAAATGGACTTTAAACTATAGAATTTGAAAATAGAATTCAAATGAAGTTTAAATAAAGAGAATTCAAATAGAATTGAATTGGAATTTGAATAGAGAAGTGGATAAGGAAACGAGAGTATGAGTATAATTAGAATTTGTTAATATGCAGTTAAAATATATTTGAACATGTCATGTTCAAATATGAAGGTGAAATAGACTGAAAAGTTAAGTAACAGATTTAATTAACAAATTGAGTTAAAACGATTGGTATAGTTAAAATAGATTGGACAGGCATAAATATACAGGAGACAGGTATGGAATAAAGTATAGAAATGAAATAAATAGAATGCCCGATAAAAAGGTACGTACTTAATTCATATATGAGATTTTATGCGCCGTATCGGCTAGCCGCTTGGCTTTTTCTTTTTGAGATGAGAAGGACCGGGAAAGCTATTTGAAATTTCCCGATGCTCCCGGTACAAAGGAGGTTATGGCGAATTTTTCCGGGAATTTAAGGAGATAAAATATTTTTAAGATAATTTGATAGTTAGAAATCAACGTATCGATATATATAGAAGTCGATAAGGAAATGAACTTAGAAATAGAATAGTATAATCAAAAAGGAAGACTAGGGATAAAATCTAGTAAGAATAGAAAGAGAAAGTATATATGTGTTTAAAAGTGAAGAAGTAGTTGTATGGTATTAATTTTTCGAGTAAGTAGTCTTGTCTGTTTTGACGTTAAATGTTATTCAGTCAAGGTCTGAGAGGTAATTATTGTAACACCCCGCCTCCGCTAGGGTCACTCGCAAAGGAATGCACTAGCTTTAGAGGGGCATTATTGGTAAACATGCACAAAAATATCACAAGACAGAACATATAAAATAGCGGAAGTAAAATCAAACTTTCATAACATGAATAAATAAGGTCTAAAGCCATTTACATCAGAGTACATCAAAATCTGTCTTGCAATAGTAAAGAAGCATAAAGACATTTTCATAAATTATTCCCCAAGTAAAAACAGTAAAGTAGCCATAGCCAAGAAAAGTCCAAGCCATCCATGATGACCTTCAAGCAGGAGAAGTCTGAACTAAACAACAGTATTTCCTCCCTGTAACCTGGGGGGGGAAACGGAAGAAAAGAGGCGAAACAAAACGGGTCAGTCAAAAAGACTGAGTAAGCCCTATCTACTATTAGTATAAAAACTAGTAAAGTTAACTGACATGAGAAACTGAGATGAACATAAGCATGATAACAAGATAGATAAGCTAAATCAAAATAACAGGATGAACTACTGAACTCAGGTAAACTAAGGTGTCATGATAAATTACGATGTCAAGATAAAACAAGGCATCACATCGTCAGGTTTCTATCCAGTATAATGTCCCAAGGTATCTATCCTGTATAACATCCCCCGGTTTCTATCATGTATATTTCTCCTGGTTCTAATATGTATATTTGCTCTGCACCTCTCGTACTAGTATCCCAACCCACGTCATGTGTTAACTATGAATGTCCCTTGCCCAATGTCATGTAATGGTCCATGCCAACCTAATATATAGCATATGTAGGTTTTCCCAACTCGTATGTTTCTTTCCATGTATAAGTTCAGTCCTTTGCCGCAGGCCATACGGGCTTTCCCATGTAAACGTTTTATCCTTGAAGTTGTTTTGGACTACAACCCTTGATCTAGTTATGTTTACTTACCATGAACTATCGCGCGTTCGCTTAGGATTTATGCCACCTAGGACCACTAGGGATTATGCTACCTAATGAACGTTTCCGTGTCTCGGTTTGGGTTCAGCCACCTAGGGCCACTAGGGATTACGCTAACCGCCAACCGCGCCCTTTTTCCCACGCATTCATCGTGAATCGTTTTTCCATGATTGTATGCACATGTATCACATCGTGTCATCCGAGTCCTGTCACAGGGCAGGTCAAGAAATACAGGACTCGGACGGGAGCTTTCGGTTTATCTGCCGATGCAAATGCTAAGGTCTGTTTTTCTACACGTGGCTATGGTCCCACGCGACCCCTCCCTCAACTAGCGAAAGACAAGACAGGATAAATCCTATACGAGAACACACTACTGGCCAACCCCCAATCCGAGCCTTACCGCACCCATAATTAGATAGCAATTATGGTCTATTGGGTGTTCTCTGCCTTTCCGTACGTACACGCTTGACCAAAGATGGAAGGTAGCCTGACAAGAAAATGCTATCTAGGGTACGACCGTGTCTCGTCGACTATGCCCTATCCATCCCCGTCTTTAGGTTGCTCGTATAGCAACCAAGGCATACTCTTGGTCCTTCTAACGCAGACCTTAACCTCTCATGAGCCTAGTATAATTACCTGGCAGCCCACAGAGGGATTCCAAGAATATCCTCACGTTCCCCGAAGCCGCTGCTTCGCTACCCAGTTCGCTGGAGCCTTTATCTAAATCAGATACTTGCTCCTACCCGTATACTTAAACGATGACCTACCGTATCAGGTTACTCATCTATCTATGAACTGGTCTAAATTTCCTTGACTAAGAATCATTACTTAGTTATCCTTCAACTAAGGTTTACCACTTAGCCTTATTTCCGTTATCCTTGTTAATTACGGTTACCCACCTAATTCTCCGAATTAGGGTTTATATAACAGATTAAGTGTCACTTAAGTTCATGACTTAATCCCGTCTACAAATCATGTCCAAATTGGCTAAGTATCCAAGTTCAAGACTTAACCCGTCTACAAATCATGTCAAAATTGGCTAAGTATCCAAGTTCAAGACTTAACCCTACAAACCATGCTCAAGTTGGTTAAGTATATATTAACTTGACCCTATCAAATTTCTTAGTCAAACCGGTCAAGTGTATTCAAGCGATTCGTGACTTAGCCTTATCATGTTTTCATGTTACATTGGTTAAGTATGGGTTAACTTAACCTCAATAAATTAACGAGTTAGATTGGTTAAGTTTAGGTCACTTAACCACATCAAATTAACGGGTTAGATTGGTTAAGTATAGGTCACTTAACCACATCAAATTAACGAGTTAGATTGGTTAAGTGTTTAACTTAACCCCATTAAACTACCAAGTGGGATTAATTAAGTTTAGGTTAACTTAACCCCATCCGATTACCATGTTTAGACTAATTGAGTCTAATCTTAGCCCCATCCATTAACTGTATCTTTCGGTTAAGTGTCATTAAGGAAACTTACTTAACCTTACCAAGTTATCGTGTTGGATTGATTAAGTGTTGATTAACTTAACCCCGTCCACTAGTCGTATAAAAATGGTTAAGTGTCATTAGGAAAATCAAGTTACTTAACCTACCCAACTTTGTCATGTTTTGTTAAGTATCATTAGCCCAATCTAATTACTTAACCCACTTGTCCATGTCATATTTGGTTAAGAGTCATTAATCCAATTTTGACTTAACCCTATTATGTGGCATTAATTACTTAATGCACCTTCACCTCTCACATTAGACTTTGTTGTGGTTACTAGTTAAGCCGGTCGGTTCCGGGTAGCTTTACACCACAACTTGGTCTAACCTCAGGTTCAAGCACAACATGACCAACTTCTCACATTGGGTCCTATTGTTTGCAACTACTAGTTAGGCCGGTCGGTTCCGGGTAGTTTTACGTTGCAAACTCAACCCAACCTCGAGTTGGCCACTTTCTTGTTTAGTCTAGTGTCATGTTCATAGTCAAGTTTTCAAGCAATTGGGTAGACCTAACTTAATAGGTAAATTCCCAATGGGTAGACCTAACTTAATAGGTAAATTCCCAAGCTTATGTTTTTATGCACACTTACATGTCAACTTCCATGTTATATTTCAAATCATGTTCTCAAGTTGTATTTTCATGTCATTAGAAATTACCCATAACATAACCCAACGCTTTTAAACTCGCATATACGTTCGCAACAACGTAATGGACTAAAAGAAGAGACTTGACAAAGGCATGACAAAAATGGATATTAAGCCACAAGTTAATCATGGTGGCAAATGAGGCACAAATGTGTTCATTAGCTTGCATATTACATTCTTAAGCCTCAAAACATGCATAAAACCGAAACTTGGCACATAAGCGAATCATGGTGACAAAAGACATGGAATGATGACTAGAAACTCGCATATATCATCATATAAGGGTTATGACTTCATATGCAAGTAGACATAATGATTATGAAGGTTCTCATGTTGCATAATGCAACATTTCAACATAAAGGTTGTAGCTTTTAGCTCATAAGATCAAGATAATGACTTCATAAACTTGCATGACATGATAGCATATATCATTCTCAATGATCAAACCCAAACTTGCAACATGAACATTTAACTTCATAGTTAATATCTAAGAGTAGGGAAGGGCTTACTTTGCTATGAAGGCCTAAATCGATTAAACTAGAGCTTGTGATGAAGCCTATGCATGCCATCACCCAAAAACCCAAAGATGAACCCTCCAAATCAATGAAAACCCCCTCTTTATGAACAAAGATCAAAGCTTTTGCCTTGAAATCAACTTGAGAAGCTCTCATACTAACATAGGGACTCTCTAGTACTCTCATGGTCATGAAACCTCTCATAGAAATGAAGTGGAGGCTAGGATAGTTGAGTGGAGGCCATGAGAGTAGATATTTTGCCATAGTTTAGTTACATGAGTGAATAATGAGGGTTTAGGGGAGGGTTAGGGGCTTATTTATAGAAGATTAGGCTAGTTAGGACCCTTAGATTAACCCTAGGACCAACCTGAACCGTCAGATCTCAAACCAGGCCCAAAAACCTAGCCAAGATAGAAACAGGTGCACCAGGCAAGACTGCTCGTCTGAGCCAAGTCGACAGGGCTGTCGACTTGGTCAGACCAAGTCGACTCCCAAGTCGACAGGGTTGTCGACTTGGGTACTGTGGCGGGAATTTTTCCCGCCTGGCCCGCCTGGCCCAATTTTCCAAATTCAACATTTGAAATCTGTTTTTTTTTTTTTTTTTACTTAGAAATTTTCTGAAAACTTCGTTGGGCCTTAATCGGGTCATACGGACTCCGATTTTCGAAAAATCGGACTCTATTTCGCGTATTTTTCCGAGACGAACGCAATGGCATAGCCCGTTTAACTTGATTCAGAATTTAATTTTAAATTCTGCCTTGATTCTTGTCTTAATCATGTTATCGAAATACGGGTTGTTACATTCTCCCCACCTTTTAGGATTTCGTCCCCGAAATCTCCAAGTTAGGAAGAACATATCCTACCATCCATCATCCATCTACTCAAAACATCACCCACAAGCGACCATTGTCCTTAGATGATTTCTAATGCTATATGAATATATGCAAAACGTGTGTGTACATGTTCCTTAGCTAATGCTAATGATCAGGCCTGAATAATCTTTCTAATGCAAAAATATGCATAGTGCCATGAATCCAACATGTATGCAAATAGTCCTAATCATATAGATACTATATGCGTGCACAACTATTCATTCATATGCAACAACCGCATGATAACACATTCAATTTCATCCATAAACAAGTATAAATACTCGTGCATATGCAATATGAAATGTGACCGAGTCGAGCTAGCATCTAATGTGTATTCGCGCATCCACGAGCAACCACTTGCAACCACTTGCAACCATATCAATCATAACATGTTTCAAATACATGTTTACATCCATAAGGTTCTACCTAGGATTCCTTGAAACAGGGTCGAGAAAATAAACAAGACAAACTCCTTACGGGGTTTGTAACAGAAAATAGGACCGAGAGGGTGTCCACAAAAGATAGCCTACAAGTAAGCTCTACAGAAAACAGGGATCAAGGATACACTCCCAAAAAGAGATATCGTGCGCGTATCTAGTCTTTGACCATCAAAGTCGTACTTCCTTGAGCTCAATTCCATTGTGCCTTGACCGTCTTTTAACTTCGCGATTTCGTAGCTTCTTATTTCCTGTTTCCATAACATGAGCTGGAACTCATTCCTTCGTCGCCTCTCGTTCCACTTGCACTTATCCTTTTTCTAAAATACTTGACGCACACATGACTGCGTACTCATGATCTCATGCAAGCTTTCCAAAATTCACTAGTGAATCTCGGACCTCGTACCATAAGGTATTCCACGTAGAAGAACTTTCTCTTGAAAGTAAACAGATGCCAACCAGGTTATCAAGCGCACTTACTAGGGTGACTTCTATAACCCATGCATAAGTGAAATAAACCATCCGTCTTATCGGCGAACACCACTCGATCGGGCTCCAAATTTCCAATAAAGGCATCCAGGGATTCTAAGTAACTAGTCATGACAAATCCTCACAAAGGTTACACGATACTTCGAGGGTATTACCAAGGCTAGTCAAAAGTCTAACTACCCTCCTATCAAAACCGGGAGTGGCACCCCTTACTGGATAACCACTTTATCCCTAGAATCCATCCATAGCTTATAAACATAAGCATTATTTCCAAACTCAACACTTGGCCTAGACATTCTCAAATCCAAACAAGTCATGTATACATGGACTGACTCTCCAATAGGACTTTGAGACAAAAATTGGGATTCTCTATTACGCTAGTACTTAAGGTGCAGAGACTCCACTATCGAAGAAGACTTAAATGATACGATGATCAAAACAAAGTCCTAACGGGATGATAGAGAAGAAAAGCTAAACCTTTAACAAGATCGTTACCCTCCTTTCGAGGTACCCTAGAAATGAGAGCATACTACTGCCCTCCCGATGATCTTGTCCTTGTCCCATGATACTTAACTATCCACCCCGTTTTACCGTGCCAAAGGTACTCTCTCGTCATGGGTTTCATTGTTCATCTTTCTCCCTCCTTTGAGGTCTAAGCTTATGCCAACAAGTTGCTCATCCTTAAGCTCGTATCCTTTATCCTCTTTCTCACTATCCTTTCCTATAACGCGGCCACTGGTCTCTCGAGAACCACCTCCATCGCATGGAAAGCACTTTCGTAGATGGAAAAGACTAGTCGCAGTTAAAACCACTGTGACTACAGATGGAGGAAAGAAAGGAAAGGAGATTAAATTAAGGAAACAAGGATAGTGCTAATGGCCTTTGGGGAATAGCCTTTTTCTTTTAAAAGAAAATTTTCTTGAAAAATGCTTCTTTGTAAACGGGTTTCAAATAGTTTTCAGAAGGTCTTTAAAAACTTTTGCCCAGTCTGGTAACCTTCTGCTCTGATACCAAATGTAACACCCCGCCTCCGCTAGGGTCACTCGCAAAGGAATGCACTAGCTTTAGAGGGGCATTATTGGTAAACATGCACAGAAATATCACAAGACAGAACATATAAAATAGCTGAAGTAAAATCAAACTTTCATAACATGAATAAATAAGGTCTAAAGCCTTTTACATCAGAGTACATCAAAACCTGTCTTGCAATAGTAAAGAAGCATAAAGACATTTTCATAAATTATTCCCCAAGTAAAAACAGTAAAGTAGCCATAGCCAAGAAAAGTCCAAGCCATCCATGATGACCTTCAAGCAGGAGAAGTCCGAACTAAACAACAGTATTTCCTCCCTGTAACCTGGGGGGGGGAACGGAAGAAAAGAGGCGAAACAAAACGGGTCAGTCAAAAAGACTGAGTAAGCCCTATCTACTATTAGTATAAAAACTAGTAAAGTTAACTGACATGAGAAACTGAGATGAACATAAGCATGATAACAAGATAGATAAGCTAAATCAAAATAACAGGATGAACTACTGAACTCAAGTAAACTAAGGTGTCATGATAAATTACGATGTCAAGATAAAACAAGGCATCACATCGTCAGGTTTCTATCCAGTATAATATCCCAAGGTATCTATCCTGTATAACATCCCCCGGTTTCTATCATGTATATTTCTCCTGGTTCTGATATGTATATTTGCTCTGCACCTCTCGTACTAGTATCCCAACCCACGTCATGTGTTAACTATGAATGTCCCTTGCCCAATGTCATGTAATGGTCCATGCCAACCTAATATATAGCATATGTAGGTTTTCCCAACTCGTATGTTTCTTTCCATGTATAAGTTCAGTCCTTTGCCGCAGGCCATACGGGCTTTCCCATGTAAACGTTTTATCCTTGAAGTTGTTTTGGACTGCAAACCTTGATCTAGTTATGTTTCCTTACCATGAACTATCGCGCGTTCGCTTAGGATTTATGCCACCTAGGACCACTAGGGATTATGCTACCTAATGAACGTTTCCGTGTCTCGGTTTGGGTTCAACCACCTAGGGCCACTAGGGATTACGCTAACCGCCAACCGCGCCCTTTTTCCCACGCATTCATCGTGAATCGTTTTTCCATGACTGTATGCACATGTATCACATCGTGCCATCCGAGTCCTGTCACAGGGCAGGTCAAGAAATACAGGACTCGGTCGGGAGCTTTCGGTTTATCTGCCGATGCAGATGCTAAGGTCTGTTTTTCTACACGTGGCTATGGTCCCACGCGACCCCTCCCTCAACTAGCGAAAGACAAGACAGGATAAATCCTGTACGAGAACACACTACTGGCCAACCCCCAATCCGAGCCTTACCGCACCCATAATTAGATAGCAATTATGGTCTATTGGGTGTTCTCTGCCTTTCCATACGTACACGCTTGACCAAAGATGGAAGGTAGCCTGACGAGAAAATGCTATCTAGGGTACGACCGTGTCTCGTCGACTATGCCCTATCCATCCCCGTCTTTAGGTTGCTCGTATAGCAACCAAGGCATACTCTTGGTCCTTCTAACGCAGACCTTAACCTCTCATGAGCCTAGTATAATTACCTGGCAGCCCACAGAGGGATCCCAAGAATATCCTCACGTTCCCCGAAGCCGCTGCTTCGCTACCCAGTTCGCTGGAGCCTTTATCTAAATCAGATACTTGCTCCTACCCGTATACTTAAACGATGACCTACCGTATCAGGTTACTCATCTATCTATGAACTGGTCTAAATTTCCTTGACTAAGAATCATTACTTAGTTATCCTTCAACTAAGGTTTACCACTTAGCCTTATTTCCGTTATCCTTGTTAATTACGGTTACCCACCTAATTCTCCGAATTAGGGTTTATATAACAGATTAAGTGTCACTTAAGTTCATGACTTAATCCCGTCTACAAATCATGTCCAAATTGGCTAAGTATCCAAGTTCAAGACTTAACCCGTCTACAAATCATGTCAAAATTGGCTAAGTATCCAAGTTCAAGACTTAACCCTACAAACCATGCTCAAGTTGGTTAAGTATATATTAACTTGACCCTATCAAATTTCTTTGTCAAACCGGTCAAGTGTATTCAAGCGATTCGTGACTTAGCCTTATCATGTTTTCACGTTACATTGGTTAAGTATGGGTTAACTTAACCTCAATAAATTAACGAGTTAGATTGGTTAAGTTTAGGTCACTTAACCACATCAAATTAACGGGTTAGATTGGTTAAGTATAGGTCACTTAACCACATCAAATTAACGAGTTAGATTGGTTAAGTGTTTAACTTAACCCCATTATACTACCAAGTGGGATTAATTAAGTTTAGGTTAACTTAACCCCATCCGATTACCATGTTTAGACTAATTGAGTTTAATCTTAGCCCCATCCATTAACTGTATCTTTCGGTTAATTGTCATTAAGGAAACTTACTTAACCTTACCAAGTTATCGTGTTGGATTGATTAAGTGTTGATTGACTTAACCCCATCCACTAGTCGTATAAAAATGGTTAAGTCTCATTAGGCAAATCAAGTTACTTAACCTACCCAACTTTGTCATGTTTTGTTAAGTATCATTAGCCCAATCTAATTACTTAACCCACTTGTCCATGTCATATTTGGTTAAGAGTCATTAATCCAATTTTGACTTAACCCTATTATGTGGCATTAATTACTTAATGCACCTTCACCTCTCACATTAGACTTTGTTGTGGTTACTAGTTAAGCCGGTCGGTTCCGGGTAGCTTTACACCACAACTTGGTCTAACCTCGGGTTCAAGCACAACATGACCAACTTCTCACATTGGGTCCTATTGTTTGCAACTACTAGTTAGGCCGGTCGGTTCCGGGTAGTTTTACGTTGCAAACTCAACCCAACCTCGAGTTGGCCACTTTCTTGTTTAGTCTAGTGTCATGTTCATAGTCAAGTTTTCAAGCAATTGGGTAGACCTAACTTAATAGGTAAATTCCCAATGGGTAGACCTAACTTAATAGGTAAATTCCCAAGCTTATGTTTTTATGCACACTTACATGTCAACTTCCATGTTATATTTCAAATCATGTTCTCAAGTTGTATTTTCATGTCATTAGAAATTACCCATAACATAACCCAACGCTTTTAAACTCGCATATACGTTCGCAACAACGTAATGGACTAAAAGAAGAGACTTGACAAAGGCATGACAAAAATGGATATTAAGCCACAAGTTAATCATGGTGGCAAATGAGGCACAAATGTGTTCATTAGCTTGCATATTACATTCTTAAGCCTCAAAACATGCATAAAACCGAAACTTGGCACATAAGCGAATCATGGTGACAAAAGACATGGAATGATGACTAAAAACTCGCATATATCATCATATAAGGGTTATGACTTCATATGCAAGTAGACATAATGATTATGAAGGTTCTCATGTTGCATAATGCAACATTTCAACATAAAGGTTGTAGCTTTTAGCTCATAAGATCAAGATAATGACTTCATAAACTTGCATGACATGATAGCATATATCATTCTCAATGATCAAACCCAAACTTGCAACATGAACATTTAACTTCATAGTTAATATCTAAGAGTAGGGAAGGGCTTACTTTGCTATGAAGGCCTAAATCGATTAAACTAGAGCTTGTGATGAAGCCTATGCATGCCATCACCCAAAAACCCAAAGATGAACCCTCCAAATCAATGAAAACCCCCTCTTTATGAACAAAGATCAAAGCTTTTGCCTTGGAATCAACTTGAGAAGCTCTTATACTAACATAGGGACTCTCTAATACTCTCATGGTCATGAAACCTCTCATAGAAATGAAGTGGAGGCTAGGATAGTTGAGTGGAGGCCATGAGAGTAGAAATTTTGCCATAGTTTAGTTACATGAGTGAATAATGAGGGTTTAGGGGAGGGTTAGGGGCTTATTTATAGAAGATTAGGCTAGTTAGGACCCTTAGATTAACCCTAGGACCAACCTGAACCGTCAGATCTCAAACCAGGCCCAAAAACCTAGCCAAGATAGAAACAGGTGCACCAGGCAAGACTGCTCGTCTGAGCCAAGTCGACAGCCAAGTCGACAGGGCTGTCGACTTGGTCAGACCAAGTCGACTCCCAAGTCGACAGGGCTGTCGACTTTGGTACTGTGGCGGGAATTTTTCCCGCCTAGCCCAACAGGCCCAATTTTCCAAATTCAAGTTTGAATTTGAAATCTGTTTTTTTTTTTTTACTTAGAAATTTTCTGAAAACTTCGTTGGGCCTTAATTGGGTCATACGGACTCCGATTTTCGAAAACTCGGACTCTATTTCGCGTATTTTTCCGAGACGAACGCAATGGCATAGGCCGTTTAACTTGATTCAGAATTTAATTTTAAATTCTGCCTTGATTCTCGTCTTAATCATGCTATCGAAATACGGGTTGTTACAATTATACCCCAACTTGGTTGATTTCATGATATACCGATAAGTAGCAAAATTCAGGCTCGAAGATCAATGTGGAATAAGAATAAGTTATGTGTAAAGCTTGGAAATAGAAAAATGAATATTTCCTAGTATAGAAAATAAAGGAAGGCGATATATGGAAATGTTTTCCAATTAACGTAAAAGGCCAATATGGTTATTGAAAATATTTGGTTAACAAATATTGATAAAAAAATAGAGAAGAGATTTAATTAATGGAATATTAATTAAAGGTTCAGTGATTGTTGGATGTTTGGATGAACACTTGTTTTCTTCGATAGTTAAATCATCGACTATCGAAACACTTGTTTTTATTCGATAGTTAAATCACAGACTATCGAAGTTTGACCATCGTTGTCAATATGGAGAGACCGGTTGGATTATTATCCGAAGAACCACTCCATATCGGCAGTAGCGTGCGAATCAGATTATATAAAGATAATCGAAGACGGAGTAGAGTGCAAGGACTTTTTCTATTAGTAGAAATAGTGCCTTCAGTTCATCCTGTTCCTGGGCGACGTGTATGGATGAATGTCTGACAGAGTATTTCCAGAAAGGTCACGTACATTGATTTCTTCAACCGTACCAAGAGTGGAAGCGGATAAGGAAACTTCTTTTAGATAACACATAATGTACTGTTGAGGACGTCAATCGGTGATTTGATGGATTTGACGATGTTGCATTCGAAGTGAATCTGGTGTGATGATAAAGCGTAGCTTCTAGCCTCATCAACCGGTAAATGACAGAAATCGGGCAGGCAGCATGGCTATGTAGGTCGCACCTATTAGGCTGTATAATCACCTGATCTAGAGTTTCATTTACTTCTAAAAATCTATTGTCGATGCTGTCCCATTCGGGAAACGGTTGCTGATCCCAACCGTTGGTGATATACATTCGATACACTCAAGTGAAATGAGTGGTCGGTCATGTGTGGCTGAGTTGCAAGATGTTCTTGTTGAACTCGGTGTATTCCCCTCTAGAGATATACCAGCGGAAGGTGGTTCCATACCTTGCCATAGTTGGAAACCCATTACCCAATACGTGCTTGCGGTTTATGATTTGTATATATATGTGGAACGTGAGATGCAAACATTCCACTAGATTGTATTTACTTGATTTAGACACTATTATAATATCAAAGGAGTTTTGATATAAAGTTATCATTCCTTTCAAAGGGATTTTGAAAGTTAAATCAAGCGTTTGGATTCTCATAAGGGAAAAACCCGTTCCGTGTTATACGACGTGGTCTTATGAGATATCATTTAGTTTTCTGAAACTGTTTTAAACTGTTTACTCATACCAGTCCCATGACTGACCCGGAGTTTATTTGTTTTGTTCTACCTAAACTCTTGGGTGCCTAAATTTGTACGGGCAGTTAAGTAGTTCAGGATTTTTCAGATATATCTAAAGGAGCTTGGAGCAGGAGGCTTCAGCGTTATCCAGTTATAGTTGTCCCGTTGTGTTGTAAGTGTTGTACTCTGATAAGTGTATGTTATACAGTGAAGATTTTGTATTTCAAAGATATGATATATTATATTTTGTTCCGCTGCGATGTGAGATTCTGTGTTGTTATTTATTTTCTTCTTCTATCTCTTTCTTCTAAAAAAAATTGTTCCGTATTTTCGTGATATTTGGGTTGGACGTATGATGTATATAGTCAACTCCGATGTTGCTGAAATCTGGGTCGTTACAGTTGGTATTAGAGCTTAGGTTGAGCGAATACCTAGGCTTGTTGGAATGTGCTCATTAGAGATAGGATCAGTAGTATCCTAGAATGAGTTAAGCGTATATATATACGAGAGAGCGTATTTGTTATTTGATATAAAAACTGTTTTATATTGTGTTGACTAGTCTGTTGAGTGGATTATAAATTTTGGTCGAATCGTGGGACGCCACGATGTCGATAGGAGTTTATAAACACTTGAACAGGAGATTGGACACGATATTGTTTTTAAATCGTTGAATTGATTGTTAGGATTATAATCGAATAAGATTATAAGAAATGAAATAGTTATATATATAACCAATGGAATTTGTATATAAAATCAAATATACAAATAAGATGAATTGAAATTGAATTCCAACCAGAATTCAGAATTTAAAATCCTGGGAGTTTGGAAAATATTTTTTGAAATAGAGTTTGAAAGTAATATAGCACTGGACTCATTCAGTAGCTGGGAAATAATTCTGATGATGGTCACAACATCATTAGTGTTCATTTTCGAGTTTCTAAGTGATAAATTGCTGCCTTAGAAATGTTTTGATGGAAATTTGTTTGAAAAGAAACAAGTTGTTTGAAAATTCAAATGTTTTGAATTTGAGATAGATGTATATATATGTATATATTTATATTACTTCAAAGGAATTTTGAAATGGGAATTGGAATATAGATTTCAAATAGAAGTGAAATGAGAATTGGAATATAGATTTCAAATAGAAGTAAAATATAAGGGAATTCAAATATAGAATTTGAACATATAAATTTAAATAGGATTTGAATAAAGAAAATTCAAATAGAAATTATATAAGAAAAAATTGAAATGGAACTTGAATTCAAAGGAATTCAAATGGATTTGATTAAAGAAAAGTCAAATAGAGATTTGAATATTAGAATTCAAATGGAATTTGGTTAAATAGAATATCAAAGAGAATATAAAGTGGAGGTTGAATATTAGAATTCAAAGAAAATATAAAGTCTGAAATAGAATTTTAAATAAAAGGAGTTTAAATAGAATTTGAATTCAAAGTGAAATTAAATAGAATTTGAATTCAAAGGAGTTAAAATAGAATTTAAATTCAAAGGATTTCAAATGGAATTTGAATAAGGAATTTAAATAGAATTTGAATAAAGGATTTCAAATGGAATTTGAATAAGGAATTTAAATAGAAATTGAATAAAGGATTTCAAATGGGATTTGAATATTGTAAAAATATAGGATCTGAATATTAGAAGTGAAATAGATCGGGAATATTATGTTGAAATGGAAAAATGGATTTGATATATATATATATATATATATCAGAATGGAGTTGAATTTATTATAAACAAGGTTAAAACGTTTATATTTATAATTATAATTAAAATGAGCTCGCCATAGCTCGGCAGTTCGTAAATTGGCGATTCGAACTTCAATTTAGTATACAGAACTCAATTGAAGTCGGAATTCTTTGAAACAAGAATCGTCGGGATGGGTTGAATAATAGTTTTCTAATGAAAGAGAAAAATCTGGATTTCCTCGTATAGAATTTGAGTTATGTCAAAATCAAATTTTTAGAAAAGCAGCGCCAGAACCATTATAAAACCATAACGGTTTAATTAAATAAATAAAAGGATTTTTAGGAAATAAAATCCGAATTGACATTTGAAAAATCCAGACTGGAGATATTAATTAAATATGAACTCCAGTGAAGTAAGTGAAATGATTTTTAAGACAAAAATCATATTTTAAATGGTTAAATAGAATTAACTAAATTGGAGAATAATTAGTTAAAGGAAATTTGAATCGAAATTGGGTTTTTGGATAAGTGAAAGAGATTGAGAATTTATATTCGAAATCGAATATATAACTCGAGTTGAAAATATAATTAGATTAGTTTATAATTAAGTTGACATATATTTGAACAAGTTATATTCAAATAAAAAGTGTGAAATAGGCAAAACAGTTAATTAGCGACTAGTTAATGGAAATTTGAATGATTGAAATTAAATTTAACTTAAGTAAGTTAAATGGACCGAAATGAATAAATTGAGTAAAATCAATGTGAATGAAATATGAATTGGGTGTGAATAATGGAAATATATTTGTAACACAAATACAAAGGAAGTTATGTGCAAACAAATAGAAGGAGAAATATTTGTAAAAACATTTACAAATAGAATTTAGAAGGGAATATTTGTAAAACATTTACAAATAGATTAAATGGAAATATTTATTTATTTGTTAAATAAATAGAATGTTATAAATGAGATATTTATTTGTTAAATAAATAGAATTTAATCAAAGGAATATTTAGAAGGTGAATAAAATAATGGAAATCTGTTTTTAACAGATAAATAGAAAAGATTAATTTATAAATAACATTTTATAAATTAAATTAAATATTTATCATTCGATAAATGGAATATATAAGTCTGAACTTATATAGAGAGGAGATATTGGTTTTTAACACCGATAGTTTTAAATAGAAGGGGTACAAAACAGTTGTATAAGTGAAGTAACGTTATTAAAGAGAACATTTATAAAGTGAAGAACCGTTACTAAAAGTAAATCTTTATAAATGAATAAACGTTATCCAATAGGAGTTATTCGAATAGGAGAAGTCGATTAGTGTTACAATAAATCGATTAGAGTAAGAATTAACCAGTTAGAGTTAATCAGTTAGGGTTAATCCGTAGAGTTAGTTGAATATTAGTTATTCAATTAGAATTTATCGAATATTTGTTATTCAAATAAAGAGTTAACCAGATAAAGTTAATTGAACATAATTAATCGAATTAAAATTTAATTGAATGATAGTTATTCAATTGAAGTTGATCGAATATAGTATTGAGATAGAATTAGTCAAACATAGTTACTCAGGATAAGTTGCCAATTCGTACGACTGCTAGCGTAATTCGCAGAGCTGCAGATAGCCTAGGGCGGTCGGATGTTTCCTGGGGGAATCTGGCATAACCATTGTGATCGCTGCAATCTAGAGTCAAGCGAAAGGAGTTAATCGAATATAGTTTATTCGAATAGAGTTAAAAGAGTTATCGAATATAGCTTATTCGGAAGGAGTTATCGATTATTAATAAATCAAAGGAGTTATCGATTATTTGTTAATCGAAAAGAGTTATCGATTAGTTTAATCGAAGTGAGTTATAGAATATTAGTTATTCGAAGGAGTTATCTAATTTAGTTATTCGATGGAGTTAATCGAAAAGAGTTAGATCCAATAGAGTTAACTGATAAGAGTAAATTGAATAGAGTAAATCGAATATAGTTACTCTAAGAAAGGTTTTCGAATCTAGTTATTCGAAAGAGAGATTATCGAATATAGTTATTCGAAGGGAGGAGTTATCGAATAGGGATTTATTCGAAAAAGAGTTACGTAAGGAGGTTTGAATGTTGAGTATCAACATAAATAAGTTTTAAAAAGTTACTGGCTTTGTAGCACTTTTCCTACCTTAGCAATTTCGAGGACGAAATTATTTTAAGTGGGGAAGAATGTAATGACCCGGATATTCCGTCGGTTAGATTTGAATATTTAATACAGTTTTAAATATTGGGTGGATAAATATAAGTGGAAATTTTTATTTAAGTTATCAATTTAATAATCAGTTTCGATTTAATATCGAATATATCAAGTTATCAGAATACAAAAATGGATTTAGTTGAATTCAAATTTTAATTTGAATTGAATACAGTTCAAGTAATTAATAGGAAATTTTATTTGAATTTTATAACAATAATAATATTTATTTATTATCAAGGAGAATAAATTGTCTGAAATTAATTTATATTGATTTAAATTAATATCTTCTACAGACAATCGAATTGGACTTCGTGACCTATCCCAGTGTGTCCGGAATAGGGGTATTACCCTAGGAATGACCGTTGTTACGTTCAAAAAGGAGTTAGAAATCTGTGAGATAGTTTAATTAATTTAATCATATCGGTAAATTAAATCGAAAATAAATAATTAAAATTAAGTGGGTTTCCTTTTGCCAACTAAACATAAGCGTGGCCTTCCCTTTCTCCTCAAGTTCAAAAAGGGTTTAGAAATCAACCACGTTCACTCCACAGATAAATGGCTCGCTGTTCCAATTTTACCCGCACCCTCCTCCCTTTTAAAGTCACGACTACCCTCCCTCTTTTTCATTTTATTTTCATTTCTTCTGCAATTCATTCTCAGGAAAAATCAAACGCCTCTTCTGATTCCTCCTCAAATCATTTTCAACGAGCAAATCAAATTGAAATTGGAGACTCCGTTCGAATCCATGAAGCTCGCGATTGGTTTCTGAAGGGGACAGTGGGGTTCTGGCATCGGAAAAGAGGGATTTGCAATCCAACTGCAAACGCGAGACTCATGTTGTTCGATTCATGGATTCAGGCGCGCGATTCCAACATCTGGTGAGGGTCGCGATGTGTCTTTTGGGATTAGAAGTTCATTAGCGAACTCAAGATGGTGAGGGGGTCATTTTGACGTCGACGAGGGGTTTCAGTGATAAGCAATGTGAAGTGAGGTTAGTTCGATTCTTTGAGGGTGTACAGGAAGGCTGATATTGGGTTTTCAAGCAGTGAAGGGGGGAGTTGCAATGTTCAACATAGCAGCAAGAAGTGGAAAGTAGTGAGTCGAACAAGGGATTTTGGATGATATGCTGTTAGCAGTTTTCGGTCATGACAGTGGAAGGGCAGTAGGTGTTCGATGGAATGCTGGAATGGTGGAAGTCAGTATGCGGACTATTTGGCATTAGAAATGGATCAGTGATTTTTCTTTGAGATTTGTTCCACCATTAGTCGAGTGGTTTGGCAGAGATAGTAAGGTAATTTACTTAAATAAACTTGGGATTTATTTAGTTAATCATATATATAAATTCATGTTAACTTAAGTACAATATTAAAACGTGATTAAATTAGATAAAGGAAATCTAGGAAAAATATAGTTAATATACATTAATTATGTATGTTTAATTTTATATATTTTTACATTTAAACTGATATGAGGAAAAATATGATATCATATACATCTTAGGTCAAAAATAAAACAGGGTTGGTTTTGTTGATTCGCGGTATCGTTATCTACGTGTAGGAGCTGTACCGGATGGATGTGGCGATTAGTGGAATTTCTGCTAAATTGCAAATGCAGTTCAGAATCCAATAAAATAAAATAGCGCAAGCTAAGGAATTTAAATGGGATGTTCGGTGAATGAAAATCTCGGTGAGTAAATCTCACCTTTTATTTAGAATTATTTTTATATAGTTAAAAATAATTGTTATGCTTGTGTGAATGTTGTCTGATTGTTTTAAATATATATAGTTATTTAGGAGTGGTTGACTATTATATATATATATTGGGTTGATGATTGGTTGGATTCCCGCAGTATCATTAGCGGATGCCCGCAGTTTCATAGCGGATGATTACCCTATACGCCCCACGCTATGATTAGTGGATGACCTTCTATACCGCGATATCCTGCCTCGAAGCAGGATGGGTATTATTTTGTTGACTAACATCTGTGGATGCAGGAAAACAGGTTGGAGGAATCCAACTGGATTCCTCAAAAATATATATTATCTGTTGTTTGTTTGATTTCATATATATTTATATATGATGTGTTAAAAATCAAATGATTGAAAATTGGTTGATTTGATTGTTTAAATATCACTGGGGCTTGGGATATTGGTTTATAAAATACCCTGAAAGGGTATTTGAGATTTAAAAATTGAATTCTATTTTTATAAACAGGATTTGAATTTTTAATGAACTATAGGAAATATTTACTTGTTTTGAAGATATATAAAACGAGTATAGAATTTATAAACTTTGTTTATAAATGAAAATATGGGATTTGAATCGAATTTATAAACTTTGTTTATAAATGAAAATATGGGATTTGAATCGAATTTATAAACTTTGTTTATAAATGAAAATATGGGATTTGAATCGAATTTATAAACTTTGTTTATAAATGAAAATATGGGATTTGAATCGAATTTATAAACTTTGTTTATAAATGAAAATATGGGATTTGAATCGAATTTATAAACTTTGTTTATAAATGAAAATATGGGATTTGAATCGAATTATAAACTTTGTTTATAAATGAAAATATGGGCTTTGAATTGAATTTATAAACGTTGTTTATAAATGGAAAGGTGGGATTTGAATTGAAGTTATAAACGTTGTTTATAAATAATGCAGAGAATTCAAATGGACTTTACACTATAGAATTTGAATATAGAATTCAAATGGACTTTAAACTATAGAATTTGAATATAGAATTCAAATGGACTTTAAACTATAGAATTTGAATATAGAATTCAAATGGACTTTAAACTATAGAATTTGAATATAGAATTCAAATGGACTTTAAACTATAGAATTTGAATATAGAATTCAAATGGACTTTAAACTATAGAATTTGAAAATAGAATTCAAGTGAAGTTTAAATAAAGAGAATTCAAATAGAATTGAATTGGAATTTAAATAGAGAAGTCGATAAGGAAACGAGAGTATGAGTATAATTAGAATTTTTTAATATGCAGTTAAAATATATTTGAACATGTCATGTTCAAATATGAAGGTGAAATAGACTGAAAAGTTAAGTAACAGATTTAATTAACAAATTGAGTTAAAACGATTGGTATAGTTAAAATAGATTGGACAGGCATAAATATACAGGAGACAGGTATGGAATAAAGTATACAAGTGAAATAAATAGAATGCCCGACAAAAAGGTACGTATTTAATTCATATATGAGATTTTATGCGCCGTATCGGCTAGCCGCTTGGCTTTTTCTTTTTCTTTTTGAGATGAGAAGGACCGGGAAAGCTATTTGAAATTTCCCGATGCTCACGGTACAAAGGAGGTTATGGCGAATTTTTCCGGGAATTTAAGGAGATAGAATATTTTTATGATAATTTGATAGTTAGAAATCAACATATCGATATATATAGAAGTCGATAAGGAAATGAACTTAGAAATAGAATAGTATAATCAAAAAGGAAGACTAGGGATAAAATCTAGTAAGAATAGAAAGAGAAAGTATATATGTGTTTAAAAGTGAAGAAGTAGTTGTATGGTATTAATTTTTCGAGTAAGTAGTCTTGTCTGTTTTGACGTTAAATGTTATTCAGTCAAGGTCTGAGAGGTAATTATACCCCAACTTGGTTGATTTCATGATATACCGATAAGTAGCAAAATTCAGGCTCGAAGATCAATGTGGAATTAGAATAAGTTATGTGCAAAGCTTGGAAATAGAAAAATGAATATTTCCTAGTATAGAAAATTAAGGAAGGCGATATATGGAAATGTTTTCCAATTAACGTAAAAGGCCAATATGGTTATTGAAAATATTTGATTAACAAATATTGATAAAAAAATAGATAAGAGATTTAATTAATGGAATATTAATTAAAGGCTCGGTGATTGTTGGATGTTTGGATGAACACTTGTTTTCTTCGATAGTTAAATCATCGACTATCGAAACACTTGTTTTTATTCGATAGTTAAATCACAGACTATCGAAGTTTGACCATCGTTGTCAATATGGAGAGACCGGTTGGATTATTATCCGAAGAACCACTCCATATCGGTAGTAGCGTGCGAATCAGATTATATAAAGATAATCGAAGACGGAGTAGAGTGCAAGGACTTTTTCTATTAATAGAAATAGTGCCTTCAGTTCATCCTGTTCCTGGGCGACGTGTATGGATGAATGTCTGACAGAGTATTTCCAGAAAGGTCACGTACATTGATTTCTTCAACCGTACCAAGAGTGGAAGCGGAGAAGGAAACTTTTTTTAGCTAACACGTAATGTACTGTTGAGGACGTCAATCGGTGATTTGATGGATTTGACGATGTGGCATTCGAAGTGAATCTGGTGTGATGATAAAGCGTAGCTTCTAGCCTCATCAACCGGTAAATGACAGAAATCGGGCAGGCAGCATGGCTATGTAGGTCGCACCTATTAGGCTGTATAATCACCTGATCTAGAGTTTCATTTACTTCTAAAAATCTATTGTCGATGCTGTCCCATTCGGGAAACGGTTGCTGATCCCAACCGTTGGTGATATACATTCGATACACTCAAGCGAAATGAGTGGTCGGTCATGTGTGGCTGAGTTGCAAGATGTTCTTGTTGAACTCGGTGTATTCTCCTCTAGAGATATACCAGCGGAAGGTGGTTCCATACCTTGTCATAGTTGGAAACCCATTACCCAATACATGCTTGCGGTTTATGATTTGTATATATATGTGGAACATGAGATGCAAACGTTCCACTAGATTGTATTTACTTGATTTAGACACTATTATAATATCAAAGGAGTTTTGATATAAAGTTATCATTCCTTTCAAAGTGATTTTGAAAGTTAAATCAAGCGTTTGGATTCTCATAAGGGAAAAACCCGTTCCGTGTTATACGGCGTGGTCTTATGAGATATCATTTAGTTTTCTGAAACTGTTTTAAACTGTTTACTCATACCAGTCCCATGACTGACCCGGAGTTTATTTGTTTTGTTCTACCTAAACTCTTGGGTGCCTAAATTTGTACGGGCAGTCAAGTAGTTCAGGATTTTTCAGATATATCTAAAGGAGCTTGGAGCAGGAGGCTTCAGCGTTATCCAGTTATAGTTGTCCCGTTGTGTTGTAAGTGTTGTACTCTGATAAGTGTATGTTATACAGTGAAGATTTTGTATTTCAAAGATATGTTATATTATATTTTGTTCCGCTGCGATGTGAGATTCTGTGTTGTTATTTATTTTCTTCTTCTATCTCTTTCTTCTAAAAAAAATGTTCCGTATTTTCGTGATATTTGGGTTGGACGTATGATGTATATAGTCAACTCCGATGTTGCTGAAATCTGGGTCGTTACACATCTAAACATGCAAATAAAAATATCATCTTTATTAAATATTTTGTGTGCAACTAAATTTATAAACAAACATGTATATTCCCATTTCTAAACTAAAATACAAAAAATAAAAATGTAATATTTGTTTGCATCTAAAATTGCAAACAAAGTGCAACTCTTTAAATCATATTTTACTTTCAACTCATATTAATTTACAAAAGTGTTTGTTTTGTTTCCACTAGTGTAAATTGACAAAAGTGATTATTTACAATAATGAATGCAAATAAAAGAACAAATTTTATTTTCCATGTACATTTGCATTTGTAGATGCAAATAAAAGAACAAGTTTATATTCAGGGTATACTTGTATTTGTGAATACAAGTAAAAAGTGAACTTTTGTTTTCAATGTTTTATTTGTATATGTGAATATAAATTAAAGGACAAATTATATTTCAATGGTTTATTTGTATATCTGAATACAAATAAAAGGACAAATTCTATTTTTAAAGTATATTTGCATTGGAGAGTGCAAATAAAAAAATAGACTTTAATTTCAAAATATATTTATATTTGTGAAGGTAAATGAAAGAACAAGTTTTATTTTTAATATATTTGCATTGGTGGATGCAAATAAAACAATAAATTTCATTTTCAATATATATTTGCATCGGAGAATGCAAATACAAGAATAAATTTTATTTTCAATGTATGTTGGCATTAGTGAATGCAAATAGAAGATCAAACTTTAATTTCAATTCTAGAATAACATAAAAATGGTATTTTATGTTTTACACTTTTCTATGTGTACTAATAACAAATAAAAGAAATCCTTTTATTTGTTTATACTTTTCTATACGTTCTCATAACATATAAAAGAATATTTTATATGGGAATATTTCTCTATGTATTCTAATGTCAAATAAAAGTGAATTTATTTGTATAATAAATTCTAATTTTCAAATGACAAATATGAAGTAAATTTTATTTGTCAAATAAATTCTGAGTTTCCAATGACAGATAAAAGTGAGTTTTATTCCACTACTCATGCTTTAACCAAAACGTGATCTTTATCTCACTAATAAAGTTTCGACCAAAGAATGTGATTTTTATCTCAATACTATGTTTTAACCAAAAATGTATATTGTATTTCACTTAATAAAGTTCTAACCAAAAATGTATATTTTATTTCCAATACGACATTTTAAACAAAAAAAATCTCTTTTTGTTTATAATGCAATCTTTCTAGCAAAATGGAGTTTTAAATCTAACGTAGCATCTTATAACCAAAAATGTACTTCTAATCTCATGTAACATTTTATACGAGAATGTATTTTTAAAGCTAATGTAACATTATCAAATTAAAATGATGTATATATTTTCAATCTTAAAATGAAAACATACCCACATTAAAAATGTAGTCTTTTAAATGAAAACAATTTTTAAATGAAAACAAATTACATTTAAAAGATGTAATCTTTCTGTTGAAAACAAATTGACATAAAAATGTAAATCTTTTATGCCTGCTCTTTATATTACTCCTAACATGTCAACAAAATGCAACCTTGAAATCAATTCTTTTTATTGTCTTTAATTTGACAATAAAAATACATCTTTAAAATCTATTCTCTTTATTGTCTTTAATCTGACAATAAAAATGTATTTTTTTAAATTTCTGCTTTTTATTGTAAGTAATGTTACATAAAAAAAAATCATCTTTTAATTCCGTTCCTTTTTCTGTAAATAATATTACACAAATATATATTCATATTTTTGTTGAAAAACTAGTTCAACAAAAAGAGATAAAAATGTTTGTTCTATTTTGTTGAAAATCTAGTTCAACAAATATAACAACAATGTTATCTCTTCGATTTTGTTGCAAATTCTGTTTTAACAAATTGACCAAAATTCTGTGTTTCACATGTGTTGAAAATTTTAATTCAATAAATTTACAAAATTTGTTGTCTTATACATTTGATCTTTTATATAAAAAAAATTATATATATTTTTATTTGTTTAATCAAATTCTAATTAAAAAGTGTTAATTTTTGACAATTCTATCGCCACATAACATCATCAGACAAATAGATGTATATATTATATTCAGCACAGAATAATAACAACATGAATTAACTGTAGATTAACTACAATAATTTCAGGATTATTTATAATTATAAAGGAAAGAAAATAAATATATTTCTCACATTGATTTGTTTTCAGAAATCGTTCGTGTTCAGATTTGACTGAATTTTCAAAGTCCTCCATTTTAGATCTAGTCTGTACTGTTGTGTAGATCTCGGAAAGGTGATTGCAACGCATCTCGTTTAGTTTAATTCTGATGATATATGAAGGAGTTATACAATTTTATACATTGGATAATTTAATTACTATTTAAATTTAATTAACCTTTTCTAATTACAATTAAGGCCTCCTTCTTCTTCAATGCTCCAGAACCTGTCGTTACCCATAGTTGATCGCTGGGGCTCCATTTAGCACGCCTGTCGAAGCCCCCGTCCGCTGATCTGAGGTGACCACTCCGTCGCCCTACACCAGCCGCGCCGCCGCCCGAAACACCACCCCGCTCGGTGGGCCCCCCTTCACGAAACCCGGTGCCAAAGTCATCGTCTTTAGCCTAGAAATTTGCACAAACCATTAAGTTAAATCCAATCATATCCGTATAGATCGAAAGGCCTTGCTTTTCTCTTCGATTCGGTATATAGAAGTTTGGATTTAGTTAAGTGGATTTGAAATTATTGAGGAATCAAATCTGGTGTATTTCGGCCATTGAATGAGTATACGGCGGCTTTGTATTAGTTCCTAGGGTTTTGGTATTTGGATGGTATTTATACCGTATTTTCTCATTAATAAATTCTTTTAATTCCAATAAAATTCGTGTATCGTTCTGGACTCCGAATCAAACCCAAAGAGTGTCGCCCCCAGCCAAATGCCCTCATTCCGGACACATTGGAATATGTTTTGTAACCCAATTCGGCTGTTATGATATGTTTTTCTTTAAATTTAATTATAAATCAGTTAATTATTAAATTCAAACGTACATTTTAAATTACCGGGGTCACATACTACCTCTAAAAATTCCAGAAAAATTATTTCTAGTTATGTTTTGACGATACAGTTCTAACGAGACTAATTTCGTTGAATTCTGAGATTGTTGGAAAAATGACCATTTTCTAGTCGATTAAATTTGACTGAAACAGTCAAAACACGTTTTCCTTTGCCACGCACACGTATTGATTCGAAAAATTATGAAAACTGAAACTTAGCAATAATTTGACATTCTGGTTCCAACAAAAGTGGTTTCGTCGAAAACCGAGGTCGTTTGAAAAATGACTATTTTTAAGGCCAATGTATAATATTAAAAATACATTTTTAAACAAATAAACTCCGAAACTCTATAAGTGTTTACAGTTTTTCAATGTAGAAACATCATTCCGAACTAAATGGAAGTGGTTTCGAATCGAAATTCCTTCATATGTGAAAAGTAGCTTTTCGGGCCCTATACAATATATATAAAATTTCTACAGCGACTTTTCTAAAAATTGAATTGGCCATAACTTTTGATTTCCGCTATGAAATTTCATTTTTTCAGATTCGTTAGAAAGATATTATTAAACAGATTTAAATATTTCTGGTTTCGCTCAATTCTGCTTTAAAATGAATCCTGTATAGCCAGTCAAAGTTAAAATTCAAATTTTCAAACTGCAGCACTGTTTTAAACTCCTTTTATAATTAAACTGAATTTATTCGTTTTAAAGTAAATTTTTAGTCGTTCTTATTTAAAGTAAATTATTTTAAACATTAAAATCCATTAAAATTTCTAAAATAAAAATTTTAAATTAGCCCCAAAATTCCGTGTTGTTACACCGCCTGTGTGGCGTAGCTTTGTGTATAACGTGAAATCGTGAGCCTCACACCCCGGTATGAACCAGAAACGGGAGAAGACATCAGGGGGGACGTGCGTTTTCTTTCTAACTATAAGTGGCATCAGTGGTTTTACACGCCCTGACGAGTTTGACTAATGTGGTTGTTACTGTTGCGAGGCACCTCGGTTAGATCGGACGACCCGGGTCTGATGGAGTCATTCGTTGGCTCATTTACGCCCCAAAGGGCGGAGGGATGCATTGTTCAGGCATTATAATCCACTTCGTGTGGACCGGCCCTGACGATCCAAGGTACGGTTGCGGCTGTGCCTGAGACATGGGCTAGATTGTCTCGAATTCGGTAAGGACTATCTTTTGCCTTGGTTCATGGCGGAAATCCAATTTCCAAATACGACATCGTGCGGCTTTGATTGTATATATATATATATATATATATATATATATATATATATATATATATGGCGACATGATATATTGTAACAACCCAAGAATTTTAATAAAATTTAATTGAAATTTTCTATCTTATAATTTGGACTTCCCGGTATAAATTTAGAATTTGTAGAATTTAAATAAATTTGTAGCATCATAATTATATACATGGGTAGTAAACACTTTGTTAATACAAATAATTTGCATTTGATTTATGGCATCTTGTTTGTATTGTCGCAGCTATATCATATAGTAGCATTAATATAGGAATATGGTTCGAATAAGAAATTCATCTTAAGTTATGTTGACCATAATATTTTGCTAAACATATATTCGAAATTTTTATTTAAAATTATATTGGTTAAGCTATATATAGAGTAATGGTATTGATTTACTGATGGAAATTTGGTGAATTATATTTTTTTTACATATGATGATTATATAGAAATTCTATTTGTTAAGCGCTTGATTTATATAAGGTTGAAATAGTATACGTTTAAGTAAAGCTACATTTTGACGCCATATGATGATTTTATATTTCTTTCATTTGTTAAGCAAGTTTAACTAAAAAAAATTTCTGTTAATTTTTGAAACAATATATATATATTGTAAATGATTGGAACTGATAAGTGTAACATTTTGTATAAAAAAATGTTTGAAATTTATATGTAAATGGTTAAATTGGTTACATATAAGTTGGTACAAGTCATAACCATAAATTAAAATTTACAAACAAATTGGTTACATATATATATTACATAAAAACCATTAAATTCCAAATTTTTATAAATAAATAAATTAGTTTAAATTTTGTTGAGCATGCATTGGTAGGCATTTTAAATAAAACAAATAGATGCATTTTTGTCTCCATGCATGATAAGGGTTGTGCCAAGTGTTTAGTTGGCTGAGAAAAAATTTGGATGGAAATTTATTTAATAAGGGACACGGCAGCTTTCTGGGGTAATCATTACTTTACTTTGGAATTTATAAAGCACCCTGTTACACGCAACTTCACCTCTGTCTTCTTTATACATCAGCTCCCCTCACCGTAATTTATTCCTGCACCATTTTTCCTCTTTTCCTCCGCATTTTCATTTCCCTGCTCAGCTTCACTCCACCACATCCATTCTCCTCATTCACAAATACTCCACCGCAAACCATTCTCTCGCACCCACCACCCTTCACACTTCCGTCCTCCTCTTCTCTTCCTCCGCCGACACACCTCGTACCTTCCAGCCCGCCCTAACCCCACTACCCGCCGTCGGTTGTCACTAGCACCACCACATCCTCTACACTTCGCCTCCTCCTCGCGCCAACAAAGTTCCGCCCAGCATTCCCTTTCAACTTCGGCTCCGCGACCATCAGCCTACGCTAGGCCTCAACCACCACCTCCGCTCCATCCAATCACCAACCCACAGACCCTCGTTTCCTTTACCGCGCAGCTCCTCTCCCTTCAAAGTAGAACAGCCAGCTCCACTCTTCTTCTGTCAACCCCACCTTCGCTCCTGTATACATCTCCACCACCCTTAGCCTTGCTCTTTTCTCTCTCTCGCGTTCAGCTCTTATCTAACAGTCGGTCCTCACTTTCATTTTGTTTGTGACAGGCTCGGTTTCTTAGTTGCATAAACTAAAACATAGAGGTATGTATAGATTTAATTTAATATATGTTTGGGTATAAGAGTTAGATATATATATATATATACGTTGTACATGCATGATGCTGGAATAAAGGCTGTGTACAATTTCAGCACCTGGGAAGAATGTTCATGACGCATGCAAGGTTCGGTTCTTAGTTTACACGAGTTTGACGTTATACGCGAAAAGCTAGTGTTGCCGTGAGTTGTACGCAGCAGATACGGAGCTATGAGAACAAAACGGAAAGCGATGAAGGTGAGAACACTTAGATTTAATTTTATATGTTGCATGACATGCGTATGTTGATATTGAAATTTGTGTGCATAGATGTTTGTTTGCAAGTGATAAAATGATAACATAAAATCTATAGATAATATTATCATGATCATCAATATAAAGATCCATGTCTAAACGCGTTAGTGACCTAACGCGTATACCTGAATTTGTTATTACATGCATTAATTGGATGACATGCAGTGGAATTATTTGAGCGTTATTGAACATAACGCCAATGTGGAAGTTATGGATCATTGTTTAATAGTTGTGTTCTAGATAAATGATATATGTCTGTTATGCGATCAAATTGATGTTTTTGAATTTTATTTTGATGAAGTGCACTCACCGTAGTTGTGGATTTTGCGGAGAAAATTGATTTAAAACCTCCTTCCCATAACTAACTATGAAAATTTTATGATTTGAAATTATGTTTTCATTAGAATTTGAAACACCTGGGAAGAAAAGGAAATAATGATGATTCGATATATCTAGATATTTCTTGTTACTCGAAGAAAAAAAAAAGAGAGAAGAAGAAAACACTATTCGGAAAGCAGGTTTAAAAATTATTTGGAAATTTTATTTTTTTTAAATGATGTAATTTAAAATATGCAAATTTTTTTTTTTTTTGAATTTTGAATCTAATTGATCCTAATAACCAATGAGACACTTTGAGTAACATTTTACGATGTATTAACTTTCCTTGAACGATTTGAAAAAAAAAAATCTATACGCTTGGAGTTTCATTTTGGTATGGAAAGAGATCAGAAAAGAAAGAGAAAAAATTGTTAGTTAAAATTTTACTTGAATACTTTATCTTATTTTCAAGTTAGAAATGTGAAAGTAATTAAATTGGTTAGGTTGCCAAATATCCATTTAAGAAGGCAATCTCATGGTTTTCGCAAAGTGGGAATTGAAGTCGGATAATAAAACCCTTTGAAATTTAGTAGAAATACAAGTTGAATGAACTACCATGAGCGAAGCTAAACAAATTTAAAATTTGTAATTTCTGAACCTTATGAGAAGAATGTCTCAACGATTTTTAAAGTGTTATACTTGAAATATAAGATGATTTTTATTCCGAGAAGAATTATGAAGATATGGAATGTGTGAAGTTTGTAATAAATCCAACCATGATTTGTAAATGGATTTAATAGTGTCTGGAAGGAGATTTAATTGGAATTCTGCGTGATTCATAACTATAGTTTAAAACACGCTTATTACTTGGGAAGACCGAGAGCGAATATATATATTCGAAACCATTCCAAGTAATAACACGACGTTGTTCGAGACTTAGTCAACGACGAGTGAAGACCGATGATCTTCGAAATCGTTTGGATTGATGGCCGCCGATGTCTCGGTTGGGCCGATCACCCAATACAAGACAATTGGTGGCATAAGGTCTGAGCGAATTCAGGATTTTCGGGTTGTTGTTCCGTTCAGACCCAGAATGGACTTGATGGATGGTGTGTCTGACATTGAAATTTACCGCATGGCACTGATTTCCGTTAATGTATATCGGATTTGTGGCAATATATTATCCTTGTCTCTAAGTCACATGAACTTAGAGGGTATGCATCGATTGGAATCAGTGATATGTCGTGAATTTGTCAATGTGGCATACCCAAGTTATGAGACGAGCTCGTGATGATCAAAGAATGGCTTATCAAAGCATCGCCTTGTGTATGACGTGACATCGACAAACCTCACACCCCGGATTGAAGAGAAACTGGCGGTTAGGTTTTATACTTATATGTGAATTGATGATGAAGCTGTGCAGCAGTGGGAAACCACTTATGAACCTGGGGAAATTAGGTACGTTCGGGGGGCCGTGTCTGGTCGAAAACCGTTGATCTGCCCTGACGATGTGTAGTCGGTGTCCGCGTATGGTCGAAAAAGCCGTTGAGGCACTTCGTTTTGTATTCCTGATTGATCTTTCGTGCCAGGAATCCTCAAGTTGGAAACCCAAATCTCCAATACGAACCATACGATTTTGATTGTATATATATATAGCAACATAATATTATGGGGTATTATGCTGTCTAGGGTTAACACATTTATTTGTGAAATGTTTCCACTCTATATATATATGGTATTGAAGAGGATTTTTCGTATGAAGGCATATTTGGTTGTCATAAGATAAAACTCGCCCATCTGGTGTGCGCTTGCATTGTGTGATGTGGGACGAGCTTATGACAACTTCATTTTCTCAAAGTCATTTTGAATTTGATATGCACGGGAAGTCACCTGGAGTAAACCCGTTCCGCATTAGCGGCGTGGTCCAATGAATTTCCCAAATTTTAAATAAATCCTATAAACAACTGTTTTATGTTCTCACACCAGTCACATGACTGACCTGGAATTTATTGTTCCTTCCTAAACTCTGGGTGCCCACTAATTTTTACACGGGCAGTTAGAGTTTAGTTTACAGATATAGATCGTTAGAGCTGGACTTGGAGCGCTTCCGGAGGTTAGAGTTCAAGCTAGGATTTGGAGTTTCCGCTACATCGTACTGTCTCTTTTGTTGAAGAGAAATTTCTTATCTTCCGCTGTATATGTTTTAACTCTGATATTCTGTGTAACTCTGATGTAATATTGAATTATTCAATGAAAAGGTTCTGTTGTTTTGTTCAAATATATGTATGTACCCATAACTATTCGCCTTTATGAACGGTTTGAGTTGGTTTAACTACCGGCAAGAACCGTGCAAAAAAAGGTGGGTCGTTACAGTTGGTATCAGAGCCAGGTTATACAAAGCTATGGGGTATGACATATTTTGAACGAAAGGTAGAACCCATCAGAGTTATAATATCTCGTTAGAGATAGGGTCAGAAATGCCCTAGAACGAGATTTTGAATATTTCGTTGAGAGAGCGTATCGCCAAAATAGATTATTTTTAAACTAAGTAAATGGTTTGATAAGCATAGCTATATAACCTTTAACGGGAATTTTTGAGTATTGATTCGACGTTGCGATTGGACTACTGGTATATACGAAGAGTTCAAATATATGTACGGCCGGCGTATATATGAAATCTTGTATGTACTAGATAGATATAAAATCACGCTCTAGTCGCTCGGGGATGATTCTGTTGATGTCTGCAGCATCGTCAGTATCTATTCCGAGTGGTGGAAGTTGGATGACTATATGATTCCAGTCGAGACGTCGGGAAAATACTATTCCAACAAATGTTTGCAAATAACAAATAATGTATATGGTTATGATTATCTAGTGAATAAATATACAATTCTAAACTAGTTGGGTAAACAAGAAATAGTATAACCCTTTTTGAAATCTTAGGTTAACCCTAGAAGCACAGTGGAATTCTGCATGACGCAAAAGCAAGCAGAGAAGGCTTTGGCTCGAAGGGAGGAAGAAGAGATAGAAACACTGAGGAAGCTTAGGAATGTCCAGTGTTATAAGTGCTTTAGAGATGGTCACTTTGCGGTCAACTGCCCGAATAAGTCTAAGAAGAAGGAGAAAGTCATTCGAAAGAATGTGCGTTGTTTTAAGTGTAAGAGAATTGGACATTTTAAGAATAAGTGTCCTACGAAAAAGAAAGAAACCAAGGAACCTGCAACGGAGAAGAAATGCCATAGATGCAGGATGGTGGGACACGTAGTTCGGAATTGCCCAGTAGAAAAGGGAGTAGTAGCATAGTCGCAGACTGTAGTGCAAGGAAGTAATTTATCCAAATCATAGGGTTAGTTCTAAGAGAAAAAAATACAAGGATAAGAAGTCAATGTACTAAGACCAAGGATATGGAATGAATGAATGTATGACTACTTGTATTAATCTCGGTTGTTAAATTATTTCCGCTAAAATTTGACGTGTCTGATTTTCAAATAGATTTAAAGGGTAGTCGATAAAATTTTCTTTGGGGTAATGCGAAACATGAATTAAAGTTTGAAATATTATGACAACCTTAATCGAAGTTTGAATTTTATTCGTTAAGAGAATTTGGAAATAAAAAGCGATTCTATGGAACCTTAAAATTTTTGGAAGTTTTGAATGGCTCAAAGTCTTGATTCGAAAATTTTATGATTCTTAAAATGGTAGTGTGTGAATGAACATGAGTAAACATGTGGTAAATAGGATAACTTGGAATTGTAGAATTTGCATTTGAACTCGAGTAAAGGACATTAGAAAGGGTGATGATTTTGGACAATGATAAATAGAAATCATTAGCATGTTTTAAATACGTGGAATAGTTGGGTGTAGGATTTAGATCTGAACCAAGAACCATTGATACAAGTAATGATCCTCGATTGATAATCAAAACAGGAACGGTTTAAATTTAAGCACCCTAATTATCCATGGATAAAAAATTAAAAAAAAATATGGTAGATAAGAATTTGCCTTATTAGCACAGTTTCGAAAGCCAGCTAGATTGTTCAAATAAGAATGATGTATGAAACATGCATAGTTTTATTTTTATGTTTCCTAAGCTTAGGTTTTCCTTTTGTTTAGAAGCCGCCCCAGTCTAGTAGTTACCATATCAGCAGCTCAGGGTCTGACTCCGACAGTTCCAGTAGTTCGAGTGGGCTTGAGTTAGATCCACAGCAGAGAGAGCATTTGAAGAGTTTGGCAAGTATGCCAGGGCCGTTCATTGTGAACCAGTTGAGAGGTGTAGATGCAGTAGACTACTTTGGTGTGAACGCGCCACCAGGTATCGATGAGGCTACAGTGGAAGTAGTATGGCAGCAAGTCCTTGGCATGAGAGACCAGCATCGGACAGATCATGAGGCGATACCGGATCTCGCTGATTTAGTACTAGACCCAACATTAGTGGAGATATTCGAAGAGATGCTTTATGCCGATCGGCCGGGGATGATAGTCGAGGGCGAGCCAATACCAGATGCAGGGGCTGATGGTCATGAAGAGGGTATGTGTAACACCCCACCTCCGCCAGGGTGGCTCTTGCAAGCACTCTGACTTTGGAGGGGCGTTTGAATCAGGTAAACATGCATAATGATATACCAAGGAAGAACAAGAACATATGTATATATATAAACAGAGTAAATAATATAGATAAAACAGCGGAAGATATTAAACCATTTCAAAACAAGTCTGGTACAACATAGCTTTCCAAATAAACAAGTCTAGATAAAACAACATCAACTGAAATACATAAGTACTAATCCCCAAAAGCAGTGATAGCCATAGCTAGCTTCATGTCAAACCGTACATGAGCTAAATCCCACAAGCAAGCGGTCAGAAATCCAAGCTAAGCTCCAATATTCCCTCCCTGAGAACCTGGGGGGGAACGGAAGAAAAGAGGCGAAAGAAGACAGGTCAGTCAAAAAGACTGAGTAAGCCCTACTACAATCAATGTAAACTGATAAAGTTAACTGGCATGAGCAGCAGGTAAGATCATAAGGATACTAGCATGATGATATACTAACAAGGTAGATAAAGGTGTCATCGCATAATCAGGATTAAGGTTTTGCACCACAGGTGTACTAGCAAACTAACATGACTTGAATAAACAAGTATTGATCCCTTGGCCCAAGCTTTGGCCCAATAACATGAAGTGACCCTCATATGAGGTCCAACCAAACGGTCTAGTCGATCGGCTCCCTATAAGCCTAACTCGTCACGTGTTGGTGTCAATACGGCCCAAACATAATTGTAGTCAGACTGTGCAGGGTCTCCCGTCGGGTGTATCAAGCCCTAGGGTGGCAACCCCTGGACACCATAAACATGAGTGCACAGTCTCGATCTACTAGTACCCGTGCATGCTTTCCCCGGCTTCGGACTATGTGCATGACCATTAGTCTGCCCGGAACTACACCGGCGTACCCTCTGCCGTCGCTTTTGGTCGCTTACCTCCAGCCCAGTAATCGTGCCCCCACCCTAGCCTAGTCCCTAGGGTCATGATGATACTAACTTCGGATTACTGCTGGAGTGGGCCCCCATTGCTAGGATTTTTCTAGTGGGTTAAGTACGGTTTAACCCCCTTGCTAATCATGGATTAACTTGGTTAAGTGTAACGATGAGTTCACGACTTAACCCCGATTAATCAACCGAGCCCAAATTGGTTAAGTACTAAGTGGACCATGACTTAACCCTAATCATGAGGTATTAATTAATTTAATGCGCCTTAACCTCTCACATTAGACTTTGTTGCGGTTACTAGTTAAGCCGGGCGGGTCCGGGTAGCTTTACACCACAACTTGGTCTAACCTCGGGTCCAAGGTACAACATGACCAACTTCTCACATTGGGTCCTATTGTTTGTAGCAACTAGTTAAGCCGGTCGGTTCCGGGTAGGTTTACGCTACAAACTCAACCCAACCTCGAGTTGGCCACACTTATCTTTTCTAAGTGTCATGTCCATCATGTTTCCAAAACATGTTACAAGTTTTCAAGCAATTGGGTAGACCTAACTTAATAGGTAAATTCCCAATGGGTAGACCTAACTTAATAGGTAAATTCCCAAGCTTATGTTTTATGTCTTTTAAGTTTACCCAACCCCAAACGCAATCCCATCGCTTACATATCGCAATATCGCATAAAGGATAGAAAGAGGGAACTTGGCATAATCATGAAATAAAGGTATTGAAGCCACAAGTTTAACATGGTGGCATATGAAATGTTCATATGTTCATACACTTGCATATTACATTTTTAGGCCTCAAAAGCATGCATAAAACCAAACTTAGCATATTGGTGATACATGGTGATAAATGACATGTAGAGATGGCCATAAGTTCGCATTTAGCCTCACATGCAAGTTATCATAAGAGATATGATAACTTACATGTTGCCAAAATGCAACCTTTAGCATAAAGCTTGAAGCTTTATGTTCATATACTCAAAATAAGCTTGCATAACATGATAACATGAACCAAATGATCATCCCAAACTTGCATAACATAACTTGCATATCATATGACAAACTTGCATATCAAACTTGCATAACATAACTTGATAAACTTGCATTTCATAGCATAGTAAACTTGCATATAAACTTGCATATCATACATGATAAACTTGCATATCATAACATAGTAAACTTGCATATAAACTTGCATATCATACATTTAACTTTAGAGTTTAAGTATGAAAGTAGAATAGGGCTTACAATGCTTAAGAAGTCACAAAAATATGACAAAGCCCTTATGAAATCAATCAAACCCAAAATGCAAGCTCTAACATAAAAACCCTTGAGCCAAAATGATCAAAACTCTTTCTTTATGATGCTAATATAAAAACTTGACTTGAATGCAAGCTAATGATGCTCATACAAGTCCTAAAACACTTATATGCATGGAAAATCACTTAGAAATTTGTTTAGGAATTTTATGAAGAGAGTGGAGGCCATGAGAGGATTGATTTTGCCATAGTTTAGTTGTAGGATAGATTAATGATGATTTAGGGTTAGGTTAGGGCCTTATTTATAGATTAGGCAAGTGTTTTAGGCCATAGGATTAAACCCTAGTTGCAATCTCAGCCCTTAAAACCGAATCTGGCCCCCAAGCTCAACACAATCTCAAAATGGTGCACCAGGCTAAACAGCCCGGCTGGACCAAGTCGACAGCCAAGTCGACAGGGCTGTCGACTTGGGTCCAACCAAGTCGACTCCCAAGTCGACAGGGCTGTCGACTTGGGTACTCTGGCGGGAATTTTCCCGCCTGGCCCAAACTGGCCCAATTTTCCAAATTCAAACTTGAATTTGAAATCTGTTTTTACTTTGGAATTTTCTGAAAACTTCGTTGGCCCTTAATCGGGTCATACGGACTCCGATATTCAAAAACTCGGACTCTATTTCGCGTATTTTTCCGAGACGAACGCAATGGCATAGCCCGTTTCCCTTGATTCAGATTTTTGAATTAAATTCTGCCTCGATTTACGTTATAACAGGTTATTGAAAAATACGGGTTGTTACATTCTCCCCTCCTTAAAGGATTTCGTCCCCGAAATCTTCAAGTTAGGAAGAACGTATCCTACCATCCAACATCCATCTACTCAAAACATCATCCACGAGCAATCATTGTCCTTACAAGATTCTAAATGTTGTATGAACATATGCAAAGGTGTGTGTATATGTACTTATCTAATGCAAATATCATCAATGCAAATTATGTTAGTAAAATGAATCCATATGTATGCAATTCCTAACATAATGTATAACATCTACATGTGTGCACATCACATACATCCATATGCAACATCCATGTGATAACACAGAAATTTTCATCCATGAATAAGCATAAACACTCATGCATATGCAATATGAGGAGTGTGTGAGCCGATCTAGTGCCTAACGTGTATAATGCATCCACGAGTAACCACTTACAAACACTTGCAACCACTTGCAACAATCAAGCATAACATGTTTCAAACACATGTTTCATCCAAAGGGTTTCTACCTAAGGTTCTCATGACAAGATTAACACGATAAACTAGATAAACATGGATAGCAAAGAGAAAGATATGCTAACAAAGAAAAGAGATTGAGAGTGTACCCTCAAAAAGGAATGGATAAAGCCCACGCATCTTCTCCTCGGTTTCCCGAGTTGCGTCTTCTTCGGTTTCACCCCATTGAACCTTCACCAACTTGACCTCTCGATTCCTTAGCTTCTTGGTCTCCGTCCCCAAGATACGAATCGGAGCTCTCCTCAAGGTAGCCTCTTTCTCCACTTTCACATTTCTTAGAACACTTGGCTCAACAACCTCTGCTGATTCATGTAAACACTTCCGGAGATGCGAGACATGAAAAACATCGTGTACTCCGGCAAGCTTCTCGGGCAACTTCACTCTATAAGCCATCTGCCCGATCCTCTCTATAATAGGGAATGGTCCAGCAAACCTCGGTGCCAACTTCCCAACGGCTCCAAATCGGACCACATTCCGCAAAGGAGAAACCTTCACGAGAACTATATCCCCAACATCAAACTCCAAATCAGTTCTTCGCTTATCAGCATAGGATTTCTGTTGGGCTTGGGCCGCTTTCATCCGTCTCCGAATCAACTCGATCTTCTCGGATGTATCTCTGATCATATCAGGCCCAAGTATAAGCTTATCTGTAGTCTCCCACCAACATGTAGGCGACTTGCACGGCCTCCCATATAAAGCTTCAAATGGTGCCATCCCTATGCTTGCCTGATAACTGTTATTATATGCAAACTCAACAAGAGGAAGATGGTCTTCCCAAGTACCACCAAAATCCAGAATACAAAGCCTCAACAGATCCTCGAGTACCCTATTCACCCTTTCGGTTTGACCGTCCGTCTGTGGGTGATAAGCCGTACTTAGATTCAACCTCGTGCCCATAGCTTCTTGCAAGCTATTCCAGAATTGACTTGTAAAGATTGGGTCACGGTCACTGACTATACTAGAAGGGACTCCATGAAGTCTCACAATCTCACGAAGATATACAGACGCTAGCCAAGATGCGGTCCTCTTGCTCTTCACCGGAATGAAATGAGCACTCTTCGTAAGTCTGTCCACAATAACCCAAATGCTCGTATTCCCTTTCCTTGACCTTGGTAGCCCATCGATAAAATCCATGGAAATACTCTCCCACTTCCAAAGTGGAACGTCTAGAGGATGCAATAGCCCACCGGGCTTCTTTGACTCGGCCTTAACTTGCTGGCAAATGATACATCTAGAGACAAACTCTGCCACATCCTTCTTCATCCCAGGCCAAAAGAAAATGCGCTTCATATCTTTATGCATCTTATCTCCGCCCGGATGTATAGTCAACTTAGAGCGATGCGCTTCCTCCAGAACTTTTCTTACTAAATCTTCTACCATTGGAACACATAATCTTCCATCTCTCCTCAGCCAACCCTTGTCATCAATAGAATATCGAGCGAGATGACAAGACGTCTCTCCTCGAATCAGCTTATCCATAATCTCAACTATCTGAGGGTCTTCTCTCTGCGAAGCCCCAACTTGATCGAGAAGGGTAGGTCTGAGTTCCAGAGATGCTAAAGAACCGGTCATCGACTCAACTGCCAAATAGAAATCAAAGGTTGCCACATACTCTAAATTCTTCATCTCAACGAATAGAGGACTTAGGGTCAACCTTCTTCTACTCAATGCATCTGCTACCACATTCCCCTTGCCAGGGGTATAAGCTATCACAAAATCGTAGGACGCCAAGAATTCCATCCATCTTTGTTGCCTCAGATTCAGATCCTTCTGAGAAAAGAGATACTTTAATGACTTGTGATCGGTATAAAGCTCAAATCTTTCTCCCAGAAGATAATGGCGCCAAGCCTTGAGTGCATAGACTATTGCTGCCAACTCTAAGTCATGAGTGGGATAATTCTTCTCATGCACTTTGAGTTGTCTACCGCCAAAGCATATCACTCTTCCTTCTTGCATAAGAACAGCTCCTAACCCCGTGCCACATGCATCGGTGTATACTGTAAATAACTTCCCTCCATCGGGCAAAGCTAGAACAGGTGCTGATGTGAGAGCTCTCTTGAGCTTCTGAAAAGCAAGCTCGCATTCTACGCTCCAAGCAAAAACTAAATTCTTCTTCGTCAATTTAGTGAGAGGAGCAGAAATCTTCGCGAAGTCCTTGATGAACTTCCGGTAAAAACCCGCAAGTCCTAGAAAACTTCTCACTTCGGTTGCATTCCTTGGAGTCTTCCAATCCTGAACTGCAACTACCTTAGCGGGATCCACCGCTAAGCCTTGCTTAGATACTATATGCCCAAGGAATCTAACTTCCCTTCTCCAAAAGTGACACTTGGAGAACTTGGCCTTCAACTGATGCGCTCTAAGCGTATCCATCACCTCCATGAGATGCCTTGCGTGCTCTTCCTCATCCTTAGAGAAGATCAGAATATCATCTACGAAGACCACGACAAACTTGTTCAAGAACTCCCTGAACACCCTACTCATCAAGTCTACGAAATATGCGGGTGCATTAGTCAAGCCGAATGGCATGACAAGCCATTCGAAGAATCCATCTGGAGTCCTGAACGCAGTCTTGTCTATACTATCTTCAGCTACCCTGAGCTGATGGAATCCAGTAGCAAGATCAAGCTGAGAGAAAACAGAAGCACCGACAAGCTGGTCAAAGAGATCATCAATCCTCGGTAACGGGTGTCTGTTCTTCTTAGTCAGCTTATTCAACTCTCGATAGTCAACACAGAGTCGGAGAGAACCATCTGCCTTGGTAGCAAATACCACAGGCGCTCCCCATTCAGATATACTTCGTCTAATGAAGTTCTTCTCAAGCAACTCTTTCACTTGCTTACTTAGCTCCCGCCTTTCACGCGGAGCAATGTGCCGAACGGGCAAAGAAACCGACTTTGCATTATCCACCAGATAAATGCGGAAATCAATCTCTCGCTTAAGGGGCAACCCCTTAACTTCATTGAAAACATCCGGATACTCTCGAACCACTCTCACAGACTGAAGAGTTTCCATTGACGAGTCGAGTGATTCAAGATAGCATAACATGATGGGACCTCTCGGATCACAAGAAATCTCTAGGGTGTTTCCGAGGCGAGTCACGAGCCTCACAACCCTATGCTCACAATCAAGAATGGCTCCATATCTGGACAGCCAATCCATGCCCAATATCAATCCGTATCCCCTAAAACCAAGAACATAAGCACTGCACAAGAACTCTACACCCAGTATAGAGATCCTCAAATCCCCACATATCGTAGACAAATGGGCGGAACCCCCAATAGGATTTGAGACACAGACGGGATCATCTACCAAGCTAGTACTAAGGTGCAAACTATCAACAAGATCAAATGAGATAAAGCTATGCGATGCACCAGAATCAAACAAGGTACGAACCGGAAAATCAAAAATATATACAAGGCTCTCAACAGAAATACTACCTCGGTCGGGAACTGGAGCGACATTGAGAGCATGAACTTGCCCTCCTGAAGGTCCAGCACGCTGAGTCTGACCCTGGCCTTGCCCTTGCTTCCTCGGGCAATCCTTACTGAAATGTCCAGTCTCACCGCAGAAAAAGCATTCACCATTCTTCCTTTTCCTCTTCTTATAATCCTTAATAAGATGCCCAACTGAACCGCAATAATGGCACTTCCCTTTGTTGTTCTTGCCCTTGTTGTTGTTCCCCTTGTTGCCTTGACTCTTGTTCTTGTTCTTGTTCTGATTGCCTTGACTGCTCTGACCACTCGGATTTCCCTGATTTCCTTTCCCCTGGGAATCAGTCTTCTTGGCTTGAGTATCATTCATCTTGGTCTCTTTCTTGACATCTCCCTGAAGTAACGCCATATCAACCAAACTCTCAAACGTGGCCCCATGGGGAATATGTGACATAGCCAAGCCCTGCAACAGCTCATTCAATCCTCTAGCAAAACGAAGAGCCTTCTTCTGAGGAGTATTCACGATATCCCGGCCAAAACGAGCTAACTGATTGAACTTGTTCACATATTCTTTGACAGACATATCTCCTTGTTTCAAAGTTATGAACCTCTCCATTTGCAGATTCTCCTCAGCAGAAGATAGAAACTTAAGCATGAACCTTGCCCTGAAATCGGCCCAAGTCTCAACAGGCCTAGTACCATTGGTGACTTCCCACCAATAAGCGGCTTCATCCTTCATAAGCCAAACCGCCAACAAGAGCTTCCTCTGATCGTCTAACCCAAAGATAGCAAATAAATCCTTGGTCTCTTTCAACCAATTTCTGGCCTCTACAAAAGTCTCGGTGGCTTGAAAGTTCTTGCCACCCATTGCTTTGAAATCTTTGCAAGTCTTTGCGAAGTCAGCTTGAGGATGCTGAGGGGGAGGAGGAAGAGGAACCTCAGCGACAGGAGGAGGAGGAACATTAGCGACAGGAGGAGGAGGAATATTAACTACTGGAGGAGGAGGAGGAGGAATATCTGCGGGGCCGGCTTCGGTCGCCCTAGCCTCCAAAAGTCTCCTATACCAAACAGGTACGGGCACTCCCTCCGGAATAGCAAAGTTATCGGCCATACTGAAAACGAAGAAAGAGACAGATTCAGAATGGAGAAAAACGAAGGAATTTTGCTAATGGCTTTTTGGGGAATAGCCTTTAAAATAAACTAGACTTTTCTTTGGAAAATACTTTATACATGGTTTTGAAAATAGTTTTCCAAAAGTTTTCTAAAAACCTTTTTTGTTCCTTCTCGTAAACCTGGCTCTGATACCAAATGTAACACCCCACCTCCGCCAGGGTGGCTCTTGCAAGCACTCTGACTTTGGAGGGGCGTTTGAATCAGGTAAACATGCATAATGATATACCAAGGCAGAACAAGAACATATGTATATATATAAACAGAGTAAATAACATAGATAAAACAGCGGAAGATATTAAACCATTTCAAAACAAGTCTGGTACAACATAGCTTTCCAAATAAACAAGTCTAGATAAAACAACATCAACTGAAATAAAACTGAAATACATAAGTACTAATCCCCAAAAGCAGTGATAGCCATAGCTAGCTTCATGTCAAACCGTACATGAGCTAAATCCCACAAGCAAGCGGTCAGAAATCCAAGCTAAGCTCCAATATTCCCTCCCTGAGAACCTGGGGAGGGGGAAAACGGAAGAAAAGAGGCGAAAGAAGACAGGTCAGTCAAAAAGACTGAGTAAGCCCTACTACAATCAATGTAAACTGACAAAGTTAACTGGCATGAGCAGCAGGTAAGATCATAAGGATACTAGCATGATGATATACTAACAAGGTAGATAAAGGTGTCATCGCATAATCAGGATTAAGCTTTTGCACCACAGGTGTACTAGCAAACTAACATGACTTGAATAAACAAGTATTGATCCCTTGGCCCAAGCTTTGGCCCAATAACATGAAGTGACCCTCATATGAGGTCCAACCAAACGGTCTAGTCGATCGGCTCCCTATAAGCCTAACTCGTCACGTGTTGGTGTCAATACGGCCCAAACATAATTGTAGTCAGACTGTGCAGGGTCTCCCGTCGGGTGTATCAAGCCCTAGGGTGGCAACCCCTGGACACCATAAACATGAGTGCACAGTCTCGATCTACTGGTACCCGTGCATGCTTTCCCCGGCTTCGGACTATGTGCATGACCATTAGTCCGCCCGGAACTACACTGGCGTACCCTCTGCCGTCGCTTTTGGTCGCTTACCTCCAGCCCAGTAATCGTGCCCCCACCCTAGCCTAGTCCCTAGGGTCATGATGATACTAACTTGGGATTACCGCTGGAGTGGGCCCCCATTGCTAGGATTTTTCTAGTGGGTTAAGTACGGTTTAACCCCCTTGCTAATCATGGATTAACTTGGTTAAGTGTAACGATGAGTTCACGACTTAACCCCGATTAATCAACCGAGCCCAAATTGGTTAAGTACTAAGTGGACCATGACTTAACCCTAATCATGAGGTATTAATTAATTTAATGCGCCTTAACCTCTCACATTAGACTTTGTTGCGGTTACTAGTTAAGCCGGGCGGGTCCGGGTAGCTTTACACCACAACTTGGTCTAACCTCGGGTCCAAGGTACAACATGACCAACTTCTCACATTGGGTCCTATTGTTTGTAGCAACTAGTTAAGCCGGACGGTTCCGGGTAGGTTTACGCTACAAACTCAACCCAACCTCGAGTTGGCCACACTTATCTTTTCTAAGTGTCATGTCCATCATGTTTCCAAAACATGTTACAAGTTTTCAAGCAATTGGGTAGACCTAACTTAATAGGTAAATTCCCAATGGGTAGACCTAACTTAATAGGTAAATTCCCAAGCTTATGTTTTATGTCTTTTAAGTTTACCCAACCCCAAACGCAATCCCATCGCTTACATATCGCAATATTGCATAAAGGATAGAAAGAGGGAACTTGGCATAATCATGAAATAAAGGTATTGAAGCCACAAGTTTAACATGGTGGCATATGAAATGTTCATATGTTCATACACTTGCATATTACATTTTTAGGCCTCAAAAGCATGCATAAAACCAAACTTAGCATATTGGTGATACATGGTGATAAATGACATGTAGAGATGGCCATAAGTTCGCATTTAGCCTCACATGCAAGTTATCATAAGAGATATGATAACTTACATGTTGCCAAAATGCAACCTTTAGCATAAAGCTTGAAGCTTTATGTTCATATACTCAAAATAAGCTTGCATAACATGATAACATGAACCAAATGATCATCCCAAACTTGCATAACATAACTTGCATATCATATGACAAACTTGCATATCAAACTTGCATAACATAACTTGATAAACTTGCATTTCATAGCATAGTAAACTTGCATATAAACTTGCATATCATACATGATAAACTTGCATATCATAACATAGTAAACTTGCATATAAACTTGCATATCATACATTTAACTTTAGAGTTTAAGTATGAAAGTAGAATAGGGCTTACAATGCTTAAGAAGTCACAAAAATATGACAAAGCCCTTATGAAATCAATCAAACCCAAAATGCAAGCTCTAACATAAAAACCCTTGAGCCAAAATGATCAAAACTCTTTCTTTATGATGCTAATATAAAAACTTGACTTGAATGCAAGCTAATGATGCTCATACAAGTCCTAAAACACTTGTATGCATGGAAAATCACTTAGAAATTTGTTTAGGAATTTTATGAAGAGAGTGGAGGCCATGAGAGGATTGATTTTGCCATAGTTTAGTTGTAGGATAGATTAATGATGATTTAGGGTTAGGTTAGGGCCTTATTTATAGATTAGGCAAGTGTTTTAGGCCATAGGATTAAACCCTAGTTGCAATCTCAGCCCTTAAAACCGAATCTGGCCCCCAAGCTCAACACAATCTCAAAATGGTGCACCAGGCTAAACAGCCCGGCTGGACCAAGTCGACAGCCAAGTCGACAGGGCTGTCGACTTGGGTCCAACCAAGTCGACTCCCAAGTCGACAGGGTTGTCGACTTGGGTACTCTGGCGGGAATTTTCCCGCCTGGCCCAAACTGGCCCAATTTTCCAAATTCAAACTTGAATTTGAAATCTGTTTTTACTTTGGAATTTTCTGAAAACTTTGCTGGGCCTTAATCAGGTCATACGGACTCCGATTTTCGAAAACTCGGACTCTATTTCGCGTATTTTCCCGAGACGAACGCAATGGCATAGCCCGTTTCCCTTGATTCAGATTTTTGAATTAAATTCTGCCTCGATTTACGTTATAACAGGTTATTGAAAAATACGGGTTGTTACAGTATGGAGCAGATGGAGCAGCCTGCACAAGTGAATCAGGTGGTAGTTGGTGAAGAGGACATGGGAAATGGAGATGAGATGTTAGCAGGAGAGGGTATGGCAGTTGGTGATGATGGCTTTCTAGTTGATGAGGTTATCGAGGTAGTTGAGCAGCCCATAGACGAAGCTGAAGGAGGTTTTGATTTTATAGCAGATGACGAGGAAGAAATCGAGGTCTGGGAGGAGCCATTTGTGGATGAGGAGCCATTTGCGGATAAGGAGCCCGAGGAGATCAGTCTGTCCGGCCCATCAGACGATGGATCAGACGCATCTGATGATTAGATCGGGGATGGATTTTGACATTGCTTTTGGTATGTATGTTATTTTAAGTGCATAGACGCACCGGGTGTTTTAGGGCTAGTATGGTTTTTGAGGATCTAGTACCTAGGTGGATATACTTTTTGTGATTATGTAATTTTGGACTACCTCAAGTACGTAGTACGTACTAGGGTAGGGATACCTTTTGTATGCTGACTTGTATGACTTTATGATATGATCTTTTGGACGACCATGATATGTATGTTTGTAAGAATCTGAATCTATTTTAATATTTTGGAACTGGTTTTCCGAGTTTATATAAAAAGATTGATTTAGGATTAGTAAGAAGTTGAAAAAACTAACGACTTTCTTTTTTCGAGGACGAAAAAGCCTTAAGGGGGGTGAATGTAACAACCCAAGAATTTTAATAAAATTTAATTGAAATTTTCTATCTTATAATTTGGACTTCCCGGTATAAATTTAGAATTTGTAGAATTTAAATAAATTTGTAGCATCATAATTATATACATGGGTAGTAAACACTTTGTTCATACAAATAATTTGCATTTGATTTATGGCATCTTGTTTGTATTGTCTAAGCTATATCATATAGTAGCATTAATATAGGAATATGGTTCGAATAAGAAATTCATCTTAAGTTATGTTGACCATAATATTTTGCTAAACATATATTCGAAATTTTTATTTAAAATTATATTGGTTAAGCTATATATAGAGTAATGGTATTGATTTACTGATGGAAATTTGGTGAATTATAATTTTTTACATATGATGATTATATAGAAATTCTATTTGTTAAGCGCTTGATTTATATAAGGTTGAAATAGTATACGTTTAAGTAAAGCTACATTTTGACGCCATATGATGATTTTATATTTCTTTCATTTGTTAAGCAAGTTTAACTAAAAAAAAATTCTGTTAATTTTTGAAACAATATATATATTGTAAATGATTGGAACTGATAAGTGTAACATTTTGTATAAAAAAAATGTTTGAAATTTATATGTAAATGGTTAAATTGGTTACATATAAGTTGGTACAAGTCATAACCATAAATTAAAATTTACAAACAAATTGGTTACATATATATATTACATAAAAACCATTAAATTCCAAATTTTTATAAATAAATAAATTAGTTTAAATTTTGTTGAGCATGCATTGGTAGGCATTTTAAATAAAACAAATAGATGCATTTTTGTCTCCATGCATGATAAGGGTTGTGCCAAGTGTTTAGTTGGTTGAGAAAAAATTTGGATGGAAATTTATTTAATAAGGGACACGGCAGCTTTCTGGGGTAATCATTACTTTACTTTGGAATTTATAAAGCACCCTGTTACATGCAACTTCACCTCTGTCTTCTTTATACATCAGCTCCCCTCACCGTAATTTATTCCTGCACCATTTTTCCTCTTGTCCTCCGCATTTTCATTTCCCTGCTCAGCTTCACTCCACCACATCCATTCTCCTCATTCACAAATACTCCACCGCAAACCATTCTCTCGCACCCACCACCCTTCACACTTCCGTCCTCCTCTTCTCTTCCTCCGCCGACACACCTCGTACCTTCCAGCCCGCATAACCCCACTACCCGCCGTCGGTTGTCACTAGCACCACCACATCCTCCACACTTCGCCTCCTCCTCGCGACAACAAAGTTCCGCCCAGCATTCCCTTTCAACTTCGGCTCCGCGACCATCAGTCCACGCTAGGCCTCAACCACCACCTCCGCTCCATCCAATCACCAACCCACAGACCCTCGTTTCCTTTACCGCGCAGCTCCTCTCCCTTCAAAGTAGAACAGCCAGCTCCACTCTTCTTCTGTCAACCCCACCTTCGCTCCTGTATACATCTCCACCACCCTTAGCCTTGCTCTTTTCTCTCTCTCGCGTTCAGCTCTTATCTAACAGTCGGTCCTCACTTTCATTTTGTTTGTGACAGGCTCGGTTTCTTAGTTGCATAAACTAAAACATAGAGGTATGTATAGATTTAATTTAATATATGTTTGGGTATAAGAGTTAGATATATATATATATACGTTGTACATGCATGATGCTGGAATAAAGGCTGTGTACAATTTCAGCACCTGGGAAGAATGTTCATGACGCATGCAAGGTTCGGTTCTTAGTTTACACGAGTTTGACGTTATACGCGAAAAGCTAGTGTTGCCGTGAGTTGTACGCAGCAGATACGGAGCTATGAGAACAAAACGGAAAGCGATGAAGGTGAGAACACTTAGATTTAATTTTATATGTTGCATGACATGCGTATGTTGATATTGAAATTTGTGTGCATAGATGTTTGTTTGCAAGTGATAAAATGATAACATAAAATCTATAGATAATATTATCATGATCATCAATATAAAGATCCATGTCTAAACGCGTTAGTGACCTAACGCGTATACCTGAATTTGTTATTACATGCATTAATTGGATGACATGCAGTGGAATTATTTGAGCGTTATTGAACATAACGCCAATGTGGAAGTTATGGATCATTGTTTAATAGTTGTGTTCTAGATAAATGATATATGTCTGTTATTAGATCAAATTGATGTTTTTGAATTTTATTTTGATGAAGTGCACTCACCGTATTTGTGGATTTTGCGGAGAAAATTGATTTAAAACCTCCTTCCCATAACTAACTATGAAAATTTTATGATTTGAAATTATGTTTTCATTAGAATTTGAAACACCTGGGAAGAAAAGGAAATAATGATGATTCGATATATCTAGATATTTCTTGTTACTCGAAGAAAAAAAAAAGAGAGAAGAAGAAAACACTATTCGGAAAGCAGGTTTAAAAATTATTTGGAAATTTTATTTTTTTAAAATGATGTAATTTAAAATATGCAAAATTTTTTTTTTTTTTTTTTTTGAATTTTGAATCTAATTGATCCTAATAACCAATGAGACACTTTAAGTAACATTTTACGATGTATTAACTTTCCTTGAACGATTTGAAAAAAAAAATCTATACGCTTGGAGTTTCATTTTGGTATGGAAAGAGATCAGAAAAGAAAGAGAAAAAATCGGTAGTTAAAATTTTACTTGAATACTTTATCTTATTTTCAAGTTAGAAATGTGAAAGTAATTAAATTGGTTAGGTTGCCAAATATCCATTTAAGAAGGCAATCTCATGGTTTTCGCAAAGTGGGAATTGAAGTCGGACAATAAAACCCTTTGAAATTTAGTAGAAATACAAGTTGAATGAACTACCATGAGCGAAGCTAAACAAATTTAAAATTTGTAATTTCTGAACCTTATGAGAAGAATGTCTCAACGATTTTTAAAGTGTTATACTTGAAATATAAGATTATTTTTATTCCGAGAAGAATTATGAAGATATGGAATGAGTGAAGTTTGTAATAAATCCAACCATGATTTGTAAATGGATTTAATAGTGTCTGGAAGGAGATTTAATTGGAATTCTGCGTGATTCATAACTACAGTTTAAAACACGCTTATTACTTGGGAAGACCGAGAGCGAATATATATATTCGAAACCATTCCAAGTAATAACACGACGTTGTTCGAGACTTAGTCAACGACGAGTGAAGACCGATGATCTTCGAAATCGTTTGGATTGATGGCCGTCGATGTCTCGGTTGGGCCGATCACCCAATACAAGACAATTGGTGGCATAAGGTCTGAGCGAATTCAGGATTTTCGGGTTGTTGTTCCGTTCAGACCCAGAATGGACTTGATGGATGGTGTGTCTGACATTGAAATTTACCGCATGGCACTGATTTCCGTTAATGTATATCGGATTTGTGGCAATATATTATCCTTGTCTCTAAGTCACATGAACTTAGAGGGTATGCATCGATTGGAATCAGTGATATGTCGTGAATTTGTCAATGTGGCATACCCAAGTTATGAGACGAGCTCGTGATGATCAAAGAATGGCTTATCAAAGCATCGCCTTGTGTATGACGTGACATCGACAAACCTCACACCCCGGATTGAAGAGAGACTGGCGGTTAGGTTTTATACTTATATGTGAATTGATGATGAAGCTGTGCAGCAGTGGGAAACCACTTATGAACCTGGGGAAATTGGGTATGTTCGGGGGGCCGTGTCTGGTCGAAAACCGTTGATCTTCCCTGACGATGTGTAGTCGGTGTCCGCGTATGGTCGAAAAAGCCGTTGAGGCACTTCGTTTTGTATTCCTGATTGATCTTTCGTGCCAGGAATCCTCAAGTTGGAAACCCAAATCTCCAATACGAACCATACGATTTTGATTGTATATATATATATAGCAACATAATATTATGTGGTATTATGCTGTCTAGGGTTAACACATTTATTTGTGAAATGTTTCCACTCTATATATATATGGTATTGAAGAGGATTTTTCGTATGAAAGCATATTTGGTTGTCATAAGATAAAACTCGCCCATCTGGTGTGCGCTTGCATTGTGTGATGTGGGACGAGCTTATGACAGCTTCATTTTCTCAAAGTCATTTCGAATTTGATATGCACGGGAAGTCACCTGGAGTAAACCCGTTCCGCATTAGCGGCGTGGTCCAATGAATTTCCCAAATTTTAAATAAATCCTGTAAACAACTGTTTCATGTTCTCACACCAGTCACATGACTGACCTGGAGTTTATTGTTCCTTCCTAAACTCTGGGTGCCCACTAATTTTTACATGGGCAGTTAGAGTTTAGTTTACAGATATAGATCATTAGAGCTGGACTTGGAGCGCTTCCGGAGGTTAGAGTTCAAGCTAGGATTTGGAGTTTCCGCTACATCGTACTATCTCTTTTGTTGAAGAGAAATTTCTTATCTTCCGCTGTATATGTTGTAACTCTGATATTTTGTGTAACTCTGATGTAATATTGAATTATTCAATGAAAAGGTTCTGTCGTTTTGTTCAAATATACGTATGTACCCATAACTATTCGCCTTTATGAACGGTTTGAGTTGGTTTAACTACCGGCAAGAACCGTGCAAAAAAAGGTGGGTCGTTACATATATGGTACCCATGCCGTCTATGATTGATAGTTATGATTCGAAGTTGTTTTGAAACATGTAAACACTAGTAATAATATCAATTGCTTTTGTTTTATTCGTATCAACCATATTTTGGCCATTATAAGGTAAAACTCTATCCTCCGGTTTGCGTTGCATTGTGTGATGGGAACTGAGTCTTATAATGGCTTCATTTTTATAAAAAGCATTGCGATGTTTCAAAGAATGATTTGTTTTAAAGCACTGGCAATCCAATGGAGTAAACCCATTCCACGAAAGTGGCGTGGTCCTATGATTAGCCATATTATAAATGTGTTGAGTAGATTTCTCATACCAGTCTCATGACTAACTCATAGTTTGTTTCACTTTCAAACTCGGGTGCCCCTTTTTCTACACGGGCAACCTTGTATTCTTGTTTAGCTGGTTCTTTCTGGATAGCTGGAGCTGAAGATGGATTCTATCATTTATCTCTTTTTATGTTGTTCAGCTCCTATTGAACATTATGTTTGTTTTCCGCTGTAGACATTTATGTATAGTTGAACTGTATTTGTACTAAGTATGATCCTATATACTGTGTAACTCTGATGTTTACGTTTATCCAGTATATTCTATTGTGCATTATCTGGTGTATTTATTTATTTATGTTCTGCTATTATCTGTTTATGTGTTATATTCCAAGGATTACCCTTGCCGCCGTCAGTACAGGGTTTGGGGTCGTCTCACTAATTCTAATGTTTTGATCAGTTTTCTTTAATTTAAAATATAAAACATTTAATTATTTAATTTGATCATACATTTTAATTTACGGGGGCCACATACGGACTCCAAAAATTCCCGAAAAATAAATCTAGCTATATTTTGACGATACGGTCCTAACAAAATTAATTTCGCCGAATTTGGAGACCGTTTGAAAAAATTTCATTTTCTGGTCTATCCAATTTGACTAAAATTGACAAAACACATTTTCTTTTGCCACGCTCACATATTAATTCCAAAAATTATGAAAATTGGAATCTTGTAATAATTTGACATTCCGGATTCAACCAAAGTGGTTTCATCGAAAACGGAGGTCGTTTGCAAAATGGCTATTTTTACGGGCTATATATTATATTAAATTCCATAACAACTATACTGAATATTAAACTGAACATAACTTTTGATTCCCGTTATGAAATTTCAATTCTTCAAATTGGTTGGAAAGATATTTTTAAATAGATTTAAATATTTTTGGTTTCACCAAAATCCGATTTACTTTGCATCCTGTACATTCAGTCAAAGTTCAAATTCAAATTTTCAAACTATCGTGCTATTTCTAACCCCTTTTAAAGTTAAAATAAATATATTCGTTCTAACTTTGATTTAAATAAAAAATTTAATCGTTATTATTTAAAATAAATTATTTTAAATATTTAAAATCCATTAAATATCCCAAAATAAAATATTTAAATTGGTTCCAAAATTTCGGGTTGTTGCAATCTCCCCCACTTAAAATCTTTTCGTCCTCGAAAAGGAACAGAGCTGAAAATTATTTAATTAACCAACTCAACTTTCATTCTTCTATTCGTTTTGATAATTTTATTAGTTGAACTAATAATCACACAACACAATCTTCAATCAATTAGTTAATTAGCTTTGAAAATATATATAACTTTTATATATTCAAAAATCATATTTTCTAAGATCGGATTATATATATAATCACAAATACGTTAATTATAAACTTGTCACTCTCAACTCATTCTAGGGCATTTCTAACCCCATCTCTAATGAATTTTTTCTCATTCTAGGGTATTACTGATCCTATCTCTAATGAGTATTTCGTTTATAGGATATTTCTAATCTTACCTTTGATAAGTCTTTTGTTCAGTTCTAACATGTTGTACCCCAAAGATTTGAGCTAACCAAAGCCCTGATACCAACTGTAACAATTCAGATTTTCGCCTGGACCTAATCGATCGTTATATCGACTAAGACCGTTCAAAAACCCGAATATGCTAACTTTAGGCATACAACACATCAGAAAAAATAACAGAAGACTTTTATAACCATTATAATAATGTTATATCAGCGTATACAATATCAGAGTACATCGATATAATAATACAACAGCGGAAGATAATTTACAATGAATTTAATACAATGCAGCGGAAACAATAATTTGATACAGCGGGAGTCTATCAATGCTCTGGACACAGCTTTAAGCTTCGATGCAGAATCCGGCTCAATATATCTGCAAAATAAGCTACTTGATTGCCCGTGTGGAAAAGAGGGCACCCGAGTTTGCAAAGGGAAACAAACTACGAGTTGGTCATGGGACTGGTATGAGAAGTCTTTCCTAACTTATCTAACAATATGGCTAATCACAGGAGCACACCGCTAACGCGGAACGGGTTTACTCCATTGGATTGCCAGTGCATAATTTAAATAAATTTTATTCAAAAAAACGCAATGTTTTTTAGAAAAATGAAATCATTATAAGACTCAAGTCCCATCACACAATGCAACGCAAACCGGAGGATAGAGTTTCACCTTATAATAATCAAACATGCTTGATACGTAGAAAATAATATTTTAATATTACTATTAGTGTCTAATCAGATTAAAATACTTCAAAGTAAATGTATCAATCCTAGACGACATAGCTACCATATACTATTTCGCCAAATGTAGGTTTAAATCAAAGTCGTAATGTCGTATTGGAAATTGGGTTTCCATCATGATTCAAGACTAGAGACGATCTTCTTACCGATTCGAGACACTCTAGCAATGTCTCAGGATTCGGACAATGGCGAACCCTTGGATCCTGCAGAACCGGTCCACAAATACGTTAGTGGATTGGCAATTCCTGAACACATGCTTCCGGTCCTATTGAACTTATAAATTGGTCACTATCAACCAAATAACCGAGGCCTCGTAATCCATCATCCACATAAGTAAAAATGTCAGGGCTTGTAAACGCTAACAGCACTTCTTTAAGAAACGTGTGCACTCCCTGCGTTCCCTTGTCCCGTCTCTGACTCTTACCGGGGTGTGAGGCTCACGAAGTAATGCTATACACAAAGCTACACCAAAATAGGCCATGCTTTGATCATCAACCACAAGGCTCTGCTTTTCAACAAAACCCTCGATCATTTGCATCTTGGCATGCCACATTGACAATTCATGTCATGCGATCGATAACTACCAATATATAACCTCTAAGTTCGTGCGCCTCAGAGAAGGGTGTTAAGCAGGAGAATAAATTCTCCACCACCAACAGATATATATTAAATAGAGATCAGTTTACATGGAATGAAATCCAATGTCAGACACACATCCATTTACAAGTCCGTTCTGGGTCTAAACGAAATCGGAGACACCTTATTCCTTGTCCCGTATATCCAATATGGAAGAGAGGTTCTCGCGTATCCGGACGATCAACAAGTACGTTCGGATAACTACCACTTTAACCATTTCCCAGGGGCGACCCGGTTCAGGGCATCAGTAGTTGCCCATTCGATCTGAAGATAGCCGGTCTTCCACCGCCATCTTCAATGTCTTTGACTTTAATCATCGCAGTAATTATTTAGAATGGGTTAAACCCGGTCTTTCCGAATAACTCGCGTATTTTATAATCAAAAATCAAGTGCTACAAAGACACATCATACGCCTCATTCCAATTCAGAATATTCTTTTAATAAAATATTCATATTATTAGGGAAAGGTTCCCATCAATTTTATCAAAGGTAAATTCTTTTAAATTTGTTCTTTGATCTTCATTTTAAAGATGCCTTAAAACTCCAATTTGATTTTAATATCAAAAATCATTACTTTATGATTATTTAGATTTTCAGAAATTAATCTTGTCTTTAACTGGGTTAAAGAACCAATGTCATTTAAAACACAGTTCACGATAAACCGAAAATCATCTTCCATTAAATATGGAATTTTCACAAAAATCAAATCAATATATAATCGATATATATTTTCGTATCAGGCTAATAATATAAATGGAATAACGGCAAAGCCTTTTAAATTCCATATATAGTAACAGCCCTCTTTTACAGAAGCCTATCTCGATTATTATCAAATCGAATTTCTACTCAATTCCAATTTAATATATCAAATTGGAAAAAACTTGACTTTGGAAAATTTCCTTTTTAAATCTTAATAAAAATATTTATAAATTCTAAATCATATTTTTACTATTAATTGGGCTAAAGAACAAATGTCGATTAAAACACAGTTCACAATAAGCCTAATTTACATATCATTTTATTCCAATCACTAAATATAATTGGAAACTTTAATAATCTTAATTAAAAGATTTATTCTTTTCATACGGGGTTTAAGAACAGTGTTATTAAAGACACCATCCACGACAACCCAAAACCTAATTCTTTTATTTAATTCTAATTAAATATTAATTAATTGGAAGGCTTCATTAAATCTAAATTTAAAAGATTTATTCTAGTTAATAAATAGTTCATTTTGATAAAAATATATTTTTATCATCTGTGTCCATCCAAAAACAGATGTAGAAATCATCATTTTATTCTTCGTTGAATATTGTTTTAAAATATTCGTTATCTGAAAATATTCTTTATATAAAAATATTCTTTATGTAAAAATATTCTTTATATTACAATGTTCTTTATTTTAAAATATTCTTTATTTAAAAGATATTCTGAATCGAAATGCGACTCAATTAGTTACCATATAATTTCGGTTATATGGATTTCATGCATCGCATGTATACGACAATAACTATAAATAATCATTACACAATCCATTCACATCCAGAGTGAAATTAACAACTGTGTGAGCATTAAAAATGAATAAATAATGCTCATGCAGCCTATTAATCCATCGATTGACATTCAACTAAATATGGGGACTAGTGTATGTCAAATATCCTCCCAATACCCGTGTGGGGTTTTCAGCCAACAACAGTTCATCTAAATAAATCATTGGTTAATGAATTTAACCAATTTTAATTCCACTAACATGTTGATGATAATGAACAAAACACGTTATTATATTCCTAATGCCGAATAAAATTGTATTTTACTCGCACAATTTCCCTACATGTATCTAATGTCTAATAAAATGTAATTTATTTACATGGCATTGTTGCTGATGACAAATAAAAAGATAATTTTCATTTATTTGTATGCAATTTCTATTTTTAAGTTTAACAAATAAAAAGAAATTGTTTTATTTGCATGTATAGTTTCAAATCATCGCATATGAAATGCTCTTTACTCTATACACAAATTATAATGTATAATTTGACAATACAAATGTCACTTGTATTTGCATACAAATTCTACTGTATAATTCAATAATAAAATGTCATATTAATTCACATACAATTCTAATGTATGCTTCGACCATGAAAATGATTCTTATATTTGCATATAAATTCTAATGTATGTTTTGACCATGAAAATGATTCTTATATTTGCATATAAATTTTATTTCAACCAATGCATAAAAAGTGATACATTCATTTTTGTTGACAATTTTATTTCAACAAAATGACTAAAAGTTATTATTCATTTTTGTTGACAATTCTAGTTCAGCAAAATTAATATTTTTGCTCCAAAATAAATCTACTTAACAAAAATGTAATTTTTGTTTAACTCAAATCTTATTTACCAAAAATGTAATTTTTGTTTTCAACCATGACATTTGACAAAATGTACATTTTTGTTTTCAACTATTATATTTTGAAAAAAGTGTATACTTTGTTTCAACTAATTTATTTTGAAAAAATGCATCATTTTGTTTCAACTAATTTATTTTGACAAAATGCATCATTTTATTTCAACTAAACTATTTGACTAAAATGTATATTTTTGTTTTCAACTAATCTTCTTTGACCAAAATGAATATTTTTATTTAACTATGCTATTTTGACAAAAATGAATATTTTTTTCAACTATTCTAATTTATCAAAACATTCATTTCTATTTCAACTAATCTATTTTGACAAAATGTCAACTTTTATTCAATAATTATACTTTGACAAAAATGTGTATTTTTGACTCAACTATTATATTTTGACAAAAATGACAATTTTGTTTCAACTTTTACAATTTGACAAAAACGACAATTTCGTTTCAACTTTTTGGTTGCACCAAAAATTGATAATTTAGTTTCACTATTTGGTTACAACAAAAATGATATATATATATATATATATATATATTTCAATCCTTTTGTCACAACAAATGATATATTTGTTTTCAATTATTTTATTTTAACAAAAATGATATATTTGTTTTCATCAATTTTATAATAACAAAAATGACATATTTGTTTACAACTATTTTATTATAACAAAAATGCCCTTTTTATTTTCAACAATTTTGTTACAACAAAAATGGCCTTTTTATTTCTACAATTTTGTTACAACAAAATGTCCTTTTTATTTCAACTATTTTGTTTTGACAAAATGACAAATTTAATTCAACAATTATATTTTGACAAAAATGTAAACTGTGATCCAATAATTATATTTTAACAAAACTGTTAATTTTAATTCCATTATTCCAATTTGACAAAAATGATGATTTTTGTTTAACACAGTTCTAATTAACAAATATGTTAATTTTTTTGATCCAACTAATCAAATCAACAGAAATGATAATTTTTGTTAAACATAATTCTAATTAACAAATATGTTAAATTTTGATTCAACTAATCTAATTAACAAAAATGATATTTTTTGTTAAACACAATTCTAATTAACAAATATGTTTTTTTTTAACTATTTATTAGTTAGCACAAATGTTAATTTTTTTTTGATCCAACAAAACTAATAAACAAAAATGATAAAGTCAACAGATCTACATAACACACCAATCACAGATCAAATCACGTATGACAATCAATAGAATATTACAGCATATGACAATCAACAAATCTAATTATGATTAATTGATTTTGATTATATAAAAAAAGTAGAATTTCTCACATTGGTTTTGTCTGAATTTCCAACATGCTCCGTTTATGTCCTGGTCGGTTCTGAAATGTAGTGTTTTTCGTTGCGAATCCAACGCTTCTGAAATTTCTGAATTTTGATTTCATATGAGAAAGATACGATATTTTAAACATTGATTACTTAAATTAATAATTAATTAAATAATTAAAAACTAATTACTTAGTCATGTTAAAAAAAGTATTGCCGCTCCCTTCCTTTTCTTCTTCCTCGTGTTACAGGAAACCAGCGAACCCAAAATCCACCCACGTCCTTGAATTGCGCGCCACCTTGGAGTTGCCGTACTCCGATCAAGTCACACCACATCAAAGAGTTTCCAACACCCTCCCATCGCCCGAAGCACCACCCACCTCGGTCCCCTACAGCGTCGAAAAAACGACTTCAAAGTCGTCCTCTTTGGGATGGAAATTCGACCACCTGAGAGCGTTAAACTCGATCATGACCGTTGAGTATCTATATCTCACTTAGATCTAGATTTTTTTCTTTGAAAGTGTTTGAATTTGGTGAGGGATCAGAGAGAAAAAGAGAGGAGAAGGAAGGAGCAAATCGGCCATTGCTTTTCAAGACGGCGGCTGGTTTAGGAGGCTAGGGTTAAGTCAAAGCTAGGGTATTTATAAAGAATATATTTTAATATTATTTTTATATTTAATTCCAATTTTTATTCGTTTGTCACTGTTAACTCCAAATCAAACCTAACGACTATGGTCCCGAGCTAAATACACCTATTTCGGACACAATAGGATAAGTTACGTAAGCCAGTTCTAATGTTTTGATCAGTTTTTCTTTAATTTAAAATATAAAACATTTTATTATTTAATTTGATTGTACATTTTAATTTACCGGGGCCACATACGGACTCCTAAAATTCCCAAAAAATAAATCTAGTTATGTTTTGACGATACGGTCCTAACAAAATTAACTTTATTGAATTTGGTGACCGTTTGAAAAATGGCCATTTTCTGGTCGATCCAATTTGAATGAAACTGACAAAACACATTTTCTTTTTCCACACTCACATATTAATCCGAAAAATTATGAAAATTGGAATTTTGCAATAATTTTACATTCCGGATTCAACCAAAGTGGTTTCATCAAAAACGGAGGTGATTTGCAAAATGGCTATTTATACGGGCTATATATTATATTAAATTCCACAGCGACTATACTGAATATTAAACTGAACATAACTTTTGATTCCCAATATGAAATTTCAATTCTTCAGATTCGTTGGAAAGATATTTTTAAGTAGATTTAAATATTTTTGGTTTCACCAAAATCCGATTTATTTTGCATCCTGTACATTCAGTCAAAGTTCAAATTCAAATTTTCAAACTACCGTGCTATTTCTTATCCCTTTTAAAATTAAAATAAATATATTCGTTCTAACTTCGATTTAAATAAAAAAAATTAATCGTTATTATTTGAAATAAATTATTTTAGATATTTAAAATCCATTAAAATTTCCAAAATAAAATTTATAAATTGGTTCCAAAATTCCGGGTTGTTACAGATGGCGGTTGTGCAAACAGGTCGGGTTCTCGGGTCTGGTACGCTCGAATTTTACACTTTCAGGTAGGGTTTACCGTGTGGATGTAAAGAGGGAGGATTTCTCTTTGATAAAGTCAAAAGGAGTGGATGATTTCGTTGTGTGGATCGAAGGGAATTAGTGGAGGAAGGATTGAGCGTTCATGGCTATGGAATACATAGGTGACGCCTGTGTAAAGTGTAGTGGATTAGGGTTTGTATTGAGATAACTGGATTTTTATAATATTTAATTACTAATTTTTACAAATAAACCCGTTGCATCTTAGTAGTTCCAATTCCAGTCCAATAAAAGTTGTTCCCATCTAATTGCCCCCGTTCTGGAACCAATGGGCTAGGTCCCGTCAATCGAAATGATTGTTTTTGGCTTGTTTTCTTTAATTTAAAATTTAAATCATTTATTTATTAAATTCAATCGTACATTTAAATCCACCATGGCCACATATGGACTCCGAAAATTCCCGAAAAATAAATCTAGCTATGTTTTGATGATACGGTCCTACCAAAATTAGTTTCGTCGAATTTGGAGACCGTTTGGAAAATGGCATTTTTAACGGTAGATTAAATTCAACAGAAATTATCGAATCACAGTTTAATTTACTATGCTTACAAATAAAATCCAAAAATTATGGAAAATTAAACTTAGCAATAATTTGACATTCAGGATCCAACAAAAATGGCATCAACGAAAACGGAGGTCATTTATATAATGGTCATTTATACAGGCTACAAATTATACTATATTCTATAGCAACTATTCTGAATATTCAACTGGCCATAACTTTTTGTTCCCGCTATGAAATTTCGATTTTTCGGATTTGTTGGAAAGATATTTTAACAGATTTAGATATTTTTTGTTTCACTAAAATCCGTTTTATTTTGTGTAAATACCCGCCATTTAGACCGTGTCGAATCGACAAAAATGTCAACTTGAACCGTCCAAAACGACAGAATGTTATTAGCTTCTGGGGTAAATAGAATAAATCGCAGAATCACATATCACAGGCACAGATATAGAGCAATATAATATCTCACAGCAGAAAATACAAAATAAAATAGTAGTTCATGAAGCTACTACATAAATTATACAACGGAGTTTACATAAACAATACAGCGGAAGTTTAATACAATAAAATAAATGATAACATTTTGGAGCAGAATGACAGAAATAACTGGATGACTAGAGCAACTGATCAACAGGTAGACATTAGTGAGTGAAACCCAATATAAGCTCCAACTCCAACTGTGACTCTCGAAACTATGGTAATCGATCTGACCCGAGCAATAATGCAAAACAAAACAACCTGCATCAGTACTAACATTCACATCGAAGTAAATCAACGCAAATGAAATGTTCGATGAAATGCAATCACTAGCTTAAAGGATGCTTGGGATCACCATCCTCTAAGGATCCGTTATAGTAATACTATATAGTTTAATACGCTATATACAATAGTGTCTATCAGTAAAGTAAAAATATCAAAATAGCGTAAGCGGGATTACCATGATTACCCTTACACCGTTTATATATTCCCGTAGTATACACGGTACCATAATTACTCCGTAAACTCGAGGGCTATCAGAGGGCACTCCATATAAAACAGTACAAAACAAAGTCGTAGTGGGCTCGTATAAGGCTTGTTACAAGGCACGTAAGGAATGCCAAGATGGATTCACCGTTTGCATAGACGGACTGGTGGTAACGCATAACAGCTACTACCGCCCACTCGAGACACACTCCCATATCAAATCGGAGGGTGGCCAGCAAAACAAATCATGAAACACCCCACCTCCGTTAAAGTCACTCACAAAGGGAATGCCTTAACTTTGGTGGAGCATTTTTGGGTAAAAGATGCAGATAAATTACAAGGCAGACAAATAAAGCAGCGGAAAATAAAGTCATTTTATAAACAATATGGTTCAGTCAAGCTTTTACAATAGTTATCTCAATCATACTTAAAAGTAATACATAGAACTTCTATCTTGATCTAAAAACTTCCAAATATAAAAGAAGCATAAAAAACAATAATGATATTCCCCAATAAAGCATGAACCAGCCATAGCAGTGGAAGATAGAGTCCAAAGCAATACATCGACTATCTTCGAGCTTGGAAAGAAAACTGAGCTAAGTGGTAACATTTCCTCCCTGTGAACCGGGGGGGACGGAAGAAAAGAGGTGAAACAAAACTAGGTCAGACATAAGTCTGGTAAGTCCAGTGACTTTCAACATATAAACAGGCAAAAACATCATGATATGAATAAGCTGAATACAAGACAATACCATGAGAACGAGGATAACATGATAACATAGGATAAGTATAAGGTATGATAAGGCAACATAAACTGAATGCGCTTCTACTCTTTCTTTGCTTCGCTACTACTTTGTTATTCAGATTCCTATATCTATCTCTGCACCACCTAACTAGTGTCCCAACTAGTAATCTGTATAAAATGATAACGTGATCCCAATCCCCCGTAATTGTGGTAGCCTTCAGGTGTACATCTATCGTGAGGATTCCACCTCAGTCAGCCTAATTGCCATGAACACGTTAGATGTACCCTTACTACCCTATCGATCGGCTCCCTTACTTGTATTCATGTTCCAAGTGTCTGTATCAATCGGCCCTCTCTTGCGTGTAGATACCCTGTGCTGGTCCCAACATAAGGTGTATCAATCCTTATGATAGCGACTCGACACGATTCAAGATGCACAGTGTATAACTACTGGTACCCAGTGCCTTCTTTTTCCCACTCCAGAGTACGTGCACGCTCGTAAACCATCGGAACCTACACTGACGTATCTCCTACCGCTGTTTTGACTGCTTTTAATCAGCCCAGTAATCGTGCCCCACCCTGCCTAGTTCAGGGTACCGTGATACATCTATGTGGGTTACTGCTGAAATGGGTCCCCGTTACTAGGGTTTCCTATTGGTTAAGTTTGTGGGCCTATATTTACTAATATTACCCACCAACCCGATATGTACTTAACCCTCCTAGTGATTCAAGCATGTTTATTAAACGGTTAAGTTTGTAGGCCTATATGTACTAATATTACCCACCTACATGAGATGTACTTAACCCTCCCATCAATTCAAGCATGTTTATTAAACGGTTAAGTTTTGTGGGCCTATATTTACTAATGTTACCCACAAACCCGATATGTACTTAACCCTCCTGCACATTATGTCATATTGGTTAAGTGTTGTCCATTCATGGTAACTTAACCCGCCCATTCATCGTGTTATGTTGGTTAAGTTTTCCTTATTTACTTAACCCCGTCCGTTCATCAAGTTATATTGGTTAAGTATTTCCTTGTTACTTAACCCCACATGTTCATCTTGTTGTATTGGTTAAGTGTCATCAGTCAATTCAAGTTAACTTACTACTCATCATGTCATGTTACTTTGGTTAAGTGTCACCTTCTTGTATTAACATAACCCTACCACAAATCAAGTTATATTGGTTAAGTGTTAACTTAACCCTTTCCTTTGATCATGCTATACCAGTTAAGTGTTTCCTATTAACCCTTGTCACCCATCTTGTCATATTGGTTAAGTGTTTCTCATTAATTAACCCTATTTATCCATGTTATATTGGCTAAGTGTTCCTATGAACTTAACCCTACTCATTCATCTTGTTCATTAGCACTAATTGATTTATTAATGCACTAACCTCTCACATTAGATATGTGTTGTTGTGGTTACTGGATGTGCCGAGCGGTTCCAGGCAGTTTTACACCACAACTCAATCTAACCTCGGGTTTTTCTTGGGCATGGTGCACTAACCTCTCACATTAGATAGGTGTTATTGTGGTTACTGGATGTGCCGGGCGATTCCGGGTAGTTTTACACCATAACTCAATCTAACTTCGGGTTAGGCATGTTCATCTTTAATCTACAGATTTACCCTATATACCCAAATCTAGATTTTACATGCTAATTACCAAACTCACCAAGACTAGTCATGTTACATTTTGCACACAATCTAGATTTAATGCTCAAGTTAGCCCAAATTCGCAACAATAACAATTTTGCCCAAAACTTGATTTATATGTCAACTTCATATTTTGTCGTTCATGCCAATTCTAGGTTCAATATGTCAAGTTACATATTCCATAATTCATGTCAAATTACCCCAAATTGCATCTTAACAGTTATCCCATATTACATGTTCCAAATTATGCCAAATAATGCTAATTTCATGTTATACCCAATTTCCCCCGCATTCATAATGTACGTATTTCGAGATTCAACTCAAGGTTCATAATATAAGGGGAGAAGCAAGATGGACCATCGTAAGGATAGGCATAGTCATATGATGATAAGAAGTACTAGTCCAATAAACTTGATGTACTAAGAAGACAAGTTTTGCAAGGAATACATCGCAGGCATATAGATATGATAAGAATTATATCATGAACTTAAAAAGGGATTACAATTCCGATATACAACAAGGATAGATATGATTGGACCAGTTTCATAGTCAAAAATGATTCCCAAATATATATATACTCAAGCACAGATTTCAATGAATGGATAGCTTACATCAGGCATATTCTCATATCCATTTTATTACATGTCACAATTAGATTTAAGTGTTCGAATCTAAAAAGTAACTGACTTACAAAACAAAGGAAAGTCTTTTTTTCATGCCTAAGCCATACATCACCATACACCCTAATCTTCTTCTTCCAAATCATAAACTATCATATATATATATATATGCCCCCAATTTTTAGATCTTAAACCACAACATGTACTATGCCATATATTTACAGTTCAATTTACGCCCCAAATTCTAAGTCATATGTCCAATACTTTATGCTTCAAATCTAAAGTCATATGTCCAATACTTTATGCGTCAAATCTCAAGTCCTATATCCAATACTTTATGTTTTGAATGTGTTATGTCCCCAAATCAGTTACAACTCAATTATGCCCAATTATATACAATTTAATACTTTTCCCAAATTTTAGCGCTGGTCATGTCCAAATCATAATTTATGCCCAATTTTATTTCGAATGTACATTCATCTTTTATGAGATCTGGCTCAAGCTCGCAGTAGCCTGACTATAAAACAAAAAGGGAAGAAGGAAAGAAGAGACAAAGAACGTACATAATATTATCAATGAGATAGATCCAAAGGATATAGAAAGACAGGCATAATCTCAGATCCACATTTATCACAATGTCAGAATCACAATTAACTTTTATTTCTGAAAGTAACGCGATCTTATAGATTGCAGAAGGGTCTTGAATTCTGGGATTTGTATTCTGAAACTGAATAGCTCTCCCTTGAAGTAGACTATTTGTTCTTCTAATTTAGATTTGATTTGATTCTTAGAAATAGTTGTTGAAGTCGTTGAATTAGCTTTGGAATCTCTACTTGAATTCTAACTTGATTTCTACGAAGGACTTGAGCAGCATAACCCTGTCTTTGATTTATTTTGATATGAATTAGGGTAGAGTATAGGCGTAATGAAGTTGTGTAGAGAGAAAGTGAGGTTTGGGGTTTTTAAATAGATTAGGATCAACGAATCTGGTCAGAACGGGCATCTAAATACAGAAAAACGAATTTGTCCACGGATCTGGAAAAGGGGGGGTTGACCCCCTGGTCGACCCCATGGTCGACCTGTTCTACGCAGGTCGACACCCAGGTCGACCCCCTGGTCGACCTGGGTCCTAGGCGGGAAATTTCCCGCACAGCCCGAGTGTGTGATTTGAATTTCGAAACTTTAAACTTGAATTCAGGCTAGTTTTCATTTTAAATTCCTGAAACTTCTAAGTGCCATAACTTCTTCATACGGAGTTCGATTTACGCAAACTCGGACTCTATCTTAAGAAGAATTCCGAGATGAATGCAATAGCGTAACCCATTTCCCTTAATTCTTTCCTTAAAAATTAAGTATACTTTAATTTGTTACTTTAATGTTCACAGAAAATACGGGGTGTCACACATCACAAAAGTAATAGTATGGTATCGAAGAAGTGCGCTCAATAGGAGGTATGACCTCACTTAGTCCGTGCGTAGCTCCTGTTTTAGCCACATCAAGCTGACTCAAGGTAGTCAGGGTCTCGTAATTAATATGAAATAGAAAATGGATTCGTTCGCCGAATCATCCCCTTCATTCTGGAACTCAACCGCATACATAGTTGCTAAAGTAGTTTTCGGTATTGGCAGAGAGTATGACAATAGGCGATCCCGGTCTCTTTAACAATCAACCGTTTACATTTTTCACACCATGGCTATTATTTTATAAATCAATTTATAAAGTAGTTTATACAAAATCTCATATTCTAATTTGAAATCAAAATTTAATTTCTATCCTCGATTATATTTAAATCTGGAAACAAAGCAAATCGATTTAGAAAACATATCGAAACGATCACTAAATATTGTATAAACTGATACTATGACATTTAACTTCGATTATAATTTTGATTTGGTTTATATTCGTAAAAAATTCAAGTATAAAACAACTCAAACGATTCAATTTTACCTCTTCAAGATATCGTTTCAAGTTGATTCATAAAATCCCACAATTTAGCTCGAGTTCAATATAGACGATTCAAATCAAAACCTTATTTCAAGTTAAACAAATCAAACAATCTAGTTTTCTCTTTTCATAAGAATTCATTCGATTCGATTCAAAATTCCAATACTCAAGTTCAAATTCAGTTTATATAATTTGAATCAATCTTATATTTCATTTTAAAACTAATCATATCATATTTATAACTCAAGTCGTAACAATTCAAAATTCATTACTTATAAATTCAAAACAACATTATATTCAATTCAAACAATACGTGTCATATTTTACAATTCAAGTCGTACCATTTGAAATCATTATTTATAAATTCAAATCATACGATTTAAAACCATTCTTATAAATTTGATTTAACAAATTTATTAATTTAAACCAAACGATTTATAAAATCATTTGCATATATAAAATTTTATATATGCATTCTAATTCATATTCAGTTAACTAAAAATTGATTTCAAATTCATATCCTATATGATTTCATTGGTTAAATCAATATCGTTATTTAAATTCAAATCTTTAAACCTCGAATTTAAATCACGAAATCTAACTTATCCATCTTGACATTATTATTAAAGTTTATAACATATATATATATATAAGAAAATAAATTTTGAAAATATATATATAAGTTTATAATATTCTAAAATAAATTAGAAATAGATTATAAACATATATAAGTTTAAAATAATATAAAAATAGATTTAAAATAATTATTTATAATAATGTAAAAATTAAAAATACTTATTTAATTAAATTATATAGCTTAAAATGAATAAATTATAAGTAAAAACTTAAATAAGCATTAAATCTGTATTTACTTATAGAGATCATTTTAAAACATATAATTCAAAATTATAAAAACAAATTGAATTTAAAATATTTAAAATATAATTATATAAAAATAATAAAATCTTAAGTTATTTTTTTAAAAATCAAATTCCAAAATCAAAATAGTTCGAAAATACGACCAACGGTGTCCGTGTATAGTTTTCTACCCTATGGTCAAGTGATACAGATATTTATCATTTCAACACGCAATTTATAAAATTTCTAAGGGTCTATCATGTCAACCCGCGGTCCAAAATTCAGTAAAAATCGTTCAGGTCCATCATTTCAACCCATAACGATTTTTCCCTATTTTAATGTCTGTTCGGGTATGTATCATTTCAACTCCTAGTTATTTTTCCTAAACAAGGATATCAACAATCACAAACAACAATCATATAACATCAGTCATAGCACATATATCATCAGTGCAACTACGTGTCATATGAATATATCATGTCACATATGAAATGTGCATACATACCAAATCAAACAATTTCTACCAGCAATTCTATACATTTCATACAGCAGTTCATTATTGATCTAACATCCATGAAAAATGTAAGTCAGGTGTGAGATAAACTCACATGTTTGAAGCAAGGGAAAAAAATGATACAAAACCATACTCCCACCTTCCCCAATCCCATCCCTGAACCCTCTCCTATCACATCCCAACCCTTTCCCCATACCGCTGTCCTTAACCCTCCGCCAATCCCTCCAGTTCCGGACCCTCCTCCCATCAATCTGTCCCCACCTCTCCCCTCAGTTCTGGGACCAAAACCCATGTTCAACTCTCTCTTCGCGAACAGGCCTCAAAATGCTGGATCTTTCCAGCCATCTAACATTCCCCTCGTCTTCAACAATGGAGCAATGGTGCCTTCGGAAACCATAGTAAAAGCGGGGGAAGAAAATTGGAAGCAGACGATAGTAGGGTTTTTTCTTGATCAGCCACTACCGTATTCCACTGTTATCAACACTCTCAAAAATAGATGGAGGCTTAACGGTATAGTTCGTGTTCAAACAAATGGCTTCTTGTTCCTATTCACTCTGCCCTCAGATGAAGATAGAAGGAAAATTCTTGCTTCCGATCCGGTTCTAATGAGGAACAAGTTGTTTATTCTGAAGGGTTGGGATCCATCCATAGGAAATAGTATCAGCATGATCAAGGCAGTCCCAGTATGGATAACAATATACACATTCCTATGTATACGTGGTCCCTTCCTGGTGTTGGTTGGCTAGCTTCTAGAATTGGAAAATTCCTCTGTATGGATGAATCCACTGAAAGGATGGAAAGACTGGATTACGCTAAGTGTCTGAATTGCCGGAGGACATTCTGGTTGAATTGCCGGATGGTAGCATACAATATGTAAGAGTTCAATATCCATGGCTACCTGAAATTTGTTGTCTGTGTAAGTGTTTTGGGCACAGTAAAGATGACCGTGGAAAATCCCTTGTGGAAAAGATAAATGAGGAACAACAGGAGCAGGAAAATCAAATGGAAGTGCAAGTCAAAGAAGGGAGTAGCCCGGTGGTGGCTATAGCAAACAATGTTATAAAGTATGTCCCTCCTTTGCAGAAAAAACTGCAAACATGGTCAATGGTTAAGGGTAATAATTCGACAAGAACGGGAAAACAAATTTCGGACAGTGGAAGGAGAGTGACTGAAAAATCTAATGCGTCAACTTTGAGAGCACGAGGCTTCGAAGATAGCAACAATTTGTCTGGAAAGTCTAAAGGATTGTTGGGTAACAATTTGAATGCACAATCAGGTGCTACTGTCACTGATAGTGTTGTAGTGAGTGCAAATAGTTTTGCAATCAAAAACAGCTTTGACGTGTTAGTGGAAATTAATGAAAATGAACAGATGGGTGAGGAAATTGAGGAAGGGGAAATAAATGAAGAGAAAAACAAAGAGTTAATAGAGGATGATTTCGTAATATCGGAGGTAGACCTATCAGAATTGCAATATGATATGCATGCTCTTGTGCAAGTGCATGAATCCACTTTACCTTTCTTACCTTCATCTACTCCACCCACCTCCTCATCAATTCCCCCCCATGTTATCACCAGCCATTGCTTTGATTCGATGACACCCTCTCATGAGCTTTTTTTTGCCAATTCCGTACAATGCGACATTATTAATTTGTGCATTACCAATGCAAACTCCTCGTCCAAAGAACAGTTCCAACAACCAAGTATTAATGACCAAATTGCCTCTTGCACAACAGTTAGCAACCCTGTTCTGACCATACCTATTCTACCCTTTAAGCCATGCAGTCCTGTCATAAACCATAACATGGCTTCTTCATGCAATAATTCTCCTAAATCAGTTGGCCCCTTAAACGTCACCACCCCCTCGTCTTCCATCACCTCGATGGTTGTGCCTCCTAAACCACCGTATTCCTTTAATGGAAAAATCCCAGGTTGGCCACCTCCTTCTTCTTCTTCTATTATTTCATCTTCTTCTAAATCTCCAAGCATTATGGTTCCCCCTAAAACCATCGCCACTAAACTTCAATCTCCTCGAACGAGGAGTATGTCATTAGCCGATTCGCTCTCGAATAGTTTAATCAATGAGTAAGAATCTTGCAGTTTGGAATATCCGGGGAGCTCATAAGCCCCTTAAACTAGATCAAGTTCGTAACATAATTAATCAGTATGACATCAACTTGTGTGCAATCCAAGAAACAAAGTTAGACCTTCCTCTCACTATCTCCTCTGCCTCATATATTAACCCCTCCTAGATTCTCTCTCATAACCTTGATCAAGCTGAATACGGCCGTATCTTTGTCCTTCACAATCCTTCTATCTTCTCCCTTCGCCTTGATATGGCAACTCGTCAACTAATGCACTTCCGCGTTACAACTCTATCAAGCAACACTACCTTCTACTTAACTGTGTATACGCTGAGAACAGTCTAAATGCAAGACAGTCCCTCCTTAACCTGCTACAGGCTTTTCATCAAGACACCCATCCCTGGATTGCTTTAGGAGATTTTAATTGTTGTTTACTCTTGGACGATAAGCATGGGGGTATCCCACTAACTTTGAATGAAATTGAGCCTCTCAATACGGCGATTGCTCATTCCGATCTCATCTCTGTTAATAAATCGGGCGCTCAGTACTCGTGGAATAACTGTAGTAGAAGTGGCGTTCGTACGTTCACGAACATTGACCATACCTTTTGCAACTATAAAGCCCTATCCTTCTGGCTTTCCATCCATGGTTACCTTCCGAACCCTATACTTTCCGACCACTCACCAATTATTCTATCCTTCGGACTGCCTTTGAGGAGAGAGCATCGAAGTTTTAAATTTTTTAACTCATGGATCAATGATCCTGAGTTCTATTCTAAACTTTTCACTTCCTGGTCTCCTCATTTCTCTAGTAATCATATGTTTGTTTTGTGTAGGAAACTCAAAGAAACAAAATCAGTTCTAAGGCTTTGGGCTGGTGCGAAGTTTGGAAACGGCTCTAAATTATCCGATCAACTCAAAGTCTTATTGAACCAGGCGCAAAATAACATGCTTAATAATCTGGATGACTCTACCTTTGCACAGGAGGAAAATAGATTGTTTGGTGAACTAAATGATGCGCTAGCTATTGAGGCAAGTATGAAAAAGAAGAAATCAAGCATTAAGTGGAAACATGAAGGAGACAGAAATACCAAGTTTTTCCATGCTGCTGTAAAAGTAAAGCAAAATAAGGAACAAATCTATAACATTACTGACGAAACAGGTAACTTCTTTGATACACCGGAAACGGTTGATGCTGCTTTACTGAAATACTTCTCTGACCTGCTCGGCAACAGCTCTAACTTTTGCCCTGACTTAAATCTCGTTGATAGTGTCAATCTTCCATTCTTAACTTCTACTCAGTCGGATATTCTTATTGCTAGAGTAACCGACAACGAGATTAAGGATGCTCTTTTCTCCATGAACAGGAAGTCTAGCGGTGGGCCGGATGGATTTAATGTCAATTTCTTTGTTGCTTCTTAGGAAATCATTTCATCTGATTTTATCAAAGCCATCCACAATTTTTTTGACAAAATTAAATTACTTTTCGAAGTTAATGCAACAAATCTTGTGCTAATTCCCAAATGCAATCATCCCACGTCCGTAGCATCCTTTCATCCCATATCTTGCTGAAATGTCACTTATAAATGCATTTCAAAAATTTTATCCAACAGACTCCTCAATGTCCTACCCTCTCTTATTTCTAGCAATCAGCCTACTTTCCTCCCTCAAAGAAATATTCTTGAAAATGTTTTACTAACCCATGAGTTGATAAAAGGATATTCTAGTGTAAATGCCACACAGGTGGCTTTGCTGAAATTGGATTTGAGTAAAGCATACGACAGTCTACACTGGACAACCATTGTGCGAATTCTTGCTAGAATGAACTTTCCAAAGTTTTTTGTTACTTAGGTATATTCTTGCATTTCGACTCCTTCCTTCTCTCTTGTGTACAATGGTAAAAACTCGGGGTACTTCAAAAGCAATCAAGGTTTACGACAAGGGGATCCAATATCTTCATACTTATTTATAATTGTTATGGAGGTTCTCACTTCGATGTTTAAAGACAAATTTGACCGTGGAATAATCCGCTATCACCCGAAATGCAAGCACAATGCTATTTCGACTCTCTTATTCGCAGATGACATTATGGTTTTCAGTAAACCTGAGGACAATTCGCTGAATGCAATCCTTGATACTCTTTTGAGTTTCTACAATATGACGGGACTAAAACTTAATGTTCAAAAATCTCAAGTCATGTTCGCAGGAATTGATGTCGACCATGCTAACAGGTTATATTCTTTACTTCATATGCAACCTCTCCTGAAGGGATCAATTTATCTTGGTTTGCCATTATGCACGTCTAGAATTACAAAAGCAAAATGTTTGCAGCTGTACAGCAAAATAACAGAATCATTAAGCAACTGGGCAAATAAATTCTTGCCACAAGCTGGCCGGCTCATGTTGGTTCAAAGTATTGGTTTTTCTCTAACTGTCTACTGGGCTAGGGCATTTGTTCCTCCCAAAAAACTTGTGAAGAAGATCACTACGGCTATGCTACGTTTCATTTGGACTGGAAGTGTCCATGGTAGGAAACTTATTCCATATTCATTTCATAAAATGCTACTTCCGAAGAGCAAAGGGGGTCTAGGCCTTTATTCTATTCAGCAATAGAATCATGCGGCGATGAGTGCGCACTTTAATAATTTATTTAATCAAGAAGACAGTTTATGGGTGAAGTGGAACTGGAAATACAATGTAAGAAACGGTAAATTCTGGATCATGGAAACCCCGAAGTCTTGCAGCTGGGCGTGGAGGTGTACGTTAGCTTTACATCCAAGGTTTTTGCCTTTTATTCAGTACAATATTTCTGGTGGATGCCGTGTCTCTTTCTGGGATGAACCGTGGATAGAAAGGGTGTTATTCTGTCGAAGGAGGTCGCATACAATTCTCTTACACAACCTGGTTTTAATCGTAATGCAACTGTGTCCGGATTTCTGGTGAATGGTAAGGTTTCCCTGCCTTTCTTCTCTAATGCTTTATTTAGAGCTGTTTGCAATAAATATTTCCCCTCCGTTTCGTATTCGAATGCTTTCAAAATTGGATGGAATGATGTTGCCCACAACATAAAACATGTATACTTACTGTTGACTGGATTTATTTCCATGCCTTCATGCTAATGGCATAGTATAATTTGGAGCAAATACGCAGTGCCACGGGAAAATTTCATGCTTTGGAAAACGGTACATAATGCATTACTCACTAAAAGCAAGCTTAGAGAGATGGGGATGTCCGTTCATAGTGCTAGTCTGCTGTGTGATAATAGCGATGAGACTGCTGCTCATTTATTTTTTGAATGCAACTTCTCTTATTTGCTTTGGAATAATCTTTTGTTACTCTTCGGAATAACTGTCCGTCCTCTGATATCGGAAGAGCAATGGCATTTCATCAGACTGGCTACTAGATGGAGAAAACAAATGCATGTTCTCTTCATTTTGTGCATCAAAAAACTTGTACGAATGATATGGGAAGAAAGGAACTTGCGTGCATTCAAGTCAGAGAGGAGGAATACTAATGAACTATGGACTGTTCTCAAGATTAGCATGCGCAGGGATTTAATGTCTTCTATTTTTCATTTCGACACGGTATTTCATGCCACTTGGTACGACTTGCTGTTGTAGTTTTTCCTTATTTTTTTGGTATGTGTTTGTTTGTTCAGTATTTTTGGTTAGTACATGGCACATGTGCGAGGTGCTCTTTGTACTTTTTGTTTTGTATGTTTCAATAAATGTGGTAGGGGCCTACTCAATACCGCTTGCCTTAAAAAAAAAAGATGATGTAAATCGATACTAGAATTGAACAATGCAATCCAAGCAAGCACGAATACGATGGACAAGAAGGACGCAGGATTGGATCAAGCATGACAAGCCGGAACCGAAACTTCCAGTATATATATATATATATATATATATATATATATATATATTCAGCACAAGCAGACAAAGTTGCTTCTTCCATAAAGCCACGACAAAGGCAATCAGCACCATAGATTTTTCACAGCAATCTCGAAAAGAATATATATATTTTCACGCACACAAATGCGAGACGAAAGAAGCAAAATTGCACACCACCACTACACGTCGTACACAAAACGCAAGGAGAAACTTGTTGGAAGCGGTCAGCGAGACCGGGCTGCAGGTACAAAAACGTGGGTAGGTAGAGGAGACTGATGGCGGTGGGCCTGAGATGGGCGTGACCAGCAAAATGGGTGGGCGGAGCTGTTTTCCGGTGGAGCTGGACTCCAAGGAAGGAAGGCGGAGGCTTGACAGCACATGTGGGCGAGCTCGGTAGGCGCTCGGTTGAAACAGATGGTAGAGTCTTGGCAGAGAGTCGACCGGTGAGTGGCACAACGTTAAAGGACGGTGTTTGGTCTGGGATCAGAAGGCGTAAAGGATCAGGGAGGGAAAATGGGCAACTGCTTTTGCTACGGGAGAAAAGGAAATGGCATGGGGAAAGAAATAGAGAGTTGCGATGTGAAAAAGAAAGGAGTTATGCTAGGGAGCCCGAAAATCAGGGGTCACGAAAATGCGGGTATTGAGTGCAATTCAGGGGAGACGTGGATTCAAAATTATGTAGTGAAGCACAGCCGCTAGATATCTTTCGGGCAGAAATTCGTACCATTTCTTCGGGCCTTCTAGCTTTGTCGAAAAGGAAGAGTTATGCTAGGGAGCCCGAAAATCAGGGGACACGAAAATGCGGGTATTGAGTGCAATTCAGGGGAGACGTGGATTCAAAATTATGTAGTGAAGCACAGCCGCTAGATATCTTTCGGGCAGAAATTCGTACCATTTCTTTGGGCCTTCTAGCTTTGTCGAAAAGGAAGAGTTATGCTAGGGAGCCCGAAAATCAGGGGTCACGAAAATGCGGGTATTGAGTGCAATTCAGGGGAGACGTGGATTCAAAATTATGTAGTGAAGCACAGCCGCTAGATATCTTTCGGGCAGAAATTCGTACCATTTCTTCGGGCCTTCTAGCTTTGTCGAAAAGGAAGAGTTATGCTAGGGAGCCCGAAAATCAGGGGTCACGAAAATGCGGGTATTGAGTGCAATTCAGGGGAGACGTGGATTCAAAATTATGTAGTGAAGCACAGCCGCTAGATATCTTTCGGGCAGAAATTCGTACCATTTCTTCGGGCCTTCTAGCTTTGTCGAAAAGGAAGAGTTATGCTAGGGAGCCCGAAAATCAGGGGTCACGAAAATGCGGGTATTGATATGACTTCGGAAGGCAAAGAGTTTGAATGGTGAAACGCATGAAATAATTCATGCAAAATTGAATTGCTGTGATTGGAAAAATACGTCCACTCTTAAGCTTTTGGAAATAGCATCAGCTTTTGTATTTGACGTAAAGGGCAACAACAATTTGTATAGCTTGAAAAATAAAATATGGCATGCTAAAACAACGAACATATGCTTTAAAATAATGAAACATGCATGGATACACATAACGTGTTGGTTTTGGAAATGTAACTGTAATGCTACATGCATGGCATTGCATGCAAACGTGCTCATCTAAGGAAACATAAAATTAAATTAGTATTTTAGAAAAATAAAAATAAAGTTTTTGTAGACCCAAAATGATTAGAAAAATATGCAGGATCCAAATAACGATACATCGAACTCAAATGTCTATCTTTTAAAAATGAACTGCGCAAGCCCTTTTGCGGTTTCAGTACGAACCGAGCACCGAAACTGACAAATGAATATATTGTGCTAATCAACGTGACGAGATAGGCGCAACAGTATATAATTTGCAGTGTCAGGATGCTCCGTTTAAATACATGTTACGGACCCCTTTGATGTAAAAATGCGGACGGAAAACGGAGATCAAAATGTCTGATTTTCGCGAAATGAATTCTATCGTTGGATTACTGAAAACGAATAGAATATTTTTCATGTTTGTCCAAACTGGATTCGGAGAGATTATAAAATCATTAAAATTTGAAAGTTATGCGCAGCTTTGCACTGAAAAATGCACGATCGACAAACATTAAAATTTTCCAACGAAATTTTCACAACTGCTACATCTCACTGTACGTATTTAAATTTCAAATTCCCATTATGAAAAACCATATAATATTTTCAAAATAAAAATAATGATTTAAATCAAAATTTAAATTGCTAGAAAATAGCGGGTTATTACATTTTGAATCATGTACATTCAGTCAAAGTTCAGATTCAAAATTTCAAACTACCGTACTATTTCTAATTCCTTTTAAAATTAAAATAAATACATTCATTCTCACTTCGATTTAAATAAATTTTTAATCGTTATTATTGAAAATAAATTATTTTAACTATTCAAAATTCATTTAAATAGCCAAAATAAAAAATTTAAATTGGTTCTGTTTTTCTGGTTTGTTACATATGATATGCATAAAAGCAGAGTGAAAACACAATTAGTTTCACAGCAAAAGCACACTATATTGTCCAGGGAAGATGTAGTTGATCTTGAAACTTGATTGGTCAAGACACATGTACAATAATAGATAACAAATAACCAAGGATCGATGAGTGTACATTTAACAACACAACAAAGATTTATACATCAATTTATATGTATAATTACGTGACACAGTTATCTCAACCGTTATACATATAAACACATTAGGGTTATATGCTTGAATATGATGTCAGTGGGTACAGTAACTAAATTTCAGTACAATTTTCTAGTACACCCAGATATCACTTGCATATAAATATCTGAAAAACACAAGAATTACAAGCAAAAAAGAGTAGAAATCATACCTATTTGCTCTTCAATGATTTCGATCCCTGAATTCCACCGATTTGACCTTCGACTTCGTAGGCAAGCGTCTCAGATGGATTGGAAAACGATATGGAGAACAATCCAACTGAAGATTAGTTTTACCGTACAACAATCGAACCCAAATTAGAACTACAAATAAAATAAAGTATAAATCATACCTATTCGCAGTGGATTAGAACTACAATCGAAGGAGGGACTGAGATTAACTGAACATTGGATTTGCCCTAGATTTTTGTTGGAAGACAATTTCATTTTCCCTACTTGTAGGGAAAACGATTGAGAAACTTAGCCGTTTGCAAAAGGAGTTATAGAGAGAATACGAGGCGGTATTAAATGTTGCTTCAGAATTAGCCGTTTGCGCAATTTTGCACCAATCAGTTGTGTATACCAATCTTTTTCCGAACATTGCTTGAAAATTGCTTGTATATAAAAAATAGATATTAATTTAAATCTTTAATAGAAAATTATTATCCTATTAAATAAATTTACTACTGGAGTTTGATATTCAACAAAAATGCTAATAGATATAGATATAGATATAATTAGTATGTTTTCAATTTTGATTTTTTTTTAATAATATGTTGGTTTTACGAGATTTTTCAATTTTAAATATAAATTACATACTAACAACTATGGTGCCAACAAAGCTAAATGTTGTTGTTTTGAAAAAGTACTAATTAATGGATGTAGCTATTCGTGTTTTCAAGAGTAATCAAGGCAAAGTTTGAAAGGGATCTGCATTTGTCTGGTACTTGGATTGAGATGCATCTAATTAGTTTATTGTTAGACTTAAAGATCTCAAAAGACCCAGAAGCTAAAAGAAAAGAAAAATCAGTGGAAGTGAATTTATTTATACTTTTGATGATTTTGCACAAAAAATGGAAAAGAACTTAGGAAAAAGCATGTTTTCATGTTAAAGAAATTCTCTAGATGTCAGATGTGTGGAAATTATGTAAATAAATAAATAATATTAAGTTTGTTATATAACAGAATTATCGCTACAAAAAATTTATACTTATCCTCAATTTCATTCTCATTATTTACTAGCAGTATAAATTAATTAGATGATTTAATTAACAATAATAGCATTATTATTTTTATAAAAGCCTTGTTTTTGCTTTAGGCACCAAAACTCCTATGACCAGCCCTGATAAGCGATTAATAGTTCTCAAAAGTTTATATATTTTTTACTACTAGTAAACTATATATATAATTAGCTTAGTGTTTGTAGGTTTTAGCGTAATTCTTATATAGGCCAATTTCTATTTAGATAAAATTAATTTAACTTCTAATTAATTAGTACTTATTATGTATAATTAATTATTACATTAATAATAAATGAAACTATTAATTAAAGAAAAATTTAAACTAATGAAAATAATCCTAAAAACTAATTATTTATTGTAACTATTAGCTAGTAAAAAATAATTATTATAATTAATTCATTATAATTTAATGTTAATTATCAAATGTTAATAAGTGATATGTATATATTGTTAGCTCTTCATATATACATTGATTTTCAATGTAATTAAGATTAATATTATCAAATTAGTAATTAAGACTAATTAATCTATATCAACATAATATACCTAATAGTTAAAATTATAGTACAACCTTTAACAATGGTCATTTAATGGTCGTTGTAATATGCAAGTTTCTGTGGTAAAACCCATATCCATTACAGCGGGAAGGTAATGGATGTTGTTATAGTGCCATCTATTACAGCGGTCAAAATTATATCTTTGTAATATGCTTCTATTACAACGGGCCACATAAATATTAATTGGGCGGGAATCATCCTTCGCTTCTAGTTGGCTAGCCTTTGATTCTTGGGAAAGTCGCTATCGATAGATAGTCTGCAGAAAAGAAGCCTAAGTGTGACTTGAACTATTGATTGGGCCATGCCGATATATTGTTTTATACCGCCACGTTGAAATTCCCAACCAAACGTGTCTCCGCATCCAACCACCACGTAAATCTATTGTAGTAATAACGTTGGCTAGTATAACTAATACAACGTTTAGAAAATGACCATTGTAATACCAGTATTTTTACAACTGTTATTTTTTGCCCGTTGTAAAACCGATGTTGTAATAGGTCTACTTTGTTGTGGTGACCTCAAGCCTCATTAACCGGGAAATGAAAAAAATCGAGAAGGCAACATGGCTAAGTGGGTCGCACCCAATTAGGGTACATTGTCACCATCTAGAGAATATTTGTTTTAGTTCTTCTTTCACTTCTTTATCTCCCGGTACGGTTATGTTGGTATACCAAGCATAAAGTGACAATATATTCGGAACATTCAAGCGAAATGAATGGTCGGTCATGTGTGGCAGAGTTGCAAGATGTTCTTGTTGAACTCTAGTGTATTCCCTCTAGAGTACACTGATCGGAAGGTGGTTCCATACCTTTCCATAGTTGGAAATTCGTTCCCCAATAAGAGCCCGCGGCTTTGATTGTATACAATATATGTAGAACATGAGATGCAAGGATTCTGCTAGATTACTATTTATTTGTATTAGACACTACTATAATATCAGAATAATATTATTTTAAAAGAATATTTCGGGTTATCGTAAGGTAAAAACCATCCGTATTTATGTGTGGATCGGTCTTACGATTATCTTTTCTTTTTTGAAAAGGATTTTTAAAAGTTAAACTAAATGGTTGGAGTTTACTCACTCAGTCCCATGACTGACCCAAAGTTTATTTTATATTGTTTTACCCTTTACTCCTGCGTGCCCAAATTTGTACGACAATCAAGTAGTCGGGATTTTATAGATATACTTAGAAGAGCTTGAAGTAGGAGGCTTTGACATGAGATATATATAGAGTTTATTTTCGTTGTGATGTTATGTGTTGTATTCTGATAATGGTTATACATACCGTTACAAGTTTGTATTTCAAAGTTATGTTATATGATATATTTTATTCGTTCCACTGTGAGATTCGTATTTACTATGATTCTATTTAATGGTGATCTTCTTCTCCTTCTGTTCTAACTGTCTTCCTTTCTATTTCTTACCCTCTAACTTCTTTTGATTAATGATCTGGTATTCTCGATTCTTGAATAGTCGACATGGTATTTGTGTTGATTTTCAGGGTCGAAAATCCTTGGGTCGTTACATAATGACATGCATCAACAAAATCTTACGTCACTATATCAACAAAATCTGATGATATTTATCAATTAAAAATTCAAAAATTATTATTTTATTTTATGCTATATTTATATTTAACTAAAATGGCCGCATTTTAAATAGTTTTATAAATATGTACTTGAAAGTTTTGTTATAACAAAAGCTGACAAATTCTTATCAGTATTATACCATTACATTTGAAAATTTTCAATATCCATCCTATTACTTAAACCATATTTATATTAAAACTAAATTAAAATTTTATTTTATATTTTCAAAATCCTGGTTTTATATTTGTCAAAATTTTTGGATTGTTACAATCTCCCCCCTTAAAACTTTTCATCCTAAAAAACGAGAGGTTGTTAAAATTATAATTAAACAAACTCATAGGTTTTCAAATTTAAGATTATTAAAAATAATTTTATACTTAAATTTGAATAAAAAATTTGTCTTTGAAAAATAAGAAATCCCGTCCTTACAATGGAAATGCACGGTAGAGTACTCTAACAACATGTGTAAGTTAATAACAGAATATTATGCCATAGTCTGCCAAAAATGTCATATCAAATTTAAACTAGAGTGCAAAAATGCACTTGTGGTAGAAGTCATATACATGATCTAGCCCTACCACTTGAGCACATACTGCGCACTTGAGATGGTCTATATACAACATCAAAAGTATACTACAAAAAAGGTGCTAGTACCCAAAAATATCCTAGTGCTAACTAGGCATTCAAGATAATCATGTATACACAATATCTATAATATCTCCAAAACTCCAAAACAATGATCTCATTTTAACTTAACATCTGACTCATCATCAGTTGGACCTGATAAACTCATCTCCTCAGGCTTGTCTTTGGCAAAATCCTCATATGCATCATCCATATGATAATCATCTGCCAGATATCCATCCTCATCAATCACCTCACCCTCGTCATCCTCATCGAACTCGAGTGTTAAGTCCAACTCTAGAAGCTCATTGTCAGGAATAGACACTACATGATCGCCTAAAGGTCCAACAAACTAACCATTAAACTCTCCTATGGGCTCTAAGAGGCCTCCCTCTTGGTCTAACATCTCATTAACAGGTATATCCTCACCTTAATAACCAAGGATCTCCTCATTATTGTTAATGGGTGTAACAACCCGAAATTTCCGAACCAATTTAAAATTTGTATTTTAGCTATCTTAATGGATTTTGAGTATTTAAAATGATTTATTTTAAATAATAATGATTTAAATTTATTTAAATCGAAGTTAGAATGTATAAATTTATTTTAATTATAAAACGAACTCGAAATGGCACGGTAGTTTAAAAATTCGATTTTTAATTTCAATTGAATGTACAGAAATCAAAATAAATCAAAATTGGATTAAAGAAGAAACGTTAGAATCTGTTCAACTATATCTTTCTAATGAATGTAAAAAACTGGGAATTCACTTTATAAATTGTAAGTTATGTCAAGTTTAAAATTCAAAATAGTCGCTGTAGAATTTATATATATTTTAATCTAGTATATAGCCCTTAAAAATAGTCATTTTGCAAACGACCTTCGTTTTCGACGAAACCACTTTTGTTGGATTCGGAATGTCAAATTATTATTAGGTTTCAAATTTCATATTTTTTGGAATTAATGTGTGAGCATGGTAAATTAAACCATGTTTGGTAAATTTAGTTTAAATTTAATCGACCAAAAAAAGGCCATTATTCAAACAGTCTCCAAATTCGATGTAATAAATATTGTTAGGACCGTATCATCAAAACATAGCTAGATTTTTTTTTATGTAATTTTTAAAGTCAGTATGTGGCCCCGATAAATTAAAATGTACGTTTAAATTTCAATATATTGATTTATATTTTAATTTAAAGAAAAACTGATCGAAACAGTCGAATTGCTTATGAAACATATCCTATATTGTGTCGAAATGGGGGTAATTAGCTAGGTATAACAGTCGATTTGGAGTTTGAACAAAAAAAATTGAGTTAATTAGAGAATTAAATAATAATAAAATTATAATATATATATATATATATATATTAAAACGTTTAAAACCCTTGGTCTCTCTCTAATTCACTTCAGAAAAAGATGTCGCCAGTTCTTTCCTTAAAGGCTGCGATGCTCCCATATTTCTCCTCAATCTTTTCCTTATCTAAGCACCGATTCAAATGGTTTTCAATATGAAAATGGTAGAAGAGAGTTTGTTCAACAAAGTGAATGGTGGAGGTCTTGTTTTGTGGACCATCGTGGCCTCAGCAGCTTTGACAAGTCACGAGTTTTGAAGCCAAATGGAGAGGTGATAGGGCTGTCAAGTGGAGTAGGGTTTTGGGCGCAGGCTTATGACGTGACGGTGATCGTTCTAGTGGCATCCAATGGTGCTCCGTCGAAGTCTGGTGGCAGCGCAAGTAAGCCCTAATTCTCCGTCTTGGGTTTAAATGCGTGTTTAAGTGATAACAGAGGAATGATTTTAGCAGAAAGAAGAGAATGAGAAGAAATAGAGAAGCACGGCCCAGATTCGTTTTTCCCAAATGTAATTATATTGAAATGCAATTAAGATTTAATTAGTTTATTTAAAATTTATTAAATTAAAACGTTAATAAGTTTTGACTATGTTATCAGAATTCAGTAAACTGGGTACCGTTGGAATCGACTTGATGAACACTACGCGATGAAACTAACTTGGACAGAAACACAATTCGCTACAGATCTTGGTTAAATTAAAAGCGCGGTTTACTTTAACGTAAACAATCGTTTCACAACGATTTCAGAACCAGTCAATGTGAGAACTTCTCACTATAATTTTTTTGTACAGTTATTTATTTTATAATTGCAAATATGAACTGCCAGTAATGATTTTTATTAGTTTTTAATTGTCAAAAATGTTGTATGGTGCCTGTTAGCTCACCTCTAAATCGTCCATAGACTATGGACGATTTAATTGACTGTATTATGTTGTGATTGTGATGTGAAATAGAGAAAATAAAATATATATGCGTTGTATGAAAAACATATATATGCGTTGTTTAAAATATGTATGAGATGTGAATAAAATATATATATGCGATGTGAATAAAATATATATATGCAATGTGAATAAAATATATATAAGCAATGTGAATAAAATATATATATGCGATGTGAATAAAAAAATATATGCGATGTGAATAAAATATATATATATATATGCAATGTGAATAATATATATATGAAATGTGAATAAAATATATATATGAAATGTGAATAATATATATATATGAAATGTATGTAAAATGTATATATGAAATGTGAATAAAATATATATGTGAAATGTGAATAAAATATACATATGCGTTGTATTAAAATATATACGCGTTGTGAAGTTATATATATATGCATTGTTAAATAAAATATACATATGTGTTGTATTAAAATATATATGTGTTGTGAAATTATATATATATGTGTGTGTTGTGAAATAAATATACATATACGTTGTATTAAAATATAAATGCGTTATGGAATTATATATATGCGTTCTGAAGTAAAATATACATATGCATTATATAAAATTATATATGCAGTATATAAAATCGTCATGCTATGGAATAATTATTAGTTCGTTAACCCAATTAACAATGAAAATATGATTTGGAATTCATAAATCTTTTTATTAAGATTTAATGGAAAATTTCCAAAGTAAAGTTTTCCAATTTAATATATTAAATTGGAATTGATTGGAATTCGATTTGGTAATAATCGAGATGAGCTTCTGTAAAGGAAGACCGTTACTATATATGGAATTTTAAAGGCTTTTCCGTTATACCATTTATATTATTAGTTTGATACGAAAATTTATATCGATTATATACTGTTATGATTTCCGTGAAGATTCCCTTTTGATGGAAGATGATTTTTGGTTTATCGTGAATTGTGTTTTAAATAACATTTGTTCTTTAATCCGAGTAACATCAGGATTAATTTCCAGAAAGTTGAACAATCATTAAATAATGATTTTAGAGATTAAAACTGAACTAGAGTTTTAATAAATTTTTAATTTGATTTGAATGGACGAATGGTAATTGCCAAAACATGAGATGTGGTATAAACTAAATATACTTGGTTGTGGATATTCATGATTGTGATTGATTGATTGTTTGGATCGTGCTTGACTAGTTTATGAGCAAATATGCTTTTACATTTAGCATTGGGTTGGGTAGAAATATTTGTATGCTAACATCTTGTGAAACACTTCACGATTTGAATATGAGATGTTTAGCGATGATGTTGAGTTCATTTCAAATTTATTGAATGATTTTGAAATGATATTTTTCTTAAGTGAAAAGAAATGTATTCCCGATTTGGACAGGGGATGTTTTATAAAAATGTTTTACAAAACAGAAAGGATTTCAAGGGCTAAAACCGAAATTGTCGAATGATTTCGAAATGTATTATGTGTTTGACATTGTTGTTCATCACATAACCGATTAGTTGCTATTGATGATATATCTGTTTGGTGGCAGAGAATTTATTCTCTTGCTTAACACCCTTCTTTGAGACGTACAAGCTCAAAGGTTATGTGATTAATAGTGACTGATTATATGTGTGAATTGCTAATGTAAAGTATTATATTTTGGAAAGTACTTGTGATTATTATGTTGTGAAATGATTTTCCCTAGTTTAGGACATTAAATGATTGGTATGTGGCTAAAGATTCGGGTAACTCTGAGGACTAAAAGTATGGGTGAGAGAGACCCAGGGCCTTAATTGGTGAGTGGTCAGTGTAGCCTGCTCCATAGTGGGAGGTGCGCGCACACACACACACACACACACACACACACACACACACATATATATATATATATATATATATATATATATCGAGTTGGTAAGGTACGTACCCTTTGCCTTGTCGACGAGGAGCGCGATATTTGGTTGCATACTTGTTTGTATGCATTATTATGTTTTGGAATTCATATTTCCAAATATTTTGGTTTGAGATCCCGAAGTGAAATCTACTTCGATATAAAGGTAGATATGTATTTCAAATGATTTGAAATAAGGATTCAGGAAATAAAGTCCAAAGGAATAATTTCGGTAAAGATAATTGAATTTGGAAATCTAAATTTGGGATTAAGCCTAAATGGGTAAATTGGAAAATTGCATGTTGTCAGATTCATTGTAGATCCATATGACCGTTATTAGTTGTTGTTTATGCACTGGTATTCATGTGGGTGAACCCGTTCCGCGACATGCGGCATGGTCTCATGATTTACCGTATTTTAAAGTAAAGTTTAATAATTGTTTTGAGTTCTCACACCAGTCCCATGACTTACTTGGAGTTTATTGTTTCTGCTTAAACTTTAGGTGCCCCTATTTCCCACAAGGGCAGTCAGCGGTTTTGTTTTTGCAGATTATTTCATTTAGCAGGATTCAGGATCCATTCTTAAAGCTATGCCCGGAGCATTGATAGTCTTCCGCTGTGTTAGTTTATTTGTTTCCGCTGCATTGTATTACATTTATTGTAAATTTATTTTCCGCTGTATATTATTTTCGATACTTTGATATTTTGTACTTTAATATAACATTATTATGATGTTTATAAAAGTCTTCTATTGTTTTTTCTGATGTGTTATGCGCCCAAAATTAGCGTATCCGGCTTTTTGGTTTGATTTAAGTCGGTTTAACGATCGATTTGGATAGATCGAGAAGGAGGGTCACTACAATGGGACTACCCATCTCCCATACAATGTTCTCATTAGCCTTTGAGTCAATACTCTTATAACGACCCGAACTTCCCCGGTCTCCGAAGAGAAGAGAAAGAACGGATTGTCTGAGAACACGACAAATCATAAGACAAACAGAAGAACATTTCATCGCTATTAAAACAATTTACATCAGAGTATAAGAATATACAGAGTATGAAAAAATAATATACATTTGATAAATGTTAGAGATTTACAAATTACAATACAGCGGAAAATAATACAAAACATAACTGAAAGAAATACACGGATACAAAGCGTTCCGAATATAGCTCCAGTTGTAAACCAGGATCCTATGAATATAATATCTGCAAAAATAAACTACTGACTGCCCGTGTGGAAAATATGGGCACCCAGAGTTTAGGTAGAAACAATAAACTCCGAGTCGGTTATGGGACTGGTGTGGGAAATCAAAATAGTTATTAACTTTATTTTAAATAAGGCATATCATAGCACCACGCCATATAACACGGAACGGGTTTCCTTCCAAAAATACCAGTGCATAGAATAAACAGCGCAATGCTTTTGGAAAAATGAAGCTACTATAAGACCCAGGTCCCATCACACAATGCAACGCAAGCCGGAGGATAGGGTTTCCCCTTATAATAGCCGAACATGCTTGGTACGTTTAAAACAAATCATTTGATACTATTATAAGTGCCTAGTGTATAAAAACAACTTCAAAAATAAATGTATCAATCATAGACGGCATAGTATCCAATGCTACTATGTCACCATATTAGGCTCTACAATTAAAACCGAAATGTCACGGATTGGAAATTGGATTTCCGTCATGAGTCGAGGCAAGGGATGGCTCTTTACCGCTTTGAGACACTCTAGCAAATGCCTCAAGACTACACACTCTAGGCAACCCTTGGTTCCTGCAGGGCCGGTCCTACCTTACGTTTTAGGATTAGTTATTCCTGAACACACGTTTCCCGGTCCTATAGGATCTATCCATCGGCCCCGTAGTAACCGATATATCCGAGACGCCTCGCTATCCATCATCCACATAGGTAAAATTATATGAACGTCTGGGCTTCATACCATGACACCACCCGTAGTTAGAAGGAAATGTCATGTCCTCCCTGCATCCGTGATCCCGTTTTGGACTCATACCGAGGTGTGAGGCTCACGAATTAATGATACACACAAAGCTATGCCCATTAAGGCCTTGCTTTGATCATCAACCACAAGACTCTACTTTTCAACAGCGGCGTTGATCATGTGCATCTCAGCATGCAACACCGGTAATTCACGCCATGCAACTGATGTCTGTCGAATATAACCTGTGAGCTCATATGTCTCAGAGAAGAGCGTTAAGCAAGAGAATAAATTCTCCGCTTCCAAACAGATATATACTTAATAAAGATCAATCAACACAGAATAAAATCCAATGTCAGACACACATCCATTTACTAGTTCGTTCCGGATCTGAACGAAACCGAAGGCACCTTATTCCTTGTCTCATATGTCCAATATAGGAGAGAGGTCCTCGCATATCTGGTCGATCTCCAAGAACGTCTAGACGATCACCACTTACTACCTCGTCTTGGGTGTACAGCCCAATCAAGACATCAGTAATCATGCAAACGATGTGAAGACCTCCGGTCTTCAACCACCGTCTTCATCGTCGACATATCATCGAATCAGATATTCAGAATGTATATAAACCCGGCCTTTCTGAATAACTCGCGTATATAATAAAAAAGTGCTATAAAAACACAACATACGCCTCATTCCAATTCAGAATATTCTTTTATTCAAATATTCACATTTTTAGGGAAAGGTTGCTATTAATTTTATCAAAGATAAATTCATTAAATTTATTCTTTAAATTTATTCTTAAATCTTCCTTTGGATATCAATTCAAACCATATTAAGGTTTTCCAAACTAGTCGGGATTAATGGACCTTATCGAAGTAATCATTTATTTAATTTCCCAATCCCAACCTATTCATCCAATGGAGCAAAACTGGAAATACTCCATAACTAACACCACGGTGTTATCTGTAAAACTAATTACCATTTCCTGTTCAAATCTAATTAAAAATTTAACTATTGCTTGGAGCAAAACTGGTGATGCTCCACTCTCGATCATTTCCCAAATTTGATAATTTAAATTATCAATTCACTTTTCAATCTAATTAAAGATTCAATAAAACTCCACTTAGTTTTAATCTTCCCAAAAATCAATATTAATGATTATTTAACTTTGGGAAATCAAACATGCCGCATCGACAATCTACACCGTACTATTGATTTCTGCCTATATATAACCTCTAAGCTCGTACGTCTTAGAGATGGGTGTTAAGAAAGAGAATAAATTCTCCGCCACCTCCTTGACTCCAGCGCGCGCCTCCGTTCCCTCTTCTGGCATAGTGGACGTCCAGACCAATAAAAGAACTGTAACAACCCAACGACTGTCGCTCCTAGCTAATTACCCTCATTTCGAACACAATGGGATATATGTCGTAATCCAATTTGGCTGTTATGATCAATTTCCGCTAAATTTAAAATATAAATCATTATATTTTAAATTCAAACGAACATTTTAATTTACCGAGGCCACATACTGACTCCAAAAATTCCTGAAAAATAAATCTAGCTATGTTTTGACGACACAATCCTAACAAAACTAATTTCATCTTATTTGGAGACCGTTTGAAAAACAGTCATTTTCCATTAGATTAAATTCGAACTTAAATTACCAAACGCGTTTAACTTCACCACGCTCACATATTAATTCCAAAAATTATGAAAATTGGATAGAAATAATTTGACATTCTGGATCCAAAAAAAGTGGTCTCGTTGAAAACGGAGGTCGTTTGCAAAATCGCTATTTTTAAGGGTTATATATTATATAAATTCCATAGCGACTATTTGGAATTTTCAACTGGACATAACTTTTTATTCCTGTTATGAAATCTAGATTTTTCACATTCATTGGAAAGATATTTTCAAACAGATTCAAATATTTTTGGTTTTACAAAAATCCGGTTTATTTTGAATCCTGTACATTCATTTGAAATTTGAAATCAAAATTTCGACTACCGTGCCATTTCCAATTCCTTTTATGATTAAAATAAATATTTATATTCTAACTTCGATTTAAATAAATTTATACGTTCTAATTATATTCAAAATAAATTTCTAGTCGTAATTATTTAAAATTAATCATTTTAAATATTCAAAATTCATTAAAATTGCCAAAATAAAAATTTTAAATTGGTTCTGATTTTCCGGGTTCTTACAATCTCCCCCACTAAAAATCTTTTCGTCCTCGAAAAGGAACGGAGCTGAAAGTTGTTTAACTAATCAACTGAACTTTCATTATGGCTTTCGTTCTTCAACTTTTCAGTTTCTAAGAATTTTCAAATTTTTCAAAAATTTGGCTAACACCCTAAATTTTCGAAAAAATTCGCCATAACCTCCTTTGTACGGGGAGACATTTAAAACCTCAACTAGCCACGCAGGGCCCTCATCATCCAAAAAGAAAAAGCAAATAGGCCAGCCAATCGGCTCATAAAATCATCCAATCCCAATAAATTAGTAAGCATGTACCTATTTGTCGGGCATACAATTTTATTCCTCTGCTTAGCTTCCCTGCTATGACCTGTTCATTGTATATACATGTATAGACATGCAATTGCAATCAATTTTCAAGTCAGTTCAATATTTGATTCAATTTGGCTTAATGGTTCAAAAATTTTATTAATCAAACCAATATCAAACAACACAATCAGCAATCAATTAGTTGATTATCGTTTCAAACACGTATTCTACATACGTACAAAATTCGTACTTTTGATGCCAAATCACAACAAATAAACCCTATCTAGTTTTGGTTCTCACACCAGTCAATTGGAAATATATAGATATCCCACTTTCGAAACTCGAACATAAACTCTGATAATGAGTACTCAATCATCAGAATCATCTTCGGGCGACTAGAGTGTGATTCTATATCTATCCAGTATATTTGATTCTTCGTATACACGTTTGTAAGGCGTATATGCAAAATCTTCATATGCTAGATTGTCTAAATTCGATATAAAGTAAATATTCAAATACGTATAAAATGGTTTAAATCTTCAAAACAAAATTTGTTTTTATAAACAATACTCTTCTAACTCATTCTAGGATACTATTGATCCTATCTCTAACGAGTCATCCTTATTGGATATTACTAATCCAATCTCTGATGAATTCTTTCGTTTGGTTCTAATGTGCTTTGTTCTCGAGCTCTATAAACCAAAGCTCTGATACCAAACTATAACGACCCAAAGACTATCGCCCCTATCTAATTACCGCTATTCTGAACACAATGGGGTACATGTCGTAACCCAATTTTGCTATTAGGATCATTTCTGCTAAATTTAAAATATAAATCATTATATTTTAAATTCAAACGAACATTTTAATTTATCGGGGCCACATACTAACTCTAAAAATTCCTGAAAAATAAATCTAGCTATGTTTTGATGATACGGTCCTAACAAAACTAATTTCATCGAATTTGGAGACCGTTTTAAAAACGGTCATTTTCCAGTCGATTAAATTCAAACTAAAATTACTAAACGCGTTTAACTTCACCACGCTCACATATTGATTCCAAAAATTATGAAAATTGGAATCTGCAATAATTTGACATTCCAGATCCAAAAAAAGTGGTCTCGTTGAAAACGGAGGTCGTTTGCAAAATCGCTATTTTTAAGGGTTATATATTATATAAATTTTATAGCGACTATTCGGAATTTTCAACTGGACATAACTTTTTATTCTTGTTATGAAATCTGGATTTTTCACATTCGTTGGAAAGATATTTTCAAACAGATTCAAATATTTCTGGTTTTACTAAAATTCGGTTTATTTTGAATCCTGTACATTCATTTGAAATTTAAAATCGAAATTTCAAACTACCGCGCCGTTTCCAATTTCTTTTATATTTAAAATAAATATTTATATTCTAACTTCGATTTAAATAAATTTATACATTCTAATTCTATTCAAAATAAATTTCCAATCGTAATTATTTAAAATAAATCATTTTGAATATTCAAAATTCATTAAAATTGCCAAAATAAAATATTTAAATTGGTTCTGATTTCCCCAGTTGTTACAGCCCTCGTCATCATCTATCATCATATCGTCATGTCTCTCTAGGTCCTCATCTACCAGAATGAGCTCTGCTAGTTGTATGCTAAGTTGAACATGGAAACATAGCTTAGTTTATAGATAAACTTGAGAGAAGATGATTATAAATTTAACGAAGATTAAATGTACAAATTAAATTGAATTAAATCAGGCTCGCCGTGTAGTGGTAGTTTGTAAATTTATGATTTAAAGTTCAAATGGATGTACATGATCCAATATAAATCGAAATTCTTTGAAACAAGAATATTTTGGAGCTGTTGGATTATAGTTTCCTACTAAAAGAGAAAAATCAAGATTTTATCTTGTAGATTTTGAGTTATGTCAGAATCAGTTTTTCAAAAAATCACGGTTTGGTAGTTCATAAACTAAAATTAATAGTTTAATATAATAGTGAAAGTGATTTAGTGGAGATCGGTATAATTGAGAAACCATTCAAAATGGGTAAGTAGGATATACGTAGAATGTTTGGTTCGCATGATGTATGGTCTTGAGTTGGAATACGTAACTTCGTGGTAATTTACACTAATCAGAAAAAAGATTTTTCACTTGATTCTGATGGAGAACACGATTTGAATTCTTGGTATAATACTGAAGTTTTCCATCATAGTTGAAGGCTATGTAAGGAAGACAAATGCTATAATCGAGAAACCCGATCGGAATCTTCACTAGGAAGGTCCAGTGAGCGGTACTAGCTCTGAAGTGAAGTTTATGTGTTCGAGCAAGTGATTAGATCAAATTTAGCGCACGAATGATTTATGTATATCATATGAACTTGAATATAATTGAATTAGTAGTTTGTGACTCATTCAAAAATTCGATTGATATTTATTAGACATTTTAAATAATGTCAAATGTTATTTTTTTCCTTTATGAAATCTGTTTGATTGTTGTGTTGGTTTTGTAACAATCTAGGATTTTTGACTAATTTAAGCAGGATTTTGACTATATAAAATAAAATTTTAATTTAGTTTCAATATAAATATCGTTTAATTAATAGAATGGATATTGGGAATTTTCAAATATAAAAGTATAATACTAATAAGAATTTATCAACTTTTGTTATAACAAATTTTCTAGGTACATAATTATAAAAAAATTAAATACGATCTTTCTAGTTAAATATAATTTTAAAATATAAATATAAGGTAAACTATTTTTTTTCAAACTGAGCTCGTTACTTCGCATGGGGACTGGGAAACCCATTTCTTCAGCCTTTTCTCTTCTCTCTTGCGTAACTAGCTCTTTAAACCCTTCTTCTCCTCTTAATCTTCTTTCAGCACCTTCTTCTTTTCCTACCGTTCTCACATATCCTTAGTAACGAGCTCACGTCCATCTGAAATCTTTGTGGCTTCTCAGCTAAGATCTAAAGCTACTTTCAGGTCTGTTTTCTTCTGAAGTTCAGTTGGACGTCTTCCACATCTGGCCTCTTGCGTGCTCCTCCTTGTCTTTGATAGGTCTATCACTTCACAGTTACTCAAGATGTGGACGCTCTTGAGCCCTTTGCATCACCAATGATTGAAGCTTGCAAATCTGAGGTACACTCTACCAAAGCGCAGTTCCTAAGTTCCGCAAGGTTCTGGAATAGAGCGGTTTTTGCTGTGTAGTTCAAGTTTATCCTTGTTTTTGCTTTCGAAGTTGGTTATGTGCATTTGGATCATCTATTAGATGTTGTTTGTTTCTTGAGTGATTTGTATAGTCCTGGACTTATTAATCTATATATTCGCTTGTGGTTCTCTAGACGGTGGATTATGTAATTTTCGATGCAATGATCTGAAGTAGCTGGCTTCTATGATATGTACGGATGTCAAGGGACCACGTCATGGGATTTATCTTCTTCTCCTCATCAGATATGAGCACTCCTCTTCCAGTTTGCTTCTTGCTCCACCTCTTTTCCTGTGTAGTGTGGTTACAGGCAATTACTTGTTTTGAGTTCTTCAACTGGACATACCGTGTTGTGTTATTGAAGGTTTGGTCACTATTGAGACATTTGCAAGCGAGCAGTAACTTCGAATGCTTATTTGGTCTTCAATGTTTGGCTGCTCTTCATCTCGAGAGTTGATATCGGCAGCCATTAGTTCTTCTGGAATCTGATTGTTTTATGTTTGGTGCTTGGTTATCTTACAAAGCTTTTATGATCGGTTCTTTAGTATGTGGTTCCGGTTCCATGTCAATTGTTTCCATCTTGCTCCTTGTTTGTATTTGCTTGTTTTGGATTTATCTAGTAGTCTGGCTACACAAGTGAAGCCTTGGCTCTAATCGTAATCCGTCTGGTGGCGATTTCCCTAAGTTATCACCATTCACGTGCAGAATTGTTCCAGTTCCTTGTAAGGTGCTCGTATCTACATCTTTGTAAGAGATCTCGAGGTACCTGCTTGCTACTGTTGCTACAGTGGGTATGCACTGTACATTAGTGGCATGGCATGTCATTTGATGGATACATTTGCTCTTAACTTATCAGTCTAGTACTGTACTTTATGCGTATTCTTATGTTATCACTACATTTGTAGTATGTCATTTTTCCACCCTACGTGGTGTGAATGGAATTCAATATGAAATTTCTTCTTCCTTGCGTGGAGTGCATAGGAAATCTATCGTGGGCGACCCACTTTAAATGCTGATAGCGGTTAACGGTCTACCTTAAAAATCAAATTAACTTATTGTAATAAAAAGGTGTTTATGGTCATCTAAAAAAAGGGTCAGCTTTACCAAAAAAAATATACATTTATTTTTGAATTTAGCAAGTTGATAAACATCATCAGATTTTTTTTGATGCAAGACGTTGATTGTTGAAATTGCTAATGGGAAAACCTATATACTTAGACTTTGAAACACTAATGGGATGTAGCAAAATTAGCAACACTTTAAAGTATTGGAAATGTGCAACAAATGCATAAAAATGTGGATAGTGTTGGACATTAACAGGTGTCCATAATAGGTGTCCTTATGCATGTAAAAGAAAGGCCATGTATGCTCTTGCACTTTTCCATTTTTCCCCTCCCTAAGGCTATAATAGAAGACCCCCTTTACTCATTTTTCCATCCTACATTCCTCCTACTTCTTGCTTTCTTACTCCTTTTCCCTCCCCCACCTCTTCATCCCACGACCTAAGTGCCTTTCCCCTTTGGCCATCCTCGACCATTACCACCCTCTAAGCTCTAATCATTACCTCCCTTCCCAAAGCCTCCTTCCCTCCTTTCCTTCCCCCCTCCTCGGCCTAGCTCCCAATCTCATGGCCCCAACCCCATCCGACCCTCCACCACCTTCTAAGGCCGCCACCACCACATCCACCCGAGCCCATCACCAACATCCGACCCTATCCCCTCAATGATCGTACCTACCTCCACCCACCATACTAGCCCAGGCTACCCTACCCCATTCTCCCTCCTATTTAAAAATATATAATAATAAAAAAATATGGGAAAAGAGGTACACGATAACAGTTAGTTCAGAGCGTTCGTAGTTAGCTAGGCTGTCCTATAGTGACGATAGAAGAAGCGGATATGTCGGTAAGAACTTGATACAGTTGTGTTTAAATAGACTACAGTAAATAATTATAAGTGATTGTTGTTGGATGAATGGTTTTGTAGTCAATTACACATATACATTGATAAACGTTGATTCAGAAACGCTTGCATAGTAGTTAATAACATTCATGTATGATATTGTTATGGATGTTCATATGATTGTAATTATCATTAGATTATTATCACACACCTGTTACACCTAAAGTTATGAAATTATATAGGTAATTAATTAAGTCTCTTTCTCATTTGGAAGTATAAACGGGTTTTATATTAATTTAAGATTGAAATATTGTCCAAAAATAAAGTTTGGAATTTTATATCCGAAATTTCGTGGAAATTAAATTAAGGTAATTATAAATGACTTTTGTAAAGGAAGAATTGAGATTGAAAGAGATTTTGATATAAAATGGCTTGTTCAAGTTTAAAATTGATTTTGAATAGTGAATTTCAAAATTAAGTTTGGGTTAGGTATATAAATGATAGCTTAAACTTAAATTGATTATTCCATTAGTCTTATATAATATTTTATTTCATTTCTACAAAATATGAAGTTCAAAGGGTTAATTTTTGAAAAATAATATTATTTTATTAGTACTATATTACTAAAATAATCAATTTTTATTTATAATTGAATTTGAAGTTTAAATATGAAAATATTGTTTTTAAAATAAGTGTATGTATGTTTTATAAAGATTATAATTATATTAGAAGTAATTCGGACGAATTTGTGTTGATTTTATAATATGGTCTGAATAGTACTAGTCGGGCCGCGGTAATTCGCGAATTTTAACCATAAACTTCAAACGCTTATAATAAATGCTATATAAATCAGATTTATGTGAAACAAAAAACATTCACTTTCTAATAATAATAGTTTTCAAATAGAAAATGAAAATTTGAATATCAATGTATAGATTTCAAGTTATGTTCAAATCTATTTTCAAATAAAATTGCGGTTTTGTAGTTTGGTGATCGTATTGGAAACCAGTGGAATTGACTTTATAAAATAATTAAAACTCATAATAAATCATGGTAAATAATTTCAAAGTGATTTGAAAATATATAGTTTTGTATAATGTAAAGGTCATTTGGATCAAACTAGCTAATATAAGCAATTTAGCGATGCTTTTGCAATGTTTTTCACCAATATTAAAATTAATGGCTTTAATTTAAGTGTTATTATCCAAACCTTTTGTAAACATTTTCAAATATCTAATCAAGTGTTTTAATGATAATTTGGATATTTTATTTAAACTACAACCTTAATTTCCGAATAATAACAAAGTAGTCTTGGAGGTAATAATTTTGGGATATTTGATATTCAAATCCGAAGTTAAACTTATACTATTCGAGGAACTTAAAAGGTTTATACCATTATTCCAATTATAGTATTTTTTGACTGTGGGATATAAGTTGATCTATTTTCAATACAAATCTTATATTTTATATCAATCGGTTTTATGTTTGACACAAAGATTAATGAATGAATTTTCTAAATCAAGGAATCAATGAAGGTTTTAATATTTTGGTTTAACACAATTTAAGCTACAGGAATTGTTTATCATGAGTAACAAGGTTTAAATATCCTTCTTTTTAAAAGGTATGGAAGATTTATGTTGGGATAAGTATTTAAAGGGAATCTTGTTTCGGTTTTGGTTTAAACAAATGGATTATCGTGTTTTCTCAAAGAAGGACTTTTTGGTAATGGAAACTGTTTTAGAAGTTTTCTTAAGTGCAGAGAGACTTAATTAAGGCCTGATATAGTCCATAATTATTTAAATTGTGTTGATTATTCGGAAAGATCGGGATCGGATTCCTATTCGAAAACCATTTTGAATAATTATATGGCGAAATGAAGCAAATAAAGATATTGAAGATGGTTATTGAAGACCAAAGAACTTCACATCGAAAGGACTGCTTATTGATGTTTCTGTTGGGTCGTACACCCATAATGAAATTATTTATAGTAGTGGTCCTAACGTACTTGAAGAGATTGGGATTCACATGGGCTCCTCTCCTAAATTGGACAAGGAATAAAGCGCCTTCGGTTTTGTTTAGACCTAGAACGAACTTATATGGATGTGTGTCTGACATTATATTTTGTAATGTAATGGTTTATCTTTACTAAACATATTTCTATTGGTGGAGGGGAATTGTTCTCCTAACTTAACACCCTTCTCGGGGACGTACGAGCTCAAAAGTGATATGGTTAGTGATTATCAATTATATGTTATGAAATGATGATGTAGCATATCAAGTGACTGAGCTATTGATGATCAAAGAATGGCAATAGATAAAGCATAGCTTTGTGTAACGAGACTTCGTCAGCCCTCACACTCCGGAAATGACAAAAACAAGAAAATATGCAGCAATGTTAGTAGTATGACCATTTCCTTCTAGATAAAAAGCGTACCATGTTATGGATCCCAGATATTACTTATGTGGCAACTTCTACGTATGTTGATGTTGATAACGCAGACGCCCCGATAAAAGTTGGTAACAATCGGGAGGTGGCATGCTCGTGACAGTTAGTTATCCAGTTAAGATATGGCCTAGCCTTGTGTTGGTAGAGAACCAGTCAGGTTTCTCAGGACGTCCCTCTAAAGGTGTACCCATCGGATAAAGATGTTTCTTATCGTAGGCATTTATTGGAAATCCATTCACCACTACGAACCCATAAGATTTCAGTTGTGTATTATATGTCAACATAGTAGGATAGGGTTTTATGTTTGCTAAGATTGATACATTTACTTGCGAAATGATTTTCTACACTATGCACTGATAATAATAATGTCGAAGGATTTTCTGTATATCAAGTATTTTTTATTATCATAAAGAGAAACTTCTCCCAAGTCTATGTTTGCATTGTGTGTGTGTCGTGAAACCTTATGGTAGCTTCATTTTCCAAAATAATTGCGAATTTTCTGCACTGGTATTTATAAGGGTAAACCCTTTCCGTGTTATACGACGTGGTCTTATGAGTTACCTCACTTTAAAATAAACATAACTATTTTTAAGTTTCTCACACCAGTCCCATGACTAACCTAGAGTTTATTGTTCCTACACCTAAACTCTGGGTGCCTATAATTTTCCATATCATAAAAATTGATTATTTTAAACTGTAATGACATGGAGGTAGAGGCTTCTTGGGAGATGAAACTTCTACCTCCATATCATCTTGATCACTATTACTCAGGGGGGGGGTCAAACATTCATCCATCTGAGTCATCAGATCTCGAACTACTACTCGAAATAAACTAAGCTAAATATTGTCTAACACTTAATGGCTTACCTCCCAATAATCTACAAGGAATTTTAAAGTTAGAATCTTGTTTTCTAATATTTGATACTAGTTATTCCAAGTTCGAAAATTGTGAAACTTATTTCCTTTCAAATTCAAAGCTTCAAAAATTATTATTTAACCTTTATATGCTATCTTACGACTTAACATATATAAATATCCTAGTTTAGATAACTTCGAACTGTTTCTTATTCGCCAAATACCTTTCAATTAACTTGTGAAACTTAATGTATATGGTATTTGTTCTTAAGTATCTTATTCCTTATTCAAATATATCTCGGAATTTGTTGACTGTTAAAAATTGTCGAGAAATCTGATTCCTACTTTAAAAAGTATAAGCTCTTTAATGTTTGGCTATCCTTAATTTACCTTATTTTTATTCGAATCATTTTATCTTCATAGATTACTTACTGATGAAAAGAAATTTAAGAGTTAAGACTACTCCTGAAATTAAAATGAAATAAGTCCAATTGAAATTCTAACTACAAGCTGTCCATATTCAGATGTTAGTTATTTAACTTATCCATGTAATTACCCATGTTACAATTTTTAACCATATATTTTAAATCCTTCCTTTTATATTCAAAATATAATCTTTCCAAAACCATTATTATATGAAAATACATTCTCTCCTATATAATACTCTTAAACTCATTCTAGGGTATTGCTAACCCTATCTCTAATGAGTTACTCATCTTAGGATATTACTAGTCCTATCTCTGATGTGTCCCGCTTTCCATTCTGATGAGTTATACCACATAACCAAAGCTTTGATACCAATAAATGTAACAACCCTCCTTTTAGCCTACTTATATTCGGTACTTAAACCAACTCGAACCGCTCACAAAGACGAATTGTTATAGGGGTTATAACAATTAGAAAAGAAACAAAAGAACTTTTGTTGCTATAATGATATTTTACATCAGAGTTACAATGAGATATCAGAGTACTTCGATACACAGTGGGAAAAAATACTAAAGCTCAGCGGAAGAAATAATATGATCTAGAATACAGCTCTAGTCCTAATTCAACACTTGTTTTAAAACTGACTCCAAGAATAATCTGCAAACCACAACTACTAGGCTGCCCATGTGGAAAAATATAGGCACCCAGAGTTTAGGTGTAGGAACAATAAACTCTAGGTTAGTCATAGGACTGGTGTGAGAAACTTAAAAATAGTTATGTTTATTTTAAAGTGAGGTACATGTTGTATAACATGGAAAGGGTTTACCCTTATGAATACCAATGCAGAAAATTCGCAACGCTCTTTGGAAAATGAAGCTACCATAAGGTTTCATGACACACACACAATGCAAACACAGACTTGAGAGAAGTTTCTCTTTATGATAACAAAAGATGCTTGATACGCGAAAAATCCTCCGACATTATTATTATCAGTGCAGTGTAGAAAATCTTTCGCAAGTAAATGTATCAATCTCAGCCAGCATAATACCCCTTCCTATTATGTTGACATATAATATGCAACTGAAATATTATGGGTTCGTATTGGAGAATGTATTTCCAATAAATGCCTAGGATAAGAAATGTCTTTATCAGATGGGTACACCTCTAGAGGGACGTCCCGAGAACTTGACTGGTTCTCTGCCAACACAAGGCTAGGTCATCTCTTAGCTGAGCTAATTACTTCTCATATTGTCCCATATTAATCCAAAAGATTCTTGTTTTAAAGAATTTCAATTTATAATGGATCCTATACATTCATTTGAACTTTAAATCATAAATTTACAAACTACCACTTCACAGCGAGCTTGATTTAATTCAATTTAATTTTTACATTCAATCTTCATTAAATTTATAATCATCTTCTCTCAAGTTTATCTATAAACTAATCTATGTTTCCATGTTCAACTTAGAAATCTCAACTATCCAAAATCGTCGAACATTCTTTTTCATTCCATTTAGAATTAACTTATGAAAAATCATATCAAGTGAAATACACCATCAAACAAATCTAATTTGGTTTACTCCCTATAATACTCTTTTAATTCTTAAGAGTATATATAGCACCAAATTTATCATTACTTAATAATTTATTCATTTCATTCAAAAATTCAAATAGGTACTTGAACAAAATAGGGTTTTCTAACCATGTCAACCTTCGACATATTTACCTTAGTGTGTCCAAAGAAAAACATCTAGGGATTTTCTCAAATAACATCAAATGATTTACTAACTTAGATGTTTATACCAATTTAATGGGTTTAAATAAACTAAGTTTATTAAAACGCCCTTGCCTACTTAACTCATTTTTACCTGAGGTAATAATGTTTCTTTACCGATTAGGAATTTAAAATTTCTAGTTATGAACTTATTATACAAAATGGATTTTAATTCAAAACAATTTCTTCCAAGGGAACTTAAAATTTTGGAATATTAAAACTTTGAAATATTTTTAAGTAGAACTAGTATTTCTATTCTAATAAATCCTTTTTTAGTAAAAAAAATCATTTTAAATTATATCAAGATTATTTTAACCAAAACCATTTTCAAAATATATTTCATAATCATACTTACTTGATTGCAAATATATATAATCAAATATTAAAATAAAATTTCTCAAAAAATTCTTTTCTAATTGTACAATTTTCCATTTAGATCATATTAACCAAATTTTTATCAAATGCTATTTTTAACTTAATATTTTATCAAACATCTTATTATCAAACCGTGAATCTTAATTCACAAGAGGTTCAATTCCAATACACTTATACTGTTAATAAATGTCCATATATAAATAGAGCATAAATTAACAATCAACACGTAATAGTCAATGCTACTAAACTATTTGAGCATGATAAATCAAAAAATAATGGCAATAATTTAATATTATCATCAACAAACAACAATAAATATAACTATATATAGTTTTGAAAATTTAATTTTCTTTATACATAAAAAATATATCTTAGGTAAAATAATTCATTTACCAGTTTTCAAAATCAACATCGTGTCTACTTTCCTTGTTCAAGTTTTTAGAAACCCCTATCGACACCACGACATTCCACGTCTCGACCAAAATTCATAAACAGCTCAATAAACTAATTAACATGATACATTTCTATAATATTAACTAATATGCTCTCGTGTATACATGCATATATATATGTATGTATACTCTCAGACTCATTTCAGGGTCTAGCTTACCCAATCTTAATGAGTTACCACACCAAAGCCAAGATTCTTGAAATGAACCAAACTTCCACTATCTCTGAAGAGACGGATGAAGGCGGATTGAGTTGAGAACACGAAAAATCAGAACATAAATAAAAGAACATTTCATTGTTTATTACAAAAATTACATCAGAGTACAAGAATATAACAGAGTATGAATAAATAATATACATTTGACAAATATCATAGATTCAAATTACAAAGCAGCGGAAAATCAGTACATAACAAACTGTAAGAAATACACGGACACAGAGCGTTTCGAATATAGCTCTAGCTGTAAATCCAAGATCCTGTGAAAATGATATCTGCAAAAACCCAACTACTAGCTGCCCGTGTGGAAAATAGGGGCACCCAGAGTTTAGGTTAAAACAATAAACTCCAGGTCAGTACGTGACTGGTGTGAGAACTAAAACAGTTATTAACTTAATTTTAAAGTTAAATAAATCAAGGGACCACGCCATATAACACGAAACGGGTTTAACCCCAGGAATACCAGTGCATATAACAACAGCGTAATGCTAAATAAAGAAAATGAAGCAATTATAAGACTCAGGTCCAATCACATAATGCAACGCAAACCGAAGGATAGAGTTTTCCCTTATAATAGCCAAAGAATGCTTGGTACGTTTAAAAAAATCATTTGATACTATTACAAGTGAATAGTGTTAAAAACAACTTCAAATATAAATGTATCAATCATAGACGACATGGGTACCATATATCATGTCGCCATACTAGGCTTTACAATTAAAACCGCATGATGTCGTTTGGAAATTGGATTCCGTTTGTGAACCAAGGCAAGGGATCGTCCTTACCGACTTCGAGACACTCTAGCCCGTGCCTCAGGCAAGTACTCAGTTAATCCTTGGAGCATCAAGGCCGGACACCTAAGTGGATTAATAATTCCTGAACAATATGTTCCCCCCCTATGGGGTGTGAGTCTGATAAGTATATCGACCATGTCATCCGTTGGCTCCGTAGTGACCGATATATCCGAGGCGCCTCGCTTTCCATCATCCACATGAGTAAAAATGTCTGGGCTCCATACCATGACACTACTCCTAGTTAGAAGGAAATGCATGTCCTCCCTGGGGTCCTCTCCCCTTTTTGGTTCACACCGGGGTGTGAGGCTCACGAATTAACGCTATACACAAAGTTATGCTATTTAAAGTTGTGCATCGATCATCGACCACAAGACTCTGCTTTTCAACAGAATCCTTGATCATTTGCATCTCAGCATGCCACACAGGCAATTCACTCCATGCGACTGATGTCTATCGATATATAACCTCTAAGCTCGTACGTCTCAGAGAAGGGTATTAAGCAAGAGAATAAATTCTCCGCCACCAAACAGATATATATTTAATAAAGATCAATCAATAAAGAATAAAATCCAATGTCAGACACACATCCATTTACAAGTTCATTTTGGGTATGAACGAAATCGGAGGAACCTTATTCCTCGTTCCATATGTCCAATACGGAAGAGACGCCCACGCATATCCGTCGATCTCCAAGTACGTCTGGACGATCACCACTTATTAACTCATCTTGGGTGTACAGCCTAATCAAGACATCGGTAATCATCCAAACGATGTGAAGACCTCTGGTCTTCAAACACCGTCTTCATCACCGACATATCGTTGAATCGGTTATTCAAAATAGGCATAAACCAGGTCTTTCTAAATAATTCGTGTTTATAATCTAGTGCTATAAAAACACAACATACGCCCCATTCCAATTCAGAATATTCTTCTATTCAAATATTCACATCATTAGGGAAAGGTTCCCATTAATTTTATCAAAGATAAATTCTTTAGATTTATTCTTTAATCTTCCTTTGGATATTAGTTCAAACCAAATTAACGTTTATCGAAACTAGTCGGGAGTAGCGCTCCTTACCGAAGTAATCATTTGTTTTGTTTCCCAATCCTAACCTATTCATCCCATGGAGCAAAACAGGTAATACTCCATATCTAACACCAGGGTGTAACCAGTAAATTTAATTACCATTTCATGTTCAAATCTAATTAAAGATTTACCTATCGCTTGGAGAAAAACCATTGATACTCCATTCTCGACCATTTCCCAAAATTGATAACTTAAATTATCACATTCACATTTTAATCTAATTAAAGATTCATTAAAACTCCACTTAGTTTTAATCTTCCTAAAAATCAATATTAATGATTATTTAACTTTGGGAAATCAAACATGCTGCATCGACAATTTACACCGTGCCATTAATTTCTGCAGATATATAACCTCTAAGCTCGTACATCTTAGAGAAGGGTGTTAAGAAAGATAATAAATTCTCCGCCACCAAACAGGTATATATGTAGCAGAGATCGACGAATACGGTTCGAAATAAAATGTTAAACATGTAATTCTGTCTTTACTGGTTTAAAGAACCAATGTCATTTAAAACACAGTTCACGATAAACCCAAAATCACATTCCATTAATTATGGAATCTTCACGGAAAATAGATCAATATATAATCGATATCAATTTCCGTATCCGACTAATAATATAAATGGAATAACAACAAAGCCTTTTAAATTCCATATATATTAACAGTCCTCCTCCATTGAAGCTCACTTCGATTATTACCAAATCGAATTCCATTCAATTCCAATTTAATATATTAAATTGAAAAACTTTACTTTGAAAATTTTCCACTAAATCTTAAAAAAAAGATTTATAAATTCAAAATCACATTTCACTGTTAATTGGGTTAAAGAACGAACGTCGTTAAAAACACAATTCACGATAAACCCAATTGTAACGTCCAACATTTTTGTTGGTTTGTATTTGAATATTTAAATCGGTTTAAATATTGAATTCAGAATATAAGTGAATTTATATATTAATTAAAACAAAGTTGAACGTATAAAAATATATATTAATTATAATCGAGCTCACAACGACGCTGCAGTTCGAAATTTAACGTTCTGAACTTCAACTGAGTGCGCAGGACTCGTTATTTGTCGGATTTCTTCGAAATAAGAAGCGTTGGAATCTGTTGAACTGTATCTTTCTAACAGAAGTGAAAAATCGAGATTTTGGATTATATATTTCAAGATATGTCCAAATCAAATATTCAGAAAGTCGCTATATAATCGTTTATCGACCGTAACAGTTTATTTGATATAACTAGATACCGGTTGCAAATCTGAACAAGATTCTTTTGAGGCGTAATGATAATTTAATTTTTAGAATTTTACTATAATTTTTAATTATTTAAATACGCAACTTTATATTTGGAGTATTGTGCACGCTGTATCAGTATTTCAGGGTTTCACAGAATAAGTTAACCTACCAGTATTATTATATTTTTGGAATCGTGGCACCTCGCTGGACACAACCGTGTTCTTACTTCTGTCCGCAACAGCTTGGATAAAGATGAAATGACATGGCCCGAACTAGATGACTTTAACGTTTGAGATGTTTTCTTCAACGATCTACTCAAACGTCTGTTTGACCATGTTTACCAATCAGAATGGTGATAATGCACATAAGGCTCTAAAGGACCACTAGTTCAAGTAACATTACACCTACTGTCCTAGTAACTTTCGATAAAACAATAATAAAATATCATCGGACATCATAATCTAAGAAATCAATGCAGACACTTTGGCCATTCCCCCTCAAGCTACTCTACCTACCTATGAATGCATACCGTACTCCATATAATATTACACGAAGGACAAACAACATCGAATTGTTTAATTCAACAGAGACTTAACTCTAAAGTTTCCTATGCCTTACTTGTCAAGGAACACTTATAATAATATGCACAGCCCATACCCTATATAACCTACCCTACAAACAATACATCCCCTAAGACTTCGCTGCTAAGGGTAACTTGCTTATAAATATCGGTCCAAATCTCCAGTTCTATTTGCATCCAAATATATTACAGCAAGCTCTCACCGTATTTTCTCTCCCATTCCTCTTTCTTTTCTTTGTTCTTGACACATATGGAGCTAAGGAGCTGAAGTGGGTTTTCTGGTGGGGTCGAGCTGAGCTCAGATGGGTGTTCTTCTGTGTGGAAGTTTGAGCACGAGAGAAAAGGCTGGTGGAAACAGTTTGTACAGCATGTAGAGGAGCTTCACGCGCATTGTTGGATCTGCATGCATGGTGAACGAAATGAGCATGTGAATGGAGACGTGATTTCTAGGAAAGAGGCGGAGAGCATCTGGTTTCCGCACTGGCTACACAACGAAAGGAAGAAGCAGTCGAAGCTTCTTGTTGTGCGTGTGTGGCAATGATGGTCTAAGTGTGTAAAGGAGGTTCCGTTTGGGTGCATGAATGGGTACAGGGCGTGTGAAGCATGATATAAGGAAGGCGTTATTGTTTGGAATCTGGGTTCATGGAATTTGCGTGCAGATCAAAGTGTTTAAAGGGGTATTTTTGCATGGCTCACGTTCATGTTTTGACAAGTGGATGGAGTACAATGATTGGAAAACGTGGAGCTTTGTATTGGAAGAGAAATGGCAAGAACAAATGGAGCATCAGGAAATGAAAGGGGCGGCTACCAATAATAGTTTATTGGAACGGCAGAATTGAACGCCGGTTTAACCATCTGACGCAAATCGTTATTTAACGGTTAACGCGCCAAGGTGAGTAAATTCACTTAGTCTGATCTATTTTAAAATATTATAATTATATTTTAATGTTGGTTGAATGCTGTGTGATGGTCGTTTAGATATATTACAATTAAATTGGTTGAAAAATATATCATTGCATATGTTAGATACTGATTCCGTCGATTTTAAATATCCCCTAGTATGGAATCAGTGATAATTGTTTGACTAACATCTGTGGATGCGGAAACCGGTTGGAGGAATCCGACCGGATTCCTCGATATTTATATATATTGTTTGTTTGGAATGCACTGTTCGAACCCGAATTACATTTAAAACTCCTTGTAAATAATTGATGTTGAATGTAAATTCAGCATTGGCTTTGATAAATAAATAAACGATATCGGTTTAGAAAGTAGCAACAGTCGACCGTGAACCCATCATTTTGTTAAGGAGTGGATTGGCCGTCAGGCAAATCAACGCAGTTGATGATAAAAATTATATTTTTATAATTAAAAAGAAGATTTAAATTTATAATAGAAGTTCTATTATAAATCAGTATTTTAGAGTTCGTCTTGTAAAGTAAATAAAAACGATTTTTGAAATTTAAATAAGTATAAAGTAGAAATTATCCTACGATTAAATATTTGGATAATTATTTATAAATATTATTAGATTAAATATATTAATCTAATGGTAAGAAGTAATTAAAATTAGTTAACGAATTTACTGATGGAATGAAGTTGATTTATATCATCTGTTTAATTGAAAAATGATTATTAGATTAACTGGGTCCTTGTAAAGAAGTATGAATAGAACTGCGAAATAAAGTTAAAGCGAAGAGTTAATGTTTAAAATAAATAATCATAAACAACGAAGATTTCAAAGTATGAATATGGTGTTATAAGACCATATGCCAAAATAAACCAAGGAAATACGATTTGATGTATATAATAAGTAATAACGGATTAGAGTATAGACTTATATCTTTTTTAAGGTAAGAACGTTGTCGATCAAGGTCTGAGAGGTAAATAAAATACCCCAACTTGGACGGCTTCGCTATTATCGAGGAACAATATCAGTTTGTAACGGAAAGAGATGTCAAGTTTTTTTTGTAATAGAAAGAGTTGTCAAGATTTTTGTAACAGAAAGAGATGTCAAGACTTTTGTAACAGAAAGAAATGTCAAGGTTTTTGTAACGGAAAAAGACATCGAGATTAGTTATAAAGTGGCATATAGCAGCGAATTGCAAGTTTTGAACTATAGCGATAAAAAAAATGCTATTGATTAGGCTTAAGCGTGACTGTTATGTCGCGGTTAGTTATAAAGGAAAATATTACAGCGTATGACAAGTTTTGAACTATAGCGATGAATTAACGCTGTTAACCAAACTTAAGCATGATTTTTATATATGGCAGCACTTCCTAGGAAATGAAACAGTTTAGTTGAAATCCACTTATTCGAAAGTAATAAATAACGATGTTGTAAGAAAATATAAGAATCAGTTTTAGAAAGAGAAACTGGAGAATCGTGTTAGAAAACGATGACAGCATTTCGATATTCGAAATGTGATTAGAATTAAACCGTTAGGATTTGTAACTAGAATTCGACGATGTCGAATGTATTTAAAGTAAATCATTTTTAGGAATTATAATCCGATAGGATAATTAACATTTAGTTTTAAACAAATAAATGTTAATGGGACAGGAATTAGTACTTAGTTATAACTGGATATTGTTTTGATAAGAAGTTGACTTAGAAATAGAGTTTGTAAAGTGGAATAGGAATATAAAAGTAGGAAAGAGATTTCGGTAAACAAGATAAGAGAAATTATTACGTGAATAAAGAGTTATATGATAAAGATGTTCAGATTTCTATAATAAGGGATGATATTCACATTTCAAAGTGAATAAGTGTTTAAAAGTGACCGTTGGGCCGATTAAAAGGTTAAAATGAAATTGGAAATATTTTCCAATGTAAATAGAGTAGATTGTCCAAGTATAGAAATAAAGAATGTGAAAATAATGGATCGAACGTTGACAACATATATTTTCTGGGACATGGGAGAATAAGAGTTTAAAATAACTGGGAATGTTTTCCAAGAATGTGAAAAGGGTAAAACGGGATTAGAGAAATATCCGATAAGATATGGGATTTCGAATAATAAAAACGAATGTTAAATAAAAGGTGCCCGTGGTTGTGTGCATTTAGTTGTTCATTTGAATGAATGTTTATTTTACTTCGATAGTTAAATAACCGACTATCGAAGTGTTGTTGGCCATCGTTGTAAATACGGAGAGACCGGTTGGATCTATTATCTGAAAACCACTCCGTATAGGCATAAGCGCTGCGAATTAGATATGATGAAGGTGATTGAAGACGGAGTTAAATGCAAGGGTCGTCCAGTTCTAGAATGATGTTTTTGTTTGTCCAGTCCCAGGACAACTTGTATGGACGAGTGTCTGACAGAGTATTTCCAACGATTACACCATTGATTCTTACGAATATACCAAGTTGGTGGGGAGAAGGTAACTTCTCTTTATTCTACACCCAGTGTGCATTTGTGTAATCAATGTGTGATTACGGATTTGATGATGTGACATTCAAAGTGAATGGTGATCAGATGTTCTGAAGATAGACGTAGCATCTAGCCTCACAACCAGGAAGTAACAAAAGTTGGGCTAGGCAGCATGGCTAGTTGGGTCATCCCCAAGCAGGGTGTATTGTCACCGATCTAGAGAAAATTCATATTTATACTTCTTTTCGATTCTGTATCTTCGGATGACGGTTGGATGGCCTACAACCGTGGTGGCAATATATTCGCGACACTCAAGCTAAATGAGTGAGCGGTCATGTGTGGCCGGGTTGCAAGACGTTCTTGTTGAACCCTGAGTGTATCCCCTCTAGAGTACACTGATCAGAAGGTGCTCCCATACCTTGTCTGTCGGGATCCAATCTCCAATGCGTGCCCAACAGTTTATGATTTTATACTAAATATATGTGGAACGTGAGATGCAAGCATTCTGCTACTTGTATAATTATTTGTTTAGACATTATCATAATATCACTGGTTTTGATATCAAACTGTTTCGGGTTATAGCAAGATAAAAACCGTCAATATTTATGTGTGGGCTGGTCTTGCTATTATCCTTTTATTTCAAAAGGATTTTCAAAGTTAAACATTATAGTTGGAATTTACTCACACCAGTCCCATGACTGACCCAGAGTATATTTTGTTTTTTTTCCTAAACTCTTGGGTGCCCAAATTTGTACGGGCAGTCAAGTGTTTCAGGCTTTGCAGATTCACTTGGAGGAGCTAAAATAAGGAGGCTGCACTATTAGTTATTAGAGATTATTTCCGCTATGATGTATACCATGTATTATACTTTGATATGGTATGTATATATATACAAACTCTGATCTGTATTTCAAACTTGTTATATAATAAAGATTATTATCCGCTATGAGATTCGTGTTTACTCTGATTTTGTTCAGAGTGTTCTTCTTCTTCTATCCTAATAGTTCTATCTTTTCTATCTCATCCTCTAAATTCTTCTATTAATGATCTGAATTTTCGTGCACTTTGAGTTGAATGTGTAGAATATTAGTCAGCTCAAATTGGTACGGATTTTCCGGCCATTACAGTTGGTATCAGAGCATAAGGTTAAGTGATTACCTTGGCTCTGTGGCGTGACTCAGTAGAGATGGAGTTAGAAATACTCTAGATTGAGTTGAGTGTATATATATGAGCGCGTATTTGTAAATCAATATAATAACTATTTTATACTGTCTTGACTAGTCAGTCAAGTGATTTATAAATTCTGGTCGAAACAGTAATGCAAACTGTGTCGATAGGTGTTTCTAAACTCTTGAATAGAGTAATTCGATGCAGTATGTTTTGAAAAGAGGGTAAATGAAATAATTTTACCCAAAGTATATTTTGATATAAATAGAAGTATATATCTTGATATTAATATCATATATTGGATATGTGATCATTATTATGATCGAACAGGACTATAATTGAGTTGGTTATATAAATTACCAATCGAAATATTATATAAGTATGATATGCAAAATCAGATGAGCTGAATCTGAAATAAAAACCAGAATTGAAATAAAACTCTAGAAACTTGGAAAAGAATTGAAATTAAATTTGAATTAAATATAAGGGAATTTTAAAATCCTGTGAGATTTGAAAATTTGTTTTCCAAGTGCTGTGAAAGATATTTTGAAGTAATTTCAAAAATTGAGTGATTATAAATGAGTTTTTAAAGTAGTATAGTATTAAACTCACTTCGAAGGCTGGAAAATAAATTCCGATGATGATCGCGACATTATCGGTGTTCATTTTCAAGCTGTTAAGTGACGGATTACTACCAAAGGTTTTGTTTTGGATTGTTTTAAGAAACAAGTTGTTCGAAAATTCAAATGTTTTGAATTGCTATTATTATATGCAATATATATGATTTCAAACTGATTTGAAATAAATCTCAGGATTTTGAATTCTGAAATAAAAATTTAACTTATGGAGTTAAAATGGTAAAAGTAGAACTTAAACTAAGATAACAAAATTGGACTGAATTTGGAACAACCCAGAATGGAAATTGTAAAAGAGAAATACTGGAGATTCGAGTTATTAAAATGAATTGATTCTTGGAGAATAAGAATCGAATTTTGAATTTGGAGATGAAGATATCTGATTTGAGAAATAAATCAGTAAATGGAATTGAAGTTGAAATAGAATTTGGCTTGGGTATAAAAGGATTACGGTTTTGATGATTAATGGACTAGAGATCAACTGAGATGCTGAAGTATAGATTGGATTGGTAGCCAATAGGAGAGGCAGAGATGAATTCCCAACCAAAAGGGTACAGATATATATTTTATGGAGTAGAAGATTCTTGAGTCTGTTTGGCAAGCCGTTTGGCTGTTTGATTCTCTATAAAATTGGAGGAAGATCAGAGAGGTAAGTTGTTGTAGTACCAAATAAGCCGTGTATAGGAGATGCTGGCAAAATTCTCCGAAAATTTAAGCTATTAGGAAATTTTCAAAATTTTCGAAAATATTCGGTAATAAGAAGAAATTAATATTTTAATTAGAATTAATCAGTTCAGTTGAAACTGAAATTGGGAAGTGAACCAAAAATATTTTTTAACCTGTTTATAACAGAGATTATAGCATTTTCCCTATCTTAGCAATATCAAGGACGAAATTATTTTAAGGGGGAAGGACTGTAACGTCCCGCATTTTTGTCGGTTTGTATTTGTTAAATCATTTTAAATATTGAATTCAGAATATAAGTGAATTTATATATTAATTAAAACGAAGTTGAACGTATAAAAATATATATTAATTATAATCGAGCTCACAACGACGCTGCAGTTCGAAATTTAACGTTCTGAACTTCAACTGAGTGCACAGGACTCGTTATTTGTTGGATTTCTTCGAAACAAGAAGCGTTGGAATCTGTTGAACTGTATCTTTCTAACAGAAGTGAAAAGTCGAGATTTCGGATTATATATTGCAAGATATGTCCAAATCAAATATTCAGAAAGTTGCTATATAATCGTTTATCGACCGTAATAGTTTATTTGATATAACTAGATACCGGATGCAAATCTGAACAAGATTCATTTGAGGAGTAATGATAATTTAATTTTTATAATTTTACTGTAATTTTTAATTAATTAAATACGCAACTTTATATTTGGAGTATTGTGCACCCTGTATCAGTATTTCAGGGTTTCACAGAATGAGTTAACCTACCGGTATTACTATTGTAATGACCCGTATTCTACACATCATAGGATCGTAGAATATTTATTTCTTTCTCATATGAAGTAGTATGGTCATGTAACTTTGGGAAACATCTATTAGAGTCATTTCCCATGTTCATGATTTTTATCGATTTTTAAATGACCATTTTGCCCCTAGTTGATCTTGTTTTGGCCATAACTTTTGATTGGAAAGGAATTTTAACCTGAAACTAATTCCATTAGATTCATTTGGTGGTTTACATTTCCGTAGAGTGGTCATAATAGCCAAACGGACTTACCATTTGGGAGATATGGTTGAAATAAGGTTTGGAGGGTGAAAAACTGCTCAACCGGGCCAAATCGGGTGATTAGTGAGTAGGCCCATAACCCATTTCGGGATTAGGGTTATGGGGAGGCTGAAATGAAGTAGAGAATCATTCCATTTCAGTTTTCTAGCCTCCACTTATCACCAAGGAAACCTAAAAATGGCCTCTAACCTCTAAATCACCTCCTAATCACCTTTTGGTCAAGGATTTGGCCTAGCAACCCCTAATCAAGGAAGATCTACACCAAAGCAACATTGGAGCTGCTGTTTAGCATTGGGATTCACATCAAATCAGAGATTTATTTCAGATTTTAGTTTATTTGTGGCTAAAGTGAGTGATTTGCATAGTTTTGCACTAATTATGGCTAATTAGGGATGATTAGTGTTAATTAGCGAATTTAAACATGATAAAATTCGGGAAAAATGTTCATAAATTCCTAAATAATGTTTTAGACCTCTGATATGAATTTGGGTTAATTTGGTTAAGTTTTGCTAATCCTATTATTAGTTTCACCTAAACATGCTTAAGGGGAAGTATGGGATTTTGGGGTATGTTTGATCCATTTTAACCTATCATATTGATGTTTTGATGTTTGTGGTTGATTATGCATGTTGCTATGACTGTATGAAATGCTTTGTGATTGGTTTCAATAGTTAGAATGGTCGAAAACGTCATCGAATGGCGTAAACACTTACTGGAACAGTTTCAGAAAACAGTGCAGGTTTCGGATCGGATCGGATCGGATATGGGGCTCGGATCGGATATGTTGAACTGGGCAAGAAATCCGATCGGATCGGAGCCTGACACTTGAGAAAAATTGGCAAAAAGTAAGGCCATGCTAACTGAACTGGGATCGGATCGGATTAAAGAGGAGGATCGGAGCGGATAGAGCAGGATGGATCGGATCGGAGCACGTGAAGGATGAGGAGGCGGATCGGAGCGGAAGCACGAACTGGAGGGGGAATGTCACCCGACCCGACCCGAAGTGAAGCACCCGACCCGACCCGAGGAGAAACACCCGACCCAAACCGTACCAGAAGGAGACCCGACCCGAACCGATGGAGGACACCCGACCCGAACCGATGGCTTGAGGAGGAACCCGACCCGACCCAGTATTGACCAATAACCCGAGATGCAAAGGTAGTCCAATATGCGAAGTTAGAGCTCAGGATCCAGTTGGGAACCGATGAGTTCACTTCATGGTTGGACTTTGCTGCGGGACGTGTGCTAAGGAGTTGTCGACGTTCATAACTTCGATTCACCACTAAAAATGAAGGATGGCTACTTATCAGTGCAGTTGGGTCATTATGACCTGAGGGGCAAGGTGATGGTAGCAAGACTACGTTATCAGTGCAGTAGGGTCATTATGACCTGAGGGGCAAGGTGATGCGTAGTAAGACTATGAGCCAGCGCAGATGGGGTGAACAACTCCATGGGGCAAGTGGACATAGTAAGGATTGGTAAGGCTATGAGCCAGCGCAGATGGGGTGAATAACTCCATGGGGCAAGTGGACATAGCGAGGAATTAGTGGCTACGTTATCAGTGCAGTGAAGCCATTTATGACTTCATGGGGCAGAGTGATCGTAGCAAGGTATGTTGGGTGATCGAAGTGGTGAATATCGTATGCTTTATGCACTGAGTGAGAGATGTGAGGATGGATGCTATGTTTGATTGTTTGCCATCACTATGACATGCACACCTCCCCCACCTCTGTATCCTTACACTGTTTGATATGATACCTTAGAGTGTTGTACAGTATGTAGTGCTAACTCTTTGGTTGCAGGTCCAGGTTCAGGTATGTTTTAGTCTACCTATTATTGTTCACTTTAGATGCTTATCGTTCATACCAGGCTTTATGTCTGACCCAGAGTTTTATATCTCCTCTTATTACTCTGGGTGCTCACACGAGCAGACTTGAGACAGGTTAGCTAGTGATGCGCGAGTAGCTGATTCGGAGGCGGGCAGGAGGCATCCACGTATGATATATATGTATATACACATTCTCCCTGTGTCGTTGGTGGTTGCTACTTGGGCATTAGTAGTGTACCTCATTTATCTTACTTTTGCTTTGAGACAGTTTGAAAAGTTGTAATAAGCTATATTTTGGATTCCCGCTGCCATGATGTTTAGTTCTGGTTTTCAGCTTATGCACTGTCTCACCTGTTTTATGTCAAGTATGTTATTATTATATTTTATTCTATGTGCTGTGAGACATTCTACAGGTTCTTAGTTAGTTCATTTCCTTCTTCCCTTTCCTTCTGACGACCCGTTCCGTGCTAACTGGACATGTATACAGCGTACCTTTGGAGTAAATGTCGGTTGGTGCGGGGCGGGCCGTCACACTTGGTATCAGAGCTCTAGGTTGCGCAGTTAACCTAGGGAAAGACACCAGGGAGAGATAGTACGTATATGAGAGCGCGTATTTGTAATTACTTTGGTTTTCAAAAGCTATATATATACTATTAGTAGTATAAGAATGAAGTCGCACTGCACTAGCACCACTATGGGGTCGTTAATCGTTTCCTTTTTCATATTAACGATGAGCCGAGACACGAGGGGTGCTGGTAGAGGAACCAACCAAGGGAATGCCGCTGACATGAGGGCAATGTTTACTAACCTCATGAAAGATATGCTTAGAGAAGTGAAAGGGGCAGTTCCCAATCCCGGAGTTGGTGTTGGCCCAGTAGTGCAGGCGCCTAGGGTCGATTTCGCCAAGTTGTGCAAAAATTACACTAATCTTGGTGGGATGCTGTTCCACGGGACGGAGTTGGCCACAGATGTTCAAGATTGGATGGATAGCTGTGATCGTATCTTCGATGACTTGGGTCTTGAGGATGCGATGAAGAGAAGGCTAGCGTCTCGTCAGCTGCAAGGGCGAGCGATGAATTGGTGGAATGCCATTAGAACAGCTACTCCAGAAGATCAGGTTACTTGGGATCAGTTTAAGGCTCGCTTTAGCGAGAAGTTCATTCCAGCTGCCCAGAAGTCAGTGTTATTCAAGAGGTTCTTGGAACTCAAGCAGAATGGGAGGGCAGTTTCTGATTATATTGCTGAGTTCGACACTTTGTCGAAGTATGGACTGTCTCTCATTGATACTCCCGAGAAGAAGAATGAGAAGTTCATTACTGGTTTGGATGGGTACTTGGGGGAAAGGCTTATCAACCACATCGATGAGACTTTTGAATCGATTGTGGGGAAAGCTTTGAGGTCAGAGAGTCTTTACCCTAAGTCAAAGACTGAAGCTGCATCTGCAGAAGGGCCAAAGCCGCAAACAGGCGGTGGAGGCAAGAATAACTCTCAGAATAAGAGGAAGCAGGACCAATAAAAAGGTGGCCAGAAAAAGAGAAAGAAGGATGTTGAGTGCTTCAGCTGTGGAAAGAAGGGCCATTATGCTAAAGAATGTTGGGCCAAGCCAGCGGAAAGGAAGTGCTACAACTGTGGTCAAGTGGGACATCATAAGGATAAGTGTCTGCAACCTCTTAAGGAGAAGCAGATTGTGGAAGCATATGCTATTGATGTTGTTCCTTCTTCGTCGAATGCCCCAACTGCGGCAGAGAAAGGAAAGAATGTTGTTATTCAAGGTATGCTTTCTATTTACGATGTACCAGTTCGGGTTTTGTTTGATACTGGGGCTTCCCGTTCCTTCATATCTAGTGACCTGGTAGATAGGTTGGGACTGGAACCCGAGATAGTCGATAGACCATTGATTGCGACGAACCCGATTGGTGGTTCGACTAGCCTTAGTATGATTTGCAGGAATTTGGTCTTATCGAGTCATGGATGTATGTTTGTATGTGATTGCTTTGTTTTGGGCTTTACTGGGTATGGCACTATATTGGGAGTCAATTGGCTCAAAAGATACGGGGTGGTGGTAGACTGTGAGGGCTTTTTGGTGACAGTAAGGGCGGATGATGGGCGGAGGGTAGTGTTTGGTAGCCTCCCTAGTGATGGGGTTATGGCTAGTTTTGTAAATTCCCTCGACATCCCGCAGGATGAGTTGTCAGATGTGCCCGTGGTTGGCCAGTATCCGGACGTCTTCGAGGACGTGACCGGGCTTCCACCACACCGAGAGATTGAGTTCCGTATTGATTTAGTGAAAGATGCCAGACCTATAGTGATGCCACTTCGTCGTATGGCACCAAGGGAGCAGCGAGAGCTCGGGGTGCAAGTCAGCAATCTTTTGAAGAAGGGATTTATTAGAAGGAGTGTCTCCGAGTGGGGAGCACCAGTTGTGTTTGCCACTAAGGAAGATGGTTCCCTTCGTTTGTGTGTGGACTATCGCGAGTTGAATAAGGTGACGAGGAAGAATAAGTATCCTCTACAGCGGATAGATGATTTGTTTGATCAACTGGAAGGAGCAAGAGTGTTCTCCCAGTTGGACCTCGCCATCTGGATTTTATGAGTGGTTGGTCATGCCATTTGGGTTGACCAATGCACCAGCCTACTTTGTGGATCTTATGAATCGAGTATTCAGAGATCAGTTGAATAAGTTTGTTCTTGTGTTCGTGGATGATATCCTTGTTTACTCAAGGACAGAGGAGGAACACAAGGGACACTTGAGGATAGTGATGGAGGTGTTGAGGAAACACCAATTGAAAGCGAAATTCTCTAAGTGTCATTTTTGGAGAAGGGAAGTGAGATTCTTGGGTCATGTTGTTTCAGAGAGTGGTATTGCCGTGGACCCTGCGAAGGTGGCTACAGTACAGGATTGGCCTATGCCCAAGAATGCAACGGATGTAAGAAGTTTCTTGGGATTAGCTGGATATTATCGTAAGTTTATCCAGGACTTCTCCAAGATAACAACACCGTTGACTCAATTGACTAAGAAGAACCAGTCCTTCGTCTGGGACGGAGTGTGTGAGGATGCCTTCAAGAGTCTAAAGGAGAAGTTGACGCGTGCGCCAGTATTAGTCATTCCTAAAGGGAATGAAGAGATGACGGTATACACGGATGCTTGTGGTACCGGACTGGGTGCTGTATTGATGCAAGGAGGTAGGGTTGTGGCTTATGCTAGTCGACAGCTAAAGCCGCATGAGAAGAAGTATCCTACCCATGATTTGGAACTAGTAGCGATCGTGTTTGCGCTGAAGATTTGGAGACATTATCTCTTGGGAGAAAGATTTGAGTTGTTTACCGATCATAAATCGTTAAAATATCTCTTCTCCCAGAAAGATCTGAATCTCCGTCAGCAAAGATGGTTAGAGTTCTTGGCTTCGTATGATTTTGATATCGCATACACACCTGGGAAGGGTAATGCGGTAGCCGATGCCTTGAGTAGGAGACATGCCAGTTTAGGGGCAATGTTTCTGGAGTGGAAGAAACTGGAGTATATCGCGGGGTTTGATTTCAGACCAAGGTGCGAATTGGATCCAGTCATGCTAGCTAGTTTGACGATCAGACCCACTTTGATAGAGCGGATTGGTTCCAGCCAGAGGGACGATCCTAATCTATTGGAAATCATCTCCAAGTTAGAGATGGGTATCGATGGGGAGATGAATGCGTATGGGCTTGATCGAGATGGATGGCTTCGAAAGAATGGAAGACTAGTTGTGCCCAACGTAAACGGTTTGAGAGATGAAGTGTTTAGACAATGTCATCACTCAAAACTGACTATACATCCTGATGGTAATAAAATGTATCGAGACATGAAGCAGACTTACTACTGGGAAGGGATGAAAAGAGACGTTGGGAAGTTTATATCCAAATGCATGAATTGCCAGCTAGTTAAAGCCGAGCAAAAGAAGCCTAGTGGTTTGTTACAACCATTAGAAATTCCCGAATGGAAATGGGAGCAAGTCTCGATGGATTTCATCGATGGCCTACCAAGGACTAGATCGGGATATGATAGCATTTGGGTAATTGTGGATCGATTGACTAAAAGTGCAAGATTTATACCAGTCAAATCGACCAGAACGGCAGCCAAGTTGGCAGAATTGTAAATGAATTGGGTAGTGAGATTTCATGGAGTTCCCAAAAGCATTGTAAGTGACCGAGACTCGTTGTTCACTAGTGGGTTTTGGAAAAGCTTACAAGAGGCTCTAGGGTCAGGATTACATCTCAGTACCGCATATCATCCTCAGACCGACGGTCAGACGGAGAGGGTGAATCGTATATTGGAAGATCTCTTGAGAGCTTGTATATTGGATTTTGGTGGATCATGGGACGACCATTTGCATCTAGTAGAGTTTGCATATAATAATAGCTACCAATCCAGTATCGGTATGGCTCCATATGAAGCTTTGTACGGAAGACCGTGCAACTCACCATCATGTTGGATAGAGACTGGCGAGAAGTTTGTGCTTGGACCAGATGTGGTGAGAGAAACTTCAGATAAGATTAAGATCATTCAGCAACGAATGAAAGCTGCCCAAGATAGGCAGAAGAGTTATGCTGATAAGAGGAGAAGAGACTTGAAATTCTCCGTTGGTGACTTGGTGTTTGTCAAGATCTCTCCGTTAAAGAGCGTGATTCGATTTGGAAGGAGAGGCAAGTAAGCACCAAGATTTGTTGGCCCATTCCCTGTTCTTGAGCTAGTCGGGAATTTAGCATATAGAGTTGGCTTACCAGAGAAGATGGCGGGAGTTCACAATGTATTTCATGTTTCCCAACTAAGGAAGTTCGTTCACGACTCAGATATGACTATTTCACCTGATCAGTTAGAGGACTTCGAAGTAGAACCCGAGGCAGTTGGGAACCGCAAGCCGATTCGTACTGTGGGGCACGATACGAAACGACTTCGAAGGAAGGCGGTGAAGCTAGACAAGGTTCAGTGGGGCGAGGACGAGAATGATTGTACTTGGGAGACAGAGGAGAGCATTAGGAAGGCATATCCAGAACTCTTTGCCTGGTAAGATTTACTTTGCAATTTAGTTTTCCGCATGCTAGGGTAGACTTGTTTTGTTTGTTTGCATGTTTGATTGTTGTTTTATGATTGATAGGCAAGCGGGACCTTTGTGTGTGTTTTGATTAGGGAATTTCGGGGGCGAAATTTCTTAAGGGGGGAGAGTGTAATGACCCGTATTCTACACATCATAGGATCGTAGAATATTTATTTCTTTCTCATATGAAGTAGTATGGTCATGTAACTTTGGGAAACATCTATAAGAGTCATTTCCCACGTTCAGGATTTTTGTCGATTTTTAAATGACCATTTTGCCCCTAGTTGATCTTGTTTTGGCCATAACTTTTGATTGGAAAGGAATTTTGACCTGAAACCACTTCCATTAGATTCGTTTGGTGGTTTACCTTTCCGTAGAGTGGTCATAATAGCCAAACGGACTTACCGTTTGGGAGATATGGCTGAAATAAGGTTTGGAGGGTGAAAAACTGCTCAACCGGGCCAAATCGGGTGATTAGTGAGTAGGCCCGTAACCCATTTCGGGATTAGGGTTATGGGGAGGCTGAAATGAAGTAGAGAATCATTCCATTTCAGTTTTCTAGCCTCCACTTATTACCAAGGAACCCTAAAAATGGCCTCTAACCTCTAAATCACCTCCAAATCAACTTTTGGTCAAGGATTTGGCCTAGCAACCCCTAATCAAGGAAGATCTACACCAAAGCAACATTGGAGTTGCTGTTTAGCATTGGGATTCACATCAAATCAGAGATTTATTTCAGATTTTAGTTTATTTGTGGCTAAGGTGAGTGATTTGCATAGTTTTGCACTAATTATGGCTAATTAGGGATGATTAGTGTTAATTAGCGATAAAATTCGGGAAAAATGTTCATAAATTCCTAAATAATGTTTTAGACCTCTGATATGAATTTGGGTTAATTTGGTTAAGTTTTGCTAATCCTATTATTAGTTTCACCTAAACATGCTTAAGGGGAAGTATGGGATTTTGGGGTATGTTTGATCCATTTTAACCTATCATATTGATGTTTTGATGTTTGTGGTTGATTATGCATGTTGCTATGACTGTATGAAATGCTTTGTGATTGGTTTCAATAGTGAGAATGTCGAAAACGTCGTCGAATGGCGTAAACACTTGCTGGAACAGTTTCAGAAAATAGTGCGGGTTTCAGATCGGATCGGATATGGGGCTCGGATCGGATATGTTGAACTGGGCAAGGAATCCGATCGGATCGAAGCCTGACACTTGAGAAAAATTTGCAAAAAGGAAGGCCACGCTAACTGAACTGGGATCGGATCGGATTAAAGAGGAGGATCAGAGCGGATAGAGCAGGATGGATCGGATCGGAGCACGTGAAGGATGAGGAGGCGGATCGGAGGGGAAGCACGAACTGGAGGGGGAATGGCACCCGACCCGACCCGAAGTGAAGCACCCGACCCGACCCGAGGAGAAACACCCGACCCGAACCGTACTAGAAGGAGACCCGACCCGAACCGATGGAGGACACCCGACCCGAACCGATGGCTTGAGGAGGAACCTGACCCGACCCAGTATTGACCAATAACCCGAGATGCAAAGGTAGTCCAATATGGGAAGTTAGAGCGCAGGATCCAGTTGGGAACCGATGAGTTCACTTCATGGTTGGACTTTGCTGCGGGACGTGTGCTAAGGAGTTGTCGACGTTCATAACTTCGATTCACCACTAAAAATGAAGGATGGCTACTTATCAGTGCAGTAGGGTCATTATGACCTGAGGGGCAAGGTGATGGTAGCAAGACTACGTTATCAGTGCAGTAGGGTCATTATGACCTGAGGGGCAAGGTGATGCGTAGTAAGACTATGAGCCAGCGCAGATGGGGTGAACAACTCCATGGGGCAAGTGGACATAGTAAGGATTGGTAAGGCTATGAGCCAGCGCAGATGGGGTGAATAACTCCATGGGGCAAGTGGACATAGCGAGGAATTAGTGGCTACGTTATCAGTGCAGTGAAGCCATTTATGACTTCATGGGGCAGAGTGATCGTAGCAAGGTATGTTGGGTGATCAAAGTGGTGAATATCGTATGCTTTATGCACTGAGTGAGAGATGTGAGGATGGATGCTATGTTTGATTGTTTTCCATCACTATGACATGCACCCCTCCCCCACCTCTGTATCCTTACACTGTTTGATATGATACCTTAGAGTGTTGTACAGTATGTAGTGCTAACTCTTTGGTTGCAGGTCCAGGTTCAGGTATGTTTTAGTCTACCTGTTATTGTTCACCTTAGATGCTTATCGCTCATACCAGGCATTATGTCTGATCCAGAGTTTTATGTCTCCTCTTATTACTCTGGGTGCTCACACGAGCAGACTAGAGACAGGTTAGCTGGTGATGCGCGAGTAGCTGATTCGGAGGCGGGCAGGAGGCTTCCACGTATGATATATATGTATATACACATTCTCCCTGTGTCGTTGGTGGTCGCTACTTGGGCATTAGTAGTATACCTCATTTATCGTACTTTTGCTTTGAGACAGTTTGAAAAGTTGTAATAAGCTATATTTTGGATTTCCGCTGCCATGATGTTTAGTTCTGGTTTTCAGCTTATGCATTGTCTCATCTGTTTTATGTCAAGTATGTTATTATTATATTTTATTCTATGCGCTGTGAGACATTCTACAGGTTCTTAGTTAGTTCATTTCCTTCTTCCCTTTCCTTCTGACGACCCGTTCCGTGCTAACTGGACATGTGTACAGCGCACCTTTGGAGTAAATGTCGGCTGGTGCGGGGCAGGCCGTCACAATTATATTTTTGGGATCGTGGCACCTCGCTGGACACAACCGTGTTCTTACTTTTGTCCGCAACATCTTGGATAAACATGAAATGACATGGCCCGAACTAGATGACTTTAACGTTTGAGATGTTTTCTTCAACGATCTACTGACACGTCTGTTTGCCCGTGTTTACCAATCAGAATGGTGATAATGAACATAAGGCTCTAAAGGACCACTAGTTCAAGTAACATTACACCTACTGACCTAATAACTTTCGATAAAACAATAATAAAATATCAGCGGACATCATAATCTAAGAAATCAATGCAGACACTTTGGCCATTCCCCCTCAAGCTACTCTACCTACCTATGAATGCATACCATACTCCATATAATATTACACAAAGGACAAAGGACATCGAATTGTTTAATTCAACAGAGACTTAACTCTAAAGTTTCCTATGCCTTACTTGTTAAGGAACACTTATAATAATATGCACAGCCCATACCCTATATAACCTACCCTACAAACAATACATCCCCTAAGACTTCGCTGCTAAGGGTAACTTGCTTATAAATATCGGTCCAAATCTCCAGTTCTATTTGCATCCAAATATATTACAGCAAGCTCTCACCGTCTTCTCTCTCCCATTCCTCTTTCTTTTCTTTGTTCTTGACACATATGGAGCTAAGGAGCTGAAGTGGGTTTTCTGGTGTGGTCGAGCTGAGCTCGGATGGGTGTTCTTCTGTGTGGAAGTTTGAGCGCGAGAGAAAAGGCTGGTGGAAACAGTTTGTACAGCATGTAGAGGAGCTTCACGCGCGTTGTTGGATCTGCATGCATGGTGAACGAAATGAGCATGCGAATGGAGACGTGATTTCTAGGAAAGAGGCGGAGAGCATCTGGTTTCCGCACTGGCTACACAACGAAAGGAAGAAGCAGTCGAAGCTTCTTGTTGTGCGTGTGTGGCAATGATGGTCTAGGTGTGTAAAGGAGGTTGCGTTTGGGTGCATGAATGGGTACAGGGCGTGTGAAGCATGATATAAGGAAGGCGTTATTGTTTAGGATCTGGGTTCATGGAATTTGCGTGTAGATCAAAGTGTTTAAAGGGGTATTTTTGCATGGCTCACGTTCATGTTTTGACAAGTGGATGGAGTACAATTATTGGAAAACGTGGAGCTTTGTATTGGAAGAGAAATGGCAAGAACAAATGGTGCATCAGGAAATGAAAGGGGCGGCTACCAATAATAGTTTATTGGAATGGCAGAATTGAACGCCGGTTTAACCATCTGACGCAAATCGTTATTTAACGGTTAACGCGCCAAGGTGAGTAAATTCACTGACTCTGATCTATTTTAAAATATTATAATTATATTTTAATGCTGGTTGAATGCTGTGTGATGGTCGTTTAGATAGATTACAATTAAATTGGTTGAAAAATATATTATTGCATATGTTAGATACTGATTCCGTCGATTTTAAATATCCCCTAGTATGGAATCAGTGATAATTGTTTGACTAACATCTGTGGATGCGAAAACCGGTTGGAGGAATCCGACCGGATTCCTCGATATTTATATATACTGTTTGTTCTGTATGCACTGTTTGAACCCGAATTACATTTAAAACCCCTTGTAAATAATTGATGTCGAATGAAAATTCAGCATTGGCTTTGATAAATAAATAAACGATATCGATTTAGAAAGTAGCAACAGTCGACCGTGAACCCATCATTTTGTTAAGGAGTGGATTGGTCGTCAGGAAAATCAACGCAGTTGATGATAAAAATTATATTTTTATAATTAAAAAGAAGATCTAAATTTATAATAGAAGTTCTATTATAAATCAGTATTTTAGAGTTCGTCTTATAAAGTAAATAAAAACGATTTTTGACATTTAAATAAGTATAAAGTAGAAATTATCCTACGATTAAATATTTGGATAATTATTTATAAATATTATTAGATTAAATATATTAATCTAATGGTAAGAAGTAATTAAAATTAGTTAACGAATTTACTGATGGAAGGAAGTTGATTTATATCAACTGTTTAATTGAAAAATGATTATTAGATTAACTGGGTCCTTGTAAAGAAGTATGAATAGAACTGCGAAATAAAGTTAAAGCGAAGAGTTAATGTTTAAAATAAATAATCATAAACAACGAAGATTTCAAAGTATGAATATGGTGTTATGAAACCATATGCCGAAATAAACCAAGGAAATACGATTTGATGTATATTATAAGTAATAACGGATTAGAGTATAGACTTATATATGTTTTAAGGTAAGAACGTTGTTGATCAAGGTCTGAGAGGTAAATAGAATACCCCAACTTGAACGGCTTCGCTATTATCGAGGAACGATATCAGTTTGTAACAGAAAGAGATGTCAAGTTTTTTTGTAATAGAAAGAGTTGTCAAGATTTTTGTAACAGAAAGAGATGTCAGGACTTTTGTAACAGAAAGAAATGTCAAGGTTTTTGTAACGGAAAAAGACATCGAGATTAGTTATAAAGTGGCATATAGCAGCGAATTGCAAGTTTTGAACTATAGCGATAAAATAAATGCTATTGATTAGGCTTAAGCGTGACTGTTATGTCGCGGTTAATTATAAAGGAAAATATTACAGTGTGTGACAAGTTTTGAACTGTAGCGATGAATTAACGCTGTTAACCAAACTTAAGCATGATTTTTATATATGGCAGCACTTCCTAGGAAATGAAACAGTTTAGTTGAAATCCACTTATTCGAAAGTAATAAATAACAATGTTATAAGAAAATATAAGAATCAGTTTTAGAAAGAGAAATTGGAGAATCGTGTTAGAAAACGATGACAGCATTTCGATATTCGTAATGTGATTAGAATTAAACCATTAGGATTTGTAACTAGAATTCAACAATGTCGAATGTATTTAAAGTAAACCATTTTTAGGAATTATAATCCGATAGGATAATTAACATTTAGTTTTAAACAAATAAATGTTAATGGGACAGGAATCAGTATTTAGTTATAACTGGATATTGTTTTGATAAGAAGTTGACTTAGAAATAAAGTTTATAAAGTGGAATAGGAATATAAAAGTAGGAAAGAGATTTCGGTAAACAAGATAAGAGAAATTATTACGTGAATAAAGAGTTATATGATAAAGATGTTCAGATTTCTATAATAAGGGATGATATTCACATTTCAAAGTGAATAAGTGTTTAAAAGTGACCGTTGGGCCGATTAAAAGGTTAAAATGAAATTAGAAATATTTTCCAATGTAAATAGAGTAGATTATCCAAGTATAGAAATAAAGAATGTGAAAATAATGGATCGAACGTTGATAACGTATATTTTCTGGGACATGGGAGAATAAGAGTTTAAAATAACTGGGAATGTTTTCCAAGAATGTGAAAAGGGTAAAACGGGATTAGAGAAATATCCGGTAAGATATGGGATTTCGAATAATAAAAACGAATGTTAAATAAAAGGTGTCCGTGTTTGTGTGCATTTAGTTGTTCATTTGAATGAATGTTTATTTTACTTCGATAGTTAAATAACCGACTATCGAAGTGTTGTTGACCATCGTTGTAAATACGGAGAGACCGGTTGGATCTATTATCCGAAAACCACTCCGTATAGGCATAAGCGCTGCGAATTAGATATGCTGAAGGTGATTGAAGATGGAGTTAAATGCAAGAGTCGTCCAGTTCTAGAATGGTGTTTTTGTTTGTCCAGTCCCAGGAGAACTTGTATGGACGAGTGTCTGACAGAGTATTTCCAACGGTTACACCATTTATTCTTACGAATATACCAAGTTGGTGGGGAGAAGGTAACTTCTCTTTATTCTACACCCAGTGTGCATTTGTGTAATCAATGTGTCATTACGGATTTGACGATGTGACATTCAAAGTGAATGGTGATCAGATGTTCTGAAGATAGACGTAGCCTCTAGCCTCACAACCAGGAAGTAACAAAAGTTGGGCTAGGAAGCATGGCTAGTTGGGTCATCCCCAAGCAGGGTGTATTGTCACCGATCTAGAGAAAATTCATATTTATACTTCTTTTCGATTCTGTATCTTCGGATGACAGTTGGATGGCCTACAACCGTGGTGGCAATATATTCGCGACACTCAAGCTAAATGAGTGAGCGGTCATGTGTGGCCGGGTTGCAAGACGTTCTTGTTGAACCTTGAGTGTATCCCCTCTAGAGTACACTGATCAGAAGGTGCTCCCATATCTTGTCTGTCGGGATCCAATCTCCAATAAGCGCCCAGCGGTTTATGATTTAATACTAAATATATGTGGAACGTGAGATGCAAGCGTTCTGCTACTTGTATAATTATTTGTTTAGACATTATCATAATATCACTGGTTTTGATATCAAACTGTTTCGGGATATAGCAAGATAAAAACCGTCAATATTTATGTGTGGGCTGGTCTTGCTATTATCCTTTTGTTTCAAAAGGATTTTCAAAGTTAAACATTATAGTTGGAATTTACTCACACCAGTCCCATGAATGACCCAGAGTTTTTTTTTGTTTTTTTCCCTAAACTCTTGGGTGCCCAAATTTGTACGGGCAGTCAAGTGTTTCAGGCTTTGCAGATTCACTTGGAGGAGCTAAAAGAAGGAGGCTGCACTATTAGTTATTAGAGATTATTTCCGCTGTGATGTATACCATGTATTATACTCTGATATGGTATGTATATATATACAAACTCTGATTTGTATTTCAAACTTGTTATACAATAAAGATTACTATTCCGCTATGAGATTCGTGTTTACTCTGATTTTGTTCAGAGTGTTCTTCTTCTTCTATCCTATTAGTTCTATCTTTTCTATCTCATCCTCTAAATTCTTCTATTAATGATCTGAATTTTCGTGCACTTTGAGTTGAATGTGTAGAATATTAGTCAGCTCAAATTGGTACGGATTTTCCGGCCATTACACCAATTCACATTCCATTTTATTTCAATTACTAAATATAACTGGAAACTCAAATAATCTTAACTAAAAGATTTATTCTTTTCACACAGGGTTTAAGAACAGTGTTATTGAAGACACCATTCACGATAAACCCAAAATCACATTCTTTTATTCAATTCCAATTTAATATTAATTAATTGGAAAACTTCACTAAATCTGAATTAAAAGATTTATTCCTTTCTCATCTGGGTTTAAGAACAGTGTTGTTTAAGACACCATTCACGACAAACCCAAAATCCAATTTAATATTAAATACAAAGCTCTGAATAGAAATTATATCGACTTATATTCAATATCAAATTCTGAAACTAATGGATATCGTATTGGGAATAACGATATCTGTATCTTCCAAATTCCCATAATAATATCTGTATAACCACGGAATACAATATTGAAATATTCTGAAGATTATTTCCATTCCAACTTATTCATTGGAAAATTCTGGTTGTTTTTAAAACCATTTCAAATCCAATTTATTTCTTAAAAAATATTGGATTATTATTCTAGTTAATAACTAGTTCATTTTGATAAAAATATATTTTTATCTTTTCAAACATGGAATTTGTCATCCCAACTCATTCTAAAGCATTTATTATTATTTTACACAAATTATTAATATTTTTAATAATTTTATCAGGGCCCGTACAGTCGGTTTCCAATAACAGTCACCGAACTGCATTTACAACGACCTTTTCCAAATTTGATTCGGACATCATTCCAAATCCAACCATTAGATTTTAAATCTCTTATGTTCGTTGGAAAGCTCTTTTCGATACAAACCCAACGATTCTGGTTTTAGAAGAATCCGACGGTTGTATCTCCCGTGATGTCAATTCGAAGTCAATGGTCGAAATTCGTGAACGGTCGCGGCGCGGCGCATTCTATTCAGGCCATTTAATACATATAATACATATTATATATATTTCGTCGATTTCCATTTAAAACATATTTTATAAATTCGTTTCTAAATTCATTTCAAAACGATTTCGACTTCATTTCAAATCAAATTTGAATATTCCTTTACAAATTTGTTTTAAAACGATTTCAATTTTCAAATCAAATTTGAATATTCCTTTATAAGTTCGTTTTAAATTCATTTTAAAACGATTTCAGTTTCATTTCGATTTTCAAATCAAATTTGAATATTCCTTAATAAATTCGTTTTAAATTCATTTTAAAACGATTTCAATTTCATTTCAATTTTCAAATCAAATTTGAATATTACTTATCATTATAATATTAAAAGGATAATATTTTCAAATTATCTGATTTTGATTATACACTGAATATTATTCAAAAATATTCGTTAATTCTGAATTGGAATCAAACCCAATCGATTACCATGTAATTTTATTTATAAGGATTTCATACACACATGTACACAACAATAATGATATACAATCAACTGTCATCCAGAATGCATTACACAACTGCATAAGCGTTAAATATAAATAATTAACGCTTACAACAGTCTGTCAACCAATTGATTAACATACAACTAAACGATTGGGATTAGTGTACGTCAAATATCATCCCAATACCCGTGTGGGGTTTCAACTAACAAATACTAAATATTATTTGCGCAGTAAGGTGATGTTAAAATTTATCGTCCCAACTAAGATCAGTTAAACAGGTGTACATAAACAAACCGTCTGATTTGTAAATGAATATTTATTTTATTTTCAGGAGAATTTTATGTCATTCATATATATGTTAAAAATTATATTTTTAACGATAAAATGTTTATTTCAACACGTGAATATTTTATACAGTTCAATACAATCAATTCAAACAAACATCCATGGTTCATGCAATAAACAGTGTCGGGGGTTTCTAAGCCCCGTCTGCATGCTAGTATATATATTACTGAAAAATAATTTGAGTGAGAAAGAGTTCTCACTTTGGGATCCACTCTGTCGGTCTTTAACTGGCGATTATAGCGCCGTTCGGGTTTGAATTTGCCCCAAATTGTAACCGGCGCCAATTTGAACCCAGTTAGTCTTGTTGTGAAGCTCTCGCCCCCACGATCGCAACGGATCTAGTTTCGTTGAATTTGGGCCTCGTATGTAAAAGGTATGTATTTTAAACATTAATTACTTTTTGAGATAATTAAATATTAATTAATTAATTAATTAATTAATTAAAATTAATCACCCACATTTTAACCTCGTTCTCTTCAGTCACGAAAAAGGAAACCCATCGCCTCGACTTGAACAAATCCCCTCGACACGCCACCTTGTCGCTCCGGCCATGGATCGGAGGCCACCAATCCGACCGCCTCTACACCTCCCTCCCATGCGCTGAACAGTGCCCATCTCGGTGGACCAACCACCACGAAATTTGAACCCAAAGCCAGCGACTTTGACCCCAACTTCAGGTAGCCATGTCCATCGACAGACGATCGCCGCCGCATCAACTTCAAGAGCTCAGAAAGCTCTCTGATTTTCTCTGAAATTTTTGAAAATTACCAAAGGGATTGAAAGTAATTAAGGATCGAAATCCGGAAGACGATGGCCATTAATATCGTAAGAACAACGGAAATAACATTTGACCAGGTGAAGTAAACTAGGGTTTGACCATCTATTTATAATATAATTTAATTAATATTTAATTCTCTAATTGATTAATTTTCGTCCGGACTCCAAATCAAACCCAACAATTGTTGTCCCTACCTAATTACCCCCATTTCGGACATAATGGGATATGTTCCGTAATCCAATTCGACTATTTCGGTCAGTTTTCCTTAGATCAAAATATAAATCAATATTTATTGAATTCAAACGTAAATTTAAATTTACCGGGGCCACATACTGACTCCAAAAATTACCGAAAAATAAATCTAGCTATGTTTTGACGATACAGTCCTAATAAAACCAATTTCATCGAATTTGGAGACCGTTTGAAAAATGGTCATTTTCTGGTCGATCCAATTCAAACTAAAACTGTCAAAACATGTTTAAATTCACTGTGCTCATATATTAATTCCAAAAATTATTAAATTTAAAACCTAACAATAATTTGATATTCTGGATCCAACAAAAGTGGTTTCCTCGAAAACGGAGGCCGTTTGCAAAATGGCTACTTTTTTAAGGGCTATATATTATATTAATATATATATAAATTCCATAGCGACTATTTTAAATTTTAAACTGGACATAACTTCCAATTTATATTATGAAATCTGGATTTTTCACATTCGTTAGAAAGATATGATTAAATAGATTCAAATATTTCTGGTTTAACTGAAATCCGATTTATTTTGAATTTTGTATATTCATTTGAAATTTAAAATCAAATTTTCAAACTACCGCGTCATTTCAAACTCTGTTTATAATTAAATTAAATATATATTTTCTAATTCTGGTTTAAATAAATTTTAAATCGTTATTATTTAAAATAAATCATTTTAAATATTCAAAATCCATTAAAATAGCAAAAATAAAAATTTAAAATTGGTTCTGAAATTCCAGGTTGTTACAATTCTTGCCTAACCTTCAGCTCTGATACAAAATACCTTCCTGGCCATCAAAAGTCAACACTAAATAAAACAACCGTACTTTAATGTTGAACATCCAATCGTCGAAAGCTTAGATTGTTAGGGTTAAAAGAAAATGAAGAAAAGAAAAGAACCGAAGAAAACACAAAATCTCACATCGAATTCGAAAACATAAATATTAGTAATGACAAATCAACTGCCATTCCAAGATACAATGTATATCAGAGTTAAAAACAAATCCTATCAGCTGGACAATTATAGAATTCTGACATTATAAATGTTGATAGGTAAAATAAAATACAACGGGAAGAAATAATGCGATAGGAAAACTTCCAAATGTGCTCCATGAGCTACACATCCAGTAAAAGACAACCTGGAAACAAGCTTGGTCTGACCCGAGCATTATAATGAAATAATACACGGATCGATCGGGAATACAAACACAAGAAAACTTAAGTAAAAGGAAACAACAATAATTTTGTGAGACCACGCTGTTGATCGTAGAACGAGTTTTTACCTCATAAGAACAACATATATGTAAGCGTCAACACAAAAACAAAATCATCGAAACAACAAGGAATGGGTGTCATATATATATATATATATATATATATATGCCAACAAAAGGGAAATTATCGAACATCAACACATGGAGAAGAGTATATAGCACTTCTCGGTGGAAACAAAGAAACTGGTCCAGGAATTTGGATCCAACAAGGGAAAACCAAAAATTTCCTAAGAAATAGGACTACACCGTTAACCACGGACTAGGTCAATCACAACAACATCCAATCTCACCATGGATTAAAGTAATTAAACATCGCGAAAGGTTTACATCTTCCCGATGCAACTTAAAAATAAGAAATTTAAAACTTAAGAATCGAATGAGAAATTTTCGAAATAAATAATGACTAGGATAGTGCGCTCCCCTGACCTAAAGTATACCTCTAGAATATACCAAGAACTCCGATGGCTCTTAGAAACGTTTAAGTCGGACCTCGTACAAAATCCGGGAATCCAAGTATTTCACATTTTCTCATGGCACAATAGAATCCAGTCTAAAGTAGATGTGATAACATCCCAATAGGACAAATCCCACATAGCTTGGCTTCCACTCGCTCTTTTACTTCAGCCATTGCAAACAAAGGATAACAGTGCTCAAAGATCAACTAATTATTTTGATTTAATGATACAACTCAAGAAAGTGAACCAATTATTGTTAAATCAAATACCAGGAATATTCAAAATGATCGTATATGAAAAATAAATCACATTATTTTATCATTATTTATCGATCCCAAATGTAGACTATCTCTTGATTAAAAATAAAGTTGGACAATTTGAGGTAGTGTTACCTCTAGGAATCGCCCTGACAATGTTTGTCAACGTTCGAGATAGGGAAAAAGTTTTATACTTCGTCATCTATTGATAAAAGTATAACTAAATATTTTCCATATAAAAGCGATATCATTTATGGAAATTTATTTCTGTATCGTAAACCTTTTAACTTCAAAACTCGTACCCGTGTTTGGTTTTCACATTTTAGGTATTTTAAAGAAAACACTTTTAACAACACTCTTTATAATATTAAGTTTAAGGAGATAATTATTATTCTAAGCGTATTTAAAGAACAGTCGAAACCAATGTTAAATTAAAACATCGATTTCGATAAAGCCCAACACATTTTACACTTAGATTAAATTTCAAGCCATTTCTATTTAAAATGCACATTCTTATTAAAAACTATAGTCAATAAGATTTAAAAGATATTATTTATCCAAAAAGGATAATAAATCAAATTTAAATACTTTAATTTGTTTAGAGAAAATATTAGTTATCCTAAAAGATAATTTATTACGCTCTTTTGTTTTATTTTAAAAACCATTTTAATATTCTCAAAAGAAAAAAAGATACAAATTCTATTTATAAAATCTAAAACAACATGATTTATCCTATAATATGGGTTAATCACATTTATTATCTTTTATAATCTATAAATTGACTATTTGCATATCTATCTTAAACAATTTAATTAAGTTTTAAAACCTTATATAAATCAATTAATTGTTATTAAATACTTTATAATCAACCAATTAAATTAGTTTTACTCATCTCATTAATCCAATTGAATTTCATTTTAAAGAAACTCAACTAATCAAACAAATCAAATTATATCTAATTACTTAAATAAGATATTTGGTATTAAGGCATCATTCATTAAAATGATTATTAATTTTTAATTAATTATTAGCTAAAATAATTAATTAAAATCAAGGTTCAATAACTATGATAATTAATTAAATTCTACTATCATTGATTAGAATGAACAATCAACATTATGTTTGTAACCTATATGCAAAATCAGACTTAATTGTCATTTGTTGAAATAGATAATTGAATCTCATCATTATTCACTCGAATAATAAATAATTTATAAATACCGTGAATTAAAATGATATTTATTCAAATATCGATTTAGTGAAAACCCAAGCTTATATTAAACAAAAAGTTAATTTACTTCATTCGTCGATAATATAAACAATATGGGAATACACATAGTAAATGAAGGAAATAAATGAGTATAAGAAAACAAATGTAAAAAAAATATAAATATAAATAAAGGGATGAATATGAATCACATATGAACATAAACAAAGGAACAATCAATTGCTTATTAACTACACATAGGTGTGTAAATTTCGGATTGTTACGTCGCGACCTAATTCGTTATGGACACTCCGTCTTTCCTTTTATATTGTCCCCTGAAAAAAATGGTTATTTTTATGCATATATAACAAATAATATAATCGAATTCATTTAGGATGAATCTTTAGCTTTGGTAGTGTCAAAGGTCATCCGGTAATAGACGGGAATGTATATCAACAACCACCAACAAAAAATAAATCACCCAATTAATGAAACAAATCAAACATATCACACAAATAAATATCTATTAAATAATAGATATGTATACTACATGACATGATAATATAGTACTCCAGAAAGTGTGAGAGTTAACTCACCATCCGTTCCAAATCGACGATTTCATGTCATTTTATATAATTTTAAAATGATGTTTAAAATTACATAAAATTCCTATTAGCTCCAAATCACTTCAATCCAACTCGCGCACATTGTATTTGTAGCCACGGGCCCAAAGCAACTTGTTTTGCTCATATCCAATCTTGTATGAAAAAGATACAATATTATAGGCTATAATCGATTAAAATATTTATTTCAATATACTAATGGTCTTTCAGTTTTAATAAACTATGATTAATGTTAAATAATCTTGTCCAAAACATCGCGTTAAAAACTCCAGGCATGAACTAAACAACATCATCAAATCTCGTCATCACCGTCGTTGTACGCCACCGGTGCTCGAGCTAGTGCTACCATCGCGAAGCTCTCTTCTTCATCTCCTCTTCCCTTCAGTGACTTTATCCTAAAACTCGACGTAGGTACATAAAGAACGAAACGTGCTTATTCTTGATTTGGCAAAATTCCGACCACCTACGACTTCCAATGGTTGAGCGCACGACATGGATCAACTCCAAATGACAATGCGGATAACTTTCCAGTTGTGAGTTTTAGCTAATAGTGGACGAATTGGAAGATGAAATTTAAACCATTGATTTGCTAAAATGAAGGCTAGGGTTAGAAGTGAAGAGTTGAGATGCTTATATAGCCTCTCCAAAAGATTATTCATAGAGACCGAAAATTTTCGAACTCAAAATGAGATGGGCTCACTGTCGTTCGTAACTAATAACTCGCATTTCAAAAAAAATGGAACTTGTTTTGGAAGCCAATTCGAACGTATTTAATAGTTTTTTTAATCAAATTATAAATCAAATTATAAATCAAATCATTTATTGACACGTGTTTATATCACACACGACCACAAAACAGCTCTAATGGATACGAAAACCAAAATCTTTCAAAGATTTACTATTTTAGACTCGATGAAACTTGTTTCGTCGAATATCGAGATCGTTTGAAAAATGACTATTTTTCATATTAAAATATTATTTTCAAATACGATCTAAATACCAAATCAACCTAAACTATTTATTATTGTCAATAAACTTACTAAAATAATTTATAATCAATATTAACTATACTGTATCGAATGAAATTATCAAGTTCATTTTAGTTAATAATTATTATTTAAATAACCATTAAATTAGAATTCAATTTATTAAATTCCAAAATCCAACCATTTAAATATTTAAAATCTAATAACTAAAATTCTTGGTTGTTACACATTTTTTGAACATGGATCTTCCATCGAATATTGATTCAAAAGAAATAAAAAATGTTGAGGCCGTAATAAATGAAGATGACATTGAAGATAACACAGTTGTCCCTGCATGTATGTACACAAATTCAGATTATTTGAAGGCACAAAAAGGGAAAATGCTCCTTGTAAATGAAACCTATAGAGAAATTCAAGTGTTACATGAGTTTGGTCACATGGAATATTAGAGGGATGAACACACCATTTTGGATTCATGATACATAACCATGACCATTAGGGGGATGAACTCTGATATTAAGTTATTTTTCTATGCTTCTTTTAAATATAACATATATATGTGGTGCATTTCTAGGACACAGTAGAAAAATAATTGAAACACTTGCAAAATTTAAGATGTATAAATATGGCATTTGATAGCTGATATTTGTAAAATGCAGGCAAAATAAATTTGATAATATATAAAAGGCTTTGTAGTATATATAGATAAAATAGCTTATTATAAGTTTGTACCATATTTTCGCATCTAATGTATATGTTGTCCAAAATTTGTATGTTAGTAACTGTATAATTAGGTCTTTAAAGGGAAATAGTTAGCCTTACATTTGGTGGAGTTATAATCGAGGGACTCGTTTACTATAGAAAAAAGAGAATTCTATATATTTTATGATTATTTAATGTAAGTCTTTTACATTTATAAACTATAGCCATATATTAACCATACTCATATATTCTGGATGAACAAAAAGCAATAAAAATCATAATAATTAAGAATTTGGAGACTACATACCTCCGCTTCTTTTCTGCCTACTTTTGTTGTACCTTGCATCTTCAACCATATACAATAATTAACAAAACAGAGATCTCTTACAACCTGCAATAATTGACGAAAGGTTGATGGACATTATTTACTTCAACAATGCAAAAATTCGTAAAACTGTTCTACATTCAGTTTTATGAACTTATGGAATATTTTGTAGCAATAATGACTCCAACCTAACTTAACATTTATAAACAAGAATCTATAGTCAAGTCATTAGCACATATCAACGTTATTCAACATACCATTAAATTTTAAGATTATTTTACAAAAAATGGCAGTAACACCCAAAGACTATAATTGTTAGAGAAAAATAAAGTAATATCAAATGAAAATGCAGAAAAACAAGGAACACACACAATTTATAGTGGTTTAGCGTTAACGAGCCTATGTCCACTTTACAATTCCTTGATTCGATAAGTGTAACGACCCAGATTTTTTCAGCAGTTGAATTCTGAATATTTAAATTGGTTTAAATATTTTAATTGAATTATGTATAGGAATTTATTTAATAAAACGATATTTAAACGTATAATTTATAATATAATTAAAACGAGTGCAAAATGGTGCAGTAGTTTGAAAATTCAATTTCAAATTTCAAACGAATGTACAGGATTCAAAATAAATCGGATTTTAGCAAAACAAGAAACGTTTGAATCTATTGAACTGTATCTTTCTAATGGAAGTAAAAAAATCAAGATTTCGTTTTATAGATTGTAAGTTACGTCCAAATCAAATTTTCAGAAAGTCGCTGTAGAATCGTATATATGCCATAATGGTTTATTTAATATAACTAGAGTTTGGTTACGAATTTGGGCAAGGTTCTTTTGAGGCATAGTGATAAATTAATTTTTAGAATTTTACTGTAATTTTTAACTAATTAAATACACAACTTTTTATTTAGAGTATTTTGCACCCTATATCAATATTTTGGGGTTTCATAATATAAGTTAAACTACCGATATTATTATATTTTCAGGATCGTGGTACCTCGCTGAACACGACCATACCCTGATTTCTGTCCATAGCAGCTCGTATGTGAATTGAGTTTTACGTAATATCGCACCGTTCAACTTCACAAAACTTATCTAAATCTTTGCCAAATCCTATATCTGTTCAGAATCTTTTTAGCAATCTAAATGACAATTCATCACTTGGTCACCATTTAAAACCTTCTGCAAAACATGTACCTAAGATTTGAACTCATATCCTTACCATATCTTCACAAATCTTTCCTCTTGTATAGTTCAACATTTTGGTGGGGTAATGTTCAAACATCTTGACTGAGTTAGATATTACATTATATAGCAAAAAAATTGACAAATAAGATTTGCAAATCCCGGATAAGGGAATGCGCCTGCAACATATATTAGATGAAAGCGACCCCCCATTTTTCTTTTATAGGATATACTGTAGATGAAAATGAAAACTTGCGCAGCTTGTGCTAGTAATAGGGCCACCTAACATACTAGTATTAAACTGAAAGCATGCACATGGTATACATAATCCTGCCAAACATTTAATTGCTGTACAACTATGTTCAAACGTGCAGACAAAGTAAATAAAAATCACAAGCCTACCCTTTTATTTTCAGCTAACCTATTTGCCTATAAACCGTGCATGGCAAGGCAACTGCAGTTATAAATATCCAAGATTTCGATCTCTCATTCGGTTTTCAGAAACGAGAAAAATAAAAATAAAATATATATAAAGTTAAACGGAAAAATAGCTTTTCTTGTGTTGATTCGAATCCGATGCCTTCTTCCTTTTCGTGATGACTTCTATTTCCGACTGGTGCTTCTCATTCTCCGCTCCGGCTTTCCACTCTGTCTCACGCTCTAGCAACCGAACTAAGAAACGCACTGATAATGCTAACAAATCCTTGATAAACTTTGAGTGCTCCAGTTCCTGGCAAGATCAAGTGTTGACGGCAGGACCTGAGACCGCGCTTCAGGAAAGTTCGACAGTGGGGTTTGAAGGCAGGTTGCTGTCATTTTCACGGTGTCGAGGGAGACGATATTAACGTGAGCTAAATGGGTGATTTATTTTATCGATGAGGTAATTATGGAGGAAAATGGTTCAGTACTCTTCTCTGGGAAGGACGGTAATTGTGAATGAGGAAGTCAACAGATGAGGACATGGATTTAGGTAATTTAATGATTGATTTAAATGGTTAATGATGTCATTAGTAATTAAGGATGCGGTGGACCTGGAACGTGACTGAAAGCACAACAACATGGTAATATGGAGTATAGCCTATACCAGTGATGGCGCGCAATAGTATTTGGGATATATAGCATTTTGGTGTTCCTATTTCTATAGAGTCAAAAGTGGAAAAGGGGTTGAGTTCGGATTGTCTGGTGATGATGGCATCGGGGAGAGATGGCCGTAGCGGGGTTGTAGAAGTTTTGGGATCGAGAATAAATACAGGAGGAATTCATCCGTAATAGCTGGAAAGAGGAAATGGCTTATGATGACTAGCTCGGTTAAATAACGAATTTGATTAAACCAATCACGTTGGAACCAAAGAAGAGAAATCTACATTATAGAACTGACATTATAGAGAGCTGCGCTACTGGAATTTCGTAAAACGCTGGACGTTTGATTTTAAGCGAAACAAAAAGCAAAACCGTCAACTGCAAAACACTGTGAGTAAACTCACTAACTCCCTCTCGTTTATATTTTTATATATAAACGAGTTTTAAATATTTTTATAATGTGCAATGGTTGATTGGTTGAATAGTTGGTAAATTTGGTTGAATTGGTTGATAGGATTACACCATTAATTGATCATTAGTTCTGATATTTCATTTTGATGTGAAATAATATTATTGGTGTTATTAACATCTGTGGATGCAGGGAAACAGGTTGGAGGGATCCAACTGGATCCCTCAACATTTATATTACCGTTTGTTATTTATGGTGATGTGTATACGATGATGGTTTTGTACTATGTTGAATCACCCTGACACTGGAATTTAGTTATTTTAAATACCGTAAAGATTTTCGAATATAGAAAAGAAATTGAGGTTTAAAAAGAGAACTTATTTCTGAAAGAGAAATAAAATTTTGAATGGAGTAAAAAAAAAAGTAGAAACATGTTTTATTAAAAGAAGAAGTTGTTTTTAAACGAGTTTATAATCATTGAATAAATTGAATATAAATGCTTTATTTAAATTTATATGGAAAAGTGGAAATTTGATTTGAAATCAATATTTGAGATGGGATTTGAACTTAGCAGAGTGTAAAGCAAATCATAAACAAGATTTTTAACGATTGGAATAAAAATCAGATTTGTTTGAAAGATTCTGAATAGAAGTTATAAATAGAATTTGGGGTTTAAAAGAATATGTATAAGTACGAAATCAAAAGATTATATATAAAAGAAATATATTCAGGATTAAAGTGGATAATGGTTCAAAGGAAGTATTTTGCAAGTGAAACATTTATAAGGGAAGAACACAGCAGACGGTTTTGTGTTAAACATTTTGGGTTTTTAGAATAAAAATCCAAGGAAGAAATCTTGTTGTAAAGAAGGTGGAAACCGGATTTTTATCCTTATATACTCTTTATCTTATGGGTTTCGACGAATAGAATGATAAATGTCTGCATTGTTTAAATCCAGACATTTTGACTATCTTTTAAAATGAACAACGGAAGCGTGTGCGTCGCACACGGTATTTTATTCAAATTCAAAACAGCAATCATAACGCTGTTGTTATAAGAAATGCTTTTATAATTTTAAACAGCGATTATAACGCTGTCTTTGTAAGAAATGCTTTTATAAAACTAAACAGCGATTTAGCGCTGTTGTTATAATAGATGTTGTAAATCTATACAGCAATTTTAGACGCTGCTGTTATAATAAATGTCTTGGTAAATCTAAATAGCAATTTTAACGCTGCCATTATAATAACTGTTTTAATAGCAATCTTAATGCTATTGTTATGATAAGTGTTCTATAATGCTAAGACAGCGGTTTTAACGCTGTTGTTGAAAGCAATGTTTTATAAACCAAACATTTGAAGACAGCGATTATAACACTACCGTTATAATCAATATTTTTATAAAGAAGGTGTGTTCGTAGATCAAATCCGAGAGTCGCGTAAGCAATGGTTGGTTTAAAGTTGTGAGCTCTGACTATTTCAAAGTTAAGAATGTCGTTCAGTTAAGGTCTGAGAGGTAATTATACCCCAACTTGACTGACTGCATTATTGACGAAGAAATGGTTAAGGCTCGATAGCAAGGGTTGGTTAGTGATATCGTTAGTTAACGAATGATTTATGATTTGAGTTATAATAACGATGATTATAACATCAGTTAATTCAAAGGATTTAGAAATGTTTTCTAACTGGAGTAAAAGATATTTTCTCAATAAAGGAATTATATATATTGGAAATGTTTCCCAATAATCAAGAGAGAAAATAGAGCTTTGAAAGAACACGAAAAGTGGAAAATGGGAATTGGAAATGATAATGAAATAAAGAACTAATATAAAAAGGGCCAGTGTTGTTTGATGCTTGATTGATAGAATTTCCATTTGGAAATAGGACCGTTGATTGTATGGATGTTTCTTTGATAGTTAAATCACCGACTATCAAAGTTTTATTTTTATACCTCCGTTGTCAACATGGAGAGACCGGGATCAGATTTGATATCTGAAAACCACTCCGTATTGGCGTAAGCGTTATGAAGCAACTTATGCTGAAGAAAATTGAAGACGGAGTTATGCAAGGGCTATCCTGTTTACGGGATAGTGCCTTCGGTTTGTCCAGACCTAGGACAACTTGTATGGACGAGTGTCTGACAGAGTATTTCCAAAGGGGGTTACGTACGTTGATTCCTTCAAACGTACGAAGTTGGTGGCATAGAAGGGAAACTTCTTTAGCCTAACAATCTGAGTATTTTTGTGGGAATCAATTAGTGATTTCCGATGGATCTGACGATGTGGCATTCAAAGTGAATGATGGCCAGATGTTCTGGAAGATAATTCAAACCTCAAGCCTCATCAACCCGGAATTGGACAAAAATCGGGCAGGCAGCATGGCTATGTGGGTCGCACCCATTAGGATGTATAACCACCTATCTAGAGAAATTCCTTTTGCTTCTTAAATCTATCGATGTTGTCCCTTATCGGGAGGCGGTTGCTGATCCCAACCATCGGTGGTATACATTCGATACACTCAAGCGAAATGAGTGGTCGGTCATGTGTGGGCCGGGTTGCAAGACGTTCTTGTTGAACCCAGTGTATTCGTCTCTAAAGATACACTATCGGAAGGTGGTCCCATACCTTGTCATGTTGGAAATCCAATCTCCAATAAGCGCCCTGCGGTTTTTGATTTTATATTATATATGGAGCGTGAGATGCAAGCGTTCCGCTAGATTCTATTTATTTGATGTAGACATTATTATAATATCACTGGATTTGATATCAAAAAATATTTTTGGTTATCGTAAGGTAAAAACCGTCCGTGTTTATGTGTGGATCGGTCTTACGATTACCATTTCTTTCAAAAGGATTTTGGAAGTTAAACAAATGGTTGGAGTTTACTCACACCAGTCCCATGACTGACCCAGAGTTTATTTTGTTTGTTTTCCCTAAACTCTTGGGTGCCCAAATTTGTACGGGCAGTCAAGTAGTCGGGATTTTTCAGATTCACTTGGAGGAGTTTGAAGCAGGAGGCTTCACCAGTTAGCTGTAGACTGTCATATTTCCGCTGTGTACTATGTTGTATCTGGAAACAGGTGTTTATAACTGTTCCAGGGATAATCGTTGTGCTCTGATAATGGTATGTATATACAAATACTGATTTGTGCTTCAAAGTTATATTATCTAATATATTTTATTCGTTCCGCTGTGAGTTTGTGATCTTCGTTTTTCTTCTATTCTAATATTTCTTTCTTTCTATTTCTCACCCTCTAACTTCTTTCTAATAATGATTCGTATTTCTGTGCAATTCGAGTTGGACGTGTGGTGTTATTAGTCGACTCAAGGGGTACGGATTTGCGGGTCGTTTCATTTGGTATCAGAGCTGAAGGTTAAGTGATTACCTTGGCTCTGTAGCGTAACTCAATAGAGATGGGGTTAGTAATACCCTAGATTGAGTTTGAGTGTATATATATGAGCGCGTATTTGTAGATTTGATATAAAAATTGTTTTATATTGGGTTGGCTGGTTTGTTGAGTGATTTATGAATTCTGGTCGATACAGGATGTACAACTGTATCGATAGGTGTTTCTAAACTCTCGAACAGAACAATTTGACACAGTATTGTTTTAATGATGGGTAAGTGAAATAATTTTGCCTAAAGGATATTTTGATACAAAAGAGATAATTTTCTGAAATTATCGAATGTGTTGATTGTTATTACAATTAAATGGAATTATAAATATTGAAGTGGTTATATATATAACCAAATTGAATTTGTATATGAATGAGATATACAAATAAGCTAAATTGGAATTGGATTCAAACCAAAAATTTGTGGATTTAAATCCCGGGTATTTAGAAAATATTTTCTGAAGTATTATAAAGATAATATAGCATTACTTGAGGTATTTTTGAATGAGAATGATTTTTAATGAGTTTTGAAAACGATTAAGCACTGAAACCACTTCAGTTGCGAGAAAATAATTCTGATAATGGACTGCAGCATTATCAGTATTCATTTTCGAGTGCCTGAGTGACGGATTGTTATCATAGTTGATTTATTAATGAAAATTGTTTGAGAAAAATAAAGTTGTTTTAGAAATTCAAATGTTTTGAATTGAGTTGATAATAAACATATGTGTATAAAAATATATATGATTTCAAACTAATTTGAAATAAAACCCGGGAATTTGAATTCAGAAATTAAAATTTAACTTGTATAAGTTAAATAGATTGAAATGGTAAAAGTATATCAAATGAATTAAAATTAACTTAAGTTAAAATTGGATTGGATTACAAATAATTCCGAATAAAATTAAATAAAGAGAAATGTTGGAATTCGAAATATTAATAGGAATTCGACCTATGGATAAACAAGTTGAATATCTATTGGATGCTGTTGTTTGGAATTAAACTGTGATGGAATTGAACCCAAGCAGGATAAGGGGGTTGATTTTTGAAAACAGAACTCAGTTTGGATTAGTGAATGGAAGTGAACTAATCAGAAGTGGATTAGAGATTTAAAAACTGGAAGTTGGATTGGTTTGAAACCAACTGGAAATGGATATATGTATGCTGAGCAGATATTGAATGGAAGCGAATGCAAGAGATAGATTTATGCCGACAAAAAGGTACATGTTTACAATATTACTTGGGGTTGATGATTTTATGAGCCTATGAGGCAAGCCGTTTGGCTTTTTGATTTTCTTTTGGATTGGAGAAGGCTTAGAAAGGCGAGTTGTGCTTGTACCGATTGAGCCGTGCAGAGGAGATACTGCCGAATTTTTTTCAGAATTTAAAGTGTTAGAAATTTTTCAGAATTTCTGAAAATTTTCATTAGTAAGAATAAATTAATATTTTATTTAAAATAAATTGGTCCAGTTAAACTGAAGTTAAGAAGTGAACAAAGAGGATTTTTGGACCTAGTTAATAGGGTATGTAGCATCTTTTCCTACCTTAGCAATTTCGAGGACGAAATTATTTTAAGGGGGAAGGAATGTAACGACCCATATTTTTTCAGCAGTTGAATTCTGAATATTTAAATTGGTTTAAATATTTTAATTGAATTATGTATAGGAATTTATTTAATAAAACGATATTTAAACGTATAATTTATAATATAATTAAAACGAGTGCAAAATGGTGCAGTAGTTTGAAAATTCAATTTCAAATTTCAAACGAATGTACAGGATTCAAAATAAATCGGATTTTAGCGAAACAAGAAACGTTTGAATCTATTGAACTGTATCTTTCTAATGGAAGTAAAAAAATCAAGATTTCGTTTTATAGATTGTAAGTTACGTCCAAATCAAATTTTCAGAAAGTCGCTGTAGAATCGTATATATGCCATAATGGTTTATTTAATATAACTAGAGTTTGGTTACGAATTTGGGCAAGGTTCTTTTGAGGCATAGTGATAAATTAATTTTTAGAATTTTACTGTAATTTTTAACTAATTAAATACACAACTTTTTATTTAGAGTATTTTGCACCCTATATCAATATTTTGGGGTTTCATAATATAAGTTAAACTACCGATATTATTATATTTTCAGGATCGTGGTACCTCGCTGAACACGACCATAACCTGATTTCTGTCCATAGCAGCTCGTATGTGAATTGAGTTTTACGTAATATCGCACCGTTCAACTTCACAAAACTTATCTAAATCTTTGCCAAATCCTATATCTGTTCAGAATCTTTTTAGCAATCTAAATGACAATTCATCACTTGGTCACCATTTAAAACCTTCTGCAAAACATGTACCTAAGATTTGAACTCATATCCTTACCATATCTTCACAAATCTTTCCTCTTGTATAGTTCAACATTTTGGTGGGGTAATGTTCAAACATCTTGACTGAGTTAGATATTACATTATATAGCAAAAAAATTGACAAATAAGATTTGCAAATCCCGGATAAGGGAATGCGCCTGCAACATATATTAGATGAAAGCGACCCCCCATTTTTCTTTTATAGGATATACTGTAGATGAAAATGAAAACTTGCGCAGCTTGTGCTAGTAATAGGGCCACCTAACATACTAGTATTAAACTGAAAGCATGCACATGGTATACATAATCCTGCCAAACATTTAATTGTTGTACAACTATGTTCAAACGTGCAGACAAAGTAAATAAAAATCACAAGCCTACCCTTTTATTTTCAGCTAACCTATTTGCCTATAAACCGTGCATGGCAAGGCAACTGCAGTTATAAATATCCAAGATTTCGATCTCTCATTCGGTTTTCAGAAACGAGAAAAATAAAAATAAAATATATATAAAGTTAAACGGAAAAATAGCTTTTCTTGTGTTGATTCGAATCCGATGCCTTCTTCCTTTTCGTGATGACTTCTATTTCCGACTGGTGCTTCTCATTCTCCGCTCCGGCTTTCCACTCTGTCTCACGCTCTAGCAACCGAACTAAGAAACGCACTGATAATGCTAACAAATCCTTGATAAACTTTGAGTGCTCCAGTTCCTGGCAAGATCAAGTGTTGACGGCAGGACCTGAGACCGCGCTTCAGGAAAGTTCGACAGTGGGGTTTGAAGGCAGGTTGCTGTCATTTTCACGGTGTCGAGGGAGACGATATTAACGTGAGCTAAATGGGTGATTTATTTTATCGATGAGGTAATTATGGAGGAAAATGGTTCAGTACTCTTCTCTAGGAAGGACGGTAATTGTGAATGAGGAAGTCAACAGATAAGGACATGGATTTAGGTAATTTAATGATTGATTTAAATGGTTAATGATGTCATTAGTATTTAAGGATGCGGTGGACCTGGAACGTGACTGAAAGCACAACAACATGGTAATATGGAGTATAGCCTATACCAGTGATGGCGCGCAATAGTATTTGGGATATATAGCATTTTGGTGTTCCTATTTCTATAGAGTCAAAAGTGGAAAAGGGGTTGAGTTCGGATTGTCTGGTGATGATGGCATCGGGGAGAGATGGCCGTAGCGGGGTTGTAGAAGTTTTGGGATCGAGAATAAATACAGGAGGAATTCATCCGTAATAGCTGGAAAGAGGAAATGGCTTATGATGACTAGCTCGGTTAAATAACGAATTCGATTAAACCAATCACGTTGGAACCAAAGAAGAGAAATCTACATTATAGAACTGACATTATAGAGAGCTGCGCTACTGGAATTTCGTAAAACGCTGGACGTTTGATTTTAAGCGAAACAAAAAGCAAAACCGTCAACTGCAAAACACTGTGAGTAAACTCACTAACTCCCTCTCGTTTATATTTTTATATATAAACGAGTTTTAAATATTTTTATAATGTGCAATGGTTGATTGGTTGAATAGTTGGTAAATTTGGTTGAATTGGTTGATAGGATTACACCATTAATTGATCATTAGTTCTGATATTTCATTTTGATGTGAAATAATATTATTGGTGTTATTAACATCTGTGGATGCAGGGAAACAGGTTGGAGGGATCCAACTGGATCCCTCAACATTTATATTACCGTTTGTTATTTATGGTGATGTGTATACGATGATGGTTTTGTACTATGTTGAATCACCCTAACACTGGAATTTAGTTATTTTAAATACCGTAAAGAAATTGAGGTTTAAAAAGAGAACTTATTTCCGAAAGAGAAATAAAATTTTGAATGGAGTAAAAAAAAAAAAAGTAGAAACTTGTTTTATTAAAAGAAGAAGTTGTTTTTAAACGAATTTATAATCATTGAATAAATTGAATATAAATGCTTTATTTAAATTTATATGGAAAAATGGGAATTTGATTTGAAATCAATATTTGAGATGGGATTTGAACTTAGCAGAGTGTAAAGCAAATCATAAACAAGATTTTTAACGATTGGAATAAAAATCAGATTTGTTTGAAAGATTCTGAATAGAAGTTATAAATAGAATTTGGGGTTTAAAAGAATATGTATAAGTACGAAATCAAAAGATTATATATAAAAGAAATATATTCAGGATTAAAGTGGATAATGGTTCAAAGGAAGTATTTTGCAAGTGAAACATTTATAAGGGAAGAACACAGCAGACGGTTTTGTGTTAAACATTTTGGGTTTTTAGAATAAAAATCCAAGGAAGAAATCTTGTTGTAAAGAAGGTGGAAACCGGATTTTTATCCTTATATACTCTTTATCTTATGGGTTTCGACGAATAGAATGATAAATGTCTGCATTGTTTAAATCCAGACATTTTGACTATCTTTTAAAATGAACAACGGAAGCGTGTGCGTCGCACACGGTATTTTATTCAAATTCAAAACAGCAATCATAACGCTGTTGTTATAAGAAATGCTTTTATAATTTTAAACAGCGATTATAACGCTGTCTTTGTAAGAAATGCTTTTATAAAACTAAACAGCGATTTAGCGCTGTTGTTATAATAGATGTTGTAAATCTATACAGCAATTTTAGACGCTGCTGTTATAATAAATGTCTTGGTAAATCTAAATAGCAATTTTAACGCTGCCATTATAATAACTGTTTTAATAGCAATCTTAATGCTATTGTTATGATAAGTGTTCTATAATGCTAAGACAGCGGTTTTAACGCTGTTGTTGAAAGCAATGTTTTATAAACCAAACATTTGAAGACAGCGATTATAACACTACCGTTATAATCAATATTTTTATAAAGAAGGTGTGTTCGTAGATCAAATCCGAGAGTCGCGTAAGCAATGGTTGGTTTAAAGTTGTGAGCTCTGACTATTTCAAAGTTAAGAATGTCGTTCAGTTAAGGTCTGAGAGGTAATTATACCCCAACTTGACTGACTGCATTATTGACGGAGAAATGGTTAAGGCTCGATAGCAAGGGTTGGTTAGTGATATCGTTAGTTAACGAATGATTTATGATTTGAGTTATAATAACGATGAATATAACATCAGTTAATTCAAAGGATTTAGAAATGTTTTCTAACTGGAGTAAAAGATATTTTCTCAATAAAGGAATTATATATATTGGAAATGTTTCCCAATAATCAAGAGAGAAAATAGAGCTTTGAAAGAACACGAAAAGTGGAAAATGGGAATTGGAAATGATAATGAAATAAAGAACTAATATAAAAAGGGCCAGTGTTGTTTGATGCTTGATTGATAGAATTTCCATTTGGAAATAGGACCGTTGATTGTATGGATGTTTCTTTGATAGTTAAATCACCGACTATCAAAGTTTTATTTTTATACCTCCGTTGTCAACATGGAGAGACCGGGATCAGATTTGATATCTGAAAACCACTCCGTATTGGCGTAAGCGTTATGAAGCAACTTATGCTGAAGAAAATTGAAGACGGATTTATGCAAGGGCTATCCTGTTTACGGGATAGTGCCTTCGGTTTGTCCAGACCTAGGACAACTTGTATGGACGAGTGTCTGACAGAGTTTCCAAAGGGGGTTACGTACGTTGATTCCTTCAAACGTACGAAGTTGGTGGCATAGAAGGGAAACTTCTTTAGCCTAACAATCTGAGTATTTTTGTGGGAATCAATTAGTGATTTCCGATGGATCTGACGATGTGGCATTCAAAGTGAATGATGGCCAGATGTTCTGGAAGATAATTCAAACCTCAAGCCTCATCAACCCGGAATTGGACAAAAATCGGGCAGGCAGCATGGCTATGTGGGTCGCACCCATTAGGATGTATAACCACCTATCTAGAGAAATTCCTTTTGCTTCTTAAATCTATCGATGCTGTCCCTTATCGGGAGGCGGTTGCTGATCCCAACCGTCGGTGGTATACATTCGATACACTCAAGCGAAATGAGTGGTCGGTCATGTGTGGGCCGGGTTGCAAGACGTTCTTGTTGAACCCAGTGTATTCGTCTCTAGAGATACACTATCGGAAGGTGGTCCCATACCTTGTCATGTTGGAAATCCAATCTCCAATAAGCGCCCTGCGGTTTTTGATTTTATATTATATATGGAGCGTGAGATGCAAGCGTTCCGCTAGATTCTATTTATTTGATGTAGACATTATTATAATATCACTGGATTTGATATCAAAAAAATATTTTTGGTTATCGTAAGGTAAAAACTGTCCGTGTTTATGTGTGGATCGGTCTTACGATTATCATTTCTTTCGAAAGGATTTTGGAAGTTAAACAAATGGTTGGAGTTTACTCACACCAGTCCCATGACTGACCCAGAGTTTATTTTGTTTGTTTTCCCTAAACTCTTGGGTGCCCAAATTTGTACGGACAGTCAAGTAGTCGGGATTTTTCAGATTCACTTGGAGGAGTTTGAAGCAGGAGGCTTCACCAGTTAGCTGTAGACTGTCATATTTCCGCTGTGTACTATGTTGTATCTGGAAACAGGTGTTTATAACTGTTCCAGGGATAATCGTTGTGCTCTGATAATGGTATGTATATACAAATACTGATTTGTGCTTCAAAGTTATATTATCTAATATATTTTATTCGTTCCGCTGTGAGTTTGTGATCTTCGTTTTTCTTCTATTCTAATATTTCTTTCTTTCTATTTCTCACCCTCTAACTTCTTTCTAATAATGATTCGTATTTCTGTGCAATTTGAGTTGGACGTGTGGTGTTATTAGTCGACTCAAGGGGTACGGATTTGCGGGTCGTTTCAATAAGAAATTACAATTATGATGATTACAATCTCTAAACACTCTCAATGGAATATGATTGTTCTCAAAATTCTATGAATAAGGAATTGAAATATGGATGAATTAGTGATATTGCTTGAGTGTGCATGAGGGGATGGAGTGCCAAAAGTCCTTAAAATAGCTTTGAAGTGGAGTATTTATAGGGTCAGATCTGGTGGGAACGGTTGCTACAAGTGGCATTTGATTCGGATTCATAGAAGGTTAGTGGCGGCAGTTGTTAGGCAGTTACGCGATTGCATCGTGGCTTCCGGGACCGAGGGTGGCCATGTGGAAGTAGCTCCGACGCTTTAGGAGAGAGCGGGAACGTGGGCACATGGTAGATCGGTTTGAGTTGCGGACACGTGGCATCACTTTTTGTCATCAGGAAATCGTGTGGGGGATCATTGGAGATGAAGGCAACTTCTTCATTCGAATCGAAAAGGATCGGATCGGAACATTCGATCTGGGACTTTATTCGATTCGAGGTCTACATCCTCGGGTCAATCTGCATCCTATCAGGTGAGTTCAACCTGGAGCTTCTTTGAACCGAAGCCCTTATTTTATCCGATCTAAGCCACTTCAAGCCAAAGTTAAGTCTTAAGTTGATCTTTTTCCCGAGATTTAAGGCTTTTGATTATAGTTATCTGGATATATGACGGCTTGCTAAAAAGCAGGCTAACATTCCCCCAAAAGTACATCTTATCGTACATGGAATGTGCTTTGAACTCACTGAACTATCCATTCGAAACAAGCAATGGTTAACAGCCGTGTCCTTTTGTAAACTCGTGACTCTTGATCCCTTGTGCTATGTATAAATAGAAGATCATATCCATAGTTTTCTTTGTCATAATCAACATGTCAAGTCCTTGAACGAAGTGGTGGTAGGCGCATAGGCAAATTCTTCAAACCCTTGTCGAATAAAAAGGTTAGATTCACTTATTTCGTATCACATTAAATCGTTGGCTCTCGTACATGAATATACACATACAAGTTGTTCCAAACGACCTTTTATGATGATCGTCGAGATCGAGTCAAATCATATGAGTCCATCATATTGTCAAAAGCATGAAGCAGTTGATGGGAATGTCCCTTGCTTTCTCCTTATCTCTTTCTGCCTTTTGGCTTACGGATCGAAAATTTTGATTTCCCTTCGAATCGAGTTATTCGATCTTTCGGTAGTTCGAACTGGTGTCACCTTCATGCTCTTCGGTTTTGAATCGTAGACCAAATCAAAGCAATCGTTTCAATTGGATACGAATAGTCGCCTTGGCATAGTATATAAGTCGACCCGTCTCCCCTTTTTATTCTTTACTGTTTGCCTTTGATGTATTCAATCTCAAATTGAGAAAACAAAAAAACCCTAAAATCATTGATTCTCCTTCAAATCCAACACCAAAATCATTCAAGGTGGGTTTTCAATTCATGTTCTTATCTGAAATCACATACGGATATTGATTTAAATTCGTTTTACTCCACTTCGATCTATCACGAGGCCGATGTATCAGTCACTGGGACAGTCGTCGCTGTCGGTGGTGCCTGAGTAATCACTGGCTCATCAGTGATTTCTATGGCGTCGTCCTGGTGGTGCAATGATTTCCTTCATGGTTTGGGGTGGCTGTCTAGGAGAAATGGAGCTCCAATTTTCCATGGAGGTATGGAAGAACAAGTTGAGACCAACAGGGATAAAGGAGAAGAGATAGGCTAGATGGCTTCAGCTCGAAAAACTTAGAGGTGGAGGTACTTAATGGGTTTGCAGAATAGGGAAGAAAGAAGGAGCTATGAAATCTAGAAGGGGTCAATCGGTTTCAAATCAGAAAATTTTGATTTGAAGCAGTTCGAACTGGGATTTTTGACTCGAGATCTCATTCGATCAAGCTACCGTTTGATCCGGTATTATTTTCAATTCGGAACAATTTGACCTGAAGCTCTCTTCGACCCGAGACTCATACCTTTGAGGACTACTTCTTCCATCACTTCGATCCAAATGAATGACCATTATAATACATAACTGATAAATGATTCAACATCAAACTAGATAAATAGACACATATGGATAGTTAGGATAGAGCCTTCCCAAATCTAAATCAAAGTGGCATAGCTTATGACCTTTGATAATTTGGACAAAAGAGACATAATTCTTCGCAACGCCATGACGCATATCAAACAATTACATGCATTTGACGCTTCTTTCCTTTATGCATTTCAACACACACTACAACAAAAATACCATTTTACAACACTGATTCTACAACAGTTTACTGAAATGTTGTAGAAGTGTTAGATTTTTCATGACATATGTTAAGAAAAATGTTGTAATAGATTTTTCTCAACAACATTCTTTGCAAAAATGTTGTAAAATAAAAAATATTTACAATGTTTACTTAAAATGTTGTAAAAACCAATTTTTAACAATGAGTTTTCAACATTGTACTATTATATTTGCCTTTTCATAGCACATACAGAATGTTACCGAAACATGCAACTAAGACTATAGTTTTTGAACATTGTAAATTCGTAGTTTCCAACAATAGTCATTAAACGTTTTAAACTCATGTTTTATAACAACAAAAAATATTTGTATATTCTATTTATTTTTCTATTTACAACATTTGAATAATGTTATCTCAATTCTTTTTAGGACAATGTCTATTTCGCGTTGTTATTAAAATTATATTTAACAACTTTTGATTGATATTGTTAATATTCATATTTCAACAATATATTAGTAACATTGTTATAAGTACGTTGTATGACTTTTATATGTTATTTTTCAAAATTGTAATAAAGACATCAAACTATGACTATTACAGGAAATTAAATTTTTAACAACTTCAACTTGATGATGTAATATTGCACTAAACAAAAATGTTTTAGTTGCCTTTAATGATGTTTGCTTGATACTGTAAAAGTACATGCTATTTCACAAAATTAACTAGTACTGTAAAATATTTTATTAATTGATTTGTTACTAGTTTGAATAGTTCATTATAAAATTCCATGTTTAAATGATCTTTTATCATCATTTGTCCAAATTAATGTTTCTATATTTTGTTGGAACTATATGATTCAGATTTTCAGTTAAATTAGTGAACAACCCTAAAACGATACACCGAATACCCATTGCAAATATTAGCTATACTAATAAAAAAAATCCATTCAGAGTGATGATGATAAGGCAGTTACAGTAGTAAACTTCTATGTTTTATCTTCAAATCGTTTCGGTTAAGATGGTGAATTGTTGTGAAACAACACATCAAGCACCCCACTGCACATATCAGTTGAGTTTTTTTTTTTTTGTAACAAAGAGAACGATATATACATATTATACAAGGGCCATCGCAAAGTGTTTGCGATACTACCTCCCCACATGCATATATGTCTATCTACAATCATACAAAATACAAACTTGCAACAAAATGACCATAGATACAAACACCATACATGTAAGAAAATTTCACATCAATTCTCATCATCGGACTCGAAAGATCGCCTCTTCCTAAGTGTATTCCAACACAGCACGTGATTTATCGCCATCTGCACTACTTAGAACTTTTGAGCAATGGTATTTCCCTCTTTAACAGAGTCTGCTTTGCTTTTGCATAAAGTCTTAAGAGCTTTCAAATGAGCATCAACCTCACTTAATCTTCCACTTTCTGAAGCAAGTCAGTGGCTAATTCTGAAGCAGGCACTGGAGGCAATTCAACTGATACATTGGGAATGGTCTGTAGTAGAAAAACACGATCTCCACCCCATTCTGAACGATCTCAATAACGGGCAAGCAAAAAACCAATGTGTACAAGCAAAATGCAGCAGTTTTCCCTGGCATTTTGGAGTAAACAGATGGCATGAAAGAGCAAAAACCTCCAAACCTATATTTCAATTGATCAAAATTTAAAAAATTATTGAATTTTAAGCCATACAAAAATTCCTAACTCCAAAACCATACAAAAGATAAAGAATGATATATAAATCAACTAAACAACCATCGGAAAAAGCTTTTACTATAGTTGTTGCATACTGTGTGTCAATTTAGTATTTTACTGTACTGAGACATGTACACCATTACATTATCGTGACCTCTGTTTTTTCCTTCTTTTTTTATTTCATTTTATTTGACTAAATTATGCAAAACTCCGGTAAAAATTAAAATCCGACACTTGCATTGGCGAAAACAATGATAACCAAAAAAATAAGTAGGTATAAACAGGAAAATGCTTGTAAGAAATAAATTATTTACGTTCTACAATAAATAACTTATAATCATTGCTTATAACCAATGCAATTACCAAAGGCGTGAAATCTCACTTCACCACTTATGGTTAGAAATTAAAAGGGCCACAATCACAAAAATAAACGGAGAAAAACAAGTAAAGGACACGGGATTTTTATAGTGGTCCGATTCAATGTGAATCTACGTCCACTTTTCAATCACTTTTCATCATTATAGAGAGAATTGCAAATTTTATCATCTCATACATCGCATTAACTACACTTGACCACTTTTGTGATAATTCTCCACTTTTTGCTCTCTTTCCACTTTAGATCACACTTAGATTCAAGAAGGAACGGATTGGATCGCGTAATTATACACATTTCTTTGGTTCCATCATGAAAATGGTGTTAGATCTGTGCTTTGAAGAGGAGCTATGGCGATTGGAGATCACTTGGAGTTGATCGGAGAGTGAATTAATGGTGCTCGGAGAAGATGAGATCCATTCCATGTAGGAGGAAGAAGAGAAGTTTGTCAGCCATTAATGAAGTTTTTTAGAAGCTTTAGAAGTGTTGAGGAATGATTTAGGCATCCCTTCGGGGTTGTAGAATCCATCCCTTGAATTGTGGAGCAAGGGGTTATTTATAGAAGAAGTTTGAAGGTAATGGCAGTCTTGTAATTATGGGGTATAGAGTTTGGATCGGGCCGAAACTAATTACAGAAATGCTACTGGTCCACTTTACAGCAGTGTACGGCTGGCACATCCCATATTTATAGTTTTGCCGCTGCTCTTTGTACTTGGCCGATCCAAAATGAGTTGAATGCACCGATCCACTTCTGGCCGATCCAGTTATGGCCGATCCAGTTCAGGCCGATCCAGTTATGGCCGATCCAGTTCAGGCCGATCCACTTCTGGCCGATCCAGTTCTAGCCGATCCAGTTCTGGCTGATCCACTTATGGCCGATCCATTTCTGGCCGATCCACTTCTGGCCGATCCTGTTCGGGCCGATTCAGTGTTTTGAACTGTGTTTTAACATTTTTTGTATACAACTTCAAGAATTCTGTTTTGTTTTTGAATGTTGTGGTTTATGTTTGAGCATCTGAGTCGTGTTTTGTATCATTTTTTATTTTATTTTAAATAATGCCTTATATATGAAATATATGTGCCTGAGAGTTACTGATATATGAAATATATATGCTTGGGAATTGCTGATATATTTTTCATATCATGAAGTAATATTTTGTTTTGTCTTGTGATTTTTTTAATTTTTACATGACATTACTGGTACATATGTTGAAATTGCTATTTTTTTCTTATGTTTTCTATATGAACCGAGCAGATCCCTACTGGATTCCTCAATGGCAGGGAGCTTGATATAGCTGCTGATTTTATTGCTTCATCAACGCCAGCAAATTCCCACCCATATCCAGGTTTGATTTGTATAATCATTGTTTAATTACACTTTATCTTTTCTTATATCTATATATGTAATGTATTATAACTAGTATAAATCCCGTGTGATGCATGGGCGCTTAAGTTATGAGAGTTTAAGTTGGAGTATATTTAATATAAGCTCTGGTCTTCTGTTGAAATGTTAAGTAACATTAGGTGCACATTAACTCACGATATTTAGGTAGAAGTACAAATAAAACATCAGTTGGTCTCGACATCTATGAACAAAATAAGTCGAATGTTTTTTTCCCATTCAGTATAAATAAATTAATATGAATAAAAAGATACTGCAATAAGACGATATAAAAATATAAATGATATTGAGTGAATGATATTGCTATCTGACTCTTAAGTATTCACATTGATACATAATCTAAAACCTTGCTAAAAGCCAAAATGAAATTCTTTATGAATATAATGTATGAATTCATGCAAAATCAAAGGTGACCTTTCTATCAACAAAGAATTAGTACTTGATTTCAATATAAGAATAGAATAAAATAAAAATTGGAGAAATAGCGAAAGCTTAGTTCAAATGATATTATGAAAAGTTACTGAAAATTAATTCAATTTGTTGAACCTATGGACTTTATGGTATCAGATTTTAGTCACCATATAATAATGCAATACTTTAATAGAGTGACGTCGCACGATTGAACTTTTGTATATATTTCTCTTGGTGTAAATATATAATATAGGTTTATTCCCATGACGAAAGTATCTAGCGCCGTGAAACTACCGTAAATTACTAATCATAAATTAGAATAGCTGGACTGCTGTCATGTTTAGATCAACAACCATTGCTGGGAGGAAACATGAGATTTGAGCTTGGCACTTGTTTTTATCATCCATGAAATGTGTAATGTAGATATTATAATCTGCAACCATTTGAAAATTTTGGTTCATATTAAAGGGTATAAGTAGTTGAGGGCATGATGATGCATTTCATGATGCATAGGAGGATAGCAAATAAATATAAATGATTTGAACACACAGTGCTTACTTGAATAGTTAAATTCTTACATATCCGTATATAAAAAAGACAATTCATTGTTAATAACATGTGTACCATACATCTTAGTCGGCAACGCCAGCGTAATGTAACGATCAGAATATATGTTATTAGGAGTCATATTAGTTGCATAAGGCCTGTCAAGGTTTCAACTTTTTACGCTTAGGTGAATAATTTATTCTTAATCTACATCATTTTGCATCTGTACACTTCTAAAAAAAGTACGTGAATACAGTATCGAACAATGCGTTTTGGTTACAAAACGTATGAAGCTATGCCGAAGTACTGGCTAATTATACATTGAGTTTTAGAGAGAATTCAATCAAATTAAAATCAAAAGCAATGTGCATGATAATAAATCTTAAGAGTTAAAAATGTTTGGAAACAAAATTAACGTGAGAAGTCGTTTACATCCCAAATAATCTCCTTCTTGCTACTTCCCATTCTCAGTATATTGGAGTCGAAGAGCCCTGATACGAAGATCATCTTCTTCTTTTTTACCCTTTTCTGCGCTTGAAAAAGAGCCTAAGTTAATACCTGTGCTGCAACCGCAGCATACATAAATGAAGCAGGTGAGTAGTTATGTCATCACATGATATATCATTTGCAGGAACTAGTTATGGTTCCGCCCCACCCAAAACTCTCACATCATTATTTTTGTTCATTATTTTTTTTATCTGTTTGATATTTCCTGATAGTTTTTTAATAATAATTTTAGGTGTTAGCTAAAAAAAATCATCTCAAATAATCAAGTGAGAACAAATAGTATTAAAAAAAGAAAGATCTGACCTTCAACATGTTTTGGCAAAGAAAAAGGTATTTTGCCACAGATCTTCTCTCCAAGCATCAGAATTGTATTTATCTTTTAGATCCGAAAGAAATTTAGCCTTCTTCTCAATAAAAAGATCTGCAGTGGCTAATTATTGTCTAATAATTTTGAAGGTTGACGGTGAGAAAACAGATTAGGTTATACAGAAGCAATGGCTAGTTATACAGTAAATATAAACGTAATAGCAAATCATAACAGCGAGAAATGATTCGAAGCCAAAAGAATTTGAGAATGCATTTTAATCCAAAATAATCAAGTGAGAACAATTAGTATGTAAAAGAAAGGAAAGATGTGCAGTACGTCGTTGACAAGAAGAAAAGGGCATTTTTCTACAGATCCTCTCTCCAGGCATTAGAATCAATACCTTTTTCTCAATCGACAGACCTGCGCTTGAGAGTGGTTTTTTTTTTGGGATTATTATGCGATGAGGTCGCCATTTTTCGCTCATTCACTTCTTTCCTGTGCTTGAGAATTATGTCAGGAAGAGGTTAAGAAATAATCATGGAAATGCATCATTGACGGTAAAGCAATTGTGGGAGCAGATTTTTTTGTAAATCAATGGGTTTCAAAAAGTAGTACAGAACACGGTTCAGTCATCAACTACTTATTTTTAATAGTTGCACTTTTTAGAGATTGGTAATAGTACGAGTAAGCATTGAAAATGCAGTGGTCAGATAAAAACATAATGATATCGATATGTAAATATGAAATTTGTATAAAATGACGCTAACAAGTTGCATTTACATGATAAACTACTAATAAATGTTGAATACTAAGATAAATGTTACAGTTGAAAATAAATAAACGAGATGATATAAAAAACATTATATAATTAACAGTGTATCAGGCAAGAGTTGCCTGTTAAGTTGTATGCGTTATTATACTCCATTTCATTGGTTCACAAAATTGAAACTGAACAAATAGCATGTTTAGTTAGGTAAAGTTTGAATAAAAATATTATTGTGAATGTGTAACTAATTATTTGAGAATGCAACAGTTCTTATAGACCGTTTTCCATCCTAGCAATTTGGAGCATATTAGGAATTGCGCAAACAATACCACCTAAATCTAATAATTGCTGAGAAAAGGTTTGGTTATGATTTTCATCAAATTAAACAACGTATAGATGAACTGTTTAAAAATATGAATACATTCATACATTTGAGTTGACACTTCCTGTTTATTCATAATGGCAGGATGATGTCATTAAAAAAAACCAGATTCATTTCTAAAATTATCTTCTAGTAACTTGTATACCGTGGTACTTGTGCATTTGTCCTAATTGCTATGTTGCAATCTTCTTCTGTAACTTTATATATTTCTTCAGAATTTTGACAGTGGACATCAAACCTTGTAACTGCAAAGCGGCTTCTGGAATATAGTGTTCAAATTGATGAAGGACGTTCTTATGGACAACTGTCCCTTCTTAGGTTGCTTTATACTTAAATTATGACGTTTATAGATCATTTATGGGTTCTTGAGAATTTGCAACGGGTTGATTCGCAAATGATGGTTAGAAATTGCTTTCCCTTTTTTCAGTGAAATTTCATGAACATTTCTTCGTCTTGGCATGTTGGGATTTTTAATTTGATCAGAGTGAACCCTCAGGAATATTTGCATTTTACTATGTTCAATTTTATAGCTCTAGAGATGTTGATAAAAAAAAATGGTAGCTAATAAGCACTATGATAGTAGCAATGGTTGGAGCATGTACTGTGGAGTTGATGCATTCTTTTTCAGGAGTTTTAGGACAGACCAGTACATTTAAAAGTACTTCAAAAAATGTAGATGGAAAAAAATAACGTCAAGAATTTTGTTGAGCAACATATAAGCTAGCTATCAGAATGGGCTTCTATTGGCATGCTAGTGATTTTTCACCACAAACATGTATTATGTTTGCTTGATATGCACAGCAAGATGAAAATTCTTTAACATTCGCCAGCCGCGTAAATAGGTTCTTACGATGATACTGGAGCTTAAATTTGTAATATCCAAGTTATTGACCTAATACTACTTATTTGTCAGCCTTGATTTACACTTTATTTTTTTATGTGTGTGTTTTTGTTAGATGCCTTTCCGAGTGTCCAAAGTATTCTGAGAAGAATCAACTTGTTCGCTAAGTGCCAACTCAGTTGCAAGAAGCAAACTATGATGAGGTATTAAACTCAACTGCAAGTAGTGCACTTCAACTTAGTACAAAACTCACTTGCAATAACTAACTTGCGCACTCAGTTGCAGTGTGCGGCTGAGATGCACTCAGTTACTTTAAACCAAGTGTGCAAAACTCGGTTGCAAACTGCAATGAGTGAGCAACTTTGCAACTGAGTGCACAACTAAATATAACCATGTTGAAACGCGGGGGGAGGGGGGATGCACGTTAGCTCCATCAAAGCCTGGATCTGGTATGATTGCTGCTATCAAAAAGCTTAAACCTGAAGGTTTTCAGGGTCATAAAGAGTGGCTGACAGAGGTTGAGTATTTTGGTCAGCTTTCACATCCAAATTTAGTTAAGCTCATAGGATATTGTTTGGATGGTGATAACCGCCTTTTGGTTTATGAATACATGCCTAAAAGAAGTTTGGAGAATCACTTGTTTAGAAGACATTCACAGCCACTTTCGTCGGCAACTAGGATGATAGTGGCCGTAGGAGCTGTCAGAGGATTCACATTTTTTCATGATGGTGAATCCCAAGTTATATTTCGAGATGTTCAGGCTTCAAATATTCTTCCTGACTTGGATTTTAATCCAAAGCTTTCAGATTTTGGATTTGCAAAATCTGGTCCAACTGGAGATAATACGTACGTATTAGTTAGCTTGGTTTGTGTGATGTTTATGGTATAACCATGTTTTATGGAGACCACGATTTAGGCATTGTACCAACTAATAGAAAATGCATGTATGGTTTATAGTATGGTAATTCATTTGTAATAATAATAATAATTGTACAGTTTTGTCATACAAGGCATATATGCTCACTTTTTTTTTTATTCTCATAGCATCTGTACATTTTTTTTTTAAATTCTGTCATTACATTAAACTAATTAACGGTTGATGGCAATCTTATGTTGCAGATAATATGGGAATAAAGGTGCTTTTAGGAAGAGGGATGTTGCTTGCATTATATTTTCAGTTCAAGTAGTATCATATTTGTTCCATTTTATATATAAATTCTTGTTGTGTACACCAGACAATGTTTTCTGATAACTTATGCAATAGATTCTTTTATTAGTAAAGCATTAGTTGTTCCAATATTTTGTCATGTGAATATCTATGGTTGGATATTTAAAAATTATGTGATTATAATAAACATATTGTTGTGATATATAGATGTTACCGAAATTTAAGATGTAACATGCAAAAATAAGTATAATATTTGTATATGTATGCGCAATGTTGTCAATAGTTGTAATGTATGGACACTTGTCATTAGTTTTAATGTATGAAAGCACAATGTTTATTGTACGACCTAACTGCATTTTTATTTATGTTAAAACAATGTCGTAGATAATCTATTTACTACGGTTTGCAATCGAGATGGTTATACAAAATATAATGGTTAAATACAGTTCTAAAACTCTGTTTTACAATGCTCGAAAATTGTCGTGCATGAAGTTTGATTAATGTTTATATAATTTCGTCTAAATTGTATTTACAACATTGATTAAATAAGATTAAAGATTAAAATACTATGTTTGAAAATAGTTATAAAAAAAATCAATACACAATTTATGCTAAATGACGTAAATGATGATTCTACAATATGTGAATAACGTTATTGAAATTATATTACAATGCATTAAAATCATTGAAAATACAAATACACAACATATTTCAAATATCATGACATGTGTTTTTACGATAGTACTTATATGGGGGATTTTTGCCACAAGGACAAAAAGAGCAAAAAGTTTTCTCAAAAGGACAAGGGCCAAAAAATTTGCTCAAAAGGACATTTTCTAGTGGAAATGGTGGAATTCAGGGGGGGCCTTGTTTTTTCACTTTACACTAAAAGTTGGCCTTTTGAGCAAATTTTTTGGCTCTTGTCCTTTTGGGCAAACTTTTTGCTTTTTTTGTCCTTCACACAATTTTCCTGTTTAATTTTATATGTGTTTTACTATGTTTATATTTTGTTCTAGTTAAGTTTTCTACAACATTTTGTACAACGTTTAGGTAAACGCTGTAAAAAAACCCTACCTTTCATAACTGTGGATATAACAACATTACGATAAATGTTGTTAAAATACATTGACAACATTTAATCAATGTTGTAATATGTAGTATTTGTTGTTGTGACACTTGCACTGCACACACTAGCATACAACATACTGGGTATAGGCTACTTTACTCTAACTACCAATGTTTCTTAGATAGTACAGCAAGCATGTCTAGAAGATATCCCACAAGTTATTCGGAAATTGAAAAAGGCAAGGCTCTTGAGACAGAGGCTAATCCATACATTCCTTCACCGGACTCTAACTCAGACGGTGATGATCTAGGATTTGAAGTTGACATTCATGAGGGAACATAATCTTTCGGAGATGGAATTTCTTTGGATGAAGAGGTTGTAGGAGTAGGAGATAACATGGCTCCTTACACATTTCCTGATGTCATTCTTCTGGAAGAACATAATGATTCTTGGGTGTCTACCACAAACGAATCAAGGCTAAGACGACTCTGCTTAAAACATGGAATTCCTTGGAATGACATTCGAGTCACTAATGTTTTAGAGAGGCCTCATAACCCTCCAGAAGGTTATATGAAAATTAATCGTCAGATGTGCTCAATCGGGAGCATTCCTCCTTTCCATCCTTCCGTCGTTGATTTCCTTCGACGAATGAATATAGCGTTAGACACGGCATAGTAGTATGTGGAGAGATAGATAAAAGATTGAATTTGATTTAATACTTTATTTCATTCCATCAGTAAATGAGATACAACTGTCTTATATAACTAAATACATTCTCTGGAATATTCATGACAATTCCTTATCTAGAATTCTCTAATATGTCATATATAGGAATTCTTTATTTTTAAATTATTCCTTACATTAATACTAAGGCAAATTTGTAAATGCAATTAATTGTTGCCTAATAACAAAATTACAAATTAACTTTTAACATTCCTCCTTAATTTGTAATTTTTAATTGTTGCTTGAACTTCTCACACTTCTAGTCAATTTCGGGCTGTTGCGAATATCTCTTTGCAACCAGCCGTGCTTTATGCCTTGTTATAGAACCATCTTCGCCATATTTTGTCTTGTAAACCCATTTCAGGCCAGTGACTTCTTTATCTTTTGGCAAGTCAACTAACTGCCATGTTTTATTTTTCTCAATGGCTGTTATTTCTTCTTTCATTGCTTCAATCCACACATCTTCTTTGCTTGCCTCTTCAAACAACTGCGGTTCACAAGAGAAAAGAACAACATTGCATGAGTCATAAATATCTTGTAAAGAACGCACCTTTCGAATAGGAGAGTCCAAGTTTTCATATTCATTTTCATCATTTGAGCCGTAACAAGGAGCATTATCTACATGGATACTTTGCTGAGAACCGTCAGATTGTGAGTCATTATTTTGAGATCTTTTAGGCCCCATAGAATTTGATTTTTGGTAGCCATCATGATCCCACTGCCATGCTGCCATTTCATCAAAGACAACATCTCTTGAGATAATGAGTTGATCATTTTGGGATTTAATAACCGATATCCCTTCGACTCTTCGTTGTAACCAACAAAGACACATTTCTCTCCTTTCTTCTCAAATTTATCTTTGTTTGGGCTCTGGTTCAATGCATACGCTACACTTCCAAATACTTTCATGTGGTCTACTTGAGGCTTTCTTTTATGCCAAGCTTCAAATGGTGTCATATTTCTAGCAGCTTTAGTTGGCGAACGATTCAATATATAGACAGCCGTGTTGACAGCTTCAGCCCATAACTTCTTTGGCATGGATTTTCCTTCCAGCATACTTCGAGCCATTTCAACAATTGTTCGATTTTTCCTCTCTGCGACGCCGTTTTGCTGCGGTGTATATCGCACAGTAAGCTGCCTTGCATTCCCTTCTTTCTTGCAATGATTCATGAACTCGCTGTAAATAAACTCTCCTCCACGATCAGTTCGAAGAGTTTTTATTAAGTGTCCGCTTTGACGTTCTTTTTTAGTGTGAACTGCAATGGTCCCCTTTCCTTCAACTCTTTGCGCCTTACCATCTCCAAGCTTTATCTCTGATGAAACATTTGCATCAAGTTCTACAAAAATGTCTTTGTTGCCGGTCATGTGGTTGCTACAATATACCAAGCATCTTGTGATTCATTTTCAGCGGATAAACAAGAGTAGAAAACCTGCTCTTCATTTTCTTCACTTGTAAAATTTGCTTTGTCCTTCTCTTTTTTATTTTGATACCAACAATCTCTTTGGGAATGATTAGGAATTCGACATCTCGTGCATTTGAAGCGACAATTTTCAGAATTATGATCTGATTTATTGTAAATAATGTAATAAGTGGCAGAATTACCTTGCATTTTCTGTTGTTCTCGTCTTTGTTCTCCTTTGCCTTGATAATTTCTTTCGTTGCCCTTTCTTTGATTTTGATTTTGCTTCTGAAATACGTCCTTCTTTGAGTTGTAATAACTTCTTTCTTTTCTGAAAAACTGATATTGGATTGGAATGCTTGCTCCAATGAATTTGCTGATGTTCTATTAATTCTTTGTTCATGAGCTTGAAGTGAACTCATTAGCTCATGCGTTGACATCTTGCCAAGGTCCTTTGATTCCTCTATTGCAGCGACGCAATGATCGAACTTCGGAGGAAGGCATCTCAATATCTTCTCCACCACCTTCTTTTCTTGAATGTTATCTCCAAGGCATTGAATTTGATTTACAATTTCAGGGACTCTGGAGAAGAAATCTCTGATATTTTCATATTCTTTCATTTGCAGGTTGTCAAAATCTCTCCATAAAGATTGAAGTTTAATGGAGATAGCTTTGTCATTGCCTCGAAATTCTTTTTGCAAAACTTCTCATGCATCCTTTGCTTTTCTTTTATTGAAAATTCTTGGATAGATAGATATACTCACTCCTTGTTTGATATACCAAAGTCCAGTGGCATCTTTCTTTTGATTTTCTTTGTATAACTTCTCTTGTGCAGCCGTCCATCTTGTGGAATCTCCATCTGCAGGTGCTCCGGATAATCTTTTTCGATGACATCCCATAAATCATGAGAGATGAAGAAGTCCATCATCTCACTGCTCCAATAGTCATAATGCTCGCCTTCAAATATTGGCACTTCACTTAAAGAGTACTTGAACATTGTAGGGACTACTGCCATTGTTTTTGAGTGACTGATCAAGACTGTTGATATGACTCTGATACCAAATTTGTTAGGCACAGCAGAGTAATAAGTGGAGAGATAGATAAAAGATTGAATTTGATTTAATACTTTATTTCATTCCATCAGTAAATGAGATACATGTCTTATATAATGAAGTACATTCTTTGGAATATTCATGACAATTCCTTATCTAGAATTCTCTAATATGTCATATATAGGAATTCTTTATTTTTAAATTATTCCTTACATTAGTACTAAGGCAAATTTGTAAATGCAATTAATTATTGCCTAATAACAAAATTACAAATTAACTTTTAACATATAGCACCCATGCAGCTTCATCCAACAACGTATTCGTACGTATATACCTTGTAAATAGCATATATGAAGATCCTGGGTGAGGAGCCCACCTTTGAGGATGTTATCTTTTCCAGCTATAATTTCAAGCATCACCAACAAGTGACTTTATCATGCATATGTGAAAGAAATAGGATGTAAAATTGAAGGTTGGAGCACTGGTTTGAAGGTCCGACTAAGGTTCATGTATGAATGAGGTCTGACTGAGTTTCGCGCCGTGATGGTTCAAGATCCAGGGTTATTCGAGGTCGGACCGCGACAGGATCGGGTTATGAAAACTATGGTTTGGAAACAATAACATTCAAGGAAAACTTACCTTAGACCTTTCCTTCTAGAGTACGAAGAGTACCACTTTGTTAACCTCACTTTTCCTTGTTGACTAATGAGAAGCACGAAATGAATATGTGAAAGAAATAGGACAACTTTTAATGTTGGTAATATATACATATCAAAGTCAACTCTTTCTGTCGACAAACTGATAATGCGTCTGCTTGTAACGTAGGTTGAATTATAAGAAAATGGATGTACGATAAATCATAATGCTATAAACCAGCCAAATGATGGGATCCCAAACAAGTGAACACTTTAAATCAATCCTTAACGCCCACAAATGGTTATCACAAGAAGCATGAAGTGCAACCTTAGGCACAAGGCCTTTTTGTATCTAATTCTACAAAGTTGGCATCCGAGGTTTGTGTTGATTTTAATTCGAATAAGATGTCCGAAACTTAATAGCCTATCCAACTTGAAAATATACAATAATATACACAAAAAAAGATGATAGAAAAATTTATATCAAAAATTTACATGCTATTATTCATTGTTTGAAAGTCAAAAAAATAGACCGTAAAATAACTCACAAATAACACATTAGTATAGCCTGGTTGCTTGCATTTTTCTTTAGACGGAATTACCAAATAAGCAATAAAAAGAAACATGTAAATCTGTATTATACCCTTCATAAAAACACTAACTTATGAACCATAACTAGGTGGCATTAGCTCTCACAAGAAAGAACTGTTATTTCTAGTATTACCAAAGTAATTATAATATTATAATAACTCCACCAAACATATGATCATTTTATTTACAGTCACATTAATTACCAAAACTGAATAAATTTGTGAGTTAATTGGTGTTTGATTTGCTCACACGTCATTGCTCTTTTCACAATATGAGTGGCCGATTTAAATGTTCTTGGCAGTGGGAGAAAAATAAGTATAAATAACTATAGTTTTGTTAATAGACATCCATATGATGTCAGTTTAGCTTCTGACAATTAGCATATGAGCATGATACATTATATTGATTTTCTGGATTCATTTCAGAGCGTTTCTAGATTTTATTGTGATGATTCTTCATATAATGATACAAACAGTTGCACGTAGCAAAATTACAAATTTGTGAATACTATTTATTTCTGACTACTCTAGATGTTTATCACTTTAAACTATCGTAAGCAATAACAAGGCTTGATCTAACCAGTGGCGAAGCTAGAACGTTCAGCCAGCTAGGACCAAAACAGAAATCTTCAGAAAAATTGGTATTCTAAAAGGAAAAATATAATTTGAGTTGGAGAAAGATATAATCTGAGGTGGAGAAAGTTCAAGAGTAATTACACTTAAATAGTTCAAGGGTAAGGACGAGTAAAGCAAGTTCAATGCTGAAATATATGATATTAGGTATGACAGGGATTTACACGGAAATAAAACTTACAAGGTTAATGATAGTAGCTTCTATTCATAATAGAAGAAGTTTCAAACAGATGTACTTTAGCAGATTTCACTGCAGCAAGTAATAGACTTACGCCATTTCATTGGGTTCATCCACCGAGTACTAGTTTGTTGACACCATTTTATGTGTCGCAAGCATGACTCCATCCTTAATTGTTTGAAATTAGAAGAACTCATATGGACCCCCGACCAAACAAGAGCTAATGGCGATACCATGTAAACTGGTGTTAACAAACTCACTTTTTATCCATTAATTATAAATAATGTTTTGATAACTTTCCTAAAAGTGTGTCAGCCAAAGCACACTCTACATTCTTTATGAAGAATGTGTGTTAGGTTACGAATATGAGGGATGCATGCATGACATCTGACGCACTGAGATAGATGTCCTGAACTATACAATGCCAGCTGATCTAATTCTTTGACTCGTTTCTTGAACCATGCTAACTTGTGTGAACTATCCCATCATAGTTTTTCTATGCTACTTACAATATTGCCCCCTCCAATTATAATGTCTTTATAGTTTCTAGTATGATATTAAGATCTGAGACAGTTAGAGCATTCCCAGCAGCTAACGGAAATTCGAGCGTTGATTTGCAAAATTAAACGTGAATTCCTTCCACTCTTCCAGCAATGGATGTGGGTACGCTTTAGATTATATTTTTTAGTTTAAAATCCTTAAACGATTATCTGAAAACCGCTAAAGATCTAAACGGTTTTCATAAAACCATTTACAGGTAAATATTTTTATTTTTTTAAGTTGAAAATACCTTAAACGGTTTTCTGAAAACCGTTTAAGACCTAAACGATTTTCAAAAAACCATTTAGCTGTCGTCACTTTAATTTTGAAATGGCAACCGTTGCCATTCCATTTCATTCCTCACCCTCGTCATGACATTGCTGGAGAGCGTGCTTCCACTATTCTTTCCCATCTCGCTTCCTCTAGCAACTGCTGGAAGTGCTCTTACGGGAACACAAATTCATTGTTTACTGAAATTAAGGCTGTCCTACTTCATGACTTAACTAAGAAATAAAAGTACGTTGAACGAAGATCAATGCTACTTCATGACTTAACTAAGAAATAAAAGTACGTTGAACGAAGATCAGTGCAATTTTGCTATCTTAAACTGAGTTGAATGATACTGAAAATTATCGGTATATATCCTTTGACTCTCAATAACCAAGAAATGTAGCAGAATTAATCTTCTTAATATGGAAAATTACTAGATTTTAATACCAGCAAATTATTATGTATGTAGATTGTTTTAATGAGGATTACATTGCTATCGCGGGCCTTACGCAATAGATGCCCCTTCAACACAACATAGGTCATCGAAAGGATCTCGGACGACTCACCAAAGCACAAAAACCAAGATTTTTCAGGGAAACAACTAGATCCCACATCATCAAGTTTTTTGGACTATTTCAAGAAATATAAGAAAGCTTTGTGTATGATACTAAATTAAAATGACTTGCGCTTGAGTAGTGCATTAAATGGGTATGCATGTGGACTTGAACCTATAAAATATTTATTAAATATTTATTATGGAGTCAAAGATTGAGCATTTTGAGCATATGCGTAACCGTAGCGAAGCAGCATGACTGTTTGCAAACAGTCATGGCAAAATTCAGACCAGAGGGTAGATATTGCTTTAAGAAAAGCAAATCCACGCCTCAAAACCAACTCCACCTACGCCTGATTCTTCACTCCTACCCAACAGAAACACGGCATGTTTCGTTGTTCTGCGCTGTTGATTATAAATTTGTAGTAATAATACAAAGTAAATCAAACGATGGGCGAAGATAATGGACTGAGTTACGATTTGATCAATAAGCACTAGCAGGGTTAAGAATACAAAATTGAGCAAAATTACTGCACCAAAGCGCTATAGTCTATACATAAGTACCCATTGTACAAGAATGCAGACCGCAATCTGTATATGACACCTTATGTGCTTGTACATGCAATTCATGGTGCTATATTACTACATGCCATCACTAACAATCCACATATAAAGGTGCACCCAAATCTGGAAAACCCAACTCTGAAATCATTACCCTTGTACATGCAATTCATGGTGCTATATTACTACATGCCATCACTAACAATCCACATATAAAGGAGCACCCAAATCTGGAAAACCCAACTCTGAAATCATTACCCTTTCTATGTAATGAGCAAAAGTGATGTCAGGAACATGTATAAAGACAACTTGTATTCCTGACAACATCCTTGAACATTACATAGAAAATACAGTCACTACAAAGTTGGATTTTTGTATTACACATACATGCAGACCTACATACATAGAGCTAGTCTTCATGATATATACACACTACGTACCGGCCCATAGAACATGGAGTAGCAAGAGTAAAAGCTGTTTACAGATCATCAAAATAGATGCAACTTTGATTACTTATCTTTACCCAAACATGGTTTTCACTCTTCACTATCAGGATTAAACTACCAGTACCCTCAACAAAATTCAAACCTGGCTACATTCAAACAGCCCTAACCCTTTCCTTCTAAAACGGAGTAAAAAAAAAAACAGTTTTTAACCTAAGGATGCTACATCGTCGATTCAGCATATCTTGTTACTGCACTGTAACAAAATTCACCAAATCCAATAAGACCAAGACCACTCTCAAATTTCAAAAATCCTACAAATCTGTCACCAGAGATCCATAAAATCACACATCATGATATTTTCAAAAAAAAGAAAAAAGAAAAGGTGCATTTCAAGGTCTCAAAATGATATATGATATAGCATTCCAAAGTATTCAATCCTTAAAATAACCACATCCAGTCTTAAATATTATCAGCATCAAACAATGCAAGAGTGAAAATAGCAACCTATATAGATATGAAGATAGTATAAATCCATGCATGCCTTTGAGAACAGAAGAAGAGATGTATAAAGCAAAGGAATCAGCGAAGTCTTCGAGCTTCTCTCTCGGACTCAAGAAGAGCAATCACATCACCAACCCTGACCGGGCCCTTCACGTTACGGGTAATGACCCGATTCTTTTCCTGATCATTCATAATTTTCACGCGTACCTGGGTCACTTGCCCTCTTGACCCTGTTCGTCCAATCACTTTTTCTACTTGTGCATGCACCACACGAGAATCCATGCTGCTGCAATTTATGACACAGTGCAATCAGTATATGTTAAGAGAGCTATAGACTATGTTGATTTTAACATTATAATGTCCTCATGTATGGAACAAATATGGTAAAAGTTTAAGTGTGTCACGTTATTACTCTTAAAATAGTTGATGTCAAGAACTGAGTTCATTTATTGCATAGTTATAACCCACTGATAATTCAAATCCATTTATTTAATAAACAGAAGAATTAACGGAATGAAGTTGATTCTTTTAATAAGATTATCTGGAGAACAAAGAACGATTTTGCTTATTTTGGAATGATAAATTATGAACAATATGCATGTTTTAGCCACTTTGGCCCTATTGAACAATAGTTTGCCAATAATTTACAAAGGCTGTGGCAATACTCAAAAGAAGACATTGTCCCATATTTGAAAAATAAAAAGGCAAACACCTAGGCAATATACAAAAAATAATGAAATAGTATGGCAGACTAAAACACAAGGAAATTTTAACTTTTTTCTTTTCAATATGGAGTAACTAATTAATGATTTTAGGTTTGTATACGTGGTAAACACTTTATGACACCCATAAAACCCACGAATAACCCCTATTTTTTTAAGGAGCATGTGGGAAAACTCCTTCAAAAATAGCTAAAACTACTTACAACTAGCATGCCAAGGTAGCAAATCAGTAAAAATTTGAGAAGCAATTTGTTTAGTTTGTGACTAATGAAGCAATTCCACAGACAAATTAATCTGGTTATTTTCGTTTTATGCAATCTTCATCTCTATAAAAAATTGACTATATTAGCTTGTAATATCCACAAAAGTTACAAAACGAGATTAAACAAAACTACGCTATTATTCAAAAAAAAATAAAAAATGATCTCAACCTCCTGTTTACATGTTTTACATACATATATCCCTTCTTTATTTTTTCTTAACCTCTTTGAAATAAATTAACCCTTCTAAAATTTGAATTAGAAACAAAATTAAAGCTATGTTCAAAAGGCTACGCACTTCAGGTTTTTTTTCCTACGGCACAAATCTTTTTTTTCCCTTTTTCCTGTATTATTTCTTCCATCATGAGTACGAAGTTATCTAAATTTACGATCATCCACAGTGATTGTGGATTTTAACTAGTGTCCACTGCATACTGGGAATTGTCTATCTTAGTTTCCTCGTATTTTAAATAAGAAAATCAACACCTCTTTGGATTGTACTGCTTTTCTTATTAAAAAATTTGATGCATGGAAGCAAAATACTGTCCTCAAAAATTAAATACAGGAACATGACCTACTCATTATATTCCAAACGCTACTACATTCATCAACACAAGAGCATGAATTCTCACGTTATTTGCTTGTTAAACGTCATAATAACAAAATAATTATAGTTATTATCATAGGATATCGATGGAACTCTATTTAACCTGGCCTCAAACGTTCCAAAATTAGAGAAATCAGATAGAGCAGCTAGGCTCGATGAACTGTTATTTTATTCCTCCTATTCCAACGTTGAATATATTAGGTTTTTCCAAACAGCTAACCAACGTTTAACTCTGTTAATAGGCTACTAACCCATGCAAATATTGGAACTGAACAGATAAAGATGGTGAATGTTAGGTTCTAAAAGAGTAAAAAAGATAACCCATGAAAATCAAATAGTTTCTGCCACTCAATAGAAAGAAAAAGATAATAAAAAATAATGATCAATCAAGCACGTTTGAAATATATTTGAATACATATCAGAAATTTAGTACTTTATCACCTCCGAATATTCTGTCACTTGTCACGTGGATGGTAGCGCTAGAAACCAGAAAGCGGCGGCTGGAAAAGAGTGCACTGAAACCCTAATCAGAAGGGAAGGGCTATTTATAAGGTAATTGGGAACTAATTGTGTTTGGGCTTATAACTGCATGTTTTGTTTGGGCCGGGTCTTCACTGTTGGATTTGAAGTAATCGAAACATAATATCCGTTATCCAAGCCTAAAAATTGAATCGGGATTGAAAACCTTGTTAGAACCTTAGCAACAATTTGAATGAAAATCTTCCAGATTAATTGATTAAAGCAGGAATCCTAACTTAATCCTACTTTTGATACTAGAAATCTAAAATTTGTATATGATTTTGTGGATGTTAATTTTGTTTGTTTGAGCTTTAAGTTGTAGGTAGAAATGGAAAGATGAGGAAGATGCTCGGTTATTTTACTCGGAAGAAGCAAATAGCCGTTGTTAGATCAAATTTAAATGAACTTATGAAAATAATAGCCAAATGAAAATGAGCAGTGCTAGAACGATCGAAAAATAAGCAGTGAAAATCACTGAATCTGAAATCATGCGGTAGAAAAGCCACGCAATTCATGGATGGAAAATGATCCAACGTTTCCTGTTAGTGCCGCGTTTTTATGACATATCAATTCCCGGTTGTTCTAGCTTTTTCGAATGAAAATACAGGTAAACAAGAACACAAGAAATATTGTTTTTTTTTTTTTTTTAAGAATAGAAAAAAAATGCTCAAGAAAACCTAAAAAGGGAAAACGAACAAATACGAACACTCATACAGATTGAAATTTTATTCCAAAAACACAATCGAAAATATTGAAAGTCGATTTTTAAAACTAAACGAAAGCAACCTTCTTTTTTTTAAAATTAACTACACCAAAAGAATAAGAAAATAAAAATTTAGAAACATAGACCACGAAACCCACCAAAAGCGTAGATTAAAATCTAGACATACTAAACACGCGCCTTTTATGTTGAAAATAAAACCGTAAATGTTTCATTTGTTTTAATATTGAAACGCAAAATCAAAATTAGTAAAAGAAAATGTGAACCCGCAAAGGAAAAAAAAAAAGGGAAAATTGTAATTCAGTTGCCAGTGGTGTGTTTCAATGATGTAATTACTGCTTGGGCCTATGTGTTTGATTGATTTGAAGTTCGATTGGCGGTGATAGGAAAAAAGGAAACTTCTTGTGTTTGGATTTATAACTATAAGCTTAAGTTTGTTCACACCATTTTTGATAGTGTGAACATAACTCACGGTGGTAATTGGTGGAAATCAGGAGGTCCCAACGGTGTTTTGTTCATACTATCAAAAATAGTGCGAACAAAATACTACTGTTATAAATGTATGTTTACGTTTTTTGTTTGGGCTCGATCTGCACTGTTGGATTGGAAGTTCATCACATCTCAAAAGTTTATGGATTCTATTACTTGGGTTGGATAAGTTGACCAATTAGGGATATTTTCCACCTGTTTTATTCATGGGTTATTTGTTTGTGAAAACTAACTAGACCATGTAAACTTGAAAATTTGAGGGGAAAAAATCAAAAATGAATTGAGGGTTTGGTTCACCATTTCCTTTGAAATTTTAAACACTTAAGCTTTATCTTCTACTCATTTAAGTGCAGCAAAAACTTCAATTTTGAACTAGGTATTATTTCTATTATTATTATTTTCACTCTTCTTATTGATTATGAATTATTTGCTTTGTACCCATTGCGAATCAATTATTTATTTCCCCCTTCCACTCTCTGATATGGTATTATATTGATTTTGCATTTTGTTATTGTTCCAAGGGATTATATACAATAGTTTTTGTTGAAAAACAAACATTGTACGGTATTAACTATGCCATGTTTTATTTGGCTTTTCCTAATTTTGGGAATTATCCCGCTGATGAAAGTGAAGAGTACAATTAATAAAGTGCGGTGTTAAGGATATTTCAATTTCCTTTTTCTTTAAAAAGACCATTAATTTCGCTATGCTTCCTAAAACCATGTTACCTCTTTTTAATTTCTTACTCAACCAGTCATCGTCGAACCAAACAAACTAATCTCGTCTTCAGCCCTAATTCTGAAACCCTAAAATAGCACTTAAAAACCGTTGGTAGTTCGTTTTCCACCCCCATTCTTTTGTTGCACGCTCAACTTTACTATGTCTTCTATTTTGCTAAACACTAATCTCTGTTACCCTAGTTCATCGTTGCATCCACGGTCTATGTCCATTATTCATTAACTGTAGCTTCTTAGAATCAGTGAAGAAAAAATGAAGGATAATGTTGGAAAGAAAAATCATGGAAGTGAAATATTCAATGAGGTTTGTTTTATAATTTTCCATCATTTATTTTGTATTAAAAAAATTATGTAACGAACGTAGTAATAATAATATATTATAGAATCTGACCAATGCTCTGGCTTGGAAAACATGGATGGAGATGTCAAAATTGAGATGTTGTTATATATAATGCAGATATAAGTATGTTTTATGGTATGAACATTATATATAAACTACAAAAATACACGGCTATTCCAACGGCATAGAGTCGTTGGCGGCCGTTTGAAGCCGTTGGAATATAGTTCACAACTTCCAATGGAATCCACAGACACTTTCCAACGGCTTCAAATGGTGGCTTGTCGTTGGGAACCATTTAAAGGCAGTGACCAATTTGACATTGGAAGCCGTTGGAAAAACTGGGTTATTTTTTTATAACAACAAGCATATAATCTTCCAGCCACCCCAATTCCATTTCAATCCATTTCCAATCCAATTCCACATATATACAGCACATATATACCAGTAACAATATAAACAACCAAAATAAATCAAAGAAACATCAATATATACAAAACAAACATTCGAAACATCCAGAATAACATCAAAATATACAAACCATCACCCACTCTGTACCATCAAAATATCCAAACATCCAAACATGTGTACAAACCGTACCAATATATACAGACCATCAAAATAAATCTAAAGTATCATTCTCACCCACTCTGTAACAACATATACAACATTAAAACAAATCATCACCATCTCCAAGCCAATCACAGAAAAAGCATACCTCAAGCTTCATCATGTTCGTCACCTTCGGAAGCAGATGATGAAGGAAAACTACCATGATTGTGCACGTACTCCACAACCTTTTGATTCAGCTGCTCAAACTTCATAGCCTGCACATGATTCTGGTCCTGCAGCTGCTCAATCAAGGCTCATATCTCCTTAATTTCTGCTTTGTCTTGGGTCTTCTGAGCTTGTCGAACTTGCAAATAGAATGAATTGCAAGAAGGTTATGTCAGCACATAAAGTATGACAACTTCTATTTGTACACCATAAAATGTTTTAGATACACCATACATATTACTAAACTTTCCTCAGTTTAGACTAAAACGAAATAATTGTCTTATTTTAGTATCTTTCTCTCATGCATAGTTGAATAAAGAAATTCTGATTTCTAAAATCAATGAACTTTTGAAAATGATAAGATATTACTGGAAAAGTTTTGTGTATATATTTGGTAAACTCATCCAATCAAATAAATACATAGAAACTTGATTATGAATGATTTCATTGAAGTTTTAGATTCGATTTTAACTTAATGTTGAGCGCCATGTAACATGTACCTTGTATTTTATTATAATTATATCAAACCTCTTGAACATGTAAAAAATCAACTATATTTTAAACACATGGTTTTATGTTTACATTGCTAATCATGTCCTAAATGTAAAGTTCCTAGTTATTGTTTCATAAAAAATATTATATGCATAACCGTTTATTAAATGTATCGTAATTGAATCAACTAAGGTAGTGAAAATATTAAATGACTTTAACAATTGAATCGACTAAGGTAGTGAAAATATTTTGACAAACATAAAAAGTATGAATATTGGTTAAATCATATGAATATTACCATCACAACCATCTTATTAAACACTTCATCCCCCATCCACCTTAGTTTCTTCCCCGCTTTTTTAATCTCATTCATCTTCTCCCTGTAATTCCTGGCGACCTTTGAGTTCCAATGTCGCCGAACTAAGTTCATGTCAGGATCCTACACATCTACTGCGCTCTGTACAATGAGAAAATATTAATAATCACATTTATTTGTATTTAACCTATTTGTAACGCGGTATAAACTTACTAGAAAATCTTTCCATACAGTCTCTCTAACGTCTTCTGAGATCCTGCTCCACTTAGACTATAAATTGCTCATTCTAGCCATATACGCATCCTTAAAGATATTTAGAATCGTTTGAGATGGCTCCAACTCAAACCCATATAAATTAGAACTTTATATAATATAGTTATATTATGTAAAAAACATTAAATTGTTATGCTTCTAATTTTGAAACTTACGTATGGTCAGCCTTAGGATTCAAGTAAACAACTGGACGAGCTAATTGATTGCCACTACTCTCACCGACATGTCAGGTAATGTTATGTCCTGCAGAGCCAGAGCCAGGGCGAGACATAATATACCTGCCACATAGATATAAATTGGATTTCAAATACTACGATATACTCCTATCAAAAAAGCTCTAAATTTTACAAACCAAATCCGAGCAATTTATAGGTTTTTAATTTGTTTGTTTGTTCTCCAAAATTTACAAATTTAACTTGTATTCTTGTTTACAAATTTTAATTATAGTCATAATATACCTTGCTTCATATTTTGATGCGTTTGAAATCTTATTATAAAATTATGCTTCTACATGCATATCGATCAATATACTTCATAATGCAATTTACAAAATAAAAAAATACCTAAAAAACAATTCAAATATACATCAATACACTTTAATGCCACCTAAAAACAAGATAATAAATGACTAGAGAAAATAATTCAAATATCCACTGTTGAATTTAACTCAAAATATTTTAATTTCTATAAATTTGACGTACAATCTCACTTTAAATTTATTTATCAGCATGATTTGTAGGTCATCCACGGCAAATCTTTTAATTTTTAAAGCTTGAAAAAATATTTCACATGAAAACGTCTAACATTTAAAAATATTCTAATACACTAAAGTAAAAAGAAAATATCAAATTAACATTATACTTGTTGAAATTTTGTAGAAAAAACTCAAGGGTGCTGATCATGTTTAATTCAATTTGTTGTTGTCATATTGATTTTTTTAAAGCAAAGACAACGAGGTTAAAAGGATCCGATCTTTTTATTGAAGTCACGTTGATATTTATAAGAAGCAAAAAGAATATATGGAACTAGAGATTTTTAAAGTAGTTCTTGAATTCAAAATTTATTTGAAATTTTGTGCTAATAATTCTTGAATTCAAAATTTATTTTGAAAATACCAAATTTGTTTAATTAGTAATACAAATTAAAAGTATATACGAAACTAGAGATTTAAAGTAAAATATACATATAGTTTAAAAAATAAACTAAAACATAATAAATATATATATACCATAATATATCAAAAAATGATTTTATATAAATAATACATACATACATATGCATATACATGTATACGTAAACTTTATTATTATAACCTTAGTTTATGAAACATGATAAATATATCTATATACATATAATTTTCATTACTATAAAAATTGATTTTAAAAATTTGTTAACGTATTAATTAACTATTATTACAAAATAAACTATGATAATGACTAGGAATCAATATTATGGTGATAATATACCAAACATATGTATAAATTAACTATAATGACATTTTAATTGGTAACAATCTCATTATTTCAGTGATGATATAGCAATTAGGGTGTATTACGATGTAAAATACATATGCTAACAACTAGGAATCAACCAAACATCAAAATAAACCTTAAATCAATTAAAACATAGAAATTAGGTTTAGAAAAAATACCAATTTTGGAGAGCAAGGAGGGTGGAGAGCGGTTGGAGATGGTCGGACATGCGGTCGGGAGGAGGTTGGATTGGGCGTTCGACCGGTGGCAGCACGGTGGAAGGTGGAAAGATGGCGGAAGGAGGAAATATTTTCTGATTTGGGGAAGAATGATGCTCTCGGCTTGCTGTTCTGGAATATGTTCGAAATTTCCAACGGTTACCAATGACTGCTAACGGTCTTTATTTCATCGGCTTCCAACGACTCCTTAATAGTCGTTGGCGGCCGTTGGAAACAGGGTGTTGGAATGCACTGTTTATCTAGTAGTGATATATATATATATATATATATATATATATATATATATATATGTTAGTCTATTTTATAAACAAATTTGCAGACAATGGTGAATGGGTTAAATGTAGCGAAAAGTATTTTTGTTGCGACTGGCGAGTATCAAACACATCTTCCAAATAATGAATCAACTATTTCCGAAAATGCTGAAATTGGTGTGACAAACTAATTTGTAACAGATGAAGTAAGCATTATGAATTTTAAATAAATTCGATGCTAGAAAAAAGTGAAAATGCATTAAGTTGTATCATGATCCACTTTGATATTATAATTTCAGGTTTTTGATTCGTGTAGCAACTTGACTTATTAGTGTAAAGTGCAAGCTACAAAATTGAACATCGCAATAGTAATTATCAAATCAAATAAATTGACATCCGACCAAAAACCAAGATTGCACTTAGGTTGTGAAAGAGGGGACACATATTGAAGTCACCACTCTTAAAATGAAAATAAATTCAAAATTTAAAGCCTCGTCAAGATAGCGTTACTAGAAAGTGCAATTGTCCATTTTTGATAAAATGCGTGTATATTGCGGAAGAAATGAAAATTTGTAATACATGACATGGCGCATAACGAGCTTCCACATACTTTATGTGACGACCGCCCATAACCCCTGCACTAAACAAGAGGAATAATAAGCTGAAAGACGTGCCATGCAGCTATGGACGGTCATCAAGGTATGATAACACAAGCGGAACTTGTCGTAGATTTCACAGCGCAAGGATAAAATACAATAGAACATATACAAAAGGCAGAAATAATGAAACATCGCATAACAAACATTTGAAACTTTCACAACATCCTGAAAGATTATCCATACATCATAGGAAACATAATCCACATATAGACAAGCATGCTTCGACAAAGCCTTAAAGTCAGAAACATAATCCAACACTGGTCGACCATTTTACTTAAGCTCGACAAACCTCTTAAAAAGAATCGATTTCTACACCGTAGAGACAAACTTTGCTTCGAACTTGACTTGGAACTGCTCCTATGAAATATCATCTTCAGGGGCCACAAGAGTAACAGAATTGAACCATTCCATAGCCCTGCCTTGCACCTGCTTTGACGCAGGCTTTCTCTTAGTTGCATCATCTATACCCAAGTCTCCAAAAATATGAATACAAGTATCTAACCGCCTCTGAACCTCCTCAGGTGGCTCAGTTCCCTTAAATTGCTTTCCTCCTAGAGATGGGAAGTCCTTGCACAACTTGGGAAATCCACGGCTCTAGGTACCTGCACATGAACTCCTACATATACCGTAGCTATCTATGGAGCAGGATCCCTCCTCATGATCGTTGCCATCATGGCTTCAAACATGGCTGGGTAGTCTGGTGTACCTCAGTTTCCCTCTCCAGAACCAGCTTCCTCCTTAGCAGTGTGTCTTAAAGATCGACGACTAATTCCAAATCTGCAATTTAGAATAATTAGTCACCTTCAAGAAAAACTTCTATTGGAGTTCAACCGCTATTACTATATACACTAATATATATAGTATGCATCCATCATAAATCTACAATTACATCTCTTGTATGTCATTACATCTTTGAACTTTGGTTAAAAATCAATAACTAGAGCTCCGATACCAAATGTGACGACTGCCCATAACCCCTGCACTAAACAAGAGTTATAATGCATCGAAAGACGTGCCACGAAGTTATGGACGATCATCAAGGTATGATAACACAAGTGGAACTCGTCATAGAACTCAGAGCGCAAGGATAAAATATAATAAAACATATACAACAGGCAGAAATAGTGAAACATCACATAACAAATATTTGAAACTTTCACAATGTGCTGAAAGATTATCCATACATCATAGGAAATGTCAAAGTCTGTACATGAAGCCTCACTACAATCACTCATAGAGTAGCACAAACAGCGGAAACAGAAATACTAGATAAGTAAGCCTCAGCTCGCCACCGAACTACATCATCGTCCTCACCAAGATATCACATGTCACCTGCCATCTAGTCTTCCCATCCACAACCGGATGAACAACACAAGGTAATAAGAGGGAAACATAAAACCTTCAGTCAGACAACAGTCTTAGTGAGAGATAAAACAACTATCTAACATCATCAATAAAGTATATGAGAATAGGTAGATTAACAACCCAATCTACCAAGCACTTGAGAAGAACCCAGCCTTGCCTTCCCCACACCTGACATGGATAGCCTTTACAATCCAAAAGCTAAAGGAACAACAATTCATCCATGCATTCAGGACAACCATCCATTCGATAGCAATCACAACAACTAATTATATCTCACGTAAACCATCCTAATCGAGCTCAACATCCCTCAAGCACAAGTCCCTAAACCAATATCAGACAAGCACCCAAGGAAAATCTCCTTCGACTTCGGACAACTTACGTGAGACGGTACACATAAAACAATCAAACGCCTATGATTGACTCTGGCTATCACCGCCAATCCTGCTTTGAAACCATCGTTAATCGTATGACGACCAACCTTGCTATATATCAAGGGCTAATGGTAACCCCAGTTCTAACAGAATCTCTATACACCTTTCAATGATACGTACCTAGGCCTTTCTACGATACCTAGGGTACTCGACCAACAACCTTCTGGTCTTTTAGATGTCTCTATTGTACCACTGCTTTGAGTCTGCTAGAACCTATGACAACTATAATCTCTCAGCCTCCAATATCTCTAGTCGTCCAACCTTGACGGTTATTTACTGCTCAACCGACCTTCTCGAGCAACCATCATCCACCAACTCACAACCTTTGAGTTGTCTTCACATTCGTTGCTTTGCACCGATCAACGAACACACCTCAACACTTCGAACATTCATACTTGAACTCTCTTTAAAGTCAAAATCATCACCGAACCAAATAATATCAATATAAGGTTCAACACCATCCATAGCATTTCATATATTTGCTATGGAAACAAACCACAACGTTTATTCCATTAACCATAGCGTTTCCAAATGCTTCCATAACCTTCAGCACATGCTGATCCATTATGTATTGATCATGTCAAACCATCATGGTTTAGACATACTGATCCATGTCCTTCCACCTTACACAACCGATCTGTTAGCTTGGAAGAAGTAGACCGACCCATATACTCCATTCCAACCGACCCACAGTGCTAACTCCACGACCGATCCATCAGACCGACCCATCCCCAAGAGTCACGGCCGACCCATCCTGAAACCATCTGACCGACCCATGGCACGTAAGCCCCGGCTAATCCATGCCAACTCCCAATGACCGATCCATCCACTTAAATCGTGTCGACCCATCACTGAAACACTGCCCGACCAATCCACCAGCTTCCAACCGGCCGACCCATCCGCTAACTTGTCCTCCAAGACACCCCACAACCGACCCATTCAATCCCGACCGAACCACCATTTCTTGCTCCCCAAGACACACTACTGACTGACCCATCCCATCCCGGCCGATCCATCTCCATCCAGCCGATCCATACCTGGACAAACCCAAATCATATCCAAAATTGACTAAAACTTCGCCAAACAACGAATTCGACAAAACCAACTCATCTTGTTCATCCAGTTCAACCAGAAGCATATTATGAAATCACTAACAACTCGAAAATGACAATTTCATCCATAATTATGTAAAATTCACAAAAATCATGATAAATGAACATATGAACTAAATTATGGATCTAACTTGCATAAACATATAGATATATATGGAAATTATCGGTTTTAAGTTGCTAAATTAGATCCTATGGCGATTCATATGAAAATAGACTTACCATGATGTAGATCTAGGTGAAACAACTCGAAATTGATGTAAAACCAGATCAAATACTCATATACTTGATTGAATCCGTGTGAGAGATGCATATCACTCACCAATTCTTCAAAACAACCAAAAAATACTTAGATCTAGATCTAGACAGTGAAGAATCTGATCTAAACTCTTCAACTTGATGAACTCTCTTCCATTGGTGTAGATCTAGCTTCCAACAATGTAGGTCTTCGATTCTTTACGATCTAATAGTGGAAAAGTGAAGAAGATGGAGTAATGGAGGACCACTAGCTCTTCCAAATGAGAGAATGGAGAAAGTAAGCAATTTTCCATGCCTCCTACCCCTTATTTATAGCCTTCCACCAGTCCACTAATGGGCCTCTCCAAATCAGCCCATTATGGCCTTAAAAACCTGAACAACCAACTGTAAAACCTTAAAACAGCAATTCCTCCCAAATCGCTGAGCCAAAACTTTAATGTTATCACTCTACGGAATAGGAATCATCGTTTCTTTTCCAATGAAATTGACCTCAGCACCTGGTTTGTTCCGAGTCAAAAGTTATGCCCTTTACAAAATTGACAGGGGTAAAACGGTCACAAATAAAATTGGTAAAATTTATGGACATGTCTCACATCCCCATAAGAAACATATTAGAATATGAGAACGATCCAACCATCAGGGAATAAAATAAAAATATTTTACAATTCTCTGATACGTAAAATGCAGGCTGTTACATTCTCCCCCTTCCCCCTCTTTCGGAATTTTGCCCCCGAAATCCCAACAGGCACGAGTAACCAAAAAAATTCCACATGCCTATCATCCATCAGCAGCCAATTTTGTAACCGAAACTATCAATCAAGCCATGCATCCATAGTACAAGTTACAATGATGAAATGATGATGCGATATAAATGGGTCATATCGACGAAGTGTTTTGGATGGGTTACCTTCATACTCTCTTCCGTCTCCCACGTACAATCATCGCCATCCTCACTACATTGCACCTTAACTAGCTTGACCGTCTTCCTCCTAAACTGTTTCGTGTCATTCCCCACAACACAAAGCAGCTTATGAGGTCTCTTAACTACGGTCTCAACTTCCAGATCTTCATACTGTTTTGGAGATACCACCACATTCAAATCATGCACGAACTTCCGTATAAACGACACATGGAAAACATTATGCACGCTCAACATCTTCTCAGGTAACTCCAATCTATACACGAGCTTTTCAATTCGCTCGACTATCGGAAACGATTCAACGAACCTTGAAGCTAACATTCCTTTACTCACGAACCGAACAACGTGCCTTAACGGCGAAATCTTCACGAATACCATATCGCCAACGTCGAATTCCAAATCCTTTCAACGCTTATCATCATAACTCTTCTTATAATCTTAGGCTGCCTTCATTCGTTGCCGAACGATCCCGATACAATCTGATGTCTCTCTGTTCATCTTGGGCCCAAGTATCAACATATCTCCAGTTTCTAACCAACATGCCGGAGAATTACACGGTCTTCCATACACCGCCTCGTATGGTGCCATCCCAATGCTCGACTGGTAGATATTATTTTAAGCAAAAGCCACCAAATATAGATGGTCTTCCCATGATCCTTCGAAGTCCAACACACAATCCCTCAGGAGATCTTCCAAAACTCGGTTAACCCTCTCAGTTTGACCATCAGTTTCGGGATGATAAGATGTACTCAAAGAAAACTCAGTTCCCAAAGCTTCTTGCAAACTTTTCCAAAATCCACTCATGAACAATGGATTACGGTCACTTACTATGGTCTTTGGGATATTATGGAATCGAACTATCCATTTTATATAAATCTCAGCCAATTTTGATGTTGTCCTAGTCGACTTAACAGGAATGAACCTTGCACTTTTGGCCAATGATCCAAATTCCTTCATTTCCTGCCATGGTTCTAGGTAGTCCATCGATAAAATCCATTGATATCTGCTCCCACTTCCACGTAGGAACTTCCATTGGCTGAAGAAACCTACTCAGCTTCTTCTATTCAGCTTTCACCAACTGGCAGTTCATACACTTGGAAACGAACTTTTCAATATCCCTCTTCATCCCTTCCGAGTAGTAGACTCACTTCATGTCCTGATCCATCTTATTACTATCGGGTTGAATCGTCAACTTTGAGTGATGACATTCCCTCAGAACCTAATATCTCAATCCATCTATATCCGGAACAACCAATCGTCCTTGCTTTCGAAGCCAACCTTCTCAATCGACCTCGAACTCTTTATCCCCTAGTTCCATTTTCTGGATAAATTCGACAAGCTTTACATCTCGCTTTTGGCTCCCGCCAATCCTTTCGATGAGAGGTCTTATCGATAAGCTTGCCAACATTTCAGGTTCCAATTCACACCTTGGCCAGAAATCAAACCCTGCCAAATACTCAAGACTTTTCTATTTCGAAAACATCGCTCCTAAACTTGTGTGTCTTTGACTTAATGCTTCTACTACTGCGTTACATTTGCTAGGAGCATAGACTATACCAAAATCATACGATGCCAGAAACTCTAACCACCGTTGCTGCAGAAGATTCAAATCCTTTTGGGAGAAAAGATACTTCAACGACTGTGATCCGTAAACAACTCGAATCGAACTCCCAACAAGTAATGTCTCCACATCTTCAGAGCAAACACGATCGCCGCCAACTCCAAATCATGTGCTGGATAATTCCTTTTGTGCGGCTTCAGCTATCGACTTGCGTAGGCCACGATTTATCCTTCTGCATCAACACTGCTCCTAGTCCACTGCCGCATGCATCGGTATATACCACCGTTTCCTCATTTCCACTTGGAATGTTCAAAACAGGAGCACTCGTCAATCTCTCCTTCAGGATTCTGAAAGCTTGCTCATACTTTGCATCCCATGTGAACACCCGATCCTTCTTCGTCAATCCTGTCAACGGTGCAACTATCTTGGAGAAATCCTTGATAAACCATTGGTAATAACCGCCAATCCAAGGAAACTCCTCACGTCCATTGCATTCTTAGGTCTATCCCAGTCCTGGATTGCTGCCACTTTAGCGGGGACAACCGCTATCCCATTTCCAGAAACTACATGGCCTAAGAACCTCACTTCACTCTTCCAGAAGTGACACTTCGAAAACTTAGCTCTCAACTGATGCATTCGCAAGATTTCCAAAACAACTCGCAAGTGCGTCTTATGTTCTTCTTCATTCCAAGAATAAACCAGAATATCATCCACGAATACAAGCACGAACTTGTTCAACTGATCTTTGAACACCCTATTCATAAGAACCACAAAGAATGCTGGCACGTTAGTAAACCCGGATGACATAACTAAACATTCAAAGAAACCGAATGGTGTCCTAAAAGCCATCTTCGGCACACTATCCTTTGCCACCCTCAACTGGTGGAATCCCACTGCCAAATCCATCTGAGAAAACACTGTAGCCTCGTGAAGCTGATTGAACAAGTCATCAATCCTCGGCAACGTATACTTGTTCTTCCTTGTCACCTTGTTCAACTCACGATAATCAACACACAATCTCAATGAGCCATATGCCTTGGTTGTAAACACTACTGGTGCACCCCATTTAGAACCACTTCTCCAAATGAATCCTTTCCCAAAAGGTCACGTACTTGAACCTCCAACTCTCATTGTTCCTTAGGCGCCATCCGCCTAAGAGGCATAACGATTGGTCTAGTACCCTCGACCAAATCAATCCTAAACTCGATCTCACGATGCGGCGGCAACCCTTTGACCTCGTCAAAGACATCCTCAAACTCATTTGCGATCAACATTGTTGACAAGTCTTCCTGTGGAATCACAAGCGAATATCATAGCTTTCAAAGACTCCGTTTTCAGGCTTACATCTAATCAACACCTTTCACCCTTCCACATCCTCGACTCTTACCTGTAGCTTCTCGCAATTCACTCTTACCGCATGCTTCTTGAGCCAATCCATGCCCAAGATGATCCCGAACCCAGCGAAGTTCAACATAAAGCAATCACACACAAAAAGAGCAATCATGACTCGACAAAACTAGACCACGACACAACATGCACAAACTGGATGAACCCCCAACTGGATTAGTCACGATTAATGGGCTATCTTAAATCTCAGGCTCCATACCCAAGCGACACCCAAGCTCATTACAGATGAAAGAATGTGATCCTCTAGTATCAAACAAAACTCAAACTAAAACACCTCTAACTGAAAGAGTTCCTTGAGAGACAACACCCTTTCCCTTTTCCTCTATGGTAGGAGCTCTTGAAGAAGACGACTCCAAAGCATATGCCTTCACAACCTGCTTTCCCTTGACTGATTTTGGACAGTCTTTTTTCTCATTCCAGGTTTTCCACACTTGAAGCACTTCTTATTAGCCTTAGGATTCTTACATTCATTAGCAAAGTGACCTTTCTGTTGGCAGTTAAAGCAAACCACCTCACTCTTAGGCTTTTTCTGGCAATCCTTTCCCTTCTGTTATTGCTGCTTCCTCTTCTATTATTGGCACCACCCTGTTGTGGCTTATGTGCTTCCTTGGCTGCAACAATAAGCAATATATTGGGAAATAATCTTTCATGCCTCAAAGCCTTCTCAACAATCTTCTCATAAGTATCATCGAGATGATCCACAAGCTGATTCCTCAGATATTTGTCCAATCCCAAGACAAACTTCTTGTTCTTCCAGTAAGGAGTATCCACATATAGATGAGCATACTTCGTCAATGCCTCGAAGTTAGAAACATAATCTAACACTGGTCGACCATTTTGCTTAAGATCGACAAACCTCTTAAACAAAATCGATTTCTGCACGGTAGAGACAAACTTCGCTTCGAACTTGACTTGGTACTGTTCCCATGAAATATCATCTTCAGGGGTCTCAAGAGTAACAAAAATTAAACATTCCATGGCCCTACCTTGCAGCTGCCTTGATGCAGGCTTTCTCCTAGTTGATCATTTATACCTAAGTCTCCAAAAATATGAATGCAAGTATCTAATCGCCTCTAAACCTCCTTAGATTGCTCAGTTCCCTTAAACTACTTTCCTCTTAGAGATGGGAAGTCCTTGCACAACTTGTGAAATCCACGACTCTAGGTACCTGCACATGAACTACTACATATACCGTAGATATCTATGGAGTAGGAGCCCTCCTCGTGATCGCTGCCATCATGGCCTCGAACATGGCTAGGTAGTCTTGTGTACTGCCATTTCCCTCTCTAGAACCAACTTCCTCCCTAGCAGCGTGTCTTGAAGATCGACGACTCATTCCAACTCTGCAATTTAAAATAATTAGCCACCTTCAAGAAAAACTGCTAATGGAGTTCAACCGCTATTACTATGTACACTAATATATATAGTACGCATCCATCATAAATCTACAAGTACGTCTCTCGTACATAATACATCTTTGAACTTGGGTTAAAAATCGATAACTAGGGCTTTGATACCAAATGTGACGACTGCCCATAACCCCTGCACTAAACAAGAGTTATAATGCGCTGAAAGACGTGTTAGGAAGCTATGGACGACTATCAAGGTATGATAACACAAGAGGAACTTGTCATAGAACTCACAGCGCAAGGATAAAATATAATAAACATATACAACAGGCAGAAGTAGTGAAACATCACGTAACAAACATTTGAAACTTTCACAACATGCTGAAAGATTATCCATACATCATAGGAAATATCAAAGTCGGTACATGAAGCCCCACTACAATCACCCATAGAGTAGCACAAACAGCAGAAACAAAAATACTAGATAGTAATAAAACTAGTACGTAAGCCTCATCTCGCCACTGAACTGCAGCATCGTCCTCACCAAGATAACACATGTCACCTACCACCTAGTCTTCCCATCCACAACTGGATAAACATCCTAAGGTAATAAGAGGGAAACATAAAACCTTGAGTCAGACAACATTCTTAGTGAGCGATAAAACAACTATCTAACATCATCAATAAAGTATATGAGAACAGGTAGATTAACAGCCCAATCTTCCAAGCACCAGAGAAGAACCCAACCTTGCCTTCCCCACATCTGACAGTGATAGCCTTTACAATCCAATAGCTAAAGGAACAACAATTCATCCATGCATTAAGGACAACCATCCACTCGATAGCAATCACGGCAACTAGTTATATCTCACGTAAACCATCCTAATCGAACTCAACATCCCTCAAGCACAAGCCCCAAAGGCCTTAACCAATATCAGACAAACACCCAAGGAATATCTCCCTCGACTTCAGAAAATACTACACCACATGTGCTAATTAGGTTGTGTTTTTAGCCGTATCTAAAACAATTAGCCATGGTAAGAAACCGTATCAAAAAATGGCGCATTATATTATTAGACACGGCTCTAAATTGTGTCCAAATGTAATAACATACGGCTATTGGCCGTATCTAAAGTATTAGTAGACACGGCTGTAAACCGTATCTTACATATATATATATGTGTGTGTGTGTGTGTGTGTGTGTATGTGTGTGTGTATACATATATAAAAAATCAGAAACTGCAGCACATATTATTTGTAACACAGCATATATAACGCAATTTATACACAAGATACACTAATTCACAATTGTAACAGTAAACGAAACAATTGTATGAAATATTTCATTACATTACAATATATAATGATACATGTATTTGATTACATTACAATAAATAAGATACATTATGTTTCATTACATTACAATAAAGAAGATACATAATATTTCATCATAATAAAGAAGATACGTACCATTTCATAATTACATTACAATAAAGAAGGTAAACTTCAGCGATCAACCACTCTCCGCTTTTTAACTTCAGCGATCGACCACTTCGATCCGCAGCTAATGCATTCACCAAGCTAAAGGCGTAACTTTCTGGTTAAGAATTTACTGGGTGATTCACCAGGTGGATGCACTTTAGCTCATGCACCTGGATCGGGTATTTGTCCTGACTTATGTATCTAACTAAGCGCCAAGACTAGCAAATGGGATAATATATCAAGTTTCATATGCTGCTTCACTAAACCTTAGGAAAAAGCATTTGACACTTGATATTATCCCCTTTGCTAGTCTTGACGCTTAGTTAAATGAATAAGCTAGGATAAATACCCGAACCGGCGTCGTGAGCTAAAGTGCAGCCACCTGTTGAATCACCTAATAACACTTAACCAGAGAGTTAAAGCCTTCAGCTTGGTGAGGCTTCACTGGTGGATTACCCAGTAAATTCTTAACTAGAATCGTCTATATTGCAACCTAATTTGCATTAGAACAATAATGAGTCAGAACACACATATTTACACATAAAAAGACATATTTCCACAAGACTTAGTACTGACTTGAATGCACAAGATAACAGAGGAATATACAATTACAACACACATACCTACTTTGTACAACAACATCATGAACATACAAGCAAGAAGAACACAGTCAGGTCATGGATGAAAACAACAAATCAGTGCACAAGCACATGCACATACTTGATGCACATAATTTCATGTACATGAGCACAAAGCAACCTGGTTTAAGGCAGCAAGTCATAAATGGAAAAACAGTTCAGGTGGAGCCTTTACTCACACCCAGTGTGACACACATGACACACCAAACAAATTGACTAAATCTCAATCTATAAATGTCATTCTATTTTCATTAATGCATCCATCACCGACATTTTTACTCAATCATACAAATTTCCCAATATTAATTACCAAATACATGCAGCTCAGTCAACAAAACTAGTATGCTTTAGTTCTCAAATCACACCACATGATATGTTTTGGCATAAGCCAGAAATGACACATGCACTTCAGATCAGTAAGGATCAGTGTACATGATGCAATAATACACACAAATGAGCAGGGCAACACAAGTAAAAGTGTCTGAATTCAAGGTAGACAAATACAGCACAAGTAAATGATAGCAAATACACTGCTGCACTATAAAACTGGGGATATTACCCAATTTAAACACAATAGCAGCATGAATTCTAGGTAGACAAGCACATGCAAATATGTATCATTCATATTTTTGAACTAAGGCATGGATATTCAAATTAAACCCAATTTAAACCCAATTTGAATTCAAATTAAACCAAATTTAAACCCAATTCATATTTAAATTTAACTATGATCTAGTACTCACCTCTAGTGGTGACGAGAAGGATGGACAACAATAAACTGAGGCTTCGCCAATCAGCTGAAGTCAGCGCGAGCTGACGATAACCCATGGACTGCGGTGGATGGCTTATTGACAACGGAAGTCGGTCGATCACTAAAAACCTAATTTGGGTATTCGATGGTCGCCATTGCAAAATAAAAAGAGGAATAATTCGATCGAAAGTTTTGATGTGTCAAAACTCGATTGTGCCAGGCCAGGAAGGAAAAATTTGATACGCATTTCAGTCCAAAGCCGTGTCAATTGTACTGATTCGGGTCTTCATCGATGGACGGTCAGATTAAGGGTATTTGGAGTGGTGCGGATTGCAAAATTTAGTTTGATACGGATTTGAAAACTATCAAATTTGATATGGCTTATAGCCGAATTGTATATCCGCATCCTTGTGTGCCAAATTCGTTGATATGGTGTAGTGCAACTTACGTGAGATTATACACATAAAATAATCAAATACCCATAACTGGCTCTGGCAATCACCACCAATCCTTCTTTGAAACCATCGTTAATCGTATGACGACCAACCTTGCCATATGCCAAGGGCTAATGGTAACCCCGGTTCTAACAGAATCTCCATACGCTTTTCAATGATATGTACCTAGTCCTTTCAACGATACCTAGAGTACTCGACCAACAATCTTCCGATCTCTTAGACGTCTCTATTGTATCCCTGCTTTGAGCCTACTAGAACCTACGACACTAATAATCTCTCAGCCTCCAATATCTCTAGTCATCCAACCTTGACGACTATTTACTTCTCAAGTGACCTTCTCGAGCAACCATTATCCACAAACTCACAACCTTTGAGTTGTCTTCATATTTGCTGGTTTGCACTAGTCAACGAACACATCTCAACACTTCAAACATTCCTACTTGAACTCTCTTCGAAGTCAAAATCATCACTGAACCAAATAACATCAATATAAATTTCAACACAATCCATAGCATTTCATATATTCGCTACGGAAACAAACCACAGCGTTTATGCCATCAACCATAACGTTTCAAAGCACTTCCATAACCTTTAGCACATGTTGATCCATTATGGATTGGTCATGCCAAACCATTATGGTTTGGACATACCGATCCATCTCCTTCCACTTTACACAACCGATCTGTTAACTTGGAAGAAGTAGACCAACCCATATACTCCATTTCGACCGACCTATGGTGCTAACTCCACGACCGATCCATCAGACCGACCCACCCCCAAGAGTCACGGCCGACCCATCCTAAAACCATCTAACCGACCCATCCCACATAAGCCCTGGCCAATCCATGCCAACTCCTAGTGACCGATCCATCCAATTAAATCATGCCGACTCATCATTGAAACACTGCCCGACCGATCCATCAGCTTCTAACCGACGACCCATCCGTTGATTTGTCCTCTAAGCCATACCGCAACTAACCCATTCAATCCCGACTGAACCATCATTTGTTGCTCCCCAAGACACACTCCCGACCGACCCATCCCATCCTGGCCAATCCATCTCCAATCCGGCCGATCCATCACCTGGACAGACCCAAATCATCTCCAAATTTGACCAAAACTTCACCAATAGATGAATTCGATGAAACCAACTCATTCAGTTCATCCAATTAAACCACAAGAATGTTATGAAATCATTAACAACTCGAAAATGACAATTTCATCCATAATTGTGTAAAATTCACCAAAATCATGATAAATGAACATATGAACTAAATTATGGATCTAACTTGCATAAACATATAGATCTATATGGAAATTACCGGTTTTAACTTGCTAAATTAGATCCTATGGCGATTCATATGAAAATAGACTTACATGATGTAGATCTAGGTGAAACAACTCGAAATTGATGAAAAACACGATCAAATACTCATATACTTGATTGAATCCGTGTGAGAGATGCATATCACTCACCAATTCTTCAAAACAACCCAAAAACACTTAGATCTAGATTCGGATAGCGAAGAATTTTCTCTAAACTTTTCGATTCGATGGACTCTCTCTTTGATTGGTGTAACGATGTAGATCTCCAATTCTCTAAGCTCTAATGGTGGAAAAGTGAAGAAGATGGAGTAATGGAGGACCTCTAGCTCTTCTAAATGAGAGAATGGAGAAAATAAACTATTCTCCATGCCTCCTACCCCCTATTTATAGCCTTCCACCAGTCCACCAATGGGCCCCTCCAAACCAGCCCATTATGGCCTAAAAACCTGAATAACCAACTGTAAAACCTTAAACCGACGATTCCTCCCAAACGGATGAGCCAAAACTTTAATGTGACTAGTCTACAGATGGGAATCATCTTTTCCTTTCCAATGAGACCGATCTTAGCACCTGATTCGATCTGAGTCAAAAATCATTCTCTTTACAAAATAGACAAGGGGCAAAACGGTCGCAAATAAAATTGGTAAAAATTATGGATATGTCTCATATCTCCATAAGTAACATATTAAAATATGTTAATGATCCAACCTTAGGGAATAAAATAAAAATATTTTACAATCCTCCGATACGTAAAATGCAGGCTATTACACTTTAATTGTTTATCCATTTGTTGCTTGACTACTTGACGAAGAGAAAAAAATTTAGAAGATATGACACTTATGGGGGTGTAACCACTAGAGTCACTAATTATTATTAAAAATTCATTTCCATAAAATACTCCTACATCGAAAAGCATTTATAATGCAAAATATATGATGCAATTTCATCAATGGAATGTGGATGCGCAATGCAACAACTAATGAAATTTCTTGTAGAAAATCATTATGTATATTTCGATAGAGTGAATCCATCAAACGATTATTTTGTAGATTTAATGTGGTCATGTCTCGGAAGTGCAAGTCTATGTAAATGTTTTCCATCGGCTTTATTACTTGATTGCACTTAAAAAACAAACCGATATAACGTGCCTTTAGTAGAAATGGTTGGAATGACATCTACGGGCCTAACATTTAGTATCACTCTTGCTTTTTAGCACATGAATGAGAAGAAAATTACGAATGAGCCCTATCGAAGCTTAAACATTTAAGCATGCCCAATAAATCAGGCTGAAGCGATAATCACAGATAAGGAATGAGCTTTAGTCAATGGAGTGAAGAATTTTTTTCTCAAATCAAGATGTGTTTATGATGTATAAGGAATAATATTATAACAAATTGCAAACCCCAATTCGAGACAAATGGCATGTTTGAGATGTTCCTACAAAATTGGAAAAAAGTTGTTCATGCACCTATGGAAGAAGAGTTTTTGATTGGTTGGCATGCTCTCCAAAAAGATTGGAAAGAATTCCCAAAAAGTTTGAACTATCTTGAAAATGAATGAATTCCATATAAACAGTCTGTATGTTTAATTTGGACGGATAAGTTTAAACATTGGTGCAGTAGAACAATTACCAGAGCAGAGTCTTCGCATGCTTAATTGAAAAGGCGTCTTGATATCTCAAAGGCAGCATTTAATGTGGTTTAGTCAAAAATGAATGATACACTATGCGTACAACATACATAAATTAAAGAATCACCCGAGAGAAGTTTAGAAGGAGCAAAAACATCTTATCAATTTCCTTTATTTAGAAATCTACGTGGTAGAGTGTCATTTTATGCATTGGGCTTAATCATGAAAGATTTGGCAAATATAAAAGTCATGAGTAAAGATTTGTCAGCTTGTGATCATCTTAATCGAGTGATGCATAGACTTCCTTATGCCTATGAAATGTTTAAATTTTACAATGAAGGTCGTCCGCCGCCATTTGACATGATATACGAGCATTGGATAAAGTTGAACTATATTCCAAAGATTGAGGTGTCAACAGAGTTGCTTCATACTTGCATTTAAAAAAATTGTTTCATCCTTCTATAAAAGAAGAAGAAAAAAGGTACTTCTGATGAAATTAAAATAAATTTTTTACCATCAAAAACTTCTACATTAGAACACATTAGAACGTAAAAACCACTCAACACAAAGGAAGACGAATAGAGAGGAAAAATAAATTAACTGCTAAGTAAAAGAAACAATCTCAAACAACAAAATAAAAGCCATCATCCTTTGATTTAGGGAAAATTAAAGGAGAAAAAATTTCTAAATCTAGTGTCAATAAGAAATTAACACCTGGGCAAGGTTTTAAATCTCGGATATCGATCGCGCTTCGTCTCGGGGATTTTATAGACTCGGTCTCGTATCGGGGGAGATCTCGGACGAGATGAGTCTAACTCGGGAGTTCGTCTCGAATTTTCATCTCGGGCTGAAAGTTCATATCGGAACAATCTCGGGGTAATGATATGTTAAAAATGATATTTTAACAAAATGATTTTTATGAATGCTATCAAAAACATAGTAACTTAAACTTAAAATGCAAAATAACTTTATTATTCTTTATTTTGCAAAAGATCATTCATACTCTAAATCGTAATGTGCTTAAAACATGAATATTGTTAGACAAGAAACATTAAAAGGATCCAAAACATTAAAAAATTTAGCATAAATAGACCATAAAATACATAATTTCATAAGTAAATGTATGTAAAAAGACAAATATGAAAATCATAAGCATTTAAAACATATATGAACATACAATATAATCATTTAACATGCAAAATGTAAAATAACAAAAGATTGATATGGCTAGATTTGAATTTTTTTATTACAATTTTAGTTCAGGCACAAATTTAAATTTTAACCAAAAAAAACTAAGATCTCGGACGATATTCCGGTAGTTCGTCTCGGTCGATATATCGTTCGATATTGCAATATCTTGGGCGATATATTCAAAAGGAGATTTAGAGTGATATTTGCTGTTTCGTTTCGGAAGGAGCCCAAAACGAGATATCGGAGGAGATCTCGGGCGATATTTGCGAGATTTGAAACAGTGCACCTAGGCATGGGAATCCTAAACCTAAGGTAGAGTTTGATGTAAAGATACCTCCATCATTGAATGGTGATTTTCATTTGTCAGTTTTCATTTCCATTTTTCTCACAAATACGTTGTTAATGTACAAGATGTTGAACATGATGACAATTTCGGGTTTCGATGTGCAGCAAAGCAAATAGACAAATTGAATAATGATTGGATTCAAGCAAGAAAATTTATTTTAGCAGAAATCAGTCAATATATTGGGACTTGTATACACGATATTCTGATGTTTCAACTTGCCAGACGTTAAAAGAAGTCATGGATTGTTATATTACTAATAGTTCATCCTTAATTGGATGGTAATGCCAAAGATAAGTTATTTTATAACAAATACATTTAGTCATGTAATTTTTATATTTCACATAAGCAATCATGTACTTTTAATCCCCATCGAAAAGGTCAAAATCTTGAAACATCAACTCAATTTATTGTTTTTACATTTACACAAGAATGCCATTTTATCTAGTTGACACTTGGAAATGATTCCCATTTCACCAATAGCTAGCTTTAGGAATAAGTTTGTAAGCAGCGAGGTTAAATGTTGGAATAATCTATTTGTCAATTGCAAGAATGAATTTTTGAAAATTAGACTCCAGAGATGGCAGTCGAAGATGGTTTTGTGTAGTTGAATGGGGTTTGCTATTTTGTATTATGGGGTATACCATTTTGGGTAGCATAGTGGGATGTACTATTTTATGTTTGGATTTTTGTATTCTGGAAACAAGTAATGGAATGAAGAGCTCTTATATTATTTTGGCATCAAAAGCATTGATCTTTATATACTTTGATTTATACTAATTAGTTGATTCATGAAAATTATTGTTGATATAAGAATGTGATATTGTTGTTGATTCATACTAAATAATGAAATTGTTGGTTCAAACTAATTAGCTGGTCTTTATACATTTTTGTATCAAATGCATTTACACAAGAATGTGATATTTGTATATAAGATTGTTATAACTAGTTTCTGTGATGAACGAAAGCTTGAGCTATTTTTGTACAAGCTATTTGTATACAAGATTGTGTTAAGTAGTTTGCATGATGCACGCAAGTTTGTTCTGATCTATAAAAAAGAAATGCATATATAGTAGGTTGGATGGTGGTTACATGCCGAATAAAGACAGTTTGAATGGTCCTTGAGAGCCGACCAGACAATTACTGAAATTTTTGTTAAATCGCTACAATTCAGTTGGCGCTTAAAAGCCACACAAAAAGAGCATGGTAGGTCAATGATAAATGAATAAGGAGTATTTCGAATTTTGGAAATTTTTGAACATTCAAATGGCACTTGAAGGTCAAACAGAGATAGCGTGGAAGGTCAGTTACAACCAAATAGATAGTACGAGGAATTTTGGTAATTTTAACAATTTATCCGTGGTTACTTACCGAACAGAGAGAAGTAAGGGTGGTGATTAAAAACCGACTCAAAAAGAGGTAGAACGGTGGTTAAAACTCAAATAGAGAGTACGTTGAATACAATTAATTTGTACGGTTGTTACTCATTAAAGGATAGGAATACCTACAGTAGACAACCACTGAAGAATAATAGTTAGATAGAGTTTGATAAATATGATACTATGATGGGTATCCTTCATTTATGGACTTAATAGTATGTTAACAACTACCGAATAGAGCGTATGCATGAACCAAGGTCATAGGTTGTACGGTTTATAAACACCGTTTGTTATACTACACCATGACGTTTAATAACAAGACAACAAGTATTGGCGCCTGCCTCCCCTGTGTTTGGAGTTTAACAACCGAACAGAGATAATACCACCAGCAGCTAACTGCCACTCATTCTATTGTATTGGTTAAACCACTTTATTCGACAGCTAAACTCTGTAGCTCTCATCGAAGTCATGGCTCTTTTCAACAAAACAGTGTTCATATAACAATTCATTACACAATCATACACAAGACACATATCCTACTTCAAATGCATACTTCTCAAATTCATTCACAACAATATCATCGCAATACATCACAATTACATACATAATACTAATTCAGAAGATCATCACAATACACTATCAAACTCATACATATTTAAAGCACAAGATTATCACAATACATTTCAAATTTGTACAACACAATGTTTAGTACGTGCTACTATAAATTCTTATACTACATATTCAGTACCATCACAAGTTCATACGTCACAATAACGACAAGTTCAGAAACCACAAGCTAATACAAACTCATATATTACATATTCAAAAATCACAAATAGTTAATCCAATTGATCATTCATGATTTTCTTATGTTTTTCACGTTTGTCTGGTTCATTCAAAGCTTCCTCCAACATGTCCATAGCTACTCGGTCCATTTGTAGTAACTTCTCTTTTAGGTGCCAGAGCACTCAAATTTTGCTTTAACATCTTTAAAATAATAATAAAGCAGCCGACATCATTGATTCATCACAACCGTTCATTTGAATAATCATTCTTACATCGTATTGGGCTCTTCTATATTAGGCTTGGGCCTCAAGTATTGTTATATTCGGCAAGTATTATACTAGTTGTTACAACTCTTTATGTATAAATACATGGTAATTATATCAAACCTATTATCAATAAAACTACAATAAAATTCTCTGTTTAATTTTCTCTAATTCTCATTATGGTATCAGAGCTCTAATTTGCCGAACGGCATTATACATCCTGTGCCAACTTGTTTCACCATGGAGAAGAGTGGATTTTTTTTTTACTCCTCAGTTTTAGTTATCTCATCATCAGAGTTCCTTCTCTCTCGATCTAGGGGACTTCAGATTGTTTTGGATCATCATTGGTGATGTGTCACGCCTAACCAATGGTTGGCTGCATCATCTCCATTTCTCCTCAATCTATTTAAGGATGCAGGTGGCTGCAGATACATATACTTTCGTGCCAAGATTTATAAGTGGCTACAGTATAAATATTGGCGTGCCAAGCACTGGTTCTTATTTCTTTTATTGGACAGATTTCTCTCTTCGTTAATTTCTTTTAAGGCTGCAGTTGTATACTGCCACGCCATGGCCAACGACAATGAAGCTACTTCTGCTCTGTCTGGTAGCAATGTCAATGGCCTCCAAGCCTTATGAACCTAATTAAACCAAAAATCAAGTTATTACAACTTCTTTGGATGAAGATAACTATATTCTATGGAAATGTCAAGTATTGATTACTCTTAGAGGTTATGGACGGCAAGACTACATAAAAGGAACATTGGTTACTCCATCAATAATGATTACTGATGAAGAAGGAAAAACAATATCAAATATTGAACATATCAAATTTCAGAAGCAAGATAGCTTACTTTCATCATGGCTTTTATCTTCTATCAGTTTTAATCTATTGTCACAAATTGTTGGATTCAACTCATCATATGAAATATGGACTACTATACAGCAAATTTTCAGCTCCCAATCTGTTGCAAGGATTAAGAAATACAGAAGGGAACTTCAAAATTGCAGAAAAGAAGATACAACATGAAAGATTACTTGAGAAAAATTAAAAACATATGCGATAAATTAAATGATGTTAGACATAAAGTCAGTGATAATGAGCAAATACTTTTTATTACCGGAGGGCAAGACGAAGAATACAAGTCTTTAGTCATTGTTCTTGCTACACAACACACTTTACCTGATCTACAGTTCATTCGCTCTGCACTCCTCGCTCATGAAGGCAGGATCGATCAGAGGAAAACAACACAGGGTAAGTTTTCTGGTAATTACATTGTAACTAAAAATAGGCAATCACAGGCAAACAACAATAATATCAATGCAAACAGACAAGACAATTAGTATTCAAGGGGATTCCATCCACAAAGAGGTCGAGGACGGGGCAGATGGAACAATAATGACTGGGTAATATGACAAATATGTCAAAAGTGTGGTCACATGGCGAACAAATGCTATTTTAGGTATTTTTTTTTGAATTTCACCCAAAATTCTGTATGGTTAAGGATTTACCAAATCACGAAATATTATTATAAGGTAATCTACTTGATGGGCTTTACAAGTTTGACACCTTGAAGACTAGAAACTCTAGTGGCAAACTCTAGTGTAATAATGTAGAACCTAGTAGTAATGATTGTAATAGGGGTACTATTGTGAGCAGTAACAATGGATGTAATGGAGATGTAAGGCAATGTAGCATTGAATCATGGCATATGAGTCTAGGGCATCCTAGCATTGAAACTATTAAAACCCTTTTAAGCAATAATAAATTTTATTTTAATCATAGTATACCTGTTAAGCACACATGCACACACTGCCAACTTGGCAAAAGTCATAAGCTTCCTTTCAGAGATTCTGAAACGAAGTACAATAAACCTCTCGAGTTGATAACTGTTGATTTGTAGGGACCAGCACCACTGAACTCATATCAGGGACGCAAGTACTATCTTTCCTTTATGGATGCCTATTCGAGATATACTTGGATATACGTGCTAGAGAATAAGTCAGAAACATGTAATACTGTGATACAATTCATAACTCATATTGAAAAACAAACCAATTGTAGTGTCAAAGTTATCCAAAGAAATGGTGGGGGAGAGTTTAAGCCATTAACTAATTATTTTATTAAAAAAGGAATCAAACATAGGCTGACTTTTCCTCACACATCTGAACAAAATGGTTTGGTTAAAAGAAAACATAGACCCATTGCAGAGACTGGTTTGACACTAATGACTCAAGGCTCAGTACCAGTGAAATATTGGAATGAAGCTTTCTACACTTTAGTTTTCTTATCTAAAAATTACCAACTAAAGTTTTATATAACAAAACTCCACATGAAATGAGATATAATGCTAGACCAGACTACAATTATTTTAAAATATATGGTTATTTGTGTTTTACATGCTTAAGAGACTACAATAGGCACAAACTAAGCATGAGATCAAGCCCATGCACTTTCACTGCGTATGCTCAGAATAAAAAAGGATATAAATGCCTAGACAAAAATGGAAGAATTTATATTTCTAGAGATGTCGTTTTCGATGAAAACACTTTTCCACTTGCAGGAAAACAAGAAATAAAAGGAGATAATGAAGAACATTCTATCAAAGGAGATCAATTCAAACAGTTACTTATTGAACCACATATTGATGGCATTAGTGAAGATCAGCTAGACATTAACATGTAGAATGACTCCATGGAAGTAGCAAATGATCATATAAACGAATCATAGAATAGTTTAGAAAGTATGCACTCATATCAAATAAATTAAGATATGTAGAGCAATAATGATACAAGAACCAATAGTAATGCAGACACAGGAACAAGCAGTAATACTGACAGGCACCAACAGACATAGTGAGAACATTATATGACAACAAGGTCGAAGAGTGGCATATACAAACCCAAAGTGTATACAATCTCAGTTATTGAAGCTAAACCAATCAACTTCGAGTAAGCAATAAAATCAAAGAAGTGGAAAGAGGCTATGGATGTTGAATATCAGGCACTCATGAAAAATAATACATGGAGTTTGGCGACACCACCTAAACATAACAACATTATTGGATGCAGATGAGTATTCAAACAAAAGAGAAAGGAGGATGGAACTATTGACAAATACAAACCTAGACCGGTCTCTAAGAGTTTTGCATAACAATTTGGATTCGATTTCAATGAGGCTTTCTCTCCGGTCATAAAACCCACAACAATTAGAATCATATTAACCATTACTATGAGGAAAGAATGGAACATAAGGTAGTTGGATGTCAACAACACTTTCTTGAATGGGGAGTTGACTGAGGAAGTTTACATGCATCAACCCGAAGCTTACAACTATGGCAACAAAGTATGCAAGTTACATAAGGCTATATATGGTTTAAAACAAGCTTCGAGAGCTTGTTATGAGAAACTCAAGTTAACTTTATCCAACATGAATTTCATGCAAGCTAAATCAGATAACTCGTTATATATGAAGAGAAGCACACATGGAACTGTCTATATTTTAGTATACGTAGACGATATGTTAATAACAGGAGATAACAACCAAGAAATAGACAATATCATACAAAGATTGGATCAAAATTTTGCTACAAAAGACATGGGAGAACTAAAAAAGTTTTTTGGAATACAAGCTATCAAGAAAAATGATAGAGAATTATTTTTATCTCAACAAAAATACGTTTCAGAAATCTTGCAAAGGGATAAAAGGCATCAAACAAATTCATTACTAACATCAACGACAAGCAACCTAAGACTTTCTAAGTACAAAGGTGAAGCCATCGACAACATCAAGGAATATAGAAGCATAATAGGAGCACTTCAATATGCAACTGTTACTCGTCCAGATATATGTTATAATGTTAACAAATTAAGTCAATACATGAAGAATCCTTTATAAAAACATTGGATAGCTTTTAAAAGAGTACTACGATACTTGCAAGGCACGAAATATCATGGCATAATAATAAAATCTGAGAAAGAACCTAGCTTATAGTGTTTTAGTGATGCCAATTGGGAAAATGATAGTGATGACCAAAAATCAGTCTCAGGGTATTGTGTTTATCTCGGTTCTAACATAGTATCTTGGTGTACAAAGAACAACAAACAACTTCCAGGTCCAGTATGGAGGTGGAGTATCGAGCTGTGGCAAGCGCAACAACGGAAGTTACATGGATACAGTTATTGTTGGAGGAGCTAGGGTTTACTCTAAACCGAAAGCCTGTTATTTAGTGTGACAACATGAGTATAGTGTCCCTATCACTCAATCTGATTCAACATTCGAGGATGAAGCATCTTGAAATTGATCTTCATTTTGTTTGAGACAAAACTCGAATAGCGAAGCTGGCGGTTTTCCATGGCCCTGCGTATTATCAGCGAGCCGATGTGCTTACAAAATCTTTGCCAACAAGAATTTTACAAGTATGAGGGAAGATCTCAAAGTAATTGATGGAGGCAGAAATAGAAATGGGAAAGTAATTGATGAAGGCGGAAATAGAAATGGAAACCCTAGTTTGGTTTGAGGGATAGTAATGAAATAATAAAGCAGCCGACATCATTGATTCATCACAGGGCTGGTCCTAGGACTTTTGGTGCCTAAAGCAAAAATTGAAAATGAGGCCTTTCCACATTGACTAATATATTATATCAAAACAAAGTTAATATATAATCACAAAAATTGCAACTCATGTCAGTATAGATGTTTGTTTACAGTTTAATCAATTTAGTTTTAGAACTTAGATTAGCAACATCAAGCAAACCATGTACAATTCATAATTTTACATATTTAAAACATAGTTACATAAACTCCAATTATCCAAAATGAAAATCCAAATCATATGTACCAAACTAACAGAAGATAAGTGAAAGATGAAGGCACAAAATTGTTGCTTATAACGACAAAGTAAATTCATAGACTTAAAAAAAGTAGTAAATACAACAACAATTATTCCAATCGCTTAGCATAAATGACAAGATACTCCAAACAACTGTTGTGCCTAAATCATATACAAACAACTACTGTCAGGCAGCTAGGCTAATTGGCAATTGCAGAATTGCCTAAATCATACCCAAACACTGCTGCTTAATTGGCAATTGCTTAACCAAATACAAACTGATATACAATTTTAATTTAGTACTTAAAATAAAAAATCCAGTTATTAAAAAATGAAAATAGTAGCGCTTACGTCTCACCTGACCTGAGGCTGAAACTGCCTTGTTGGTGGCGGTGCGGTGCCTTTTCTTGTTGGGCAATCGCTGCCTCGAATCTGATTCTCATCGTTGTTTGCGATTGCACGCCTGAAGCCAGATTCCATTCGTGGCTCGTCACTCACAAGTCCGTGATTTGCAGATCACGATTTTTTTTTGGGGGTTATGTAAATGATTGAATAGATTTTGGTGCCCCCAAATTATTGATGCCCTAAGCGGTCACTTTGCTCGCTTGTGCAAAGGGCTGGGCCTTATTCATCACAACCGTTCATTTGAATAATCATTCTTTACATCGTATTGGGCTCTTTTGTATTAGGCTTGGGCCTCAAGTATTGTTATATTCGGCAAGTATTATACTAGCCGTTACAACTCTTTATGTATAAATACATGGTCATTGTATCAAACCTATTATCAATAAAATTCTCTGTTTAATTTTCTCTAATTCTCATTAATCTCCACAACGGTACCGGCGATAGTTCTTTGGAATGAAATGTTTGATTAAAAGGAAATTGTCTAACGGAAAGGGTAAAACATTATAATTTAAGCATTATAATTTTCTCAACATCATCAAAATTTCTACTATAGCTTTGTCTAAAATTCGTATGCTAAACTACAGGATGTGATACTTTCAAGCACCATGACATGTATTTTACAGTACAATCCCATGGTTTGACCACCAATGATAATCTTGGTTTTGAGGACAATACGTGAACCTCCCAATTTTCGGCATACCAAAAACAATTATCGTACGAAATCTTATATTGATTAGTATTTAATCCTTTATGACATTTTTTGAACTTCATTGGTTTATTGGGAATTCTTCGACAAATACCAAATTGTCTAAATACTCTTTGTGGATAGTATGGTTCAACAATATCAAAACATAACAAAATACCATTGTAAACTCCAACATCGAGCAATGCGTAGTGAGATCTCATATCCTAATAAAGGTCCCAACAAAGTACGAGCTTAAAAATACTCAAAAACTATTATTAATTAAGATATATTTATAAAATATTTAAAACTTACATTTTGTGCAGTTAAATCATCGAGTTGTACATGAATTATGGCCGAAGTGGTTTATCGACTATTGACTGCATGTACACATCCTAGACATTGTATTATTGTAACTTTTCTTGGAACAACATTTGGAAGCATCTGGAAATTATCATAAATCCATGCCTAAATTAATAAATATGAATATCATGATCTAATAATCAAACTTCTATATAAAATACTAAAATATACTCATAGTCAGTAGTGTTAAGTAACTCGCCATTTGACTGACATCACGTATAGAAGCCAAACCAAGTTAACGATATAAGTAAGCCAATACTTTCATGCCCTATGCATATTTACCCAACTGATTCACGTTGTTTAAAGATCTCAAATAATTAACCGTAACCTTTATCCAGACTAATCACAGAATATGGAGCAATCCAAAAAATACAGAATATATGCTCGAGAAACATCTTATAATCATGTTCGTTTGCGTCTTCTTTGTTTGTTCTTTCACCAAATTTATCCAATAAAAATGAAGTTTCATTAAAAGCAAGTCGTTTGTTTGTTCACTTGCCTCACTTTCTGTAATTTTACGATATTCCATTAATAAGTAGATTGCACATCGATCATCCGTCTCCTTGTATACAAAAGTACCAACTACAAAAATATTTAAGATTTGGGCAACATCATCTAGAGTGATTGTCATTTCTCTAAATGACATATGAAAAGGATTGGTTTCTGCATTCCATATTTTGACAAAGTATATATTTTTCCATAATCAACATGCTTATATGTATATTGTAATAAGTTATACAAACAGTTTTTTAACCCTTTCCACAACAGCACTAGGCATGTCCATAAACTCCATTCTTGTAGCTTTCTGCAATGCGAAATATATTTCAATGACGATCTCCCTATAATACAATAAATCACAATTTAACAATGTAAATTATATAAGATAAGTATGTTTTACCAAAATACTAGTACCTCATGCTTATTCCATATGTCATATGCAATGTATGTGTTAAAACTTTTAAGGAGAGGATCATTTATGCTTGGAGAAGAGTCGACAACTTTGGTAACTGTGGAAGTTGTTGGAGCACTAACTGCCAATGCATCACATGGCTTTTTTATTGGTATCCCAACTCATCCTCCTTGCTAGAACTATCACCATCATTTGAATTATCACCATTACTTGAACCTTCACCAGTGGAAGATTCTGAACCATCACCAGTTGAATCTATTGAATCATCACTAGTTGAACATTTCAAACCATCACCAGTTGAAGCTTTATCGCTTGATTCGTCTCCATTACTGCTTTCATGCTCTTCGACCTCTTTTTCTGATTTCCTAAGGAGGTCATTTGCCTTGCTTTTTCAAGTTCTTCAGCTTGTTTACAATGTTATGACACAGTCATTGGTTATTTCTCTTTTTCTATACAAATAAAAAAAAGATTAAAATATGAATGGTTAGAAATTAAAATCAACAGAGAAGCAGACAAACATATCTAATAAGACTAATGTCATATTAAGTAGCATTTCTTATTATCATAAATGTAGAACATTCAAGCTAATTGATGCATTATCTTGGAACTAAAATGATATTAGCAAATGAGTGATTAGCGCATCACATTTTGCGTACTTTTAGTTTTCAAAGTCAATGAGTTTCTATCTAAAACTCCTAAAAATAAGTAAAAAATCAAATAAGAAATGATCTTAGATAATTCCATAAATAATGAAACATTTTCAGATTTATGATATGGAAAATGATTGGTAATTCAAATATATTTTCATGAACTAAATGTTCAGATTGTTATTCGAGACATAAATAAAGAAATTATTTTGTAGTGAACAATTCCATAAGTAACATGTCAACATGAAACAACCACCTAATGAATCTACTAAAAAAATAGAATAAGAAACTTTTAATGTAATATGTACTCCCGGGCCCTAAATTCATTTTTTGAGCCTAGATTATTCATCCACCAACTTAACAACTACAAATATTCCAAAGCTTAATAACTACAAAAAAAATCAATGAAAATTTCATGATAAGGTTCAGACGGTGATCAACCGTTCCCGGAATAAGCACCACACGACATTTTTCCACTATTCGAACTTATTGTCCACGAAAATTTACAATTGTCGCTCATTACTATCCAAATAAGCTAAATCTTAGCCAAATATTCCATTAAATTCAAACACTACAACGAATTTTCCCTTTCACAGTGTTGCAGAAACGTTGTGAAAAATTTTAGTAGCGTTTTTATGAACGCTGTCTACCAATAAGTTGTAATAGGTCCTAAAAATATCACAATACGTACCTAAATGTTATAGAACATTGACATACTATAGCGTTTCGTATAATTTTGTTCTTATGTTTGTACAACGTTAGGAATGTTGTCATCTTCCCTTTTCTATAGCGTTTTTACACGTATCATAGCGTTTCTGGATGTTTACATGCTCTGTATTCTACAACGTTTTGTTTGATGTTCGGATGTTTTTTTACAGCGTTTTTGGTTGAGTTTTTGAGGTACATCTATCACAACATTTATCATTTTCTACTGCATTTTCACACAATGCGTATATGTTCAAAATAGTCACTAAATTCAACAACACAAAATAATTATACTTTTAAAACTCTATCACATAAGTTGCAATAATTCCATATGCCAAATAGACGAAAGTTGTACATAACATTTTGTAATCAATGTTCCCATCAAAGATGTTATGAACATGCTTTCACAAAAGGTGTTTACTAAGAAAAATAAAACATGAATCACTGAATATCCAAGCCCGTGTGCTCCAAAGTTGAATTTCCTACGTGGGAAAAAAATTGAAATTAGACCCTAAAAATCATAATCATGTTTAGAGAAAAGAAAATATCAGTAAGACTTAACATATAACTAGAATTAAGAAAATATAAAAACCTGACCTCCAATATTTTATTGTTCTTTACTGTCCCAACTTCTTGCATATCAGAAAATTTTCATCTGACTTCCAATACTGGCCAAAACCATGATAAAACTGAATATAAAAAAAAACATGATATTGACTGCATTATTTCAACACTTCATGAGCTTTTCCATAATGTATGTTAATGTAACTCTTCATGAGCTTTATTATAATGTATGTTAGTGCACATTCATGAGTACTAATATATTCACGCACAGTAAAAATTTAGTGACTTACCTTATGCCAAGTCAACCTGCTGTTAACCTCCACCACCAACTATGCCCAGTCAACCAAACAATAATGCAACTCAACCAAACAAATTTAGCTGCTTATTCTATTTACAATCATACATATGTCATTGTTTAAAATCAATAGCCTTGAACTATGCTAACTGGCAAAGATAGAAGAGAACAATATTAACAATATTAACAGTCGTATGTTTACCTTCAATACGGTGGGAGAAACCAATGGCCAGATACAGATCTATTTAGTTAAGAGACATGTCTCGGACAACACTAATGAAGAGGTTAGAAAAGTTAAGAAAATAGATAGAATAACAAAAACATCATCATAATTATTTGTTCAATGGAATTTGATGATACCTGCAGTGAAATAAAGAAGTATAAGACAACTATCCAGTGGAAATTGTTTATATATACATATAAACATCTACAGACTATCTAGAAGAATTGACTCAAGTTGAAATAAGAAAACAATGCTCGACGCCAAGAAAAAAGAATACAAGAGGGAGCAAGTTGGAGATAACAACATAGGATATGCATAAGATTGAAGAAAGATAGGTCAAAGGCATACACAACTGATACAAGTGTCTCAGACGTTTGAAAATTATATCGGACGCCTGAAATAAGAACTGGGAAACTATCAAAAGTGCATCCAGACGTATAATATTACATCCTAGACGTATGAATTTTTCCTCGGACTGAAAGATAAAGTCTGAAGAAATATTCAGACGTCTGAATAAATTTTCATACGTTTGATGTTGATCTTGGCTCAAAATATATATATGTTTATGCGGATGATCTTTTGATCTTCTTCAAAGCCATGCCAGTAAATGCACAGGCCATCAAGAATATTCTGAACAAACTAAATTTGCATTCTAAAAATGTCACAATACAGTGGTGCAGCGCACCAATATGGTGCATTTGCACATAGTAGGGGTGGAGATGCACAACATAGTGGTGTTGTTGCACCATGCAGCAGTGCACCATTGTTGTGTGCAAATACACCGTATTGGTGCACTGCACCAGTGGTGTAGATGCACCATTGCAGTGGTGCGGATGCACCATAGAGTTAATTTTTATAAACTTGGTTAAATTATATAAACTTAGTTAACATAGTCATAGAACTTATTTAACATAGTTTATATTAAATCAAAGTTTTATTGTCGACTGAATATAAACTAACTTATCCGACAAACAATAAAAGATCCCACAAATAGTCAAGAATCAAGAATATCAAGTACAAAATTTAGTTTAGTCCATCAATTTCTATTTCCATTAATGTGTGAGGCTGCGACCAGTATCAAAAGTAAATGTGGCACATGAAACCTATGTACATTTCACATAAGATGTCCAATATAACCGAATAATATTTAATTTGACTTTGAGTCTATTGTAAAATGAAACTTCCATAGCCATATGCATGATAAGTTTATTTTTTTAGGCATCAGTGGACTAAAATTGTTTAAATATGATTAGTTATAAAGGAACAGTTCCCACCTTCCACTGAACCAAAAAATAAGAAAGTGGCAGACCATATAAGCTTCCTTTCTGGTAGTCAACTACAACTGCTAAATAAGTACTAACCGACTAAGGAACTAAAGACCAAACTTCATCCAGTTTAATACTTTTATTTTTGTATATAAGAAGCCGACGACAGTTCTCACTAATAATCATATATAATTTGTAGATACTACAAAAAAATTGTGCATTAGTCAAAATTTTAAGATCTCAATGTTCAAGTTTCATCCATAAACAATAAACAACAACAAACCCAAAATATGTATTAAGAAATCAAATGAAAGTCAATATACCTTGTTATAGCAATAAATCATTTAGTTTACTCCGAGAGTGAAAACCAACAGAGCATGCTCACAGGTCTGTCCTAGGGATGGCAAAAAAATCCGTACCCATGGACATTTGCAGGTAAAATCCATCATGGATATGAAACGGATAGTTAAATGGGTATCCGTGGGTAAAATGAACGGGTATTTTCAATATCCGTTAATTAATGGGGCGAGTACGGATAATAAGATACCCATGTCCGTGGGTACCCATGCCCGTATTGAATGTGATTTATTATCAATAGTCAATACAAAAAACATTATTGTTGGTTGTTCGGTATTTGTGTGCATGCCTTTACTCAACAATTTATAACTGACTGTTGATATTTTGATGGATACTTCTCTGGTTGTCTCTTCTTTTCAGGATGTTGGTTTAAATGTGTATTGGTATTTTGAGGTTAGCATTTGAGTATTGGTCTAATTTGATTTTTTTTTATCAAATGTATTTCTGAATAATTTCAATAAATGACTAAAAAATAAATTGAATAAATATAATGGATACCCACAAACACACGCCATTACCCGCAACTTATTTAAAATCCGTTTAATGGGTACCCGTGCGGGTATGGGGTGGACATGGAGCAAAAAATCATCCAACGGGCGGGTGATGGGGTGGTACTACCTGCGCCCGCCCCGCCCCGCCCCATTGCCATCCCTAGTGTAATGACCCGCATTCTACGCATCGGGGATTGTGGAATATTTATTTCCTTCCCGTATGAAGTCATATGGTCATGTAACTTTGGGAAACATCTATTAGAGTCATTTCCCATACTTATGATTTTTGTCGATTTTTAAATGACCAGTTTGCCCTTAGTTGGTACTGTTTTGGCCATAACTTTTGATTGGAAAGGAAATTTGACTTGAGACCACTTCCATTGGATTCGTTTGATGGTTTACCTTTCCGTAGAGTGGTCATAATAGCCAAACGGACAAACCATTTGGGAGATATGACTGAAATAAGATTTGGAGGGTGAAAAACTGCTTAACCGGGCCAAATCGGGTGATTAGTGAATAGGCCCATAACCCATTTCGGGATTAGGGTTATGGGAAGGCTGAAATGAGATGGAGAATCATTCCATTTCAGTTTTCTAGCCTCCACTTATCACCAAGGAACCCTAAAAATGGCATCCAACCTCTAAATCACCTCCAAATCATCTTTTGGTCAAGGATTAAGCTTAGCAACATCTAATCAAGGGAGATCCACACCAAATCAACATTGGAGCCGCTGTTTAGTATTGGGATTTGCATCAAATCAGAGATTTATTTCAGATCTTAGTTTATTTGTGGCTAAGGTGAGTGATTTGCATAGTTTTGCACTAATTATGGCTAATTAAGGGTAATTAGTGTTAATTAGCGAATTTATACACTAATAAATTTGGGGAAAATGTTCATAAATTCCTAAATGATGTTTTAGACCTCTGATATGAATTTGGGTTAATTTGGTTAAGTTTTGCTAATCCTATCATTAGTTTCACCTAAACATGCTTAAGGGGAAATATGGGATTTTGGGTATGTTTGATCCATTTTAACCTATCATATTGATGTTTTGATGTTTGTGGTTGATTATGCATGTTGCTATGACTATATAAAATGCTTTGTGATTGATTTCAATAGTTAGAATGATCGAAAACGTCGTCGAATGGCGTAAACACTTGCTGGAACAGTTTCAGAAAACAGTGCAGGTTTCAGATCGGATTGGATATGGGGCTTGGATCGGATATGTTGAACTGGGCAAGGAATCCGATCGGATCGGAACCTGACACTTGAGAAAGTTGGCAAAAAGGAAGGGCACGCTAACTGAACTGGGATCGGATCGGATTAAGGAGGAGGGATCAGAGCGGATAGAGGAGGATGGATCGGATCGGAGCACGTGAAGGATGAGGAGGCGGATCGGAGCGGAAGCACGAACTGGAGGGGAGATAGCACCCGACCCGACCCGAAGAGAAGCACCTGACCCGACCCGAGGAGAAACACCTGACCCGTACCAGAAGAAGACTCGATCCGAACCGATGGGTGATACCCGACCCGAACCGACGACTTGAGGAGGAACCCGACCCGACCCAGTATTGACCAATAACCCGAGATGCAAAGGTAGTCCAATATGGGAAGTTAGAGCTCAGGATCCAGTTGAGAACCGATGAGTTCACTTCATGGTTGGACTTTGCTGCGGGACGTGTGCTAAGGAGTTGTCGATGTTCATAACTTCGATTCACCACTAAAAATGAATGATGGGCTACTTATCAGTGCAGTAGAGTCATTGCGACTCGAGGGGCAAGGTGATGGTAGCAAGACTACGTTATCAGTGCAGTAGAGTCATTATGACTTGAGGGGCAAGGTGATGCGTAGTAAGACTATGAGCCAGCGCAGATGGGGTGAATAACTCCATGGGGGCAAGTGGACATAGTAAGGATTGGTAAGGCTATGAGCCAGCGCAAATGGGGTGAATAACTCCATGGGGCAAGTGGACATAGCAAAGGATTAGTGGCTACGTTATCAGTGCAGTGAGGCCATTTTATGACTTCATGAGGGCAAAGTGATCGTAGCAAGGGTGGGTAATCGAAGTGGTGAATATCGTATGCTTTACGCACTGAGTGAGAGATGTGAGGCTGGATGCTATGTTTGATTGTTTGCCATCACTATGACATGCACACCTCCCCCACCTCCGTATCTTTACACTGTTTGATATGGCACCTTAGAGTGTTGTACAGTATGTAGTGCTAACTCTTTGGTTGCAGGTCCAAGTTCAGGTATGTTTTAGTCTACCTGTTATTGTTCACTTTAGATGCTTATCGCTCATACCAGGCTTTATGTCTAACCCAGAGTTTTATGTCTCCTCTTATTACTCTGGGTGCTCACACGAGCAGACTAGAGACAGGTTAGCTGGTGGTGCGCGAGTAGCTGATTCGGAGGCGGACAGGAGGCTTCCACGTATGATATATGTATATACACATTCTCCCTGTGTCGTTGGTGGTCGCTACTTGGGCATTATTAGTGTACCTCCTTTATCTTGATTTTGCTTTGAGACAGTTGAAAAGTTGTAATAAGCTATATTTTGGATTTCCGCTGCTATGATGCTTAGTTCTGGTTTTTGGCTTATGCACTGTCTCTCCTGTTTTATGTCAAGTATGTTATTATTATATTTTGTTCTATGCGCTGTGAGACATTCTAGAGATTCTTTGTATGTTCATTTTCCTTCTTCCCTTTCCTTTTGACGACCCGTTCCGCGCTAACTGGACATGTGTACAGCGCACCTTTGGAGTAAATGTCGGTTGGTGCGGGGTGGGCCGTCACACTTGGTATCAGAGCTCTAGGTTGCGTAGTTAACCTAGGGAAAGACACTAGGGAGAGATAATACGTATATGAGAGCGCGTATTTGTGATTACTTTGGTTTTCAAAAGATATATATATATATACTATTGGTAGTATAAGAATGAAGTCGCACTACACTAGCACCACTATGGGGTCGTTAATCGTTTCCCTTTTTCAGATTGACGATGAGCCAAGACACGAGGTGTGCTGGTAGAGGGACCAACCAGGGGAATGCCGCTGACATGAGGGCGATGTTTACGAACCTCATGAGAGACATGCTTAGAGAAGTGCAAGGGGTAGTTCCCAATCCCAGAGTTGGTGTTGGCCCAGTAGTGCAGGCGCCTAGGGTCGATTTCGCCAAGTTGTGCAAGGATTACACTAACCTTGGTGGGAAGCCGTTCCACGGGACGGAGTCGGCCACATATGTTCAAGATTGGATGGATAGTTGTGATCGTATCTTCAATGACTTGGGTCTTGAGGATGCGATGAAGAGAAGGCTAGCGTCTCGTCAGCTGCAAGGGCGAGCGATGAATTGGTGGAATGCCATTAGAGCAGCTACTCCAGAGGACCAGGTTACTTGGGTTCAGCTCAAGGCTCGCTTTAGCGAGAAGTTTATTCCAACTGCCCAGAAGTCAGTATTGTTCAAGAGGTTCTTGGAACTCAAGCAGAATGGAAGGGCAGTTTCTGATTATATTGTTGAGTTCGACACTTTGTCGAAGTATGGACTGTCTCTTATCGATACTCCTGAGAAGAAGAATGAGAAGTTCATTACTGGCTTGGATGGATACTTGGGGGAAAGGCTTATTAATCACATCGATGAGACTTTTGAATCGATCGTGGGGAAAGCTTTGAGATCAGAGAGTATTTATCCTAAGTCAAAGACTGAGGCTGCATCTGCAGAAGGGCCAAATCCGCAAGCAGGCAGTGGAGGCAAGAATAACTCTCAGAATAAGAGGAAGCAGGACCAATCTAAGGGTGGTCAGAAAAAGAGCAAGAAGGATGTTGAGTGCTTCAGCTGTGGCAAGAAGGGCCATTATGCTAAAGATTGTCGGGCCAAGCCAGCGGATAAGAAGTGCTTCAACTGTGGTCAAGTGGGACATTTCAAGGATTAGTGTTCGCAACCTCTTAAGGAGAAGCAGATTGTGAAAGCATATGCTATTGATGCTGTTCCTTCTTCGTCGAATGCCCCAACTGCGGCGTAGAAAGGAAAGAATGTTGTTATTCAAGGTATGTTTTCTATTTATGATGTACCAGTTCGAGTTTTGTTTGATACTGGGGCTTCCCGTTCCTTTATATCTAGTGACCTGGTAGATAGGTTGGGACTGGAACCCGAGATAGTCGATAGACCATTGGTTATGACGAACCCGATTGGTGGTTCGACTAGCCTTTGTATGATTTGCAGAAATTTGGTCTTATCGAGTCATGGATGTATGTTTGTATGTGATTGCTTTGTTTTGGGCTTTACTGGGTATGGCATTATATTGGGAGTCGATTGGCTCCAAAGATACGGGGTGGTGGTAGACTGTGAGGGCTTTTTGGTGACAGTGAGGGCGGATGATGGGCGGAGGGTAGTGTTTGGTATTCTACCTAGTGTTGGGGTTATGGCTAGTTTTGTAAATTCCCTCGACATCCCGTAGGATGAGTTGTCAGATGTGCCCGTGGTTAGCCAGTATCCGGACGTCTTCGAGGAGGTGATCGGGCTTCCACCACACCGAGAGATTGAGTTCCGTATTGATTTAGTGAAAGATGCCAGACCTATAGTGATGCCACTTCGTCGTATGGCACCAAGGGAGCAGCGAGAGCTCGGGGTGCAAGTCAGCAATCTTTTGAAGAAGGGATTTATTAGAAGGAGTGTCTACGAGTGGGGAGCACCAGTTGTGTTTGCCACTAAGGCAGATGGTTCCCTTCGTTTGTGTGTGGACTATCGCGAGTTGAATAAGGTGACGAGGAAGTATAAGTATCCTCTACCGCGGATAGATGATTTGTTTGATCAACTAGAAGGAGCAAGAGTGTTCTCCCTGTTGGACCTCGCGACAGGATTTCATCAGCTATGAGTAGCGGATGAGAGTGTTCCGAAAACAGCATTTAGGACGCCGTCTGGATTTTATGAGTGGTTGGTCATGCCATTTGGGTTGACCAATGCACCAGCCTACTTTGTGGATCTTATGAATCGAGTATTCAGAGATCAGTTGAATAAGTTTGTTCTTGTGTTCGTAGACGATATCCTTGTTTACTCAAGGACAGAGGAGGAACACAAGGGACACTTGAGGATAGTGATGGAGGTGTTGAGGAAACACCAATTGAAAGCGAAATTCTCTAAGTGTCATTTTTGGAGAAGGGAAGTGAGATTCTTGGGTCATGTTGTTTCAGAGAGTGGTATTGCCGTTGACCCTACGAAGGTGGCTATGGTACAGGATTGGCCTACGCCCAAAAATGCAACAGATGTAAGAAGTTTCTTGGGATTAGCTGGATATTATCGTAAGTTTATCCAGGACTTCTCCAAGATTGCAGCACCGTTGACTCAGTTGACCAAGAAGAATCAGTCCTTCGTCTGGGACGGAGTGTGTGAGGATGCCTTCAAGAGTCTAAAGGAGAAGTTGACACGTGCGCCAGTGTTAGTCATTCCCAAAGGGAATGAAGAGATGACGGTATACAAGGATGCTTGTGGTACCAGACTGGGTGCTGTATTGATGCAAGGAGGTAGGGTTGTAGCTTATGCTAGCCGACAGCTAAAGCCGCATGAGAAGAAGTATCCTACCCATGATTTAGAATTGGCAGCGATTGTATTTGCGCTGAAGATGTGGAGACACTATCTCTTGGGAGAAAGATTTGAGTTGTTTACCGATCATAAATCGTTAAAATATCTCTTCTCTCAGAAAGATCTGAATCTCCGTCAGCAAAGATGGTTAGAGTTCTTGGCTTCGTATGATTTTGATATCGCATATACACATGGGAAAGGTAATGCGGTAGCCGATGCCTTAAGTAGGAGACATGCCAGCTTAAGGGCAATGTTTCTTGAGTGGAAGCAACTGGAGTATATCGCGGGGTTTGATTTCAGACCAAGGTGCGAATTAGATCCAGTCATGTTAGCAAGCTTGACGATCAGACCCACTTTGATTGAGCGGATCGGCTCTAGTCAGAGGGACGATCCTAACCTACTGGAAATCATCTCCAAGTTAGAGATGGGTATCGATGAGGAGATGAATGTGTATGGGCTTGATCGAGATGGATGGCTTCGAAAGGATGGAAGACTAGTTGTACCCAACGTGAATGGTTTGAGAGATGAAGTGCTTAGAGAATGTCATCACTCAAAACTAATTATACATCCCGGGGGTAATAAGATGTATCGAGACATGAGACAGACTTACTACTGGGACGGGATGAAAAGAGACGTTGGGAAGTTTATATCCAAATGCTTGAATTGCCAGCTAGTTAAAGCCGAGCAAAAGAAGCTTAGTGGTTTGTTGCAACCATTAGAAATTCCCGAATGGAAATGAGAGCAAGCCTCGACGGATTTCATCGATGGTTTACCAAGGACTAGATCGGGATATGATAGCATTTGGGTAATTGTGGATCGATTGACTAAAAGTGCAAGATTTATACCAGTCAAATCGACCAGAACGGCAGCCAAGTTGGCAGAATTGTATATGAAGTGGGTAGTGAGATTTCATGGAGTACCTAAAAGCATTGTGAGTGACCGAGACCCGTTGTTCACTAGTGGGTTTTGGAAGAGCTTACAAGAGGCTTTAGGGTCAGGATTACATCTCAGTACCGCATATCATCCTCAGACCGACGGTCAGACGGAGAGGGTGAATCGTATATTGGAAGATCTCTTGAGAGCTTGTATATTGGATTTTGGTGGATCATGGGATGACCATTTGCATCTAGTAGAGTTTGCATATAATAATAGCTACCAATCCAGTATCGGTATGGCTCCATATGAAGCTTTGTACGGAAGACCGTGCAACTCACCATCATGTTGGATAGAGACTGGCGAGAAGTTTATGCTTGGACCAGATGTGGTGAGAGAAACCTCAGATAAGATTAAGATCATTCAGCAACGAATGAAAGCTGCCCAAGATAGGCAGAAGAGTTATGCTGATAAGAGGAGAAGAGACTTGAAATTCTCCGTTGGTGACTTGGTGTTTGTCAAGATCTCTCCGTTAAAGAGCGTGATTCGATTTGGCAGGAGTGGTAAGTTGGCACCAAGATTTGTCGGCCCATTCCCTGTTCTTGAACTAGTCGGGGATTTGGCATATAGGGTTGGCTTACCAGAGAAGATGGCGGGAGTTCACAATGTATTTCATGTTTCCCAACTAAGGAAGTTCGTTCACAACTCAGATATGACTATTTCACCTGACCAGTTAGAGGACTTCGAAGTAGAACCCGAGGCGGTTGGGAACCACAAGCCGATTCGTATTGTGGAGCGCAATACGAAGCAACTTCGAAGGAAGGCGGTGAAGCTAGTCAAGGTTCAGTGGGGCAAGAACGAGGATGATTGTACTTGGGAGACAGAGGAGAGCATTAGGAAGGCGTATCCAGAACTCTTTGCCTGGTAAGATTTACTTTGCAATTTAGTTATTCCGCATGCTAGGATAGACTTATCTTGCTTGTTTTGCATGTTTGATTGTTGTTTTATGGTTGATAGGCATTGTAATACCCCACGCCCGCTAGGGTCACTCACAAAGGGAATGCCATAGCATCGGTGGAGTATTTTAGTGAATATAGAACAGAAAAATTACAACAAGACAGATATAAATAGTACTTGAGATTTTTAAAACATCATCTCATAACAGCGGAAATAAACATGTCTGGTTACATCATAAAACCACGATAAAAGTCAAGTACAATATCCATCAAAATAAAGAAGTACATAATCCCACTCTCTCATACAATAGCCATAACAAAAGAGAAGATAACTGGAGCTTTACATCTACCCAAGCTCCTAAAGACTGGAACAGCAATCCGATCAAGCTCTACTACCGCTAGGATCCACCGTAGGACCTGAGGGTTGGGAAAAAGATAAAAACAACGGGGTCAGACATAAGTCTGAGTGAGTCCTATAACTTTAACAATACAATCTTTAAAGTAACCAGAGAAGACATAAACTTGACCTACGGTAATATCTGGGGATGAATGGCTACACTAAGCAGCTTGGTAGACTTAGGATAAACTAAGATAACCGTCAGGACGCATCTACCCACCCAAGGATAATTACTAACTGCACCACACCAGTCACTCCTACTTAAAGGTTGATCCCTTCCAAGGACTTAGAAAATTTCCCCAGTAGTTCCATGTACCCCTAGCCCACTACATAGGTGCCGTCTGCCCCTATCTCCACTAGGTGTACCCAGTAATTCTTACCCAGTAGTTTCGTGTACCCCTACATAGGTGCCGTCTGCCCCTATCTTCATTAGGTGTACCCACTACTCCCAAGCGATCGGCTCCCTACCGTAGATACCCGTGCTGGTCCCACAGTGGGGTGTATCACTCCCCTAAAGTGGCTACCCAATACTAACGGTGCACGGCTTTATATCTACACGATGCAACAACGACTTATCTACCAGCCCGGGCCCACACACGCATATGAAACCCGTTGGACTTGCGTTGCCACCGCTAACCCGTTTTGGCCTCTTATAATCAAGCCCAATATGCGTGTCCCGTCACTCGACATGGGTCGAGCCCACAAAGATATGTTTGGGATATTGGTTGAAATGGGCCCCCACAAGCTACCCACTTAAGCTTGTCAAATATCTAGTGTATCCCACTTAACCCTTTAATCATGTTTAATTACATGTTTCCACTTGGTTAAGTATTCTAATCGTATTTTCTATTGCCACCCAAGGCAACCCACTAGATTCCACATGCCACCCAAGGCACCCACAAAGTTTCCTCATGCCACCCAAGGCACCCACTTAACCCCTCATGTCCCACTACATGCTACTATGGTTAAGTGTTTCTTAATTAATTAAGACCGTGATCTCCCATAAAGACCTCCCACATTAGACTGGCTGTTATGACCGCCTGGTTAAGCCGGTAAAATCCGGGCAGTCTTACGTCATAACAGAGTCTAACCTCGTGTCTTTACCTTAATCACGTATTTAATTTATGGCTAAGACCTCTCACATTGGGCTGACATTTGTAGCAACTGGTTAGGCCGGTCGGGTCCGGGCAGTTTTACACTACAAATGAGTCCACCTCGTGTCTTAGTCGATTAATTACACCTAATTAATCACCCCCATATTAATTATCCCTAATTAATATCAAGTTTTCCATACATGGGTAGACCTAACTCAATAGGTAAATTCCCATGGGGTAGACCTAACTCAATAGGTAAATTCCCACTTATGGTAATTTATTTTTATGGTATGCTTAATCATACCCAATCATTCATTTATTAACATATTTACCAACTCCATCGTTCCCCACGTAAATCGTTCTCGTTACATGACATAATAAGGGGAAGATCATCACAAATATCATGGGTTTAGCATACAACTTTGTCATGGGTTAAGAGGATGTCAACTTGCATATATGAGCATATATTAACCCAACTACATATAACCCAAACTTGCATATTATCATACACATGATTTGCATAACATGTTGCATATGAGCTTGCATATTATCATACACATATCTTGCATAACATGTTGAACTTGCATATAGGCATTCTCATAACTTGCATAACATGTTAAACATGCATTTAAGCATACACATAACTTGCATAAGCATTCACATACTTGCATAAGCATCCACATACTTGCATAAGCATTCACATACTTGCATAACTTGCATATCATGTCATTTAAGCATATACATATCTTGCAAAAGCATTCATATACTCGCATAAGCATGCATAACTTGCATATCACATAAATCTTGCATTTAAACATATACATGACTTGCATAAGCATCCATACACTTGCATAAGCATGCATAACTTGCATATCACTTTCAACTTGCATTTAAACATATACTTAACTTGCATATCACTTTCAACTTGCATAACTCACTTTGCTAAACATGCATAATTCCACTTATTAAATATGCATAAATCCACTTATTAAACATGCATATATCAACTTGTTAAACATGCATAATCAACTTATTAAGCATGCATAAGCCAACTTATCAAATATGCATAAACATAGAACAACATAGAGTAACATATCATTATAAATGATTCAAACTCACTAATCCGCATTTAAGACCATAAGTCTCATTACACCCAATCTACCTACTTTAACAATTGATGCTAAAGTGATAGAAACTCACCAAACTCAAGATTAGCAACCTTATGAAGTAGAATTAGTTGCTAACTATGAAGATAATGATGATTAAAGATTGATTAGAGAGGAATTAGCTTGCAACTTTCTTCTTAGATTAGTGGAGGTTTCTCTTAGGATTTAATTTGGCGGCATGAGGCCATTATTTCTATTTTTGGTAAGGATTAAGGTAGGTTTAGGGTGTATTTATAGATTAAGAGAGTGTTTTAGGCCCTTGGATTAACCCTAGATTAATTTAGGTCCATTAGATTTAGGAAACCTCTAGAACCAGCCCTCCTAGCCAGCCTGAAACCCAACCTGGTGCAACCTGGTGCACCCAGGTTCACAGAACGGTGCCACCCTGTCGACAGGCAAGTCGACAGGCATGTCGACACGCCTGTCGACAGGCCTGTCGACAGCCCTGTCGACATGGGTTGGGCGGGAAGCTTCCCGCCTGGCCCATTCCAAATCTGAATTTAAATTTAAATTTAAATTCCTAAATCTGTTTTTAGCTCTAATTTTTCTGCAAACTTCCTTGGGCCATAACCGGGCCATACGGACTCCGATTTTCGAAAACTCGGACTCTATTTCGCGTATTTTTCCGAGACGAACGCAATAACGCAGCCTGTTACCCCCAATTCCCACATCTGAGATTATTTATCCTATAATTAGTGAATTTTAGTATTAACTAAAATTCGGGGTGTTACATTCTCCCCTCCTTAAAGGATTTCGTCCCCGAAATCTCTAGGCTAAGGAGAATGCATATCCTACCATCCAAACAACCATCTACTCAAATCATCAACCACAGGCATCCATTGTCCTTAAACAGTTTCTAATGATGTATGAGCATATGCAAAAAGTGTGTGTATATGTTCCCTATCTAATGTATGAACATATGCAAACCATGATAGTGCCATGCATCCATTATGTATGCGAGAAAACCCTATCGACACATACAATATCTACATGAGTGCACAATCATTCACCAAAATGCATCATCCATGTGATAACACAACCATTATACATCCATAAATATATTTTCCTACACACAATTTTATGCAATATGCAATATGAAGTGACTGAGCCGATCTAGTGCCTAGAGTGTGTGTATATGCATCCACGAGCAACCACTAGCAAACACTTGCATCCACTTGCATCCATCAACCATAACATGTCTCAAACACATGTTTCAACCATAGGTTTACCCTAACTAAAGGTCAAAGGTACTAACGAGAGGACATACCAAAGATAAGATAAGTACTGGACAAGCGATAAAGGAGAAAGTAAAGACATACCCTCAAAAAGAAATGGGTACAATGAACGCATCTTCGCTTCCGTCTCCCAAGTTGCGTTGCTCTCATCTTCTCCCCATTGCACTTTGACTAGATGAACCTCTCGATTCCTCAATTTCCTAGTCTCTGACCCAAGGATGCGAGTAGGAGCTCGTCGAATCGTCGCATCACGCTCAACCTCTACATCTCTAAGTAAGCTCGGCTCTACCACCTCTGCGGTCTCATGTAAGCACTTCCTCAGATGTGATACATGGAATACGTCATGAACACCACTAAGTCTGTCGGGCAACTCCACCCTATATGCCATCCGTCCAATCCTTTCCTTGATAGGAAACGGCCCAACAAACCTTGGTGCTAACTTCCCAACGGATCCGAAGCGAACAACATTTCTCAACGGAGATACCTTAACAAAAACCATGTCCCCAACCTCAAACTCAAGATCCGTCCTTCTCTTGTCCGCATAAGATTTTTGCCTATCCTGCGCTGCTTTCATCCTTCTTCGAATCAAGTCAATCTTCTCAGAAGTCTCTCTAACCATATCGGGCCCCAACAAGATCTTATCCGTAGATTCCCACCAACATGTAGGTGATCGACAAGGCCTTCCATAGAGAGCTTCGAAAGGAGCCATACCAATACTGGACTGAAAGCTGTTATTATATGCGAACTCCACCAATGGAAGATGCTCTTCCCATGTACCTCCAAAATCTAAGATACAAAGCCTCAAAAGGTCTTCTAGAACACGATTCACCCTCTCAGTCTGGCCGTCTGTCTGAGGATGATATGCGGTGCTCAGACACAATTGAGTCCCCACTGCTTCTTGCAAACTTCTCCAGAACTCGCTAGTGAAGATAGGATATCGATCACTTACTATGCTAGAGGGTACCCCATGTAATCGAACTATCTCTCGAAGATATACTGAAGCTAGCCATGGAGCAGTCCTCTTGCTCTTCACAGGTATGAAATGGGCGCTCTTAGTAAGTCTATCTACCACCACCCAAATTCCTGTATTACCCTTCCTCGACCTGGGTAACCCGTCAATAAAATCCATCGAGACGCTATCCCACTTCCATTGCGGAACCTCCAATGGGTGAAGCAACCCACCTGGTTTCCTTTGCTCCGCCTTCACTTGCTGGCACACCAAACACCGAGCGACATACTCGGCCACATCTTTCTTCATACCGGCCCAGAAGAAAACCCTCTTCATGTCTTGGTACATCTTATCCCCACCGGGATGAATGGTCATCCTAGAACGGTGTGCGTCATCAAGAATAGCCTTCCTCAAACCCTCGTCTTGCGGTACACAAAGTCTACCGTCTCTGCGCAAGTACCCCTTATCGTCTAGGGTGTACCTACTCAAATGGCTGGATGACTCCCCCCTTATGAGCTTCCCTATCAACTCAACCAACTGTGGGTCGTCCCTCTGGGCTTCCCCAATCCGCCCCAAAAGAGTAGGCCTAACTTCCAAGGAAGCTAGCAAACCGGGTACATAATCAATGGAAGGTCTGAAATCAAACATCGAGATAAACTCCAAGCTTTGTCGTTCCACGAACAATGGACTCAAGGACAACCTCTTCCTACTCAAGGCGTCCGCCACCACGTTACCCTTGCCAGGGGTATATGCTATCTCGAACTCATAAGATGCTAAGAACTCCATCCACCTTTGCTGTCTTAAGTTTAAGTCTTTCTGAGAGAACAAGTACTTCAAAGATTTATGGTCAGTGAACAACTCGAATCTCTCACCAAGAAGATAATGGCGCCAAATCTTAAGCGCAAAAACAATAGCGGCCAGCTCTAGATCATGGGTAGGGTAATTTTTCTCATGTGCCCTCAACTGCCTTCCACCATAGGCTATTACCCTTCCCTCTTGCATTAAGACTGCGCCAAGTCATGTCCCACAGGCATCGGTATAGACAACAAATGGCTTGCTCCCATCTGGCAACACTAAAACTGGAGCGGTGGTTAAAGCTCTCTTTAACCGTCGGAACGCATCATCACAATCTACGTCCCATGTGAAAACAAGATTCTTCTTTGTTAAGCGGGTTAATGGGGCTGATATCTTCGCGAAGTCTTTAATAAACTTCCTATAATAACCCGCCAACCCCAAGAAACTTCTTACTTCAGTAGCATTCTTCGGAACCTTCCAATCCTGAATTGATACTACCTTTGCGGGATCCACAGCTATCCCTTCCTTGGAGACCACGTGCCCCAAGAATCGTACTTCCTTCCTCTAGAAGTGACATTTAGAAAATTTAGCCTTAAGGCTATGTGCTCGAAGAGTCTTCAACACTTCCCCAAGATGTAGGGCATGCTCTTCTTCACTCTTAGAAAATACCAAGATATCATCCACAAAGACCACCACGAATTTATTAAGGAACTCCCTGAACACCCTACTCATCAAATCAACAAAGTATGCGGGGGCGTTCGTCAACCCAAATGGCATCACCAGCCACTCATAGAAACCATCCGGAGTCCTAAAGGCATTCTTGTCTATGCTATCCTCAGCCACCCTCAACTGATGAAACCCCGTGGCTAAGTCCAACTGAGAAAATACTGAAGCGCCAACCAACTGATCGAAAAGATCATCAATCCTCGGCAATGGGTGTCTATTCTTCTTTGTGAGCTTGTTGAGTTCTCTATAGTCTACACAAAGTCTGAGGGACCCATCTGCCTTTGTAGCAAATACTACCGGAGCACCCCACTCCGATATGCTCCGTCTTATGAACCCCTTCTCAAGCAACTCCCCTACTTGCTTATGGAGTTCCCTCCTCTCACGAGGAGCCATGTGGCGCACTGGTAAAGATATCGGTTTAGCATTATCCACCAAATATATTCGGAAGTCAATCTCCCGCTTCGGAGGTAAGCCCTTCACCTCCTCAAACACATCTGGATATTCCCGGACCACTCTAACAGATTGCAAACTCTCGACCGAAGCGTCAAGCGATTCAAGATAACTTAGCATAACAGAGTCCCTGGGATTACAAGAAATCTCGAGAGTGTTACCCAAGCGGGTCATCAACCTAACAACTCTCCTTTCGCAATCAAGAACGGCACCATTACTGGATAACCAGTCCATGCCCAAAATCAACCCAAAGCCCGTGAAGCCCAATACAAAAGCATCACATCTAAACTCAATGCTAAGTATAGAAATCTTCAAACCCAAACATATCATGGACAAATAAGTGGAGCCCCCAATTGGGTTTGAAACAACCAAGGGATCATCTACCAGACTGGTGTCTAAGTGCAGTAACTCAACTAATGATGATGAAATAAACGAATGCGATGCGCCTGAATCAAACAATGTACGGACAGGATGGTCGAATAGAAAAACCAGACTTTCAACGGAAATAGTTCTACCTCTCTCCTGAATTGGTGGAACCGCGAGAGCCTGTACTTGCCCCCTAGCCTGACTCGGTGCCATAAGAGCTTGCACCTGTCCTCCTGAGGTAGATCCCGTCCTTTGCCCCTTCTTAGGGCAATCCTTCACTAAGTGCCCTGCTTCGCCACAGTGGAAGCAACCGGTCTTCTTCTTCTTGCGACAATCCTTGCTTAGGTGGCCAGGTGTCCCACAATTGAAACACTTCTTCTTCTTGCCCTTGCCACCGTTGCCTTTCCCACCTTTGCTTTGCTGTGGTTGAGGTCTCTTTTGATCTCCCTTCTTCTCGGGTGCCTTATTAGCATTAGGACCCTTCTCTTCCTCATACATGAGTGCCATGTCAACTAGCTTCTCAAAGGTGGCCCCCATAGGGATGTGAGTCATAGCCAACCCATGCATCGGTTCATTTAAGCCTTTCACGAACCTCAAAGCCTTCTTCTCCGGTGTATTCACCATGTCTAGGCCAAACCTTGCCAATTGATTAAACTTGTTAACATATTCCTTCACCGAAAGATTTCCTTGCTTTAGAGTCAAGAATCTTTCCATATACAAGTTTTCCTCCGCCCTTGAGAGAAACTTTGCCACAAATCTTTGCCTAAAATCCGCCCAAGAGTCAACGGGGAGTTCCCCATTAGTGACCTCCCACCAGAATGAGGCCTCTCCCTTCATTAACCAAGCAGCCAACTTGACTTTCTTCCCTTCTTCCATCTCAAAGATATCTATCAACTCTTCCACCTCTTTAAGCCAACCTCTAGCCTCCACAAAGGTTTCAGATCCTTGAAAAGGTTTCCCTCCCATAGCTTTAAATTCCTTGCAAGTCTTAGCAAAAGTATTCGTGCGAGGAGGAGGGGGAGGAGGAAGATCGGGTGCTACGGTTGGTGGAGGAATATTTGCTGGACCCGCAGTGGTGGCCCTAGCCTCCATCAATCTCCTATACCATACTGGTACCGTCACACCCTCCGGAAGATTAAGATTCTCGGTCATGCTGAAACGAAAAAGGAAAGATTCAAAACGGAGAATTCGAAGGATATAGATATGGCTATTGGGGATTATGCTTTTCTTTCAAAAACTTTTCTCTTAAAAGACATGTTTTTGAAAATATCTTTTCCAAAAATGTTTTAGAAAAATAGTTTTCTAAAAATTTTATCTGTTCCGGTAACCTTTGCTCTGATACCACGTGTAACACCCCACGCCCGCTAGGGTCACTCACAAAGGGAATGCCATAGCATCGGTGGAGTATTTTAGTGAATATAGAACAGAAAAATTACAACAAGACAGATATAAATAGTACTTGAGATTTTTAAAACATCATCTCATAACAGCGGAAATAAACATGTCTGGTTACATCATAAAACCACGATAAAAGTCAAGTACAATATCCATCAAAATAAAGAAGTACATAATCCCACTCTCTCATACAATAGCCATAACAAAAGAGAAGATAACTGGATAACTGGAGCTTTACATCTACCCAAGCTCCTAAAGACTGGAACAGCAATCCGATCAAGCTCTACTACCGCTAGGATCCACCGTAGGACCTGAGGGTTGGGAAAAAGATAAAAACAACGGGGTCAGACATAAGTCTGAGTGAGTCCTATAACTTTAACAATACAATCATTAAAGTAACCAGAGAAGACATAAACTTGACCTACGGTAATATCTGGGGATGAATGGCTACACTAAGCAGCTTGGTAGACTTAGGATAAACTAAGATAACCGTCAGGACGCATCTACCCACCCAAGGATAATTACTAACTGCACCACACCAGTCACTCCTACTTAAAGGTTGATCCCTTCCAAGGACTTAGAAAATTTCCCCAGTAGTTCCATGTACCCCTAGCCCACTACATAGGTGCCGTCTGCCCCTATCTCCACTAGGTGTACCCAGTAATTCTTACCCAGTAGTTTCGTGTACCCCTACATAGGTGCCGTCTGCCCCTATCTTCATTAGGTGTACCCACTACTCCCAAGCGATCGGCTCCCTACCGTAGATACCCGTGCTGGTCCCACAGTGGGGTGTATCACTCCCCTAAAGTGGCTACCCAATACTAACGGTGCACGGCTTTATATCTACACGATGCAACAACGGCTTATCTACCAGCCCGGGCCCACACACGCATATGAAACCCGTTGGACTTGCGTTGCCACCGCTAACCCGTTTTGGCCTCTTATAATCAAGCCCAATATGCGTGTCCCGTCACTCGACATGGGTCGAGCCCACAAAGATATGTTTGGGATATTGGTTGAAATGGGCCCCCACAAGCAACCCACTTAAGCTTGTCAAATATCTAGTGTATCCCACTTAACCCTTTAATCATGTTTAATTACATGTTTCCACTTGGTTAAGTATTCTAATCGTATTTTCTATTGCCACCCAAGGCAACCCACTAGATTCCACATGCCACCCAAGGCACCCACAAAGTTTCCTCATGCCACCCAAGGCACCCACTTAACCCCTCATGTCCCACTACATGCTACTATGGTTAAGTGTTTCTTAATTAATTAAGACCGTGATCTCCCATAAAGACCTCCCACATTAGACTGGCTGTTATGACCGCCTGGTTAAGCCGGTAAAATCCGGGCAGTCTTACGTCATAACAGAGTCTAACCTCGTGTCTTTACCTTAATCACGTATTTAATTTATGGCTAAGACCTCTCACATTGGGCTGACATTTGTAGCAACTGGTTAGGCCGGTCGGGTCCGGGCAGTTTTACACTACAAATGAGTCCAACCTCGTGTCTTAGTCGATTAATTACACCTAATTAATCACCCCCATATTAATTATCCCTAATTAATATCAAGTTTTCCATACATGGGTAGACCTAACTCAATAGGTAAATTCCCATGGGGTAGACCTAACTCAATAGGTAAATTCCCACTTATGGTAATTTATTTTTATGGTATGCTTAATCATACCCAATCATTCATTTATTAACATATTTACCAACCCCATCGTTCCCCACGTAAATCGTTCTCGTTACATGACATAATAAGGGGAAGATCATCACAAATATCATGGGTTTAGCATACAACTTTGTCATGGGTTAAGAGGATGTCAACTTGCATATATGAGCATATATTAACCCAACTACATATAACCCAAACTTGCATATTATCATACACATGATTTGCATAACATGTTGCATATGAGCTTGCATATTATCATACACATATCTTGCATAACATGTTGAACTTGCATATAGGCATTCTCATAACTTGCATAACATGTTAAACATGCATTTAAGCATACACATAACTTGCATAAGCATTCACATACTTGCATAAGCATCCACATACTTGCATAAGCATTCACATACTTGCATAACTTGCATATCATGTCATTTAAGCATATACATATCTTGCAAAAGCATTCATATACTCGCATAAGCATGCATAACTTGCATATCACATAAATCTTGCATTTAAACATATACATGACTTGCATAAGCATCCATACACTTGCATAAGCATGCATAACTTGCATATCACTTTCAACTTGCATTTAAACATATACTTAACTTGCATATCACTTTCAACTTGCATAACTCACTTTGCTAAACATGCATAATTCCACTTATTAAATATGCATAAATCCACTTATTAAACATGCATATATCAACTTGTTAAACATGCATAATCAACTTATTAAGCATGCATAAGCCAACTTATCAAATATGCATAAACATAGAACAACATAGAGTAACATATCATTATAAATGATTCAAACTCACTAATCCGCATTTAAGACCATAAGTCTCATTACACCCAATCTACCTACTTTAACAATTGATGCTAAAGTGATAGAAACTCACCAAACTCAAGATTAGCAACCTTATGAAGTAGAATTAGTTGCTAACTATGAAGATAATGATGATTAAAGATTGATTAGAGAGGAATTAGCTTGCAACTTTCTTCTTAGATTAGTGGAGGTTTCTCTTAGGATTTAATTTGGCGGCATGAGGCCATTATTTCTATTTTTGGTAAGGATTAAGGTAGGTTTAGGGTGTATTTATAGATTAAGAGAGTGTTTTAGGCCCTTGGATTAACCCTAGATTAATTTAGGTCCATTAGATTTAGGAAACCTCTAGAACCAGCCCTCCTAGCCAGCCTGAAACCCAACCTGGTGCAACCTGGTGCACCCAGGTTCACAGAACGGTGCCACCCTGTCGACAGGCAAGTCGACAGGCATGTCGACACGCCTGTCGACAGGCCTGTCGACAGCCCTGTCGACATGGGTTGGGCGGGAAGCTTCCCGCCTGACCCCGCCTGGCCCATTCCAAATCTGAATTTAAATTTAAATTTAAATTCCTAAATCTGTTTTTAGCTCTAATTTTTCTGCAAACTTCCTTGGGCCATAACCGGGCCATACGGACTCCGATTTTCGAAAACTCGGACTCTATTTCGCGTATTTTTCCGAGACGAACGCAATAACGCAGCCCGTTACCCCCAATTCCCACATCTAAGATTATTTATCCTATAATTAGTGAATTTTAGTATTAACTAAAATTCGGGGTGTTACATGCATGCGGGGCCCTTTTGTGTGTGTTTTGATTAGGGAATTTCGAGGGCGAAATTTCTTAAGGGGGGAGAGTGTAATGACCCGCATTCAACGCATCGGGGGATCGTGGAATATTTATTTCCTTCCCGTATGAAGTCGTATGGTAATGTAACTTTGGGAAACATCTATTAGAGTCATTTCCCATATTTATGATTTTTGTCGATTTTTAAATGACCATTTTGCCCTTAGTTGGTACTGTTTTGGCCATAACTTTTGATTGGAAAGGAATTTTTACTTGAAATCACTTCCATTGGATTCGTTTGATGGTTTACCTTTCTGTAGAGTGGTCATAATAGCCAAACGGACTTACCGTTTGGGAGATATGACCGAAATAAGATTTGGAGGGTGAAAACTGCTTAACCGGACCAAATCGGGTGATTAGTGAATAGGCCCATAACCCATTTCGGGATTGGGGTTATGGGAAGGCTGAAATGAGATGGAGAATCATTCCATTTCAGTTTTCTAGCCTCCACTTATCTCCAAGGAACCCTAAAAATGGCCTCCAACCTCTAAATCACCTCCAAATCATCTTTTGGTCAAGGATTAAGCTTAGCAACATCTAATCAAGGGAGATCTACACCAAATCAACATTGGAGCCGCTGTTTAGTATTGGGATTTGCATCAAATCAGAGATTTATTTCAGATCTTAGTTTATTTGTGGCTAAGGTGAGTGATTTGCATAGTTTTGCACTACTTATGGCTAATTAAGGGTAATTAGTGTTAATTAGCGAATTTATACACTAATAAATTCGGGAAAAATGTTCATAAATTCCTAAATGATGTTTTAGACATCTGATATGAACTTGGGTTAATTTGGTTAAGTTTTGCTAATTCTATCATTAGTTTCATCTAAACATGCTTAAGGGGAAATATGGGATTTTGGGTATGTTTGATCCATTTTAACCTATCATATTGATGTTTGTGGTTGATTATGCATGTTGCTATGACCGTATGAAATGCTTTGTGATTGATTTCAATAGTTAGAATGATCGAAAACGTCGTCGAATGGCGTAAACACTTGCTAGAACAGTTTCAGAAAACAGTGCAGGTTTCGGATCAGATCGGATATGGGGCTCGGATCGGATATGTCGAACTGAGCAAGGAATCCGATCGGATCAGAACCTAACACTTGAGAAAGTTGGCAAAAAGGAAGGCCATGCTAACTGAACTGGGATCGGATCGGATTAAGGAGGAGGGATCGGAGCGGATAGAGGAGGATGGATCGGATCGGAGCACGTGAAGGATGAGGAGGCGGATCGGAGCGGAAGCACGAACTGGAGGGGAGATAACACCCGACCCGACCTGAAGAGAAGCACCCGACCCGACCCGAGGAGAAACACCCGACCCGTACCGGAAGAAGACCCGATCCGAACCGATGGGGGATACCCGACCCGAACCGACGACTTGAGGAGGAACCCGACCCGACCCAGTATTGACCAATAACCCGAGATGCAAAGGTAGTCCAATATGGGAAGTTAGAGCTCAGGATCCAGTTGGGAACCGATGAGTTCACTTCATGGTTGGACTTTGCTGCGGGACGTGTGCTAAGGAGTTGTCGATGTTCATAACTTCGATTCACCACTAAAAATGAATGATGGGCTACTTATCAGTGCAGTAGAGTCATTGCGACTCGAGGGGCAAGGTGATGGTAGCAGGACTACATTATCAGTGTAGTAGAGTCATTATGACTTAAGGGGCAAGGTGATGCGTAGTAAGACTATGAGCCAGCGCAGATGGGGTGAATAACTCCATGTGGCAAGTGGACATAGTAAGGATTGGTAAGGCTATGAGCCAGCGCAGATGGGGTGAATAACTCCATGGGGCAAGTGGACATAGCAAAGGATTAGTGGCTACGTTATCAGTGCAGTGAGGCCATTTTATGACTTCATGGGGCAAAGTGATCTTAGCAAGGGTGGGTAATCGAAGTGGTGAATATCGTATGCTTTACGCACTGAGTGAGAGATGTGAGGCTGGATGCTATGTTTGATTGTTTGCCATCACTATGACATGCACACCTCCCCCACCTCTGTATCTTTACACTGTTTGATATGGCACCTTAGAGTGTTGTACAGTATGTAGTGCTAACTCTTTGGTTGCAGGTCCAGGTTCAGGTATGTTTTAGTCTACCTGTTATTGTTCACTTTAGATGCTTATCGCTCATACCAGGCTTTATGTCTGACCCAGAGTTTTATGCCTCCTCTTATTACTCTAGGTGCTCACACGAGCAAACTAGAGACAGGTTAGCTGGTGGTGCGCGAGTAGCTGATTCGGAGGCGGACATGAGGCTTCCACGTATGATATATGTATATACACATTCTCCCTGTGTCGTTGGTGGTCGCTACTTGGGCATTAGTAGTGTACCTCCTTTATCTTGCTTTTGCTTTGAGACAGTTGAAAAGTTGTAATAAGCTATATTTTGGATTTTCGCTGCTATGATGCTTAGTTCTGGTTTTTGGCTTATGCACTGTCTATCCTGTTTTATGTCAAGTATGTTATTATTATATTTTGTTCTATGCGCTGTGAGACATTCTACAGGTTCTTTGTATGTTCATTTTCCTTCTTCCCTTTCCTTCTGACGACCCGTTCCGCGCTAACTGGACATGTGTACAACGCACCTTTGGAGTAAATGTCGGTTGGTGCGGGGTGGGCCGTCACACCTAATCTGTCCATCCTTGGAAATACCAGCTTCAAAACCACCAGTGGTAAAATCAATGATAAGAACAACACACTCGTCCTGGAAAGTTCCAGTAATCATGCTTTTGAAGAAATCACGATGTCCAGGAGCATTGATGACAGTGCAGTAGTACTTGGTGGTTTCAAATTTCCAAAAGCGATATCAATGGTGATACCTCTTCCATGCTCAGCCTTAACTTTGCCATGCACCCAATCATACTTGAAGATCTTTTGTTCACGCTTCACGTAAGCCTCCGCATCAGCAAAATCCAAACACTTGGATAAATAACCTGACTGAGATACTTTCTAAACGATCAAAACTGGCCTACATTTGACCGTTTCGTCAAAAACATTGCCAAACTTTAACCTAAAGAATTATCCAATCAAAAAACCCTAACTGTAGAACCACCAAACAAAAATCAATAAATTATCATAAATATCGACTAACCATGAAAGTATCAAGATACACTAACAAAAATAATTGGCAAAAAGTACTTGTATGTCGATGCCAGTTGATAATACTCACTGATCATATAAATAGTTTGCAAATAAATGAATATAAAGACTTTAATAAAAGGCTCACACCCATGTTCTCAACATCGAGTTCCCAAGATTAGCAACAACACCAGGATGAGCTTTTCCCGGGCCTGCAGCTCCTCCACCACCTACAAGCATGTTTCCAGAAGAAACCATGCCTGGTGATAGCTTTCCTTGAAAACTAGGTCTAGGAATGGATGTAGTTCGAACGTTCATCCTTCCCGTGTTATTTCCACCGGACAACATGTGTGGACCTTTATCAATTCCATCATTCAAACCACCATTTATATTTCTTATGGAAAGAACATATTGATTCTTTTGGTGATCATCGGGTAAAGATGATGTTCTTGACGTAGAATACCTCTGTAGATCTCCCCTATGATTCCTCGCAAATGCAATATTAACAGGCTGTGATGAATAATTTACTTGGAGAGAGTGAATATGCAGTAAAACATGGTATGGAACAACTTTCCTATTAGCAACAATCAAATATATTGAAAGATATCGACCTTGATCTTGTAGTTCCTATATATCCTTAAAAAATAGTAAGAACTAAAATCGTACACCTGAGCCACAATATCAAGGTGCGGTCCTTAGAATGAAAACTCTCATTCCATTTGTTTATTGGTTAAGCATCATGATCCAATAGTATAGACAAGAAGCAAAGGAATATTTTCAACTTATGCATATTGAAGAAAAAACGAAAATAAGCATGGGGAGGGATCTAACCCATCCATTGAATCACTCTTTCATTTTCCACTGTCATTTTGTGAAAAAAAAAAGTTGAAGTGAATCTTTAGATATGTTATATTTGTTTGTGCATCATTTATGCAAAATTTTAAATCATTTTTAAACTTCTAACTAAATCACAAGTTCATCAGGAACAAACAAAGAAATATATACATATGTTCAAATCTTGCATTATTTTCATGTTAGCCATAAAACCAAACCTTCCAAAATTTGATGAGAGAGTGATCCTCAAATTAAGTAGAAGACTAAAATGAACCTATTTTTAAAACATGTAGCCATGAATTATCCAAAACAACATGAAGCAAAGGAAAGAAATATATGGAGGTAACTTACCCATGAATTACTCAAAACAACATCCATATCATCAAGATGCCAACATTTCCACCATGTTTAAAATCAGTGCCTTGTAGCTTTTCTTGAACCATCCGTCTTTTATACTATCAGGAACAACTATCAGCTACAATTTTGTATGTCATAATCAAATTCAGGTCATAACCTGCTACAAACTATAAGCTAACAACTTATTCAATTTATAACCTGTAACATATTATGTATTAATCATATTGATATCAGCTTTTTTACACTATAATATAAAATGCAACAAGGCTTCTTTTTATTTTATTATCTCATATATCTAATCAAAAATTGTTCATAATCTTGTTTTTTCTCCGTGCTTAATTTAGTAGAAATACATAGACTAACGCTTACCGTAGTGGGCGTTCACTTATTATTATTTTTAAATCTTCTTATGGTCCTTCTCATATTCATTTCCGAAAAGAAAAGAAATTTCAAACAGTTAGTAATACAATTATAAAAGTATCTTAATAAATAAAATATAAAATTATCTTAACAAATAAAATTCATCTTAACTAGCTATGCCATTATGTATATATGTGCATGTGTACATGATACATTCATACACATGCTACAACATATGGTTGAAAGACCAAGCAACCCCTTTGGTTTATCTAACCATGTTAGGATTGAAACGAGTAAATCATATATTTCGAAGAGTGATATTTAGACTGGTTGGAGATGACTTCTTTAGCGACTCAATTGCATCTATTATCCACTTATCAGAATAAGATTTGACCTCATGTTCGTGTAATAAAATGCATAAGTTAACCTTGTATAGAAACACAACACAGAAGAAACATACGTTATCCAAAATAAATTTCAACTTACAAGAGTAGATAAAATTTCTTCCACATTTCTTTTGGAAAAGCACCTGTTGACGATATCCACTCTAAAAGAAATCACATTAAAAAATAATAGCACATCAAGTCTCTAAATTATAAAAATACTATTTACACTACAAAAGGCAGCTTAAATTGCGACGTGGTGGAGCAACGGTTTGCGATGGCTAAAAAAGCGGTCGTCGCTAGCCGTCGCAAACCGTTGCTCGATTTGCAGAAATATAACGACCGAACCATCCTCTTCCTCATTCTATTTTTTCCCCCCAAAACTTTCCTAAACCCTACCCGTCGCCTCTGCTTGCTGCTCCGATTCCAGGCCTCCAAATTCGCTTCCAAGGTATTGATTTCATTCTACTATGTCTACTAACTCTAGTTTATGCTTAATTAGGGTTAATCAGAGGCTTTGGTTGCTAATTTATATGAGTTTGCAAAATTGAGTGTTTATGGATAAGAAATTGGTTGTCTCGAGGGATGTTTATGATAATGGTTGTGTTGTAAGTTGATTTGGGGATAAGTGTAATTGACTAGGAGGGTAAAATCGATGAATATTACATATGTAATTGATTTAGGAGGTTGAAAACAATGATTATCACGTGTTTAATTAGACGTACGATGATTGTGTTGTATGTAGAATGTGTTGTATGATGATTTGAGAATGAATGGAATTAATGTAATTGTTTAATGGTAGTAAATTGATTATTATTGAAATGGTGCAACGATGTCCCTAGTCTACATGTATGCACTGTTATGTCCCCATTGGATGCAAGAATGGTCGGTCCAAAAGAATGCACTTGCAATTGAAAAAAAATTGTTTTGTTACTATAATATTTAGTAATCAAATGTTGATTAAAAATGTTAATTCAAAATGGTTTGTAATTTAGATTTAGATCGTTAAGAATCTTATTAAATGTAATGAAAATCATATAACTCAACTCTTTGAATTTTTTATGAAATTAAATAATTAACTTGAAAACTTAGTTTATCTTTCAAAAATTTAAACTAACTAAAATTAATTTTATAAATTATATATTAAACTAAAATGAATCAAAACTTACTAAAACTAATTGTCATGTTAGTTTACAAATTGAAATTATGAAAAATTATTATGTAGAAGCTATATAGTCAAGGCGCGCACCTAGGCGCAAAAAGCCGTAAGGCGCAAGTAAGGGGCTTTTTTGAAGTTTAAGGCGCACCTTTTACTAAAGCGCAAAAAGGTCCAAAGCGCAAAAGACGCGCTTTTTCATTTGATGTATGTTTCTTGTTTTAAACTTAGGTTGAATGCGTTTTGACTAGTTATGTGAACCCCTTAGATAAATTTGGCCCCGTCCGACAAGTGTTGTATATGATCGTTATATGGATATTCGTTTTTCCATAAACGGAAATCTATATTCATCTGATACAATATTCGTTGGATTTGCCCTTGTATTGGACAAGTTACAAATATAATAACGTAACCATATTTTATAAATCATTTTAGTTTAAATGGTTAACAAAAGTTCGATGGCACTTCCATTTTGTTCCCTATATACACGCATTTGTGTACGATACAGGGATCAAAGGGAAGTGCTGCTGAAATTTTGTTGAACCGTTTAACTTGAAAGAATTTATAAAATATGCTTACGTTATTATATTTGTAATGGGAAGTAGGTAGACCGGCCGTTAAAGTAGAAAGAAATAAAAAAAAACTGAAAACATGAAGTAGTTGTAAATGAAATTTTACAAGATTTCAATTAATACAAAGTGTTTGATCGAATTTTTTAACATATTTGTTGCAAATCAGGAAAATGTTCGATTATTTTCGTGATCGTAGTTGGATGTATCAACCCCATACCGGTAAGAAAGGGTCGATAAAGGAACATTTTTGTAACGGTGTCTAAGAATTTATTAGATTCGCTAAATCTAATAATCGGAATAACCTAGACATTCGATGTCCGTGTAGTAAGTGCAAACATTTGAGGCATTGGAAGCCAAATGTAGTAGAAGTACATCTGTATAAATTTGGTTTTGTGTCGAATCATTACTTATGGGATCGTCATGGAGAGCTTGTTCAACCTACGTCTAACCCTATAGTGGTAGAGGACGATAGTACAATGATGAACGATAATACAATGACGAATCCGATAGAAAATTTGGTGCAAGATGCAGCATGATCAATGTTTCCCACCATTGATCAAGGCGACGATAAGAATGAAAATGTTGAAGAATCAACGGTGGAAGCAATTTTTTTTATGATTTATTGAATTTTGCTAAGAGGCCATTGTGGGAAGGGTGTACAAGCGGAACCGAATTATCTGTAACCGCTGAATTTGTCACTATGAAATCAAAATTCTATCTTACAGAAGCTGCATTTACAGCAGTTGTACAAACTGCAAAATGTCATATGCCACCCAATAATTTGATGTGTGATAGTCATTATAAAGTGAAAAAACTTATGTCTGCTTTTGGACTATTGTATCAGAAGATAGATACATGTGTTAAAGGTTGCATGTTGTATTGGAAAGAAGACGCTTATCTTAGAAAATGCAAATTTTGCAACGAAGATAGATATAAACCAAGGAAAAAGAAAGGAAAAGAAGTTCCATATAAAAGAATGCATTATCTACCGATAACTCCCAGACTTCAACGATTGTATGCATCTTCTGCTACAACATGTCGTATGCGATGGCATAGCGTGAGAACAGCAGAAGAAGGAACTTTGATACATCCGTCTGATGGTGAAGCATGGAAACACTTTGATAGGACTTATCCTGAATTTGCTGCAGAGAGCCGTAATGTTAGGCTCGGTTTATGTACGGATGGATTTTCGCCGTTTTCTCAATTTGGTAGTAAATATTCATCATGGCCTATCATTGTTACTCCATATAACTTACCTCCATGGATGTGTATGAAAAATCCATATATGTTTTTAACGGTTGTCGTCCCTGGTCCCGATGATCCGACACAAGGAATTTATGTTTATCTACAACGGTTGATTGAAGAGTTGAAAACACTGTGGAATGAAGGGGTCGAAACATACGACATTTCGAGAAAAAGGAATTTTCGTATGTTTGCTTCTGTATTATGAACTATTAGTGATTTTCCTGCGTATGGAATGCTTTCAGGTTGGAGCACATCCGGGCGTCTAGCTTGTCCTCATTGTATGGATGAGTCACGAGCATTTTCATTGAAGTGTGGAAACAAATTATCTTGGTTTGATTGTCATCGATGCTTTCTACATCCTAATCATAAATTTAGAACGGATAAAAAGAACTTCAAAGCTAACAGAGTAGAGAATATGCTACCGTCTAAAGTTCGGACAAGTGAAGAGATATATGAAATTGTAAGTGAGTACCCAAAGATACACGAAAATGGAAAGTAGGTTGAAATTCTAGGTAAATCGGACATTCATAATTGGTGCAAACAAAGTATATTTTGAGAGTTACCTTGCTGGAAAAATCTAAAACTTAGGCATAATATTGACGTCATGCACAATGAAAAAAACGTTTTTGATAATGTTTTTAATACAGTTTTGAATGTAAAGGGGAAAACCAAGGACAACGCGAATTCACGACGTGGTATATTACACTTCTGTAAACGGCCAAACTTCACTTGTATGCCGAGAATAAAAAACCCAAAGCATGCTATGAGCTAAACAACAGGCAAGTAAAACTCGTGCTAAAGTGTGTGGAAGGATTACGATGTCCTGATGGGATTTCTTCTAACCTCCATAGATGTGTGGACTTTAAAAACAGTAAATTGAGTGGGATGAAAAGCCATGATTGTCATATAATGATGGAATACTTTTTACCTGTGATTTTCAAGGAACTGTAGCCCACAAAAATATAGAGTGTCATAACATAATTAAGTATGTTTTATAAACAACTATGTTCAACGACGTTGAAGATAGAGCGTTTATGTAAGCTTCAATTAGAAATCCATGTACTGCTTTGCAAACTTGAGAAAATATGTCCACCGGGTTTTTTAATGTAATGGAACATTTACCTATTCATCTTCCGTCTGAAGCACTCCTTCGAGGTCCAGTGCAATATGGATGGATGTATCCATTTGAGAGGTAATTTTGTGTATACTCAATACTGTTGATAGATTACAACTTAGATTTTTGTACCAACATACAAATTAAATTACTCTTATTATAGGTACTTGAATCATTTGAAGGAAAAAATTAGGCAAAAAGCTCGAGTAGAAGGTTTGATTTGCAAATCGTACCTTAAAGAAGAAGCTTCATTTTCTCTCTCTCATTACTTTAGTGAAGATGTGAACTTGTCTTTCATATCTGTTCCTCGTAATGAAGAAGCCGTTGAACATGAGTCTTCTCAGACAATGTTATCTATTTTAGACAACACGGAAGTTCTGCTAGAAAATGTGTAGAAATATGGTTAAGCGATAAAGACTACAATGTGGCACACACATATGTTCTGTTAAATTGTGTGGAAGTTGCACCATTTGTCAGGTTATATAAAATTCATGTTCAATTCAATTATATATACATCTATATTTATTTGTCTATATTAATAGAAAAGGAACATAACACATATTTTTAGTATATACGAATCACAGCATCCATCTGGTGATCTCAGCAAAGAATTTGCTGGATGGTATTCATACTATGTTCATGATCCCAAAAACTGTGTTGTTAACGAAGGATTACGACATCTTGCTATTGGACCAAAAAGAAATGTCAAGACTTATCCAATATACTTTGTCGATGGATTTAAATTCAACACCAATGATTACAGAGCTGAAAAATTAACGTATAATAGCGGTGTATTTGTCAAAGGTAGTGATGATCCAGAGGAGCATATAAATTTTTTTTATGGCGTCTTAACGCAAGTTGTAGAGTTGACAAATTATGTTCGTCCCTTAGAGAGAATTTATCTATTCAAATGCAATTGGTTTAGCTATGTTCCTGGTACTGGAATTAACGTGCACAAAGATTACAAGCTAATAGAAATAAGGCATACATCGCATTACTATAAGTATGATCCTTTTGTGTTAGCTAAGCAAGCACTACAAGTGTATTTTGCTCCATATCCATCCTTAAAAGAAGATAAAGCAGATTGGTGGGCTGTTTTTAAAACAAAGGCAAGATTTACATTTGATGGAAATAATATTCCAGACGAAGCAGCGTATCAAGCGGATCTTGAGCCGAATACTGAAATTATAATAGCTGATGACATTGATGTCGGGTCGTTGAATGATGAAGCTAATGTGTTAGTAGATGCATTTGAAAGTACTGAAGAAAATGATATAGAGTATGAGACTGAGTCTGCATCCGAAGATGATAAAGACTGATGTTATGTATTTATGTTATGTACTATTATGAGCTATGTATCATATTGTGTACTCTTCTGAGCTATGTAATAACAATGTTAATGTTGAATATGTATATGTGTTATGCATTGTTCTTGTCATGTACGATTTATGTAATGATAATGATGACTGATGTTAATAATTCAAGTTATTTTGTATGCATTATATGATTGTAACAGATATGTCAGATAGACGGCGCTCGAGGAGTTCATCTCAGCCGACTCCTTCACCATCTCCTGCGCCAGGTGCAGGTCCTAGCAGCTCTGAGCCAGATCTGCGGCGACGTGCAGAGGTTGTTCCGAAGAGTGCTGGGTAAGTATCTAATTTTTTTCAATTTAAATTAGTTAAAAATATATGGTTTATCTATGTAAACATGTACACAGCACCGGGTTTGAAATCGAGCTAGCGGTTTTCATTTTAAAAGTGTCGAAGCAGTCGTACACGAGTAGGATGTCTGGGACTTGGCCTCATTGGGATAGTATCCCACCCCACATCAAGAACGCCATTCTAGCCGATTTGCTGGTAAGTATTTAATTATTCTATTATTGGAAATTAATATATATACTGTAAATAATTCGAAATAAATTTAATTTGCAGGCGGTTGTCCATGTAGAGGAGCATGCCATGCAGGTTTTTTTGACATACTAGAATATTAAAATGCGAAAGAATTACCGAGAAACAATTTCCAGGGCGAAGACATTACAGAAGAAGCCTAGATGGATGGCTGACGATGTTTGGGCTGGATTTCTAGCATATTTGGATACTGAAGCAGCGAAAGTAAGATATAATGAAAATAATCACATTTATGTTGATTGCATTCTTTTATTTAATAATGTATCAAATTTAATAGGAAGTAACAAAAAGGAATAAAGAAAATAGAGCTAAGAATCCTGGTTTACATCGCGGTGGCTCAAAATCATTCCAGCAGCATAGGAGAGAATTGGTATAAATTTGAAATAGTTTTTAGCATATGTTTACGTAAAAATTGCGTGCATATCATTCATTTTTATTTTTAGTAATTCTATTACTGTATATATACTCAGATGACAAAGTATATAAGGGAGCCTATGATGGCAGAGGTTTTCAGGCATACTCATGCGGTGGAGCATATTGATGACGAAGGGAACGTGACATATGATTGGGCGGACGATAAGGCTGCGGGCGTAATGGTAAATATACTTATTAATAATTAAAATATTTCATATTCGTTCATATCACATTATATTATTAAATTATATGGCATTTGTATTGAAATTATATTGGTATTGCAGGAGAGATATGATGCAGAGTCAGCTAGAGTGACCCAGACCAGTGGACGAGATGAGCTTACGGTTGTAGAGTACGATCGTATTTGGGATGTTATTATTCAGCCGCCTAGTCGTAATAGGCGATACGGATTCGGCAACCAGGAGGTACCTTTTTTAATTTAAGTTTACATTTAAAGTGTATTCAATTAACATGCATTCTTTTACCTTCTTTTTATATTAACATGTTAAATTGACATTATAAATATAGAAGCTTTAAATTGACATGTGTATTGATCTTCAAAGTCCATTTATATATTACAAGTCCATTTATAAATGTGAACTTGAATTATTTTGCAGGCTATTGATTTTCAGCGAGGATATAGAAAGTCCATGGAGCAGGAGGCTATAACTCAGTTGAAGGAGCAACTGGAAGAGATGAACGATTAGAGAAGAAGGCAGCTAGCTCAGGAGATAGACGAGCGCATTGCACGCTATTATAACGAGCATGGATCGATGCCAGACGAGGACGATGGTGGGGATGCTACAAGTGAAGAAGAAGAAGAAGACAACGAGTAGTTTGTTTGTTCTTGTGCTTGGGTATGTATATACACTTACTTTTTTATTTGCTTTATGTACGTACGATGATATTTGATGACGGTAGGGTGTGGTTTGATGTATTTTGATGTTTTGTGATGATGGGACAATGATATATGGTGATGATATTGTTTTTTGAATGTATGACGATGATATGTTATGGTATTGTGATGAATTTAGTAATGTTTTGGATATATTGTGTGTTGCAGTTATATTTATGAGTGCGTATTGATGATTCTGGAATGATATTGATGGATTAGTAGTGGATTGATTTTAATGTTGAGGCTTGATGGAAAGGTATGGCTTGTAGTGCAGAAAAAGGGTTCCAGATTTGCGACGGCTAGCCAATTTGGTCATTATTTTGCGATGGCTAGCGACGACTAACAACGCCATATAGCGATGGATAGCGACGGCTTGTTGGACATCATTAGCAACGATTTAGCAACGGTTTGCAACGGCTTCCCAGTAAAAAAAAAAAAACCATCTGCCCACTCATGATGCCACGTGGCAAGTATCCGTTGCAAGCCGTTGCTAAATGGTTGACGGAACCGTCGCTTTTTCTGTCACTTTTTTGCTTGCGACGATATTTATAGCGACGGCAAATAGCGACGGCTTGCGTCGGCCGCCAACGGCTTTTTGCCGTCGCTATTCACTGTTCATCTTGTAGTGTTAAGACTTTAACAAGTTTACAAAACGACTCTGAAAAAGTAAAATACACAATATTTAACCATTTCAATGTATTTATGAACACAATTACACCATATATTGCACAACAGATATTCAGTTACAAAAAATTATATCAGAACGGAAAAGGAAGCATCACGTGACATTGTCACAATTCTGAAAAACAAGGCCAATTATGAAAGTTGGGTCGCTTGAGATGGTTAATATTTTGGTTCCTCTTAACTTAGAAAATATGAAAAGTAGTTATATAAAGGTGATATTTTTTTGCAAGGCTTACTGGTTTTTATAGTGTTCCGTAACACTCTTTTATTCATTGCATAATAAAATACAAAGAGTTCCAGGTGATATGCAGTACACATACCAGTTATACCACAACTAAGCACTCCACTTTCCTAGATTTGACCTACAGTTACATTACATAATTAAGACTTCCTAAAACATGACATAAAGATTTGCTTTGAGAAAAAGGCTCTCTTCTCTTCATCCCATATCATCATTGAGACCTTTAAGAAGCTCAATTTTCTTGCTTCTCGTATTAGGATTGCTTCTGGTCGATCTTCCAGAAGATGGGACAAATGTCGACGTGTTGATGATCTGGTCCGAAGACGCTTTATAACCAGGAGGAGCTTGAATATGATCATAACCAGGAGGTATTTTTAATTTGAAACATTTTTCCCGTGTTTCTACCTTTAAAACACTTGTCCGGTGTTTCAATAGAAGTTCAAGTGTTTCAACCTTTATTTCTTTTTTTAATTCGAATTTTTTTCACATTAAAACAAATACGGATTCCTGCTCGTGTTTTCGCACAAAACCACTCGGCCTAATTTCCGAATGCAAAATCAATTTGATTCCTTCACACCAAAATATACAACCCATTGCCTAAAGGCCCAAAGCAATACCGTTTCCAACCCTAATCCCGCTCCCATTTACCATTCCATCCAACAGTTTTCGATCGCGTCATCCTCCTCCTCTTGAATTCAAATCCAAATCGAGGTTCCTGCATGTGCTCTGCGAGTTGAAATAGCAAAAGTTCAAGTTCAAATCCTCACATCACGAGCTATCTGACACCGGCTTGTGCTACCGCTGCCCATCTAAAGTCTCACTTATGGCAGCGGCCTTCAAATCTACCCATAAATGTGAGTTAATTATTGATTCATGATCCGACCATTACATATTGTTCTTAATTCCTTATCAGTTATCTATTTTGTGTGCATATCAGAGTTTACCATGTTAGATATTTTCGATTTGATACCTAAATAGATTTTAGTTTCTTTGAATTGTAAGATGTGATACTTAGTTTGTCAAAACTAATATTTGAAAATAATGGTTGATCACTAATGTACTCTGATTTGATACCTGAAGAGCTATGTTCTAGGCCTAAAGATGAACGTGATAGAATGTGTCCAGATTGTTGCTTATGCGGTACTATCACTTGGTTTTGAAGGTTTGTGTAGACTTTCAAAGAAGCATAATTCATTTTACTTGTTACTTGTGCTATTTTATATGGTTGAAGATGTCGGATTCATTCTATTTATGCTATTTCAAAGAAGCAGAAGATGCCAGATTCATAGAAGCAGAAGATGCCAGGTTCTTATTGCCGCTGTAAGTGGAATTTACAACATTGTATATTCAACGATATTAGAAGGTTAATTTGTTTATAACATGTATGGCTCTACTCTACTCAATCAGGGCAGCACAATGACATTCACAAGTCAATTAACTGACTCTATGGTTGCTATCGTTGTGCTGGAAAAAGATGTGGGCAAGGAATACATCGCAGAGCTGATCAAAAAGTGTCGTTGTTTCTCATCAGTGCTGGTAGCAATGATTTGTTCTCATACTATGCAGCAACTGGACCTCAAAATACTACAATGAATAACAGTTCATTGCTAGTCTGTCTAGACAAGTATATTGGATTAATACGAACAAAGAAAAGAGAGATGCTAGTTAACGGGACCTAATTTGTTTTATTACAATGTATTTGATCAGTTCATGATGTAGATAGCAAGGTTCGAGGTTTCGTCCGGTACCCCGAAATTTCGGGGTTACCGGACCGGTGCCGCTCGTCATCGGTCCGAAACCAAGGTTGAAAATCGGTTTCGGACCTAGGGCAAAAAACAAACTCGATCGAATCAAAATTTGAACTAAAACTTACAGGATTTCTACTGCAACGGTCAATTTAGAGGCTTCGGGGAACGATCTTCGTAAGTTTTTTTCCTTCTTCCCTCATCTGATAACTCGATCGAATACTTCGACGAGATCGATCAATTTTATTCGAAAGATCGACTTCAAAAGTCGGCCCTTTATTCGAGCGATGGACTTCGACAGTCTGCCTTATTTTTTTCCCTCTTGTTTCGTTTAATTATTTCTGGAGAATGCTAGACAACGAGACAAAAAGCTACATAATAGGGGGCTGGTTTGGGTTATGGGAACGAAAAAATAAGTCGAATGAACAGCAAACAGAAACACATGCCACATGTTGTCTTTTATGTTTTTGTTTAGTTGCCCTGTATGTTTTTGTTTAGTTCTCTTTTAATTTATGAAGGCCTGGTATTATATTTCTTTTATATAATATATTTTTATTTTGTTTATTGTTAACAAGTTTATCACAAAATACTTAAAATCGAAATCTGAACCGAAACCGAAACAAAACCGAAACTACCGAAATTTACGAAACCCATCGAAACTAACAAATTTTCAAACGTCCGAAACCGAGACCGAAATCGAGTTCTTGAACCTTGGTAGATAGGTTTAAGTCATATTTAGTTTGTACTTTTTAGGAACATATAACTAGTCTGCAATATAGATAAGTAAAGCCTCATTTATGTTCAATCCAATATCAACTAAGGTGAAAGAGAGCACTGACTTCGTATTGAATTAATATGCAGCAGCAAGCAATGGATGGAGGATTTCAAGGACGAGTTCACAAGCCTAGCGATATTTCTTATGCTTTTTTTGGTAAGTAGAACTATAATTCACTGCAGTACTCTAAATTTTAGAGTCAAATCATATTGTGTTAATCATGAATTTCATACAATCAAACGTAAATGATCGATGACTCTGTTCAAGTATGATATTGCTGACTTCTGGCATGTCCCACTTGTCTTCCTCACATTGATATAACACAACATAGTTACAAGCTTCGGCCTATGTTCTTGCATTTCAGTCATGTTCATTGGACTTATGAATATACAGATTCATTGTTCGCTCCTCACTTTTCTTTGTACCAATCCCATGCTCGTATTCTGCATATTCACATGCACTTCAGTTGCAACTGTTACTCATATTATGCTCTTTCATGCCTCTGGTTTCATTTCAACTCCTATGTAGTTATTCTCGTTTTCATGCAGTATTGCATTTGCACCATACCCATGCAGTCCCTCACTTTCTTGTTCAACTCACTTGAGTATTCTGTAGTGTCTTCCCTACAGCTTATCAAAAACATTCTTTACTCTCTCATTCTTGGCTTGTGGGGGCTCCTCACATTGGCTAGTTTGCATCATTCTCCCACCAGAACTTCTTCAATTGTAATATCATACACTTCCGACTAGTTTTTCATGTCCTATTGTCGCTTGTATGTCACCTATTCCATGTGTTAACTTGGATCATGTCCTGCTTGTTTAACTCCTACTAGTTATTCAAGTCCTGTCAATTACACAATTCACTACTTTTCGCAAGACGGTCGTTTCTTCATTTCCAACCAGTTTTCGTATCTCAACATTGTCAAAAAATTAGCTTTTGCTAGGCACTATGCTTGTGTTTCTGCTGTGCTTCTAGTAGCTACGTATCCCATGAGACAAACACAGCTATGTATCTTTCTCTCTGCGCACATAGATAATCACATGCTTCTTCACGCTTTTGTTTTTATTTAGTGCCTTGAATACTTCTTCAGCAAAATATATATTTTCTTGACTGTGTAGTTCAATTTTCATGTGTGCTATTCTATTTATTTAGTAACTCCAACAGTTACTGTATATTGGAAACATCATGCTGCTTAAAGGCTACTAACATGAGAGGCTAATTGTTTGCTTTTCATGATTATACTTTTCATATGCTAATTTTAATGTAGTTATTTTTCTATTGGTTCTTTGAGATGGGCCCAGAAGCGACTGTATCTGATTATTTTGTCAGTGGAGCAACAGTTTTGTGGGGTTATTGGTACTCATCTGCATATATCTATAGTTATTTTTCTAGGCTACCAACACAAGATAATATAGTTATTTTTCTATTAGTTATTTGAGATGGGCCCAGAAAAGAAATATAGTAATGTCAAAAATGATATATTATCTTAATATTTCTTGTCATATGCATATTTTGTTGCACTGCTTCATGACAGCCTAGGAATTCGTTTGGATGATAACAGGTATCATGTTTGTCTGTACCCATGGTTTGATAACTGTATCCATGTTTATCACCCTTCTAGAACCTGAATTAATTTGTACTCACATCAAGGAATTAAAAGTTGATATGGTTACTAAACATACTCACCCTGGTACTTGAATACCTCACTAAAGCATTAATGAAAAGTACTGACCATTAATTTGGCCCTGTCCTTGTTTGTAAATTTATACTCATGGTTTTTTGGTTCATCTGTCTATGTCAGGATTGATGATCAAGTCAAAACCACATTGCATCGGTTGTCTACATCAGTTTTTATTTGCTTGTTTCTTTTTATTATACATTTAACTTGAATTTGGTACTGAACTACCATGCATGGTTTGAACAAAGTTTGCAAGTGTTCTATCTACAATTAGATTTGTTAGGATGAATCTATATACAACCAAGGTATAGCAACTGCTTAATTTTGATCACTGATTTTATATATGCACTAATATGTGCCCCTTTATATAGCTAAGAGAGATGAAGACCAAGCTAAGAGAGTCCATGCCCTTTTATACAGCTGGAGAAAGAAGGGATATCACTACGGCTGCCTTGGACCTCTGTTATGATGCAGGGTAATATTTATTTTTCTTTTAATGTTGTGAGGCTGGAGACTATTAGGTTTATAACTTAAAAAATATACTAATCTGGTCGTATGTCGATAATATTTTGGAGATGTTTGCATTGTGATATCCACAGGGAGGGAGGGAGGGAGGGCATGGTATGATCGTTATTTATTTTCGCTTCCAGCCCTATAATTATTTGAAAATTGGACTCCATTATTTGTTATTTCTGACATGTTTGAAATGATTGTCATATTTTTCATGGAATAACTGGTGTTGATATAGATTTGTAGGATTTTTTTATTATGCTTACTTTTATCATTTCAATAATGTGTTGATACTTTTGAACATTGGCACTAAACCAATTTTTACTACGCTAATATCCAATGGCGTTCAAAAATCATACGATGACATTCGAGGGTTTCTATGAGTACGGTTACCTCTGCAGTATGAAAGAACTCAGTCCAATTCAATAAAGTTTACAAAATTTGAATGATATTATTCTTCAAATTAGATCCATTTGTGTAGGTATTGGGTCTACTTGTCATGGCAGATGGAATGGGTGTGGAGTTGCTATATGTATGAGCTGGTTATAGCAATTTGGTAGGAGGGATCATTAGAACTGGAGTTGATTCATCTTCCATTCAAGGTAATTTTTCTTTCTTTGTTTTGTGTTTAGAAAATTAATTTCTTCCCTATTAGGCCTTAAATTATTTGTGTACTTTTAGACAAAATTTACTTGAATGTACTTTAACCTATTATTAAACAGAATCGTCACTTGGTTGTAATATCCTCTATTCATTTAGTTTTTAACTGTTATATTTATTTTGGAACAATCCAAAGTATATATAATTTAATTATGTACTAATCTTAGTGGCTGGAAATATTTTCTACTAATATTCAATGAACGAGGGATTTGATTATGTATGTGAAACCATACATATTTGTCAGTATGACATGTTTAAATTGACAAATAAGTTCTTGCATCCACTATACAAACATATTTACTATCAACTTAATCAGGAAACTGATCTAATTCCACAGTTACTCTTTATCAAACTACAAGAATATAAGCACAAGTGATAAAAAGGGAGAAAAACAGCCCAACAAAAATGAAAAATCAGCTGCTGATATCAAATTAGGTATAAAAATAGTTATGAAGTACCTTGTGGCTCCGCAAAAATAGATCATTCACCCTGATCAGCTCTGCAGTCTCTTCATACAATATTGGTAAGAAATATACTAAAAATTAATCACGATAATTCTAAATTTCACCAACATACCAAATGCTATTTGCTTACTCATCATAACTGTCAAATATGATTATTTAACGTCTACCCAAAACAACTTATTCTCTCTTTCAGTTATCATTTTTTGAGAAGCATTACACATATATCTTCAAATTAACATACATGATTTTTGTGCTTCAAATCTGTTTGCACAATCATATTGCTGGAGGGCTCGAATTATTTAATTTTCATGAAAACTTAGCAATACGTAAAACTTACTTTTGGTACTAAAGATACTATCAATTTGTCTCTGTTATAGTGAGGTTGAGATGCTATATACTCTTCGATTTTCTCATCTGATAAGTGCAGCTTTAATTAAATTAAATTTTACTTTGTAGTTGCTATCTTTGTCTGCTACTGCTTATGTTCATCTTCATATGTCTTCAATCCATTTTTCTGCGCATCCGGGTGTTTCACGTCATCAATTTGTACACCATCACCTTTTGATTCAACAAATATTTTTTAAAAATGTATATATTCCAATTTAAGTCCTTTGGAAATCTTTCTAACTAAATATGTCACATTTAAAATTTACAAGGGAAACAAATTCTTTCATCTTATCCTGATTGCTTATGTTACTTATTTATTATACTGTTTAAGCTTAGTTACCTGTGCAGATTATTCAATTCCAATTATTTTCGGACTACTAGAATCGATTTTTTTTTTTTACTGTCTTTGCCATTATGTTTGCACTGTTTATATATTTAGCAACAATTAAGCCCATACCAGTTGTTTTTTGGGTCATCGGTCATCATACAAACTGTGAACGCAAACCTGCACTCTCCTTTTCTTCTTTTTCATGATTGTATTTTGTCCAAGCTGAACAACAAAAATTCATTTCATTCTCGGGGTACATATCAAGAAGATATTTCCAGCCAAATAGTATTATGTTAGACAATTTGGTCCTCTAGTACCCTAGTCTTTATAATTGCAATTGTTTCTATTTCAGATTACCAAACTCGTGGTACTGTTTTGAGAATAGAAGCGAACTACAAAAATAAATAAATTTTGCACTTAATGTTGTGTGTAGTTCACATCATAAAGTGCTTGGATGACGTAGTAAAGTTATTTTCTCTAGTATAAAAGCTAGAATATTGTTGGTAATTACTCATAAGATGGTAACTAGTTCATGAAATATGATATATTTACCAATATAGACACCTAATGTTGCAATTGAAACATTGAGTGTTCAAATTTTGACAGGCCAAAGCATTACATAATTCTTAGTTATTAAGATGTTAGTTTTCGGCAAAGTATTGGTCAGGATGTCCTTATTAACACGTAGATGATTGATGAATTTGTCAGGATGTACATTATATTGGGATTGTCATGGAGGAGGGAGGATCATGAAGTTGTAGATGCTGCTATGGGAACTCCATGCGTGATGTTTTTCAAAATTAGCATAGAGGAGGTATTATAAATGCTTATCTTTCAGTCAACTTGCTGTTATAGTTTGTGTACTCAACACAGAATTTGCAACAGAACTAAATCAGAAACAGTACCGCAGTCCACTCAATGAACTACGAAATGATTTGCACACAAATCAAATTAGTGACAGAAGTATTATCTCTGTCAATCAGTGTTACTATAATATAGCACACAAACCAGATACAGAATTATCCGGTATACAAATTGAAATTTAAACAGGAAAGATTGATGTCTAACCGAGTTCGTCTGAGGCCTGAAACGTGTCAGTTTCCTTAAGACTTTCAGTCGAAGCCTTCCAGGATACAACAGACGAGAGAACTACTCGAGATTGTGGTGATTATGAACTGACTATGATGATCAGTAATGACGGATTGCACAGCGGAAGGAAGGAGAAAATTATTTTTAATTTTCGGTAATGATTTGATCAGAATCATCACTTATATATAGTTTTCAAATGGATGCGTTAACGGGTCGCACCCGTTCGAAAAAACGCAACTGTTTAATTTTCGTTGCCGTCTGAATTCAAATGAACATGTACGCTCATTTGAACCGTAACGGGTTGCACCCGCTTGTTCCCAACGGGTCGCACCCGCATCCAATTAGTTTGAATTTGAATCCGCCATCTTTCCGAAAAACTCGTAAAATATGGTTAAGTTTTTCGTAGCAAAAATAAGATTTCAGCCCAAGCCCAAGCCCAAACCGGCCCGGTTCGGTACGGGCCCGGCGGGCGACGCGCGCGTGCGCGTGTGTGTTTGGTTCATATGATCTAGGTCCTCCCTCTCGCACAAAATTACCTGACCCTAAGGGCCAATGTAGGGAATGAGAACTTAGTATATGTACACAAATCTTATCTTCATTCTTGCCAATGTGAGACTATAGTATATTTCATTTATTAAGTTTTAGGAACTTCAACAATCCCCCACATGAATAGTAATATACTTTCCCCCACACAAAGTGGAATATCATAGACTACATATGGAGTAATGTTTTATTGAGGATAAGCAGATATTTCACTTTGAACTTTCCCTAATTAAAACTCATCGGATATACTTGGCTAATCGGTGAATTATTTCATCTTGAACCGTCAGCCGTTATTGTATAACCAGACAATAAGTTTAACAAAACATTATTTCCCTTATCACCAAATCTCTTGGTTTTGTTCATTTAGGTCCTGAACAATTTCTGGTTCTGCGAGTGTATATAGAGAACTTAAGCCTTTAATATTCTTATAGAGCCGACCCGGCTCACATTAACATAGGTGATCGCTACCATTAGGAGTATTCTACATATACCCCACTTGTTATTTTACAAGATATGGTCATCATTAAAAAGCATAGCTTTAACCTGTGAAACTTCTGTAGGCATGCATTTTATATTGTGCATCATAGGAATGGAGTAGGACTATGTCCGAGCAAATGCATTACGTCTTGACTTATTCAGAACTGGTTTGCCTATTGATCCTAGTCCGTGGGATCTCCAGTTGCTAGGATAGGTTTCTGTATCAGATAACTCTTGTTGGTTTAGGCTTTTAAGCTCATTCCTCTCGATGCGCAGTCAATTTTCTCTCTTGATAACCCTTTTGTAAATGGATCCGCTAGGTTATCATTGGTTCTTACATAATCAATGGAGATAGTTCCATTTGAGAGTAACTACCTAACTGTGTTATGGCGTCGACGAATGTGTCGAGATTTGCCATTATACACAAAGTTTTTCGCTCTACTTAGCGCTGCTTGATTATCACAGTGATTACATATGGCTGTTATAGGTTTAGGCCAAAGCGCAATATCTTCTGAGAAGTGACGAAGCCATTCTGCTTCTTCGCCTGCTTTATCTAAGGCAATAAACTCAAATTCCATCGTTGATCGAGCTATGCATGTTTGCTTAGTAGATTTCCACGACACTGCTGCTCCTGCTAGAGTAAAAACATAACCACTTGTGGATTTTGATTCCTCTAAATCGGCAATCCAGTTTGCATCACTATATCCTTTTATTACGGTTGGATATTTTCCGTAATGCAAAGAATAATTTGTGGTATTCTTTAAGTATCCAAGCACTCTCATTAGTGCCTTCCAATGTTCTTTTCCTGGATTACTTGTATACCTGCTTAGTCGACTTACTGCAGAAGCTATATCTGGTCTCGTGCAGTTCATAAGATACATTAGACATCCTATAACACAAGAGTATTCTAGTTGCATTACACTCTCATTATGTTTTTATGCAGTACTTCTGACGGATTAAAAGGTGTTCTTACTCTTTTAATCCCAAGATGTTGAAATCTTTCAAACACTTTGTCTACATAATGTGACTGAGATAATTCAATTCCATTAGGGGTTCTTATTATTTTGATTCCCAAAATAACATCTGCAACTCCTAAGTCTCTCATATCGAAATTGTTGATCAACATTTTCTTTATGGTCTCTATAACTTTTACGTTAGGACCAAATATTAACATATCGTCCACATATAAGCAAATCATGACATATTACTGTCCAATTTGTTTATAATAAACACATTTATCACATTCATTTATACGAAAACCATTTTGCATCATGACACTATCAAATTTTTCGTGCCATTGTTTTGGAGCTTGTTTGAGTCCGTATAATGATTTTACCAATTTATAGACTTTATTTTCATTTCCCTTGGATATAAAATCTTCGGGTTGCTCCATGTAGATTTCCTCATGGAGATCTCCATTCAAGAACACCGTCTTTACATCCATCTGATGAATCTCTAGATTATAGATGGATTCAATTGCTATTAACATTCTTATTGAGGTTATTCGTGTAACGGGTGAATATGTATCAAAGAAGTCTATTCCTTCTTTTTGACGATATCCTTTGGCTACTAATCTGGCTTAATATTTGTCAATAGAGCCATCTGCTTTCATTTTCTTCTTGAAAATCCATTTGCAGCCAATTGGTTTTATTCCAGGTGGAATATCAATAGTTTCCCAAGTTTTATTACTTAGAATTGAATCAATCTCACTTTGGATTGCTTCTTTCCAACACGAAGATTCAGAAGATGACATGACCTCTTTATATGTTTGAGGTTCATGTTCAAGTACGTAAGTGGGGAACTCAGAGCCAAATGACTTGGAAGTTCTGGCCCTTACGCTTCTTCTTGGTTCAACTTCATCAACTTCACGATGAGTTTCATCTTCATGTGGGCTACTTAATTCTTCTCGTGTCCTTTTGGGGACATTATTTCCTTCATTTCTTTTGTGTGGAAACACGTCTTCAAAGAAGGAGGCATCTCTTGATTCCATGATTGTATTTATATGGATATCATCTATATCGGACTTGAATAACAAAAATCTATATGCACTACTATTTTGGGCTGGCCTTAAGTAGTAACAATCTACTGTTTTTGGTCCAAGTTTGATCTTCTTTGGAGGTGGGATAGGAACTTTTGCCAAGCACCCCCACACTTTGAGGTATTTGAAGCTTGGTAAGTGTCCTTTCCATAACTCATGTGGAATTTTTCCCATTTTGCTGTGAGGAACTTTATTTAATATGTGGTTAGATATATTCAAGGCTTCCCCCCCACAAGTTCGTCAGTAGACCAGACGTTAAAAGCATTGCATTAATCATATCTTTTAACGTTCTGTTTTTCCTCTCGGCTATGCCATTTTGTTGTGGCAAATATGGTGCTGTCGTTTGATGAATTATTCCATTTTCTGCACAGAATTGTTCAAACGACGATTCATATTCCCCACCTCGATCGAATCTCAATATCTTGATCTTCTTGTTAAGCTGATTTTCTACTTCAGCTTCATATTTTATAAACGATGTGATTGCTTCATCTTTAGTGTTTAAAATATATACGTAGCAATATCGTGTATAATCATCAATAAATGTGATAAAATACTTTTTCCTACCTCTTGTAGGTAAGTTTTTGAAATCACATAAGTCAGTATGAATCATTCCTAATGGTTCAGTACTTCTGTCAATAGTATGAAAATGTTTCTTAACCATTTTTGCTTCTACGCATGTCTCACATTTGTAGTTTTTATCCACTTGAAATTTAGGAATTAACTCTAAATTTACAAGTTTTTCATTTTTCGGAAATTAATATGTCCTAATCTATCATGCCATAATAAAGTTTCATGCTCAACATAAGAAACTTCCTTTTTATTCATAGCATTATCAAAATACATATTATTGCCGATTACAGCTACATTTGCCTTAAATATGCCATCACATAAGTAACCCCTTCCTATATAGATTCCTGCCTTGGACAGAACCATCTTGTCTGACTCGAAGACCATCTTGAATCCCTTTTTCGAAAGCACAGATCCAGAAATCAGATTCTTGCGGATATCTGGAACATGAAGGACATCATTTAATTTAACAGTCTTCCTAGAAGTAAATTTGAGGGTGACTGTTCGTTTGTCTTCAACCATCGAAACTGATGATTGCCAATATAGAATTTCTCATCTTGATCCAATTTGGTGTAGGTTGAGAAAATGAACTTATCAGAGCATATATGCCTTGTAGCACCCATGTCCAACAACCATTGTGCAGAATTCTGAATAAGTTGCATTTGGTCACAACTCCTGAAAAATTGGATTCATCGATGTCCATGTTATCCACCACATTTGCTCCGAATTTTTCTGTTTTTTGTGTCTGCACTCTTTTGCTTGATGACCAGTTTTGCCACAAACCCAACATTCACCATTGAATTTCTTGGACTTCTTCTGGTTATTCTGCTTATTCTCTTGCGCCTTCCTTTTCTGGTTTTTGTTTTTGAAGTGTCCTTTCTTCTTTAACCCTTCAACAACAAGCGCCTCTTCACTTTTAGGTTGAGTGACTCCACGATTATATGCCTCTATCTTTAATCTGACGATGAGGTCTTGTAAGGATATCTCCTTCTTTTTGTACTTCAAGTAGTTGCGGTAGTCCCTCCAAGATGGTGGAAATTTTCCAGTAATTGCTTCAACCAGAAATGATTCACCAATCTTGTGGCCTTCTGCTTCCATTTCATGGATATTAATTTGCTACTCTTGCACTTGAGAAGTCATCGACTTTGAGTTCACCATTTTATAGTCCATAAACTTGTCAACGATGAACTTTTTCAAACTCACATTCTGCGTCTTGTACTTTGTATCCAGTGCATTCCAAAGAGCATTTGCAGTCTTTATGGGATGGTACACTTTGTACAGGACCTTGTCTAGGCAGTTGAGAATGTAGTTTCTGCATAGAAAGTCTGAATGCCTCCACGCATCAATAGAATGACCATCATGCTTCGTTGCATCCTTGGCGTTTCCTGGAGTAGGCGGCACCAGTTCATCTTCTTCAAGATACTTTTGCAAGCCAAGGGTGGTGAGATAGAACAACATCTGACTTTGCCACGTCAGAAAATCATCACCTTCGCCTTTGAACAAGTCCGGCTTGTTCAAATTGCCAGATTTTATTGACAATCACTCTGCTGCCATCTCTGTTTTTGTCAAAAACAGTGATAGTCTTAAGATGTTATATTTTGTGTATTCAACACAGAATTTGCAACAGAACTAAATCAAAAACAGTACCGCAGTCCACTCAATGAACTATGAAATGATTTGCACACATCAAATTAGTGTCAGAAGTATTATCTCTGTCAATCAGTGTTACTATAATATAGCACACAAACCAGATACAAAATTATCCGATATACAAATTGAAAGTTAAACAGGAAAGATTGATTCTTGCCGAGTTCGTCTGAGGCCTGAAACATATCAGTTTCCTTAAGACTTTCAGTCGAAGCCTTCCAGGATACAACAGACGAGAGAACTACTCGAGATTGTGGTGATTATGAACTGACTGTGATGATCAGTAATGGCGGATTGCACAGCGGAAGGAAGGAGAAAATTATTTTTAATTTTCGGTAATGATTTGATCAGAATCATCACTTATATGTAGTTTTCAAATGGATGCGTTAACGAGTCGCACCCGTTTGAAAAAACGCAATCGTTTAATTTTTGTTGCCGTCTGAGTTCAAATGAATGTGTACGCTCATTTGAACTGTAACGGGTTGCATCCGCTTGTTCCCAACGGGTCGCACCCGCATCCAATTAGTTTGAATTTGAATCCACCATCTTTCCGAAAAACCCGTAAAAAATGGTTAAGTTTTTCATAGCAAAAATAAGATTTCAGCCCAAGCCCAAACCTGAACCCGACCCGACCCAGCCCGGTTCGGTACGGGACAGGCGGACGGCGCGCGCGCGTGTATGTTTGGTTCATATGATCTAGGTCCTCCCCCTCGCACAAAATTACCTGACCCTAAGGGCCAATATAGGGAATGAGAACTTAGTATATGCACACAAATCTTATCTTCATTCTTGTCAATGTGGGATTATAGTATATTTCATTCATTAAGTTTTAGGAACTTCAAAACTTGCTGCTTAAGTTGCTTAGATATTAAAGAACACCATTAAATCGACTTGCCTAACTTAAGCAAATAGAGTTTCATTTCTTGCATTTAAGTACTCATTTCGTGATGAAAGTTTAACTTTCGAAATTATCATGTCGAATGGAAGTATAGACCTAAATGTTATCATCTCTAGGAAAAACCAATCGCAACTCTCTTGCATTACAACAAATCAGTTTGTGCCTTAATGTTGCACTTTAGAGAGTAAAATAGTGCTTTTATTAGCCATTTTTATATTCTATCCCTGCTAACATCATTTTTTTAAACTTTTGTTTTTGACAATTTTATTTACGTAGGATCACTTTTGCTTCAGCATCTGCTAATGTGCAGAGAAATTTGATACTTTGAGAGACGAATTCTTGCATAATATGCTGAAAGTACTTGATGAACTTTCTGATTTTATCACGAATGTAGAATATATTTAATCGGTTTCAGACATTTGAAACTTTTCTCTACTTTGTTTAAAGTCTCTAAAATTTCACTCCAAGCTTTTAATAGAGTATTTTATTTAATTATTCTTCAAAAAACTATTTGAAATTAAACTGCAACTTTTATGGGTAAATGTAGCGAAAATTTACATTTTAAAATACATCAGCGTTGCATCCCGATATGTCTGCTTGCAAATAATATGAGGTTTCTTTATATATAAAATTACATTTCCGTAAGACCATTTAACTGATGTAATTCATTATCCAGATGATCATTTTTGTAAATTTAAATAGTTTCCTTGCATCTGCTTATCAGTTTTTTTCCATAGATCACGAAACCGATGCTAAACCTAGTTAACGTAAACTTCTCCATCCTTAATATAATTTGTGTCATAGGTCCTAATAGAACATTTAGATTCTGAGTAGCATAAAGCAGAGTGTTAATATAGTTTGCTAGAATTTGAGGACACATTTATGTACCGTGTATGTGTGATATGAAATTTTATAGAGATATTAAAAAACATTCTAGTAGTAGCATTAGATTCTGATATTTTTCAGATCTTTTTGGTGCAGATATGGATTTCAAAAGACAATATAATAAATAAGGGTGCATAGAAAGTGCTTATGAGCAAGTTCAATTATCTTTGTTTATTATTTTATTATATTGTCAGACTTAAATTTATGTAACTTAAATTTATTGTGTAATATTTGTATTTTTTTTGTTCCTTTGAAAATATGGTTTATCTTTGTTATATACTAATTTGTTTATGGTAAACTTGCTTTCAAAATATCTTTTCTACTTTTTTGGTTTTTAACTGAAAGAATTGTTGAATCTATTTATGTTACCAAACCATTTATTGTATACTATAAAATAATTTTATATTTCGAACCTGAAACACATTAGTGGTGTCATAAATTATCAGTTTGAAACAAGCATTTCTGAGTCTACTTAGATTATAAACTTGAAACACTTATGAACTTGAAACACCTATTGAGTGTTGCAGATTATGAACTTGAAACACTCATCGAGTGTTGCAAAATATCAACTTGAAACACTTACTAAGTGTTGCAGATTACAACTTGAAACACTTTCTACGTGTTGCAGATTATCAACTTGAAACACTCATTGAGTGTTGCAGATTACCAAATTGAAACACCTAATAACTGTTTCAATTAGTTAATCAGAAACACCTGCTAAGTGTTTCAATCCGTCAACACGACACACCTATTAAGCGTTTCAATTCGTCAATCTGAAACACAATATAGGTGTTTCAAAAATCTGCAACATACTAATCTGCAACACCTAAAAAGTGTTTCTAAAAACTTTAGCAAAATTTTATTGCTGTTTCAAAATTATCATTTTGGTGTTGTGCGTCTTACATTTTCAATCAATAAAAATCAAATTTACTGAAAAATTCTTTGAATTAACCGTCTAGAATAGAGTATATACACATAAGAAATAAGTAGAGTTTCTGTAAAAAAAAATATGGAAGAAAACACATCACCACCACAAACTTACAGTGCCATGTAAATCAACATCCCTTAAGCAAGCTCGTTGAATATTTGTATCTCTCAATTTTGCACCACTTAATTTTGCACCGTGAAGTTACAAAACATAAGCTATACATGGATTTAAGGATTAATTTATGCAAGTATCCATTAATCCACTTCTTGTAGCTAACTGTATTGTCTTTACCAAGGCAAAATAAACATAAATATGCTATATACTAGACTAAATTGCACTATATACTAGACCAGTGAAACATATCAAACCATTCACCTTCAAGTTGGCTCTCCCCATATTAGCTCCTCTAAGATTAGCACCGGTTAGCTTGGCATTCTAAACACAAAACATGTAACATTATAGCATATAATGGAAGGTCATAAGATTATCAGCATGATGACTATAAACCATCCACTATGCTTAATTTTTTGGGAGGTGTATGTATCCCAGATTCCCATTGTTTATCTTAATAGTGACAACGAATTTAATTTTGTAGAACTACACCACTATTTTCCTTTTCAGCCTAGCTTTAGTTTTGATTCAATTTTCTCTGAGTTGTACATCAAGGAAAGATATAGGTAGTACATTAGCTAATAAATTTTACATGACAATGCTAGTCGATTGGTGAGGTGATAGAAAAATGTTAGCGGATCATCACAACATTACTTTCTACCTATATCCCCTCCGAATAATAAAAAACAATTAAAGGCCTGATGGCCAAAAAAAGGAACATTGGAAAATAAGGTAAGTAACCTTTAGATGTGTCAAATGAAGATCTACTTCACATAAGCTACTCTCAACCAAGAATGCATTTGAAGACAACCAAATTCAGCGCTAGTAGACAACCAAAAAGTAACACAAATGGTATATCAAGCAGTGCATATGTTTTAATTTCATAAATTTCAATATCACCGGTTCACCGCATATACAATTCATGCATAACCTCATTTGGCATTCAATTATTGCTGGGATCGGATAATATGCATTGTTTTTGTCATAGTTTAGAGGGAATATATAATCAACCATAAATGTCGCAATGCAATTGAAGTCAAGAGTGTATTGGGAATATGGTAAGCAAACCTTGGCGATTTGCGCTCTGCAGATTAGCCCCATCTAGTGTTGCTCCCTTAATGTTTGCACCAATAAATTCACAACTAATAAATAAAAGCATGAAGCAACATGAGAAGTATTGATAATTAAAACAGAAAATAAGATAACATTTCAATTTGAAAATTTATGCATCAAAGGAATTATCTTATAAAAAAAGTAAGAAAAATAGACCATGCTAGGAAGAATTGGTGGAATTTCATTTAACGGATTAACTAAATATTTCTTTTCACAGATATATCTTCCAAACTTACTTGTAATCATACGTCGACATTAATAGTAAATTAAAGAAACTAATATTCAGTTGAAATCAAACTTCAATATTAATGGTAATAACTAACTAAATAAACATAATTATAATATAATCTTAAATGAAGTCAAGTTTGAAAATCAACTACGATTGGAGATGATGACTACTAAGCTACAAGCGATTGGTACTGGCTGCTAGAGATGATGGCTGTCGATTGACTGCAGCTTGGACGAGTACAAGTAAAGAAAATTGAATGCAACGAGGACGATTATGAAGGAGATGATTCTCTTTTACCAGCAATTTAGAGGTGATGGAAATTCAGCGTTAGGTTGGAAATTCAGTGTTCGCATTGATATTCGAAATTTAGCATTCAAATTGTTATTCTAAATTGGGAGAGCTTTTTTTTGAAGGAATACACGAAATAGAAGGAGAGAAAATGAATGTGCACACCCAATCTTATAGCATTGGGTTGTAAATTCAGTGAAATTTAGCGCTAAAGTAATTGATTCACACTGCAATCGGTGGAAAACACTGAAAGCCACTTTTTTTGTAGTGAAATTAGGGTTCGAAACTTACAAGATTGAGTTGATTGTGGTTATTCTGATGAGCTTTTAGTAGATTTCTTCATCTTTGACATTGATTGCGATTACGAATGTTGATGCTTACCTCCTCTCCTCATCGTTGTTGTCGATTCATTGTATGTTTTCTGTAACAACCCGCAAATTTCGGACCAATTAAAAATTTTCATTTTAGAAAATTTAATGGAATTTTAGTAGTTAAAATAATTTATTTTAAATAACAATGGCTAAAAATTTATTTTAACCAAAGTTAGAACAAACATATTTATTTTAATTATAAAAGAAGTTAGAAATAACACGGTAGTTTGAAAATTTGAGTTTGAGACTGACTGTACATGATGCAAAATAAATCGGATTTTAGTGAAAACAAAAATATTAGAATCAATTTAAAAATATCTTTCCAATGAATCCAAAAAATCGAAATTTCATAGTGGGAATCAAAAGTTATGCTCAGTTTAAAATTCAAAATAGTCGTTGTAGAATTTATATATATTTTTTAATATTAAAAATAGTCATTTTTCAAATGACCTCCTTTTTCGACGAAACCACTTTTGTTGGAACCGGAACGTCAAATTATTGCTAGGTTTCAATTTTCATAATTTTTAGAATTAATATGTGAGCGTGGCTAAAGAAAATGTGTTTTGTCAGTTTTAATCAAATATGATCGACCAGAAAATGACCATTTTTCAGACGGTCTCAGAATTCGATGAAATTAGTCTTGTTAGAACCGTATCGTCAAAACATAACTAGAAATATTTTTTTTGGAATTTTTAGGGTCCGTATGTGGCCCCGGTAAATTAAAATGTACGATCAAATTAATTAAATAAACGATTTATATTTTAAAATGAAGAAAAGTGGGCTCAGACGATCAAACTGGCAGACGGGACCTAGTCCATTAGATGTGGAACGGGGGTATTTGGATAGTGGCAATATTCTTTGGGCCGAGTTTGAAGGTATTTAGGATTAAAGGGCTTTAAGATGATTAATGAATTAATATAATATAATATAATATAAATACATTACAATACAGTAAACCCTAGCATCTTATAGTAGCCGTCGCCATGGTAAATTCAATGGCCACCGAACTCCTATTAAAAGCAATCCATACACAAAGTAATTACAAATGATTTCAAAGCAAACCATTCTACATCTCGAGATCTTAATGTCAACGGACAAGATCTGAAATTATGGCATTTGGAGATGGGATTTTGGCTTGAAAGGTGCCAACTTTGGACACGGTTTTCAGCAACGAGGGGGACTCGAGTTGGGGCCTACGCCTGGGGTTGGACGGCGACGCCAAAGGGAGTCCGGCGGAGGCCGTTGATCGGAGGCCGATGGCCTTGGGGAGGAAGCGACGATGAACTTTGGATGTCGAGGTGGGTTCAGTAATCAACCTGTTCAATTCAAAGAGGAAGATAGAGGAATTAAAGAATTTAAAGTTTAATTATTAAAAAATTAATTATTTAATTAGTTGGTTAATATTCAAATGGTCGTATCTCTTTCAAACGAAAAAGAAATCAAATGATTTCAGATCCGCTGGAATCGTAAAGAGGAGATCTACGCAATGGAATTGACCAGGACCAAAACCGAACACTTTGAAAATTCAGACAAACCGATGTGAGATTTCTGTTTTTTTAAACAACTAATCAATTTAATTATTTTACTTGCTACGTAATGATTGTATGTATATGATTTAGATCTGCTTTGTTCTGAAATTTTGGGTGATGATTGATCTATTGTTTGGTGATGAATAATTATAGATCTGAATGTGCCGGTCAAATTAAATCATTTTTCTCTTTGTCAATATTTGGTGAATCATGTGTCGCAAACAGATATAAAATATTATTTTGTCATTTTTTTTGAGTTGAATTAGATTGTCAATTCAATATAAAATATTTTGTTATCAATTTTATTGAATTGAATTAATTTGTCAATTCAATTAAAAATATCATTTTGGTCATATTTGTTAAACTGAATTCGTTTTCCAATACAATTAAAAGTATCATTTTTTGTTATATTATTGAATTGAATTAGAATTTTCAATTCAATAAAAACATCACCTTGTTTATGTTATTGAATTGAGTTAAACTTTCAATTCAATATAAAATACATCACTTTTTGTGTTGATTGATAAAAACACCACCTTTGTTGTTGTTTGATTGTAATAAAAAATATTACCTTTTTTTTATTTGCAAACTTATATGCAAATAAATATCCTATTAAAAGTTAATTTTTTATTTGCATTCTTTGATGCAAATAAAACATTGAAATAAAAAGTCAAATTTTTATTTGCATTCTTTGATGCAAATAAAACATGAAATTAAAAGTTGAATTTTTATTCTTTGATGCAAATAAAACATGAAATTAAAAGTTGAATTTTTATTTGCATTCTTTGATGCAAATAAAACATGAAATTAAAAGTTGAATTTTTATTTACATTCTTTGATGTAAATAAATCATGAATTAAAATGTTACATTTTTATTTGCATTTTAGATGCAAATGAAAGCATAGTTTAAGAAGTTACATTTTTATTTACATTTTAGATGTAAATAAAAGAATAGGGTTAAAAGTATATTTTTTACTTTTAAATTAGAGAAAATAAAAAAGAATTATGATAAAAAGAATTCATCTTTGTTGTAACTTTGTTAAATTAAATAATTTTTTTATATTTGTCTTTATAGATTATAATAAAAAGATTAGAATTAAAAGATATATATTTTTAGTGTCATCTTAGTTTCAATAAACAGAGTCAATAGAAAGATAAGTTTTATTTGTCATTTTGTTGCAATTAAAAAAAATGCGTTTTTGTTAAACAAGAAAGAGGCATTTTTAGTTCATTAAAAATGATTAAACAAAAAGATACATTTTTATCATTTAAATAGGATGATACAAACTTATTCAATTTTGTCATTTTAAAAGATTAAGACAAATATATTCACTTTTGTCATTTAAAAGTAATGAAACAAAATATTCACTTTTGTCAAATCACCAAAGCTAAAAGTATTTTGTCGCTTTTGTGTCAAATTACCAAAGTTAAAATCCAATTTGTCGCTTTTGTCAAAATTATCATAGCTAAAACAAATCGGTCACTTTTGTCAAACTATAATGGTTAAACAAACATTATCATTTTTGTCGCATTAGATTTGACAAAACAAATATGTTGCTTTCGTTTGTTTTGTTGAATTAGAATTGTCGACAAAACAAAATTATCATTCTTATCGTTTTGTTGAAATGAATTTGTTAACAAAACAAAGTCATTATATTTATTGTTTTGTTGAAAAAGATTAGTTAAATCAAAATATACATTTTGTCAAAATATTCATTTTTGTCAAAATAGATTAGTTAAATTAAACCATATATTTTTGTCAAAATATATACTTTTGTCAAGATAGACTAGTTGAATAAAAATACACCTTTTTGGTCAAATGAACATTTTTGGACAAATAGCTTAGTTGAACCAAAATATTTATTTTTGTTAAAAATATTTGCTTCTGTCAAAAATACAATAGTTGAAACAAAGGTTACATTTTGTTAAATATGATGGTTGAAAACAAAAATTATATTTTTGTTAATTAGATTTGAAATTACACAAAAATCACATTTTGGGTTAAATAAAAGAGTTAAACACAAATAGCATTTTTGTGAAATAGGTTTGTGTTACCATAGAAATATCCATTTTGAAAAAATAAAATTGTCAGCAAAATTGAACTTTTTATACATTTTGTTGAAATAGAATTTATATTGCAAATATAAGAATCATCTTTATTTGCTAAACACATACATTAGAATTTGTAAGTGAAATAAAGAAACATTTGCATTGACACAACACACCCCATAATTTGTATGTAAGTAAAAGTGACATTTTTACGTGTCAATGTATACATTAAAATTTGTATGCCATTTAAAATAAAACATTTTATGTGTTAAGTTATACATTGGAAATATAAACAAATAAAATTATCTCTTTTATTTGTTAAAATTAAAGAAAGAAATTTGCAGACAAATAAAGTATAATGAAAATTATCTTTTATTTGTCATCCGCAATAATGTCATATAATTAAATTACATTTTATTAGACGTTAGAAATGTATAAGGAAATTATACGAGTTAAATATATTTTATTTCGGCATTAGGAATAAAATATCATGTTTTGTTCATCATCATCAACATGTTGGTAGTATTAAAATTGGTTAAATTCATTAACCGATTATTTATTTATTTGAACTGTTGTTGGCTGAAACCCCACAAGGGCATTGGGATGATAATTGATATACACTAGTCCCATTATTTATTTGTATGTCAATCGATAGATTGACATGCTGCGATGAGCGTTATTATTTCATTTTAATGCTCACACAGTTGTGAACTTCACTCTAGATGTTGAATGGATGGTTTGATGTTTATTTATCAATTGTTGTCATTTACATACGATGTATGAAATCCATATAACTGAAGTTATATGGTAAATGATTGAGTCACTTTCCGATTCAGAATATCTTTTATATAAAGAATACTTTAAACAAAGAATTTCTTTTAAATAAAGAATATTTTTAAAAGATATTGAAATAAAGAAATTGGATTTTGGGTTGTCATGGATGGTGTCTTAAATAACACTGTTCATAAACCCTGTATGGAAGAATAAATCTTTTAACTAAGATTATTAGTGTTTCAAATTATATTTAGTATTGGAATAAATTGATATGTGAATTGGGTTTATTGTGAACTATGTTTTAAATGACATTTATTCTTTAACCCAATTAACAATAAAAATATAATTTGGAATTTATAAATCTATTTATTAAGATTTAAAAAGAAATTTTCCAAAGTCAAGTTTTCCAATTGAATATATTAAATTGGAAATGAGTGGAAATTCGATTTGATAATAATCGAGATAGGTTTCTGTAAAAGAAGATTGATACTACATATGAAATTTAAAAGGCTTTGTGGTTATTCCATTTATATTATTAGTCTGATACGGAAATTTATACCGATTATATATTGATTTGATTTCTGCGAAAATTTCATATTTAATGAAGATGTTTTTGGGTTTATCGTGAACAATGTTTTTAAATAACAATGATTCTTTAACCCAGTTGATGACAAGATTAATTTCTTAAAATTGAATAATCATAAAGTTATGATTTTGATATTAAAACCAAATGGGAGTTTTAGTGAATCTTTAAAAAGAAGATTTAAAGATTATATGTAAAAGAATTTATCTTTGATTTAATTAATGGGAACCTTTCCCTAATAATATGAATATTTTATTAAAAGAATATTCTGAATTGGAAAGAGGTGTTGGATGTGTCTTTATAACACTTGATTTTTAACTATAAAAATACGCGAGTTATTCGGAAAGACCGGGTTTAACCCATTTTGAATAATTACTACGCCGATTGAAAGTCGAAGATATTGAAGACGGTGATTGAAGACCGGCGATCTTCACATCCGAATGGAGGACTACTGATGCCTGGCATTGGGTCACTCCCAGTAATGGGTTAATAGTGGTGGTTTGTCCGGACGTACTTGTTGATGTCCGGAAACGCGAGCACCTCACTTCCGTATGGGACATACAGAGGTGGAATAATGTGTCTTTGGTTCCGTTCAGACCCAGAACGGATTTGTAAATGGATGTGTGTCTGACATTGGATTTCATTCCATGTAAATTAAATTGATATCTATTTAATATATATCTGTGGTGGCGGAGAATTTATAATCTTGCTTAACACCCTTCTGTGAGACGCACGAGCTCAGAGGTTATATATTAGTAGCAATTGATTGCATGGCGTGAATTGTCAATGTGGCATGCCAAGATGCAAATGATCAAAGCTTTTGTTGAAAAGCAGAGCCTTGTGGGTGATGATCAAAGCATAGCCTATTTATGCATAGCTTTGTGTATTACGTTACCTCGCGAGCCTCGCACCCCGGTAGAGTCAAAAACAGGACAAGGGAACGCACAGAGTGCACACGTTTCTTTCTAGCTAGAAGTGTTGTTTGGGTCTTTACAAGGCCCGACATTTTACTTATGTGGTTGATGGAATGAGGCGCCTCAGATATTTTTATTGGTCGCCAATGACCAATTTATAGGTCCAATAGGTCGGGGAGCGTGTGTTCAGGCATAACTAAACCACTAAAGTATTTGTGGACCGGCCCTACAGGATCCAAGGGTTCGCCAGCGTCCGAATCCTGAGACATTGCTAGAGTGTCTCGAATCGGTAAGGAGATCGTTCCTAGCCTTGACTCTTGATGGAAATCCAACTTCCAATACGACATCATGCGGTTTGATTGTAGAACTAGTATGGCAACATAGTATATGGTAGTTATGTCGTCTATGATTAATGCATTATGATTGAAATGTTTTTAAAACATCTGTACACTAGTAATTGTTGGATCTAGATTAACCCTAGAGGGGGGGGGGGGGGGGTGAATAAGGTTTATCACAGTTTTTCTCTAAATTAAAAATCTGACAGGATATTAAAATAATAAACAGATCACAAAATGTAGTAGAAATGGAAAGCAGAAAAGAAATAACACACAGAGATACCCAACTTCAGCAAAATCCTGCCTAAAGTTGCATTCCTAAGGTTTCTACTAGGTGTTATAAATAGATCTCGCATACAAGACCATGTACGCTCGCACTCCCTGCTCCTGTACTAACCCTACGCTCCAAACCCTAGACTGACCGATATCCCCTCAACCAGATTTTCCCGAATTACAATCCCGTAATCCGTAACCCTAGATTTTACAGACTTTATTAAACTTCCAGTTAAACACCCTGACTAGATCACATAGTATTTTACTGACACTAGAAACTGATTCAGACGATTTACAAAGAAATTCAAATACAATACGAATAAAAACAATGAAACCCTAGGTTTTAAAAACAATTTAAATATCTCTTTCAAATTAGATAGGCCAACCCATTCTCTATTGGGTTGCACCCGATCTCTTGGTCTTTGGAAAACAAAAATGGCGGCTTCAAAAAGGGATTAGGGTTTTTCACTTCCACTACCAAATCGCTGCTTTAATCAATGATGCAAATTGCTTCTCTGTTGCTCAAATATTCAGCTGCTCCTCGCGTTAGACGATTCGGGAATTGTTTGATTGAATCCCAAAAAAATTGTGAGTTTTTCTGATTTTAAACTATGCTTGAAATTGTTGCTTTTTGGGTTCGATGCCTTTTTCTTGCCAGTGATGTATATGTGTTAAATAGGATTTCAAGTCCTTTAAATCTCCGATTTCTTGTCAAAGACTTGCCCTGATTGTGTGTGGTTTCCTCTTTTGATAGACATGGCTTTAAATGAATTCTTGCACGATTTTATTGTGAGATTTCAAATGAGTTTCTCAGCTTTAATTTTTGAAATGAACCTAGACAAGAATTTATTCCTTGAATATGCATCTGGACGGTTTTCAATGAATCTCCAAATCCCTTATGTGATTAAAATAGCCGTGTAATAACACTCTGATTTATTGCCCAATATATATTGTGAAATCCAAAAAAAAAACTTGGTCCACTTTGCTTGATTGCTGGAATTCTGGAAACTAATTTCTTGAACGATATCATTTCTGAAAATATTTGAAAACTTGCCCAATATGAATTGTGATTTTCTGCAAATGTGGACACCCATTAACATGTGAAATTCATTGGATTTTCTTAGTGCCTTCTGAAAATATATTGACCTTGATTTGCAGGGGTTTACTACTCCATAAATAATTTTCCATATTAGTTCTGTTTTTACTGGAAACCCACTGAATAGATTTTCAGGAAACATTTTATTTCAAAAACATGATTTTCGATGTGTTAATATAAGTTTCCATATCTGAAAATAGAAACATGCCACAGTCGATTTCAGGAATGCTTTTAAGACTCTGAATTTCTTATCCATGCATAAAAGATGTAGTCTTTGTGTTGGTGTCTGACCATTGTTTGTGACCTGTGTTGACTGCTTAATCATGGCACCATTTATATTTACATGCTGAGAGTGATTACCACCAGTTCATGTTGAATCTTGCCTTGTCATGTGTGCACTTTGAAAATGTAGTCTGAATAACAACTACTAAACAGTTTCATCTTGAATCATGATATTTTGCATGGGCTACTTACATCTGAAACTTGCTTTCACCTTGCATCTATGATGACCTGTTTCACAGATCTGCTTGTGTCCATGTAGCATTGAAATGCCTCGACCGTGCTACTTGTTGTTGCTGAGTTACCCAGATTTGCACATTGCCACTCAACCATGCATGAGTTGCACTTGTGACCATTGTCATGCTTCATTACATCATATATGATGTACTTGTTCCTTTTGTATGTCAGCTTTGATCGCTCATGTATGCTGCTAGCTACCACGTTAATGCTGCACACTTATCCATTCATTGATCTGCTGAGATCTTTGATTCATTCATGTATCCACTGCTACTGTTTATACTTGCTCACCTTTGAGTTGCTGCTGAGTTGCTTTAAACTGCCATTGTCTTCTTGAATCATGCTTGCTGAACTTGATTGAATCATCACCATACTCGAGTTGCCTTGTGTGCCCGACCACATTGAATTGATCCATTCATGTTGCATGTATGTTGTTGTCAATTTAACTATGCTGATTTGAATACTTGTTCATGCTAGATTCACTTGAATATATGAGTTTGAACAAAGTTTTGTACACTTGTTGTGTACACTTGGCATTCTTGTTGCACATTGAATTTGCTATTTTGATTGTTGAGTTGCCTTGACCACTTTGACTTGAGTTTACTATGTTGACTTTGTGCACTATCTTCATGTTTGACCATGCTGCACTTAATCAAGATGGTCCACGTGGCTACTTCTCAGTTGCATGCTGATTGGCGAGACAGTGTACACGTGTATATGCACGTGTGTACATGCAGCCGATCAGAAAATTTCTTGTTTCTGTACATATAAAAACTGTCTGCCTAGACGCAGATGAATCAGATCAAGTAATGAAAAATGATGAGCAACACACCAGAAAACTATGGCAAATAATTTTTTTTTTAAAATAAAATAATATTTGCATGTGTTTTGAAAATTATATCTGTTCCATATACTATGTTTGTGTAACTACCCGGAAAATCTGAGCCAATTTAATTTTTTTAATTTGACTATTTTAGTGGATTTTGAATATTTAAAAAAATTTATTTTAAATAATAACGACGAAAAGTATGTTTGAATCGATGTTTGAAAATAAATATAATTAATTTTAATTATAAACAAGGCCTGAAATGGCGTAGTAGTTTCAAAATTTGAATTCGAACTTTGACTGACTGTACCGGGTGCAAAATAAAACGGATTTTAGTGAAACCAAAAATATTTAAATCTATTTATGAATATCTTTCTTACGAATCTGAAAAATTGAAGTTTCATAGCGAGAATCAAAAGTTATGGCCAAATGAATTTTTTGAAAGGTCGCTATAGAGAATATATAGCCCTTGAAAATAGACATTTTGCAAACCACCTCAGAATTCGACGAAACTACTTTTGTTGGATCCAGGATGTCAAATTATTGCTATGTTTCAAATTCCATAATTTTTGAAGTTAATATGTGAGTGTGGCAAAGGAAAATGTGTTTGGTTGGTTTTAGTCAAATTGGATCGACCAGAAAATGACAATTTTTCAAACAGTCTTCAAATTTGACGAAATTAGTTTTGTTAGGACCATATCGTCAATACGAAGCTAGAAAATATTTTTCGGGAATTTTTAAAATCCGTATGTGGCCCTGGTAAATTGAAATGTGCGTTAAAATTCAATATATAGAGTTATATTTTGATTTTGACGAAAATTGATCGTAATAGCCAAACTGGCTTACGATACTTATCCCATTGTGTTCGGAATGGGGGTAATACGCTAGGGGCGCCACTCGTTAGGTTCAGGTTGGAGTTAGCATGAACGAACAACGAATTTTCAAACCAAAAGAATTTAAATAATATAAAATATTTAAGTGGGCCAAGCCCTTATCCTCCCTCTCCCTTCACTCATAGGTCAACGCTAAAAAAAATTAGTAAAAGAAAAAAAACCCCTCAGCCCCCTTTATCCCAAATCGCACCTTCGATCTCCACGCCGCCCGACCTCCTGCCACCGTCGCCTAACCTCGTCGCTGGCCCCCCTTCTCGCCACAATCGCCTTCCTCCTCCACTCCCGTCGAAGCCCTCTCCCCTCCTTCAGTGGTGAGCGCGAGCCCCAAACTTCAACGCCGCGGGCCCTCAACGCGTCAAACCCTTCACCGCGAGCCACACTTCCACCTCCGACCTCAGATCCGCAAGCCCCACCCTCCTTGTTCGATTTCCCTCCGATCGATTGAGGTCCTGACACTATACGCAGTGAGTTTTTTTCTCTCTTTCTTTATTTGTTTTAGTTTAACAATATATATTAATACAGTTTAAAACAGTGTTGTTTTTAAAATATCAATAACATTGTTGAAAATATAAAAAATAGAATTGATTTGAGAAAATTAAATAGCATGATTCGAAAGTATAAAATAGCTTTGTTTTTTTAAAATATGAAATAACATTGTTTTTATAGGAAATGCTTTGTTTAAAAATTTAAAATAGAATTTGATTTTGAAAAGCTAAAAATAGACCTTTTATCGTATGTATTCTATTTATAAGATAGTCAGGCTCAAAAATTATTTCTGAAAAGCTAAAACATGAATTTTAGATTATAAAAATTATTTATAAAATAATCATACTAAGAAATAAGTAATGATAGACGAAAAATATGATTTTTAACATATGTATGTTATTTATGAAATAGACGTGCTGGAGTTCTGGGAAAAATCTAAAATTAACAACCAAAGAATGGTGGAGTGGAAACCCAAGGTGAGAACTTCTCACTTTTAATCTGTTTCTAGTTAAAATATATACTAGGATGCAGACGGTGCTTAGCAGCACCCGACACCCATTGTTCACAGACCATGGACGACTTGTTTGTTTGTTTGATTTTGTTGTGAAAGTTGATTGTGTGGTGTGGAATGGAAATAAATATTTTATAGTTAAAAATATAATTTTTAACGTGTATGTGAATAAAATAAATTTTCATTTACAAACCGGACGGTTTGTTTATGTACACCAATTTATCTGATATGGATTGGGACGATAATTTTACACATCGCCCAACTGCACAAATAATAAACAGTATATGTTGTTTGAAAACCCCACACGGGTACTGGGATAATATTTGACATGCATTGATCCCGATAATTAGTGGTATATCAATCGATGGGTTGACAGGCTGTATAAGCGTTATTTATTTATTTTAATGCTTATACGGTTGTAGAATGCACTCTGGATGTTGTATGAATTTTTTTAATGATTGTTCATCGTTATTATTGTATACATGTGATGTTGAAATTCATATAAATAAAATTATATGGTAATTGACTGTGTTTGATTCCAGTTCAGAATTATCGAACATTTTAAAATAATATTCAGTAGATATTGAAATGTGAAGCCGTGTTAAGTAAATACACGCCATTTTAACACGAACAGGAATTTTATTCGTTTTATAATGAATATCGAAAAGTGATTTCAAAATCGAATATTTTTAAAATGTTATCGTTTTAATATTGAAATGATGTGAAAAATTGAAATGAATTGAAACTGAAATAAATTGAAATTTGAATTGAAATTGAAATAAATTGAAATTCGAATTAAATTGAAATGAATTGAAATTCGAATTAAATTGAATAGAATTGAAATCGATTTGAAATGAATTTATATTGGAATATTCAATTTTGATTTGAATTTGAAATAGAATTGAAATCGTTTTTGAAATGAATATAAAACGATTTATAAAATTCATTTAAATGGAAATTGATGAAATATAATATATATATATATATATATATATTATATATTATATATTATAATGGCCTGAATAGAATGCGCCGCGCTGCGGCAGTTCGCGAATTTCGACCATTGACTTCGAACGGACATTACGGGAGATCTGACCGTCAGATTCTCCTAAAACCGGAACCGTTGGGTTCCTATCGAAAAGATCTTTCTAACGAATATGAGAGATTTGAAATCTAACGGTTGGATTTGGAGATATATCCAAATCAATTTCAGAAAAGGTCGGTGTAAGTGCAGTTCGATGGCCGTTAATGGAAATCGACTGTATGGGCCTTGATAAAATTACTGAAAATATCAATAATTTGTGTAAAGTCATAATAAATGTTTTGGAAAGAGTTGGGATGAAAATTTCCGTATTTGAAAAGATAAAAATATATTTTTATTGAAATGAACTAGTTATTAACTAGAATAATAATTTATTTATTTTTAAATAAATAAATTGGATTTGAAATGGTTTCAAAAACAACCAGAGTTTCCAACATACGAATTGGAATGGATTTGAATCGAAATTATCTTTGAAATATTTCTATATTTGATTCCGTGATTATACGGACGTTGTGGAGGAATTTGAAAGATATACATATATATATATATATATATATATGTATGTATGTATCGTTATTCCAATACGATATTTGTTGATTTCAGAATTTGATATTGAATATAAGCCGATATATTTTCTATTCAGAGCCTTGTATTTGATATCGAATTGGATTTTGGGTTTTTTGTGAACGGTGATCTAAATAACACTTGTTCTTTAACCCAATTAACAGTGAAGAATATGGTTGGGAATTTATAGTCTTTTAATTAAGATTTATGGGATTTTCCAAAGTAACGTTTTCCAGTTTAATATATTAAATTGGAATTGAATGGAATTCAATTTGGTAATAATCGAAGTGAGTTTCTGTGGAGGAAGACTGTTAATACATATGTAATTTAAAAGGCTTTGTCGTTATTCCATTTATATTATTAGTCGGATACGGAAATTGATATCGATTATATATTGATTTGTTTTTCTGTGAAGATTCCATAAAATGGAATGTGATTTGGGTTAGTCGTGAACTGTGTTTTAAATGACATTAGTTCTTTAACCCAGTAAAAGACAAGATTACATGTCTTTCGTTGTATTTCGAACTGTATGGTTGATCTCTGCTTAATATATATATGTTTGGCGGCGAAGAATTTATTCTCTTGCTTAACGCCCTTCTCTGAGACGTACGAGCTCAGAGGTTATATATCGGCAGAAATCAATAGTACGGTGTAGATTGTCGATGCGACATGTTAGTGTTTCTAAAGTTAAATAATCATTAATATTGATTTTTGGGAAGATTAAAACTAAGTGGAGTTTTAATGAATCTTTAATTAGATTGAAATGTGAATTGATAATTTAAATTATCAAATTTGGAAATGATTGAAAGTGGAGTATCACTAGTTTTATTCCTAGCGATAGTTAAATCTTTAATTAGATTTGAACGTGAAATGGTAATTAAATTTACCGATAACACTGTGGTGTTAGATATGAAGTATTACCAGTTTTGCTCCATGGGATGAATAGGTTGGGATTGGGAAATAAAATAAATGATTACTTCGGTGTAGTTCGCTAATCCCGACTAGTTTTGAAAACCGTAATATGGTTTGATATCCAAAGGAAGATTAAAGAATAAATTTAAAGAATTTATCTTTGATAAAATTAATGGGAACCTTTCTCAAAGGAAAAGAATATTTGAACATATTCGGGATTTGAATGAGCGTATGATGTGTTGTTATAGTACTTGATTATAAGATATGCAAGTTATTCAGAAAGGCCGGGTATAACCCATTCTGAATAACTGATTCAACGATAAGTCGAAGAGATTGAAGACGGTGCAAGACCGACGATCTTCACATCGAATGGATGGGTGCTACCGAGGCTCACGATGGGAGTAGCTACCTTGAAGGGGGCTAAAGTGGTAGCCGTCCAAACGTACTTGGAGATCGATGGATATGCGAGGAAAGTGCCTCCGGTTTCGTTCAGACCCAGAACGAACTTGTAAATGGACTGTGTGTCTGACATTGGATTTTATTGATTTTATTCTGTGTGATTGATTTCTATTAAATATATATATCTGTTTGGCGGCGGAGAATTTATTCTCTTGCTTAATGCCATTCTCTGAGACGTACGAGCTCAGAGGTTATATATTGATGAATATCAATCGCATGACACGAATTGCCTGTGTGGCATGCCTAAGTGGCAAATGATAAGGTTTCTGTTGAAAAGAAAAGTCTTATGGTTGATGATCAAAGCACAACTTTAATATAGCGTCGTTTGTGTATAGTGTTAATTCGCGAGCCTCACACCATGGTATGGTGGTAAACTGATGGTTAGATTAGTATGCTTTTTAGAGGATGGACACCTTAGTGGTGTCGTGGATTCGGTCGGCCGAGATTGAGCTTAGTGCTCAGAGGGATAGGGCTCACCCCCGATTCCCTGAGGGATAGAGTAAGCGGTGTTTTCTCTTGCCGAGACGTAAGCCGCATTGATACTCGATTTCCTAAAAGTGCGGATGTTCATTACGGTGTTTTCTCTCGCTGAGACGTAAGCCGTTGTGGATTGCACTACGCGATCAATCTTTCGAATCAGGAGCCACCATGATGGAAATCCAATTTCCAAATACGACATTTTGCGGTTTTGATTGTAGAGCCTAGTATTGGCGACATGATATATGGTACCCATGCCGTCTATGATTGATACATTTATACTTGAAGTTATTTTCTTCACTTATAGTAATAATATAGGATGAAATTTCACGTATCAAGCATATTTGGCTATTATAAGGGAAACCCTATCCTCTGGCTTGCGTTGCATTATGTGATGGGACCTGGGTCTTATAATAGCTTCATTGTTTTTTATTTAGCATTGTGCTATTTGTTTATGCACTGGTATTCTTGGGAGGAAACCCGTTCCGTGTTATACGGCGTGGTCCCTTGATTTACCTAACTTTTAAAACAAAGATTAATAACTGTTTTAGTTCTCACACCAGTCACATGACTGACCTGGAGTTTATTGTTTTGACCTAAACTCTGAGTTCCCCTATTTCCACATGGGCAGCTAGTTGTTTTGTTTTTGCAGATTTATATTCACAGGATCCTGGTTTACAGCTAAAGCGATATTTGGAAAGCTCTGTATCCATATATCTGTTTTTTGTTGTGATTTGTATTGTTTTCCGCTGCGATGTATTTAAATGTAATTTAAATCTCTGATATTTTTCTGTATAATATTTATTCATACTCTGTTATATTCTTGTATTCTGATGGAATTGTTGTAATAAGCAATGAAATGTTCTTCTGTTTGTGTTCTGATTTGTCGTGTTCTCGAAGCAATCCAGGCTTTCCTTCACGAGGAAGTTTGGGTCGCCACAGTTTGTGTTTCTGTATATGACAGATATGAAGACTGGACTGACAAAGGACTGTGAAGATAGAAGACTTAAAATAAGAAGAGTGCCAGTGTGTCTGTGTAAATGTATACGAATCTGCGTAAATGAAATTATATATATGAATTGTATTGAGTGATGAGTGATGTAGTGATTCTATAATAAAGGAGTTGTGTATAGAAAATTGTACTGACAATTGTAATAAACAAATTTGATTGAAATAAAATATTAATTTATTTTCTTCAAACAAATTTGTCTATCGTATTCAGTTTATTTACAAGTACATTATTCTGTGAATGTGTACAAATAGTGGAGTCATATAATTTGTACTGTTTGAATGTTGAAATATAATATTTTATTTAAATAAAATACTATGAATGTATGAACTGTACAGACATATTCTATTTAAATATAAATATTATATTCCTGTCTGTGATGTTATATAACAGTACAATAACAAACACATTTATATTAATATATATTTGGTTGTTATCATCAAACAAAAATCATATAATTGTGTATACAACACCGTTATATACAACAATCTCCCCCTTTTGATGATGACAAGCGAATATGAAGATTTTGAATATAATAAATGTGTTTGAGAGTGAAGAACTGAACTCCCCTATTTGAAAGCTCCCCCTACAAAAGAAACTCCCCGTATAACTGTTCATAAGTGAAGAAACATGAATATTGAATGAATTTTCAAAATTAAAAATATTTATAAAATATTCACTCATAAATCAAACTCTCAATCCATTCTCCCCCTTTATTTATCATCAAAAGGATACAGAGTTTAAAATATAGATGAAAAACTGACTAAAAATATAATTTCAGCACAAGAGGAAGAACGGTCACCATAAATCTCAATCAGTCAAACAAAAATCATAATAAACTGAGAACAAGTGGCAGATTTCACATTGCAGAACAATGGATTTACGATGAATTTGTATAAAAACGAGGAGAGTTATAAAAATATGAATTTCAAAAGATTTTATAAAAATGAAGTTTAAAAAAAAAACAGTGACGGATTTGGACTATAATTATTAATTCAATTCAAGTGACAAAATCAAATAATCTCATATCCCAATAACTATCAATCAAAGTCATAATACGTCATAAAATATCAACACATTTCACAGATTAGAAAGATGGATTTATAGGTTGATTTTTATACACCAAGGAGAATTTCATATTAATTTTAATTTATAGCACATTATTTCCATTTTCTTTTTATTTTATTTAGGAGCACACTGACCGCGCATAACCAAAGCTTGGATTTTTAAATGAGATCAGTCGCAACTTAAATTATAAGTTGTCACATAACCATGCATAACCAGAGCTTGGATTTTTAAATGAGGTTAGAGACACTTATGAAATAATTATATATTTCATCATTTTCATCTTTAAATAAAAAAAAACTCCTCGGTATATACAACCAATATGAATGATAGAAATGTGGTAGGTACAGAAATGGACTGTGAAATAAATTTCTAAATTAATTATATTATGAATTATAATCAACTGTACCAGGATCATTGAAAATTTTCAAGTGTCACTAATTCTGAAAAAAAATCATAGTCCCATTTCTATCACAAATATTATCTCTGTTTATTCAAAAAGATTTTCTTTTTATTAATTTTTTTTAACTCTCCATATTAATATAAAAGACATGATGGATTACAAAATGATGATAGATAAAGGAGATGGTCGTGAAATAATTGCCAATTTAAAGAAATTATAATAAATGTTTAGCCATCATGAAACTTTAAGTAGAATCTCCTCTTGTTGTGAAGTATGTAGTCATAAATCATCACAATTTTAAAATCTGATAATAATTTTGACGAATTCTAACTACAGTAATTGGTTATTAATTTCAATTTCTGAATAAATAATCAATAAATAATTTTAAAATTGAAAATCAATTACAAGAGGAATATGAAGATCTATACATGCCAAGAAGGAAAAATTTGTACAAGGCAAAAAGAGTGTGTAGATCTATACAAGGTGAAGATTAGAATCTAAGTACAGATGGATGAGACAAATATAAGGCACTTCTGATACCACGTGGTGTCTCTATTAATGAGGATTTAAAAATGACACTAGAGTAGAACAAAGACAACTCTAGCAACAGAATCATAGTCACACAGCCTAAGCAGACACAATTAACAAATCAGGCAATTTTACATCCATCTATCAGAGCATGGTAAGCCTTTGATACCAAATCAAGCAGTCATCAAAAATATTTTTCAAATCAATTTCTCTTAATCAGAGCAGCATATAATTTCAAAACAAACATTTTTCAAAACAGTATCAGAGCAGCACAGAAAATATTTTCAATTCATACTTATCAAGATGACGGTCACATAAGATGATTCAAGATTAACAATACAATTTATTTGAAATCGTTTGAGAAAATACGAAGATCTTAAGATTCAATGAATCGATCACACCAGATTATAAATTTTAGATCCAAGATATGTGTGTGATTCAATAAATCAATAAATTCAAATGATTTTAAACAAACCAATATTTAAGTCAAATAATTATGAAAAAGCAGAGAATTTCAAGACCAGATTTTCAAAGAATTTTCACAAGAATTTTCTGGCAAGTACTCAAGAAGGTTCAGATCATTTACATAAAGTTTGATAGATATTCTTGATCCAAAATAATTCATTTGAAATCACTTGAATCAATGTCAAGTTTTTGAATATAATGAATCAGTCACATAAGGTTGATAATTTCAAGTTTAGGAGGTGTGTGATTATTCAAAATATCAATAATTTCAGATGATTTCAAACAAACAAATTTTAGCCATAATGATCATGAATAACGTTGATTTTCAAGATGTATCACTGAGATTTAAGGCAGATTAAAATTTCCAAGCCAATCTGAAAATCAATGAAATTATCACAACTGTTATATAACAGTGTGCTATAATGAGTATAACATTTTAATTTTTTTTCTAAAATGAATTGGAAGAAAAACTCAAAACAACAATGTTGTGTTAAATTCCATTAAAATTTCAGATCTTCAAAAACTTAGTATTCATATTAACAGTGTTTAAGATATAACAAGAGTACATCAACAATGTTAGGAATTCAGAAAACAGAAAATGAACTTCATAACAATTGCAAATATATACAAGTTTAGATTAAAGGTCTGGATAAGATTTAAAATATCAGAATTTCTTTCAAGTGAAGCAGATATCCAAAAAACCAAGAATTCTGCATCTCAAAGTTAAAGAAGCCCAAAGAAGAAAAATATTGTAGTGACAAATTGAAAACCAAAAAAACAGAAGGAGGTAGAAGGAGAAATAAACAAGAAATAATATTTACAAAGGTGAGTTTAGAGATCATACCTGAAGTCGATGTAAACCAGAATCTCTAACTCAACAGATCTTGTCTAGAGGAACTGTAAATGATACAGAATTATAGACCAACTTGATTTCAAATTTCCTTTCAGCACAGCAGTTCCTCAGTCTCATTTGGTACCTAACAGTTTAAATGATCGAGTGGTCTGACAAAATTTGTAAAACCTCAGTTATATTTGTACATATTGGTGCCCAAGCCTGCTTGTATAACAAACCATTAGAATTTACAAAAGTGCCTTTAGGGACCCAAATCTGTTTGAACTTAACGAAACCCGTTTTATTTCCTTTTGGGATCCAAGAATGTATAAATGGTTTATTATAAAACAAATTCTCATTTCTGTTGTGATTTAAAAAACTTGTAGAATTTTCAAAATTTTTAGAATGACCCTTCTTGAAGCAATTTGAAGGATTTTTAAAATCACAAGAATTCAAAATTTCAAAAACATTTATTTTCCCAAAACCAAGACCTCGTTTATGTCCAACTGAAAATTGGTTTTGTAACAGCATATTCAACAATTTTTCACCATTAGAAAATTTGTCCAAAGTTGATTCTAATCGTTGAATTTTGCATTTAAGATCACTGTTTTCTTTTATTAAATCTGACAGTGATTATCAGTAATCTTCCTTTCAGCATCATATTGTTTCAAAACCAAAATTTCAGATTCAAGTAATTTAATTTTGGTTTGGGATTCAGCAACTTCAAATTCAAAATTTTTTCGACTCTCAAATTCAAATTTCTTGAGTTTTTCAATCTCAGTTTCTAGCTCATTCAGAATAGACTCAGTTTTCAACAAATTTTGTTTTTCAACAAAAATATTTTTGGAATATTCAGTAGTCTTAAAATTTTCAAATTCTTTTTGCAAACAATTGTTTATGCTTTCAAGCTCTATCTTGTTCTCTTTTAAAATCAGGATTTCATTTTCAAATTTCTGAATATTTTTATTTTGATGAACAAGATCATTTTTCAAATTTAAACAATTTTTGCAATTAGAATTTGAAGACTTCTTAACGATTTTGAGTTTTGATTCCAAAAGATTATTTTTACAGATCAACTCAAGATTCTCAGATTTTAGAAGTTTATTTTTAAATTTTAGATTCTCAACAGATTTAGTTAAACTATTCAAACGATGAATTAAATCTTTATAAGAAACATTTCCTGTTGAGTCTCCAATTGAATTTCAATCTGTACAACCTATTAAGCACAAATCTGAAACTGAGTTGACCTTCTGGGGTTTTGAGCTGCTGTTGTCAATTTGTCCATACTTCGTATTGAGAGTATCCCAGATTTCCTCTGCAGTCAAACAATAGGCGATAAGGCTATACTGAACATCATCAATATGAGAATATAAAATATGAATAGCACGAGAACTAAACCCAATATCATTTCTACTAACCACATCAAGTCCATTAATAACGGTATCCCAACATTTAACATCAAAAGATTTTATATATAACCCCATTTCTAATTTCCAAATTAAAAATTCTGTACCAGTAAAAACAGATTTAATACGACTGGACTGACTCTCAAAGGACTGACAACTAGGGATCACCATAACTCAAGAGTTAAAAGAATACCTACTCTGATACCACTTGTTGGATCTAGATTAACCCTAGAGTGGGGGTGAATAGGGTTTACCACAGTTTTTCTCTAAATTAAAAATCTAACATGATATTAAAATAATAAACATATCACAGATTGCAGTAGAAATAAAAAGCAGAAAAGAAATAACACACAGAGATACCCAGCTTCAGCAAAATCCTGCCTACTGCTGCATTCCTAAGGTTTCTACTAGGTGTTATAAATAGATCCCACATACAAGACCATGTACATTCGCACTCCCTGCTCCTGTACTAACACTACGCTCAAAACCCTAGACTGACCGATATCCCCTCAACCAGATTTTCCTGAATTACAATCCCGTAATCCGTAACCCTAGATTTTACAGACTTTAGTAAACTTCCAGTTAAACACCCTAACTAGATCACCTAGTATTTTACTGACACTAGAAACTGATTTAGATGATTTACAAAGAAATTCAAATAAAATATGAATAAAAACAATGAACCCTAGGTTTTAAAAACAATTTAAATCTCCCTTTCAAATTAGATAGGCTGGTCCATTCTCTATTAGGTTGCACCCGATCTCTTGGTCTTTGGAAAACAAAAATGGCGGCTTCAAAAAGGGATTAGGGTTTTTCACTTCCACTACCAAATCGCTGCTTTAATCAATGATGCAAATTACTTCTCTGTTGCTTAAATATTCATCTGCTCCTCACGTTCAAAGATTCAAGAATTGTTTGATTGAATCACATAAAAATTGTGAGTTCTTTTGATTTTAAACTATGCTTGAAATTGTTGCTTTTTGGATTCGATGCCTTTTTCTTGCCAGTGATGTATATGTGTTAAATAGGATTTCAAATCCTTTAAATCTCTGATTTCGTATCAAAGACTTGCCCTGATTGTGTGCGGTTTCCTCTTTTGATAGACACGGCTTTGAATGAATTCTTGCATGATTTTATTGTGAGATTTCAAATGAATTTCTCAGCTTTAATTTTTGAAATGAACGCAGACAAGAATTTGTTCCTTGAATATGCATCTGGACGGCTTTCAGTGAATCTCCAAATCTCTTGTATGATTAAAATTGACATGTAATAACATTCTGATTTATTGCCCAATATATATTTTGAAATCCAAAAAAAAACTTGGTCCACTTTTCTTGATTGCTGGAATTCTGGAAACTAATTTATTGAACGATATCATTTCTGAAAATATTTGAAAACTTGCCCAATATGAATTGTGATTTTCTACAAATGTGGACACCCATTAACATGTGAAATTTATTGGATTTTCTTGATGCCTTCTGAAAATATATTGACCTTGATTTGCAAGGGTTTACTACTCCATAAATAATTTTCCATATTAGTTCTGTTTTTACTGGAAACCCACTGAATAGATTTTCAGGAAACATTTTATTTCAAAAACATGATTTTCGATGTGTTAATATAAGTTTCCATATCTGAAAATAGAAACATGCCACAGTCGATTTCAGGAATGCTTTTAAGACTCTGAATTTCTTATCCATGCATAAAAGATGTAGTCTTTGTTTTGGTGTTTGACCATTGTTTGTGACCTGTGTTGACTGCTTAATCATGTCACCATTTATATTTACATGCTGAGAGTGATTACCACCAGTTCATGTTGAATCTTGCCTTGTCATGTGTGCACTTTGAAAATGTAGTCTGAATCACAACTACTGAACAGTTTCATCTTGAATCATGATATTTTGCATGGGCTACTTGCATCTGAAACTTGCTTTCACCTTGCGTCTATGATGACCTGTTTCACAAATCTGCTTGTGTCCATGTAGCATTGAAATGCCTCGACCATGCTACTTGTTGTTGCTGAGTTATCCAGATTTGCACATTGCCACTCAACCATGCATGAGTTGAACTTGTGACCATTGTCATGCTTCATTACATCATATATGATGTACCTGTTCCTTTTGCATGTCAGCTTTGATCACTCATGTATGCTGCTAGCTACCACGTTAATGCTGTACACTTATCCATTCATTGAGCTGCTAAGATCTTTGATTCATTCATGTATCCACTGCTACTATTTATAGTTGCTCACCTTTGAGTTGCTGTTGAGTTGCTTTAAACTTCCATTATCTTCTTGAATCATGCTTACTAAACTTTATTGAATCATCACCAAACTTGAGTTGCCTTGTGTGCTCGACCACATTGAATTGATCCATTCATGTTGCATGTATGTTGTTGTCAATTTAACTATGCTGATTTGAATACTTGTTCATGCTAGCTTCACTTGAAGATATGAGCTTGAACAAAGTTTTGTACACTTGTTGTGTACACTTGGCATTCTTGTTGCACATTGAATTTTCTGTTTTGATTGTTGAGTTGCCTTGACCAGTTTGACTTGAGTTGACCATGTTGACTTTGTGCATTGTCTTCATGTTTGACCATGCTGCACTGAGTCGAGATGGTCCACGTGGCTACTCCTCAGTTGCACGCTGATTGGCGAGGCAGTGCACATGTGTATATGCTCGTGTGTACATGCAGCCGATCAGAAAATTTCTTGTCCCTATACATATACAAACTTTTTGCCTAGACACAGATGAATCAGATTAAGTAATGAAAAATGTTGAGAAACACATCAAAAAACTGAGACAAATAATTTTTTTTTAAATAAAATAATACTTGCATGTATTTTGAAAATTATTTCTATTCTATATACTGTGTTTGTGTTTCTGTATATGACAGGTATGAAGACTGGACTGACGAAGGACTGTGAAGACAGAAGACTAAAAATAAGAAGAGTGTCAGTGTGTCTGTATAAATGTATACGATTCTGTGTAAATGAAATTGTATATATGAATTGTATAGAGTGATGAGTGATGTAGTGATTCTATAGTAAAGGAGTTGTGTATAGAAAATTGTACTGACAATTGTAATAAACAAATTTGATAGAAATAAAATATTATTTTATTGTCTTCAAACAAATTTGTCTATCGTATTCAGTTTATTTACAAGTACAATATTATGTGAATGTGTACAAATAGTGGAGTCATATAATTTGTACTATTTGAATGTTGAAATATAATATTTTATTTAAATAAAATACTGTGAATGTATGAAATTTTGTACAATCATATTCTATTTAGATATAAATATTATATTCCTGCCTGTGATGTTATATAACAGTACAATAACAAACACATTTATATTAATATATATTTAGTTGTTATCATCAAACAAAAATCATATAATTGTGTATGCAACACCGTTATATATAATAGTAATAATATCAAATTTGTTTTTATCGTATCAAGCATTTTTTACCATTATAAGGTAAACTCTATCCTCCGGCTTGCGTTTCACTGTGTGATGGGATCTGAGTCTTATAATGGTTTCATTTTTCTAAAAAGCATTGCGTTGTTTTAACGATTTATTTTATCTATGCACTAGCGATCCAATAGAGTAAACCCGTTCCATGTTAGCGGCATGGTCCTGTGATTAGCCTTATTATTAGATAAGTTAGGAAATATTTCTCATACCAGTCCCATGACTGACCCGTAGTTTGTTTTACTTTGCAAACTCGGGTGCCCTCTTTTCCACATGGGCAGTCGAGTAGCTTATTTTGCAGATATATTAAGCAGGATTCTGGATTGAAGCTTAGAGCTGTTTCCAGAGCATTGATAGTCTTCCGCTGTGTTAGTTTATATTTCAACTATGCAGTGTCTTACATTTATTGTAATTAAATTTTTCGCTGTATTATTATTTAATGTACACTGATATTTTGTACTCTGATGTAACATTACTATGATGTAGTAAAAGTCTTATGTTATTGTTCTAATGTATCGTATTCCCAAAGTTAACGTATTCGGGTTTTGAATGGTCTTGGTCGATTTATTGATCGATTAGTTCCGGGCGAAATCTGAGTCGTTACGTTTTCAGGCCGAGAAAGTAGCGTTCGAGCATGATGGAAAAATACGATTTATTTGGGACTTGAGAGGGAAAAATATTGTTTAAAGGGGTGATAACCCTCTATTTTGAATATATGGTAATCGAAAGCATATGTGAATATGTTTTGTGGTAATTTTTATTTAGGGGGAAACTTAGGTGCCGTTAGCACCACACTTAATTAATTGTGTGCTTACTTCTTTCAGCACTCTTACCATTTTTTTATGGTAGAATTTTGGTTAACTTATTATGTTATTGCTCTAGAATCATACTATATCTACTATTAGAGTTACTTGATGAAAATAACCATTGATTCATTTCAATCCATTTCAATAGTTATGGCTTCATCCATAATTGCTATGTTTTAGTATAATTATTTCCTACTGTGGAATTTTTCATATACAATTATGTATAGTTTTAGTTCATATTATATCCAATTATGGGTATTTTTAATTCGATAACTATTAGGTTTATCTTTAATCATTCCAATATTTCTCGTAATCAGTTCATAGTAAAATTATGTTGAATATATTACAACAAGAACAATAGTGTTTCCCAACCGCTACCAGTTGTTGGTGGCCATTGGAAAGCTATTGGAAAAGTCGTTGTGTAATGATCCATATTTTACTCATCGGAGGATTGCAAAATAATTATTTTAATTACCTTGTGGTCATATCGTTCTCAAATTTTAATACGTCATTTATAGGAATTTGAGACATGTCCATAATTTTTACCAAATTTTTTAGTGACCATTTTACACTTGGATTTACTATTTTATCATTAACTTTTAATAGGTGTTGAATTAGGTGTTAAGATCGGTTTCATTGGATTAGAATGGTGGTTAGAAATTCCGTATATTGGTCACATTAAGGATTTAGCTCAACGGTTTGGGAGAAATCGCAGTTTTAAGTTTAGTGTCGGCTAAGCAGACTAATTAGCTGCTAATGGGCTGATTAGCAACTCCATTAGGCTAATGACTTCCGGTTATAAATTAAGGTGTTGTCCGCGATTCTCTAGATTCAACCTAAACCATTCTTTATCTATTCATTCTAAATCATATCCTAAGGCAAAATCTACATCCGAGAAGATTGGATTTGGCTACTTTACATCAAATCAAGAATTTTATGTACTATCTCTTTGTTGTCCAAATCTAATTTCTTCAGTAATTCATTGGATCTAGTTTTCTGGTGAGTGGTAGATATCTCTTACATGGATGCCAAGAATAATATGGGTTAATTAATAATAATTTCACATCATTCATGTTATTATCACCACTACTACAAAAGTGGGAAAATTCGACACTAGTTTTATGTGGTCTTAGATCAAAAAAGTATTGCATTAGCCCGTTTTTTCAAATAGGCAACACCAGAGGGGCGTGGCATCTGCGGTCGTTGCCTTTGCCCTCTAAGCCAACACTTTTGCCTATATACTGTCACGGAAAGAAAGTGTTGCATTATAGCCGTAATGCAACAATATTTGCATGTAATGCGACAATATATAGCGATGCCTTAAGCATTAGTTACAGCCTGCCTGCCTGGTCATTATAGGAGGGGCACGTCAGCTGCCTACGTGTCACATGACACATCATCTATCCGCGTCAATGGCCAATGTGTCATATGCCATGTCAGCAGCGGGACCCACATGCCATATGGAATTAATAATATTTTATTTAATGCAACACCACTCACTATGCTATAGATTGCATACTACAACACCAGAGGAGTGATGTAGTAAGTGACAAAAAGTGTTGCTATATGCGAAAAATGATCTATGGCAATACTTTCTTGGGGTTGCCTTTTGTCGCATTGCCTTAGAGTCAAAGGAAACATCTTTGCGACCCTATGGTAACATCAGTATAGGTGTTGCCACAGGTACCCCAACAACAAAAAAAATACCATTTCACAACAGCCAAAAATAGTTGTAATATTCCTCTTACAACTGGCATGCGCCACTAGTTATATGCAATCGTAATAAAGTCAATCTTTTTTACAACTGTTTCTAGCAGTTGTTAAATTTTGTTTTACAACTGTTAGCTACTAATTATACCTCAACTGTTGTTAATAAAAAAATTCATAATTTTATAATAAATATTATTATAACACATTATTCAAACACAATATTTTGTTCAAATAAATATTTTATTTCAACATTTACTGGTATATTACACAATCATTCATATATACATATATTCCTCACTACATTCAATCGATTAACTCATATATTGACTCACACATACAATCATAAGTAAGAAAGAATATACGAAAATGATTATACAAACTACATTGTGAATGCCACTCCATGGCTTGGACGATATCCCACATTTAACAGTGATGTTCATGATGCATAATATTTTTGATTTATAAGTATAACATATTCAGTAATTAAACTAATGCAAATTATCATAATATTGGCATACCATTTATCGTGAATCTATAACTTAAGTTATCCCTGTCTTTTGCTCCTTCAAACAAGAAGTGTACACCCCAGTGCTACACCACAATTTAGAAAAGATGCACTAGAAGTAGTAATATGAACTAGAGTAGCTCAAACAATGGCAACTCGACAGTCAAGCGAATACTTTTTATGTTACTATTGCTGAACAACCAAAGAGATCAAATACATACATATGTTACTTTAATATAAACAAGTACTACTCTGAGAAATATAATTCCAAAAGAAATTAACGATACAAGTTTCAAAATAAAGAAGCAAACTATGTCATATAGTCAGAGAAAAAGAAAAAAAAAAGCAATTACTCAGGTAAAGTAAAAGGCTAGTACTCATATACCTGCAAACTTATGTAGATAAAAATCACTAGGCACAATGCAAGTTCGGAGCACTTGACACTCTCCATTGCTTGACAATAGAGAAAAACTATAATCCTAAAACAAATAATATTAACTTGTATCTGACTTTTAAACGATCCACTAAAATAAAGGTCATGGAAATAACTAGAAGAGCATAGACCTCTATATCTTTTAAAAAAAAATTGTAGCTTCCAGTAATACACACCTCACTGTTTTAATGTTTGAAAGCTTTTTGTATCATGCTGTCATATTTTCAACTTGTAACCTTCATTTTGACTTCCTGCATAATCTCCTACACAGCAGAAAAGCAATAACCTTCAGTTTAGAATTGCATAACTTTAATTCTCACTAATACATATATACCTGCTCAATAAGAACTACAATTAAACAACCAATTTGAAATCTTTTCTCCATCTGAATAGAAATAACTACAGCTGGAAGACCCAAATTCAGTTAAATAAATTAAACTTAGTTACTTGCAAAACCTAATGATTCCAGTAGAAGTTCACAATGATTAGAAAATCCATCTACATATGGTTTCAAACAATTATCTTTAGCTGAGAAATTTGAGGTAAAATGAGTAAGGATTGTGATTTCTAAACTCAAAGCAACAGATTCCCAATTAGAATGGTTCACACGAAAAAACAAACAAAAACATATATAAGATTCCTAATTAGAATGATTCAAACAAACTATATCAATTATTATACAATAAAAATCAATATGCTGCTCAGGTTGGAACCAACACCTAACCATTACAGCTAAAGCAAAGGTAGTACAATCATCAAGGTCGGCCCAATGGTAAATGGTGTTATAGGTGAGTAAACTTACCTTAGTAGGAGAGCGGTGGAGACCCATGAGTCCTATATTTCTGCATTCAGGATTTTACAAGTTGCTCTTAGCAGCTGGATTCTTCATACATTCAGACCTCAAGTTTGCAGAGGGGACCATTTACCTTTCTCTTACTGCGTATACTCGGGGGCATATGTAGAAAATCAACTAGCTTCTTTCATACCCTAGAGCTAACTATTTGTGGAACTAGACCTGTTTTTTCAATAATAGGAATATAAAACCAAGGAACTAAACTTATTTCTTTTTATATAAAATATATATAGGTCTATACTTCAAATTTCATATGTTTGTTTGTGTGTGTATTTAGGAAACCAAGCCCAAAACATTTCGAACATAGCAAAACAAACAACATGCTAAATCAAATATCAACTCAGCAAGGCAATGGTTTCAAGATGTATTGACAAAGAATAATGTACCAAATCATAAAGAAGAAATAATTATCGTGATGTATACAGACAAAGGAATAATGTACTAAATCATCAACTACATGATCAATCAAAGGAATAGTGTACCCATCCACCCTGAAGCAATGGCCATGATTTGTCCATTATACAACAATAGTGTGTGTATGGATTCACCTTCAAGTCCAATAAAATATTCTCACTTGCATGAAAAAAAGAGGAAACAATGTTTATTTTGGCCAAGTCCAATAAAATCTTCTCACCTGCAAGGAACCTTCACAATGAACTCTCCTTTACATTTGGATATGAGTTCTTCACTAGTTTTCAAAACCAGTATCATGTGATACTGCAAAAAAAAAAATCTTCTAAGGTTTTCTATCATCAGGGTAATGTCGTCCACATCGCTTCCTTTACTAAGATGTCAGTTATGTAAATTGTGAGGGTTCTACGCTACTTCAATGAACAAATCACCGGTAGCCTATTAGGTATCTGAACAGTATTTATTTTTATTCATTACATTTCGTTGCCATTCATTAAAAGCAACATTATATTGCTCATAGGAACAAATACAAAACCAAAAAACTAATGTTAAAAAATATCATATGAAAAGAACCAAATTTGTATAAAACTATATTCAAGTATAGTGGTCGAACAGACTAATTTTGCAGGAAGAATTTGGAAAAGTTTAAGGGAGGGGTATAGTTTTGCAGATTTATCGGTTTTTGAACTAATTTATAAAGAAACATCAACCAAAAAATTCAGTAGAGAATGCAGTAGCAACATACAAATAACAGGTATTAATGAAAAATCTGCTACAAATAATACCTGAGAGAGCAGCCTATTGAAATCTAGTTTAAATAGTATGAACTAAACACAAATTGAAATCAACAACAAATAATACCTAAAAGAGCGGCCTATTGAAATCTATTTCAAACTTTAAATCGCACCATTAAAAATTGAAGTCAAGCAAACCCGAAACCAACCCGCGACTTGAAGTCAGTGTTCAATGTCCAACACAAGCATAATGAAGTTGTGATTTGTTGAAGTGGGCAAAACCCTAGATTTGGATTGGCTATTAAAGAGGAACCGACTGTAGTTTTCGTCTAAGTGAAAAAGAAATAACGCTCAAAGGGAAAATGAAAATTTGGGGTGAAAAAGAGCTGTAGCGAGAAGGAAAATCAGATTGACGTGGATTGTAACATACACCGTTAGATCGTTTTCATGTGGATTGGTAACTTTTTTTTTTTAATTTGAATATATCTATAGCAACTGCAACACAGTGTTTGTTTATGCTTACACCTTGAAGCGTGTGTTGCAATAGACAAAAATTAGCATAGCTATGGAAACATTATAGCCAACAATACCTTGTATTTTCATTACAGTAGGCTATCTATAGCGTAGTGACTACATTATGTCACACAAAACCATTACCTTGAAATTCAACACCAAAAGAAAGGAATTGCAACAGTAGAAAAAGGAAAATGCTACAATAAAAGAAAGAAAATACAATGCTGTAATTAAAAATTTTGCCGTACTAGTTTTGCACATAGATGAAACTCATCCAAAACATTCACCATCACATTTAAACCATTCAGAATATTCTACATCACATTTAAACCATTCGGAATATAAAAGAAAATAGCTAGTGGTACAAATAATAGTAACAACAGCAGTAGTAAAACATGGTTTTACATTCTATAATGACCGTTGTGGGAGGATGAAGTCCCACGGGTTAAGGAGCCATATCCGCTTCCAAAGTTCTGTTGAGCAAGCGAAGATGAATGGTGAAATGGGTTTGGCAGCGACTAGTTTCCATATGATGACCTCAACTCTGTAGTGTTATCCATGCCCGCATAACTACTGCTCATCATCTCTTGTTCTTTATGCCGTTCTATGAATTCCTCGATTAGCTGTTGAGCAGTCTGAACTTGAGCAGAAGTGCCTTTGATATCAACTGTGATTTAATCGAGCGAGCTGCCACTTTCCTGAACAATAAGAATTGCTCCACTAGTACTACGAATGTAATCCATGTTTGCTTGAATGCAGTTACTCTTATGTCATTTACCAGCACACTATCAAACAAACCTGAAATGGCAATAATAGTTGCTAATCTTATATCACTTTTCGCTAAGTATTAAGCATGCTTGTGAAACAAACTAGTTTAGGTGCCTCTGATTTTCAGTACCTTAACAAGGTTTAATCTTCACTATTATCAGTATACCAGGAGATTTGATATGATATTAAGAACATTCAGCAAAGCATGCTACATTTTCTTTTTTTGTGCACTACAAAATTTCCTATATGGCATATAGTTCATGATTTGAACATTTCCAACCATTCACTTTTGGATGACCTTTTGATGAGTTATAAGACAGGTGGCTGTAAGAATCAACTCTAGAACCTCTTGTTGGCCTCATCAAAACCGACACCATTTCTATGGCCAAATTTGGGGCATCCATCTACATGCCTGCCAATCGATTTAGCACAAAGAAAATCCTTTTAATTGAGATAAGCTAACTACCAAATTGTATTAATATAAGATAACAAATATCAAATGGCACTACTGATATATCATAAGTGGTTTATTAAAGGTCATACTTCCATTTTCATGCAACATCATTGTGCACAGCGATTATTTGAGAATAGATTTACAAATATATGCATCCTTGGTTTCACAAAAAAGCACCATCTACGTATCTGACTCATATACATAATTTACAACGTCGAGGAGTGTGCACAAGATGTGTATATTTTCTCAAAGAGTTGAATAGAACTTTTACCTTGTTCACAGATGACCTTTGGCTCACCTGAAGACAAAGCACTAATGAAATCTAAGGTCATGTAACATGCATTTGGAAGCTTTTGTAAGATATCTCTCATATCATTAATACTGCTTTTGGCATCTCTAATTTCATTATAATGAGCATATGTTACCAATGGCTCAGGAAGACAAGCAAGATATCATGTTATAAGAGCAGCTATGTCGATCGCCTTTATACCATTTGGCAAAGACGCGTCCCAATCGGCAACATTTCGGATAAATTAAAAATCACATCCAGTATTATAGGTTCAGTTTTAGATACAATTTAAATGTTAACTTGATTGTAAACCGATATTAACTGGCATATAATGCTTCTATCTCCCTCAATTTTAAACAAGTATTCTGAGTGTAAGCCTGTTGATAAACCAATTTTTCATCAGGACTTGTATATTCAAAATTTGTAATTCCGTCAAATATAACAATCAGCAACATCCTGTCCTGTACTTAAATAAAATGCATGATATTACAAGATGTTCAACGCACCATACCAATATATGAGGAATGGGGCCTAAAGAGTGTTTCCTTGATAGGACTAATATATTAGAGCATATTTGCTGAGATACTTACTATCATTGGTTGCTACTCCCTGTAAAATGAGCAGATGAATATAAGAATATGTAAGATTTTGAATAGAATTGGATAAAATCAGGAGATTTAGGACAATTACTTACTTTTTTCCATTGTTCAATATTAGTCCTAAACTTCGCACTTGGCATTTCTTTTAGTCTACGAGCCAAGTATAGTAGAAACGTGTTGGTAACATGTACCCCAATAGAGTAAAGTCAAATCTAAAAGTTAAAGTCAAATCTAAAAGTTAACTTGTAAAATTAGATAACCAGCAAGTTGCGCGCTAATCAACATAGATCATTAGAGGCGGAGGCAATGTGAGATTTTCAGTACCACCATACTTCTTGAATCCAACTTCCAGATTGGCATACCTTTGAGAGTGACTTCATCCATATAATACTGACGTCATATCCGCATATAGTGAGAACCAATATTAAGATACTCTATAAATGGCCTCTTTGGGGATTCAAACTTTAGTGGAGGTGGTGGGCTCTAATATCATTTATAACATAATATTCCAATTAAGTAAAATTATCTGTAAAAGCTAGCTTGTAAAAAGGAGGTGCACAATAGATTAAAAACTCATAAACAGTTTAGTTTCAAGACATTTCTACAAATCTATTTATTGAAGCGAATAAACGGAATGCCGTCAGCCCTGTGTCAGTTTAGTTTCAAGACACTCCTACAAATCTATAGGACACCAATTTAACCAAAAAATCAGTAAACAAAATACGTATAGAAAACCTTATAAATCTAACAACCAGTAATCAGGGGAGATATATTGTATGAGTATTCATGTATAATTTTATTCTATTTTTATCACCTAGTGTTCTATTTTGATCTAAGTAAGCAAATGTATTGATTACTGAAGATAACCCAAAAAAAACTTAGTTGCAGAAACAATTATGCCTGTAGTAGTTTCAACCTCTTTTGCGTCATTGCAACTAATGCTCGTGGATGGCCGCTGGTTTCTCATTGACTTGGCGATGCTTTGCTTGATAGCATTGACCTAGCTGATATGACCACCTCCCTTGATGCGATTTAGGGGTTGCCGAGTCAGTCGGCTAAAAAAGGGTACCTATAGAGTTGAAGAGATTCTATTTAGGTTTTTTTGAAAGCAATGGGAAAAATGGAAAGGAAGGAAGCAGTGATTTAGGTAAAATAAAAAGAGAAAGCAGCAATGGATGAAAACTAAGCGGGAGTGACCGAAAAATATACTGGGGTTAACGCATACTTCTAAATAATGTAATATTACTTATGAATCATTAGGCATATTTATTAACTAATATATATTTACAAGTTTTAATTCTTTTTCTTAAAGGTAATAACATCAATGTGATTTTGTTGACATCTTTTTGGAAGATGTCAACAAAACACTCATCCCTTATTGGTGGAAATAAGGGGGACCCATATGGGCCCCCCGATATCCACCAATGGGAGCCGAGTGTTTTGTTGACAACTTCCAGAATATGTCAACAAAATCGCACTCGTAATAACATATCTTAAGTGGAAAAACATGGATAAATGAGCTGGATTGATTTGAACTTTTGGATTAATCATACCTCTATGGTTGTTGGTTTGTTTATGCTGATAAAGCGGATTGATGAGCTGGATTGTATATATGTAAAGCTACGCTTTTAATTAGCATTGCACGTCAAAACACTAGAAACCTCACCGCAACAGTGCATTCATGTCTAATGCAACAACATATGAATATTGTTGCAGAAGATCAAAGAAAGCATGGCTTTCACCATACTTTTCATGCAACACACACATATTAGTGTCGAATATGCCCACTTTTGTAGTATTGCACATAGAAACTGGTCGTCTATGTTAATTTTAGTATTAAAAACCCTAAAACAATCTGATTTGATCATATAAATTGGCGGGTTGTTAAATTAATCATGCTTAATGTCCATTTAGATCCTAATTATGCCAGATCCATGATTTTTGTGCCGTATTTCATATAAGTTCATGTTCGTATGATTGATCATGATGCAAATTGTATGATTGCTGTCTGATTTGTTGAATTGCATGATTTTGGTTGATTTATTTATTTAGAATTGTATGTCATAGGCTTAGAATCGATAAACAAAGCAAATCAGAGGTTTAAATTATTAGATTCAGCTGAAACTTGATAGAGGAGATCTACAGGGTGTCAGGATGATGCATCGAAAATTTCATTGAGAAATATGTTAAGTACATGGACTGATACCAATCCATGCCCTATGGTTCGGTATCAATCCATGGTGATTGGTGAGGAGTGCTGAAACTTTAGGCATGGCTTCTGGAGGTGAAAAGCAGATCATGTGAAAGTTTTGATGTGATTTGGATGTATCGAAGTTTGGTCGCTCGAGTTCTTATTGATGGATCGACGGCGAAAATTTTCGGGAATGAATTTTGCTTCGAAACTAGATCGAAGCAAAGTACTCGAGGAGAAAAGTGCATTGGTCCAACACTTATCAGAAAATTGGCTAAGCGGATGGACTCGTACTGGTCCATAGCCGATGGATCAGTATCGATCCACCAAGGTTGAGTATTTAAGGTCGAGGCTTTAGGGATGTGAAGCATTGGCCTTCGGAAGCTCATTAGTGGCGTTGGATTGTGGAAGCTTCAATAGGATGGAAATAGTTATCCGTAAGATTATATCCCTTCGAATATGAGCTCACGGCGGGTGTGGTCAAGGTTAAAAGGATGTACAATTGATTGTGGGATGATGCGATGAGATGCTAAATCGACTCAAGCAGGACATGAAATCGTAAGATGATGGATTGAGTCAAGTAGGACTTGAGAATGAGGAATAATGGATTAATTCGAGTGAGACTCGAACTGAAGGATGGGGTCATTGAGGATGGCTTGGAAATTAGAAGCAACAAGGAATCATCAATAGTCGAAGGTTCTAGAGGACTCAAAGCAGTGGTATCGTAGGGACACCTATCGGGATCTAAGAGATCGAGTACCTTATATTGCTCAGGGAATGATCTAGTTGTCTCGAAGAGGCAAACGTAAATGGGACGTACGGAAGTCTTACTAGAATAGGGTTCCCTGATCGACGCTAGTCTATGAATTAGAAAAGCGCGACATTTGTAATAAATTCTGCAAGCATACAGGTGTGTAGCATACAGGTCGAACACAGGGAGGAAAGTTAAGTTTTATTATTTATATGTTTCGTGGGCGTGTTAGACGAACTTTGGAGGTTGCTTTTGAAAATAAAACAAACAAAATTAAAACTGTAATTTGATTCAGAACAGATCTAACTGAACCGACGATCAGATCACAATTTCAATGGAAAAGAAATAAAACTATGAATTAGATTTGAATCTAATCAAATCCAATTTGACCTAAGAAAATAATAAAAGCAGAAATTGAAATTGCAGAAATTGAAATAACAAACAAGAATTAAAATTAGGATTTCCGCTGAATCTAATCAGACGGTAAATCACTAATGCAAATAAGTGCAGAATACAAATAGTGTTCTACCTAATCTAATCGTATAGACAACACTAGTTGCTAAGAAAACAAAAAAATGCAGGAAATAAAAGAGAAAGAAGAACTTTTATTAGAACAATAGAATAAGAGATGAGATATATGATAGGATGGTGGCTACAATGCCATTACAAGGGTATATATAGGGGATAACCAAACCCTAACCCTAACCCTAATGATAACTGGGCCTTGTCATTACATCACTAATTAGTTTACAATGAGAAACATAAATGGGCCTTAGATAAATAAAGCAAATTTGGGCCTTTTCTCTTTTCCTCTTGCTTCCTTGACACTTCTTCATTGATTTGTGATGTGCAAAGCCTTGTTATCAATCCTTTTCTTGTCCAACAGCAACTAGATGTGATATCTTTATCTACAATTCTTCAAAATGCAAATACACAGCAAATTGAACTCTATTTCTCTACGTTTCTGGTTGCATGCGGGCTGGGTTGGGATATCTGTAAAAATACAAAACAATACCCAAGTAATATTTATTTATATACAAAAGATAAGATATAAGAGCATAAAATAAACACATTTCTATGTCAATCAAATACCCCCACACTTATCTTTTACTCGTCCTCGAGTAAAAAGAAAATGAAAAACTAACTAGATAGGTCGCACTTTCGTAGGAAACACGATTGCATTGAGCGTATGCAACAAGCCGTTAAACCTCTAGGTGTCCCTAGTAGGACGAGTGGTGTCTCGTGAGGGTTTTCAGCGGATACTACCCACAAAATCCACATGCAGTATGCTATGATTCTAATGAAACTATATGAATGCAATGGACATATGCAAAAATGACAACACGACTTATTTCAGGAAAGTGGTACAACAATTTAAGTTAACAATTTCTAATCAGTTGATTTTATTTTAGATACCTCAACTTGTCACAAATTTTCAATATAAATCAAGTTTTCAAATGTTAAATTCTAGTTTGGCCAGTTAGTTCGGTCGATAACATAGTGCAGCCATGAAATAAATTCTTAGTTTGCTTGGCACAGTTTGCAAAGTGGTATTCTAATTTTCTTATGTATGGCTAGTCAAATCAATAAGGTCAAGAAGTGTTTGGGTATCATCGCTTATTCTTTATTCTATAAAATTTTAAGATTTATGATTAAGTACATACACCTAACTAAAAAGACCAAGGTTTACCACCCATGCACTGCCTCGTGGACTAACGGAGAGTGGGTAAAGAGCTTGGCGGATTGTGCAGGCCGACTTTGACTTTGTCAACAACGTGTCGGTAATCCTTAGGTGTCCAATCTCATAAAATGAGACCAAGATATTCCAACTTTGACTTTGTCAACAACGTGTCGGATAGAGCTTGGCGGGTTTGCACACCAACGCTCGATATACAAGCAATGTTGGATACCATTGGAATACTATTATTATTATTATTATCGAAAATATAAGCACAAAAGAGAGTTACGCGAATTCAACTTAACACAACTTAGTTTTAAAGATTTGAAAAGCCAATATAAGTATTTTAAGTCCTCCACTTATTTAAACAAAGTCTACAATATAGAAAAGATTTCATGGCCATCACCTAAGAATCTCCCTATGTACCGGTTACACTATTATCCCTCAAAATTAAACTTTTCATTATATTTCCTATTCGATCTAAGTTGAGAGAGAAAAATACTATCAACTGGCTAAAAATTGTAAACTTATTTTGCTGTATCAATTGAAAATGAGTCGTATTTCAAAAAAAAAAAAATGGTATGTCACTACAATCTAAAATGGCTGAAAATAAAAAGAAATAAAAAACAAAGAAAAATGAAAATGGATGAAATGCAGACTCCCCCCCCACACTTGATTGAGACAGTGTCCCAACTGTCTAAGGCAGAAAAACAAAAATGAAGAAGAAAAAGAAAAAGAACGTGTACCACCTGATTTCATGGTGGATGATCATGCAGATCGATAGAGTCGTCTTCGTCATATTGCTCGAATTCCAAAAATGGTTTCAGTCGTTGACCGTTTACTTTGAAGACTTTTCCATCCCTATGATTTTCAATTTCAATCGCTCCATGAGGGTATATTGTTTTCACGACATAAGGTCCAGTCCATCGAGATCTGAGTTTTCCTGGAAACAAGTGAAGTCTAGAGTCGTATAAAAGAACTTTTTGACCTACGTTGAATTCCTTACGAAGTATGTTTTTGTCGTGTTGGGCTTTGGTTCTTTCTTTGTAGATTTTCGCATTTTCATACGCCTCATTTCTTAATTCCTCTAATTCAGAAATTTGTAACTTCCTGTGTGAGCCGGCTTTTTCTAAGTCAAAGTTCAAAAATTTTATGGCCCAAAGAGCACGATGCTCTAATTCAAGAGGTATGTGACAGGCCTTTCCAAAGACTAATCGATATGGTGACATCCCTAGATTGGTTTTATAAGCAGTGCGAAAAGCCCAAAGTGCATCAATCAGTTTTACGGACCAATCTTTTCTATTGGAATTCACGGTTTTCTCAAGAATTTGTTTGATTTGTCTATTGGAAACTTCTACTTGCCCACTCGTTTGTGGATGGTAGGGGGTCGACAGCTTGTGTGTGATTGAGTATTTCTTGAGCAAGGACTCAAAAGCACGATTACAGAAGTGAGTGCCATTATCGCTAATGATAGCTCGAGGTGTGCCAAAGCGTGAAAAGATGTTTTCTTTGAGGAATTTGACAACAACCTTGTTGTCGTTGGTTCTGGTCGGAATGGCTTCAACCCATTTTGAGACATAATCTACCGCAAGTAAGATGTAAAGATTCCCAAATGAATTGGGGAATGGTCCCATGAAGTCGATGCCCCAAACATCGAATAACTCAATCACTAAAATGGGGTTGAGAGGCATCATGTTTCGCTTAGAGATTCGACCCGTTCTTTGACATCGCTCACATTTAGAGCAAAATTCGAAAGCGTCACGGAAGAGTGTGGGCCAATAAAAACCGCTTTGCAAAACTTTTGCAGCAGTTTTTCTTGCTCCAAAATGACCGCCACAAGCATGGTCATGTGAGAAAGAGAGAATACTTTGGTGTTCATGATCGGGCACACACCTTCGAATGATTTGGTCTGGACAGTATTTGAAAAGATATGGGTCGTCCCAATAGAAGTTTCGAACTTTCGAGAGAAATTTTTGTTTATCTTGTTTCGACCATTCAGCGGGCATTTGTTGTGTGACAATATAATTCACAATGTCAGCGTACCAAGGGGTGTTAGAGATTGAGAGGAGTTGTTCGTCAGGAAAATAGTCATCGATTTGGGTGTCGTTATCATTTTCGTGCACAATTCGAGAGAGATGATCAGCTACGACATTTTCAGAACCCTTTATATCTCGTATTTCTATATCGAATTCTTAAAGAAGAAGGATCCAACGAATCAAGCGGGCCTTGGCATCCTTTTTAGAAAGCAGATATCGTAGGGCAGCATGGTCAGTGTAAACTATGACTTTGGATCCTATGAGATATGGTCTGAATTTCTCAAGAGCGAAGACAACTGCCAAAAATTCCTTTTCAGTAGTTGAGTAATTCAATTGGGCCTCGTTTAAGGTTTTGCTAGCGTAGTAAATGACTCGAGGGAGTTTATCAATACGCTGACCCAAGATGGCTCCAATTGCAAAGTCAGAAGCGTCGCACATAAGTTCGAAGGGCTGAGTCCAATCAGGAGGTTGAATGATGGGAGTTGTGGTCAAGAGTGATTTAAGAGTTTCAAAAGATGTTTTGCAATCATTGGAAAATTCAAACTTTACGTCTTTGGCAAGTAAATTCGAGAGAGGTTTTGAAATCTTTGAGAAATCCTTAATGAATCTTCGATAGAATCCTGGATGGCCAAGAAATGAACGAACATCTTTGACAGACTTAGGAGGAGGTAAATTTGCAATCAAATCGATTTTGGATTTATCGACTTCTAGGCCATCCTTGGAGACGACATGACCTAGAACTATCCCCCTTTTTACCATAAAGTGGCATTTCTCCCAATTAAGCACGAGTGATTTCTCCTTACAACGCTTAAGGACGAGTTCTAAATGAGTGAGACATTGGGAAAAAGATGATCCATATATTGAAAAATCGTCCATGAATATTTCCAAGAATTCTTCCACCATATCAGAGAAAATACTCATCATACACCTTTGGAAAGTCGCGGGGGCATTACAAAGACCAAAAGGCATGCGACGATAAGCAAAGGTTCCAAAGGGACAAGTAAAGGTGGTCTTATGTTGATCTTCTAAAGCAACAGGAATTTGGTTATAGCCAGAGTATCCATCGAGAAAACAGTAGTACTCATGTCCCGCTAAGCGTTCGAGCATTTGGTCAATAAAAGGCAAGGGAAAATGGTCTTTTCGTGTGGCTGAGTTAAGCTTTCGATAGTCGATACACACACGCCATTTGGTTTTGATTTTTGTTGGGACGAGTTCATTACTGTCGTTTTTGATCACTGTGACTCCCGACTTCTTTGGTACAACTTGTACCGGACTCACCCAAGTACTATCAGAGATTGGATAGATGATGTTATTGTCTAGACATTTGATTATCTCCTCCTTGACCACTTCTCTCATGTTTGGGTTTAATCACCTTTGAGCCTCACGGGTGGGTTTAGCCTCGTCAACTAAATGTATGCGATGTTCCACAATTGATGGGCTAATTCCTTTTATATCGCCAATTTCCCACCCCAAGGCGTCCTTATTTTCCCGTAAAGTTTCCAAAACTTTTTCTTCTTGGTCTTCGGTAAGATCAGAGGCCAAGATTACGGGGAAAGTTTTTGAAGAATCTAGGTAGGCATACTTAAGGTCTGGTGGCAAGGGTTTGAGGTCTAACTTAGGAAGTTCTTGTGTATCAACATTGGTCAACATTCCTTGGTTAGATTCAGGTGACGAAGTGTCGGAGTCAAGAATTTTGTTCAGTTCAGAAATGTATTCGAGGTCATCGAATTCAGGGTCGAAATGGTCAAGACACATTTTCAGGGCTTCAGAAGTATCACTAGAGGTTTCATCAACTGTGGTTTGAATCATGTCAATTTCATCAATCTCAAAATCCCTAGGTTGTTTGTTGAGATTAAAGATGTTTAGCTCAATGGTTAGGTGCCCGAAGGAAAGTCGATGCTGACCATTCCTACAATTAATGACAGCATTAGAGGTTGCTAAGAAAGGGCGTCCTAAGATCAATGGTATTTGAACGTTGGGATTTGAGACAGGCTCTGTTTCTAGAACTATAAAATCGACAGGGAAGTAAAACTGTTTGATTTGTATCAAGACGTCTTCGATAATTCCCAATGGCTTTTTGACAGATCGATCGGCTAGTTGAAGTGTGATGTTTGTTGGTTTAATCTCCCCTAGTCCAAGTTGACGATAGACAGTATAAGGGAGAAGGTTGACACTGGCACCAAGGTCGAGTAGGGCACGAGAGATGTGAGTGTTTCCTATTTTACAATCAATTGTAGGGCAGCTAGGGTCTTTATACTTGACTGGGGCAAGATTCGAAAGAACAGAGCTTGTATTTGCAGTTAGAAAAGCGGTTTTTGGGACATTGGTCGCACGTTTTTGTGTGCACAATTCCTTAAGACATTTAGCATATTGAGGAATTTGTTCAATGGTGTCTAAAAGAGGAATGTTCACACGGACTTGTTTGAAAATTTCCAGAATTTTATCGAAATTTGCCGCTTTCTTCTTATTATTGAGTCTATGAGGAAAAGGAGCTACTGGTTCTTTGACTCTGAGATGAGTTTCATCATTCGAAGAAGAAGGTTTATCCAAGGGGAGAGAAGGTGGTAAGGTTGTAGAAGATGGAATGTTGGTACTGCCAACATTAATTTTCGAAGGTGGGTCGGGTTTGCCGACACTGGGAGAAGAACTGTTGGGATTGCCAACATTTAAGGGAATTTGAGGTTTAGAAGAATTGGCATTCGAAGCCAATGGGTGATCAGCAAGATTAGGGATTGGGGTCGAGTTAGAAGGTTCGTCAGGGTCGTCCACGTTATTATCAATCCTCTTACCAGATCGAAGGGTTGTAATTGCGTTGACTGGATTATGATTTTCGTCCTCACAAGAATTTACAGCACGAGAGTTATATTTTGGATTTACCTCAGGTTGACTAGGCAACTTTCCCTTCTCATGAGTTTTCATAAATTCCTTCATCATATTAAACATTTGGTCCATTTTAGCATCTTGGGAGTTTATTTTAGCTTCGTAAGAGTTCATCTGTTTTTCTAGACGCCCAATATCTTGTGATGGTTGAGAAGATTGAGATGATTGGTTTGATGATTGAAAATTGGGGTGCCTATAAGGTTGTTTGGATTGAGGTGTCGCTTGAGAGGTTTGAGAATTGGGGGGTGGACCTTGGTAATTCGGATTGGGAATAAAGGGTTGCGCGTGAGATGGGTTAGCCGAATTATTGGGGTTCGACCAGGAAAAATTTGGGTGGTTCCTCCAACCAGGGTTGTACGTGGATGAGTAAGGATTATTTTGAGCTATGGCATTGGCTTGGTCTTGAGAGTAATAGTGGGGTAACCCTTCTCCGGTTTGAGGAGTTTGATTTTCTAAGGGAATTTGACTTAGGTCCACGACATGCACTCCTCTAGTAGAAGTACGAATGGGAACACGAATCGATTCCCACTGCATGTCCTTTTCAGAATAATCTTCTAAAAACCGCCAAGCTTCATCGGCTGTTTTAGACATAAAGTCTCCTCCACACATTAATTCTAGTTGAGTTCTAGTCTGATAGTTTAGCCCTTCGTATGCAATTTGACATAAGTGATCTTTTAGAATTCCATGATGAGGGCAACTATATAATAGCTGGTTGAATCTCTCAAAGTATTTTGAAAAAGTTTCCCCCTCATTTTGACAAAATTGGTTTATCTCAGTTCGAATTTTTAGAGTTTTATGGAAAGGGAAAAACTTTTTCAAGAATGCAGTGACAAATTCATCCCAACTTCTTATGGAATGTCGTGGAAGAGAATTTAGCCATCTTTTAGCGCTTTCAAGTAGTGCAAATGGAATTAGCCTTAGCTTGATCGATTCGTTAGATAGTTGTTGCATTTTTGTTGTGGACGCATACAATTCAAATTCACTCAGAAATTCATAAGCATTTTCAGACCCAGTAAATTTTGGTACCCCTTGAATAAAAGAATGTTTTAGCTCAAAATTGTTCCCTTCAGCTGGTGGGAACACAATGACAGATGGTTGAACGGTCCTAGTAGGATAACATCGATCACGAAGAGACAAGGGTCTATCCATTTGGATATTGAGATTTTGAAAATTTTGATTTATTTGATTTTGATCTCCAAAGTTTGGAAAGTTTTGATTCACTCGATTTTGATCCAATTCGGTTGGAAAATTTTGGTTGATTCGAGAACCCCTAGGAGAATTTTGTTGGCTAACACTTTTTTCACTCATTTGTTGTTAAATGCAAGCACAGAAATTAGCTACAATGAAGTTTTCTGTCCTTATTGGCTCTTAACCCAAAATTATAAAGTGATGCGTTTGATTACTTAGATCAAAAGATTTCTCAGCCAGTTAACGGACAGGAGTTATCGGTGCACCAGGAATCACCCTAGCAATGCAGCCGAAGGTTTAAGTACCTTCAGAGTAACAACCGATATAATATTTACGAATCACCGTAATATTTATAAACAGTTATTTCTCTGCCGTAGTCTAGACACCAAGAAATAATTCGTTCCAAATGAATCAACTATCACAATATAATTAAGCCCTAGATGAGCCCGTGACTCCCTTAAGTCCAATGTCTAACCGTTATTATTAGTCAGATTCTACGATGAAATGCAATTTGTGGGCCAAGGAAAGGGTGATGAAATCCCTCACCTTATGTGAATTGGGGTATTGCCCTTAACAGAATGAATAAAAGATGCAGAAATAACAGCAATCACACAAAATAATTGCAGAAATTAAAAATTGTACATTCAAAGCCGCTGCCCCTGCAGAATTTTTTTTTACAACAATTGTCTATATATTTTTTTTTTCTTTGCGGCAGAGCACCTGTAGAGTTTTAAAAGCTTTCACCTTGATCGGCAGTCCTCCAGTGAATTTGGGAAGCGCTAGCGCGTTCACACCCCACTTGGTGTGCAACCGCTCCAACCCATCTGAATCGTCCGCTGCTTTCTGTTGTTGTCCCCTTTTATTAAATGCTTGACTGCGCTGCGGCACGGGTTCGGGCTAAGAGCCCGAATTTTTTTTTAAGACCTTTTTTTTTAAATTTCAGCTGTACTAGGAATCAAATCAGAAACTGGACTAAAAAGAATAATAAACCGCTTGACACTCTAAATCCTTGTTTGTTTGTTTCTTGAACTCGTTTCTCGCTTTGGCTTGTGATCTTGATTCTATTTTTGAGATTTCACTTTTGCTTCTTCTTTTTTTTTTTTTTTTGGAAATTGAAAAAGAAAAACCAAACAAAAGGAAAAAAAAATACCAAGGAGAAAAAAAAACTAAACAAAACAAATAAATAAATAAAACTAAACACAAACTAAAATCTAAGCTAGAAATAGGAAAAAAAAAAGAATCAATAAAAGGACTAAGCTTAAAGGGAAATTTAAAAAAAAAAAAAAAGACTAGCTCAACACTAAAATCTATGCTCGACCGGAGGCCGCAATCAGATGGAACCGTGCGTTCACCAAAACCAGAGGCCACACTTTATTTAAAACACGAAAAGCTTCAGAACGTATCCTCAGATATCAATTCCCCAAAAGAAAATCAACCCGTTGGTTTCATGAAACAAATCAAACCCCGAATTTCGGGTTTTTAATCGCAGATCTGATTCAATTCGGGTCTTGGGGTTTCAGGTTCTTCGACATGCGATTGGTTTGGGGACGGTTTGCCTGGGCTGAGCTTTGTAATTTAGGTTTTCGAATTGGGGATTTTTTTTTTTTTTTTTGCGGGTTTCGAATTGGATCCGAACAATACGAATTTGGGTAATTTGGCTGAGGCGACTTGGATTGTTCAATGAAGGTGTTCGAACTGTGGTTGTGGGTTTTCGACAAGGTTGTTCGGAAGTCAGATGGGTTCGTTGGTGTAAATTGGGGTGGATGAGGCTAAAGTTCGGATTGTGGTGGAGGGAGTTGCTGACGTTTGTTTGTGGGGACTTTGTGGTCTGTTTGAAGATGACAGGGGGGTTTGAGTGGTGAACGGTTGAATGGTGATGGTTTGTAGGTGTTGGCCGAAGTGGTGTATGAAAATTCAGGGGGATGGTTGCAGTTTGCGGTTTGTGTTTGATGGAGATGGTGTCGGATTCAAATAGGGGTTTTGGTTTCTGAAGTTTGCGTTGAAGCTGAACGTTACTGGGAGTATTTGTGTGAAGTGGAGATGGATTATTGCTGGGTTGTTGTAGACAGTGGGATGGTTGTTAGTACCAGGTAAGAGGGGGTTGGATTCGTGATCTGTTGGATTGTGCAGTTTGCTGGGAGGAGGGCGGGACTTGGTGATAAACGGTGGTTGTATTCGATGATGTTTTGTTGAAGTTGAGTTCTGGAATTTGGAAGTAATGACGATGTAGTTTTGGCAAGGGAGAATTAATTTGGGTGGTTACAGAAGTTGAGGGCTTTACGAACTGTTGGCGATTGGGTACGGTGATGGTAGTGAATTGGGTATTTGCGGTGAAGAGGGTGTTTTGATGAAGATGGACAGAAGAGAAGATGGCAAAAGGGGCTTATGAAATTTGCGAACAGAAGGCAGTGAATAGAAGGAAAAATTTGAAAAGGAAATTGATGTATTTTTTTTTAAAATTATTGAAAAGAGGGAAGAATTGTAATGGGAAAGAAATTGAAGAAAATTGGCAGCTTATTTTTTTCTCTCTTGTATAGAAGATTACGGTATCATCAATCAAAACCAAATCAACTAATTGAGATTTTTTTTCTATATATCAAAGAAAACAAAAAAAACAAAATAAAAATAAAAACTAACACGAATCGGAAATTAAATAAATAATAAAATTCAACGTTACCTCCGCGGCAACGACGCCAAAAACTTGATCGACGCTAGTCTATGAATTAGAAAAGCGCGACATTTGTAATAAATTCTGCAAGCATACAGGTGTGTAGCATACAGGTCGAACACAGGGAGGAAAGTTAAGTTTTATTATTTATATGTTTCGTGGGCGTGTTAGACGAACTTTGGAGGTTGCTTTTGAAAATAAAACAAACAAAATTAAAACTGTAATTTGATTCAGAACAGATCTAACTGAACCGACGATCAGATCACAATTTCAATGGAAAAGAAATAAAACTATGAATTAGATTTGAATCTAATCAAATCCAATTTGACCTAAGAAAGTAATAAAAGCAGAAATTGAAATTGCAGAAATTGAAATAACAAACAAGAATTAAAATTAGGATTTCCGCTGAATCTAATCAGACGGTAAATCACTAATGCAAATAAGTGCAGAATACAAATAGTGTTCTACCGAATCTAATCGTATAGACAACACTAGTTGCTAAGAAAACAAAAAAATGCAGGAAATAAAAGAGAAAGAAGAACTTTTATTAGAACAATAGAATAAGAGATGAGATATATGATAGGATGGTGGCTACAATGCCATTACAAGGGTATATATAGGGGATAACCAAACCTTAACCCTAACCCTAATGATAACTGGGCCTTGTCATTACATCACTAATTAGTTTACAATGAGAAACATAAATGGCCCTTAGATAAATAAAGCAAATTTGGGCCTTTTCTCTTTTCCTCTTGCTTCCTTGACACTTCTTCATTAATTTGTGATGTGCAAAGCCTTGTTATCAATCCTTTTCTTGTCCAACAGCAACTAGATGTGATATCTTTATCTACAATTCTTCAAAATGCAAATACACAGCAAATTGAACTCTATTTCTCTACGTTTCTGGTTGCATGCGGGCTGGGTTGGGATATCTGTAAAAATAACAAAACAATACCCAAGTAATATTTATTTATATACAAAAGATAAGATATAAGAGCATAAAATAAACACATTTCTATGTCAATCATTCCCATTAACCATTGATGGATGGCAATGAATAGTCATTCGATGTCAATGCATTCAAGGCTGTAGTGGATGATAGCTAGGTTATTGCTTATTATGGATGATATGGTTGCACTTACATGTTCTCTTCTATTTTTCACCAGGCAGGCTATTGCTGTCGGACATTTAAGAGAATCGGGATTGGGAATCCTATTATGACTTATGTCTATTATGTGTGTTTGTGTAACATATTATTATGAGATTATTATGCGCTAACTCTTTGGATGTAGGGACGGCTCAGGTGAGACCTAAGCTATCTATTATCATATTATCCTAGGTAACCGTTGGTATTTATTTTACCGCTCACTAAGACTTCTATCTAACTTAAGGCTTTATGTATCCTTTTATTACCTTGGTCAACTCTTTCATGATGTTGATGAGTAGGCTAAGTCACAGGTTACAGATTTAGTGGCGCTAATGTTGTATGGTGACGCGCAGAAGGCTGACATACTATTTTCTTATACTATATTACTGTTCCACTATTTGTTGAGATACTTTAAGGACTGTACCAAGGCATATTGTATTTATATATTCGTATTGGGATGTATTTTACCTGAGACTCCATGATTTTACGGAGATGAGATATTCGGCTTTGTTATGCTTCACTATTATATCCTATTGTATATTTACTATTACAAGTTATCCATGCGTTCTGGGTTATACGACAATTTCCGTTTTGAGTTATTGTCCTCGGTGATCGTCCCATATCGCCTAATATGTCGGATTAGTGTAGGAGGTATAGGGAGGTCATCGTGTTTGGTATCAGAGATTTGGTTAATCGATTTTACCTAGTGTTTGCAAGAGTAAAAGGACATGAGAGACGCACTTGTAATTTCTAGTAGATGATTACTATATTATATTTTATTGTATAGTAGGTTAGAAAATGCTTGAGCACCGTTGCGGCCTTTCTCTGACATTAATTAACGTTCTTGTTTCAAAGTAAAAACGAGTCATCGAATTTCGAGACATGCTGTCGCGGATGAGCTTGCTACTAGAGGGGTAGGTGAGGGTAGTCAATTGGGGACTGCAACTGCCATGCCTAATTGTCCTGCTACGTTCAAGGCCATGATGACAGCGGTCATAAGGAGGATGCCCACTCCAGAAGTGGCAGTAGAAGGCGATGTTACTATGCAGGAACCTAGGGTTGTTGATTTTTCTATGCTCTGTAAGAATTATACTTCTCTGAGTGGCAAGCCATTTGTTGGTACGGAACCTACTACTGAGATACAGAATTGGTTGGATACTTGTGTTCGCAACTTTTGCGGACTTGGGGATTGATGATGCAACAAAGAGCAAGCTCGCATGAGGCAACTTTAGGGGCGAAGCAAAATACTAGTGGAACTCCGTAACTCTTGAGAATCTGGGGTACCAGATCACTTAGGATCGGTTTAGAACAAAGTTTGTGAAAAAATTCATTTCTACGATCCAGAAGTCGAAAATCTTTAAGAGGTTTGTTGAGCTGAAGCAAGGCGGTAGGCCTATTGCTGAATATGTATCTAAGTTTGAGGCTTTGTCAAAGTAGGCTTGTTCTTGTTTGAGACTCCATACCAAAAGAGCATGAAGTTTATTATGGGTTTGGACGAGTGTCTTGGAAAGCAGTCGGTGGATTATATTGAAGATCTGTACGAGAAGATAGTCGAGAAGGCTTAAAGGAACGAGAATTTGTTCCCTAGTAAGAAAAAGTCTATTGTTGAGAATAAGGAGCCAAAGCGCAGAAAGGTGGCGAAAATGAGAAAAAGTGGAATGGAAAGAGAAAATAGTAACAGCAAGGTAAAATTAGCCAAAAGAAACCTAAGGGTGAGGTTACCTACTTTAACTATGTTGAGAAAGATCATTATTCCTAGGATTATCAGGTTGCAAAGGCAGGTAGGAAGTGTTATGTTACCTCCAAAATCACCAGTAAAATAAGATGGCGGTGAAGGGGTATCGGACAATCGTAGACACATAAAAATCCTCCCGGGAGCAAAATCTAGCACTAAAAAGAGACAAGGATATGGAAGAATATTCCGTAAGCAACATCAACCAAGACCCATCCCGGCAACCAGCCAATAGTATCTGGTGAACACAAGTAAGAAAAAATGATCTGAAAGCCACACAAACCGACAACCCTTTAGGATAAAAGAATCCAAAGTCTATAGAATTCAAACACAGTCTATCGATGAGGCACATCCGGTAGGAGAAGCTTTGCATCGAAAGGGTTTCTAAGTTAGAAACTAGAAAATAAAGAGCCGAGAGCTCTAACAATAGAGGCCCGGAAGGACGTGAGGGTTGTTGATATTAACCTGCTCAAATGCCAACATAACAGTACATGAAGACATCAAGATTATCATACCCAAAGCAGTGGACGTGCTATTAAAGGCTACCTTCCGGATGACCCGATCATATTGAAAGCTCCTTCGAAAGACCATCCGAGGCCCTAATGAAGATACAAGCTGTCAATGCCAAATCCACACCGGCAGCCACTTGCAAACACCAGGAGAATAAGCCCTTCTGAGTATTCACAAGAGGGCCAGAAGCTGACACTCGAGACCCCCCCCCCCAAACGAGAGCCGCTACTAGAAGACCAGGCAATTTCCGGAAGATTACGCACTATCAAGCATCATAATCTCAAAAAGAAAACAATTTGACCGAGACCCGCACCGCGGGAATCTTAACCATCTCCACCAAAGCGGACGGAAGTTAAACACCTGAAGGCAAAGTAGACGGAAGCCAATAAAGGATCTCTTTTAGCCCAACAACCTAACAGCAGAAAGGGCCCTAAATCTACTATAATAGGACCCTAAGGGTCAGCCTTAAGGGGGGGGCGACTAGGAGGCAGAAATGAGGGAGAGAAAACTCTAATTTGTGAATCAATTTAAAAAAATCACCCATGTACCCACCTCCGTGAATAAAATCATCAAAATCCTTAAAAGTGGATGTAGGTTCAAATCGAACCGAACCACTATAAACTACGTGTTCTTGTTTACTTCTGTATTATATTATTCTTCTACATACTTCTGTAAGCATTTATGTTATGCTATTGATTTGGCTGAATATTTCTACACAAAACGTTAGGCTCTTGTTGACCTAACGTTTTTCTTGAGGAGGAAACTGGCCTCTTCTCCTTGAAGTAGCAGATTATTTCAAGCTGAGGAGGGTTGGACAAATCCGTTTCACTTTGCAGATCATCCCCTCAGATCTGTCTCGGGTATTGACAAAAAATATCATTAACATTTTGGCACTAGAAGGAGGTCCCGAACCTCCAATCCTTTGGTTAACCCCATCACATATCTGTCTGGGCTGTTCCATCCCAAATTGGACTAGCTTTGAAGAAAAAAACCAAGCACGAAGCATCTCAGTGAAGAATTTCCAGCCTATAGATTACTAGTTGAAAGATCATTTGATTGAGGAGCTGTTTAACCTTAAATCCTCCCACCTTCCCTCTCATATCCCTATCATCTCTATCTTGTATTTCGTCATAGCAAGACATCCTGTGGACTGCTTAGAATGGGTACTCAATAAGAAAATTTGAGCGGGGCTCTCACTCATCCTCGGGTGTAGAGACTAACATAGTACCGAGTGCCAACTCTACGAACCTAACAGCGAGGAAGCCCCCTATTCTAACAAAAGGAAAGAACGATGAATAGGAATCGCCATATTTGACTTTACAACTCGATCCAACTTGGAGATCCGTTGAAGAGAATTTAGTCCGAAGAACTTTTGAAGTGGAGACCTATCAAACAGAGTTAAAGGCGAAGATACCTTCCGATTTCAACAGCAGAGCTAGATACCTGTCCAGTCTGCAAACCAACCCAACAAAACCAGAAGTGAAGGGATCTCCAGCCCTAATGTCTAAAAAGGCAAGCGACGAGATAGAAATATTACTTTTGGTGACACAAGTCGATACTACCAGGAGATTTATTGAGGCAGACTTGGCCCGATTGGCTTTAGTCATAGCACCTTATGAAGCAGAATCAAGAATAATGAGACTCAATAGTTTGAAAGCCATAATAAACCTCTAGCATGCCTGCTAAACAACCTAGTTTTGCTAAGGAACAATCAAATATCGAATAAGGTGATAGACTCAAGAGTGGGAGAAGGTCTGTTGCCACTAGAGTACGGAAAGGAGGAAATAACCAGAGTCCCATCCAACATAAAGGCACCACGTCTGGTATATAATGTAGCTATGGTCCCTGAAGAACACCTTGCTGCATTCGAAAGTTACATGGATTTCCATGATGCTCCTGAAACTATCTGATGCCGAATGTTTCCTCTGACATTACAAGATACAACGGCTAAATGGTACCGTCGATACCAGTGGGAAGACATCTGTTCTTGGGAGGAATTCTCCACGATTTCTCTACACAGTTTTATAGCCAAAAGAATCTAGTGGTAGACTACTCAACCATTATAAGCATAAAACAAGGGCTAGGAGAATCTATAACTGACTACATAAAGCGATTCGACGGTGAAGCTTCGAGAGCAAAGGGTATGAGCAGTCGCGATAAGCTTGTCTCCATTCATTCAGGATTGATTGAAGGAACTCCTTTTTGGGAAGAACTATCCATACATGGATGCAAAGACTGACCAGAATTTTATCGTCAGGCAAATACATTCATCTGCATGGAAGAATTGTGTCATTCGAGAAGGAGTCCTGGTTGTTACAAAGAAGATGGGAAACCTCATGCTCGTCAGAATCTTCAGGATGGAAGGCCTAGATTTCATGAAGACCAAAGAACCTAAAGGAAGAAGAGCCAAGTGTTGATACTGTAACCTTAAGGAAACTTATTTCGCACATATATCCAATGATGAAGGAGAAAATCAACTTCTTAGTGTCTTTCAAATCTAAGAAACATGTAGAACCATTCAAGCGAGGGGAGTATTGCGAATATCACAAGAAAAATGGACATTAAACTGACAAATGCGAGGTGTTGGAGGGTGTAATACAAAGACTCATCCAGGAAGGGCACCTAGAGGAAGATGCCAATGACGAACTGAAGTCAACCCAACAACCACTTGACCTCGCGACACATGACCAAGCAGGTCGGGCCATTCCTATTCCTATGCCTCCTAAAACAAGGTTTGCTAACTCTTATAGCAAAGGTCTCGAGCCTGGGAGTGAGAAGGAACCCTCCAGACTTAGTACCTTCAACTCTACCCATGGGAATAGTTACAATTATGGGTCAAAGGACCGTTACTCTAGTAAGTGTCCGAGGACCTGTACTTGTCGCATTTGCCGGACTTCGGCACATGAAACACTTTCATGCCCTGCATTTCAGAAGGGTTGCTAGGTGCTAGGGAAGCTCCTAGTGACACTCCTTCTGTGTCGGGTAGTTGTCACTGTCTCGATTGCCAACTTATGTATGCTTGCTTATGTGTGCATTGTTTGGTGTGTATCTAGATAGTCATACTAAGGGTTATGTGCCTGCTTAAGGCTTATATGGTATTAATATTAGCCTAGGGCCTCAGTCTAGATGATCCCTCTACGTATCCAATCCTTGCTCTTCAAGCGAATAGGGAGTTAAATGTAGCACCTAGAGTAGCTAGCTCTTTAAGTCTAGGGTGAGTGGGAGATTTTCCACAAGGTGTCATGGACGATTGTTTGAATGACTGCTTTGTTTTTCTTTGTATGACATGTTGAAAATCCTGACCTAAACCAGAAGGCACCACGACACCGAGGGATTCTTCTAAAAATGCCTCGATGTTGTAAATTCTGACACAATATCTTTTTATTGTGTCTAATGACAACTTTGCATTTCATAAACCAAGATTCTCAAGTTGAGCAGCTACGCGACATTTGAATAATCTCGCCTGCTTGCAAAGCTTTGTGTGGATGCACTTTTCACAACATATTTAATGGCCATTAGTGGTTTGTCCTTCTGTGGAACTACGGTTCTGCTCCCAGCGTTTTTACACTATGCGAGCTATATGCTCATCATGACGCGGGCTGTGTGCTCTACGCTACACGAGTTGTATGCTCACCTAACCAATGCTCTTCTTGAGTACGTTCTAACCAATGCTCTTCTTGAGTACGTTTTGACCAACGCTCTATATGGGTACGTCCAACCAATGCTCTTCTTGAGTACGTTCTAGCCAATGCTCTTCTTGAGTACGTTCTGACCAATTCTCTACTTGAGTACGTCCAACCAATGCTCCTAAAAGGAGTACGTTTCTCAAACTTCATCCCGTAGAAGGGAACAAAATCTCGAAGGGAGCACTTGGAGCATGTACAGCCTCTGCTCAAACTTCATCTCATAGAAGGGAACAAAAGCTTGAAGGGATCACTCGGAGCACGTACAACCTCTGCTCAAAATTCATCCCATAGATGGGAACAAAAGATCGAAGGGAGCACTTGGATCACGTATAGCCTCTGCTTAAACCTCTTCCTGAAGAAGGAAACGAAAGCTTGGAGAGGGCTTGAAGGGAACAATAAAAAACGCACACACCTTACGTTCAAACGAATGAAACCGAAATGGTAACTCAAAACAAAGATTTAATACCCGAATTTGGGTTTGGTTCGGGACTTATATTAATACCGGAGGGGGTCCAGTCTTCTATCTATTGAATACCTGAATCTGGGTTTTGTTTCAAGACTTCTATTAATACCATAGGGGGTTCCGGTCTTTTGTCTATTTAATACCCAAATCTAGGTTTGGTTCGGGACTTCTATTAATACCGAAGGGAGTTCCGGTCTTCTTTCTATTTAATACCCGAATCTGGGTTTGGTTCGGAACTTCTATTAATACTGGAGGGGGTTCCAGTCTTCCGTATATTTAATACCCGAATCTGGGTTTGGTTCGGGACTTCTATTAATATCGAAGGGGGTTCCGGTCTTTTATCTATTTAATACCTGTATCTGGGTTTGGTTCGGGACTTCTATTAATACTAGAGGGGATTCCGGTCTTCTGTCTATTTAATACCTGAATCTGGGTTTGGTTCCGGATTTCTGTTAATACCGGAGGGGGTTCCGTTCTTATGTCTATTTAATACCCGAATCTAGGTTTGGTTCGGGACTACTATTGATACCGTAGGGGGTTCCGGTCTTCTGTCTATTTAATACCCAAATCTGGGTTTGGTTCGGGACTTCTATTTGTACTGGAGGGGGTTCCAGGACTTCTACCATTTAATATCGAAGGGGTTCCCGGTCTTTAGTCTTCATTCGACCGAATGAAGCATGGTCCCGGAACCTCCTCATCTACTTAGGTCTCTTCCTAAGAAAAAAAAAGATTTTGTATTGGCCAAAATGGAGTTAGCCACATCTTCGTCTCCTGTGTTCCTAAATGACGTCAGAAAATTTGTCCGATATGGAAACCCCCCCCCCCACCCGCGCAAGCAAAGCCTCGGATAAACCTCAAGTGCCCCAGTCAAAGAACTGTTTAAAGAAATACTATTTAAAAAAATCCTGCACCCAAAATCGAGGCAAAGAAATCATCACCGCCTGCTCTTAGGGCCTCTTCATATTCGAAAAACCTGAATAGGATTAAATCACATGAAATGACACTCAACCATCGGATCGAAGTTTACAGAAATCTGGCCATTTACTTTGAGTATAAAAAGTCAGGGCATAAAGGATTTCGATGCTTCCACTCTCCCTATTCAAATAGATAACAATAATATGGCAACAGGAAATGAGGTCAACATTTTACCATTTGTTTCTGATGAAGATTTACTGCACTTTAGTTCCTGGGCGATTATCTCGATTTTCTCTAGTCAATTCTCGGTCAATAGCATCAGACGAGCCTTGAAATGGGAATTCTATTACCTGTATTCTTGGGAATGGAACATCAAAAAGTTCGGGAACGTTTTCATCGTTAAATTCCCAAGGAATTTCTTTATGGTGGATTTCTACTCCATTACGACCGATAGGGGTACTCTGCACATTCGGCCATGGAGTCTCAATTTGGTTCTACAAAACCAAGACAGGAGGTGGTTATTTGGATTGTCTTAAAAAACCTCCCCATTGTATTTTGTAACTTTAAAATGGTGAAGATCATATTGTCGAAAGTAAGAAAACTCTTATGAATACAAGAAGACGCATGGGACATGGCTGATTTTTCATATCTTAAGGTGGAAATAAAGGTTCCATCACCAGCATATATTCCATCACTAATAAGGGTATTTACCCATATCTCTTATCATGAGATTGAAGTTATCAAGCTTTCCGGAAATCTCTACGATCCTTTTGAGCCTACGGATTTCGAGAATGAGGTGTTTAAAAAAGATAAGGATGGGTTTCTCGGAGTTTGAAAACCAAGAAGAAAGACGAAGTAAGTAGGTAGCTCCGATATTGGTGGAGTGTCCTCTTCAAATTCGTTTGCAATTCTTTCGGATATCAACAAAGAAGAAGAGGAGCTGTCAGATGAAGATGAAGAAGAGACGTTCATTTTTGAAGATGGTGAGGAGAAATTGATGCTATTGACATGGTACTAGAAAATGTGAGTTTTGATGGCAATAGTGGAATGGAGTCTATTAAGGAGACCAGTAAGGGCAAGGAGGTGGTTGGTCCTTCTGGTGCGATAATATCAAGGGGCAGTGCTAGGGAAAGCTCAGGCCTTGGTCACCTTCTAGGGGAATTTGATCATGGTGAGTTTACCCAATTGCAGCATGGCAGCTTTAGCAATAGAAAACGTAGCAGATGGATAATGTAGTTTGGCTTGTTAACTATTTTCTTCAGTTTGCATGAAAGAACCTGGCTCCTGCGTGAGCCCCATTTGTATATACTTTTGTTTTATTCTGAACTGTAATGGAAGTACCACTCTACTTTGACTAAGTATATATTCAAGTGTAGCACAAAAAAAGTCAGAGTTTCCGTATTCAGAATTCAAAATTAATATATGCCGCGCAAAGAGACTTCAGTCGAGGGAAATCTAAGGATACCTCAGAAAGGACAAGGGATTTGACTTGAAAAGACTAAAACACCCCTTCACTAGGGAGGGGGAAAATGTTACCACTAAAATCACCTGTAAAATAAGACGGTAGTGAAGGGGTATCGGACAACCGCATGCACATAGAAATCCTCCAAGGATCAAAATCTAGCACTAAAAAGAGACAAGGATAAGGAAGAATATTCCAAAAGCAACATCAACCAAGACCCATCCCCGCAACCAGCCAACGGTATCCTGTGAACACAAGCACGTAAGAATGATTTGAAAGCCACACGAATCGACACCCCTTTAGGAGAAAAGAATCCAAACTCTATAGAATTCAAACACAATCTGTCCGACGATGCACATCCGGTAGGAGAAGCTTTGCATCGAAAGGGTTTCTAAGTCAGAAACTAGAAAATAAAGAGTCGAGGCTCTAACAACAGAGGCCCGGAAGGACGTGAGGGTTGTTGATATTAACTAGCTCAAATGCTAACACACCGGTACTTGAAGACATTAGGAATATCATACCAAAAGCTGTGGACACACTATAAAGGGCTATCTTCCGGAAGACCCGATCATATTAAAAGTTCCTCCAAAAGACCATCCGAGGCCCTAATGGAGATACAACCTGTCCATGCCAAACCTACACCGGCAGCCACTTGCAAACACTAGGAGGATAAGCCCTTCTGAGTATTCACAAAAAGGCCAGAAGTTGACACTCGAGACCCCCCACCCAAGAGCCGCTACTAGAAGACCAGGCGCTTTTGGGAAGACTACGCATTATCAAGCCTATCATAATCTCAAAAAGAAAACCATTTGACCGAGACCCGCACCGCGGGAATCTTAACCATTGCCGCCAAAGCGGACATAAGTTAAACACCTAAAGGAAAAGAAAACGGTAGCCAACAAAGGCTCTCTTTTAAGCCCAACAACCTAACGGCAGAAAGGGCACCAAATCTACTATAAATAGGACCTTAGGGGTCAACCTTAAGGGGGGCGGCTGGGAGGCAGAAATAGGGGAGAGAAAACTCTAATTTGTGAATCAATTTGAAAAATCTCCTATGTACCCACCTCCATGAATAAAATCATCAAAATCCTTAAAAGTGGATGTACGTTCAAATCGAACCGAACCACTATAAATTGTATGTTCTTATTTACTTCTGCATTATATTGTTCTTCTACAAACTTCTGTAAGCATTTCTGTTATACTATTGATTTGGCTGAATAGTTATACAAAAAACGTTAGATTCCTGGAAACCTAATTATTTTCTTAAAGAGAAAACCCACCTCCTCTCCTCGAAGTAGCGGATTGGCTCAAGCTGAGGAGGGTTGGGCAAATCCTTTTCACTTTACAGATCATCCCCTCAGATCTGTCTCGGGTGTTGACGAAAAATATTGCTAACATGTTATAACTACGATAAGCCTGGGGACTTGAGGATGAATCATCCATAATCACTGAAGGATAAGCAGGTTGTGAGAGCATATGTGTTGGATGTTGTGCCTTCTTCCTTGAGAGGTCCAACTGTATTGGGGAAGAGAAAGAGTATTGTGGTGCAAGGTACGGTTTCTGCTCGAGGTGTTTCTGTTTGAGTTTTTCTTGATATTTAAGCATTGCATTCTTTGTGTATAATGAGCTTGTCTGCAAGTTAGGTTTAGAACCTAAGATTGCAGATTGACCATTTTGTTGTGACTAACTCAGTTGGTGGTTCATCAAGTCTTTATATGCTTTGTTGTGGTCTAATTATGTCAAATCATATGGCTCTTTTGTGTGTGATTGTTTTGTTATTAACTTCACTGGCTTTAGAATTATTTTTCATATGGATTGGCTTAAGAGTATAACGCTATAGTGGATTGCAAGAGGCGTGAGGTGACAATCGGGAATGTGGATGGGCGAACAGGTGTGATATGCTACTTGCGAAAGGATGAGGTCCTAGTCAGCTTTTAATATTTGCTTGCGAATCCATAGGGTAGATTGTCATTGGCGTCGACCATTTAAGAATTTTCTGATGTCTTTAACGAGGTCAAAGGACTGTTGTTGCAATAGGAAATTGAGTTTTGGATTTATTAAGTGGATGGAGCCAGACCTATAGTTATGCCTTTAGGCAGATGGTGCCGAGGGAACATTGAGAGTTAGAGGTGAAAGTGGGTGACCTTTTGGGAAAAGATTCATTTGGAGAAGCGAATCTGAGTGGGGCTCACTAGTAGTGTTTGCAACCAAGGCTAATGGATTGTCACGACTATGTGTGGGCTACCGTAACCTGAATAAGGTGACTATGAAAAACAAGTATCCATTGTAGAGAATAGATGATTTGTTTAACAAATTTCAAGAGGCCAAGGTGTTTCTCCAAATTGATTTGGCAACGGGATTTCACTAGCTGAGAGTGGAACCCGAGGAAATTAAGGATTTTGGAGTCGATCAAATGGTTGGTTTTGGAAGAATGGATGACTGGTCATTCCAGATGACGACGGATTGAGAAATGAAATTTCGAGAGAATGTCATCACTCTAAATAGAAAATTCATCTAGGTGGTAATAAGATGTAACGAGATATGAAGCGAGTTTACTACTGGAAAGATATGAAGAGGGATGTTTGGAAATTTATCTCGAAATGTATGCGCTATCAATTGGTTAAAGTAGAGTAAAAAAGGTCGAGTGGATTGTTACATCCATTGTAAGTTTCTACATGGAAATGTGAGCAAGTGTCAATTGATGTTATCGATGGATTACTTAGGTCAAAGGTAGAAAATGATGGTATTTGGGCCATCGTGGGTCGCTTGACTAAAAGCACAAGTTTTATTCCTGTCAGATTGACTAGATGACATTGAAGTTGGCTGAGCTATATCTTAAGTGGATAGTTTGATTCCATGGGATACCAAAGAGTATTGTTAGAGATCGAGATCGGTTGTTTACCGGTAGATTCTGGAGGAGTTTGCAAGAGATGTTGGGGACTGAACTATGTATGAGTAGAACTTATCATCCCAGTCAGATGGTCAGACTGAGTGAGTTAATCGAGTATTGGAATATATTCTTATAATTTATGTATTATATTTTGGAGGATCATTGGAAGATCATCTGCATTTAATTCAGTTTGCTTATAATAACATGTACCGGTCGATTATTCGAATGGCACTGTATGAGGCGTTGTAAGGTAGACCATGTAATTCTCCGTTCTGTTGGTTGGAGATTGGAGAGAATTTAGTACTTGGTCCTGAGATGATAACAGATACAACGTATAATATTGATATCATCCAGTAGTGGATGAAGGCAACCCAAGATCGTTAGAAGAGTTATGCCAATATGAGATGAAAAGACTTGGAATTCTCATTCGAAGATTTAGTATTTATTAAAGTTTCGCCTCTAAGGGATGTTGTTCGTTTTGTAAGTAAAGGAAGGTTAGAACTAAGGTTTGTTGGGCCGTTTTCGATTATCGAGCATATTGGAAAGCTCGCTTATAGAATGGTCTTACCAAAGAAGATGACAGGTATGCACAATGCGTTTCATTTTCCGTTGCTATGGAAGTTTGTGCGTGAATCGAATGTTGTGGTAGCTCCTTATCAATTTGAAGACGATTCAAGGTACAATGAGGCAAGGACAATGATGATGACAACTGTGCTTGGAAAACGGAAGAGAGTACGAGGTCGACCCATTCAGAACTCTTTGAGTAGTATGTCATATATACGATATCTTACTGGTAATATTGTGTCTTACACTATTAGAATTTCTCATGCCAGGATAGGATTTTGGTTATATGAATTGTTGATTACTAGATTGTTTGATAGATTGGCTGCTCGAGGATGCTAGGCATGCAGAATACTATGTTTGCTCGTGTTTGCTTGGAATTTTAGGGGTGAAATTCCTAAGGGAGGAGAATGTAACGACCCATATTTTACGTATCATAGGATCATAAAATAATTATGTTTAATTCCCTAGTGGTTGTATCATTCTCAAATTTTAAAATTTTGTTCATTGGGATGTGAGACATGTCCCTGATTTTCATTAAATTTATTAGTGACCATTTAGCCCTTGGATTTACTATTTTAGATTTAACTTTTGATGGAAACAAATAAGGTGCTGAGATTGCTCTCAATGGATCAAAATTATAGTTGGCAATTCCGTGAAGTGGTCACGTTAAGGATTTGGCTTAGTGGTTAGGGAGGAATTGCATTTTTAAGTTTCAGTTTCTACTAGGTAGATTAATTGGTTGCTAATACGCTTATTAGCAAGCCCACTAGGCTAATGACATGTAATTATAAATAAATAGATTTTTGGGAGAGAAATAGGGGTTTCTCTTTTCATTCTAGCATTAGTTTATTGTCTATGATTCTACCTAAACACTGTTTTCTTTGTCTATTCATTTTAAATCATATCCTAATGCAAGATCTACATTCCAAAAAAGGATCTCACTACTTTGCATCAAATCAAGGAATTTCTTATCCGTTCAGATCTAATTTCTTCAGTAATTCATCGGATCCAGGTTTTTGGTGAGTGATAAATATCTCTCACATGGATGCTATGGATAATATAGGTTAATTTAGGATTATTTCACATCATTCATGTTATTATCACCTAGAAATTGATCGCATATGTTCATTTCAGTATTAAAACTCTACAATAATCTAGTTTGATCATATAAATGGGTAACTCATTAAATTACTCATGCTTAATGTCCATTAGATCCTAATTATGCTAGATCCAAGAAGTTTTATGCCATATTTCATATAAGTTCATGTTCTTATGATTCATCATGATTGAAATTGTATGAGTTGTTGTTTGATTTGTTGAACTGCATGACTTTGGTTGATTTGGTCATTCAGAATTGTATTTCATAGGCTTAGAATTGATAATCATAGAAAAAATTGGAGGTATAAATGATTGGATTTAGATGAAACTTGGCGGAGGATCTTTAGAGTATGTCCAGATGATGCACCGAAAATTTCATCAAAAAATATGCTAAATTAATGGACAGGTACTGGTGTGACGACGACCGCCTCATACCTCCTGCATTGAACTAAGGAAAAGATGCACTATATAACGTGCTAGGCCGATATGGGGCGATCATCAAGGAAGAATAACTCAAAATGAAACCTGTTGAATAACTCACAATGCATGGATAATGTATAATAATAAAATATACAATAGGATATGGCAGCGAAGCATAACTATGCAGAAAATCGAATCTCATAAAACTATAGAATCTCTAGTACAATACATCCTGGTACATAAGTCTCTGAATACAATATGCCCTACTATATCCCTCAGAGCTAGTATCAATAACCATCAACATACACTGGAAATAGAAATAAAGTATCTATATAGTGGGTAGTAATAGTACGCCAACCTCTTGCTCTTCATCGCACATCATCATCGGCACCGAACCTGCAACTTGCTACTCAGCCTGCTTGTCAACAACATTGATGAACAACCAAAGGTAATAAGAGGGAAACATAAAACCTTGAGTCAGATAACAGTCTTAGTAAGCGATAAAATAGATAACAGTAGTTACATAGGATAATATATGAGTGTAGGCAGAACAACCATCTTATCTTCCTAGCAACTACTAAGTTAACACGTGAAAACCATCCATCACATGTTATCACTGAATAAGAAAGGACAACCCCCAATCCCACTTCTCTTCGATATCCTATGGTGATAACCTACCCAGAGAAATCAAAGAAAAGGATACACAATCAACCATAAAATCCAATATCCTAGCTATAACCGATTACAGCCTTGAATTCATCGATAACCGAACTTGCTTTCAACGATCAAAAGGGATGATGGAAAACTCTGGTTCTAGCCAAACTACCATACACCATCATAACTATGTATGTTTTTCTTGATCGGCTAAGACAACTACGTCCATCATGATTGCCTAGTGTACGCGATCAATTCATCCAGATCCTGATGGGTGTCCCCATGATACCTTTGCTTTGAGTCCATTAGAACACTCCAATTTCGACGATTCCTTAGCGCTTCAAATTTTCCAAGAATTTCTTCTTGGCGATCAATTCTTTAGTTTGATCGACTTCTCAAACCAAACCCATTATTATTTTTGACTAACTCCCACCTGAGTTGATCTATCATCTTGCTGGATCATATATCGCATCATGACCAGTACCACATCAATCCATCTCCGACCACTCCAACTTGAGTTCAAATTGAAGCACTATCCATCATTGAGTTGCACAACAATCATTCAAAGTCATTCATCATCAAAATTCACCGATAACCCTTAGAAGCGATCATCCTCAAGCACTCAAATCCTCGGTTCCCTTGGGATCAACGTGATTTATCAGTACCGATCCATATTTTTCAATATCGGCTGTATACTTAGCCATTTTTGGCTAAGTAACTTAACCACCGTGCTACACTTCCCAAGTACTTCATGCTGTACCATTTTCGTAGCATTCCATATGACCAGTAAAAACTCTTGCCAATCCATCCATGTACTTGAGCGATCAATCTTCGACCCATCTCGAATCAGCTCTGTATGACTTGAAATTTTGTAGGAAACCTTGATCTACCATCATGATGCATCCCCCAAAATTTTGTCGCCATCCATCACAATGTGATGGATCGGTACCAGTCCATACACTTAACTTATTTTGGCACGAAAGTTTTCATGCTCCCATCCCTCGTCTTCCAGAGCACCTCCGCCAAGTTTTGTCTGAATCCGATCACCTGTTTTGCTATGTTCTTCAATCCTAAGATATACGACAACCAACTCTAATAAACAATGCAAACAATTCAATAAAAACAAACATCAATTCATACAATACTGATCATATAAACATGAATATATCACAATTATGACATAAACATATCATAGACACTAGATCTAACATGATTTGTATCTAAACATACGTATAAACAAAATTAATTTAACAATTATCTGATTAACGTGATCAAATTATGTTTTGCTATGAGGTCTAAATATGAGTTAAACATATATGATCAGATCTAGGGTGAGTTTAGCATGTAACATATGAATTTGATCCAAATTTACTCATACAATTTGTAGTTACCATGTGAGAGATATTAATCATTCACTAAGTTATAGATCCAATGCAAACCTAGTGAACTCAGATCTAGACAGTAATAGAAAACCCCTAAAATTGATGAAATTGATGTGATCTAATCTTTCTTGATGATGATCTATCTTCTAGGTGCAATCTACGATGAATATGAATGAAAATGATGAAGAATTAGGGTTTAAGTTGGATGCCCAACCTAAAGTTTAGAATGAAGAGAGAAACCCTTATTTTCTCCCTAAGTTCCCCAATTTATATCTACAGGTCATTAGTCTAATGGGCTTGGCAAATCAGTTCATTAGCTACTACCCAGTCTGCCTAAACCGCAGATGAAACATAAAACGACAATTCCTCCCAAACACCGAATCAAATTCTTCATGTGACCACGTTAAGAAATCGTTAACCGCCATTCCGATTCAATGAGGCTAATCTCAGCACCTGATTCGATCCCTATAAAAAATTATAGCCCAAAAAGTAAACAAAAGGATAAAATGTTGATAATTAGGATTCAGTAAAATTCGTGGACATGACTCACACCCCATGAACTATACATGAAAATCTGAGAATGATTCGACCAGCAGGGAATAAAATATAATTATTTTACGATTGATCGATACGTAAAATACGGGTCGTTACCACCGGTCCATGGACTATGGATCAGTACTGATTCATGGTGATTGGTCGAGGAGTGCTGAAACTCGGGGCTTGGCTTATAGAGGTGAAAAACAGTTTATGTGCAAGTTTTGATGTGATTTAGATGGGTCGAAGTCGAGTTCTCAATGATGGATCGACAGGGAAAATTGTTGGGAAAGAGTTTTTCCTTGAAATTGGACAAGAGAAAAATACTCGAGGAAGGAAGTGCACCTATTCAGCACTTTGCCAAAAATTAGCTAGGTGCATTGTCAGGTACCGGTCCATAGCCGATGGATCAGTACTGATCCATTGGGGTTGAGTACTAAAGGCTGAGGCTTTGGGGATGTGTAACGCTGGCCTTCGAAAGATTATTAGTGGAGTTGGATTGTGGAAGCTTAGATAAGACAGGAGTAGTTATCAATAAGATGATACTTCTTTGACTGTGAGCTCAAAGCAGGAGTGGTTGAGGTTAAAAGGATGTACAACTATTCATGGGACTATGCAGTGAGATGGAGGATCAACTCATGTGGGACTTGAGCTCGTAAGATGATGGATTGACTCGAGTAGGACTTGAGCATGAGGAATAATGGATTGATTCGATGAGACACAAAGTAAAAGATGGGGTCATCGAGCATGGCTTAGAAATTAGAAGCACAAAGGAATCATCAATAGTTGAAGGTTCTAGCAGACTTAGAGCAGGGGTATCGTAGGGACGCCTATCGTGATATGAGAGATCAAGTACCTTGGATTGCTGCAGAGTAATCTAGTTGTCTCTAAGAGGGAAAAATACGTGGACGTATGAAAATATGACTAGAACTAGGGTTTCTGTTAGCTCTTGACAAATGACAACGACTAGAAACTGTTTGGATGCAGAGACGGCTCAGGTGAGACCTGAACTGTCTAATATTATATTATGCTAAGTAACCGTTGGTAGTTATTTTATTTCTCATAAAGACTATTATCTGACTCAACATTATATATCTCCCCTTATTACCTTAGGCTACTCATTAATGATGTCAATGAGTGGATAGAGTAGCAGGTTACAAATTTAGTGGCGCTGATGTTGTATAGTGATGAGCTGGAGGCTGGCGTACTATTTTCTTATACCATATTACTATTTAGCTATTTGTTGAGATACTATGGGGGATGTAGTAAGCATATCGTATTTAAACATTCATATATCGGGGTGTGCTATGTTTGAGATTCTGTGGTTTTATGGGGATGAGATCTTTTGCTTTGTTATGCTTCAATGTATATTTATGTGATGTTGGGTGATCTTTTCTTCAATGTATATTGTGCTATTATTCGTATTTGTTTTGAATTATCTTCTAGCCGCCGTAGTATTGTATTGAATAAAGATTAAGAGTATCATTCCACATGAAAAAAATAGATAACACATTTTATCGACACTCTTAATATTTATTTGATACAAGACTTATAGATGGTCGCCCTTAAACTAACCATATTCTCTGTATTAACAGACAACATTACTAGTTAATGTTCTTTACTAATGTGGGTCTCAGGGTGGGGCGTCACAACTTGGTGTCAAAGCTGAGTTCAAAACAAAATGCAATCAATACATAATAGAATACGAGCATATATAGTACGCTAATATACAATATGAGGGGAGCACTCAATCCTTTTGTCTTAATCTTAAGTCAAATCGTGCCTAGCTGTTCCTTAATTTCTTTCGTTATGGGGTTGAAACAAGAAGGTGGGTACATTTAGAAATGGAAATTTTTGTTTAACATTCCGTATTATTCCTCTAAACAATATAAATCATTATTCTGTGCATAATTCTTCTTTCCATTACCCTTTGGTTATATTTAACCCTATTTATGATCTATTTATGTTCTCATTTCTTTCATATTTCTTTTGGCCGGTAGTAGTAAAGGTAGTTATACTGACGTGGGACCCGCTGACAACCCATGTCCCGCTGAGGTTCATATGAATACCGATCATTTTATCGAGATGATAGCCAGATTCTATCTTCTTGTTGATATCCTTTTCTCCTATCTACCACAAAGATGAGTTTGTTCAAATTGTAGGGAATTTTTTTTCTCTTGGCAACTCGACTTTTTGTGCGATATAGGATGTTACTTAGAATTTGAATTGGCTCGGGACGTGCCAACACATCCTTTTCAATTTGGACTTGTTCGCTAAATAAAGCGTCCTAGTAGCATCCAGTATGCTAGGGGGTGAGCCTCTTGATTGGAACGAGTCCTTAGTATCGGGAATGGATGAGGAACATGTGTGCTGGGACCAATTCAAGAAACACTTTAGGGAGAGATTCATTCTTGATGCATTAAAAAGATTCTTGGCTGATAAGTCCTAAAGAAGAAAAGCATTTATTGAGTCTTCATCGTTTGTCGTTCATAAGAGATGTAGGAAGATGGATCGTTGTACCCATGCTATTTCTGATCTAAATGTATCTCATTCGTGTTCAGTCGTGCTATAAATGCAATTCTTTTAGACATATGAATCATGGGTGCCCTAAACCGAGTGTGTCGTTGTTGCAAGCAAAAGGGCCACCTGGTTTTGTCCTGCCCTGGAAAGGCGAAAGGTACCCTCTTATTCCTCCTTATGATTATATTATTTTCCTGAATTTGTGTTGGAACTTGTGCATTTCATGATTACTGAGTTGGAGTGGATTGGTAATTCCTTTTAGAATTACCATGTTGTGGTCCTTGTTGTTGTGATATGGAAAAAGGGTTATTATGTTGGCCCTACACCCCATACAATGGTCGTGATATGTATATGCCATGGGTAAGTCTGAGACTGTCATGCAGATTTCCTATCTTGTAGGTTGCATATCTTCCGTAATTTGATTGTTTATCGTGTTGTATGTTGTTAAATTCGGTAACTCCATCGGGTATCTTATTCGGATTACTTGTAGTATTTTACAAGGGGCCTAAACCACCCATATATTCTCATTGAATATTGTAAGGCATAGTGACACCATTAGCCTTAATCCTTTGGAGTATTTATGATCCCATCCTATTTTTGTTAGCTTGTGATGTGAATCCAAGTGCCTAATTTTTTTATTGAGTCATTATATTTTGTATTCATGTGGAGCTAAAATATGATTTAAACTTAGTTTAATACTAATAAGTGGATTGTTTTAATTTACCAGAGCACACAACGGAAACATGTTGGTTGTTTTGGATGAGCACAATAATTGATATGTCTTGCAATTTATTGAGAAATACCTTTTCATATTATTAAGATAAAAAAGTTAAGTTGTTAATTGAGTTGACTTAAAAATATAAGTATTTGGTGTTTTGAAGTAGTTGTTGAATGTGTCAATGTGTATAGGCGTAGTTTAAAAATTCCGGTCGAGACAAAGGATGCCTTGGGTCGATAAGGGTTCTGCAACGATGTATGGTGCCGTATTGAGATGAAAATATAACCAATACAAAAATTTTAATATTTAAATAATGTTTTTTTATAATTTTTTTAGTCAAATGATTTTAAGGATAGAAAGAGTTAAGTAGTAATTGAGGTTTAATAAAACTTTTAGAAATGTATTCCTTTATGTCTAGTTATGGCATATATGAAATGGAAACTAGAGAAACTTGAATTTTAGGTGATTTAGAACATCAAATTTTGAGCTTATATATATATGACTATAAATTTATGATTTTGCATGGAGATGATGTGATTATGGAAATAAATTCTCTTTATTTTGATTTCTTTTATATAAGTTATAATAGTAAGAGTTTGAAAGACCTTAATTAAAGTAGAATACTGAGATTTTGCAAAGCTAACCTATAAGTGGTGAAATTGTAGAAAAATTTGAGATTTTTCTCTATGATAATAAATGGAAAAAAATCATTATTGTTTTAGGAAGTAAAGAGTTTGTGGTGATATAAGGATAACAGTTTATGATCTCTTACTAATAGGGCAAATAATTAGTTATTAATGTTTTAAAACTAAAATGTGTTATTGAAAATTAGAGGGTAATCAGAAGATAATTATGAAATTTAATTAAGATTGTGAACAAAAGTTTAATTAATAATAATAACTATACCTCAAAGCTGCTTGGTGTTCACTTGTTTTAGTGTTATTGCTTAGGACTACACCCTGAGCATGTATTTGTATCAATCTATGTAAGTCTAGAACTGTAACATTAAGTTACGAAATCTTAGTACCAGCTCTTTCTGCTGCCTTCGCGAAAGGATCGAGTTGCTACTTGAGGATTTTATTATACTTTCTGATCATACACAATCAGGCACTATTTCTTGTATCTTTCTGGTTTAGGAAATCGTAAAATTTCTGAGTGTTTGATCTTGTGTTGAATGTAGCGGGGATACACTGGATATTTGTAAAGATTGTGTTTTTCTCCAAGTGTTTGAGTGCGGAAGTTTAATTTCCTTTGTTCTTCTTCTACAATCTATCCTTTTGTGTAAGCTCTTCGGTCGAGGGTGGTTGACCCAATAATGGTATTTTGTTGATTAGGTGTATTCCATGAAAACCATCTGTTTTATAAGCAAAATCCACCACATCTTGGGTGAATCTTCTTTTTATGTGTTTGGGCATGGCTTTTGCTAGGCCTATGCCTAAAGTTTTGCGATAATTGTCATTTAGTTGGAATTGGTTCTGATTGGAAGTATAAATATATTAGACTCCTATTCTTTTCCAGGAAGCTTTTGAGTTGGAACATACTTTGATCATGTATGGAAAAAAGGGCATCGATTTGCCTGAAAAAATGCATAAACCATGAAGGGTTGTCTTGCGTTCCAGTAGTCATTCTCTTCCTATCTACTATCTTCTTTCGCGAAGTGAATCATTGGTGTGAGGAATGGAATTTGGCAACATAACTGAAGCCACTTCCTATCTCCTGGATTTTCTAACCTGGTGTTCGCTGTAACCCTTCTTGTTAATTTTGATAGTGCACAAGCGTGCACCACATCTTTTATAAAGAAAGATTTACAATATTCTTATTTGGTGTTGTCTTTATTGCTAAACTTAAACCTTGCTTGGGGTAAAAAATCTTTTTTGTATCCTTAGGTGTTGTTGACACGCTTTCTGGTCAAAGCTGTCACACGTGAAATTTATGGTTAGCAACGATCTCAGGCATTCAGAACATCATTAGAAGACACAAAGCGATTGGTCAAAATCGTGATGTAAACATAAAATGGACAAAAATTCCTATTAGATGAACTCTTTTGGGCCAAAAAACATCAATTACGGTGCCTCGCATAGTAATTCTTGTAGCCCTCTGAGTTAGCTTTAGTTACATCTTTCGTTTGGCCCAAACGGCTATACGATTGGAAGTTACGCCCGTTTCTGTAAATGCGCATAGAACTATAATATCTTGGAAAGTTGGATTTTAGCATTGGAAAAACCCCGAATCGGATTGCCTCTTTTTGAGTTGGATCGGAAGTTCGGGTCGGATAGGCTAGGACTCGACCTGGAGACTTGAGGCGAGACGGTATAGCAACTTGAACATTGGCAAGATCTGGAGCATTTTGGGATTGGGTTGAGATAGCAGGACCCGACCCACCTGAAGAGAATTTTAGGCACACACTGATCTAGATTTTTGGAAACGCATTGGCTCGGGTCGGCTAAGGCACGACCCGACCCCCCGGTACGTATCATGGACAACAGAGTTGACCTTTTCTTTTGGCTATTTCAGCTCCTATTAACTTGGATCGAGTTACGCTTGGCATGGCATGATTAAGATAGGATATCTCCATGTTTTCCACCACATTTCGAGATTCTTGGGATGCGTGTCATGTGACATTCAACACGGAACCTTCCGGAGCCTCCATATGGCTATAAATACATAATCGCATGGAATTTTGAAGGGAATTTTCTCCTCTCCACTCACACGGCTTCCTCCATTACTCTACGCAAGGACATTATGCCAACATCATAAAAATTTCATGTACTTAACATAAAGATTTCGTGTATAATTAACTCACTTTGCTCCTCTTTCTTACAAATGTACTGATCTCTCTTGTAATCTATTAGTGTAAATAAACGATTATAAAGTGGTCATAGGCTTGGATTGAGTCGAACCACTATAAAAACCTCATGCGTCCCATGTTATTTACTATTTTCTGCATTTTGTGATCTATGATTTATGATTGTGAGGACTTCACATTGCATTCGGGTGTTAGTGCCATTTTTTGGTCTAACATATTGGCGCCCCAGGTAGGGGTCGAACCTACGACCTTCTGCTTAGGAAACAAATTGCTTGGCTATTCGGTCAATGGTCAAAAGAAAGAAAGAGGGAACCTTCTCTCATACTGAGGATGTTGGCACTAAAGGCGCAAAAAACGAGGAAATTCAGGGGGCTTCCTCTCATGGAGATCCATTCGCATACTTGAAAAGAGACGAAATGGATGGAGTTATCGCTGAGTTGAAAAGCCAAATGGCACGACAAGATGATCTTCTCCGGAAACAAAAAGAGATGATGAACGAATTCCTCGCTCGGATGGATGGATGGCTGGTAATAATCAACTTATAGGAGATGGCACGGAAGCTGCTCGAGTATCTAACCCCAACCGGGTCGGATCGGGTCCTACTCGACCTACGGGAATTGCAACACTACCCTTGGAACCAAATGAAACAATGGGAAATCCTTCCAACAACATGCAGCTACCTTTGACCAGGTCGGATCGGGCCAGATCTAAACTGCATCCCCGCTTGAACTCAGGGATAGTAGCCTCCTCTCTGGAAATCGCCAGCATGTAAAATATTAACATTTTGGACAAAGACGTTGACAATACTAGAAATTGAGGCTCGGATCGAGCACAACCCACATCGGGCCCGGTTCGGATGGACAATGCAATTCATGGTTCAGCGCACCTTCAGCATGAAGTAACTACAATCGGAACACTCAGACCGGGTCATTCGATCCGCTACCCGTGGGCAACTTAGACCCAAACGTCGATACTCAGCATACACACACTCATTCTCTTGGACTCAACGATGGGGGCACTAACTCTGATCTTGACAATTTGCAACAAATTTTTGATGGCAATTGGCTTGCCAACCTGATTCAATGCCTCTTGAGAGGTCGTACTTCTCGGAATGAAGTGGATGACGTAAATCATAGTCCGTTCATATGGGAAATCAGGATTTCCCGTTACCCTCCGGATTTTAAACTCCCAATCTTGGAGCCTTACAACGGCATGACGGATCCTACCGTGCATCTGATGTGATACAAGAGGCATATGGAAGTTCTATTGGAATCGGAAAACGACATGGCCAAATTCTTTCCTTTCATTTTGATTGATATAGTCGTTATGTGGATTCGGAAGTTGGAACAGGAATCGATCAACAGCTAGAACCTGTTGGTCACTCCCTTTATTGAGCAGTTTCGGGTCCACATCTCTCGGCCGAAGAATGTCATGTCGCTCACTTCAATCAAGCAGAGGTCCAGAGAAATTCTGCGCTCATTCTCGGAAAGATTCAACGCTGCAGTAGCATCCGTTGATCGACCTGAACCATCTATGGTAATGATGGCGGCAGTATCCGACGTTCTAGACAAGTCGGACTTCAAAACATCTTTGCACCGATGCCCACCGCGAGATCTCAGCGAATCCTACTTTGAAGCAGATAGATTTCTGTGGGAAGATGCAACTTCTGAGAAGGACATTCTCAATGTCAACATGTTTAAAGGCGGAGAACCGTCTGGTTCTGGAAAAGGCAATGACAAGTGTAACGACCCAGATTTTTAGTTATTTAATTTTGAAAATTTAAATTTGCTTTAAATATTTGATTTGAAATATAAATTGAATTTTATAAGGAATTTATTCAATTAAATGACATTAGACGTATAATTTATAATAGATATTAAATCGAGCCCGTAACGACGAGGTAGTTCGTAATTTGGCAATTCTAACTTTAATCGAATACGCAGAATCCAGTTTAAGTCTGATTTCTTTGAAACAAAAAAAACATTTCAATCTATGAAACTGTATCTTTCTAATGGAAGTGAAAAATCGAGATTTCGTTTTATAGATTGTAAGTTATGTCCAAGTCAAATTTTCAGAAAGTCGCTGTGGAATCGTTTATAAACCATAACGATTTATTTAATATAATTAAATATTGATTTCGAATTTGGAGAAGGCCTTTGGGATGTAGTTATAATTTAATTTTTAGAATCTTGTTGTAATTTTTAATTTGAAAAATAAGCAACTTTTTATTTGGAGTGTTTTACACCCTCTATCAGCATTTTGGGTTTCACAAAATAACCTAACTAGTCTATTTTATTATATTTTTAGGATCGTGGCACATTGTCCGTCTTAGAGGTATTTTTATTTATGTCGATAGAGGTTCGTAAAAAAAATTACGGAGTTTTATATAATGGATACACTGAACTTAAAATTAGTAAAAATAATCATGAAGCTTCTTTTGAAAGACAACCGATCCCTTTCCTTTGAAGCCACCTAAAAGCATCTCAGAGAAGCTGGTTTTTTTATAAAACCGTCCCCTGCCTTAATCCCTAACCACACTTGCTTATCCCATTTCTTCCATCCTTCGTTCCTTCAGTAACAACGAAAACTGGGAAATTGATCCAATTAGAAATCAAAAGAGAATCCAGTTAAAATCATGGTTAGCTCCTCTGTCTAATACAAATCAAATGCTAATTTCCCAAACTCAATTCGACAGCCTTGTCTCCCTTTTTCCAGTAATTCTTCATGACTCTGAAAATTATAAGGAAATAAATACTCTACGAACTCACTCCACAATTGATTTGCTAGATTTCCTTTCCATTTGCTTGCTTTGATGTACTTACTGGAAGTGTCGCTTACAACTTCCTACCATCCAAAAATTGAACAAGTGATTAGGGCATGATCCGTGACGAGAGGGGAGATTAGTGCTGGCGATTGAGTTTTGGTAGCATGGCACAGTGTTCAGGGGGGCTCAATGAGTCTATTGGTAGAGTTTGGTGAGGTCTCGTGCCAATAAAGTTCGCGGTTCTATGCCTGTAACTGTGTTGAGGCTGAAGTCGGAATGTTCATAGGGGTGGGGAGCTCAATCTGGTGGTGTTGTTCGGGTCGAGCTCGTGAAGGGGAGAAAAATGGTATGTTCCTTATTGAGAACGGTGATGGTCTTAGGTGTTTCCATGTATTGTGGAGGAGGTTGGAGAACGGCCATGGTGCGTTGAAGCTCCTGTTGCGGGATTTAGAAGTCTGATGCATGGAGTTTTGTAAAGGGGAGGGGGGTTGGTGTAACAACCCGTATTTTTCGATAACGTGTTAAGACGAGAATCAAGGCAGAATTTAATTTTAAATTCTGAATCAAGTAAAATGGGCTATGCCATTGCGTTCGTCTCGGAAAAATACGCGAAATAGAGTCTGAGTTTTCGAGAATCGAAGTCCGTATGACCAAGATATGGCCTCGCGAAGTTTCACGAAAAATTCCCAAATTAAAGTATACTTAATTAAGTGAAATGGGTTGCGCAGATATATATATTGATATATATATATATATAATTGAAAATTAAATAAATAAATATGCAAAAATGTTCAAAACAGCGAATTGGGGGAGGGGAATAACCGAACCGGCCGATTTTTGAGGTCGACCCGAGCCCGTTGGGTCGACTAGGGGTTAATCCACGGTGTTTGGCTGTCAACCCGTGGGCCGATTCGCTCAAATGCAGATTTTGCATTTGGATGGTTCTCATGGTTCATCTTTAATCTAAAGGCCCTAGATGGTTCCTACACTTGACTTCTTCCCCAAGACATGCTTTGATGGCTTGGATTGAATCTAGGTTTAATCCTATGGCCTAAAACACTTGCCTAATCTATAAATAAGACCCTAACCTATCATAAATCCTCATTATTCATTCATGCAACTAAACTATGGCAAAATTTTACCTCTCATGGCCTCCACTCTCTTCATAAAATTTCTAAATGGTTTCTATGAGAGATTTTCCATGCATACAAGTGTTTTCAAGCTTGTATGAGTGTCATTAGCTTGCATTCAAGTCAAGTTTCTATCTTTGCATCATAAAGCAAGGGTTTTGATCATTTTGGCTCAAGGGTTCTTATGTTAGAGCTTGCATTTTGGGTCTATTTGATTGCATAAGGGCTTTGTCATATCTTTTGTGCCTTCATAGCAATGTAAGCCCTTTCCCTACTCTTAGATATTAACCATGAAGTTAAATGTTCATGTTGCAAATTTGGGTTTGATCATTGAGTATGATACATGCTATCATGTCATGCAAGTTTATGAAGTCATTATCTTGATCTTGTGAGCTAAAAGCTACAACCTTTATGTTGAAATGTTGCATTAGGCAACATGAGAACCTTCATAACCTTTATGTCAACTTGCATATGAAGTCATAACCCTTATATGATGATATATGCGAGTTACTAGTCATCATTCCATATCTTTTGTCACCATGATTCGCTTATGTGCCAAGTTTGGGTTTATGCATGTTTTGAGGCTTATGAATGTAACATGCAAGTTAATGAACACATTTGTGCCTCATTTGCCACCATGATTAACTTGTGGCTTAATATCCATTTTTGTCATGCCTTTGCCAAGTCTCTTCTTTTAATCCATTACGTTGTCGCGAACGTATATGCGAGTTTAAAAGCGTTGGGTTATGTTATGGGTAATTTCTAATGACATGAAAATACAACTTGAAAACATGACTTGAAATATAACATGGAAGTTGACATGTAAGTATGCATAAAAACATAAGCTTGGGAATTTACCTATTAAGTTAGGTCTACCCTTTGGGAATTTACCTATTAAGTTAGGTCTACCCAAATGCTTGAAAACTTGTAACATGTTTTGGGAAACATGATGGACATGACACTTAGATAATATAAGTGTGGCCAACTCGAGGTTGGGTTGAGTTTGCAACGTAAAACTACCCGGAACCGACCGGCCTAACTAGTAGTTGCAAATAATAGGACCCAATGTGAGAAGTTGGTCATGTTGTGCTTGAACCCGAGGTTAGACCAAGTTGTGGTGTAAAGCTACCCGGAACCGACCGGCTTAACTAGTAACCACAACAAAGTCTAATGTGAGAGGTGAAGGTGCATTAAGTAATTAATGCCATATGATAGGGTTAAGTTAATTTGATTAATGACTCTTAACCAAATATGACATGGACAAATGGGTTAAGTAATTTGATTAGGCTAATGATACTTAACAAAACATGACAAGGTTGGGTAGGTTAAGTAACTTGATTTGCCTAATGACACTTAACCATTTTTATATGACTAGTGGATGGGGTTAAGTTAACCAACACTTAATCAATCCAACGCGATAACTTGGTAAGGTTAAGTAAGTTTTCTTAATGACGCTTAACCGAAAAATACGGTTAACGAATGGGGTTAAGATTAGACTCAACTAGTCTAAACATGGAAATCGGATGGGGTTAAGTTAGCCTAGACTTAATTAATCCCACTTGGTAGTTTAATGGGGTTAAGTTAAACACTTAACTAATCTAAACATGATGAATTGATGTGGTTAAGTGACCTATACTTAACCAATCTAACTCGTGAATTTATTGAGGTTAAGTTAACCTATACTTAACCGATCTAACGTGAAAACATGATAAGGCTAAGTCACGAATCGCTTGAATACACTTGACCGATTTGACTGAGTAAATTGATAGGGTCAAGTTAATATATACTTAACCAATCTAGAATGATAATTGGACGAGGTTAAGTCGTGAATTGCTTAATACATACTTAACCAACGTGAGCATGGTTTGAAGACGGGTTAAGTCTTGGACTTGGATACTTAGCCAATTTTGACATGATTGGTAGACGGGTTAAGTCATGAACTTAAGTGACACTTAATCCATTATGTAAACCCTAGTTCTGAGGATAGGGGATAACCATAGTTAACAAGGATAACGGGAATAAGGCTAAGTGGTAAACCTTAGTTGAGGAATAACTAAGTAATGATTCTTAGTCAAGGAAATTTAGACCAGTTCATAGATAGATGAGTAACCTGATACGGTAGGTCATCGTTTAAGTATACGAGTAGGAGCAAGTATCTGATTTAGATAAAGGCTCCAGCGAACTGGGTAACGAAGCAGCAGCTTCGGGGAACGTGAGGGTTTTCTTGGTATCCCTCTATGAGCTGCCAGGTGATTATACTAGGCTCATGAGAGGTTAAGGTCTGCGTTAGAAGAACCAAGAGTATGCCTTGGTTGCTATGCGAGCGACCTAAAGACGGGGATGGATAGGGGATAGTCGACGATACACGGTCGTACCCTAGATAGCATTTCGTCAGACTACCTACCATCTTTGGTCAAGCGTGTACGTACGGAAAGGCAGAGAACACCCAATAGACCATAATTGCTATCTAATTATGGTTGCGGTAAGGCTAGGATTGTGGGTTGGCCAGTAGTGTGTTCTCATACAGGATTTATCCTGTCTTGTCTTTCACTAGTTGAGGGAGGGGTCGCGTGGGACCATAGCCACGTATAGAAAAACAGACCTTAGCATCTGCATCGGCAGATAAATCGAAAGCTCCCGACCGAGTCCTGTATTTCTCGATCTGCCCTGTGACAGGACTCGGATGGCACGATGTGATACATGTGCATACAGTCATGGAAAACGATTCACGATGAATGCGTGGGAAAAAGGGCGCGGTTGACGGTTAGCGTAAATCCCAGTGGCCCTGGGTGGTTGAACCAAAACCGAGATACGAAAACGTGCAATAGGTAAGCGTAATCCTTAGTGGCCCTAGGTAGCATAAGTCCTAGTTGTACAAACGATAATTCATGTTGGAAGACCCTAGCTAGGTTTAGGGTAACAGTCCAAACCGATCTTAAGGATCATGGAACTATGTTAAAGTAATGTAGAATCTCATGGGAAAGCCCGTATGGTCTACGGCAAGGGACTGAACATTTACATGGAATAAAACATACAAGTTGAGTAACCTATATATGCGATATATTAGGTTGACATGGACCATTACACGACTTTTGAGTGAGGGTCATTCTTGGTTAACACATGATACGGTGGGGATACTAGTACGGTAGGTGCAGAGCTAAAATGCAGGATAGATATCATGGGACGTTATACGTGATAGATATCTTGGGGATATTATACTTGATAGAAACCTGACGATGTGATACCTTGTTTTATCTTGACATCGTAATTTATCATGACACCTTAGTTTATCTGAGTTCAGTAGTTCATCCTGTTATTTTGATTTAGCTTATCTATCTTGTCATCATGCTTATGTTCATCTCAGTTTCTCATGTCAGTTAACTTTACTAGTTTTTATGCTAATAGTAGATAGGGCTTACTCAGTCTTTTTGACTGACCCGTTTTGTTTCGCCTCTTTTCTTCCGTTTCCCCCCCAGGTTACAGGGAGGAAATACTGTTGTTTAGTTCGGACTTCTTCTGCTTGAAGGTCATCATGGATGGCTTGGACTTTTCTTGGCTAATGGCTACTTTACTGTTTTTACTTGGGGAATAATTTATGAAAATGTCTTTATGCTTCTTTACTATTGCAAGACAGGTTTTGATGTACTCTGATGTAAAAGGCTTTAGACCTTATTTATTCATGTTATGAAAGTTTGATTTTACTTCCGCTATTTTTATATGTTCTGTCTTGTGATATTTCTGTGCATGTTTACCAATAATGCCCCTCTAAAGCTAGTGCATTCCTTTGCGAGTGACCCTAGCGGAGACGGGGTGTTACACGTGGTATCAGAGCAGAAGGTTACCAGACTGGGCAAAAGTTTTTAAAGACCTTCTGAAAACTATTTGAAAATCGTCTACAAAGAAGCATTTTTTTCAAGAAAATTTTCTTTTAAAAGAAAAAGGCTATTCCCCAAAGGCCATTAGCACTATCCTTGTTTCCTTAATTGAATCTCTTCTCCTTTCTTTCCTCCATCTGTAGTCACAGTGGTTTTAACTGCGACTAGTCTTTTCTATCTACGAAAGTGCTTTCCAAGCGATGGAGGTGGTTTTCAAGAGACCAGTGGCCGCGTTATAAGAAAGGATAGTGAGAAAGAGGATAAAGGATACGAGCTTAAGGATGAGCAACTTGTTGGTATGGCTTAGTCCTAAAAGGAGGGAGAAAGATGAACAATGAAACCCATGATGAGAAAGTATCTTTGGTATGGTGAAACAGGACGGATAGTTAAGTATTGTGGGACAAGGACAAGATCATCGTTGTATACCCTCATTAGAGTACCTGAGTAGGGGGATAACATCCTTGTTGAAGATCTAGTTATTCTTTTCTATCATCCCTCCAAGACTTTGTTTTGATCCCCGCATCATTTAAGTCCGCTTCGGTAGTTGAGTCTCTGCACCTTAAGTACTAACGTAATAGAGAATCCCATTTTTGTCTCAAAGTCCTATTGGAGAATCAGTCCATTTATACATGACTTGTTTGGATTTGGGAATGTCTATGCCAAGTGTAGAGTTTGGAAATAATGCTTATGTTTATAAGCTATGGATGGATTCTAGGGATGAAGTGGTTATCCAGTAGGGGGTGCCACTCTCGGTTTTGATAAGAGGGTAGTTAGACCTTTTGACTAGCCTTGGTAATGCCCTCGAAGTATCGGGTAACCTTTTTGAGGTTCTGTCATGACTAGTTACTTAGAATCCCTTGATGCCTTCATTGGAAATTTGAAGCCCGATCGAGTGGTGTTCGCCAATAAGACGGATGGTTTACTTCATTTATGCATGGGTTATAGAGCTCACCCTAGTAAGTGCGCATGATAACCTGATTGACATCTGTTTACTTTCAAGAGAAAGTTCTTCTACATGTATAAACGAGATCCAAGATTCACTAGTGAATTTTGGAAAGCTTGCATGAGATCATGAGTACGCAGTCATGTTTGCGCCAAGTATTCTAGAAAAAGGATAAGTGCAAGTGGAACGAGAGGCGACGAAGAAATGAGTTTTAGCTCATGTTATGGAAGTAGGAAATAAGAAGCTACGAAATCGCGAAGTTAAAGGGCGGTCAAGGCACAATGGAAGTAAGCCCGAGGAAATACGACTTTGATGGTCAAAGACTAGATACGCGCATGATATCTCTTTTTGGGAGTATATCCTTGATCCCTGTTTCTGTAGAGCTTACTTGTAGGTTATCTTTTGTGGACATCCTCTCGGTCCTACTTTCTGTTACAAACCCCGTAAGGAGTTTGTCTTGTTTATCTTCTCGGCCCTGTTTCAGGGAATTCTAGGTAGAACCCTATGGATGTAAACATGTATTTGAAACATGTTATGATTGATATGGTTGCAAGTGGTTGCTCGTGGATGCGCGAATACACATTAGATACTAGCTCGACTCGGTCACATTTCATATTGCATATGCACGAGTATTTATACTTGTTTATGGATGAAATCGAATGTATTATCATGCGGTTGTTGCATATGAATGAATGATTGTGCACGCATATAGTATCTATATGACTAGGACTATTTGCATACATGTTGGATTCATGGCACTATACATATTTTGCATTAGAAAGATTATTCAGGCCTGATCATTAGCATTAGCTAAGGAACATGTACACACACGTTTTGCATATATTCATACAACATTAGAAATCATCTAAGGACAATGGTTGCTTGTGGATGATGTTTTGAGTAGATGGATGATGGATGGTAGGATATGTTCTTCCTAACTTGGAGATTTTGGGGACGAAATCCTAAAAGGTGGGGAGAATGTAACAACCCGTATTTTTCGATAATGTGTTAAGACGAGAATCAAGGCAGAATTAAATTTTAAATTCTGAATCAAGTAAAACGGGCTATGCCATTGCGTTCGTCTCGGAAAAATACGCGAAATAGAGTCTGAGTTTTCGAGAATCGGAGTCCGTATGACCAAGATATGTCCTCGCGAAGTTTCACGAAAAATTCCCAAATTAAAGTATACTTAATTAAGTGAAATGGGTTGCGCAGAGAAATATATATATATTGATATATATATATATATATATATAATTGAAACTTAAATAAATAAATATGCAAAATTGTTCAAAACAGCGAATTGGGAGAGGGGAATAACCGAACCGGCCGATTTTTGAGGTCGACCCGAGCCCGCTGGGTCGACTAGGGGTTAATCCACGGTGTTTGGCTGTCAACCCGTGGGCCGATTCGCTCAAATGCAGATTTTGCATTTGGATGGTTCTCATGGTTCATCTTTAATCTAAAGGCCCTAGATGGTTCCTACACTTGACTTCTTCCCCAAGACATGCTTTGATGGCTTGGATTGAATCTAGGTTTAATCCTATGGCCTAAAACACTTGCCTAATCTATAAATAAGACCCTAACCTATCCTAAATCCTCATTATTCATTCATGCAACTAAACTATGGCAAAATTTTACCTCTCATGGCCTCCACTCTCTTCATAAAATTTCTAAATGGTTTCTATGAGAGATTTTCCATGCATACAAGTGTTTTCAAGCTTGTATGAGTGTCATTAGCTTGCATTCAAGTCAAGTTTCTATCTTTGCATCATAAAGCAAGGGTTTTGATCATTTTGGCTCAAGGGTTCTTATGTTAGAGCTTGCATTTTGGGTCTATTTGATTGCATAAGGGCTTTGTCATATCTTTTGTGCCTTCATAGCAATGTAAGCCCTTTCCCTACTCTTAGATATTAACTATGAAGTTAAATGTTCATGTTGCAAGTTTGGGTTTGATCATTGAGTATGATACATGCTATCATGTCATGCAAGTTTATGAAGTCATTATCTTGATCTTGTGAGCTAAAAGCTACAACCTTTATGTTGAAATGTTGCATTAGGCAACATGAGAACCCTCACAACCTTTATGTCAACTTGCATATGAAGTCATAACCCTTATATGATGATATATGCGAGTTACTAGTCATCATTCCATATCTTTTGTCACCATGATTCGCTTATGTGCCAAGTTTGGGTTTATGCATGTTTTGAGGCTTATGAATGTAACATGCAAGTTAATGAACACATTTGTGCCTCATTTGCCACCATGATTAACTTGTGGCTTAATATCCATTTTTGTCATGCCTTTGCCAAGTCTCTTCTTTTAATCCATTACGTTGTCGCGAACGTATATGCGAGTTTAAAAGCGTTGGGTTATGTTATGGGTAATTTCTAATGACATGAAAATACAACTTGAAAACATGACTTGAAATATAACATGGAAGTTGACATGTAAGTATGCATAAAAACATAAGCTTGGGAATTTACCTATTAAGTTAGGTCTACCCTTTGGGAATTTACCTATTAAGTTAGGTCTACCCAAATGCTTGAAAACTTGTAACATGTTTTGGGAAACATGATGGACATGACACTTAGATAATATAAGTGTGGCCAACTCGAGGTTGGGTTGAGTTTGCAACGTAAAACTACCTGGAACCGACCGGCCTAACTAGTAGTTGCAAATAATAGGACCCAATGTGAGAAGTTGGTCATGTTGTGCTTGAACCCGAGGTTAGACCAAGTTGTGGTGTAAAGCTACCCGGAACCAACCGGCTTAACTAGTAACCACAACAAAGTCTAATGTGAGAGGTGAAGGTGCATTAAGTAATTAATGCCACATGATAGGGTTAAGTTAATTTGATTAATGACTCTTAACCAAATATGACATGGACAAATGGGTTAAGTAATTTGATTAGGCTAATGATACTTAACAAAACATGACAAGGTTGGGTAGGTTAAGTAACTTGATTTGCCTAATGACACTTAACCATTTTTATATGACTAGTGGATGGGGTTAAGTTAACCAACACTTAATCAATCCAACGCGATAACTTGGTAAGGTTAAGTAAGTTTTCTTAATGACGCTTAACCGAAAAATACGGTTAACGAATGGGGTTAAGATTAGACTCAACTAGTCTAAACATGGAAATCGGATGGGGTTAAGTTAGCCTAGACTTAATTAATCCCACTTGGTAGTTTAATGGGGTTAAGTTAAACACTTAACTAATCTAAACATGATGAATTGATGTGGTTAAGTGACCTATACTTAACCAATCTAACTCGTGAATTTATTGAGGTTAAGTTAACCTATACTTAACCGATCTAACGTGAAAACATGATAAGGCTAAGTCACGAATCGCTTGAATACACTTGACCGATTTGACTGAGTAAATTGATAGGGTCAAGTTAATATATACTTAACCAATCTAGAATGATAATTGGACGAGGTTAAGTCGTGAATTGCTTAATACATACTTAACCAACGTGAGCATGGTTTGAAGACGGGTTAAGTCTTGGACTTGGATACTTAGCCAATTTTGACATGATTGGTAGACGGGTTAAGTCATGAACTTAAGTGACACTTAATCCATTATGTAAACCCTAGTTCTGAGGATAGGGGATAACCATAGTTAACAAGGATAACGGGAATAAGGCTAAGTGGTAAACCTTAGTTGAGGAATAACTAAGTAATGATTCTTAGTCAAGGAAATTTAGACCAGTTCATAGATAGATGAGTAACCTGATACGGTAGGTCATCGTTTAAGTATACGAGTAGGAGCAAGTATCTGATTTAGATAAAGGCTCCAGCGAACTGGGTAACGAAGCAGCAGCTTCGGGGAACGTGAGGGTTTTCTTGGTATCCCTCTATGAGCTGCCAGGTGATTATACTAGGCTCATGAGAGGTTAAGGTCTGCGTTAGAAGAACCAAGAGTATGCCTTGGTTGCTATGCGAGCGACCTAAAGACGGGGATGGATAGGGGATAGTCGACGATACACGGTCGTACCCTAGATAGCATTTCGTCAGACTACCTACCATCTTTGGTCAAGCGTGTACGTACGGAAAGGCAGAGAACACCCAATAGACCATAATTGCTATCTAATTATGGTTGCGGTAAGGCTAGGATTGTGGGTTGGCCAGTAGTGTGTTCTCATACAGGATTTATCCTGTCTTGTCTTTCACTAGTTGAGGGAGGGGTCGCGTGGGACCATAGCCACGTATAGAAAAACAGACCTTAGCATCTGCATCGGCAGATAAATCGAAAGCTCCCGACCGAGTCCTGTATTTCTCGATCTGCCCTGTGACAGGACTCGGATGGCACGATGTGATACATGTGCATACAGTCATGGAAAACGATTCACGATGAATGCGTGGGAAAAAGGGCGCGGTTGACGGTTAGCGTAAATCCCAGTGGCCCTGGGTGGTTGAACCAAAACCGAGATACGAAAACGTGCAATAGGTAAGCGTAATCCTTAGTGGCCCTAGGTAGCATAAGTCCTAGTTGTACAAACGATAATTCATGTTGGAAGACCCTAGCTAGGTTTAGGGTAACAGTCCAAACCGATCTTAAGGATCATGGAACTATGTTAAAGTAATGTAGAATCTCATGGGAAAGCCCGTATGGTCTACGGCAAGGGACTGAACATTTACATGGAATAAAACATACAAGTTGAGTAACCTATATATGCGATATATTAGGTTGACATGGACCATTACACGACTTTTGAGTGAGGGTCATTCTTGGTTAACACATGATACGGTGGGGATACTAGTACGGTAGGTGCAGAGCTAAAATGCAGGATAGATATCATGGGACGTTATACGTGATAGATATCTTGGGGATATTATACTTGATAGAAACCTGACGATGTGATACCTTGTTTTATCTTGACATCGTAATTTATCATGACACCTTAGTTTATCTGAGTTCAGTAGTTCATCCTGTTATTTTGATTTAGCTTATCTATCTTGTCATCATGCTTATGTTCATCTCAGTTTCTCATGTCAGTTAACTTTACTAGTTTTTATGCTAATAGTAGATAGGGCTTACTCAGTCTTTTTGACTGACCCGTTTTGTTTCGCCTCTTTTCTTCCGTTTCCCCCCAGGTTACAGGGAGGAAATACTGTTGTTTAGTTCGGACTTCTTCTGCTTGAAGGTCATCATGGATGGCTTGGACTTTTCTTGGCTAATGGCTACTTTACTGTTTTTACTTGGGGAATAATTTATGAAAATGTCTTTATGCTTCTTTACTATTGCAAGACAGGTTTTGATGTACTCTGGTGTAAAAGGCTTTAGACCTTATTTATTCATGTTATGAAAGTTTGATTTTACTTCCGCTATTTTTATATGTTCTGTCTTGTGATATTTCTATGCATGTTTACCAATAATGCCCCTCTAAAGCTAGTGCATTCCTTTGCGAGTGACCCTAGCGGAGGCGGGGTGTTACAGTTGGCATGTTTTAGTTGCCTATATAAAACTGTCGAAGAACTGGGGAAAAAATAAAATATGAAATGATGAGGAACAGTTGGGGTGAGATCATCTGAGGCTGTGCTATGACGTTGGAGTGGCAAGGTTAAATGAAGAAGGGGGAGATCTAGGTCCACCTTGTTGATAAGCTAGGCCAGAACGTAGTACTGGAAGTGAATTTAGAGTAAAGTTAGGGTGAAAGTTGTTTTTTTTTTAGGTGTTTCTTGAACGCTGTTGTGTGGTGAAGTTGTGAGGAGGAGCTAGGATGGCTTATACGCGCGGTTGTGGTTTTAGGAAGGGGTTGAAGTTCAGCTATGAAATGCTCTGTTCTATATTGGATAAAGGATGGTTAGTTTTGAAAATAGTAAATAGAAGGATAATTAAACATTTATGATATAATTAAGAGATGGGGAAGGTAGGTGATGTTGTTGATGGGTTGAAACAGTGAAGGTTATTTAGTTTGGGTTATTGGAGGAAGGACAGTGAAAGGTAATGAACTGGAAATAAGTAGCTTGCAAGAAATTTGATGTTTTGGGTTAGCACGAAATGGCTTGGGCGTGTGTTGAGTTGTTGAAGAAGGAGGCAGTCAAATGGAGTTCGCCAACGGTGAAGCGGCAGACCGTGAAAATCTAAAGTATGGTATCGAGTTTCTTGTTACTTAATGCCTGGAAATTAGAACGAAGGCATTAATCATGGTTTAGGAACGTGATAAAGGAGAAAATCATGGTAATTAAATAGCACTAATGACTATGTTAATTAATTAGATTATTTAATTCAATTAAAATATCGTAACATGCATATTTGATTCGTTCGTGAACATAATCGGATGAAACTGATCACTAATGTGGCACTAATGTGGAATCGCAACAACGAGATCTACATTGTGGCACTAATGTGGCACAGAACAGAGTTGTTGGAATTTCATGAAAAAAATCAAACGCTTGTTTGATTTTAAACAAAATAAAAAAAGCAGAATCGTCAACTGCGAAACAAGGTGAGTAAACCCAATAACTGTAACTCGTTTATATTTTTATATAAGCAAGTTTAAAATTATTTATAGTAATTTTATACTGTGTGATGGTTGTTTGGATGGATGGTTGATAAAATTGATTGAAATGGTTGATATGGTTACATCGTTGATCGAGTATTAGTTCTGTTTACTATGATATTTCATATTTATGTGAAATTAATGTTGATTAACATCTGTGGATGTAGAGAAACAGGTTGGAGGGATCCAACTGGAACCCTCAACATTTGTATTATTTGTTTGTTATTTACTGTGATATATATTGTGATTGATTATGCTGTGTTGAATTACCCTGCCCTAAAATTTTGGTATTTAAATACCATAAACTATTTTCGAATATATAGAAAGGAATTTTGAGATTCAAAAAAAAACAAAATTTATTTCCAAAAATAGAAATGTAATTTCGAATGAAGTTGAAATTAAAAACATGTTAATGAAGAAAACAAGAAGTAGTTTATAATCAAGAGTATAAATTAAGTGAATTATTTATCATTGGATAAATTGAAATATAAATTCAAATTTGAATTTATATGATAAAGTGGAAATCGGTTTTGAAACCAATATTTGAAATGAGATTTGAACTTAGCAAATTATAAAGGAAATTATAAACTAGATTTTAAATGATTGCGATACAAATGAATTCGGTATGGAAAAATCTGAATAGAAGTTGTAAATAGAATTTGAGCTTAATATATTATTTATAAGTATGAAATCAAACTGATTTGATTGTATATAAAAGAAATATATTCACAATTAAATTGAATAATGGTTTAAAGGAAATATTTTGCATATGAAATATCTCTAAAGGAAATTTAGATTTGAAGTATGAATCCAAATTGGAAATCGAATGAAATGGGAAATCGTTTTAAAAGAAAACGATGAGTTTTAGTTATAAAATTTGGAATATAAAATAAAGTGTGATAACGGTTTGTAGACTGGAATGGTTATAAAGGAATTTGGAGGGGAATAATGCAAAATTTAATTTGGAGCATGAATTAACCTGAAATGGTAGATAAATTCCAAAATTTGGAATATGAATCAAATATAAATTATTCGAGAGAAAGTTATTTACTAGAACTCGATTATATCGAATTTAAGAGAGTAGTTATTTTTTCGTTTGAATCAAATTTAATTATTTAATTATTTACTTATTAATTTATTTATTGAAATTAATAAGTACAAGTTATATTGCTATAAACCAGATATTTTGAAACAACAATTATAACGCTATCGTTATAATAAATGTTTTGTAAGTCTAAACAGTGATTTTAACGCTACCATTATAATTAATGTTTTATAAATCAAATATTTGGAAACAACGATTATAACGCTACCGTTATAATCAATTAATTTCTGTAAAAGAAGTGGATTCTTAGATTGAATTTGAGAGTCGCGTAAGTGATGTTTTGTTTGAAGCTGTGAGCTTTGATTATTTTTGTAACACCCAGTACTTTTAAGATAATAAAATCAGAATAAATTAATTAAATATTCATAATTAAGTAAAACGGACTAAGCCATTGCGTCCTTCTCAAAATTCTAGTCAAGATAGATGCCTGGTTTGCGTAAAACAAACACCGTATGAAGAAGTTATGAGCACTAGAATTTTGTATACATATAAGGAGCTTATATGTACATATGTATTAAATAAATATATCCAAAAAATTTGAAAATCAATTCAAAAATCAAAATTCACGAGTGGGAAAATCTTGAGGGAAATCAGACCGTTCGGGGTCGGCCTAAGGGTCGACCCACCAAAAGGGGGGTCGACTTAGGGGTTGACCTACCAACATGGGTGTCGACCTAGGGGTCAACCCACCTGCGGATCCGGAAAAATGTTTTCTGATGTGGACGATTCTGATGTTTTTAAATTTAATCTGAGGGTCCTGGTTCCTCCGCTACACCTATAAATAAGACCTTAGACCTAACCCTAAACTTCATAATTTGGTGGCTACGCTGGAGCTTTGCCATTACCCTCCTCTCTCTCCCCTCAAATTATATTCAAAATTTTAGATTTATAAATTAGAAAATCTTAAATTAAGATCTGGAGGGAAGAGATTGATGTTTTTTAGGCGTTCAGAATTATGTGAAAAGCAAGGTAACGTTCCGGATCCAATCTATTCAATTTCTCCTCCTCTTTCTTTTCCCTTTTCTTTTTTAGTTAAAATAGTAAATCCATGATTATTAGGTTCTGAATTAAATTAGGAGAAAATCATGGAAGGATAGATCTGGACCAGATCCAGGATTTGGAAAGCTTATGAGGTGAGTGGATTTAAGCCATATTATTTTAGATAATGGTATATTACCGTTTAGCATTCCCTATTATGACAAATGGAATATGACATGTTAAGATGCCTAAACATATGCTAATAATGATTAAAATGGTGTAAATGACATGTAGGAATGATTATCATGATATAACGTCAAATTGTTAATATGAATAATTCATATATTGAATCAGTTGAAATGTTGGAATGTTTACATGTTATAATATTAATTTGGATACGTGGGAAAAATTCATACATTGGATTAGTTGGAGTGCTAAAAAGTTTACATGTAAATTTGTCCCAATTATATACAAGGAATAATTGGAGTAAGTATATGATTATGTGGATTCATGTTAACATAGAATTGAATAAATAAATATGAGTTTGGGGGGCATCGACCAAATTATGTTTAAAGATCTTAAATTGGATCATAAGTACAAAAAATAATTTGGGCACAAATGGGATCATATGTAAAATATGAATTGGCATAATTTGAATAATATGAATTTGGACATATAATCCATCATGAATATAATTGGGTAAATAGGCATGAACTCCTATAAAGACATAGGTATAATTAATTAATTAATAATGAATGCCTAGGATTACAATAAAAAATTGTAATTGCACTTATGACATGAGGTTAGGTTGCATTAGCGGTGGAAGTATGCCCGGACCTGGCCGGCATATCCAGCAACCACTAATGTGAACCTAATGTGAGAGGTCTAAGTGCGCAAATACGAGACGTGCTATGACATGAGGTTAGGCCCAACTTGTGGAAGAAGTCTACCCGGACCCGACCGACATATCCAGCATCCACAAGTTATAGGCCTAATGTGGGAGGTCTAGCCCATTATAAACCATAAATGGACATGGTAATGAATTGGACTACTTAACCTAATCTAATCCATAGGGACTGTATGAATATGAACTGAATTTAGGGTTAAGTAAAATTGGTTGGGCAGTGGGTAGGCTAAGAAAATCTGAGGGGGGTGGGTAATACTTACATATAGGCCTGCAAACTTAGCCCGATAAGGTTATGTAATTAAAGATACCTAGTGGTACACACAACCGATATATAAATAATAAAGTTATGTAATTAAATACACCTTTTAGAGTAAGCATAACTTGTAGAGATGATAGATTTTAATAAACTAATAAATAAATTGGATAACTGGTGAAATGAGATAAGGGACGCTTAATTGAAAATTAAGTAATCAGTAAAGGGGAAAACCTGAAACTAGTTAAGAAAAGGGGGAAAACATATTGTACTTAATTATAAATTAAGTAATCTTTAAACTTGGAAGTTTGAAACCCACTGATAAGAATAACATGTTTAGACTTGTCCTAGGGACAAGAGGAAATTATAACATAGGTTATAATAAATGGGTAGAGAAACTTATTAATGGGCCTTAATTAATAGAATTAAGTTAGTAAGTAAACAACGATAAGTTGTATTGACGATGTAAAGTGAAATTATGATTAAATGAGAAAGGATGAGGAAAACTTATGAAATGAAATAAGTTATATTTAACCGTAAATGGTAAGTGACATGTTAATTGGAAAACATTTGAATTGAGATACTTAATTACATATTAAGTAAAATATGTTAGTTTAATGATGAAATCAAGCAAGAAAATAAAAGAGATTGTGGATTACAGACCTTGGGCCATAACTGGAGAATAACATGTTGTGGGCTTATTAATTAACTTAAATGGGTTAAGTTATAACTGAAATTAATAAGCATGAGGAACTTGGTAACTAATGAAGAATTCAATGTGAATGGGAATAACCAAGTTAAAAAGGAAACATGGTAAGGAAAAGCAAGCGCGTAAAGGAATGTTTAGACATAGGGTATAACAACATATTAAAGTGAGGCCCTTGGACAAATCAGTACGTTTGAGGGTGAATAACCCAACGGGGTAGATCATCAATGTAACGACCCAGGGATTTCGCGATCCTGGATATCGGAATACAACACTATGCCGACTATTCAAGCATCGGAAACACCGGATAATCCATGAAAGAAATTAGAGGGTGAGGATAGATAAGATAGAAACTTAGAACAGAACAAGATGAACATACAACATTTAACGACCCAAACTTCCCCGTGAAGGAAAGCACGGATTGCTTTGGGAACAACACACATCGGAACGCAAACAGTAGAACATTTCATTGCTTATTACAGTAATTACATCAGAGTACAAGAATATTACAGAGTAAGAATAAATATTATACAACAGAGAATATCAGAGATTTAAATACATTACTGCAGCAGAAAAATAATACAAAAACATAACTGAAAGAGATACACGGATACAGAGCTTTCTGAATATCCCTTCATCTATAAGCCAGGATTCTATGAATATAATATCTGCAAAACCAAAACTACTAGCTGCCCGTGTCGAAAATAAAGGCACCCAGAGTTTAGGTTAAAACAATAAACTCCAGGTCAGTCATGTGACTGGTGTGAGAACTAAAATAGTTATTAATCATTATTTTTAAAGTTAGGTAAATCAAGGGACCACGTTGTATAACATGGAACGGGTTTCTTCCCAAGAATACCAGTGCATAAAACAAACAACGCAATGCTAAATAAAGAAAAATGAAGATATTATAAGACCGAGGTCCCATCACACAATGCAACGCAAGCCGGAGGATAGGATTTTACCTTATAATAGCCAAAGAATGCTTGATACGCTAAATTTCATCTTTTATTATTACTATAACTGAAGAAAACAACTTCAATCATAAGTATCAATCATAGACGGCATAAGTGCCCCATACCACTATGTCGCCATACTAGGCTGTACAAATAAAACCGAAATGTCACGTATTGGAAATTGGATTTCCATCATGAGTCAAGGCAAGGGGCAAGCTCCTCTCCGTTCAAGACACTCTAGCAAATGTCTCAGGACCACACACAGTGATCCTGGATCTTCAGGGCCGATCCTCTCTTACTTTTGAGGATTAGTTATTCCTGAACACACGTTTCCCGGTCCTATCAGACCTATATCCGAGGCGCCTCGCATTCCAACAACCACGCAGGTAAAAAGTATATAAATGTCAGGGCTGGTAGGTCACTGACATCACCTATAGCTAGAAAGAAATGTCGTGCTCTCCTTGCAGTCACTATCCTGTTTTTGACTCATACCGAGGTGTGAGGCTCACGAACTAACGCTATACACAAAGCTGTGCCACATAGGCCGTGCTTTGATCATTAACCACAAGACTTTGCTTTTCAACAGAAGCCTTGATCATCTGCCACTTAGGCAGGACACACAGGCAATTCATGCCATGCGATTGATATCCATCAATATATAACCTCTGAGCTCGTACATCTCAGAGAAGGGCGTTAAGCAAGAGAATAAATTCTCCGCCGCCAAACAGATATATATTTAACAGAAATCAATCACACAAAATAAAATCTAGTGTCAGACACACAGTCCATTTACAAGTTCGTTCTGGGTCTGAACGAAACCGGAGGAACCTTATTCCTTGCATATCCATCGATCTCCAAGTACGTCTGGACGATCATCAACTGATTCCCTCCTTTTGGGTGTACAGCCCAATCAAGATCATAAGTAATCATCCAAACGACCTCCGGTCTTCTACCACCGTCTTCATCTTCGACTTATCGTCGAATCGGTTATTCAGAATGGGTATAAACCCGGCCTTTCCGAATAACCCGCGTATATAATAAACAAATGTTACACAAACACAATATACGCCTCATTCCAATTCAGAATATTCTTTATTCAAATATTCACATTCTTAGGGAAAGGTTCCCATTAATTTTATCAAAGATAAATTTTTCTAAACTTATTCTTTAATCTTCCTTTGGATATCATTTCAAACCATGTTAAGGTTTTCCAAACTAGTCGGGATTAGCGAACCACACCGAAGTAATTATTTATTTTATTTCCCAATCCCAACCTATTCATCCCATGGAGCAAAACTGGTAATACTCCATATCTAACACCACGGTGTTATCGGTAAATATTGATTACCATTTCACATTCAAATCTAATTAAAGATTTAACTATCGCTTAGAGCAAAACTGGTGATACTCCTTTCTCGATTATTTCAATCTAATTAAAGATTCATTAAAACTCCACTTAGTTTTAATCTTCCCAAAAATCAATATTAATGATTATTCAAAGCTTAAGAAGTTAATCTTATCTTTAACTGGGTTAAAGAACCAATGTCATTTAAAAACACGGTTCACGACAAACCCAAAATCCCATTCCATTGTTAATCGGGTTAAAGAACAGGTGTTATTCAAAACACCGCTCACGATAAACCCAGAAACCAATTTAAATTCAATTCCAATTAAATACTAATTAACTGGACAATTTCACTAAATCTTAATTAAAAGATTTATTCTTTTATAACTTGGCTCAAGAACAGTGTTATTTAAGGCACCATTCACGACGAACCCAAAATCCCATTTGATATCAAATACAAGGCTCTGAATAAAAATTATATCGGCTTATATTCAATATCAAATTCTAAAACTAACAAATATCGTATTGGAAATAACGATATAAATATAATTTCAAATTTCCACAACCATATCTGTATAATCACAAAATACAACATTGAAATATTCCGAAGATAATTTCGATTCAAATCCATTCCAATTCATATATTGGAAATTCTGGTTATTTTAAAAATCACTTAAAATCCAATTTATTTATTCAAAAATATTGGATCATAATTCTAGTTCATAACTAGTTCATTTCGATAAAAATACAATTTTATCTTTTGTAAATATGGGATTTTTCATCCCAGTACTTTCTAAATCATTTATTATGATTGTACACAAATTATTGATATTTTTAATAATTTTATCAAGGCTCGTACAGTCAATTTCCAATAACGGTCGTTGAACTGCACTTACAACGACATTTTCCAAATTTGATTTGGATATAATAACAAATCCAACTGTTAGATTTCAAATTTCTAATATCTATTGGAAAGCTATTTTCGATACGAACCCAATGGTTCCGGTTTCAGGAGAATCCGACGGTCGGGTCTCCCGTAACGTCAATTCGAAGTCAATGGTCGAAATTCGCGAAATGCCACGGCGCGGCGCGTTCTATTCAGGCCATTTAATATATATAATGTATATTATATATACTTCATCGATTTCAATTCTAAACGTATTTTATAAATCGTTTAAATTCGTTTTAAAAACGATTTCAACTTCATATTCAATTTTAAATCAAAATTGAATATTCTATATCATTAATATATAAATGATAATATTTTCAAAACGTTATATTTTGAAATCACTTCCTTTTCTATATTGAATATAAAAACGAATATAATTGATATAAATATCGTTCGCGTCAAAATGGGGCAAATCATAATTAACACGGCTTTATATATTTTAATAACTACATTATTCTATTCAACAAATGAATATTTTCTTCAACACATGAATATTCTCAACACATGAGTATTGTCAACACATGACTATTTTTGTTTATTCAACACATGAGTATTCTATTCTATTCAACACATAATCTATATTTTAAAAAATTCTTTATTTTCCCAATTGGAATGAGGCCCTATCAATTACCATATAATGTTAATTATATGGATTCCATACAACACATGTCTTTAATAGCAATGATAAATAATCAACCATCATCCAAAGTGCACTACACAACTGTCTGTCAACCTATCGATTGACACACAACTAAACAATCGGGATTAGTGTAAGCCAAATATCATCCCAACACCCGTGTGGGGTTTCAAATCAACAAACATAGATTTTTATTTGTGTAGTTAGGCGATGTGTAGAATTTATCGTCCCAATCAATATTAGTCAAATCAGTGTACATAAACAAATCGTCTGATTTGTAAATGAATATTTATTTTTCACATTCACGTTAAATTTATATTTTTAACGATAAATAATTTATTTCAACACATGAATATATTTCCATTCATTCCACATCACAATCAATTTTCACAACACAACAAAATCAAACAAGTCGTCCATGGTCTGTGGACGACGGGTGTCGGGTGCTGCTAAGCACCATCTGCATCCTAGTATATATTTTTAACTAGAAAACAAGAATTAAAGTGAGAAGTTCTCACCAAGAGCTAAACCAGACGTCGTGACTCTTCATATGTAGAAAATCTTCGCTGTGTTTCCAATGAGATCTGTTTCACGTAGTCGATATTAAAAATCACATTTTTAATATCGCTTTCTATACATAAAAATCATAATTTTTTTATTACAAATCTCTTTATATAAAAATCGCATTTTTATCTCGACATGATATATATAAAAATTGAATCTTTATCATGCAAGATTATATATAAAAATCGCTTCTTTATCTTTTCAAAAATCATTTCTTTATAAACAATAAAAATCGAATTTTTATCACTTCGTACATGTAAAAATCATATTTTTACCATCTTAAAAATCGTATATTTACTATCACAAAAATCAAATCTTTTCAATGTTAAAAATCTAATCTTTTCTGTAAAGAATATCACAACTTTCTTCGTATAAAATTCTAATCTTTCTCGTTATAAAATCTAATCTTTACACTGCTAAAAATGTAATCTTTTTATACTAAGAAAATCGTATCTTTAAACTAAGAAAAATCATACCTTTATTATAAAAATCATTTCTTTACACCAAACTATATAAATAAAAATCATATATATGTTTATCAAGGTCCTAACATCTATAAAACTGAAAAGAAAAATAAATAATAAATTAAAAACTCACTTTTTTTTCAAAAATCGAAGCTTTTGTCGAAGAGAGAGAGGGGGGGTTTCACCGTTTGTTTCAGGTGGTAAGGAGGGCGGCGCTGGTCGTGGATGGTAGGGGGAGGTTGCAGAGGTCGGGATGTGGCTGGAGATGGCTGGTGTGGGGCTACAGGCGGAGGGCGGCTAGGGTTTTGCTGGAGGTGGTCTTTGTGGGGTTTGGGGGAGGCTACGGCCAAAACTAAATGAATGGGGAGAGGAGAAGCGATGGGGAAGAGGAGGTGGAGGCGCACGGTGGTCCGGTGGCGGGGCACAAGGGGGCGCGATCGATTTTCTCTGTTCATTTGTTCTTTTTTTTAATCTGTTATCTCATTTGAAAGGAACGATGGGGAAAGGGGGAGAGAGAATAAAGGGGTTGACCAAGTTTATAAATATATATTTAATTTAATTAATCCCCATAAAGTTACTTTTTCATTTTAACCTCAAATCGAACCCACCGACTGTCACCCCTTACTAATTACCCCCATTCCGAACACAATGGCATATGTTCCACAAGCCGGTTTGACCGTTTCAATCAGTTTCTATCAAAATTAAAATATAAATAAATAGAACGGTCAATATTGATTTTAACGTACATTTTGATTTACCGGGGCCACATACAGACTCTAAAAATTCCAAGAAAATATTTTCTAGCTTCGTATCAACGATACGGTCCTAACAAAACTAATTTCGTCGAATTCTGAGACTGTATGAAATATGGCCATTTTAAAGGGCCGGAATTCCATAGCAACTATTCTGAATTTTCAACTGGGCATAACTTTTGATTCCCGCAATGAAATTTCAATTTTTTAGATTCATTGGAAAGATATTCTCAAATAGATTCTAATATTTTTGGTTTCGCTAAAATCTGGTTTATTTCAAATCCTGCACATTCATTTGAAGTTTGAAATCGGATTTTCGAGCTACCGCGCCATTTTCAATTCCTTTTATAATTTAAAATAAATATTTATATTCTAATGATGATTCAAATAAATACATATGTTCTAATTCCATTAAAAATAAATTTCTCTTCGTTATTATTTAAAATAATTCATCTTAAATATTCAAAATTCATTAAAATTTCCAAAATAAAAAATTTAAATTGGCTTAGATTTTCTAGGTTGTTACAATCTCCCCCACTTAAAATCTTTTCGTCCTAAAAAAGGAACGAAGTTGAAAGGTTATTTTACAAACCAACTCAACTTTCATTATTTTCATTATGGCTTAAGTTCTTCAACTTTTCAGTTTCTAAGAACTTTTCAAATTTTTCAAAAATTTGGCTAACACCCTATATTTTCGAATTTTTTTGCCATAACCACCCCTGCACCGGGAGCTTGGGGATATTTCAAATAGCCTCCCATGGCCCTCACCAATCCAAAAGAAAAGGCCAAGCAGCTAGCCAATCGGCTCATAAAATCATCAAATCCCCAAGAAATACAATAAATATGTACCTGTTTGTCGGGCAAACAATTTTATTCCTCTTCTCTAGCCTCCTTGCTATGACCTGTTCAATGGATATACATATATATGCATGCAATTGTTATCATTTTTCAATACAGTTCTAAATTTGGTTCCATTAGGCTAAATGGTTCAAAATTTTAAACCAATAATCAAACAACACAACCAGCAATCAATTAGTGAATTATCGTTTCAAATTCATATTTTTAATATATATACAGGAAATCATGTTTTAGATGCCAAATCATAACAATAAATTCTATCTAGTTTTGGTTCTCACACCATTCTAATGGAAATATATAGATATCACACCTTTCGAAACTCGAACACAAGGCTGATATTGCGGCTGCATTACCAAAATTATCTCTAGGCGACTAGAGTGCGATTCTATATCTATCCAGTATACTAAAACTTTGAATATGCGTTCATGACGCGTATATGCAAAATCTTTATATACTTGATTGTCCAAATTCAATATAAATTAATAATCAAATACGTATAATAAGATTTAATTTCCAAAACTAAATTTGTTTTCATCTTTATTACTCTTTACACTCATTCTAGGATACTACTGATCCCATCTCTAACGAGTTATTCTTTTTGGACATTACTAATCCAATTTTTGATGAATTCTTTCGTTTGGTTCTAATGTGTCTTGTTCTCAAGCTCTGTAAAACTAAAGCTCTGATACCAAACTTCAACGACCCAAACTTCCCTGTGAAGGAAAGCACGAATTGCTTTGAGAACAACACATATCGGAACGCAAACAGAAGAACATTTCATTGCTTATTACAATAATTACATCAGAGTACAAGAATATTACAGAGTAAGAATAAATATTACACAACGGAGAATATCAGAGATTTCAATACATTACTGCAACGAAAAAATAATACAAAAACTTAACTGAAAGAAATACACGGATATAGAGCTTTCCGAATATCCGTTCAGCTATAAACCAGGATTCTATGAATATAATATCTGTAAAACCAAAACTACTAGCTGCCCGTGTCGAAAATAAGAGCACCCAGAGTTTAGGTTAAAACAATAAACTCCAGGTCAGTCATACGACTGGTGTGAGAAATAAAATAGTTATTAATCTTTATTTTTAAAGTTAGGTAAATCAAGGGACCACGCCATATAACATGGAGTGGGCTTCCTCCCAAGAATACCAGTGCATAAAACAAACGGCGCAACGCTAAATATAAAAATGAAGCTATTATAAGACCCAGGTCCCATCACACAATGCAACGCGAGCTGGAGAATAGGGTTTTACCTTATAATAGCCAAAGAATTCTTGATACGCTAAATTTCATCTTTTATTATTACTATAACTGAAGAAAACAACTTCAATCATAAGTATCAATCATAGACGGCATAAGTGCCCCATACCACTATGTCGCCATACTAGGCTGTACAAATAAAACCGAAATGTCACGTATTGGAAATTGGATTTCCATCATAAGTCAAGGCAAGGGGCAAGCTCCTCTCCGTTCGAGATAGTCTAGCAAATGTCTCAGGACCACAAGCAACGATCCTGGATCTTCAGGACCGGTCCTCTCTTACTTTTGATAATTAGTTATTCCTGAACACATGTTTCCGGTCCTATTAGACCTATATCCGAGGCGCCTCGCATTCCAACAACCACACAAGTAAAAAGTATATAAATGTCAGGGCTGGTGGGTCACTGACGTCACCCATAGCTAGAAAGAAACGTCGTGCTCTCCCTGCAGTCACTATCCCGTTTTTGACTCATACCGAGGTGTGAGGCTCGCGGATTAACGCTATACACAAAGCTGTGACACATAGGCCGTGCTTTGATCATCAATCACTAGACTTTACTTTTCAATAGAAGCCTTGATCATCTGCCACTTAGGCATGCCAAACAGGCAATTCATGCCATGCGATTGATATCCATCAATATACAACCTCTGAGCTCGTACGTCTCAGAGAAGGGCGTTAAGCAAGAGAATAAATTCTCCGCCGCCAAACAAATATATATTTAATAGAAATCAATCACACAAAATAAAATCCAGTGTCAGACACACAATCCACTTACAAGTTCGTTCTGGGTCCAAACGAAACTGGAGGAACCTTATTCCTCGCGTATCCATCGATCTCCAAGTACGTTTGGACGATCACCAACTGATTCCCTCCTTTTGGGTGTACAGCGCAATCAAGATCATCAGTAATCATCCAAACGATATGAAGACCTCCGGTCTTCTACCACCGTCTTCATCTTCGACTTATCGTCGAATCAGTTATTCAGAATGGGTATAAACCCGGCCTTTCCGAATAACCCGCGTACATAATAAACAAATGTTACACAAACACAACATGCGCCTCATTCCAATTCAGAATATTCTTTATTCAAATATTCACATTCTTAGGGAAAGGTTCCCATTAATTTTATCAAAGATAAATTTTTCTAAATTTATTCTTTAATCTTCCTTTGGATATCATTTCAAACCTTGTTAATGTTTTCCAAACTAGTCAGGATTAGCGAACCACACCGAAGTAATTATTTATTTTGTTTCCCAATCCCAACCTATTCATCCCGTGGAGCAAAACTGGTAATAGTTCATATCTAACACCACGGTATTATCGGTAAATATTGATTACCATTTCACATTCAAATCTAATTAAAGATTTAACTATCACTTGGAGCAAAACTGGTGATACTCCTTTCTCGATTATTTCAATCTAATTAAAGATTCATTAAAACTCCACTTAGTTTTAATCTTCCCAAAAATCAATATCAATGATTATTTAAAGCTAAGAAGTTAATATTATCTTTAATTGGGTTAAAGAACCAATGTCATTTAAAAACACGGTTCACGACAAAACCAAAATCCCATTCCATTGTTAGTCGAGTTAATGAACAGGTGTTATTCAAAACACCGCTCACGATAAAACCAAAAACCAATTTAAATTCAATTCCAATTAAATACTAATTAACCAGACAATTTCACTAAATCTTAATTAAAAGATTTATTCTTTTCTAAACTTAGTTCAAGAACAGTGTTATTTAAGACATCTTTCACGACGAACCCAAAATCCCATTTGATATCAAATACAAGGCTTTGAATAGAAAATATATCGGCTTATATTCAATATCAAATTCTGAAACCAATAAATATCGTATTGGAAATAACGATATAAATATATCTTTCCAAATTTCCACAACCATATCTGTATAATCACGAAATCCAACATTGAAATATTCCGATGATAATTTCGATTCAAATCCATTCCAATTCATATATAAAAAATTCTGATTATTTAAAAACCACTTCAAATCCAATTTATTTAATCAAAAACATTAGATTATAATTCTATTTCATAACTAGTTCATTTCGATAAAAATATATTTTTATCTTTTTTTAAATATGGGATTTTTCGTCCCAGTTCTTTCTAAATCATTTATTATGATTTTACACAAATTATTGATATTTTTATTAATTTTATCAAGGCTCGTACAGTCGATTTCCGATAACGGTCGTCAAACTGCACTTACAGCGACCTTTTCCAAATTTGATTTGGACATAATTCCAAATCCAACCGTTTGATTTCAAAGTTCTAATATTCATTGGAAAGCTCTTTTCGATACGAACCCAACTGTTCTAGTTTTAGGAGAATCCGACGGTCCGATCTCCCGTAACGTCAATTCGAAGTCAATGGTCGAAATTCGCGAACTGCCACGGCGCGGCGCGTTCTATTCAGGCCATTTAATATATATTATATATACTTCGTCAATTTCAATTCTAAACGTATTTTATAAATCATTTAAATTCGTTTTAAAAACGATTTCAACTTCATATTCAATTTTAAATCAAAATTGAATATTCTATATCATTAATATATAAATGATAATATTTTCAAACGTTATATTTTGAAATCACTTCCTTTTCTATATTCATTATAAAATGAATATAATCGATATTAATATCGTTCGCATCAAAATGGCGCAAATCTAATTAACACGGCTTTATATAGTTCTATAACTACGTTATTCTATTCAACAAATGAATATTTTCTTCGACACATGAATATTCTCGACATAAGAGTATTGTCAACACATGACTATTTTTGTTTATTCAACACATGAATATTCTATTCTATTTAACACATTAATCTATGTTTTAAAATATTGTTTATTTTCCCAATTGGAATGAGGCCCAATCAGTTACCATATAATTTTAATTATATGGATTCCATACAACACATGCATTCAAAAATCGAAGCTTTTGTCGAAGGGGGGGGGTTTCATGGTTGGTTTCAGGTGGCAAGGAGGGCGGCGCTGGTCGTGGATGGTGGCGGGGAGGTTACGGAGGTCGGGATGTGGCTGGAGATGGCCGACATGGGGCTACAGGCGGAGGGCTGCTAGGGTTTTGCTAGAGGTTGTCTTCATGGGGTTTGGGGGAGGCTACGGCCATAACTAGAGGAGGGGGGAGAGGAGAAGCGATGGGGAAGAGGAGGTGGAGGCGCACGGTGGTCCGGTGGCGAGGCGCAGAGGGGCGCGATCGATTTTCTCTGTTCATTCATTCTTTTTTTTCAATCTGTTATCTCGTTTGAATGGAACGATTGGGAAAGGGGGAGAGAGAATAAAGGGGTTGACCAAGTTTATAAATATATATTTAATTTAATTAATCCCCATAAAGTTACTTTTTCATTTTAACCTCAAATCGAACCCACCGACTGTCGTCGCTAACTAATTACCCCTATTCCAAACACAATGGGATATGTTCCATAAGCCAATTCGACCGTTTTGATCAGTTTCCATCAAAATTAAAATATAAATAAATAGAACGGTCAATATTGATTTTAACGTACATTTTAATTTACCGGGGCCACATACAGACTCTAAAAATTCCAGAAAAATATTTTCTAGCTTTGTATTGACGATACGGTCCTAACAAAACTAATTTCGTCAAATTCTTAGACTATTTGAAAAATGGCCATTTTAAAGGGCCAGAATTCCATAACGACTATTCTGAATTTTCAACTGGGCATAATTTTTGATTCTCGCTATGAAATTTCAATTTTTCGGATTCGTTGCAAAGATATTCTCAAATAGATTCTAATATTTTTGATTTCGCTAAAATCCGGTTTATTTTGAATCCTGCACATTCATTTGAAGTTTGAAATCGAATTTTCGAACTACCGCGCCATTTTCAATTCCTTTTATAATTTAAAATAAGAATTTATATTCTAAAGACGATTCAAATAAATATATATGTTCTAATTCCATTCAAAATAAATTTCTCGTCGTTATTATTTAAAATAATTCATTTTAAATATTTAAAATTCATTATAATTGCCAAAATAAAAAATTTAAATTGGCTCAGATTTTCCGGGTTGTTACATGAAATCAGAGTTACACGAAACTCATAGCGGAACGAAAAAACATATATTATATAATATAACTTTGAAATATAAATTTGTACTTCAATATACATATCATTTCCAAAGTACAACACTTACAACACAACGGAAAAACCATAGCTCTATAATTCTGAAGCCTCCTGCTCCAGCTCTTCAAGTATCTGTAAATCCCGACTACTTGACTGCCCGTACAAAATAGGGTACCCAAGAGTTTAGGGAAAACAAAACAAAATAAACTCCGGGTCAGTCATGTGACTGGTGTGAGTAAACTCAAATTTATTTGATTTAACTTTCAAAATCCTTCCGAAACAAAGGATAATCATTAGACCGATCCACACATAAACACGGATGGTTTTTACCTTACGATAACCCAAATCATTAGTAAAACAATTTTATTCTGATATTATAATAATGTCCAACATAAGTAATATCAATCTAGTAGAAACGCTTGCATCTAACGTTCTACATATATAATATACAATCAAAACCACGGGCTCTTACTTGGGGAATGGATTCCAACTATGACAAGGTATGGATCCACCATCCGCTCAGTGTACTCTAGAAGCGATACACTGGAGTTCAACAAGAACATCTTGCAACTCGGTCACACATGACCGACCACTCATTTCGCTTGAGTGTAACGAATATATTGTCACCTTATACTTGGTAAACAAACATAACCATTCCCGGGAGATACAGAATTGAAAGAAGTAACAAATATGAATATTCTCTAGATGGTGACAATATACTCTACTTGGTTGCGAACTACTTAGCCATGTTGCCTGCCCGATTTCTGTCATTTCCCAGTTGATGAGGCTCGAGGTCAAAATGTATCTTTTAACAGATCACTCCTCCATGTACTTCGAATGCCACATCGTCATACCCGTCAAATCACAAATTGATTTCCCCCCACGGGTACAGGCTAAGTGAAACGGGTTCCTCCTCCACCAACGTAAATACGTTTGAAACAATCAACTTACGTGATCTACCAGATATACTTTGTCAAACATTCGCCATTCAAGTTGTCCTGGGACTGGACAAAGTGAAGGAACTATTCCGTACACCCATCCTAGGCAATCTCTACCTAGGACTTATACAACAGCCCTTGCATTTACTCCATCTTCAATTTTTCTTCGATCTATTTGATTCGAAACGCTAACGCCCATATGGAGTGGTTCTTTGGATAAGAATCCAACCGGTCTCTCCGTATTGACGACGGAAAAATGGTCAAAACTTTGATAGTCTGTGATTTAACTGTCAAAGAAAAACACGTGTGCAAACAACGATATTATTTCCGGATGGAAATTTTATCAATCAATCATCATTTAACATTTATCTCTTTAATTCATTAATTTACTTATCTCCTGTTTCCATATATTATAAATTCTTATCTTTTATTATCAGAAAACATTTCTGATTCTTATTTGGAAACATTTCCAAAACTCCTTCACTGGATTTAAACTGATGTTTAAATCAAACATCGCCATGCCAACTCAAACCATTTCACTTATTAACTAAACTCACTTAACCATCATTCACTATCAAACCTTACCAGTCCTTAGTTAAGAAGGAAGTCAATCAAGTTGGGGTATAATTACCTCTCAGACCTTAACTGAACAACGCTTTAACTTCGAAATAGTCAAAGTTTATCTTTTAAATTTTTAAGAAACTTCCTTACGTAACTCTCTTTCGAATAAATCTCTAATCGATAACTCTTTCCTTCGAATAAACTATATTCGATAATCTCTCTTCTTCGAATAACCTATATTCGAATAACTCTATTCAATTAACACTATTTGATTAACTATAATCGATTTACCCTTATCATTTAGCTCTATTTGATTAACTCTATTCTATTAACTCCATTTGATTAACTCTATTTAATTAACTCTATTTTATTTACCCTACTGGATTAACTCTATTATGTTAACTCTAACTAATTTACTCTTATCAATTAACTCCTTTCGAATAAACTATATTCGATTAACTCCTTTCGAATAACTAATATTCGATTAACTCCTTTCGAATAACTAATATTTGATAACTCCTTTGAATAACTAATATTCGATAATTTCTTTCGAATAACTAATACTCGATAATTTCTTTCGAATAATTGATATTTGATAATTTCTTTCTCTACTTGAATAAACTATATTCGATTAATTCTCTTATTCGAATAACCTTATTCGATAACTCTTTCTTCGAATAAACTATATTCGAATAACTCTAATCCGACTAACTCTAATTCAATTAACTCTATTCGAATAACAAATATTCGACTAACTCTTGCTCGATTAACACTATTCGAATAACTCTAGTTCGATTTTACTCTAATCAATTAACTCTAACTGATTAACTCTAGCTGGTTAGCTCTAACTCTAATCGATTAACTCTAACTCTAATCGATTAATTCCTCTAACTCATTTTGATTAACACATCTCAATTTTGAAAGCGATTAATACTTCTCTATATAAACCTGACTTATATATTCTATTTATCTAATGATAAATATTTTATTTAATTTATAAAATATTATTTATAAATTAATCTTCTCAATCTATTGGTTACAACAGGTTCTATTTAAAATCTTTGCTTTAAATCCATATCATGTTATACCCGTGTGCGAAGCACGGGTCTAAACTTTCCTGATGTAAAATTCTATTCATTTGCCAAATATTTCCTTATATGACATTCTTTTCATTTCCCAATAAATCCCTTTTATAACTCTATTTATTTTCTAAATAAACATTTCCTTTTTATCACTCTATTTATTTTCTAAATAAACATTTCCTTTTTATAACTCTATTTATAAATGTTTTACCAATATTTCTCTTTCTGTTTTATTTGTAAATGTTTTACAAATATTTCTCTTTCTATTTTATTTGTAAATGTTTTAAAATATTTCTCTTTCTATTTTATTTGTAAATGTTTTACAAATATTTCTCTTTCTATTTGTTTTACAAATATTTTCCTTTATAAAATCCCTTGATTTTATAAATATTCCTTTATATAAAATCCTGTGATTTTATAAATATTTTATTCCATTATACAGTCTGAAATCTCCCTTCTATATAAAATCTTTCGATTTTATATAATATTTTATTTCAATATAGTTATTGAAATTTTCCTTTTTCATCATAGGGTTTTCTTATGGTATTTAAAATACCAAAAAACGGTGATCGATATCATTCAAACACACATAATCAACAACAGATTATATATCACATCATATATCACAATATATGAAATAAAACAGTATTTTATATATTGAGGAACCCAGTTGGGTCCTCCAACCTGTTTCCCTGCATCACAGATGTTAAACAATATAATTAACATCGATTTCATTTCACTATTAAATATTCTGCTAAACAGAATCAATATTTGATTAACGATTTATATATATATATATATATCGTTATCTATAATTTCATCCAATACTTAAGCAATTCAACTAAACAGTTAACACACAACAATCAACATATAATTATCAGTTCTAAGAATACGTTATAAAAATATAACTATTCAGAGTTGGTGAGTTTTACTCACATTGGAGTGTTATCGTTAAAAACGATTAATTGTCTTTGATTCAGACAAATAATTTATTTCTCTATAAATTGTAACGAGCTCCAATTCACTATGGTTAGTTCTATTGTGTTGCTCCCATCCATATGATCCCAATGGATCTTGTTTCACTGAATTTCGATTCTGGATGGATAAGATACGACAAAATAAAGTTAATACATAGTTTAAATCTAATTTAAACTTAAATATTAACTCCATTGGGCCTCACCCCTTTAATTTCTTGGCCCAACCCAATTTAAATACCCAACCCGACAATCCATCTTCTACTTCCTAGAAACCAGTCACGACTTCTTACTTCTCCTCCTTGAGCACGGCTTCAACACTTTCAGGTCAACGCCGGCGACGCCATCGTACATTAGACCGCCTTTACTCGCCATCATCGACGCGCCCAAGTTCCAGCTCCTCACTGGCACAACGACCCCCTTCCAAATCGATGCATGGATCACTAAATCCCTACTGAAACGCCGCGACTTCAAATAGCAGAATCCATCGCCTCGCTCCACCTTAAGGAATCGCACCACCAATGGTCAGTGCGCCTGAACCCGACCTCCCACTTCCCTTCAGCCATTACTTTCCTCGTCGTTTTTGCCTTTGATAAAGTCATGCCCTACCATTGACTGCTCAACCGAGGAGCATCAAAAACAGAAATCACATCCAACAATCTTAGCATAGGAATGAATAGGATGACTAAAGGATTGAAAATATATTTGTTTTAGGATTTATAGAAATTTACTTGGATTTCTCTTGATTTTTGAACTTGCAATTTTTTTTGTTTCCATTTTATGTGTGACGGCGGAAAACAGTTTGACTGGAAAAAAAACGTTTTTAGGGTTTAAGGGAGAGTGTAGGATATTTATAGGAGAGTTTTTTTTTATTGGATTATTATATAAAATTTTAAGCAAGCGTTGTATGTATTCATCCTTTAAAATTCCTGTAATCACACATGACATCCAAAAATCACGAAAGTGGACATGCAGCTACAGTTCGACATTACGGTCCCAACGGAACTGGTTTCATCGAATTCCGACTCCGTTTGCTCACACATCGAATTTTTAACCGTCGAAATATCAACTGTTTTTCATATTTAAATCCCGTATGGCTACATACTGACTTCAAAAATCACGGAAATTGAAATCTAGTAATAATTTAATATTGCGGATCCAACAAAATTAGTTTCATCAAAAACGAAGTTCATTTGCAAAACTGACAATTTTTAAAGCTCTAAATAACCCTATTAAATATATAAATATATTTAAAAACAATTAAATTAAATATTTAAAAATAAATATTATCGTATATATTCACAATAGAAAATCATACAGCTCTAATTGGATTTATAACTTGATATTTCAAAATTCTCGGTTATATCGATATTCGATTTATATATAAAATCCTTTTATATTATAAATATGTATTTATAAATTTCAAAGGAATTCCATATTGACTTTTCTAAAATTTGATTTGAACATAAATCAAAATCTACACAATGAAATCCCGATTTTTCTCTTCCACTAGAAAAATATACTTCACCAGTTCCAAACGTTTCATGTTTCACAAAATCCGATTTAAAACGGACCCTGTATATTCAGTTGAAGTTCAAATCGCCAAATAGCGAACTGCTGTGCCATTTCGAGCTCGATTATAATTATACCTTCAACTGTCGTTTGTATAATATATTCGTTAGTCGAATCAAATTCCAAACTGAATTATATATATATATATATATTGAATTGTCCAGTTCGCATTGTATTGTCAATTCACTATTTCTGACTATTTCAAAATTAAATATATTATTCAATTATTTATATTAATTAATTATTCCATATTATTTAATTAGGCAACACATTAATTCTCTGAATCACTATATAAATAAATAAATAAATAAATTATACAAATCTGAAAATACGGGTAGTTACATTCTTCCCCCTAATGGCAATTGGCGCATACAATTCGCCCGGTTGCTTCTCGTGGAATTTCATAACTTTTCTACGCAAAAATGGGATACGCATTTGAAATAGATGCTCGGGTATTTGGAGCTATGAAGGCGTGGCCCGAGCACATGTTGTGTTTTCTGGCTTGTGTTTTTGAGCGTTTCCATATTTTGGACCTTAGCTCCATGGAGCAATATGCTACTGCTGAAGCATGGAAGAATTGAAATCTTAGAGGAATATTTCCAATAAAAACAGTTTGTTGTTGCATGTCCCTACCGGTTTTCCAAATTATTCCCGTAGGGACATATAATTCAGAAGAATATGTGAGTGATTCACTTCTTATGGATTCGTTGAGAATGCTTCTGATCTAGTTCATGGCCGTTAGAAGTAGAAGGCGCTCTGGCGGGATCCTCACGAACAAAAAAGAATTGCAGTCAGTTTGATAACCCTATTATACCTCTTAACTCCAGTTTCACTGAACCAATTAATTTCAATTAAAATATTAATTAATTCTAACCAACGAAAATTTTCAAAAATCCTGAAAATTTTCTAACACCTTAACTTTTTGAAAAATTTCGCCAGCACCTCCTTTGTACTGATCAATAGCTCAAACTCCAATTCGCCTCTCTAGGCCTTCTCCAACCCAAATGAAAATCAAACAGCCAAGCGGCTTGTCAATTCGGCTCATAAATCTCATACCCATTTAAATATAAACTGGTACCTTTTTATAGGGCATATCATTATATCCTTTCCAGCTGTTGTTAATTCAGCATATATAAATGTTATCCCAATCAAACTCAAATCACCTTTATCTCCAACACAACCATTCGCTTATCCAAGCCAAATTCGATTTCAAATTCAAACTTCATTTTCGATTCCAAACTCATAATCCAATTTTTCTCGATACCATTCTAAACAATTCAATTTCCACTTAATTGGTTTTCATTCCAATTTATTTCCATAATTTTTTATTTAAATTTGTTTTTAATTCAAACAGTCTCTTCCTGGGAGTTTTAAACAGCTTTGCTTTTCTCAAAAGTCAAACTTTCCTTTTCAAGATTTAAAACAATTTGTTTTGTAAAACAATTTGAAATCAATATCTTTGGTAGTAATCCATCACTTAGAACTCAGAATGAGCACTAATGATGTCATGATTCATTATCAGGGTTATTTCCCAGCTATCGAAGTGAGTTCAATACTATATCACTTTCAAAACCATATCTAAACACTTCTATTTTGAAATTCATTTCAAAATATCCTTTTCAATGCTTATAACAAATTTAAAATCTCCCAGGATTTTAAAATTCTCTTATACTTAATTCGATTCCATTACAACCACTTAATCAAATTTTGGGAATTTCAATTCCAATTCTAATTAAAATTTCAGATTTAATTCAATTCGATTTCATATATTACACTTATATGAATTCTGATTGGCTATTTACATAACCATTCCAATTATAATCTTATTCGATTATAATTACAACTAATACATTCAATACGAATATCAATATAAATCATCCATTTATATCAAAAATATATTTTCGGTAAAATCATATCATTTACCGTCTTTTCAAAACATACCATGTCGGTTCATCGTATTCAAGTGTTTATAAACTCCTACCGATACAGTGGATCAAACTGATCGACCATAACCCATAAACAACTCAACCAATAAATCTACACAATATAAAACCACTTTATATTAAATAACAAATATGTTCTCTCGTATATATACACTCAACTCATCTAGGGTATTACTAACCCCATCTCTACTGAGTCACGCCACAGAGCCAAGGTAATTACTTAACCTTCAGGTCTGATACCACTGTAACGACCCGGGGTTTATGGTAGGCTTTGTAACCATCCCTCATCCCCCAAGACAGAGGGCTAACCTCCCCCTGTGGCTTACAGAGGTACCCCAACTCCATGCTTAACGACCAGCCTCTCGACTCGACCAACCCGCAATATTACAGGACCTGTAGGGGTAAGAGTCTCCCGTTCGACACCAAACCGCGAAGCGAGAACCCCCTATCAGACGTACATGTTAAGCAACATGGACTGGTGTGAGTAAACTCAAATTTATCTGATTTAACTTTCAAAATCCTTTTGAAACAAAGGATAATCATAAGACGGATCCACACATAAACACGGATTGTTTTTACCTTATGATAACCCAAGTCATTAGTAAAACAATATTATTCTGATATTATAATAATGTCTAACACAAGTAATATCAATCTAGTAGAAACGCTTGCATCTAACGTTCTACATATATAATATACAATTGAAACCACAGGCTCTTATTTGGGGAATGGATTCCAACTATGACAAGGTATGGATCCACCTTCCGCTTAGTGTACTCTAGAAGCGATACACTGGAGTTCAACAAGAACATCTTGCAACTCGGCCACACATGACCGACCACTCATTTCTCTTGAGTGTATCGAATATATTGTCACCTTACAGTTGGTAAACCAACATAACCATTCCCGGGAGATACAGAATTGAAAGAAGTAACAAATATGAATATTCTCTAGATGGTGACAATATACCCTACTTGGTTGCGAACCACTTAGCCATGCTGCCTGTCCAATTTCTGTCATTTCCTTGTTGATGAGGCTCGAAGTCAAAACGTAACTTTTAACAGATCACTCCTCCATTTACTTCGAATGCCACATCGTCATACCCGTGAAATCACAAATTGATTTCCCCAAAAATACAACGGGTATAAGCTAAGAGAAACAAATTCTCCGCCACTAGCGTAAATACGTTTGAAACGATCAACTTACATGATCTACCAGATATACTCTGTCAAACATTCGCCATTCAAGTTGTTCTGGGACTGGACAAACTGAAGGCACTATTCCGTACACCCATCCTAGGCAATCTCTACCTAGGACTTATACAACAGCCCTTGCACTTTACTCCGTCTTCAATTTGTCTTCAATCTATTTGATTCGAAACGCTAACGCCCATATGGAGTGGTTCTTTGGATATGAATCCAACCGGTCTCTCCGTATTGACGACGGAAAAATGGTCAAAACTTTGATAGTCTGTGATTTAACTATCGAAGAAAAACACGTGTGCAAACAACGATATTATTTCCAGATGGAAGTTTTACCGATCAATCATCATTTAACATCTATCTCTTTAGTTCATTAATTTACTTTTCTCCTGTTTCCATATATTCTAAATTCTTATTTTCTATTATCAGAAAAGATTTCTGATTCTTATTTGGAAAACATTTCCAAAACTCCTTCACTGGATTTAAACTGATGTTTAAATCAAACATCGCCATGCCAACTCAAACCATTTCACTCAGTAACTAAATTCACTTAACCGTCATTCACTATCAAACCTTACCATTCCTTAGTTAAGAAGGAAGTCAATCAAGTTGGGGTATAATTACCTCTCAGACCTTAACTGAACAACATTTTAACTTCGAAATAGTCGAAGTTTATCTTTTAAATCTTTAAGAAACTTCCTTACGTAACTCTCTTTCAAATAAATCTCTATTCGATAACTCTTCCCTTCGAATAAACTATATTCGATAATCTCTCTTCTTCAAATAACCTATATTTGAATAACTCTATTCAATTAACACTATTCAATTAACTCTAATCGATTTACTCTTATTAGTTAGCTCTATTTGATTAACTCTATTCTATTAACTCTATTTGATTAACTCTGTTTGATTTACCCTACTGATTAACTCTATTCAATTAACTCTAACTAATTTACTCTTATCAATTTACTCCTTTCGAATAAACTATATTCGATTAACTCCTTTTGAATAACTAATATTCAATAAACTCCTTTCGAATAACTAATATTCGATAACTCCTTTGAATAACTAATATTTGATAATTTCTTTCGAATAACTAATATTCGATAACTTCTTTCGAATAACTAATATTCAATAATTTCTTTCGAATAACTAATATTCGATAATTTCTTTCTCTATTCGAATAAACTATATTCGATTAATTCTCTTATTCAAATAACCTTATTCGATAACTCTTTCTTCGAATAAACTATATTCAAATAACTCTAATCCGACTAACTCTAATTCAATTAACTCTATTCGAATAACAAATATTCGACCGACTCTTGTTCGATTAACTCTATTCGAATAACTCTAGTTCGATTTAACTCTAATCGATTAACTCTAACTGATTAACTCTAACTGGTTAACTCTAACTCTAATCGGCTAACTCTAACCGATTAACTCCTCTAACTCATTTTGGTTAACTTATTTTGATTAACTCTACGTCCATATTCAGTTTCAAATATCGAAGTTGAAATCGATTCTTACTTCTCTATATAAGCCCTGACTTATAAATTCTATTTCTCCAATGATAAATATTTTATTTTATTTATAAAATATTATATATAACTTAATCTTCTCAATCTATTGGTTACAACAGATTCTATTTAAAATCTTTACTTTAAATCCATATCATGTTACACCTGTGTGCGAAGCACGGGTCTAAACTTTCCTGATGTAAAATTCTATTCATTTGCCAAATATTTCCTTATATGACATTCTTTTCATTTCCCAATAAATCCCTTTTATAACTCTATTTATTTTATAAATAAACATTTCCTTTTTATAACTCTATTTATTTTCTAAATAAACATACCTTTTTATAACTCTATTTATAAATGTTTTACCAATATTTCTCTTTCTGTTTTATTTGTAAATGTTTTACAAATATTTCTCTTTCTATTTTATTTGTAAATGTTTTACAAACAAATATTTCTCTTTCTATTTTATTTGTAAATGTTTTACAAATATTTCTCTTTCTATTTGTTTTACAAATAATTTCCTTTATAAAATCCCTGGGTTTTATAAATATATATAAAATCCTTTGATTTTATAAATATTCTATTCCAATATACAGTCTAGAATCTCCCTTCTATATAAAATCTTTAGATTTTATATTAAATTTTACTTCAATATAGTTATTGAAATTTTCCTTTTTCATCCCAGGGTTTTCTTACGGTATTTAAAATGCCAAACAACAGTGATCGATATCATTCAAACACACATAATCAACAATAGATTATATATCACATCATATATCACACAATATGAAACAAAATTGTATTTTATATATTGAGGAACCCAGTTGGGTCCCTCCAACCTGTTTCCCTGCATCACAGATGTTAAATAATATAATTAACATCGATTTCATATCACTATGAAATATTCTGCTAAACAGAATCAATATTTGGTTAACGATATATATATATATATATATATATATATCGTTATCTATAATTTCAACCAATACATAAGCAATTCAACCAAACAGTTAACACACAACAATCAACAGATAATTACCAGTTCTAAGAATACGTTATAGAAATATAACTATTCAAAATTGGTGAGTTTTACTCACATTGGACTGTTATCGTTAAAAATGATTAACTGTCTTTGATTCAGATGGACAATTTATTTCGCTATAAATTGTAATGAGCTCCAATTCACTACCAGTCAGTTCCATTGTGTTGCTCCCGTCCATATGATCCCAACGGATCTTATTTCGCTGTATTTCAATTCCGTATGGATAAGATATGACAAAATAAAGTTAATACATAGTTTAAATCTAATTTAAACTTAAATATTAACTCCATTGGGCCTCACCCCTTTAATTCCTTGGCCCAACCCATTTTAAATACCCAACCCGACAATCCATCTTCTACTTCCTGGAAACTAGTCGCGACTTCTTACTTCTCCTCCTCAAACACGGCTTCAACACTTTCAGGTCAACGCCGACGACGCCATCGTACACCAGATCGCCTTTACTTGCCATCATTGACGCGCCCCAGTTCCAGCTCCTCACTGACACAACGACCCCTTCCAAATCGATGCTTGGATCGCTAAATCCCTACTGAAACACTACGACTTCAAGTAGCAGAATCCATCGCCTTACTCCACCTTAAGGCATCGCACAACCACTGGTCAGTGCGCCTGACCCCGACCTCCCACTTCCGTTCAGCCATTACTTCCCTCATCGCTTCTGCCTTTGATAAAGTCGTGCCCTACCGTTGACTCCTCAGCCGAGGAACATCAAAAACAGAAATCGCACCCAACAATCTTATCATAGGAATGAAGAGGATGACTAAAGGATTGCAAATATATTTGTTTTAGGATTTATAGAAATTTACCTGGATTTCTCTTGATTTTTGACCTTGCGATTTTCTCGTTTCCATTTTCTATGTGACGGCGAAAAACTGTTTGACTGGAGAAAAATGTTTTTAGGGTTTAAGGGAGAGTGTAGTGTATTTATAGAAGAGTTTTTTTTACTGGATTATTATATAAATTTTAAGCAAGCGTTTTATGTATTCGTCCTTTAAAATTCCTGTAATCACATCCAAAAATCATGAAAATGGACATGCCGCTACAGTTTGACATTACGGTCCCAATGGAACTGGTTTCGTCGAATTCCGATTCTGTTTTCTCACACAGCGTATTTTTAACCGTCGAAATATCGACTGTTTTCCACATTAAAATCCCGTACGACCACATACTAACTTCAAAAATCACGGAAATTGAAATCTAGCAATAATATAATATTGTGGATCCAACAAAATTTGTTTCGCCGAAAAACAAAGTTCGTTTGCAAAACTGGCTATTTTCAAAGCTCTAAATAACCCTATTAAATATATAAATATATTTAAAAAATAAATTAAATATTTAAAAATAAATATTATCGTTTATATTCATAATAGAATATTATACAGCTCCAATTGGATTTATAACTCGATATTTCAAAATTCCCGGTTATATCGATATTCGATTTATATATAAAATCCTTTTATAATATAAATATATATTTATAAATTTCAAAGGAATTCCATAGTGACTTTTCTAAAATTTGATTTGGACATAAATCAAAATCTACACAATGAAATCCCGATTTTTCTCTTCCACTAGAAAAATATACTTCACCAGCTCCGAACGTTTCTTGTTTCATAGAAATCCGATTTAAAACAGACCCTGTATATTCAATTGTAGTTCAAATCGCCAAATAGCGAACTGCCATGCCATTTCGAGCTCGATTATAATTATATTATAATTATACGTTCAACTGTCGTTTATATAATTTATTCATTAGTCGAATCAAATTACAAACTGAACTATATATAAATATTTTGAATCGTCCAGTTCACTTTATATTGTCAATTAACTATTTCCGACTATTTCAAAATTAAATATATTATTCTATTATTTATATTAATTAAATATTCTATATTATTTCATTAAACAACACATTAATTCTTTGAATCACTATATAAATAATTAAATAAATTAATTATACATCGCTGAAAATACGGGTCATTACAATCGAGGTGTTATAAGGCACGAGGGGAGCGCATATTCATCTGATTGTTCTGATGGCTCCAAAGGATTGGAAGGGAAAGCACGCGGCTTCCTGAGGTACGTAAGGTGCTCCTAGTATTCCTTTGTGCGGTGACAGATGTCTTAGGTTGTGGTCGTAGAGGTTGGGTCTGCACATAACTACTAGGTGGGTGGGCCTTGACTGCAGAAGTAGCTATGCAGTCAGAATGTTGTGACGCGGTGACACCAGGGTGATTCGGCGGTTGCCTCAACGGGGAGGCGAAGGGTCACGACCAAGGATAGTATATCGCCGGATACCCGTCGTCGACAGCCAGTGGGATGCGAAAAGGCTAGAGCTAAACCTAAGAAACCATTCACCCTTCACCATCGGGGTAAGGGGTTGAGGGGAGACGCCACATGGATTTTTAGATTGTTTGCATATGGGCATTCGCTTAGCTTTTGTAGTCTATACTAGTTGAGGGAGGGGCCGAGGTAGGGCCATAGCCACCATGAAAACAGACCCTAGGTATATCTGCATATAGTGGCTCTTTAAAGACAGACCTGTACAGATATAGAAAAGCTCCCGACCGAGTTCCGTGTTTCTTGTATCGCCCTGCCATGGAACTCGGTGCACATTAGAGGACGTGCAATTGAGGCATCGAGCTACAATTGAAGATACGTATGATGGACAGTCTAGATACATGCATGTCGGCTCTGGGTGGTGTATTGTAGGCTTTAGGGCATTACTCCGTTATGAATTTGGATTCGAACAAAGGTGGTAGTTTGTACGTTTGCGTAGCATAGTAATGATAGACATATACAGAACGTGATATTGTTATCTATATGTCACTAAGGCATAGGATGAGGGACTATGTATATTTCGATAATGTTATGGTAGATACCATGCGGGTGGGGTACCATGGGGTGTATTTCAATGTATAGGGTAGCTACATATATACTATATTAGATTAGTCCACTGGGAAGTAAATGGGAAAGACGTGTGTGTAAGCCTTGAGTGCTGATAACCCAAGTAACCTAATAAATAAGAATATATGATTGAACGTTATATGTAGGACTATCCAAAGTGTATAGTTTAAATCCATTCACCAGAACATGTGTTCTGACCCCCTCCTCATGAAATACTCGCAAGTTAGATTTGTGGCAGAGATTTGATAGCTTTGGATACTGGTTAGGCAGTATTAATATTACGGTAAGGCTATGTTTTGATTATACTATATTTATCCGTTCCGCTGTGAGATATTTTCTGAGCTCTAACATGTTTAATGTCTCTGTTTTTTCTGCAGGATACCAGAGCAAACCAACCCGAGTTTCTATAGATTGGAAATTTTGATGAAAAATTTGGTAAGTTGGAATTTCGGTTGCCACTATTTCAAGGTTGACAATGTTGTTCAATTAAGGTCTAAGAGATAATTATACCCCAACTTGATTGACTTCATGATTGATAGAGGAATGCTTAGGGTTCGATAGTGAAGATTGGTGAGCAATATGATTAGTTAAGATGATTAATGGTTTGAGTTATAATAACGATGTTTTATAACATCGCGTTAATTTAAAGGATTTTGAAGTGTTTTCCCAAAAAAATGAGAGATATTTTCTACGTATAGAAAATGAAATGAATTGGTCAACGAGGAATTAAGGAAGGGAATATGGATATATTTTCCGATATTAATAAGGTATAATTTCTGAATATAGAAAATAAGGATTCGTGAATATTTAGAAATGTTTTCCAAATTGGAATAAGAGATATTTTCTCGAATAAAGGAATTAGGATATTGGAAATGTTTTTTCCAAGAATAAAGAGACAAAATAGAGTTTTGAAAGGATACGAAAGATGGGAAATGGGAATTGGAAATATGATAACATAATAAGGAATTAATTTAAAAAGGGGCCTGTGTTGTTTGATGGTTGATCGTTAGAATTTCCATTTGGATATAGGATTGTTTGTTGTATGGATGTTTTCTCTGATAGTTAAATCACCGACTATCAAAGTCTTAATTTATTTTATACCTTCGTTGTCAATATAGAGAGATCGGGATCAGATTTATTATCTGAAAACCACTCCGTATTGGCATAAGCGCTATGAATCAACTTGTGCTGAAGATAATTGAAGACGGAGTAAAGTGCAAGGGCTGTTCTGTTAACCCTAGGTAGAAATTGCCCAAGATGGATTAATAGAATGGTGCCTTCATCTTGTCCAGTCCCAGGACAATGTATATGGACGAATGTCTGGCAATATAACATTCAAAGTTAATGGTGCCAAGATATTTTGAAAGTAGTCGTGACCTCAAGCCTCATCACCCGGGAAATGACAGAAATCGGGCAAGTATCATGGCCAAGTGGGTCATTACCATTAGGGGTATTATCATCTGATCTAGAGAAATTTCATTTTTGCTTCATATTTTATTCGCTGCTGTATGTTTACTGTAATGGTTGTTGATCACAACTATTGGTGATAATATGCTCGGTACACTCAATTTAAATGAGTGGCCAGCCATGTGTGGTCGGGTTGCAAGATGTTCTTGTTGAACCGCATTGTATCCCCTCTAGAGTACAATGATCGGAATTTGGTTCCATCCCTTGTCATAGTCGGAATCCAATCTCTAATAAGCACCCCACGGTTTTTGATTTTATATTATGTATGGATCGGTCTTATGATTATAATTTCTTTCGAAAGGATTTTTAAAAGTTAAACCAATGGTTGGAGTTTACTCACACCAGTCTCATGACTAACCCAAAGTTTATTTGGTTTTGTTTTCCCTAAACTCTTGGGTGCCTAAATTTGTACGGACAGTTGAGTAGTCGAGATTTTCTAGATTCACGTGGAGGAGCTTGAAGCAGGAGGCTTCACCAGTTGGCTATAGACTATCATATTTTTCGATGTGTATCATGTTTATATCTGGAAATGGGTGTTTATAATTGTTCCGGGAATAACTGTTGTGCTCTAATGATGGTATGTATATACAATCACTGATTTGTACTTCAAAGTTATATTATTAATATATTATATTCGTTCCACTGTGAGAATTGTGTTCTTCGTTTTTCTTCTATTCTAACTTTTCTTTCTTTCTATTTCTCATCCTTTGACTTCTTTCTATTAATGATTCGTATTTTTGTGCAATCTGGGTTGGACATGTGGTGTGATTAGTCAACTCAAAGGGTATGGAAATTCAGGCCATTACATTTGGTATCAGAGCTGAAGGTTGAATAGTAACCTTGGCTCAGTTAGAGATGGATTAGTAATACCCTAGATTGAATTTGGGTGTATATATGTAAGCGCGTATTTGTAGATTTGATATAAAAATGTTTTATATTGTATTGACTGGTTTATTGAGTGGTTTATGAATTTTGGTCGATACAGGATGTACAACTGTATCGAAAGGTGTTTCTAAACTCTCGAACAAAGCAGTTCGATATAAAGTGGTAAATGATATAATTTTGCCCAAAAATTATTTTGATATAAAAGGAACAATTTTTGGATTATTATAGTATATGAGTGTGTTGATTGTTATTACAATCATATAAAATTGTAAAATATTAAAATGGTTATATATAACCAAATTGAATTTGTATAAAAATGGAATACACAAATAAGATGAATTTAAATTTGATTCATATCAGAATCTGGAATTTAAATCCCGGTTGTTTAGAAATATATTTTGAAGTGTTTTTAAAATAATATGAAGTTACTTTTAAGAATTTTTGTTAAAAATGATTTTAAATGGATTTTTGAAAAGTGATTAAGCATTGAAATCACTTCAGTGGCAAGAAAATAATATTGATAATGGATCGCGACATTATCCGTATTCATTTTCAAGTTTCTGAGTGACGGATTGCTACCATTATAGTGCATAGATGAAAATTTTGTTTCAAAAGAACAAGTTATTTTAAAAATTCATAGTTTTTGGGTTTGTAAATGATTATGGTATATATATATATTTATTATTTATAGGAAGTTTGAAATTAAAGCCGGGAATTTGAATTCTGAATTGAAATTTGATTTGTAAATTTAAATAGATTGAAATAGTGAATCAAATGGATTGAAAATTAACTTAAGTCAAGTTAAATTAAAATTGAATTGGATTAGGATAAACTCCGATTGAAATTAAATAAAGAGAAATATTGAGATTCGAATTATTAATATGAATTCGACTTATGAATAAGCAAGTTGAATATATATTGGATGTTGTTAATTGAAACTGAATTGGGATTAAATTGTGAATGGAAATTGAGACTCAAACTGGGTAAGTGGATTGATTCTTGAAATAAAAATCAAATTGAATTAGTAGCATGGAAATGAACTAATCAGGAAGTTGATTAGCGAATTAAATTCCAAAAGTTGGATTAATTTAGGACCTATTGGAAATCGATATATGTATGTTGAGTAGGTATTGAATGGAAGCAAATGCAAGAGATATAATTTATGCCCAACAAAGGTACATGTTTACAATATTACTTGGGTTTGATGTTTTATGAGCCTACGAGTTAAGCCGCTAGGCTTTTTGATTTTCTTTTGGACGGGAGAAGGCCTAGGAATGCAAGTTGTCAATGTACCGATTGAGCCGCGCAAAGGAGATGCTACCGAAATTTCTCGAAAATTTAAATAGTTAGAAAATTTTCAAGAAATTTTCGATAATTTAAAATCGAGTTGTTAAATATAATTGAAATAAGAAAACCGGAATGGGTTAATAAAATTTCAAGTGGAATAATGAAATTGATAAATGTATTTAAAATCAATTGGAATGAGTGTGGATGTGCATAAGAGCATATGGATTAAAGACGAGAAAGTGATGATGGATTGTCCAAAAATGGTGGAAATATCGTTTGGAAAGAATTATGAATGATTGAGTATTGGTATGAGAATTTGAAGGTCGGGTTAGAACTGGATTATGAAGATATGGAATATAAGATTTCAACTAAGTAGGTTATGAGGAGTTAGAGTTATAGCATTACCGCTTAGCAATTTCGAGGACGAAATTATTTTAAGGGGGAAAGAATGTAACAATCTAGATTTTTAGTCATTTAATTCTGAATATTTAAATTTGTTTTAAATATTTTATTTGAAATATAAATTGATTTTTATAAGGAATTTATTTAATTAAACGAGTTAGATGTATAATTTATAATATAATTTAAATCGAGCCCGTAACGACGCGGTAGTTCGTAAGTTGGCGATTCTAACTTTAATTGAATATACATAATCCAGTATAAGTCGGATTTCTTTGAAATAAGAAACATTTCAATCTATGAAACTGTATCTTTCTAATGGAAGTGAAAACTCGAGATTTCGTATTATAGATTGTAAGTTATGTCCAAATCAAATTTTCAGAAAGTCATTGTGGAATCGTTTATAAACCATAACAATTTATTTAATATAATTAATTGTTGATTTCAAATTTGGAGAAGATCTTTGGGATGTAGTTATAATTTAATTTTAGAATTTTATTGTAGTTTTTAACTTGAAAAATAAACAACTTTTTATTTGGAGTATTTTACACCTTATATCAGCATTTTGGGGTTTCACAAAATAAGCTAACTAGTCCATTTTATTATATTTTTAGGATCGTGGCACATTGTTCATCTTAGCGGTATTTTTATTTGTGTCGATATAGGTTCGTAAAAAAATTACAGAGTTTTATATAACGGATACACTGAACTTAAAATTAGCAAAAATAATCATGAAGCTTCTTTTGAAAGACAACCGATTCCTTTCCTTTGAAGCCACCTTATTAGCTTCTTAGAGAAGCCAATTTTTTTCTTTATAAAACCGTCCCCTACCTTAATCCCTAACCACACCTTCTTATCCCATTTCTTTAATCTGTCGCTCCTTCAGTAATAACGAAAACTAGGAAATCGATCCCATTAGATATCAAAAGAGAATCCAATTAAAATCATGGTTAGCTCCTCTGTTTAATACAAACCAAATCCATAATTTCCCAAACTCAATTCAACAACCTTGTCTCCCTTTTTCTAGTAGTTCTTCACGACTTTGAAAAATTATAACGAAATAAATACTCCACGAACTCATTCCACAATTGATTTGCTAGATTTCCTTTTCCATTTGCTTGCTTTGATGTACTCACTGGATTGCAACTTCCTACCATCCGAAAATTGAACGAGTGAACTAGGGCATGATCGGTGATGAGAGCGGAGATTAGTGCTGGCGATTGAGTTTTGGTAGCATGGCTCAGTGTTACAGGGGGCTCGATGAATCGATTGGTAGAGTTTGGCGAGGTCCCGTGCCAATAAAGTTCGTGGTTCTGTGCCTGTAACCATGTTGAGGCCGAAGTCGGAATGTTCATGGGGGTAGCGAGCTCAATCTGGTGGTGTTGTTCGGGTCGAGCTCGTGAAGGGGAGAAAAATGGTGTGTTTCTTGTTGAGAATGGTGTGGTCTTATGTAACGACCCGCGTTCTACGCATCATAGGATCGTAGGATATTTATTTCTTTCACATACGGAGTCGTATGGTCATGTAACTTTGGGAGACGACTATTGGGGTCATTTCCCATGTTCATGATTTTTCCCGATTTTTAAATGACCATTTTTCCCCTGGTTGGCACTGTTTTGGTCATAACTTTTGACTGGAAAAGAATTTTGACCTGAAACCACTTCCATTGGCTTCGGATGATGGTTTCTCTTTCCGTAGAGTGGTTACATTAGCCAAACGGACTTACCGTTTGGGAGATATGGCTGAAACAAGTTTCAGATGGAGAAAAACAGCTTAATTGGGCTTAACCGGGTAATTAGCAGCTAGGCCCAAGGGGAATTTCGGGTTTAGGGGTATATGGAGGCTGATTAGGGTTAGAAAACATTTCTTTAGACAGTTTCCAGCCGCCACTTTCATTTCTCTTGACCTGGCCATGGCCTCCACTCTCTAAATCTCTCTAAAACACCCAAAAATCACTTCCTAATCAAGGATTAAGGCTTAGAGGCATCAAATTAAGAAGAAAAAGCACCAAAGCAAGGTTAGAGCTGCTGTTGGACATCAGTATTCGCCCAAATCAGAGGAGTTTCAGTTCTGAGTATTTTGTTTGTGGCCAAGGTGAGTGATTTGCATAGTTTTTGCACTAATTACGGTGATTAAGGGTAATTAGTGAAGATTAGCGAATTTATACGTAAATAAATTCTGGAAAAATTCTTAAAATTCTAAAATAATGTTTTAAGGCTCTGTTAGAAATTTGGGTTAATTTCGATGCGTTTTGCTAATCGTATGCTTAAACATGATTAAGAGGGATTATGGGAAAATATGAAGTTTTAGTCACTTTTTGATCCATTTTGATTCATTTGAATTGTTGTTTGCTGTTTGTGGTTGCTATTACCTGTTGCTATGACTCTATGGTATGTTCTATGATTGATTAAAATAGTTAAATTGGTTGAAAACGTCGTCGAATGGCGTAGAAAGCTCGCTGGAAAGTTGCAGAAATGTGCAGGTCCCGAACCGGTTCGGATCGGAGCAGGGGTCGGATCGGACTAGTGAACTGGCCAAGGGAATCCGAACTGGACTGGGACTTGTCACTGGAAGGAGCTTGGCAGGAAGGAAGGCCATTGCTTAGAGTTGGAGTTGGACAGAAGATCGGATCGGAGCAATAGAGCAGATCGGATCGGAGAAAGGGAACAGGACGGATCGGAGCAGGCAAGCACGTCAGACAGAAGGAATCAGATCGGATAAACTACCTCCGAACCGAACTCAAGCAGAGACACCCGAACCGAACCGATATCTGAAGGGAGAGAATCACTGAACCAACCCGACCCGGAGGAAGACACCGACCCGACCCGAAGTGGACTACCGACCCGAACCAAGCTAGACGAGGACCACCGATCCGAACCGATCAGGAAGGTTACACCGAACCGAACCAAGCTAGATGAGGAGCACCGAACCGAACCGTACGTGGGCTATTACTACTACGCGATGACTCTTCTGAAGACCAACTCCCATTCGACCAAACCCGAGATGCAAAGGAAGTCCAAATGAGAAGTTAGAGCTCAAGATTCAGATGGGAATCAACGAGTTCGCTTCATAGTTGGGCTTTGCTGCGGGACGCGTGTTAAGGAGTTATCGACGTCTATAGCTTTGGACCACTATGGTAGGAGGTACGAAGGCGGATTCAGGGCCATTATGGCATCGGTAGAACCAAGGGCTACGACCAATGAAGTGGGTCATTGAAATGTTTGGTCATGACTCCAAGTGTTTGGCTTGGTCACAGCAGGGTTTCTACAAGTCGGGATTCGTCGTTACCTCAGTTTGTCTAGTGTTCCAAAGTGGTAGATATCGTATGCTTTACGCACGGAGTGAGAGATGTGAGGATGGTTGCTATGAATGATTTGCTTGATATCATTGTGACATGCACACCCCACCCCCGTATTCTTACACTATTTATTATGGCACCTTAGAGCATTGTACGGTATGTGGTACTAACTCTTTGGTTGCAGGTCCAGGTTCAGGTATGGTTTAGTATACCTGTTATTATTCTGTTTAGATGCTTATCGCTCATACCAGGCTTTATGTCTGACCCAGAGTTTTATGTCTCCTCTTATTACTCTGGGTGCTCACACGAGCAGACTAGAGACAGGTTAGCTGGTGATGCACGGGTAGATGATCCGGAGACGAGCAGGAGGCTTCCACGTAATATATATAGAGTATTCTCCCTGTGTTGTTGAAGATCACTGCTCGGGCATTGTTGGTGTATCTTCTACTTCATCTTTCTTTTTGATTAGAGACAGTAAATTTGGAAAATTGTAATAAGCTGTATTTGGATTTCCGCTGCTTTGATGATTGATGTTGATTTTAGTTATCAGCTTATGCACTGTCTCGCCTGTTTTGTGTCAAGTATGTTATTATTATATTTTATTCCATGCACTGTGAGACATTCTGCAGGTTTCTTGATTAGTTCATTCTCTTCTTTCCTTTCTCTTGACGTCCGTCCTGTGCTAGTCGGGCATGTGTACAGCGCACTTTCGGAGGAAATACAGGCTGGTGCGGGGCGGGCCGTCACACTTGGTATCAGAGCTCTAGGTTGCGTAGTTAACCTAGGGAAGTCATCAGGGAGAGATATTATACGTATATGAGAGAGCGTATTTGTGATTACTTTGGTTTTTAAAAGCTATATATACATATACTATTAGTAGTATAAGGATGAAGTCGTACAGCACTAGCACCACTATGGAGTCGTTAATCGTTTCCTTTTTAAGATTGACGATGAGCCGAGGCACTAGAGGTGCTGGTAGGGGAGCCAATAATGGGAATGCTGCTGACATGAGGACGATGTTTACTGACCTCATGAGAGAGATGCTTAGAGATGTACAGAGGGCAGCTCCCAATGGTGGAAATGGTGGTGGTCCAATAGTGCAGGCGCCAAGAGTCGACTTCGCCAAGCTGAATAAGGATTATACTAGCCTTGGTGGGAAGCCGTTCCACGGAACGGAGTCGGCTACGGATGTTCAAGATTGGTTGGATAGTTGCGAACGTATCTTCGAGGATTTGGGTATCGAGGATGCGATGAAGAGGAAGCTAGCGTCCCGTCAGCTACAAGGGCGGGCAATGAATTGGTGGAATGCTATAAAGGCAGCTACTCCCGAAGATCAGATTACTTGGGAGCAGTTTAAGGCTCGCTTTAGTGAGAAGTTCATTCCAGCTGCTCAGAAGTCAATGTTGTTTAAGAAGTTCTTAGAGCTCAAGCAGAATGGCAGGGCTGTCTCGGAGTACATTGCTGAATTTGACACTTTGTCAAAATATGGGTTATCTCTTATAGATACTGCCGAGAAAAAGAATGAGAAATTCATAACTGGTTTGGATCAATACTTGGGGGAAAAACTTATTAACCACATCGATGAGACGTTTGAATCGATTGTGGGGAAAGCGTTAAGATCGGAAAGTCTCTACCCTAAGCCGAAGACTGAAGTTGCATCCGCAGATGAGCCAAAGCCACAAGCTAGTGGTGGAGGCAAAGGTGGTTCTCAGAATAAGAGAAAGCAGAATCAGGCTAAGGATGGCCAGAAGAAGGAATAAGCAAGATGTGGAGTGCTTCAGCTGTGGTAAGAAGGGCCATTATGCTAGTAATTGTCGGGCCAAGCCAGCGGATAGGAAGTGCTTCAATTGTGGCCAATTGGGACATCACAAGGACAAGTGTCCACAGCCCCCTAAGGAAAAGCAAATGGTGAAAGCATACGCTCTTAATGCTATTCCTTCTTCGTCGAATGCCCCAACAGCGGCGGAGAAGGGAAAGAATGTCGTCATTCAAGGTATGCTTTCTGTTTATGATGTTCCTGTTAGAGTTTTGTTTGATACCGGAGCTTCCAGTTCTTTCATATCTAGTGACCTGGTAGATAGGTTGGGATTGGAGCCCGAGATTGTTGATAGACCTTTAGTAGTGACGAACCCGATTGGTGGTTCGACTAGTCTTAGCATGATTTGTCGTAATTTGGTTCTATCGAGTCATGGATGCATGTTTGTTTGTGGTTGCTTTGTTTTGGGCTTTACTGGGTTTGGCATTATTTTGGGAGTAGACTGGCTCCAAAGATACGGGGTGGTGGTAGACTGTGAGGGCTTGTTGGTGACAGCTAGAGCGGATGATGGGCGGAGGATAGTGTTTGGTGGTCTACCCAGTAAGGGGGTATTGGCTAGTTTTCTAAACTCCCTCGACATTCCGCATAGTGAGTTGTCAGGTTTGCCCGTGGTTGGCCAGTATCCGGATGTTTTCGAAGAAGTGACCGGACTTCCACCACACCGAGAGATTGAGTTCCGTATTGATTTGGTAAAAGATGCCAGACCTATAGTGATGCCACTTCGTCGTATGGCACCAAGAGAGCAGCGGGAGCTCGAGGTGCAAGTCAACGATCTTTTGAAGAAGGGATTTATCAGAAGGAGTGTTTCTGAATGGGGAGCACCAGTTGTGTTTGCTACCAAGGCGGATGGTTCCCTTCGTTTGTGTGTAGACTACCGCGAGTTGAATAAAGTGACGAGGAAGAACAAGTATCCTCTACCGCGGATAGATGATTTGTTCGATCAGTTGAGTGGCTCGAGAGTATTTTCTCAGTTGGATCTCGCGACAGGTTTTCATCAGCTTAGAGTGGGAGCTGAGAGTATAGCTAAAACGGCATTTCGAACACCGTCTGGATTTTATGAATGGTTGGTTATGCCATTTGGGCTGACCAATGCCCCAGCATATTTTGTGGATCTTATGAATAGGGTATTCAGAGATCAGTTGAATAAGTCTGTCCTTGTGTTCGTTGATGATATTTTGGTCTATTCGAGGACAGAGGAAGAACACAAGGAACATTTAAGAGTAGCGATGGAGGTGTTAAGAAAACACCAATTGAAAGCAAAGTTTTCTAAGTGTCACTTCTGGAAGAGGGAAGTGAGGTTCTTGGGCCATGTTGTATCAGAGAGTGGTATTGCCGTGGACCCAGCAAAGGTGGCTACGGTACAAGATTGGCCTACGCCCAAGAATGCAACAGATGTAAGAAGTTTCTTGGGGTTAGCGGGATATTATCGTAAGTTTATCCAAGGTTTCTCCAAGATAGCAGCACCGTTGACCCAGTTGACCAAGAAGAATCAAGCTTTTGTCTGGGATGAAAGGTGCGAGAATGCATTCAGAAGTCTAAAGGACAAGTTGACAAGCGCACCAGTGTTAGTCATTCCTAAGGGGGATGAAGAGATGACGGTATACACGGATGCCTGTGGTACCGGACTGGGTGCTGTATTGATGCAAGGCGGTAGGGTTGTAGCTTATGCAAGTCGGCAATTGAAACCGCACGAGAGAAGATACCCTACCCATGATTTAGAGTTGGCAGCGATCGTGTTCGCGTTAAAGATGTGGAGACACTATCTCTTGGGAGAAAGATTTGAGCTGTTTACAGATCATAAGTCGTTAAAGTATCTATTCTCCCAGAAGGATTTAAATCTCCGTCAGCAGAGATGGCTAGAGTTCTTAGCTTCCTATGATTTTGACATCGCATACACACCAGGAAAGGGCAATGCGGTGGCTGATGCATTGAGTAGAAGACATGCCAGCTTAGGGGCTATGTTCCTTGAATGGAAGCAACTGGAGTTTATCGCGGGGTTTGATTTCAGACCAAAATGCGAATTGGATCCAGAAATGTTAGCGAGTTTGACGATCAGACCCACTTTGATTGAGCGGATCGGCTCTAGTCAGAGGGACGATCCTAACCTATTGGAAATCATCTCCAAGTTAGAGATGGGTATCGATGAGGAGATGAACAAGTATGGGCTTGATCGAGAGAGATGGCTTAGAAAGAATGGAAAGCTTGTTGTACCCAATGTCAATGGATTGAGAGATGAAGTGCTTAGAGAATGTCATCACTCAAAGCTGACTATACACCCCGGTGGTAATAAGATGTATCGAGATATGAAGCAGACCTACTACTGGGAAGGGATGAAAAGAGACGTTGGGAAGTTTATATCCAAATGCATGAATTGCCAGCTAGTTAAAGCCGAGCAAAAGAAGCCTAGTGGGTTGTTGCAGCCATTAGAAATTCCCGAATGGAAATGGGAGCAAGTCTCGATGGATTTCATCGATGGTTTACCAAGGACTAGATCGGGATATGACGGCATTTGGGTAATTGTAGATCGACTGACTAAAAGTGCAAGGTTTATACCAGTCAAATCGACCAGAACGGCAGCTAAGTTAGCAGAGTTGTATATGAAGTGGGTAGTGAGATTCCATGGAGTACCTAAAAGCATTGTGAGTGACCGAGACCCGTTGTTCACTAGTGGGTTTTGGAAGAGCTTACAAGAAGCTCTAGGGTCAGAGTTACATCTCAGTACCGCATATCATCCTCAGACCGACGGTCAGACGGAGAGGGTGAACCGTATTTTGGAAGATCTCTTGAGAGCATGTATATTGGATTTTGGTGGATCATGGGATGACCATTTGCATCTAGTAGAGTTTGCATATAATAATAGCTACCAATCCAGTATCGGTATGGCTCCGTTTGAAGCTTTGTACGGAAGGCCGTGTAACTCGCCATCATGTTGGATAGAGATTGGCGAGAAGTTTATGCTTGGACCAAATGTGGTGAGGGAAACTTCAGATAAGATCAAGATCATTCAGCAACGAATGAAGGCAGCCCAAGATAGGCAGAAGAGTTATGCTGATAAGAGGCGAAGAGACTTAAAATTCTCCGTTGGTGACTTGGTGTTTGTCAAGATTTCCCCGTTGAAGAGCGTAATACGATTTGGCAGGAGAGGCAAGTTGGCACCAAGATTTGTTGGCCCGTTCCCTGTTCTTGAACTAGTCGGGAATTTGGCATATAGGATTGACTTACCAGAGAAGATGGCGGGAGTTCATAACGTATTTCATGTTTCCCAACTAAGGAAGTTCGTTCACGACTCAGATATGACTATTTCACCTGATCAGTTAGAGGACTTCGAAGTAGAACCCGAGGCGGTTGGGAACCGCAAGCCGGTCCGTATTGTCGAGTACGACATGAAGCAACTTCGAAGAAAGGCGGTGAAGCTAGTCAAGGTTCAGTGGGGCGAGGACGAGAATGACTGTACTTGGGAGACAGAGGAGAACATTAGGAAGACGCACCCAGAACTCTTTGTCTGGTAAGATTTTGACTTCGATTTAGTTTTTCCGCATGCTAGGATAGGCTTGTTTGCTTGTTTTGCACATTTGATTGTTGTATATGGTTGTTAGGCATGCGGGATCCTTTGTATGTTTTGAGTTAAGGAATTTCGGGGGCGAAATTTCTTAAGGGGGGAAGAGTGTAACGACCCGCGTTCTACGCATCATAGGATCGTAGGATATTTATTTCTTTCACATACGGAGTCGTATGGTCATGTAACTTTGGGAGACGACTATTGGGGTCATTTCCCATGTTCATGATTTTTCCCGATTTTTAAATGACCATTTTTCCCCTGGTTGGCACTGTTTTGGTCATAACTTTTGACTGGAAAGGAATTTTGACCTGAAACCACTTCCATTGGCTTCGGATGATGGTTTCTCTTTCCGTAGAGTGGTTACATTAGCCAAACGGACTTACCGTTTGGGAGATATGGCTGAAACAAGTTTCAGATGGAGAAAAACAGCTTAATTGGGCTTAACCGGGTAATTAGCAGCTAGGCCCAAGGGGAATTTCGGGTTTAGGGGTATATGGAGGCTGATTAGGGTTAGAAAACATTTCTTTAGACAGTTTCCAGCCGCCACTTTCATTTCTCTTGACCTGGCCATGGCCTCCACTCTCTAAATCTCTCTAAAACACCCAAAAATCACTTCCTAATCAAGGATTAAGGCTTAGAGGCATCAAATTAAGAAGAAAAAGCACCAAAGCAAGGTTAGAGCTGCTGTTGGACATCAGTATTCGCCCAAATCAGAGGAGTTTCAGTTCTGAGTATTTTGTTTGTGGCCAAGGTGAGTGATTTGCATAGTTTTTGCACTAATTACGGTGATTAAGGGTAATTAGTGAAGATTAGCGAATTTATACGTAAATAAATTCTGGAAAAATTCTTAAAATTCTAAAATAATGTTTTAAGGCTCTGTTAGGGTTAATTTCGATGCGTTTTGCTAATCGTATGCTTAAACATGATTAAGAGGGATTATGGGAAAATATGAAGTTTTAGTCACTTTTTGATCCATTTTGATTCATTTGAATTGTTGTTTGCTGTTTGTGGTTGCTATTACCTGTTGCTATGACTCTATGGTATGTTCTATGATTGATTAAAATAGTTAAATTGGTTGAAAACGTCGTCGAATGGCGTAGAAAGCTCGCTGGAAAGTTGCAGAAATGTGCAGGTCCCGAACCGGTTCGGATCGGAGCAGGGGTCGGATCGGACTAGTGAACTGGCCAAGGGAATCCGAACTGGACTGGGACTTGTCACTGGAAGGAGCTTGGCAGGAAGGAAGGCCATTGCTTAGAGTTGGAGTTGGACAGAAGATCGGATCGGAGCAATAGAGCAGATCGGATCGGAGAAAGGGAACAGGACGGATCGGAGCAGGCAAGCACGTCAGACAGAAGGAATCAGATCGGATAAACTACCTCCGAACCGAACTCAAGCAGAGACACCCGAACCGAACCGATATCTGAAGGGAGAGAATCACTGAACCAACCCGACCCGGAGGAAGACACCGACCCGACCCGAAGTGGACTACCGACCCGAACCAAGCTAGACGAGGACCACCGATCCGAACCGATCAGGAAGGTTACACCGAACCGAACCAAGCTAGATGAGGAGCACCGAACCGAACCGTACGTGGGCTATTACTACTACGCGATGACTCTTCTGAAGACCAACTCCCATTCGACCAAACCCGAGATGCAAAGGAAGTCCAAATGAGAAGTTAGAGCTCAAGATTCAGATGGGAATCAACGAGTTCGCTTCATAGTTGGGCTTTGCTGCGGGACGCGTGTTAAGGAGTTATCGACGTCTATAGCTTTGGACCACTATGGTAGGAGGTACGAAGGCGGATTCAGGGCCATTATGGCATCGGTAGAACCAAGGGCTACGACCAATGAAGTGGGTCATTGAAATGTTTGGTCATGACTCCAAGTGTTTGGCTTGGTCACAGCAGGGTTTCTACAAGTCGGGATTCGTCGTTACCTCAGTTTGTCTAGTGTTCCAAAGTGGTAGATATCGTATGCTTTACGCACGGAGTGAGAGATGTGAGGATGGTTGCTATGAATGATTTGCTTGATATCATTGTGACATGCACACCCCACCCCCGTATTCTTACACTATTTATTATGGCACCTTAGAGCATTGTACGGTATGTGGTACTAACTCTTTGGTTGCAGGTCCAGGTTCAGGTATGGTTTAGTATACCTGTTATTATTCTGTTTAGATGCTTATCGCTCATACCAGGCTTTATGTCTGACCCAGAGTTTTATGTCTCCTCTTATTACTCTGGGTGCTCACACGAGCAGACTAGAGACAGGTTAGCTGGTGATGCACGGGTAGATGATCCGGAGACGAGCAGGAGGCTTCCACGTAATATATATAGAGTATTCTCCCTGTGTTGTTGAAGATCACTGCTCGGGCATTGTTGGTGTATCTTCTACTTCAGCTTTCTTTTTGATTAGAGACAGTAAATTTGGAAAATTGTAATAAGCTGTATTTGGATTTCCGCTGCTTTGATGATTGATGTTGATTTTAGTTATCAGCTTATGCACTGTCTCGCCTGTTTTGTGTCAAGTATGTTATTATTATATTTTATTCCATGCGCTGTGAGACATTCTGCAGGTTTCTTGATTAGTTCATTCTCTTCTTTCCTTTCTCTTGACGTCCGTCCTGTGCTAGTCGGGCATGTGTACAACGCACTTTCGGAGGAAATACAGGCTGGTGCGGGGCGGGCCGTCACATCTTAGGTGTTTGCGTGTATTGTGGAGGATGTTGGAGAACAGCCGTGGTGCGTTGAACTCCTGCAGCGGGATTTAGAAGTCTGATGTAGAGTTTTGTAAAGGGGGAGTTTAGCATGTTTTATTTGCCTATATAAAAATATCGAAGAACTAGGGAAAACTAAAATATGAAATGATGAGGAATAATTGGGGTGAGATCATATGAGGCAGTGCTATGACGTTGGAGTGGCAAGATTATATGAAGAAGGGGGAGATCTGGGTCCAACTTGTTGATAAGCTAGGCCAGAACGTAGTACTAGAAGTGAATTTAGAGTAAAGTGAGGATGAAAGTTGTTTCTTTTGAGGTGTTGCTTGAACGTTGCTGTGTGGTGAAGTTGTGAGAAGGAGCTAGGATTGCTTATACGTGCGATAGTGGTTTTAGGAGGGGGTATAAGTTCAGCTATGAAATGTTCTGTTCGATATTGGATAAAGGATGGTTAGTTTCGAAAATAGTAAAGGGAAGGATAATTAAAAATTAATGATTTAATTAAGATATGGGGAAGGTAGGTGATGTCTGTTGATGGGTTAAAACAGTGAAGGTTATTTAGTTTGGGTTATTGAAGGAAGGACAGTGAAAGGTAATGAACTAGAAATAAGTAACTTGCAAGAAATTTGATGTTTTGGGTTAGCACGAAATGGCCTGGGGTGTGTCGAGTTATGGAAGAAGGTGGCAGCCAGATGGAGTTCGCCGACGGTGGAGCGGCAGACCATGAAAATATAAAGTGTGGTATCGAGTTTCTTTTTACTCAATGCCTGGAAATTAGAACGAAGGAATTAATCATGGTTAGGAACATGATTAAGGAGCTAATCATGGTAATTAAAGAGCGCTAATGACTATGTTAATTAATTAGATTATTTTAATTCAATTAAAATATCATAACACGCATATTTGATTTGTTCGTGAACATAATCGAATGAAACTGATCACATTGGAATCGCAACAACGAGATCTACATTGTGGCACTAATGTGGTGCAGAACAGAGTTGTTGGAATTTCGTGAAAAAATCAAATGCCTGTTTGATTTTAAACAAAATAAAAAAAGCAGAATCGTCAACTGCGAAACAAGGTGAGTAAACCCAATAACTGTGACTCGTTTATATTTGTATATAAACGAGTTTAAAATTATTTATAGTAATTTTATACTGTGTGATTTTTGTTTGGATGAATGGTTGATAAAATTGATTGAAATGGTTTATATAGTTACATCGTTGATCGAATATTAGTTTCGTTTACTATGATATTTCATATTTATGTGAAATTAATGTTGATTAACATTTGTGGATGCAGGGAAACAGGTTGGAGGGATCCAACTGGATCCCTCAACATTTGTATTATTTGTTTGTTATTTACTGTGATATACACTGTGATTGATTATGCTGTGTTGAATTACCCTGGCCCTAAAATTTTGGTATTTAAATATCATACAATATTTTCGAATATATAGAAAGGAATTTTGAGATTTAAAAAAATTCAAAAAATAGAAATGTAATTTCAAATAGAGTTGAAATTAAAAACATGTTAATGAAGAAAATAAGAAGTAGTTTATAATCGAGAGTATAAATTAAGTGAATTATTTATCATTGGATAAATAGTAATATAAATTCAAATTTGAATTTATATGAAAAAGTGGAAATCGGTTTTGAAACCAATATTTGAAATATGATTTGAACTTAGCAAATTATAAAGGAAATTATAAACTAGATTTTAAATGATTGCAATACAAATGAGATTGGTATGGAATAATCTGAATAAAAGTTGTAAAGAGAATTTGAGCTTAATATATTATCTATAAGCACGAAATCAAACTGATTTGATTGTATATAAAAGAAATATATTCACGATTAAAATGAAAAATGGTTTAAAGAAAATATTTTGAAAATGAAATATCTCTAAAGGAAATTTAGATTTGAAGTATGAATCCAAATTAGAAATTGAATGAAAAGGGAAATGGGTAATCGTTTTAAAAGAAAACAATGAGTTTTAGTTCAAAAATTCGGAATATAAAATAAAGTGTGATAACGCTTTATAGACTAGAATGGTTACAAAGGAATTTGGTAATAATTTAGAGAGGAGTAATGCAAATTTGAATTTGGAATTTGAATTAACCTGAAATGGTAGATAAATTCCGAAATTTGGATTATGAATCGAATATAAATTATTCGAGAGAAAGTTATTTACTGGAACTCGATTATATCGAATTTAGGAAAGTAGTTACTTTTACTTTCCGTTTGAATCAAATTTAATTATTTAGTTATTTAATTATTTACTTAATAATTTATTTATTGAAATTAATATGTACAAGTTATATTGTTATATTTGGAAACAGCGATTATAACGCTATCGTTATAATAAATGTTTTGTAAATCTAAACAAAGATTTTAACGCTACCATTATAATTAATGTTTTATAAATCAAATATTTGGAAACAACGATTATAACGCTACTATAATCAATAAATTTCCGTAAAAGAAGTGGATCCTTTGACTGAATCTGAGAGTCGCGTAAGTAATGTTTTGTTTGAAGTTGTGAGCTTAGACTATTTCAAAGTTGAGAATGTTATTGTATTAAGGTCTGAGAGGTAATTATACCCAACTTGATTGACTTCATGATTGATGAAGGAATGGTTAGGGTTCAATAGTGAAGATTGGTTAGCAATATGGTAAGTTAAAATTATTAATGGTTTGAGTTATAATAACGATGTTTTATAACATCGCGTTAGTTTAAAGGATTTTGAAATGTTTTCCCAAATAAAATGAGAGATATTTTCTTCGTATGGAAAATGAAATGAATTGGTCAACGAGGAATTAAGGAAGGGAATATGGAAATATTTTCTGATATTAATAAGGTATAATTTATGAATATAGAAAATAAGGATTCGTGAATATTTAGAAATGTTTTCCTAATTGGAATAAGAGATATTTTCTCGAATAAAGGAATTAGGATATTGAAAATGGTTTTCCAAGAATCGAGAGACAAAATAGAGTTTTGAAAGGATACGAAAGATGGGAAATGGGATTTGGAAATATGATAACATAATAAGGAATTAATTTAAAAAGGGGCCAGTGTTGTTTGATGGATGATCGTCAGAATTTCCATTTGGAAATAGGATCGTTGGTTGTATGGATGTTTTCTTTGATAGTTAAATCACTGACTATCAAAGTCTTAATTTATTTTATACCTCTGTTGTCAATACAAAGAGACCGGGATCAGATTTATTATCTGAAAACGACTACGTATTGGCATAAGCATTACGAATCAACTTGTGCTGAAGATGATTGATGACGGACTAAAGTGCAAGGGCTGTTCGTTAACCCTAGGTAGAAATTGCCCAAGATGGATTAATAGAATGGTGCCTTTAGCTTGTCCAGTACCCGAACAACGTATATGGATGAATGTCTGACAATGTGACATTCAAAGTTAATGGTGGCAATATGTTTTGAAAGTAATTGTGACCTCAAGCCTCATCACCCGGGAAATGACAGAAATCGGGAAGGTAGCATAGCCAAGTGGGTCATTCCCATTAGGGGTATTATCAACTGATCTAGAGAAATTTCATTTTTGCTTCTTATTCTATCGCTGATCTATGCTTTTGGTAACGGTTGTTGATCACAACCATTGGTGATAATATGCTACCGGGTTGCAAGATGTTCTTGTTGAACCCCAGTGTATCCCCTCTGGAGTACACTGATCGTAAGGTGGTTCCGTACCTGGTCATAGTCAGAATCCAATCTCCAATAAGTGCCCCGTGGTTTTTGATTTTATATTATATATGGAGTATGAGATGCAAGCGTTCTGTTAAATTTCTATTTATTTGATGTAGACACTATTATAATATCACTGGATTTGATATGAAAAATATTTTTGGTTATCGTAAGGTAAAAACCGTCCGTGTTTATGTGTAGATCAGTCTTACGATTACCATTTCTTTCCAAAGGATTTTTAAAAGTTAAACCAATAGTTGGAGTTTACTCACACCAGTCCCATGACTGACCCAGAGTTTATTTTGTTTTGTTTTCCCTAAACTCTCGGGTGCCTAAATTTGTATGGGCAATCGAGTAGTCGGGATTTTTTAGATTCACTTGGAGGAGCTTGAAGTAGGAGGCTTCACTAGTAAGCTATAGACTATCATATTTTCTGCTGTGTATCATGTTTATATCTGGAAACAGGTGTTTGTAACTATTCTAGGAATAACTGTTGTGCTCTGATGATGGTATGTATATACAATCATTGATTTATATTTCAAAGTTATATTATTAATATATTTTATTCGTTCCACTGTGAGATATGTGTTTATCGTTTTTATTCTATTTTAACTTTTCTTTTTTTCTATTTCACATGCTCTAACTTCTTTCTATTAATGGTTCATATTTCTATGCAATTTGGGTTGGACATGTGGCGTGATTAGTCAACTCAAAGGGTATGGAAATTCGGGTCATTACAATAGAGGCAAAGGAAAGGCTATTGTCAAGAATGATCGCAACACTTAGCACCAAAGAGGGCCATATATGAAAAGTACACTGAACTCAATGCTTCACTATTCGACATCTACATGGATACGAATGGAACTATCTCCTACCCAAAGCCTCCCAGGAGGGAGCCATCGCAAAGAGAGAGCGATTTTAGGCTATATTTCATATTTCATGATGTAAATGGTCATGACATGAATGACTGCAAGCATCTATGAGATCAGATTAAGGAACGAGATAGAATTGGATAGCTACCCGAGTATGTGAAACAACCAATAGAGCCAGCACCCGCGCTGCCACCTCTTGCTTTCCAGAGAGGGAATAATCCTGAATCTAGTTCTCGCAGGATTATCATCAACTGATCTGGATTAGATCAGCCTGGATTTTTTGCATTTCTTAGGGCTTAAGATATATTTTTGCTTTCTCTAGTTTAGTCAATTGTCTAAATTGGAGTTCACACGTACGGGGTTAAGATTTAGCCCTAAGGCGTGATTTGGACTTTTGTAAACTTTTGTACCTTCTTCTGTTCATTCTTTTCTTTTTCTCCTTTGTAAATCACTTTTCTTTTATTTATGCGCTTTATTTTTCATGGAAGTTTTTGTTGTCCATTCAATTAGATTTGATAGAGCACAAATTGCTATTGCATTTTCTTTTCTTATTAGTGATTGACCGTTTAATTAGATTCAAAGGTAATTCTAATTTTTATTTTCTGTTTGTTTATTTATTTTCTACAATTTTATTTCCAGTATTCTGTTTCTCTTTGTTAATCATTGAATTTATTGTAGATCCGACTAGATTCAAATCTGTTCTGTATTCAATTGTAGTTTTACTTGTTTTCTCTTTTATTTTATGGATAATTGCAGTTTTGGTTGTCAGTTCAATTAGATTTGTTCTGAACCAAATTGCAATTTCAATTTTATGCAAATCATACCTTCAAACATTGTTTACCTCGCCCATGAAATTATATAAATAATGTGATTTAATTTTCTTCCCGGTGTTCGACCTGCATACTACACATCTATGTGCTTGCAGTAAATTTACAACAAATTTGCGCTTTTCTAATCCATATAAAAGTGTCAAATAAGTTTTTGGCACTGTTGTCGAGGAGGCAACAATTAAAATTTGATTGTTTATTTAATTTCTGATTCTTGTTAGTTTTTATTTATTTTTCTTGATTTTATTATTATTTTTTATTTGGGAAAATTATTGATTAATTGATTGAGTATTACTCGGTGATACTGCAATCTACTAAGCAAGGAAAAAGCTTGCCATTTTTTTATTTCTTTTCCATTTTCAAGTTCTTTCAATTCTTTCATAGCCTTCCATTTTTACAGATTCGAAAAAAAAATATCCTATTTTTGCTTGATTTCTTTCCATCTTCTCCTTTTTACATTTATAACAGTCTTTCATCTTCATGTACATCTTAAAATCTGCCTCTACTTCGCCATCGCCTACCAGTCTTTCTTATTGGTAGTTTTTATTTTAGTTTTTATCTTAGTTTTTTATTTTTATTTTTAAACAAATATCTTTATTAGTGATTTTGTTTATCAATTACATTGGTACTATCATTTTATAAACAAGAAAGAAAAAAGTTCAAATTTTCCTTGATTTCCCTTTTCCTTTTTTTCATTTATCTCTTTCCCTTCTTATAGTTCTTTACAATCACTTTGTTTTTTCTCCAAAAGAAAGAAAAAAGAACATTCATTCAACAAAAGGCCAAAGTGAACAGAGTTCAAGAAACAAATAAGGAAAGCAGAGGTCAAGCAATTTGCAAACAGTGGGATTTTAATCGCCGACTCTTCTCAACTGCTCTAGATGGACTGCCATACCCGATTATAAAAAAATTCTAAACCATACAGGTGCATTGCTGCTAAAAGAATAAAAATAAAAAAAATCTTGTAAATATTTTCTGCAACGGCAGTGGCTTGCTTGTACAATTTTAATTTCAGCAATTATTATTGTTGGATTTTTGTTTTGGCTGCATATTGTAATAAATTTATTTATGAGAAAAGCTCCTAATAAACATAAGGTGAGGAAGTCATTACCTTTTCTTGGCTTCAAAACAATTAAATTCTATCATTTGCAAACACCTTGGACTTAAATAAAACTTGATTAGACGTTGGTTTTAGGATCATGACTCAATCTCAATAGGATAAATAAATTGGGTTAAATATGTTAGATCTGCAAATTTATTTTGCTGTGAGGAATTCGATCTAATCCTTTTGTAAAGGATGGTGATATGTATTACATCAGGAATCTTTCAATGTTCTAGCAACTTAGCTTTTCTAGTCTATCTATTTAATTTGATTTGCAAAATATTTAACTATAAGAGTATATTTTGTGAAACTGATTCTCCCAAGGGTTAGATTGCATATACATATTAGTTCAATTTATTGAACTTTCAGCAAAAGAGGTTGCATACTACATGTAAAACATAGATCATATCCTTTCGTATTTATACTATACATGACCGGCCATAAGACCCTCTTCCCCCTTCAAATCGAGATTATCAATAAAATATCCTTGAGTACATTATATATTTTGAATAAGAGCTAATTCTGTCAACCTTAAAGTATTGGATTTTCTTTGTTAGCATTTGACAACAATGACTAAAAAAAGTTTTGGCCATCATAATTCTCCTACGGAGTCTCAAATAAATCAAAACTTTTCAAAATGGGATGGATCAAAATTGAACTAATCACAACTTTCAAAATCTCAGTGCTAGAATGGATAGACCCTAATCTCTTCAAGATCAGTGTTACCCACCTAGGATTGTTCAACCTTCTGGCATAGTATTTCCAATGGTTGAAGGAAATTTTGAGCATAAGCATTCTTTCATTCAAGGTGCACCAAAATTTACTGATTCTGAAAACGATTACGAATTTCTAAGTGAATTTGAATTGTATGCATCCACAACAAAAATGCAATAATTATCTAATGAATCAATCAAGTTGAGGCTAATTTCATTCGCACTACTTGAAAGCGCTAAAAGATGGCTAAATTCTCTTCCAAAACATTCCATAAGAAGTTGGGATGAATTTTTCACTGTATTCTTAAAAATATACCATTCCATAAAAGTTTAAAAATTCAAACTGGAATAAATCAGTTCTCTCAAAAAGTGGGTGAAATATTTCACGGCTACAAGGTTAACACGGCTCCAAACACACTTGATTTCACGGCTACAAGGTTAACACCGATTCCACGCCCTTAATTTCACGGCTACAAGGTTAACACCCATTCCTTCCCTTGATTTCAGGGCTATAATGAACACACACTTTCCCAAATAATCCCAAATGATTACAACAGCCTTATAACCCTTCAATAACACTTCAATTAAGAGAGTAATGAGTAGAGAATGAGAAGAGAAGAAGTTTTATGTAATTAGAATACAAATCGACAGAGTTAAAGTGCATAAATCAATAAAAATGAAATAACAATAGGGGAATGATAAGGGGTGAAGATGGAGAAGAAGAATAGTTAAAAATTCGAATTCAACCCTTATTTATAAGATTTGAAAGGTTGCAATGCTTTTGGAACATTACAAATAGTGAAAAGACACTTCCTTTCAAAATTGAAAAAGTGACAGTTGCATGTCGACATAGGCTATTATGTATGTCGATATAGCCTAGTGTAAAATTTGAATTTTGATCATTTTCAAGTGTTTAAATAGATAAACTATTCTAGAAATTCTTGAATTAAAATATAGTGATATAAACGAGTATTATAAAGTATAAAATCATATGAAAACATAAATATAATTTATATAAACATATTTATAAATTATAAAGCTTAAAATTATATAAATATAAAATTATACAAGTACATAACTATACAAATATATATAAACTTATAAAGTTTAAAACTTTATTTTGAAATCAGAAAGTAAGATAGAAAAACTAATTAAAATTTGAATTTGAATTTTGAAAAATAGAATTTGAAATTTGAAAATCAGAATAAAAAAAAACAAAATTTGAATTTGAACTTGGAGTGCTATTCAAAGTCTTACATATAAACTAGACTCTATTACTATTTTTATCTTGAACTCTTGATATCTTGATTACTCATGAGTCCTGAATCTTCTCTGAATTCTGAATCTCTAAAACTGTACAGTCTTCAGTATTAATTCCTGTATACAAATCCTGCATATATGTGTATATATATTCTAGATAGAGATGTTAGTATATATTTTATAATTAATTAATATTGAAATAAGGTTGTTGTCATCAAAAATCCGTTCTCTAACAACCTATTTTGTTGAAGAAAGGAACATGAATATATACACGTCGCATCCTTTGCTCTAAAGAATATATGGATTAGTGGTATATTATACATATTTTTGTATATATATATTTATGTTCATATGCATGTATACAATATATTCATATATATAGGCGCTCGTTAATGGCGGCTGGTGAGATCTTCACCAGTTTCATCATGCATGAGTGTCCCCTTCACCTTTCTTTACCTTCGTTTAATTGATTTCTTACAATCGTATTATTTCAACAACCTTCAACGATTTTTTTTGTTGATAATACATCTGGTTTTCATTTGATTTTCACAACTAAGGTCAGAACTGGTTTCTTAACAAACACGTATGATCAATCACCTGCCATAGCTTCAGATCTATGCATTGCTAGGCTAACTGTAGTCACTACAGATTTGATGCGAAACTATTTGAAATTAGGAGACTAAGCCATTGGGGGAGCTAGGATCTGGCATCGCATGAGTGTCCTCATAACCGATCTGTATGTTCTCTAACTTCTTCATGATTTTGGTATGTACGTGTTACTGATTTTTAGAACTTTGCGCTAGATTTAGGTTATAATTTAGGGTTTGTTTTGATTGCAGAAATGGATTTATCTGTGTCTAAAGAAGGACAAAGATCATGGTTTCAATATTAATCCTTTATAGTAGTTTTTCTTCAGATAGATATTCGAAATTATTTTACTGGTGTTTGTGAAGTAGCAAGCCTTTTCAAGCATTTTTACCCCCAAATTGTTAATGTCTCCAACTATGTTATACTGAAAGTTGGTATATCTACAGAATACAAATTCATAAATATGTTTGGGGATATATAATCTTGCTACGTTTTGTGTAAGGTAATCTTCAGTTCTTGGTCAACATGAGGTATTTATGAGGATATTTAATCGGCTTTGGGTCTGGATAAAATGGGTTACTGTATATTGATGATAGATGAACATGTTTCAGCTGCTCATCTTTTTAGCATTCCTCACCCCAGATGGTTTTAATGGGTAAACGGTCATCTTGTATTTGGATATGTAGCTATCAGTAGTTTTAGTAACTGTTCAAGTGAACTGTTTATGAATTATTTTTGGTGTTTGTATGGGAGCTGCCAATTGTTATCATTGGCGATGGTTCTTACCCAAAACCAACAATTTCTTGATGTGATTTCTGCTCCCATATGATATGAAAAAGTGGTATTGGTTCCTTTGTTTGATGAGACATTAGTTCCTTCTACAGTTATCTATGAATGGGCTGGCATATGTGTTTTTGGTTTCCTGCATTATATATGCATTGAGGAGTTCTGGAAGCATATTTAAATGGTTGGCGATGTTTTTCATTTCATCTATTAATTCTTCTTCATACTAGCTGATTATGGCTGCTTTGGTTTAATGATATTTTGTTCATCCAGACATCCATGATTTGTTTATAGCTCTTTATATAAATTGGCACTTGGATTCTCTGTGTTATAATGTCGATTCAGGTATTAAGATTGATTTACTCTGTTGTAAATCATCAATTAGACTTAGTACCAGGAATTGTATTTTTGGGATTTAGGTACAACATTTGGTGTAAGGGCTGTTTTATCAATGGTCTTCGTTATGCTTTCTATGGAATCGTGTAAACCCTTTTATGTTTTCATATGGAGTCTGAAGTTGATCTGTTGTTGATGATTACTTGTTTGGTAGTTCTGGACGAAATGGGGTACACTGCTAAGTGGTTGTTTATGGAATTGAAGAGGTGATATTGATTCTTATATTGAACAAAACATGATTTACTGGTTAGTAAATTTCACAGGAGATGATTGCTCGATGATCATGCTCATGAGGAGCCTTTGGCTCATGTGAAGTGCGGTGTTGCACATTAGCGGGATGGTGGCTTCATCATGGGACGAGATATGTTAGTTTAGGTTTTAGTTACTTGTATTTTTGGTTTTTTTTCTTTTCATTATGTAATGGTTAGTATGCTAATCTTTCTTTTGTACGGTTTTTTTAGTAGTTAATAAAGTGGACCGATTTTCAAAAAAAATGTATATAATATATGCACTAATAAAGATTTGAAGAGTTGGGCATATTCTCCTCAAAGAAATCAAATCAAATCATTTAAATTTAAATAATCATGTAGAAAAAAGGGAATCTTTGATTATCAATAAAAGTCCATTGCATTCATAGCATACCAAATTTGGATTATCAATCTTCAATCAAGCATCATGAAGGGAAAATTCCTTTACTCTTGAAAGAAAATATTTTCATATATTTTTCTTAGGCCTGATATTCACATAGATAGGAGACTACATCCCCTATAAATAGCCATTGTATTCACTGTAAACTTTTATACTTTTTCTGTTCATCTTTTCTTCTTCTCCTAGGTTAAGCTCTTTTCTATTATTTCTGCATTTATTTTTCATGGCAATTTGTGATGTATATTCAATTTGATTTGATAGAGCACAAATTGCTATTACATTTTTTTTCTTGTTAGTGGTTGACCGTTTGAATAGATTTACAGTTATCCTAATTTTTATTCTCAGTTTGTTTATTTTTGTTATACAATTTTATCTCCAGTATTTTGTTTTTCTTTGTTAATCATTAAATTTATTATAGATCCGAATAGATTCGAATCTATAGTGAATTAAATTGTAGTTTTACTTGCTTTACTCTTTTGTTTTATTGATAATTACAATACTGGTTGTCGGTTCAATTAGATTTGTTCTGAACCAAATTGAAATTTCAATTTTATTCAGATCACATCTCCAAACATTGTCTAACTCATTCACGAAATTACATAAATAATATAATTTATTTTTTTCTCCCTGTGTTCGACGCGCTTGCAGTAAATTTATAATAAATTTGCACTTTTCTAATCCATAGAAAAGTGTCAAACACTATACTACTGTTGATAGGTATAACTTCTGATACGGATCTCTAGGCCTCGTAGTTAGCTTTTGTTGTGATCACCTATACAAGATCTTTGTATTTAGGTGTTGTAGTTTGTTGCTATGACTCGATGTGCCTTATTGTGTTGTATACCAAGTTTAGATAACACCGTATGGTTGTATATTATATGGATATGTATGTGATGCTAGATGATCTATTTTGAAATGTATATTGTGCTATTATTCATATTTGTTTTGAATTATCTGCTAGCCACTATAGTATTGTGCTGAATAAAGGTTAAGAGTATCATTCCACCAAAAAAAAAAAGATAGCACATTTTATCGACACTCTTAATGTTTATTTGATAGACTTATGGATGGTCGCCCTTAACCAACCATATTCTCTACATTAACAGACAACATTACTAGTTAATGTTCTTTACTAATGTGGGTCTTGACTATTGGGGTGAGTCATCACAATCGCGACCTCCTAATAGTCAACCAAGGGTGTTGCTCGATCCGACAACTAAGCATCCATCTTATGATATCGGTAACAAAGAATATAGCCAAAATTAAGCCAACCCTAATCGAAACTGACCATGCCCTTGACTGTTGAGCCTCTAACAAGATGCCACAACTCATAAACTTTCAACTACGAGTAGATTAACGTTAAACTATCTCAAAGAGATTTTCAGTTTACTAAAATAATTTGAATTATTTTCTTAAGTGGATTCCTTTTTGCTTAATTTTACTAGACAAACATAAGAGAATTAAAAAAGGGAGACAAAGGGCACGGGTGTTGGAAATTTAGAGAATCAAAATGATGTTTTTTAGATTATATTTATTAACTTTTTTTTCAACGTTTCTCCATACACAATTCTACAAATTTGTGGACATCAACTGACTCAAGAAAAAATTAAAATCATGCTCAGAACAACAAATAAGACCACCTAATAATAAAAATATAAAGTGGTTACTGAATTTTTAAAAATCACATGGCAATGTAATTGCAGAAAAATCAACGAATTCAAATTCAATACCTTTTAACTAAAAATTATGGAAAAATCGAATAATTCAAAATAAATCGAGTTGTAAAATAAAAAATAGATCACTTGATTGTTTAGTTTGACCTATCACTAATGAATTGAATTTACCAAATGAATTTACCATTATCATCTAATTAACTAAAATGAGTTAAAAAGGCCATTGAGTCCATACAATTTATATTCTTATCTACTTCAGTTACTTAACTCAATTGCATACTTGTTAAAATGACATCACTAAATGATTTTAATAGATTAAAATTTTAAAATAATAATTTCCTATCATTACTCAAATTCAAATAGAACTTAAATAAGCTTTCAGAACACTTACAACTTATACTAAGTCTAAGATTCACCTTTTTGACGTAAATTCCCATATGCAAATAAATATTCCCAATAAATTCGCAATTTACCTATTTCATTATGTTATTAGTGAAATTAAATATTTAAATATTTAAAATTAACTAGATATTTAAGCATAAAAAATTTAGATCGTTGCATTCACCCTTCTAATGTTACTTTTGTTAAAATCAATATATGACCTAATATAATAGCATCCTCACCTGAGTCCAAAAACCAATGATTTAAAATATATATGGGTATTTTCTCACCTTTGAAAACATAGAACAAGTGGTAATTATATCTATACATTAATATAACCTCGGGTTCAATGATTTTCCCAAATATTTTCATTTATTAATTCAAATTTCTAGGCAAGTTTTGATTTTCTTTACTTTTGTTAGAAGTCACCTTTATTTATTCTTACGAAAATCATTTTAATTTATTTTAATTAACTGAATTAATTTAATTATAGCACATCAAAATTACACAATCCTATCCTATAAAATGGTTAAATATATGTATTAAGCTATAAAAACATCACAGTACATCATATGAGCTTAAGAAAACTACTTTCCCATTATTCGCCCTTAGTCAGTTAGTCCCATAACATAATCCACCTCTACGTAACATATGAACTCATTTTTAGCAATATTTTGCATAGTTGTTTAATGTGATAAACATACCTATCACCCTTATATAATTAATTATCTATATTTATTCAAATTGCAATTGTTTGCTATGGTAAGGGATATGCCAACCACAACATATATAAATCAAAATATATTGCGTATGGAATATTAAATTATATCTACATAATTTATAAATAATTAAAATTATAATTACGCACTCTCATATACCTTGCTTAAATAGGAATCAGCTAATCTAAATTCTGATACCAAATGAAATAATCCGCCATCCACGATGTTTCGATTCACATCTAAAGGTGGAACTGGATCACAAATCCCATCAATGATGGATTCTTTTCTACTACATCATAGAGTACATCATAGGCATAGTTTCGAAGACCGAACCATGAGCTAAACCGTGTTGGTGAAAGGTTAAGTTCTGGTGTTTGAACCGGTTAGACCGTAAGAACCATGTTGATTGATTTTTTTTCAATTCAAAAGTAAAATTATTTCAATTAAGGTAAAAAAATTGAAGTAATTATAGCAAATACATTTTACTTTGAAGCAATTAGTTTTGAGCTATTCGTGAAAAATATTAGTTAAATTAATTTTATATTAATTCGCTTGCTCAAAATTATAAATTTTCATATTTGTGAATATGAAAGCAACTCAATTTAACAACGGTTCGTAAAATTTACAATAATAATGCACATTGATTGTTAGCCAAATTTATTATATGAAAAATTAGAAAGTAAAACAATAGTTTTTTCTCAGTTTTGAAGAACCGTGATATTCAAAGAGGTTGGTTTATATGTTTTTCTAGATTTTGAAATTAGACCGCGGGTTCATGCACGTACAAGATTATCTCATTTTCAGAGTCATAGAACTTTACGATTGTAGGTTAATAGCGAATCAGTATTGGATTAGGTCTTAAAACATTGGTCATAGGTCTATCTACGTTATTCTGCACTTTGCCATTCATATAGTTGTACGAAAATCCCTTTACAGATGTAATGGCATCTTATCTTAATACCTAAAATCCCGATCTGACCTAGGATCCCGATCTGGCGTCTCCTGTTTGCTTCGCCTCCTTCCTCTTCGCCACAACTCGTGTCTTCGCTCTCACATTTTCCCCTTCATGTCTTCTTCTCTTTCTCTCTTAGGGTTGCCTTCCTTGACTTGCTCTGGACGCGCCTACTCCCTCAAATCGCTCCTCCAAGGGTTGGTTCTATCATCGATTTTTCGCCTCTGATTGGGTCTACAATGATTCTACTTCGAGCACCTATATTTCTCCCCGATCTTCTCTTTTGAATCTTAAGAATTTTGATGCTCCCGTTTCTGGCTTGCTGGCTTTTAATGCAACATTCTTCTCTTCCTATGTCACGTCGATGTTGGTGTCTGTCTCTGATGCTATACAGTGGCAAGATAAGATTGACGTGGGTGGTTATTATAATTCGGACGTGGGTGGTTATTATATTTTCATATGTTCCTGCAGCAAGCCTATACCCTAAGTGGGTATCCTTCTTTGAATCGCTGCTCAAAATGCGGGTCAGTTCACCCTTATTCATTTTGAAATTGCAGACCCCCCTACAGAACTTCCGGATGATGTTTTCAAGGCTTGTTTCAACTTCTTGTCTGATAGTCGAGTTGGGCTTTTCTTGAGCTCTTTTACGATTAAATTGATGCCCATGAATATGTTTGTTGTGTCTTGAAGGGTTTGTGAGTTAACTTTGTAGACGTTATGCAATACCTTAAGTTCTCAAACTATGAGGATAGGAGACAGGCACTAGAGAATGAGCCATCCACTTTAGCTGGAATGCCATTTATTCCATCTTGGTTCTTCTGTTGATAGTGCTAGAGATCAAGTATTTTTCATTCTAGTTTGAGCACAATTTACTCATGTTCTGTCAGTCTTGCAATCTGCCTTGGGATTGAATTGGTTAGCTTTCCATATTGGAAAATTGGAATGGTTTGACGCTAAATTGTGGAAGGAAAAGAAACTAGCTTATGCCAAGGCTCTGGTTGAGATTACCCCGAGAAAGCTGCTTCCTTCTACGATTGTGGTGTGCATTGAAGTTCCTGCTACAGTGATTGATGGCAACTGTAGTTGGATGCCAAGACATGCTCATTTTGTTGCACTTTTGCTCATATTGATAAAACTTATCACCGATCTTCTGTATTTAGCCCATTGCCCTTACCTGTTAAAGTTCCTTTCCCTCGTCCTTTAGTCAGGGAATGGGTTCCCAAACTTGTTACGCCTCCGTTGGTTGCCCTGTCTGTAATTATTCCAAGTCAAGAAGTTGCCGCAATTACTGAGGTTGTTGTTGCTTCCATCCATAAATGTGTAGCATCTGGTATAGATATAAATTTGAATACACACAAGAAATCTTGGACTCGCAAGTCATTTCGTATGCTATATGATCCTTCCAACAAGGATTTTTATATGTTTGTTATTAATAATGAGAGGGAATTCAGGCGACTACCCAAATTCTGTTGGAGATGTGAATTAAGAATTTTAAGGCAAATTAAACATCAGAGGGGAATGAATAGTGTTTAATGGACTTTATAAAATTTCTTGGAATCTTTTGAATCAAATACACAGTACATAGATAATAGAAACAAACAAATACAGAATCAATCACAAAATGCAGAAAGTAAAAGTAAAAGCAATAAAAGAGAAGTACACACCGAGATTTTTTACTGGTTCAGGACTCCCCTACACGCAGTCCCATACAATGCTGGGTTGATGTGGAATTTTGTTTAACGATATCCAATTACAATACTTGATTTCAGGACCGTAAGGATACACCCCAACTAATTCCAAGTACAGTGAGATTTAGTTGATTTACCAGGCCATAACTTTACACCCAATCGATTCTCGGGTACAATCTCATCTAGTCACTTTATACGGGACATAGCCACACTCTTCTCTTATCAGGTTTTGTAGTATTGACTCTATAGGACTTGATCTTGAGATCTTTGATTACAAAGAGCTTATAACTCTTGAGAAGCACTTGAATCGGAGAGATTCGGATTTAGAATTAAAAGAGAAAGATATTATATAATTTCTATTGAAATCGGCGGAGTATAAGTGTAGAAAATCAAGAATTAAAATAGTATACTAGTAGGATGTTAAGACAGGAAGAAAAGATTAAAAAATGTTGAAATTTTTGAATTCTGGAATGTATTTATAGGTTTCCAATAGTCACAACATTTAAGAAATGTTTTGAATTCAAAAGACACTTTTTTTCAAAATTTAAAAATGCCAAAACAGCTACTATGTTGACATGCCTAAAAGTATATATCGACATATGCTAGTTATGTTTCAAAAATTGACTTTTAAATCAATTCAAACGATATTTAAACAAATTATAGTGAACTCAGAGTTAAAATAAACAAATTCCTATATATCTAAACGTTCTTTTCAAAGTAAAAAATATATTTTAAAACTTAAATAAAAATATACTAAAAATAAGTAAGAAATTAAATAAAAAATGATATAGAAGTGTAAATATATAAAACTACATATATATATGTATATATATATGTATATATATATATGTATATATATATATTAAAATCTTATTAAAAAGAAGAAGGTTAAACAACTTTAGTAATTTTAAACAAGTAAAACCTAAGTTTAAAATCTAAAACATAAATTTGAATATCAACTTAATTTTCAGAAGTTTAGAAAATAACTATCAGGGGTTAAAATATTATTAAGTATATATTATGAATGAGGAAGTAATTTTGAAATCATTTGAAAACAAGATTAAAATCAAGAATTTCTTTTGAAATTATTTGGAAATCAAGTTTAAAATAAGGATTTGAATTTTAAAATCAGAATTTAGATTTGTAAATAGAATCAAGTGTTAATCAGAATTTTAATAGAATTTCTAGACATACTGACTCTATAATTCTTGAACTCATGATTTCTTGGTACTCGTGAGTCTTGAAACTTGAACTCTTGTATCTGAAATTTTGATTCTTGTAAACTACACAGTTTTCTTATTAGAAAATACTTGCATAGATTTCCTGTATATACACGTATATATTCTAAAAAATTGTGTTAGTATATATTTTATAACAATAATAATCGAAACAAAGTAGAAACAAGGTTCTTATCATCAAAACGGTCATCAACAACATCCCAGTCCTTAACAATCTCCCCGTTTTTTATGATGACAATCTTGGTTATAAAATATTCATATCTGATGTCTCAATTCTTCGATTACGCCCTTAAAACTATAAACTCCCCTTTAATCTAAGCCTATTTTATAATTTCCCCCTTTGTCACCAACAAAAATTATATAATCTTAAACTATACTATACTATCTCTAAAAACTAAGACAATTCTGAAACTAAGACTACCAATCCTAAAACTATTCTATACTAAACCAAGTATAATGCTCCAATAATGTTCTTAAATATAAACAAAAGTTACTTAAAAATACCATTACAAACATATATTTACTATATATTTGTGTTGTTTTATAATTACATAAATATTTTAGTAAATATATAAAAATATTTGCGTACATTAGAGCTTACAGGAATAAACGAATATACAATCACTATTAATTATTTCTAACAATTGGGGATTTGTGAATTGGACAATTTGGTTAATGAAGACAGAATTCCCCATTTTGTTCAACCACATTTCCATCTTTACCGAAATGTATTTCACCAACGCAGATTACTGGATCGTCTTCGTCCATTCCTTGATTCTGATTTTCCTCTTCTTCTTCAACCTCTTCTTCTTCGCTATCTTCCTCCATGGGGATTATGAACTTGAACTTTGAAGGAGTCATCTTCAATAATTATTAGATTCTCTTGGTTATCCATTATATATTTCTGAAGATTCATGATGATCTTCCTGTGATTCTCTTGTTCTTAGCCATTCGGAGTCGAAGAAGTTGAATTTTAGCAAGTGATTGAAGGGTATCTTTCATTGAATCTTCTATTTTGATTACCCTTGCGTGTGTCATTCGTTGAAAAGGGCCTAAAGAAGGCGCAGGAGACGAAAGAGAATTTTTTTTATTATTTGAAGTGGAAGCCATTATTTTTATATTTTAGAATTATTGTTACAGAGAAAATGAGTGAGAAGAGAAGAATTTTCAAACTAGAGAGTTTAAATAAGAGTTGTAACTAATTTTGGAGGGAATTTTATTTTTAAAAAATTTCAGTTATATGTCGACATACACATTTCCCTATGTCGACATATGTTTGTTTTGAAAAAAAAAATAGTTTTCTTATATTTTATACTGTAAGCCTACTTTGTGAACTAGGCTACACAAAGAACAAATAGTGAGAAAGACACCAATCGGTTTGGATCGGAGGAAGATAGTGTAGGAGGTGAGTAAAGATCAAGAACGCAGAGACCACATCGGATCGGATCGGTAATACATCAACAATACCAAAGGATAGCAAGTGGCCTTATCGGTTCGGAACGGAAGAGCATGTCAGCAACATCAGATAACGAGTGGACTCATCGGTTCGGATCAGAGGAACACTTCAACGGCATCAGAAGAAAGCAAGCAATTCCATCAGTTTGGATCAGATGAGTACGTCAGCAGCATCAAGGGACAACAAGTTGCATCACCGGATCGGATCGAAGGCCCCGATCCGAACCCTTTTTTCCCTTTGAATCTGTAGTCATTGCTGTGCATATCCCCTGAAGACTCGGACAAGATCTTACCATTTCTCCCACGATCTCCTACTAGATCAATGCACTATAGCCATCTTGGAGCCTCCGAACCCGACTCTCAAGGGATGGATGCCACACAACTCCGAACCGGAGCCACTTCGAGGAAATTTTTCACCTATAAATACACCATCTAGAGGCATTTGAAAGGATCTTTTGGCAAATTCTCAGTCCATACTTCCTCCATAGCTGAATTCTACAAGCATATTCAGAGCAAAATCATCTCTTAAAGTCCATTTTTGAGAGATTTGAGTGAGTTTATGCATTGCAATTGTGAAGTTGGGTGAGAATCATTGCTGTACTTGTATTCAAATCATCAATTAAAGGAAAACAAAGTGGACGTAGGCTCATTAATGCCGAACCACTATAAATCGTGTGTTCTTTACTGCTTTTTGATTCTGTTTCATTGAATTTATATCTAATTTGGGTGTTAGAGCCAATTTTTGGTCTAACGTTTTGGTGCTTTCACTGAGAAACTTCAAATTCTTAGCTTTTTCAGGATTATCATTCTACTATTTGGACTCTCAAGTTCAAAGAAGTTAATCCCTTCTCTCTGACATCTTTTAGTACTTGTTTAACCGTTGAAGAATCAAACATTATGGCTAAGACCGAAGGAAAAGAAGTGCAAGGTGCTAGAGAAAATCAGCAAGCTATTGTGTTAACAAGGCCACACACCCAAAGCTCTAGAGCAGATCAGTCCAATCAGGAGGATCCGTATCGGATCGGAGGGACTGATCCGAACCGAGAGGAAACGAACCGTATCGTGTTAACACCGATCCGACCTGATGATCCGATCCGAACTGATGGTGTCGGGGGCTCTCACTCTCTCCATCTGAATCGCCCCGAATAGGCTGCTGTGGGCCGATCCGATCCAAATCAGAATGAAGCTGGAACTTTTACTCGAGCTCCCTCTGATGCTCCGATTCCAGCCACGATGACTAATTTTCAGCCTGATCCATCTGCACCCATTACTTAGGGAGTTTTTTCACGTTTTATTGACATGCTTCAGAGCACTAAAGAAGCATTGGAAGCCCAAAGGCGTGACAACCTTCGCATGCAGGAAAACATGATCACCATGGGTAGAGAATTACAAGAGCTCCAGAGGCAGAGAACTCCTTCCCCACCGCGCCGCATTCCTACAGATATTCGTCTTCTTCGGAGGAGGAACGTCCTCGCGAGAGAAGGCCACTTGAATGACCTCAGAACCTCGATCAATTGACTTTTGGATCTTTAGGATCCCGAGAAGATGTTGCCCGTGTATTGGGCCCTGATGACCCGAGTCTGCAACAGCCTATGTTGCTACCTATGCGCGGATCCCATGTCTTACCCAGGGATCCTAATATTACTAACCCCACACAGCAACAACTTCTCCAACCTCTACCTCCAGAGATCGACCGGGAGTGCAGAGAACAACGTAGAGCGGCTGCCGCTAGAAACAGAAGGTCATCCCCTGATCAGGAACCCAGGGGTAATCCGAACATCAGATCTAGAGAGCCTATGCAGACATTAACCAATGCCGATGTATGGGCAATGGTGCGACAGATTATATCTGAAAGCCGGCGATATACCAATGAAGATTGGGGCATTGAGCGAAGTCATACCCCTTTCACAGATGACATCCTGAATTTCCAGTTCCCCTTATGATTCAATTTGCCTCAGATGGATCGATATTCAGGAAGAACAGACCCAGGGAAACATCTAATGTGATATGCATGGTTCATGAATGCGGCAGCAGCTCCAGATGCCGTAAAATGCAAAGCTTTTCCCATCTATCTTGAAGATGTAGCGTTAATGTGGTTCGCTCGACTTCCTCCTCGATCGGTGTCAAATTTCACAGAATTGAGTGAGCGTTTCATGAATCAGTTTCGACTCCATGCCCAAAAGTCCAAGACCGTCATAGAATTGTCACGGATTAAACAGAGCCCAAGAGAATCTTTGAAGTCATATTTGGATCGCTTCAACTTGGCCGTCACCGAAGTCACTGATCCCATGAGCCCACTATCCTGATGGCCTTGATAGAAGGAGTAGATCCCGACACAGAATTCGGGGATTACCTGGCTGGAAAACCACCTCCTACAAGAGAATTATTCTATGAAAAGGCTAATGTCTGTTTAAGGCGAGAAGAAGCTAAGTAAAATCGGAAGAGAAAGTCCGAAGGGGCCCCGAAGGAAGATGTCCAGAGCATTGTCGCCGTGAAGCAGTCTGGTGACAGTTCAGGAAAAGTGGAAGTAAATGTTGGCAACCAGAGTGGTGGCAATAGCAACAGAAATGGGAACGGCAATAGAAGCAGCAGAAACCGTAGGAATAGCTCAAATAAAAGACCCCGATTCCAGAGTTTTGAAAATTACACGCCGTTAAATGATACGTTGGAGAACATTTACCTAGACACATACAGCATATTGCAGTACAAAAAACCACCACCCAGAGATTCTACTGAAAAGGAAATTGAAACAGGACACATGGTCATTCCACCAATGAGTGTCGTCATTTGAGGGATATCGTCGAAAAATTGCTGCGAGAAGGGAAGTTGGATGAATACAAAGCTGCCCCAAGGGACAGGGGGCAAGGGGGACAAGCCCCGAACCAAGAACAACCTGCTTTAAAACCCACAGCTCAGAAAAAAGGTAAGAGGATCGTCATTAACTCCATTATAGGCGGGCCTCACTTGATTGGTCATAGCTTTAAAGCAATAGACCAGTACGTCAACGCCGCCAAGCATTATGAAGTAGGAGAATGCAGCAGCCTTGAAGACGTCACTCCAATAAAGCAGCAAAAAACGATGTCCGATGATGTCGTATTCCGTAATAGAGACGAGTTTGGAGTTCAATCCCCAACTGACGATCCGCTAGTGATAACCACGACAATTGGCCTCGGTCTGGTTCATAAGGTGTTAGTGGACAATGGAAGCTCGGTCAATATCATCTTCAAGAAAGCCTTCGAACAAAGGAGGCTCGAAGCAAAAGACTTAAAGCCATGTCAAGGATGGATACGTGGTTTTAACGGAGTATCCACAACTCCAATGGGTTTTGTGGAATTACCAGTCACACTAGGGCAGGGGGATCCCCAGAGAGTAAGGATCCTGCCATTTGTAGTTCTGGATTTGGAGTCACCTTATAATGCCTTCCTAGGCCGACCAGCCCTTGCCGAATTTAGGGCATGTATTGCGCCTTGGTGTTTGCTGCTAAAATTCCCGATTGACTCGGGAATTGGGACGATGAGAGGCGACCAAGCTACAAGATGAGCTTGTTACGTGGCAGAGTTAAAGATGCTAATGAAGGGGCTGAATATAGATGCTAAGGACGATTCCGCCTCTCCAAAGGGGGCCTCAGCATAGCAACTAAGGGGTCCTGTCCCAAGAGAGTCGCCCTCAGACGTGCTCGAGGATATAGATCCCAGAGAGGATAGAGAACCTGGGGACCTAATGGAAACTCCTAATGAAATAACAATCGACATACCTATTGATGAAACTGATCCAATAAAAGTACTAAAGATCGGCTCACAACTAGATCCAGTTAGAGCAAGAGAATTGGCTGATTTCTTGAAGGCAAATCTGGATGCGTTTGCCTGGACTCACGCTGACATGTGTAGGATTTCGCCTACCATCATGAGCCACTCCCTGTGTATCAATCCATAGCACCCACCAGTCTAGCAGAAGGGACGGATGTTAGGTCCAGAGCGGTCAGCAGCTTTGAAAGAAGAAGTAGAAAAATTAAAAGGTAATGGATTGATTAAGGATTCAAAATATCCCGACTGGATATCGAATCCCGTCCTGGTCAAAAAGTCAAACGGGAAGTGGAGAACGTGCATTGACTTTTCTGATTTAAACAAGGCTTGCCCGAAGGATAGCTTTCCTCTTCCCAGAATTGATCAGCTAGTAGATTTAACTGCCGGGCACGAACTTTTATCCTTTATGGACGCTTATTCCGGGTACAATCAAATTCCCATGCACGTACCAGATCAAGAGCATACGAGCTTTATTACAGACTTGGGATTGTATTGTTACGTTGTAATGCCGTTTGGATTAAAAAATGCGGGAGCCACATATCAACGCCTGGTCAACCGCATGTTTTACAATCAAATTGGGAAGACCATGGAAGTTTATGTAGATGATATGCTAGTGAAATCCAAGCAATCTCCTGATCATACGAAGGACTTAGCAGAAATGTTTGGCATATTACGAAGGTATGGGATGAAGTTAAACCCTTTGAAGTGTTATTTTGGCGTGGCATCAGGAAAGTTCCTTGGCTTTATCGTGAGTTCCAGAGGAATTGAAATCAATCCGGACCAAATAGCAGCAATCCGAAATATAGAGGAGCCGCGAAAGATTAGGGATGTTCAAAGCTTAGCTGGAAAGGTCGCAGCACTGGGCAGGTTCATCTCCAAAGCAACAGACAAGTGTGTGCCTTTCTTCGATCTCATAAAACGGGGAAAGCGAAATTTTGAGTGGACTCCCGACTGCGTGGAGGCGTTCCAGAATCTGTTAGACTTCTTAGAAAAGCCTCCAATATTATCAAAGCCCATGCAACATGAGGATTTGTTCATCTACTTGGCGGTATCATCTCACGCCATCAGCGCAGCACTTGTACGTGAAGAGGATAAAGTCCAGAAACCTATGTATTACGTAAGCAAAAAACTAGCTGTTTTAGAACGTAACTACCCAAAGATAGAGAAGCTTGCTTATAGCCTCCTGATAGCTTCCCGCAAACTCCGCCATTATTTTCAGGCACACCCAATAGTTGTGTATACCGACCAACCTTTGAGACAAGTGTTGCAGAAACCTGAAGCATCAGGGCGGCTACTTAAATGGAATATCGAGCTGAGCTAGTTTGATTTGAACTTTCAGCCACAAAAATCAATAAGGGGGCAGGCCTTGGCTGACTTTATAGCAGAATTTACAATTCTTGAAGAGGAAATGGTGGGTGATAAGGTAGTTGCTTTGGATCAAGAATTAGAGCTTAGTCCGTGGAAACTATATACGGACGGAGCCAAGAATGATAGAAAGTCCAGAGCCGGTGTTGTTTTAATAACTCCTGAAGGACGATCTATCTACTATGCGTTGCGGTTAGATTTTACTGCTACTAACAACGACTCCGAGTATGAAGTCTTGATCGCCGGGCTGAAACTCGCCAAAGATTTGGGAGTGAAGACACTAGATATATATATTGCGATTCCAAAATAGTTGCATGTCAAGTTCGGGAAGAATTTGGTGCTAAGGGACCTCGGCTCATCACTTATCTCAAGAAAGTAAAGAAGTTGTTGGAAGGTTTGGAGCATTATAGCATAACCCACATTCCAAGAGCGGAAAATCAGAAAGCAGATCGATTGGCGAAGCTAGCAAGTTCAGATAGTCTTAAAGAATCCAAAATGGTTCCGATAGAGGTGTTGAATTCACCAAGTTTCGACCTGATGGAAGTAGAGCTAGCCTTGGAAGTTGAACCAGAAAGAGAGTCCTGGATGACACCAATTAAGAACTTTCTCAAAAATGGAACTCTCCCATTGAAAAAGAGAGAAAGACGAGCTGTAAGACGTAAGGCCACAAGATACGTTTTACAGGACGACGTCCTTTATCGTCTAGGGTTTTCAATGCCCCTGCTACGGTGTATCGCACACGACGACATCGAACATGTACTGCAAGAGGTACATGAAGGTGAGTGTGGAGATCACACTGGGGGCCAAATCTTAGCAAAGAAAGTGTTACGGTACGGATATCTCTGGCCTACCGTGAACAAAGACGCGGCTGCTTATTCAGGACGCTGCGATAAATGTCAAAGATATGCCAAAGTTCCCAGAGCGCCTCCGACTCAGCTCAAGTCAACGGTAAGTCCGTGGCCATTTTCCATGCAGGGAATTGACAATATTGGAGGGCTACCCATTGCCAGAGGAGGAGCCAAGTATGCGATCGTTGTCGTGGATTACTTCACGAAGTGGGTGGAAGCTGAACCTTTAACAACCATCACGGTAAGGAAAGTGATCAGTTTTGTGGTGAGAAACATTATTTGTCAATTTGGGATACCGAAGACCATCATAACCAATAATGGGACGCAGTTTGATAACATAGCGTTCAGAAACTTTTGCCAGAAATACAAAACTGATAAGCGATACACTGCAGTAGCTCATCCGAAGTCAAATGGACAGGTCGAAGCCGTAAATAAAGTCATTAAATCAATTCTAAAGAAGCGGCTGAAACAGGCCAAAGCCAGATGGGTAGATGAGTTGTTGTTAGCCTTACGGGCATACAGGACGACCTTTAAGACGGCTACCGGCCATACTTCCTATTCACTTTCATTTGGATCTGAAGCGGTGATCCCGGTAGAATTGGAAGTCCCTTCTCATCGAGTTGCGTACTATGACCCAATGACGAATAAAGCGCTCCTCCTAGAGTCTCTTGATATGATTGAAGAAAAAAGAGATGAAGCCGACTTGTGTGCCTCAAGATATCGACATCAAGTAGCACGTTATTATGACCGAAAGGTTCGCCTCAAAACCTTTGAACCAAGAGACCTAGTACTGAAGCGAGTTTTCCCACCTTCAACCCAGTTGGGTCCAAAGTGGGAAGGGCCATACACCATCCAACGGAAGCTTGATACAGGAGCATTCAAGCTAACGGCCGTGGACGGTGAGGAGATTCCCAGATCATGGAACGCTCAGCACCTGCGACGATATCTGATCTAAATATGGAATGTCATTTCTTTTGTTTACATACGCCATGTAAAAAGGCACGACTTGCTTAAAAAGTCTGTATATGTGAACAAAAGATTATAAAGTGGATGTAAGCTACGACTTAGCCGAACCACTATAAAAATATCGTGTGTCATTTACTTTCCTGCATCATTTGTATCTTCAACTATTATTCTATTATGACTGTGAAACACGAAATGTTAAATTAAAGTTGGAGATGACCTATATGCAGGAACAAACAAAACGACTGTTTGTACAATAAGACATAGAAGAACGGGAAGACGACATTCTTAACTCTAACTCTCAAGAATCGAGAGAGAGTATAAAGGACGGGAAGACGACGTCCGCTGAGGCGTGAAGGTGCACCCAGATGAGAGACCGCCTCAGCGAAAACTCTAACCTGGATATGAGACAGGAAAGTATAAAGATGCTAGAAAGAACAGGCATCAATGACTAAAGGAATATGGCCCCGTTAGAGAATCGGGGACACTTGGACTTTTTAATTTAATTTAATCTTAAATAGTTCTTGCTCAGCTATCCAAGATTGACCGGGGGCATACATGTGCACACATATCCCCCTCCACCATGACTTCATTAAATAACTTTGGTATGACATACTTTTGTGTTTTTACTTAGTGCTGAACTAACGACTATCAGGAATCGCAGGAAATAAACTATTTTTATTTACAAACATATGAGTTTGTACAAGGAAAACAAGCAAAAAAGAAGATGCGAGGGTCGCACTCGCTACAACAATTGCGAACCAACTAAATGCCAAAATAGAACGAAGCACTTCATCATTTGGGCTTTGGATCAGACTTGGATTTTTTGGCAGCTTTCTCAGCAGCCTTAGCTTCCTTTTCAGCTTTGGTCATAACGTGTTTCAACTTTTTCTTCCCTGTAGCCGAAGTGCTAGAATCAGTTGGTTTTTTCCCAGGAGATGGAACGCTGGAATCAAGAGAAAACTTTTTAGTAAGCTCTTCTGTGATAGATCTAGTTGAAAGCTTAACAACTAACCTTGATCCAGGGTCCACCACTGCAAGAGGCTTAAGGCTTTCGGGGTCTAGGTCTTCAACCTTTAGCTGCATACGTTTATCTTGCTCGGCTTTCATTTCAGCCAAAGTGATGTCATCAGCGCTTTTTGGATCCCCGACTATAGCTACATCAGGGTCTTCCTCATGCCCCTCGTTACCGCCAGCATCTTTCAAGGCATCTATCATCTCGTCATCGTGAGGAGCATCAGCCTTATCCTTCTCTCCTTCAGCCTTCTCCGCTGACTTTGCTCCGGCGGTGGTTCCCTGAGGCACGTTTGTCTTCTCGGACGGTTCAACACCTACAGAATGAGAAGCAACAGTTATCAACTCAGGAGAAAATAAAGGATCCTTCATTGATTGCCCGATTATGTGATGAAAAGTGGAGACAGCTTTGACGAATTGGGGTGAAAAGGTAGAGATACCTTCCGATGATTTCTCAGTTGGAGTGACTGCCGTCTCTGACGCCGTCCCGGGAATGGGGGATAAAAGAGATGCCTGAGTGATCTCCGGGTTTTCAGGGTCATATCCCTCAACTTCAGGAGTTTCAGTGGCAGTAGAAGAAGGACCAGCCTCGGAGATATGCTTTTGTTTTGCCATCCTCTTTTCCTCCTCCATAGCAGCAGTGATGAGGCGACGCCCCTCAGCCAGATGTGCCGGCTCATCATCTCTTAGATATTTTTCCATGAGCTTGTCTTCATCGACGGAATCTACCTTGAGTTCCTCCTTCTCCCATTCAATAATTTGGCTCCACACGTGAACCAAGATAGTCGGATAATCTTCGATCCAATAGATGTTTCGGTGACGAACGATATGCGCAAAAAATTCGATCATTAATTCGCTGAAACCATGCACATCCTCCTGGGCCTCTGACAGCTGCTTGCGGGTTTCTTCGGCGGATTTAATAACACTTTCAACATTACCCTCCGCTAGGGCAACCCTATTCTCGGCCTCCATCAACTTGGAAGCCAAGTCAGCATTGCGCTTTTCCAATTCAGCGTTCTTCCTCGCTAACTCGGCCTTTTCTCGCTCAAGAGCAGCGTAAGCAAGTTGCATTTTGGCGTTATCCGACTTAGCATCTTCTGCTTGCTTTTTCAGCTCCAAGCGCTCTTGACTATGAGACTCGAGCAAGTCGTGATAACGTTTTTGTAGCTCTTCAAATTGCTGCTTGAAGTTGGAAGCATCCTGTTGAGCAATAACAAGTTGGGCCTATGTATCCTCAAGTTCTTTCCCCAAATTCTTCAAGGCTTTTGCGTCGGCTTCTGTAGTCTTTTTCATTGAGTTAGTATCCGTGATTAGAGTTCGGATAATTCTGGAGAGGTTACGTGAATACTTGAAAATCTCCGAATACTGTTTTTCGATTGCGTCAATTTTTGCTTTGGCCTCGTCTGCCCAACTCGAGGAAATAGGTTCAAGAGCAGGTAAGAAGGTCAGATTTTCAAAATAGTGTTCGGGGAATTGTTTCTCCAGATATGCCCGTTTAACTTTAGCTTCAGCATTCAATGGTGGAGGAGCGCTATATGTTAGCTCAGTATCCTTATGATGAGCGGGCACAATGGCCTCCTCACCCTTCGTAGTCTGCTTAGCAGAAACCTTATGCTTGCCTCGTGAGTCTGTACCTTTCGGCGGGCTCCTTTCCCTACTGCGTTTTTCTTGAGGAGAGGTTTGATCTTTGACTGCAACGTCTCTTCTCCTCGACGACCTTGGTATCTTTTGTATCATTCTGGATCTGACCGAACGGGGGAGCGAGAGCGCGAGGTCCGCGACTAATAAGAGTCATGAGGCCTTCTATCCTCTCTACCCCGACTTTCGCGACGATTATACTCAACATCAGAAGGGGGCCTAGTCATGCTGCGATGAATTTTCCTGATGTCATAATGAGGGCGAGACATTGTACCTGTGCAACAATACAAGTGGAATTCAGAATCAGTGTCCTCATGAGAAGTAAGTGCTGTGAAGTGTGGTGCTATTGTGTTAAGTGCATCCTAAGTGGTATGCCCCCCGACAAACCAAAGTACGAAGGCAAGCCAGTGTGAGTGGGCTCTTTGGCCTTAGCAGGAGTAGTCTCCTCTAAAGAAGTAAAAACTAAAGGATTTGTGCCAAAATCCTCAGAAGTATAGATAGTTTCTGGTAGGGGGAGATCTCCCAAACCTTGAAATGTAGGATCATCGATAGTAGGGGCATCTCCTTGGGAAGCGTCGGTTGGCAGCTCTTTAGGAGATAAAGATTTCTCCGGAGAAGTAGCGTCCCCAGGGACGATGTACCCTTCTCGGTGTTTTTCGGCTATGTTAGCCAGCTCATCGTCTTGAGTCGAAGATGGCGAAGGAGAAATTCGAAGTGGCATTGCGGGGCTTTTCGAGCTCTCGCCCATTCCAGGAACTACATCCACTGGGGGGATGTATACATATGGACCCGACCCGTGACCTATGCTACGGGTAATGGACAATAGCCCGTGATGATGAAGGTATTCATCCTTAAGGACTTCATCGATGGTTAGGAATTTTTGGTCGCCATTAAGGAGCTGATGTATCCGATCAAAGTACACTTGACCCGATACTTGTTTTGGATTATCAACTGCAAACAAAAAGAAAACAGATTAATGTGTTGGCGTGAACATTCAGAGATTAAGATTTAAAAAACCAATGCTTTACTTGATTTCGTCCATCTCCTGGCACATCTCGGCTGTTTCTGATATAAAACCATTCCAGCTTTGAAACGCCGGCCCTACTGCTGAACGGCGCTGAAATTATTTTCCTTTTTGGGACTGACTCTGTAACACCCCACACCCGCTACGGTCACTCACTAAGGGAATGCCATAACATCGGTGGAGTATTTTAAGTGAATATAGAACAGAAAAATTACAACAAGATAGATATAAGTGATACTTGAGAATTTAAAACATCATTTCATTCCAGCGGAAAGTAAAACATGTTTGGTTACAACAAAACCATAAATAAGAGTCAAGTACATAATATCCATCCTAATAAAAACAAAAGTACATACCCCCACTACATAACCTAATAGCCATAATAGAAAAGATAAACTGAGCTTTACATCCACGGTCCAAGCTCCAAAAGATAGATAAAGCAGTCTGATCAAAGCCCACTAGTGCTAGGCCCACTCTGAAAACCTGAGGGTTAGGAAAAAGATAAAGAAACAACGGGGTCAGACATAAGTCTGAGTGAGTCCTATAACCCTAACAATACAATCATTAAAGTAATTAGGGTATGATATAACAAGGTACGGTACCTCTGGGGATAATGACTACACTAAGTAGCCAACTAAACACAGGATGTACTAAGATAACCGAAAAGACGCATTTATCCACCCAAGGATAATTACTAGATTGCACCACCCCAGATCTACCCACCTAAGGGTAATTCCTACACTGCACCACACCAGTTCTACCCACCCAAGGGTAATTCCTACTTAAAGGTTGATCCCACTAAGTGTACTTAGTAATTTTACCCAGTAGTTTCTTGTACCCCTAGCTGACTACATAGGTGCCGTCTGCCCCTATCTCCACTAGGTGTACTCAGTAATTTTTAATAGTAGTTTCGTGTACCCCTAGCTGACTACATAGGTGCCGTCTGCCCCTATCTCCACTAGGTGTACCCACTACTCCCCAAGCGATCGGCTCCCTACCGTAGATACCCGTGCTGGCCCACAATGGGGTGTATCACTCCCCAAAGTGGCAACCCGATACAACAAGTGGTGCACGGCTTATATCTACACGATGCAACAACGTCTTACCTACCAGCCCGGGTCCACACACGCATATGAAACCCGTTGGACTCGCGTTGCCACCGCTACCCTGTTTTGGCCTCTTATAGTCAAGCCCAATATGCGTGTCCCGTCCTCGACTTGGGTCGAGCCCACAAAGATACGTTTGGGATATTGGTTGAAATGGGCCCCACAAGCTACTACTTAAGCTTGCCATTTTATCTAGTGCATCCCACTTAACCCCTTTTATAATCATGCCCACTTACATGTTAAGGTTTGGTTAAGTCATCTAATTATATTTCAATTGCCACTTAAGGCCCCCACAAGCTACTACTTAAGCTTGTCATTTAATTATATTTCAATTGCCACTTAAGGCCCCCACAAGCTACTACTTAAGCTTGTCGTTTAATTATATTTCAATTGCCACTTAAGGCCCCCACAAGCTACTACTTAAGCTTGTCGTTTAATTATATTTCAATTGCCACTTAAGGCACCCACTAGATTTCCGCATGCCACCCAAGGCACTTACTTGATTCCCACATGCCACCCAAGGCACTTACTTAACCCTTTAATCATGTTTAATTACATGTTCCACTTTGGTTAAGTATTCTAATCATATTTTCTATTGCCACCCAAGGCAACCCACTAGTTTCCTCATGCCACCCAAGGCACCCCCACTAGTTACTACATGCCACCCAAGGCACCCACTTAACCCCTCATGCCCCCTCTACATGCTAATTTGGTTAAGTGTTTCTTAATTAATTAAGATCGTAACCTTTGTAAAGACCTCTCACATTAGACTGTCTTTTATGGCAGCTGGATATGCCGGTTGGTTCCGGGCAGCCTTACACCATAACAGAGTCTAACCTCGTGTCTTTACACTTGTCACGTATTTAGTTTATGACTAAGACCTCTCACATTGGGCCAATCATTTGTAGCCGCTGGATTTGCCGGTCGGTTCCGGGCAGTCTTATGCTACAAAAGGGTCCAACCTCGTGTCTTAGTAGATTAATTACACCTAATTAATCACCCCCATAATTTGTATTAATTATCCCTAATTAATTACAAATATTTAAGAATATGGGTAGACCTAACTCAATAGGTAAATTCAAAATTCCATAATATGGGTAGACCTAACTTAATAGGTAAATTCCCAATTATGTCCATCCACTTTACGGTATGTTTAATCATACCCACTTCACACAATTTTATGTGTCCATTAATTTTTCACCCCATCGTCCCCACGTAAATACGTTAACATGACATACTTCAAAAGAGAAGATTCATCATACACACAATGGGTTCAACTTAACATATCATTAGCATTATCATGGGTTTAAAAAGGTGTCAACTCGTATATATGACCATAAACCCAACTTGCATAAATAACCAACCCAAACTTGCATGAATCACATATGTCATAAAGATGGTAACTTGCTTAAATGTTCATGTCATAGACCTATCATAAAGGTGTCAACTTGTATACATGTCATAGGTCTAAAAGGGATGAACTTGCACATGTACTTATGTCATACATAGAGGCTAACTTGCATATGAACTTGCATCATAACTTGCATATGAACTTGCATCATAACTTGCATATGAACTTGCATCATAACTTGCATATGAACATGTATCATAACTTGCATATGAACTTGCATCATAACATGCATATGAACTTGCATCATAACTTGCATATGAACTTGCATCATAACTTGCATATGAACTTGCATCATAACTTGCATATAAACTTGTATCATAACTTGCATATGAACTTGCATAACATGCCATACTTAGAGACAAACTTGCATATATTATGCATATCATAAAAAGAGACAAACTTGCATAAAACCAAACACTTAGCATGCATAAAACCAAATACTTAGCATGCATAAAACCACATACATAGCATGCATAAAACCAAATACATAACTTGCATAACATGTTACATATAGACTTGCATATAATCTCCCATATAGCTTGCATAACATGTTACATATGAATCAATGTTCAACATAGTGTTTTGCGTCATAAATCATAGCATTAAACTTGCATATAGCACACAACATACACTATACTAAACTTGCATAAACACATTGATTCCACAAACATAGCCATATCTTATCATATCCTATCATAATCAATTTAACAATTGATTGTTAAGTCTATAGAAACTCACCACTAAACTCCCATAAGCAAACCCTTGCCACAAATCACCCAAAAACTCTAGCCTTGAACATAAAGCTTGCAACTTGATGATGAATGCAAGCTAATGATCACTCATACAACTCAAAGATGCTTGTATGAACATGAAAGCCTTCATAGAAATAGTTTTATAAGAGGATGGAGGCTAGGACTTTGAGTGGAGGCCATGATCATAGAAAATTTTGGCATAGCTTAGTTAGAGTATAGGATTATGATCATTTAGGGCTAGCTTAGGGTCTTATTTATAGGATTAGGCAAGTGTTTTAGGCCATTAGATTAACCCTAAATTAGATTAGGACCATCAGATCTCGGAAGCTTCCAGAAACCAGCCCCAAAACACAGCCTAAACCCTAAAATGGTGCACCAGGCCAACCAGAAAGCTGTGCAGGTTTCTGGCTCGACACGGACGCACTTCCCAAGTGCGCCAGTGTAAAAATGTGTTGGCGCACTTCACAAGTGCGCCAGTGCATTTTTGTGTTGGCGCACTTCACAAGTGCGCCAGTGCATTCTGGCTTGTTTTTCGGTTTTTCTGCCTAACTTCGTTCGTCCATATCTTCTTCATACGGACTCCGATTTTCGAAAACTCGGACTCTATTTCGCGTATTTTTCCGAGACGAACGCAATGGTGCAACCCGTTTCCCATAATTCCCACATCTGGGATTAGTTATTCTTTAATTTGTGAATTTTAGCATTAACCGAAATTCGGGGTGTTACATTCTCCCCTCCTTAAAGGATTTCGTCCCCGAAATCTCTAAGCTAAGGAGAATGCATATCCTACCATCCAAACGACCATCTACTCAATCCATCAAACACGGGCATCCATTGTCCTTAAAACAATTTCTAATGATGTATGAGCATATGCAAAAAGTGTGTGTATATGTTCCCTATCTAATGTATGAACATATGCAAACCATGATAGTGCCATGCATCCATTATGTATGCGAGAGAACCCTATCGACACATACAATATCTACATGAGTGCACAATCATTCACCAAAAATGCATCATCCATATGATAACACAATCATTATACATCCATAAATATAGCTACCTACACACAATTATATGCAATATGCAATATGAGGTGATTGAGCCGATCTAGTGCCTAGAGTGTGTATATATGCATCCACGAGCAACCACTAGCAACCACTTGTATCCACATGCATCCATCAAACATAACATGTCTCAAACACATGTTTCAACCATAGGTTTACCCTATCTAAAGGTCAAAGGTACTAATGAGAGGACATACTAAAGATAAGATAAGCACTAGACAAACGATAAAGGAGACGTTTAAAGGACATACCCTCAAAAAGGAATGGGTATAACGAACGCATCTTCGCTTCTGTCTCCCCAGTAGCATTGCTCTCACCTTCTCCCCTTTTCACTTTGACTAGTCGAACCTCTCTGTTTCTCAACTCCCTAATCTATGACCCCAGGATGCGGGTAGGAGCTCGTCGAATAATCACATCACGCTCTACCTTTACTTTTTTAAGCAAGCTCGGCTCTACCGCCTCTGCGGTCTCATGTAGGCACTTCCTCACATGGAATACATCATGAACACCACTAAGTCTGTCGGGCAACTCCACCAATGGAAGATGCTCTTCTCATGTACCTCCAAAATCGAAGATACATAGCCTCAAAAGGTCTTCTAAAATACGATTCACCCTCTCGGTCTGGCCGTCCGTCTGAGGATGATATGCGGTACTCAAACACAACTAAGTCCCTACCGCCTTTTGCAAACCCTTCCAAAACTCTCTAGTGAAGATAGGATCTCAATCGCTCATTATACTGGAAGGTACACCATGCAATCTAATAATCTCTCGAATGTAAACTGAAGCTAGCCATGGAGCAGTTCTCTTACTCTTCACGGGTATAAAATGGGTGCTCTTAGTAAGTCTGTCTACAACAACCCAAATTCCCGTATTACCCTTCCTCGATCTCGGTAATCCATCGAGACACTATTCCACTTCCATAGCGGAACCTCCAATGGGTGAAGCAACCCACAGGGTTTCTTCTGCTCCTCTTTCACTTGCTAGCACACCAAGCATCTAGCGACATACTCGGCCACATCTTTCTTCATACCGGCCCAAAAGAAAACTCGCTTCATGTCTTCGTACATCGTGTCCCCACCGGGATGAATGGTCATCTTCGACCGATGTGCATCATCAAGTATAGCCTTCCTCAAACCCTCGTCTTGCGGTACACAAAGTCTATTGTCTCTACGCAACCACCCCTTACCATCCAGGGTGTACCTACTCAAATGGCTGGACGACTCCCCCCTTATGAGCTTCTCTACTAACTCAACCAACTGTGGGTCGTCCCGCTGTGCTCCGCCAATACGCCCCAAAAGAGTAGGCCTAACCTCCAAGGTGGCTAGCAAACTGGGTACAAAGTCAACGGAAGGTCTAAAGTCAAACATAGAAATAAACTCTAAGCTCTGTCGTTCAACGAACAATGAACTCAAGGACAACCTTTTTCTACTTAAGGCGTCCGCTACCACGTTACCCTTGCCATGGGTATACGTTATCTCAAACTCATAGGATGCTAAGAATCCCATCCAAAATCATCACAACTGTCCATCTCTCATGCAGACCACCCTAGTTGAACTCGACATCCCCCAAACGCAAGCCCCAAAGGCCTAAACCAATATCAGACAAACACCCGAGGGATACCTCCTTCGAATTCAGACGACCTACGTGAGATGATACTAGTAAAAACGGCTAAATAATTAAGCCCTTGTCCAACTTTGGATGTCCTCGCCAGTCTTGCTCCAAAACCACCGTTTATCCCATAACTGGCTTTGCTCAACCTATTGAGCACATATGAAAACTTATTTCGCTCCTAGAAAAGACCAAGATGTCAATTACAAAGAACATCACGAACTTATTTAGGTACTCCCTAAACACCCTTCTCATCAAATTAACAAAGTATGCGGGGGCGTTCGTCAAACCAAATGGCATCACCAACCACTCATAAAAACCATCCGGAGTCCTAAAGGCAGTCTTCTCTATACTATCCTCAGCCACTCTCAACTGTCGAAACCCCGTGGCTAAGTCCAACTGCGAAAATACTGAGGCGCCAACTAACTGATCAAAGAGATCATCAATCCTCGGCAATGGGTATCTATTCTTCTTTGTGAGTTTGTTTAGTTCTCTTTAGCCTACACAAAGTCTGAGGGACCCATCCGCCTTCGTGGCAAAAACTACTGGAGCACCCCACTTCGATATACTTCATCTTATGAACCCCTTCTCAAGCAAATCGCCTACTTTCTTATGGGGTTCCCTCCTCTCACGAGGAGCCATGTGGCACACTGGCCAAGATACTGGTTTGACATTGTCTACCAGATATATTCGGAAGTCAATCTCCCGCTCCGGAGGTAAGCCCTTCACCTCCTCAAACACATCCGAGTATTCCCGGACCACTCTAACAGATCGCAAACTCTCGACCGACGTGTCAAGCGATTCTAGATAACTTAGCATAACAGATTCCATGGGATTACAAGAGACCTCGAGAGTGTTACCTAAGCGGGTCATAAGCCTAACAACTCTCCCTTCAAAATCAAGAACGGCACCCCTACTGGATAACCAGTCCATGCCCAAAACAACCCATAGCCCGTGAAGCCCAAAAAGCATCACATCTAAACTCAACGCTAAGTATAGAAACTTTCAAACCCAAACACATCATGGAGCCCCAATTGGGTTTGAAACAACTAAGGGATCATCTACCAAACTGGTGTCTAAGTGCAGTGACTCAACTAACAATGATGAAATAAACGAACTCGATGCGTCAGAATCAAATAAAGTTCGAACCGGATAATAAAGAAATCCAAATTCCAACCTAGACGGTCCTATCCCCATCTGGTACACTAGCCGTGAGGGAATACAACTACCCTCCAAAAGATTCCGTACCTTGCCCTTGCCTCTTTGGACAATCCTAATAAGGTGTCCTATTCCTCCAAAGGAATAACTACTCGCCTTCTTCTTCCCATTCTCCACTCGTAACCTCCCACCAATGGGGTTTCATCCTTCATTAACCAAACAACTATTTGAGCCTTCCTCCCATCGTCTATCAATAGGTACCTACCAGTCCTCCTCCTTCTTGAACCAACTTCTAATCCGACTAACGTCTAAGTCCCTTGAAGTGGTTTTCCATTCTTATCTATCTTAGAAAGATCATCTATACACGGAGGGGAAACTCAAAACGAGAGAGGAAGAGATTCAAAACAGAGAATTTGAAAGATATAGATATGGCTATTGGGGATTATGCTTTTCTTTCAAAAACTTTTCTCTTAAAAGACATGTTTTTGAAAATACTCCTTTCAAAAATATTCTTAGAAAATAGTTTTTCTAAAAATTTTATCTGTTCTGGTAACCTTAAGCTCTGATACCACGTGTAACACCCCACACCCGCTACGGTCACTCACTAAGGGAATGCCATAACATCGGTGGAGTATTTTAAGTGAATATAGAACAGAAAAATTACAACAAGACAGATATAACTGATACTTGAGAATTTAAAACATCATTTCATTCCAGCGGAAAGTAAAACATGTTTGGTTACACCAAAACCATAAATAAGAGTCAAGTACATAATATCCATCCTGATAAAAACAAAAGTACATAATCCCACTACATAACCTAATAGCCATAATAGAAAAGATAAACTGAGCTTTACATCCATGGTCCAAGCTCCAAAAGATAAATAAAGCAGTCTGATCAAAGCCCACTAGTGCTAGGCCCACTCTGAAAACCTGAGGGTTGGGAAAAAGATAAAGAAACAACGGGGTCAGACATAAGTCTGAGTGAGTCCTATAACCCTAACAATACAATCATTAAAGTAATTAGGGTATGATATAACAAGGTACGGTACCTCTGGGGATAATGACTACACTAAGTAGCCAACTAAACACAGGATGTACTAAGATAACCGAAAAGACGCATTTATCCACCCAAGGATAATTACTAGATTGCACCACCCCAGATCTACCCACCCAAGGGTAATTCCTACACTGCACCACACCAGTTCTACCCACCCAAGGGTAATTCCTACTTAAAGGTTGATCCCACTAAGTGTACTTAGTAATTTTACCCAGTAGTTTCTTGTACCCCTAGCTGACTACATAGGTGCCGTCTACCCCTATCTCCACTAGGTGTACTCAGTAATTTTTAATAGTAGTTTCGTGTACCCCTAGCTGACTACATAGGTGCCGTCTGCCCTTATCTCCACTAGGTGTACCCACTACTCCCCAAGCGATCGGCTCCCTACCGTAGATACCCGTGCTGGCCCACAATGGGGTGTATCACTCCCCAAAGTGGCAACCCGATACAACAAGTGGTGCACGGCTTATATCTACACGATGCAACAACGTCTTACCTACCAGCCCGGGTCCACACATGCATATGAAACCCGTTGGACTCGCGTTGCCACCGCTACCCCGTTTTGGCCTCTTATAGTCAAGCCCAATATGTGTGTCCCGTCCTCGACTTGGGTCGAGCCCACAAAGATACGTTTGGGATATTGGTTGAAATGGGCCCCCACAAGCTACTACTTAAGCTTGCCATTTTATCTAGTGCATCCCACTTAACCCCTTTTATAATCATGCCCACTTACATGTTAAGGTTTGGTTAAGTCATCTAATTATATTTCAATTGCCACTTAAGGCCCCCACAACCTACTACTTAAGCTTGTCATTTAATTATATTTCAATTGCCACTTAAGGCCCCCACAAGCTACTACTTAAGCTTGTCGTTTAATTATATTTCAATTGCCACTTAAGGCCCCCACAAGCTACTACTTAAGCTTGTCGTTTAATTATATTTCAATTGCCACTTAAGGCACCCACTAGATTTCCGCATGCCACCCAAGGCACTTACTTGATTCCCACATGCCATCCAAGGCACTTACTTAACCCTTTAATCATGTTTAATTACATGTTCCACTTTGGTTAAGTATTCTAATCATATTTTCTATTGCCACCCAAGGCAACCCACTAGTTTCCTCATGCCACCCAGGGCACCCCCACTAGTTACTACATGCCACCCAAGGCACCCACTTAACCCCTCATGCCCCTCTACATGCTAATTTGGTTAAGTGTTTCTTAATTAATTAAGATCATAACCTTTGTAAAGACCTCTCACATTAGACTGTCTTTTATGGCAGCTGGATATGCCGGTTGGTTTCGGGCAGCCTTACACCATAACAGAGTCTAACCTCGTGTCTTTACACTTGTCACGTATTTAGTTTATGACTAAGACCTCTCACATTGGGCCAATCATTTGTAGCCGCTGGATTTGCCGGTCGGTTCCGGGCAGTCTTATGCTACAAAAGGGTCCAACCTCGTGTCTTAGTAGATTAATTACACCTAATTAATCACCCCCATAATTTGTATTAATTATCCCTAATTAATTACAAATATTTAAGAATATGGGTAGACCTAACTCAATAGGTAAATTCCCAATTCCATAATATGGGTAGACCTAACTTAATAGGTAAATTCCCAATTATGTCCATCCACTTTACGGTATGTTTAATCATACCCACTTCACACAATTTTATGTGTTCATTAATTTTTTAACCCATCGTCCCCACGTAAATACGTTAACATGACATACTTCAAAAGAGAAGATTCATCATACACACAATGGGTTCAACTTAACATATCATTAGCATTATCATGGGTTTAAAAAGGTGTCAACTCGTATATATGACCATAAACCCAACTTGCATAAATAACCAACCCAAAATTGCATGAATCACATATGTCATAAAGATGGTAACTTGCTTAAATGTTCATGTCATAGACCTATCATAAAGGTGTCAACTTGTATACATGTCATAGGTCTAAAAGGGATGAACTTGCACATGTACTTATGTCATACATAGAGGCAAACTTGCATATGAACTTGCATCATAACTTGCATATGAACTTGCATCATAACTTGCATATGAACTTGCATCATAACTTGCATATGAACTTGCATCATAACTTGCATATGAACATGTATCATAACTTGCATATGAACTTGCATCATAACTTGCATATGAACTTGCATATGAACTTGCATCATAACTTGCATATGAACTTGCATCATAACTTGCATATAAACTTGTATCATAACTTGCATATGAACTTGCATAACATGCCATACTTAGAGACAAACTTGCATATATTATGCATATCATAAAAAGAGACAAACTTGCATAAAACCAAACACTTAGCATGCATAAAACCAAATACTTAGCATGCATAAAACCACATACATAGCATGCATAAAACCAAATACATAACTTGCATAACATGTTACATATAGACTTGCATATAATCTCCCATATAGCTTGCATAACATGTTACATATGAATCAATGTTCAACATAGTGTTTTGCATCATAAATCATAGCATTAAACTTGCATATAGCACACAACATACACTATACTAAACTTGCATAAACACACTGATTCCACAAACATAGCCATATCTTATCATATCCTATCATAATCAATTTAACAATTGATTGTTAAGTCTATAGAAACTCACCACTAAACTCCCATAAGCAAACCCTTGCCACAAATCACCCAAAAACTCTAGCCTTGAACATAAAGCTTGCAACTTGATGATGAATGCAAGCTAATGATCACTCATAAAACTCAAAGATGCTTGTATGAACATGAAAGCCTTCATAGAAATAGTTTTATAAGAGGATGGAGGCTAGGACTTTGAGTGGAGGCCATGATCATAGAAAATTTTGGCATAGTTTAGTTAGAGTATAGGATTATGATCATTTAGGGCTAGCTTAGGGTCTTATTTATAGGATTAGGCAAGTGTTTTAGGCCATTAGATTAACCCTAAATTAGATTAGGACCATCAGATCTCGGAAGCTTCCAGAAACCAGCCCCAAAACACAGCCTAAACCCTAAAATGGTGCACCAGGCCAGCCAGAAAGCTGTGCAGGTTTCTGGCTCGACACGGGCGCACTTCCCAAGTGCGCCAGTGTAAAAATGTGTTGGCACACTTCACAAGTGCGCCAGTGCATTTTTGTGTTGGCGCACTTCACAAGTGCGCCAGTGCATTCTGGCTTGTTTTTCGGTTTTTCTGCCTAACTTCGTTCGTCCATATCTTCTTCATACGGACTCCGATTTTCGAAATCTCGGACTCTATTTCGCGTATTTTTCCGAGACGAACGCAATGGTGCAACCCGTTTCCCCTAATTCCCACATCTGGGATTAGTTATTCTTTAATTTGTGAATTTTAGCATTATCCGAAATTCGGGGTGTTACAGACTCGAAGTAAGAGAAAGAAGGAGTCTCTCAAGTCTGATGCTTGAAGTTATAAAAGAAATGAACGTCATTGAAATTGATCTTTGTACCTAAAATCTCGCAATATGCTACATATAAGGTATATAGGTAAGCATAGGAGTTGGGATGTAGCTGCATGTGGGCAATCCACATCTATCCTAGAAAGTCAATCACAAAAGGCGAAAAAGGTGGAATAGCCCCGACCATGCACATCAGTCGTGTAATTGCCATAAATCCTTCTGGGGGATTGTGATGACGGTCAGTTTTCAACGGAACCAGGGTATCCCTTTTTAGTATCCCATGCTTTAGACATATGCGGACAAGTCTATCATCGTCGATCGTTGATTCAACAAAGTCTGTGGGTGATTCCAAGATAATGGCAGACTCAAATTCGTCAGGAGCTCTATTATCTCTAATCCCTCCTTCTTCCTCATGGCCCAGAGAAACTTCGTTGTCCGAAGGTGTTTCGTTATTATGCGATCCTATTTCATAATCTGGGCCCTCTTTGTCCCATTCAGGGTCTGAAGAAGAAGATATGTCGTCGAGAGTATATTTCTCAGAAGTTTCTGCAATTTCCGTCTTCTTTGCTAATCTAGAAGAACGTCTCTCGACCATGATCGCTAGACTATTGAAGAAACAATGGCAAGGATTAAAGTAAAGTTGCCCATGTCCCCCGTGTGTGTATGTGAACTAAAGTGTATGCAACGTGTGACAAAGATGCAAAGTAAATACATGAAAGCATAATGTAAAGGTCCAAGGAAGCATTAATGTTCAGAATGGTTCTCGATATTTGCTTATGTTCGCAAGGCACTATCCTAGATTATATTAAGAATTGGTTTAACTGGCTAAGCAAGGTCTTATGTGCGATCTTGGACTGTTTATCGGTTCGGTTCGGATACACGCGCTAGGGTCGGATTGGAGAGAAAGCCTTGTGCTAGACTAGGACAAGAGTTGATGCCCAGTGACCGAAGTTGGATCGGTTCGGAGGTGAGTACTTGACGGTCCGGATCGGATTGAACATCCAAGCTTCTCCCCTTCTTTGCTTCACATTCCGATCCAGTCTGGTCAAGTGAATCTTGTTCTTCTCTTGGCTCACAAGACCGACCCGAACCGGTCAGTTGAACCCCATTTTCGTCTCTGTCTTATCACCCGAACCGATCCCCTGCATTTCACTTCCCCCTTTTTTCCTCCTCTTTGGGGTCAAACTCGATCCTATGTTGAAAGTCCCAACTGAAATCGAGTACTGATGCATTCAAACGCTCAACGAAGAATCTTAACCCCCTCCACCGCCGCCTCGAGGGAGACTTAACTCCATTAACGACGATGGCGGAGTGGAGGAGGTCATGACGACGAAATCCATTGAATACCTCGCTGGAATCGTTCAAGGAAACCACGAGAGATTAAAAACGAGATTATAAAGATGAGATTCAAGATCATAAAACTACCTATGTGTTGGATTCGGGGATTAAAACGAGAGAGTTTCAGAGTTTTAAAATTCTATGGTTTTGGTGCAAATTTCATTGGAAGAGAACAATAAAGAACGAAGAGGAAGAAGGAGACGAGGTTGATACTTATACGAAGTCGTAGTGACCACTCATATTCCCAGTTTCTCTCTGCGCGTTCGGACCAGAAGTCAAGCCCACAAAGGCCATATGGCCTGTTGATCCATGGGGAAGTGATACTGGTGTATCTATTCGGGTGTGCTACTGGAGGAAATCCATTCGGATCGGATTCCGAACCGAAAGAGGCTATATACACTGATTTGACACACGGGGTGAATTTAAGGGAAAGTAAATAAAAAGCTTACCTGGAAGAATCACTGGACGTTAAATAAAAGCTCTCAAAGTTGTTTGAAAATGAAGAAAGTAATTCATACGAATTATGGAAATTTATAAGCAGCAAAAGCCATGACTTCATGAAGTGACATTACAAGTAGATGGAAGTGATCATTCGATGGTTCTAATTCAAAGGATGTTTCGTGAACTACTTCGAAACACACTTTATCTCAGATAAGAGTGTACTTAGAGGGGGCAAAATATTAGCCTACTTTGTGAACAAGGCTACACAAAGAACAAATAGTGAGAAAGACACCAATCGGTTCGGATCGAAGGAAAATAGTGTAGGAGGTGAGTAAAGATCAAGAACGCAGAGACCACATCGGATCGGATCGGTAATACATCAGCAATACCAAAGGATAGCAAGTGGCCTTATCGGTTCGAAACGGAAGAGCATGTCAGCAACATCAGATAACGAGTGGACTCATCGGTTCGGATCAGAGGAACACTTCAGCGGCATCAGAAGAAAGCAAGCAATCCCATTGGTTCTGATTGGAAGAGTACGTCAGCAGCATCAAGGGATAGCAAATTGCATCACCGGATCGGATCGAAGGCCCCAATCTGAACCCCTTTTTTCCCTTTGAATCTGTAGCCATTGCTGCGCATATTCCCTGAAGACTCGGACAAGATCTGACCATTTCTCCCACGATCTCCTACTAGATCAATGCGCTATAGCCATCTTGGAGCCTCCGAACCCGACTCTCAAGGGATGGATGCCACGCAACTCCGAACCGGAGCCACTTCGAGGAGATTTTTCACCTATAAATACACCATCTAGAGGCATTTGAAAGGATCTTTTGGCAAATTCCCAGTCCATACTTCCTCCATAGCCGAATTCTACAAGCATATTCAGAGCAAAATCATCTCTTAAAGTCCATTTTTGAGATATTTGAGTGAGTTTATGCATTGTAATTGCGAAGTTAGGTGAGAATCATTGCTGTACTTGTATTCAAATCATCAATTAAAAGTAAACAAAGTGGACGTAGGCTCGTTAATGCCGAACCACTATAAATCGTGTGTTCTTTACTGCTTTTTGATTCTATTTCATTGAATTCATATCTAATTTGGGTGTCAGAGCCAATTTTTGGTCTAACATATACTATATTTATATTAAGCTATTTGATTATTTTACTTCGTCTAGAGAACAAATTCCTAATTGTCTTGTTAATTCAGTAAATGTTGCTTTGTTTCATGGTTTAGTTTGCAATTTGATTTTCTATATTAATAAATTCTAGTGAAATATTTTATTTATTTACATTATCTCTTAGAAAATGATGTCTCACATTAATAATTTTAGTTCTAGCATAATATGTAGGATTTTTAGATAGATTAATAGTATTGACGCCAAAAGGTGGCGCCAACACTCAAAAGTCGGGTTTGGGGCGTGATACATGGAGAAATATCTGAATAAAGAAAGAAAAGGCAAGACAATAATATTTTTATAGTGGTTAGGCGCTAACGAGCCTACATCCACTTTATAATCTCACAATAATATCATAAAGTTGGAGATACAATAAATGAGATCGTCAAAACCTCTATTATATACTCTTTTTTGATGAATATAGCAAATATTGCGAGATGAAAGTGGTTGGCAGTCAAGATTGAGTTGTGGAGGGCGTGCATGGGCCAAAAATCAGGCTCGAATATAAGCCAAAGTCCCCCTTCTTCTATGTAGCATGGTGTATTTATAGGCAGCAGACCTCAACAATTCGAAGTGCCATGTGTCGGTTGATCCTTGTGAATAGCAGATGACCGAGCTGAGTCTTGATTACGTGGAGAGGTCCCCTCCAATACGTGGCAGCATAGTTGTAGCTCGATTCAAGTTTATAGGCTTTAGAATAGGTAGTTAGACCAGCTATGTAGGTTATGAAATAGGTCTCGTAACCAAGCCATTATTGCAGTGTAAGTTGAGCTCAAGACTGTGGAGTCTAGGTCCTTCGAGATGAAGTGCTTCGATCCAAGAAGCCTCGAGCCAAGGATGTTCTGAGTCTTGGAGTGTTCTATCACCTCTTCTGAGAATGTCCGAGCTTGTCCATGACTATGCTTGATTCCTGAGCGATCATGTGATGGGTCCATGGGCTGACAGCCTTGCCAAAAGGCAGGTCAACACTTTGCCCTCCCAAGTACATCATGTGGCAAATAGGGTGTACTTTGAATAAGCTGAGTTGCATCTCTCTGGAATGGTATTCACCATTAAGAAAGCAATGTCGAATTGTCGCGTCTTTTGGAGTAATCCTGAATTTGGAGTCATTTTCTTTTCTCTATGCAAACAACATGTCATGTATCACATTACTATCAGTGGTACCCATCGAGCCAAAGTTCGAGGATGGAGTAGTTGAGATGAACAGTAATCATTTATGCCTCGTCGAGTCAACAGGTCGAATGAACTTATCATAAGTCAAGATGGGTCGCTGGCTCCTGCATGTGGTCGTTCATAAATAGGTCATCGCCAAATGATATCATTTTCTTATGTAAGTAGAGAGCATGGTTGAGCGTAAGGTTAAGTCAGACCATTAGTCACACAAAAGTTAGTTCATGGTTTGGTTGTCCAAGCCATGAGATATTTTAGGAAATCAGAAATGGCTTATGAACTTAACATCACATATGGCTTTTTTTACTTCCTGAGTCAGTGGAATAGTAGTCTAGGGATCCATGGTTGAGTTTGTTCCTTATGCTTGGTTCCATTGATTTTAACAAATAAAATTGTAGACTTGATCACTAAAATTGGTTCTCCCTGGAACCTCATATTCCAATCATTCGAGATGGTCATTGTCCTAGTAATTCTCCTACCCTCCTTATAGGCTGTGGAGTGTTGGACATCGTAATGTTGGCATTGTTTGCATCGAAGGCCTAGGTGATGTGCTTTCCTTTCAATGTACCTGCGGTTCATCATTTGTCATTTGATTATGGATGATGATCAGTTGTTCAGATGTATGTATGTTAATCTTCAGGAGTGATTCTTTTGGTTGTAGTATAGGATCTTGAGGAACTCCAAGGATAGTAAGTGTGCATAGAGTCTTCAGGAAGTCAAATCATGTTGCTCAAAGCTTGTATCCCATTCCCCTATCCATGGGGGTTTTGCTGAGTGATGAGCATCAAATCCGTGTCTTCTCTGAATACATACATCCTCATCAAGTCATGAGTTAGAGTTGCATGCATCATGATTTGTTGGTATTCATCCCAGGCTAATCTCTAGTCTCACATCCAAGCTCTGAAGATTGGAGTCAAGTGGTCAAATTCGGATAGTAGTCGCTTCGAGTGCTCTTGCTTGCCCCTTGCATCAAGCAAGAGCCCGTATACAAAGTGGTTGTGTCACATCCTACAATTGTGTGAGATAGGACAGTCAATCCACGTCCGGTCTTATGAGAGCCATCCAGTCAGGAGCCGGTTGAGACTAGCAAATGGACCTTCACTCTGCATTCGTTTCATGGTCCTCAAATGTCCTGTCAGGATCAAGGCATAAGTTAGATACTGATAAGTTATGACGTTCATAAATACGTACAGTAGTTATGGCCCTGGTCCAAGGATGATGGAAAAAGACAGGTGTTCAGATCACACCCCTTTCAAATTTAGACATGTATGCATAAAAAATAGACGTGGATTTCAAAGCTTAAGTGATTGTGTTATCCAAGTGCTCGAGCCATTGCATTTTCCATTCAGTGTACTTGCCGTGTGAAACTCGTCATTGCACTTGTACTACAATCCATCACATATAGGTATGTTTTTCTATTTTAAACATCATTCTTAAGACCTCCTTTCGGTTATTGCCTTAAGTCATGTGATAGGTTATTGAACATCCCATCCTCGAGTCCTCCTTTCGGTCGCTCCCTTGAGTCGTGTGGGAAGTTTAGCATTAGGTGTCGAAGTCAGCTCTTCGAACTTGACCCTTTGTTGGTGTACACAAGTGTGGCCCTCACGTTTTTGCTTTGTGTTTATACATAGACTTGCAATTCGAAATAGAATAATTCGCTTAATCTTGCAAGCTACTAAGTTGGTCTTTAAGTCACAAGCAATTCTAGCTTGAAATGAAAACATGTTAAGTGCTAACTTATCTAGCATAGAATGACTAAATGTCAAAGTGTCAAGTGCCATAGTCTGGAGGTATAGCGTTTTCTAACGTCCATTCGAAACACGAATCACATCTTAAACGTTGTTGAAGTTAATTCGGAAATTTATGTTTGTGCCCCTAACGTCGGTGGGAACCAGGTTAAGACATCCTGACGTCCGATCCATAAGTCTTTTATAATCATGTCCTCAGTCGGAGGGCGATGGAAATTGTGTGGACATCATAACATCGTCCCTTGTACTCTCTCCCAATTCGTGAGAGTTAGAGTTATGGGTTTAGTCGTCTTAAGTCGTGGTACACCGTTCACACTTACCTAGTAAGTTTATACTCTCCCACAAGTCGTGAGAGTTAGAGTTATGGACATTGTGGCTCATCCTTTATACTCTCCCAAAGCCAGTTTGGGTTAGAGTTGTGGATTGAGTAGTCTTAAATCTTAGTGTGCCCATCTCACTCGTCCTAGGTTTATACTCCTATCCAAGCTCTAAGGATTAGAGTTAGTCAAGTAAACAGTCGGGTCTCATTTACTTTGGCGTCGTCCCTTTGTTCCTACGTCAAGGGCAAAGGTCGCCATCAGGGCTGGTCTGTTCATGCCCCTACTGAGTTTGTACTCCTTCATTGGAAGCATGTGAAAGAGTTAAAGATGTCGTTGGAGAATGGTTGAGTCATACTCATCCTCATGTTAACATTTCTCTTTTTCCCCCCCACGTTGAAGGCAAAAGTTCTTATGTTGTTCATGGGATCGTTCCCCTGCATTGTTGCACTCTTCCTATCGCATCAAGGGATGGAGTCATCGATCGATCTACTGGGTGGTTATGTCACACCCGAATACATCTCTATGTTTGGCCTGGCGAATCGAAGGCTAGATGCTGAGGAGGACTCATTAGTATGCCCATACATAGATAACTCACATCAAACTCATGTGTGTATATTCCCTTGCCCCCTACTTCAAGGGCAAAACATCATTTAATGAATGATCGAACATCATTTATGTCAGATTGTTGGCGTCAGGCCAAGAGTAAGAAGGTGAATAGTCGAATCACATTCGCCAAAGCTTTACGTTCCTCTAATCAAACTATGAAAGTAGTGGTTGGTACCAAGCCTCAGGTACCTCGAGTTGTATAACTTTCCTCAGGCGGAGGGCAGGGTTTTGTAAATGAGCAGTTCAGTCGTGCTTGTTATGGTAGTGCTCTGTAGTTCTGCATGCAGATGTTGGAAGCGTATCGGTAACAGACTCTACGCACCTATATCATTCACACATAAATTCATATGAGTTATTCACATCAATAACTCAAAGATAAGAGATATTGGTAAGAAATAATATTATTAAAGGAATGAGTATTATTCAGAATGAGAATGGTATCGTATATCCTTTGCCAGTCCATTCCGCTTTGTCCTATTCCTAACAGATGATGACTACTAAAGTTTTGGTTGGTGAAGGAATCCTTTTCAGATCCTCGTGGGTGACAACGTCAAGAAAGATCATACCTTGATTGAGGTGTTGGGATAATAAAGGTGGTTAGGCAGACTTTCTAGGTGAATTATGAGATTGTGTTTCCTTTGAATCGCCTTATTTCCCGCAAGCTAAGGGTAAGGAATGAGGGTCAAGTAGTCAGATCAGGACCACTGATGGTGGCATCTCATATTTTCTGTGGTAAGACGATGATCGACAGGAGAACAGCAGACCCATGCTTATAGAAGCTTTGCTTTTTCCATGTCAGGAAGTGGGATACAAAGGTTAGGAATGTAGACATGCCTCGTTCATATGCAACTATGTCATTCTCCCACGTCGGGGAATGAGAGCCGATGTATAGACAATCAGTCAACATTCAGGCTTAAGTGTTTCAGATTTTTAACTCGCCGATCTTCGGGCGAGACTAAAGCGGTCGATCGGGATTGAATAACATCAGTAGATAGGGGTCATGTCTCTTGGAAGAAGCCCAGTCGTTGTCATTTTGCTGTTGATATTCTCGGACTATCCGACAGACCTCGATTGATAGGCCTTGATTACTATCGGTAGCCAAAATATATGACGACCCGAGTTCCGAGCCAAAGTTGAGCTGAGTTCCAAGCCGAGAAGCGGGTCCGGGCTCAACACCGGTGGATGTTCAGGGACCCACAGTCCCGGTGGCAATCGATTTCAAAAGACTAAGCCTTCTTTGAAACGACCTGAAAAATGCATTTTTTTTCCAGAAACAACCATATCTTAGGTCGATGCAGGATCTTAGAAATGGCTAGTAATCCGGGTTGGTATATCTGGAAGAGTTGGTCGACCTGGAGAGTTTCAGAAGAGTCAGTCGATCCAAAGTTGGTCGACCCGAGATCGAACATCATTATGATGATGGTTTTTCGAACCGATCTCACCTAGACCCCAGATCTTCTTTGAGCCATGTTACATATTAGGAGCATCTCAAAGTGTAATTCCTACTGACTCGGTTGATGTTGGCCCTCTGGTCAGGTCGATGTTGCCCCGGAAAGGGTCGACCCAACCGCGGTCGAACCCAGAACCAGGACCAAATGGTATTTTCTAGGGGTGTAGATGTTATTGCTTCTGCTTTTCAAAGCACGTGTAGAAGTCTTTGAAACCATGGTCGTTGAAGATGATTGATACTAGGATTTTGTATTGGACTTGGGGATCCAAAAGTTAAGTAAAACCCTTAAGATGCTGAGAATTCGTTTCTCAGTGAAAGCATTAAAGTGTTGATGCCAAAAAGTGGCACCAACACCCAAAAGTCGGGTTTGGGGCGTGATATATGGAGAAATATCTAAAAAAATCAAGGCAACCGTATTTCTATAGTGGTTCGGCGTTAACAAGCCTAAGTCCACTTTATAATCTCACAATAATGTCATAATGTTGGAGATACAATAAATGGGATCGTTAAAACCTCTATTACATAGTCGTTTTTGATGAATATGACAAATTTTGCGAGATGAAAATAGTTGGCATGATTGAGTTATAGAGAGCGTGCATGGACCAAAAGTCAGGCTCGAGTCTGAGCCAAAGCCCCCCCTCTGTAATGTATTTTGGTGTATTTATAGGAAGCAGGCCTCAATAATTCGAAGTGCCATGCGGCGGTAGATCCATATGAATAGCAGATGGCCGAGTTGAGTCTTGATTACGTGGAGAGATCCCCTCCAATACATGGCAGCATAGGTTCAGCTCATTCCGAGTGTATAAGATTTAGAATAGGTAGTTAGACCAAGTAAGGCTATGAAATAGGTCTCGTGACTAAGTCATTGTTGCAGTGTAAGCTGAACTAGACCATCTAGTCCAGGTCCTTCGTGCTGAAATGCTTTGATCCAAGAACCCTCGAGTTAAGAAGCCTCGAGCCAAGGATATTCTGAGTCATGGAGTGTTATATCACCTCTTCTGAGAATGTCTGGGCTTGTCCAAGCCCATGCTCGAGTCCTGAGCGATCCGGTAATAGGTCCATGGTTTGACGTCCTTGACAAAAGGCTTGTCAACAAATAGCACTCGTATTATCACCGTAAATGGGTGATTTGGTAATATTTAAACCAAAATATCTTTGAGTTTGTTGCATATGTATTACTTGATAACAAGCCAAAGCAGCAGATATATATTCTACTTCAGTTGTTGGCAATGAAATGGTATTTTGCTTTTTACTAAACCATGAAACTTGGTAACGACCCAAAAAGTGACAAGTTCCACTTGTACTTTTTCGGTCTGATTTACACCCAGCATAGTCAGCATCGCAATACGAAATTAAGTTGAAAGAATCATTCTTTTGATAGATAATCCAAAATCTAATGTATGTTTAACATACCTTAAAATACGTTTTACGGATTTCAGAGTTTCCTTAGGTTGTAACTGATATCTAGTGCAAAGACAAGCATTATGCATTATGTCTGTTCTACTAGTAATTATATACAATAGAGATCCTATCTTTCCTCTATAAAGTTTTTGATCTACGTCTTTTGAAGACTCATCTTTACTTAAGGCTTCATTAGTTGCCATAGGAGTGGGTTTACCTATAGCATTAGCTACATTAAATTTACTAATTAAGTCCCTAATGTATTTTTCTTGACTGATAAATATTTCATTTTCTAATTGTCTAATTTGTAACCTTAAAAAAAGTGATTTCATCCATGTGACTCATTTCAAATTCTTTGCCATTATTTCCAAAAATTCTTGATTCATTTAATTATTAATAGATCAAAAATTATACCACCTACATAGATTTTTACAATTTGAATACCATTTCTATTTAGTTTAATAAATAGTGTATCAATATCTACCTTACCCGTTTCAAAATTTGATTGCATGCAATAAATAAGTTCTTAAACGGTCATACCAGGCTCTAGAAGATTGTTTTAACCCGTATAAGGCTTTATTTAATTTATAAACATGATTGGGAAAATTTTATCTTTGAATAATGTGGGTTGTTCAATATAAACATCTTCATTAACGAATTCATTCAGAAAAGTATTTTTTGCTATTAGGGAAGTCAAAATATTGATAATGCTTGGTGTCGGCCTAACCATAGCCAATTGTCTGGGCATCATTACCGAAAGCCTAATTAATGTTAAAAACCGATACCAATGAGATCAAAGTTAAAAAAATTCAATGTCATAATCTCAAGTTTTGCCGACACTGAAAACAAGACTATCGACAACACTTCTACACCATGTCGACACCCACTAAATCGAAAGCAAAATGGACAAAGATATTGGTGTTAGCAAAATCGTTAATAAAGTGAAATGACAGCAAGTTGTATTGGATCCATCAACGTCGGTAAAGGAACATCATCTTTACAGCATCTTCTGTATGTCAATTTTGCATTTAAATCCCCAAAGATGCGTCGGGGGGGTGGGGGATGAATAACTTACACAATCTTCCATTAATGGCAACTCAAGCCACACGCATCGTTTAAATATTCCTAAAGTATAGGAACCCTGATCGATTTCACAATCGAGCGAGGAGAATGTTTTTTAACTTTAATTTCGAATGAATCAAACACTTACAAAGATAATCAAACTCGAAAATATTGAACGAAATTGTGGAAATTTTGAAGAATAGTGATCTTGCTCGTGTTTTGTTCCTTGCAGGTGAAGAGACAAGAAGGAAGAAGAAGTATCTTTTATACCAGGGTACTTCTTCAATCCTAGTCGAACAAACAAGAACGTATCAATGATCTAGATCAATTCAAGAATACCAAAAGGTGGGAAATCATAGTGCAAAAGTGAAAGTAAAATTTTTAGTTGAAAATTCGAAAATACCCCTTCACAAGGGGGGCAGATGTTACTACCAAATTTGACACCGAAACCTGATACCAGTGAGGAGGTAACGGAGCACTACTGGCACAAAAATAATCATTCAGAAACACATGAACGACACCAAATTGCTAAAGTGATGGACACTGAAAGAAGAGAGTGAAAATTGGGGAAATATGATATAGGTACCAACATTGGAGGCAGAGGCTTGGTACCGATACAAAAGAACGCAGCGACAAGGAAGTGCCGATACCGAAAGCAACCAATGTAGGTTCAGCTCCCAAAGCATACCACTTGAAACCGGAAGCAAATTAAAAAGGGATGGCCGAAAGCTTATGACCCGAAACCTAGAACCACGAAAGGGAGGCACAAAGCCAAGCTAAGAAGAAGCAAAGGGCTATCAATACCTAGTATCGATACCGACACCACGAAACAACTTCTAAATCATAGAAAGACATATCGAAAACATGTTATCGCAAAGCCTGAATCGAATCCATGGAGTCACTAAAGTAAATCGAAGACGTAAGAAGTAGGGCTATCCACACTAATTCGCTTAGTGTCGACACTGAAATAGATGAAGATAAAGTCATAAGGAACGGAAGAATAAGGGAAATATTCTGAAGACTTGCTATCCAAACCGAATCTTGTCATCAAAACCAGAAGTAACTCTCCAAGCTATCCATACCGATTGACTTCGTATAGATAAATTAGGAGAAAGCGACTACCAAAATCCGAAAGTGATGCTCCAAAAGCAGGATAGAGCTGATAATAATGATCAGAAGGGAAAAGAAGGTCAAAGTTGAGAAGCCGACATCGAAAGCCACAAACGCGGCCGATACTAAGGTTAAAGGAAAGCTGTCAAAGCTGAAAGTACTAATAACTGGGCTTCTATCGATGAAACCGAAAGGAGGCCCAAATTGTCTTTAAATAAGACCCCAGGGGTCTCATGTTAGGGGACTTTTATTCATTCTCCAATCTTGTAATCTTTTCTTAAAGAGTAAACCCTAATTTCTAAATCAATTTGGGGACTTTACTTAGAAACTCTTTTGTATTCAAATCAATGATCAATAAAGAGAGAATTAACACCTGAGATTATTTTCATTGATTTACTTGTAATTTATTTCTATTATTTTCTTATCATCACCCTTTAATAAATCCTCATGCATAGGCCCAATTACCAAAATACCCTTTCATAAGCCGTTCATCTTCCTAACTTGTATTGTGCTTAGGGAACCCTTATTCCAAGGTAATTGTTGGTTGTTAGGTCTCGCAAGCGCGATACTCACCCCTTGATCGAAGAGTAACTAGTCTTTGGGCTTAAAACCTTGATATCTAGGAAACGGTGAACTAACTCAAGCTTTTAGGAACTAAATAACCATTTTGGATCCTTAGGTCCACAACCTTAGATCCAATTCTGGTGTTGACGAAAAACGTCATTAACATTTTGGTGTTAGAGGGAGGGGTTGAACCTCTTATCCTTTGGATAATCTTACCACATTCCTAATAGTGATAGTTCATCCCGGATGTCACTAAGCTTTGAAGAAGCAAAAACCTGTGCAAAAGGCCCCGACAAGAGTCTTTTGGATCTCAAACGGTTATGTCAAACATCATTGATCACATAATAATTAAAGAGCAAGGGTTAAGAATGGAAGACTTGCGAATCATCAACAGGGAAAAGGAAGTAGAGCAATATGATCCTGATCGCTGGAGCATTTATCATTTTCACATAGGACAAACCCCTATCTTTGCTTTAAGTGGTTTTACAACAGTGGAGTATAACTTATTCTCCTATCTAAGAGAATCCATCCATACATAGGCGAGAGGAACAATATTTGAAAAAGGAATTATGCAAGACTTCAATCATTTTACCTCAGAATGGTCTAAAAGAATTTCACTTTAATTTAAATACATTCAGAAAAGAAGATTGGATGACACAAATAAAGTCATAAGGCAAAGTAATAAAAGGGCAAAGCTCCAACGTCAAAAGGGAAGCTTCAAATCAAGATTACCTCCAGAGTGCAATCTTACTACATTAATCGAAAATATCTATTTCGTAATCAAGAATGAGCTTAAATTTTAGCCTTCATCCAAGAAGAAACCTAAGTATGATAGGAAATTGGGAGGACCCTGTTGCTACTATCATATGATGAATGGACACAAAACCAGTCATTGCCAGGTCCTGGAAGGAATAATCACCATGTTTTTCAATCAAGGCCAACTATATAGATATGTAAAGGGGACTTAGTCAACTACAACAATGGATTCTTTGAATTAAGAATATCTACATGGTTGGGGTACGATCTCCCTAAAAATTTGGAACCACTCGAAATGGGTGAAGCTACCTATGATGGTAGAAAACCCTTGTCACTGCCAAGATGGTTAGGGTAAGGCACCCCTCAGAAGGAGTGGGGTGGTGTGTAAGCCATTAACTGCACCCAAGTCAGGGAGGGCCAGGTTAAAGCATCAAAAGTGTAAGCCTCTGCCACCATGACGGAGCAGCTAAAACCCTTACTTCCGCCTACAATGGCCTGGGTAAGGCATCCCTTAGAGGGGGTGAGTGTAAGCCTTTATCCGCATACAAATTAGACAGGCCATGGTTAAAGCATCGAAAACACTTATCCGCTTCTACGATGGCCAGGTTAAGGCACCCCTTGGAGGGGGTGGAGTATAAGCCTCTATCCCCACCTACGATGGCTAGGGTAGAGCATCAAAAGAGTAAGCCTTTAGTCGCGCCTATGATGGCCAAGTTAAAGCTTCTAAGACCTTATCACCGCCTACGACGGCGAGGGTAAGATAATCCGGGAGGGAGGTCGGGTAAGTCCTTGGGCCCTACTTGAGAACAAGCTAGCCAAGTGCACCAGACACACAGACCCAGAGAGTGGCCAACAAAGCAAGTACATCCTCTGCTTTATAAATTAAAATTGAAAGGGTAACACAACTATTTTTACCAGAAGTGGATTTCGCTCTATTATCAAATACCCGAATGTAGGTTGGTTCAGGACTTCTAATATTACTAGAATTGGATTTTTGTTCTACCATTAAATACCTGAATCTGGGTTATGAAAAGTAGGTGTGCATATGACTTAAGGATCTTTCTATATGGATATTGCGGAATATAAATGTGATATTAACTAGTTGATTCTACAATAGTTATGCAAATAAATAGAGATTAATATGATATATCACAAATAATAAAATGCAGTAAAGTAAGTTAAAAAGACACCAGGAATTTTATACTGGTTCGGACATCTCGCCCTATGTTGAGTCCTAAAGCTCGTCTTCGGAATTCACTAACAATGCCCTCTCTTGACCATGAGGAATAAGCTTGTACACCTGAGCCCCAACAAGGATGCCTCTCGCCTGAGCAACTACACAGGTCTTCAATAATTACAAGAGTTTGACTTCTGATTTGTGTTTTCGAATCAACACGGTAGCCAATATTTTAAGTACAACCTTCCTATAATCTGATCCTCGAGTATATGCTTTGAATGCGAAGACTTAAGGAAGTAAAATTTACTTGTTGAATCAAATGATATTAATATGATCCATGGATTCAACAAGTACTGAAATTGGAGAGCTTTTAATTGCAAAGAATGTAAATGGAGAGATTAGAATGATGATAAGAAAAATCAGTAAAATTCAGAAAGATTAGGCAATTGTAAAACATGATTGAAGTTGTTTATATAATAGTCTAAGAGTAGTAATCATTCATGAATAGTTTCCATAAAAAGATATGTCCATTTCCTTTGATTAATGAAAAGAAATCTCTTCATGAATGGAAGCAACTCTTCAGAAAACAAGTTCTGGGTCAAATCAGCCGACTTGTTAAAAATCATCAGTTGACTTGTAGAAATAATTTATTTATATAAAACTTTTTTAAAACTAGCCGTTATGTGCAAAAGTTGCTCGACCAGTCGACTGATGGATTTACGACCAGTCGACCGGTAGGCAATTTCATGCACAGTATGGATTTTTGAAGGTTTTAAATTATATATATATATATATATATAACTTGATTAGCACATTAATGTATACTTGAGGATGGATTTTAACATAATTCTAACACGACTCAATGTATATATATAACCTTATCTTTATGATTCGATTCACATAGTAGTTTTATTCATTGACATCGATCAAAATCTCGTTATTCAACATTCTCCTCCTTTTTGATTGATGACAACGCTTTGATTTTTCTCCCCCTGAATGTATAGCTCCCTCTGAATTTCTGCACAAATTTGTTAGTTCATATATTTTATATACTTACCATTTGAATCCTTCATTCACAAGTGTTAGCACAATTTCCAATAATATGGAAATACAATAATAGCGTGGAAACATAACATGGTATATAACATAGATAGCATGAGAGATATTTTTCTCCCCCTTTGTCTTCGATTAAAAAGAGATTAAGACATTATAAGTACAAAGTAATCGAAGAACTTTTTTAGAGATCTTTAAATGATACTCCCTAACTCACGTCGGAGTTTAACGAAGGAATTCTCTAGAAGGGGTTTAGTAAAGATATCAGTATTTGATTTTGTAAGTTAATAAATTCTAAATTGACTGATTGTTTTTCAATGTTATCTCTCAAGAAGTGATGTCTGATATCAATGTGTTTAGTTCTGGAATGGTCTAATGGATTCTTAGATAAATTTATTGCACTTGTATTGTCACAATATATTATAGAATGTGACAAATTTACATTAAAATCTTTTAGTGTTTACTACATATATAATACCTTAGTAGAAGCTAGTGCAGTGGATATGTATTCAGCTTCTCATGTTGACAATGAAACATAATTTTGTTTCTTGCAAAACCAAGATATAAGTGATTTACCAATAAAGTGACATGTTCCACTTGTACTCTTACGATCTGTTCGTGATCCTCTAAAATCAGCATCACTATATGACACTAATTCAAAGGAACATTCTTCTGGATAAAAGAGTCCAAAGTCTTTTGTAATGCTTAGATATCGTAATATTCGTTTAACTGCTCTTAAATGTGACTCTTTTGGATTAGCTTGAAATCGACACATAAGCAAACACACATCATAATATCCGGTCTACTCACAGTTAAATACAAAAGTGAACCTATCATGCTTCTATATAACTTTTGATCGACATTTTTGCCATTTTCATCTTTATCTAAATGTGTCGATGTACTCATTGGTATAGGTTTACTTGAAGTGTTTTCCATTCCAAAGCGTTTTATTAAATTGGTACAATATTTTTCTTGATTGATAAAAATTCCATCTGGTAGTTGCTTGATTTGTAATCCCAAAAAGTAAGAAAGTTCTCCCATATGTGACATTTCAAATTCATTGCTGATTATTTTTTAGAATTCTTGACATAATTGATCATTTGTTGAACAAAAAATAGTATCATCTACTATTAGAATATCTTTATGATCTTTCTTAATAAAAAAGTGTATGATCAACCTTTCCAATTTGAAATCCTGAGTCTATCAAATATGTTTTAAGACGTTCATACCAACCATGAGGTGCTTGTTTCAATCCATATAATGCCTTTTTCAGTTTATAAATATGATCAAGATATTTTTCATAAGCAAATAGTGGAGGTTGCTCAACATATACTTGTTCTTAAATGTAGCCATTTAAGAAAGCATTTTTAATGTCCATATGATAATTTAAAGTTATGATGACAAGCATATGTTAATAGTATTCGAATTGCTTCTAGTCGTGCAGTCAGTACAAAGGTTTCTTCATAATCTATGCCTTCTTCTTGATTGTAACCTTGTGCAACAAGTCTCGCTTTATTTCTAGTGATATTACCCAATTCATATGCTTTATTTTTGTAAACCCATTTCGTTCCAATAACAATTTGATCATTTGGTCTTGGAACTAGTTCCCAGACTTCATTATGTTCAAACTGGTTTAGTTCTTCTTGCATGGCGATTATCCAATTTTCATCTATTGATGCTTCTTTAGGATTTTTGGGTTCGACATTTGATAAAAAGGCTACATTACTTACTAAATTAAGTTGACTTCTTGTCCTTACGTTTGAAGTTATTTCTTCAATGATATTTTGAGTTGCATGATCTCTTAATATTCTTGGTGGAGATCGAACTTCATTAGCAGGAGTATTTTGATTATTGATATTCTCTTGTAATTCTATAGCATTATTTTCTATATTATTATAAATAACGTTTTCATCTAATCTGTATATTTCAATATCATCATCACGTGAAGGATTATTTTTCACAGTATCTGAATTTAAAGAATTTTAAATAATATTTTCGTCAAATGATACATGAAGTGATTCTTTGATTTTACCGGTTCTTTTATTAAAAATACGATAAGCTTTGCCACGCTCAGAATATCCTAAGAATATTCCTTCATCGGATTTTAAATCGAATTTTCCAAGATAATATTTTGTATTTAAAACAAAACATTTCAAACCAAAAATTTGAAATAAGATATATTTGGTTTTCTACCAGTAAAAAGCTCATATGGAGTGTTTTTAGTAAGTGGTCAAATGGAAACACAGTTCAAAACAAAGCAAGCTGTTGCGACTGCTTCAGCCCAAAAATGATTTGGTAATGTACTTCCATTTAATAATGTTCTAGCACATTCTCGTAAAGTTCTATTCTTACGTTCTACAACTCCATTTTGTTGTGGAGTTCTAGGAAATGAAAAGTTTTGAAAAATTCCTTTCTTTCGACAAAATAAATCAAATTTCTCATTTTTAAATTCTCCTCCATGATCACTTCGTATATTCTTTATTTTTAAGTTAGTTAAGTTCTGAATTTGTTTGACGAAATTCTTAAAAATATCAAAAGTATCGCTTTTATTCCTTAAAAACATAGTCTAAGTATATCTTGAAAAATCATCAACAATTACAAACACATACCTACTATGATCTGTGGACTGAGCTTGAGTTGGTCCGAATAAATCCATGCGTAATAATTCAAGTGGTTGTAAGGTTGATATAACCTTTTTAGATTTAAAAGAGGATTTTGTTAATTTTTCAAGTTGACAAGCATCGCATAAATTTTTAGTTTTGAATTTTATTTTGGGTAATCCTCTTATAAGATCATTTTTAGATAATTTGTTAATGGATTTAAAGTTAATGTGACGAAATCGTTTGTGCCATAACCAAGGATCGTTATCTTTGGCTAATAAACTCATGTTCGGATTATTATTAATTGTCATATTTAAAATATAAATATTTTGTCTCGATATCCTTTGAAAATAAGATTTTGTTTTGAATCAAATATACTACATTTATTTTCGGAAAATGTTGTTTTAAAACTTTTTGTCACACAATTAACTCATACGTAATAAATTGTGTTTTAAATTCTTAACTAATAAAAGATCTGAAATAAGAGGTGAATTAAATATACCATAATTGCTCACATCGCCTTTCCCGATGATGTATCCTTTGGAATTATCTCTAAATGTGACAGTTCCTCCTTTTGAGCAAGTAATATTTGTTAGAATTTCCTTGTCTCCTATCATGTGTTTTGAGCAACCACTATCTAGTATCCATTTTCCTCTGTTTTGTAAAGTGGAATCTATAAAAAATAATTAAAAAATTTCACTATTACCCACTTTCTTCGTTAGGGTCCTAAGGGTTAAGTCTTAGGAAGCCAAACCCGAGAGGCTTAGGTTCATTTTTGAAAACATAACCACTATTATAATGAACTGTATCCAAAAAGTTTTTGATATATTTATTCCTAATAAGAATATTATTTGTTTTAGGAATCCATATACTAATATTTTTCGAATATTTTTTCTTAGTAGAAGTATTTAATTTTCTACTAGAAATTCTTGGTTTATTGTTAGAATTTAAATTCAATTTCCTTTTTGAATTTACTTCATTATCATATCCATGTCCTTTTTTTATTGAAATCCGATTGAGAATTTTCTAAAATTTTAGATAAATTCTCTCTACCCTTGTTAAAATTATTTACATTTTTAGAAATACTTTCTAATTTAGTTTTTAAACTATAATTTTCTAACTCTATAATTTTAACTTTATTATTCAAATAATGATTTTCAAAAAGCAATAAATCATCTTTATTCCTTTGAATTTCTATTTCTTGACTTAACAAAGAAATTTGAGAATTTGTATTTGAAAGAGAATCTTGTAATCTTCTGATTTCATCTTCTAAGATTTCATTTTCATCTCTCAAAAGGTCTCTCTCAAATTTGGCTTTATTTATGTCTTTGTTAGCTTTTTTAAATTTTCTTTTAAACATTTTTCTAGATTCTAAAATTTCTGTACTTATTTCTACTAATTCATCAAAAGTAAAATCACTTACATCGTTGTCTTTAGCCATAAAGCACACATTTGCTTGCTCACTATCGTTATCGCTATCATTTTTCGAAGATGAGTCTGAATGATCCCAAGTGACTGAAAAAGCTCATTTCTTTGATTTTTCACTTTTGCGATTTCTCTTTAGCTCTGGACAGTTCTTTTGATAGTGTCCGATCTTGCGACGGTTGAAACATTCTACTAAAGTCGGATCAGGTTCTTTTGATGAATTCTACTTTATATTTTTGCTTTGACTCTTTTGGTATTTTAGAAATTTTCTAAAAAAATTAGCAACAAATACTATATCTTCTTCATCTGAATCGGAATCTTCTTTTTCTCCATGGAAAGCTAAATTATGTTTAGCTTGTACCTGTGCTTTCTTTCTCTGCAAGTTCACTTCATATGACATTAGATTACAGATCAATTCTTCCGGTTTCATGGCAGAGAGATCATTAGCTTCTTCGATCGCTAATACTTTTCTCTCCCATTCACCGATTAAAGAATTTAATTTTTTTGAAACTATGTCAAAGTCAGAATATTTTTCTCCTAGTCCTAATAACGAATGATAAATATTTTGAAAACATGAATACATATCATTTATGGATTCGTTCTCATTCATCTTAAAATTTTGAAACTGATTTTTGAGCATAGAAATTTTACTTTGTTTAACTTTGTTAGTGCCTTCATGAGTAAATCTTAAGTGTTCTCCAAATTTCATATGCAGTGTTGCACATACAAATCCGATTGAACTCATTTTTATCAAATGCACAATGTAGCATATTCATAGCCTTAGCATTTGCAGTAGCTTCATTTTTCTTAGTTTTTGACCATTCAGTGTATGCAGTAGTAGGTGAAGTGTATTCTTTTTGAGTAATATTCCATGCATCATAGCTATTAGCTTGCATGTATATTCTCATTCTAGTAGCCCAGTAACTATAATTCATACCATTAAAGAAGGGTGGTCTAGCCGTTGGTTGGCCATTAGAATATCCAGTGTTATTGCTAATGCTAGTGTTACTATCAATATTATCTAATTATCAAATAACGGTCTTACGGTTATATGATAGCCTTTCTCTGATACCAATTGAGAAGTAGGTGTGTATACGACTTAAGGATCTTTCTATATGGATATTGCGGAATATAAATGTGATACTAAATGGTTGATTCTACAATAGTTGTGCAAATAAATAAAGATTAATATGATATATCACAAATAATAAATTGTAGTAAAGTTAAAAGGACACTAGGAATTTCATACTAGTTCGGACTTCCCGCCCTACGTACATTCCCGAAGCTCCTCTTCGGAATTCACTAACAACTCCCTCTCTTAACCCGGAGGAATAAGCCAGTAAATCGAGCCCCAACAAGGATGCCTCTCGCCTGAGCAATTACACAGGTCTTCAATACTTACAAGAGTTTGACTTCTGATTTGTGTTCTCGAATCAACACGGATAACCAATATTTTAAGTACAACTTCCTATAATCCGATCCTCAAGTATATGCTTCGAATGCGAAGATTTAAGGAGGTAAAATTTACTTGTTGAATCAAATGATATTAATATGATTCACGGATTCAACAAGTACTGAAATTGGAGAGCTTTTTATTGCAAAGAATGTAAATGGAGAGACTAGAATGATGATAAGAAAAATCAGTAAAATTCGGAAAGATTAGGTAATTGTAAAACATAATTGAAGTTGGTTATATAATAGTCTAAGAGTAGCAATCATTCATGGATAGTTTCCATAAAAAGATATGTCCATTTCCTTTGATTAATGAAGAGAAACCTCTTCATGAATGGAAGCAACTCTTCAGAAAACAAGTTCTGGGTCGAATCAGCCAAATTGTTAGAAATCATCAATTGATTGGTAGAAATAATTTACTTATATAAAACTTTTAAAACTAGCCGTTATATGCAAAAATTGCTCGACCAATCGACTGGTGGATTTCCTACCAGTCGATTGGTAGGCAATTTCATGCACAGTCTAGCTTTTTGAAGGTTTCAAATTATATATATATAACTTGATTAGCATAATCGTGTATAATTGAGGATAGATTTTAACATAATTCTAACACGACTCATTGTACATATATATAACCTTATCTTTATGATTCAATTCCCGTAGTAGCTTTATTCAATGACATCGATCAAAATCTCGTTATTCAATAGGTTATGGTTTGGGACTTCTAATCATTGCCAAAAGCGAAACTCTAGACTTTCTCATTAATATCCGAATCTAGGTTTTGAAGCTTCTAACAGCTATCGCTAGATATGGAATTCTAGGATTCCCTTATGAAATGTTCGAATATGGGTTTAAGCAATTTTATTCATACTTCTAGAAAAGAGATTTTGGATTTCCAACCAAATATCCTAACCAGAGCCAAAAGGTTCTAATTCTTATCCTTAGAAAGGGGTATGCTATAAGTACTTGGGATGGTGACTCGATCTACTTCCTAAAGCCTTCAAATGAAGATCAAACCTTCCATTTTGCTCGGGGAGATTTCTTAAACTTATACACATGAATTGCTATTAGCTATGAGAAGTGCAACAAAGGTCACACATCAGGTGATGCATTTTATAAATTTATTTACAAGGATTATTTCATCAATCATCATAGTACAAAAAGTTTGACAACAATATTACGAATACATCAAGAGTCATGCATCTCCTCGTCATCAGGTAAAGGAGGGTAACAGGATGACGAATATATCACAAATAATAAATTGTAGTAAAGTTAAAAGGACACTAGGAATTTCATACTAGTTCGGACTTCCCGCCCTACGTACATTCCCGAAGCTCCTCTTCGGAATTCACTAACAACTCCCTCTCTTAACCCGGAGGAATAAGCCAGTAAATCGAGCCCCAACAAGGATGCCTCTCGCCTGAGCAATTACACAGGTCTTCAATACTTACAAGAGTTTGACTTCTGATTTGTGTTCTCGAATCAACACGGATAACCAATGTTTTAAGTACAACTTCCTATAATCCGATCCTCAAGTATATGCTTCGAATGCGAAGATTTAAGGAGGTAAAATTTACTTGTTGAATCAAATGATATTAATATGATTCACGGATTCAACAAGTACTGAAATTGGAGAGCTTTTTATTGCAAAGAATGTAAATGGAGAGACTAGAATGATGATAAGAAAAATCAGTAAAATTCGGAAAGATTAGGTAATTGTAAAACATGATTGAAGTTGGTTATATAATAGTCTAAGAGTAGCAATCATTCATGGATAGTTTCCATAAAAAGATATGTCCATTTCCTTTGATTAATGAAGAGAAACCTCTTCATGAATGGAAGCAACTCTTCAGAAAACAAGTTCTGGGTCGAATCAGCCAAATTGTTAGAAATCATCAATTGATTGGTAGAAATAATTTACTTATATAAAACTTTTAAAACTAGCCGTTATATGCAAAAATTGCTCGACCAATCGACTGGTGGATTTCCTACCAGTCGATTGGTAGGCAATTTCATGCACAGTCTAGCTTTTTGAAGGTTTCAAATTATATATATATAACTTGATTAGCATAATCGTGTATAATTGAGGATAGATTTTAACATAATTCTAACACGACTCATTGTACATATATATAACCTTATCTTTATGATTCAATTCCCGTAGTAGCTTTATTCATTGATGTAACACCCCGAATTTTAGTTAATACTAAAATTCACTAATTACAAGATAAATAAACTCAGATGTGGGAATTAGGGGAAACGGGCTGCGTCATTACGTTCGTCTCGGAAAAATACGCGAAATAGAGTCCGAGTTTTCGAAAATCGGAGTCCGTATGGCCCAGTTATGGCCCAATGAAGTTTGCAGAAAATTCAAAACTAAAACAGATTTAAATTTAAATTTAAATATTCAGATGGGGAATGGGCCAGGCGGGGTCAGGCGGGAAGCTTCCCGCCCAACCCATGTCGACAGGGCTGTCGACAGGCCTGTCGACAGGGGTGTCGACATGCCTGTCGACTTGCCTGTCGACAGGCCTGTCGACAGGGGTGTCGACATGCCTGTCGACTTGCCTGTCGACAGGGTGGCACCGTTCTGTGAACCTGGGTGCACCAGGTTGCACCAGGTTGGGTTTCAGGCTGGCTAGGAGGGCTGGTTCTAGAGATTTCCTAAATCTAAGGGTCCTAATCTAATCTAGGGTTAATCTAAGGGCCTAAAACACTCACCTAATCCTATAAATAAGACCCCAACCCTACCCTAATTCATTCATAATTAAGTCTTGTAACTAAACTATGGCAAAATGAAATTTGAGCATGGCCTCCACTAGTTCATGAAGGAGTTGCAAGCAAATCCCTCTCAAATCATTCTCTAATCATCATTATCTTCATAGTTAGCAACTAATTCTACTTTATAAGGTTGCTAATCTTGAGTTTGGTGAGTTTCTATCACTTTAGCATTAATTGTTAAAGTAAGTAGGTTGGGTGTAATGAGACTTATGGTCTTAAATGCGGATTAGTGAGTTTGAATCATGTATAATGATATGTTACTCTATGTTGTTCTATGATTATGCATATTTGATAAGTTGGTTTATGCATGCTTAATAAGTTGATTTATGCATGTTTAACAAGTTGATTTATGCATATTTAACAAGTTGGTATATGCATGTTTAACAAGTGGATTTATGCATATTTAATGAGTGGAATTATGCATATTTAACAAAGTGAGTTATGCAAGTTAAGTATATGTTTAAATGCAAGATTTATGTGATATGCAAGTTATGCATGCTTATGAAGTTATGTGAATGAATATGCAAGTTATGTGTATGCTTAAATGCAAGATTAACATGTTATGCATGCTTATGAAGTTATGTGAATAATTATGCAAGTTATGTGTATGCTTAAATGCAAGATTAACATGTTATGCATGCTTATGAAGTTATGTGAATAATTATGCAAGTTGTGTGTATGCTTAAATGCAAGTTGGGTTAATATATGCTCATATATGCAAGTTGACATCCTCTTAACCCATGACAAAGTATATGCTAATATTTGGTTTAACCCATGATATTTGTGATGGATCTTCCCTTTATGAGAACGATTTACGTGGGGAACGATGGGGTTAATAAATATGTTAATTAAAAGTATGATTGGGTATGATTAAGCATACCGTAAAAATAAATTAACATAAGCGGGAATTTACCTATTGAGTTAGGTCTACCCCATGGGAATTTACCTATTGAGTTAGGTCTACCCATGTTATGAAAAACTTGATATTAATTAGGGATAATTAATATGGGGTGATTAATTAGGTGTAATCAATCGACTAAGACACGAGGTTGGACTCATTTGTAGCGTAAAACTGCCCGGACCCAACCGGCTTAACCAGTTGCTACAAATGTTAGCCCAATGTGAGAGGTCTTAGGCACAAACTAAATACGTGATTAATATAAAGACACGAGGTTAGACTCGGTTATGACATAAGGCTGCCCGGACCCAACCGGCTTAACCAGCGGTCATAAAAGATAGTCTAATGTGAGAGGTCTTTATGAGAATCACGGTCTTAATTAATTAAGAAACACTTAACCAGATAAGCATGTAGTAGAGCATGAGGGGTTAAGTGGGTGCCTTGGGTGGCATGTGGAAATCTAGTGGGTTGCCTTGGGTGGCAATAGAAAATACGATTAGAATACTTAACCAAGTGGAAACATGTAATTAAACATGATTAAAGGGTTAAGTGGGATACACTAGATAAGTAACAAGCTTAGGTGGGTAGCTTGTGGGGGCCCATTTCAACCAATATCCCAAACGTATCTTTGTGGGCTCGACTCTAGTCGGGTGACGGGACACGCATATTGGGCTTGACTATAAGAGGCCAAAAATGGGTTAGCGGTGGCAACGCAAGTCCAACGGGCTTCATATGCGTGTGTGGGCCCGGGCTGGTAGATAAGCCGTTGTTGCATCGTGTAGGTATAAGTCGTGCACCGTGGATAATATTGGGTTGCCACTTTAGGGGGAGTGATACACCCCACTGTGGGTCCAGCACGGGTATCTACGTTAGGGAGCCGATCGCTTGGGGTAGTGGGGTACACCTAGTGGAGATAGGGGCAAACGGCACCTCTGTGGTCAGCTAGGGGTACATGAAACTACTAGTTATATCTTTTAAGTCCTTGGGTGGGATCAACCTTTGAGTAGGAATGACTGGTGTGGTGCAGTTAGTAATTATCCTTGGGTGGGTAGATGCGTCCTGACGGTTATCTTAGTTTATTCTAAGTCTACCAAGCTGCTTAGTGTAGCCATTCATCCCCAGATATTACCGTGGGTCAAGTTCATGTCTTCTCTGGTTACTTTAATGATTGTATTGTTAAAGTTATAGGACTCACTCAGACTTATGTCTGACCCCGTTGTTTTTATCTTTTTCCCAACCCACAGGTCCTACAGTGGATCCTAGCAGTAGTAGAGCTTGATCGGATTGCTGTTCCAGTCTTTCGGAGCTTGGGTAGATGTAAAGCTCCAGTTATCCAGTTATCTTTTCTTTTGTCATGGCTATTGTATGAGAGAGTGGGATTATGTACTTCTTTATTTTGACGGATATTGTACTTGACTTTTATCATGGTTTTATGATGTAACCAGACATGTTTATTTCCGCTGTTATGAGATGATGTTTTAAAAATTTCAAGTACTATTTATATCTGTCTTGGTGTAATTTTTCTGTTCTATATTCACTAAAATACTCCACCGATGCTATGGCATTCCCTCTATGAGTGACCATAGCGGGTGTGGGGTGTTACACGTGGTATCAGAGCAAAGGTTACCAGAACAGATAATTTTTTTTTTAGAAAACTATTTTTCTAAAACATTTTTGGAAAGGAAATTTTCAAAAACATGTCTTTTAAAGAGAAAAGTTTTTGAAAGAAAAGCATAATCCCCAATAGCCATATCTATATCCTTCGAATTCTCCGTTTTGAATCTCTCCTTTTTCGTTTCAGCATGGCCGAGAATCTTAATTTTCCAGAGGGTGTAACGATACCAGTATGGTATAGGAGATTGATGGAGGCTAGGGCCACCACTACGGGTCCAGCAAATGTTCCTCCACCAACCGTAGCACCCGATCTTCCTCCTCCCCCTCCTCCTCGTACGGATACTTTTGCTAAGACTTGTAAGGAATTCAAAGCTATGGGAGGGAGACCTTTTCAAGGATCTGAAACTTTTGTGGAGGCTAGGGATTGGCTTAAAGAGGTGGAAGAGTTGATGGATATCTTTGAGATGGAAGAAGGAAAGAAAGTCAAGTTGGCTGCTTGGTTAATGAAGGGAGAGGCCTCATTCTGGTGGGAGGTCACTAATGGAGAACGCCCCGTTGACTCTTGGGCGGATTTTAGGCAAAGATTTGTGGCAAAGTTTCTCTCAAGGGCGGAGGAAAACTTGTATATGGAAAGATTCTTGACTCTAAAGCAAGGAAATCTCTCGGTGAAGGAATATGTCAACAAGTTTAATCAATTGGCAAGGTTTGGCCTAGATATGGTGAATACACCGGAGAAGAAGGCTTTGAGGTTCGTGAAAGGCTTGAATGAACCAATGCATGGGTTGGCTATGACTCATATCCCGATGGGGGCCACCTTTGAGAAGTTAGTTGACATGGCACTCATGCACGAAGAAGAGAAGGGTCCCAATGCTAATAAGGCACCCGAGAAGAAGGGAGATCAAAAGAGACCTCAGCAACAACAACAAAACAAAGGTGGGAAAGGCAACGGTGGCAAGGACAAGAAGAAGAAGTGTTTCAATTGTGGGACACCTGGCCACCTAAGCAAGGATTGTCGCAAGAAGAAGAAGACAGGCTGCTTCCACTGTGGCGAAGCAGGGCATCTAATAAAAGATTGTCCTAAGAAGGGGCAAAGGGCGGGATCTACCTCAGGAGGTCGGGTGCAAGTTCTAATGGCACCAGCTCAGGCAGGGGGGCAAGTTCAGGCTCTCTCAGTTCCACCGGTTCAGCAGAGAGGTAGAACTATTTCCGTTGAAAGTCTGGTTTTTCTATTTGATCATCCTGTCCGTACATTGTTTGATTCAGGCGCATCGCATTCGTTTATCTCATCATCATTAGTTGAGTCACTGCACTTAAACACCAGTCTAGTAGATGATCCCTTGGTTGTTTCAAACCCAATTGGGGGCTCCACTTATTTGTCTATGATATGTTTGGGTTTGAAGATTTCTATACTTAGCATTGAGTTTAGATGTGATGCTTTTGTGTTGGGCTTCACGGGCTATGGGTTGATTTTGGGCATGGACTGGTTATCCAGTAATGGTGCCGTTCTTGATTGCGAAAGGAGAGTTGTTAGGCTCATGACTCGCTTGGGTAACACTCTCGAGATCTCTTGTAATCCCATGGAATCTGTTTTGCTAAGTTATCTTGAATCGCTCGATGCTTCAGTCGAGAGTTTGCATTCGGTTAGAGTGGTCCGGGAATATCCGGATGTGTTTGAGGAGGTGAAGGGCTTACCTCCGAAGCGGGAGATTGACTTCCGAATATATCTGGTGGATAATGCTAAACCTGTATCTTTACCAGTGCGCCACATGGCTCCTCGTGAGAGGAGGGAACTCCATAAGCAAGTAGGGGAGTTGCTTGAGAAGGGGTTCATAAGACGAAGTATATCGGAGTGGGGTGCTCCAGTAGTATTTGCTACGAAGGCGGATGGGTCCCTCAGACTTTGTGTAGATTATAGAGAACTCAACAAGCTCACAAAGAAGAATAGACACCCATTGCCGAGAATAGATGATCTTTTCGATCAGTTGGTTGGCGCTTCAGTATTTTCTCAGTTGGACTTGGCCACGGGGTTTCATCAGTTGAGGGTGGCTGAGGATAGCATAGACAATACTGCCTTTAGAACTCCGGATGGTTTCTATGAGTGGCTGGTGATGCCATTTGGGTTGACGAACGCCCCTGCATACTTTGTTGATTTGATGAGTAGGGTGTTCAGGGAGTTCCTTAATAAATTCGTGGTGGTCTTTGTGGATGATATCTTAGTATTTTCAAAGAGTGAAGAAGAGCATGCCCTACATCTTGGGGAAGTGTTGAAGACTCTTCGAGCACATAGCCTTAAGGCTAAATTCTCTAAATGTCACTTCTGGAGGAAGGAAGTGCGGTTCTTGGGGCACGTGGTCTCCAAGGAAGGGATAGCTGTGGATCCCGCGAAGGTAGTATCAATTCAGGATTGGAAGGTTCCGAAGAATGCTACCGAAGTAAGAAGTTTCTTGGGGTTGGCAGGTTATTATAGGAAGTTTATCAAAGACTTCGCAAAGATATCAGCCCCATTAACCCGCTTAACAAAGAAGAATCTTGTTTTTGCATGGAACGTAGATTGTGATGATGCGTTCCGACGGTTAAAGAGAGCTTTAACCACTGCTCCAGTTTTAGTGTTGCCAGATGGGAGCAAGCCATTTGTTGTCTATACCGATGCCTGTGGGACAGGCCTTGGCGCAGTCTTAATGCAAGAGGGAAGGGTGATAGCCTATGGTGGAAGGCAGTTAAGGCCACATGAGAAAAATTACCCTACCCATGATCTAGAGCTGGCCGCTATTGTTTTTGCGCTTAAGATCTGGCGCCATTATCTTCTTGGTGAGAGATTCGAGTTGTTCACCGACCACAAATCATTAAAATACTTGTTTTCTCAGAAGGATTTGAATCTGAGACAGCAAAGGTGGATGGAGTTCTTAGCATCCTATGATTTCGAGATAGCGTATACCCCTGGCAAGGGTAACGTGGTGGCGGACGCCTTGAGCAGGAAGAGGTTGTCCTTGAGTCCATTGTTCGTGGAGCGACGAAACTTGGAGTTTATCTCGATGTTTGATTTCAGACCTTCCATTGATTATGTACCCGGTTTGCTAGCTTCCTTGGAAGTTAGACCTACTCTTTTGGGGCGGATTGGAGAAGCACAGAGGGACGACCCACAGTTGGTTGAGTTGGTAGGGAAGCTCATTAGGGGGGAGTCGTCCAGCCATTTGAGTAGGTACACCCTAGACGATAGGGGGTGCTTGCGTAGGGACGGTAGACTTTGTGTACCGCTAGATGAAGGGTTGAGGAAGGTTATTCTTGATGATGCACACCGTTCTAGGATGACCATTCATCCCGGTGGGGATAAGATGTACCAAGATATGAAGAGGGTTTTCTTCTGGGCCGGTATGAAGAAAGATGTGGCCGAGTATGTCGCTCGATGCTTGGTGTGCCAGCAAGTGAAGGCGGAGCAAAAGAAACCAGGTGGGTTGCTTCACCCATTGGAGGTTCCGCAATGGAAGTGGGATAGCGTCTCGATGGATTTTATTGACGGGTTACCCAGGTCGAGAAAGGGTAATACAGGAATTTGGGTGGTGGTAGACAGACTTACTAAGAGCGCCCATTTCATACCTGTGAAGAGCAAGAGGACTGCTCCATGGCTAGCTTCAGTATATCTTCGAGAGATAGTTCGATTGCATGGGGTACCCTCTAGCATAGTGAGTGATCGAGATCCTATCTTCATTAGCGAGTTCTGGAGAAGTTTGCAAGAAGCAGTGGGGACTCAATTGTGTCTGAGCACTGCATATCATCCTCAGACGGACGGCCAGACTGAGAGGGTGAATCGTGTTCTAGAAGACCTTTTGAGGCTTTGTATCATAGATTTTGGAGGTACATGGGAAGAGCATCTTCCATTGGTAGAGTTCGCATATAATAACAGCTTTCAGTCCAGTATTGGTATGGCTCCTTTCGAAGCTCTCTATGGAAGGCCTTGTCGATCACCTACATGTTGGTGGGAATCTACGGATAAGATCTTGCTTGGGCCTGATATGGTTAGGGAGACTTCAGAGAAGATCGATTTGATTCGAAGAAGGATGAAAGCAGCGCAAGATAGGCAAAAATCTTATGCGGACAAGAGAAGGACGGATCTTGAGTTTGAGATAGGGGATATGGTTTTTGTTAAGGTATCTCCGTTGAGAAATGTTGTTCGCTTCGGATCCGTTGGGAAGTTAGCACCGAGGTTTGTTGGGCCGTTTCCTATCAAGGAAAGGATTGGACGGATGGCATATAGGGTGGAGTTGCCTGACAGACTTAGTGGTGTTCATGATGTATTCCATGTATCACATCTGAGGAAGTGCTTACATGAGACGGCAGAGGTGGTAGAGCCAAGCTTGCTTAGAGATGTAGAGGTAGAGCGTGATGCGACTATTCGACGAGCTCCTACTCGCATCCTTGGGTCAGAGATTAGGAAGTTGAGAAACAGAGAGGTTCAACTAGTCAAGGTGCAATGGGGAGAAGATGAGAGCAACGCGACTTGGGAGACGGAAGCGAAGATGCGTTCATTGTACCCATTTCTTTTTGAGGGTATGTCTTTACTTTCTCCTTTATCGCTTGTCTAGTACTTATCTTATCTTTGGTATGTCCTCTCGTTAGTACCTTTGACCTTTAGATAGGGTAAACCTATGGTTGAAACATGTGTTTGAGACATGTTATGGTTGATGGATGCAAGTGGATGCAAGTGTTTGCTAGTGGTTGCTCGTGGATGCATATACACACACTCTAGGCACTAGATCGGCTCAGTCACTTCATATTGCATATTGCATAAAATTGTGTGTAGAAAAGTATATTTATGGATGTATAATGGTTGTGTTATCACATGGATGATGCATTTTGGTGAATGGTTGTGCACTCATGTAGATATTGTATGTGTCGATAGGGTTTTCTCGCATACATAATGGATGCATGGCACTATCATGGTTTGCATATGTTCATACATTAGATAGGGAACATATACACACACTTTTTGCATATGCTCATACATCATTAGAAATTGTTTTAAGGACAATGGATGCCAGTGTTTGATGGATTGAGCAGATGGTTGTTTGGATGGTAGGATATGCATTCTCCTTAGCTTAGAGATTTCGGGGACGAAATCCTTTAAGGAGGGGAGAATGTAACACCCCGAATTTTAGTTAATACTAAAATTCACTAATTACAAGATAAATAAACTCAGATGTGGGAATTAGGGGAAACGGGCTGCGTCATTACGTTCGTCTCGGAAAAATACGCGAAATAGAGTCCGAGTTTTCGAAAATCGGAGTCCGTATGGCCCAGTTATGGCCCAATGAAGTTTGCAGAAAATTCAAAACTAAAACAGATTTAAATTTAAATTTAAATATTCAGATGGGGAATGGGCCAGGCGGGGTCAGGCGGGAAGCTTCCCGCCCAACCCATGTCGACAGGGCTGTCGACAGGCCTGTCGACAGGGGTGTCGACATGCCTGTCGACTTGCCTGTCGACAGGGTGGCACCGTTCTGTGAACCTGGGTGCACCAGGTTGCACCAGGTTGGGTTTCAGGCTGGCTAGGAGGGCTGGTTCTAGAGATTTCCTAAATCTAAGGGTCCTAATCTAATCTAGGGTTAATCTAAGGGCCTAAAACACTCACCTAATCCTATAAATAAGACCCCAACCCTACCCTAATTCATTCATAATTAAGTCTTGTAACTAAACTATGGCAAAATGAAATTTGAGCATGGCCTCCACTAGTTCATGAAGGAGTTGCAAGCAAATCCCTCTCAAATCATTCTCTAATCATCATTATCTTCATAGTTAGCAACTAATTCTACTTTATAAGGTTGCTAATCTTGAGTTTGGTGAGTTTCTATCACTTTAGCATTAATTGTTAAAGTAAGTAGGTTGGGTGTAATGAGACTTATGGTCTTAAATGCGGATTAGTGAGTTTGAATCATGTATAATGATATGTTACTCTATGTTGTTCTATGATTATGCATATTTGATAAGTTGGTTTATGCATGCTTAATAAGTTGATTTATGCATGTTTAACAAGTTGATTTATGCATATTTAACAAGTTGGTATATGCATGTTTAACAAGTGGATTTATGCATATTTAATGAGTGGAATTATGCATATTTAACAAAGTGAGTTATGCAAGTTAAGTATATGTTTAAATGCAAGATTTATGTGATATGCAAGTTATGCATGCTTATGAAGTTATGTGAATGAATATGCAAGTTATGTGTATGCTTAAATGCAAGATTAACATGTTATGCATGCTTATGAAGTTATGTGAATAATTATGCAAGTTATGTGTATGCTTAAATGCAAGATTAACATGTTATGCATGCTTATGAAGTTATGTGAATAATTATGCAAGTTGTGTGTATGCTTAAATGCAAGTTGGGTTAATATATGCTCATATATGCAAGTTGACATCCTCTTAACCCATGACAAAGTATATGCTAATATTTGGTTTAACCCATGATATTTGTGATGGATCTTCCCTTTATGAGAACGATTTACGTGGGGAACGATGGGGTTAATAAATATGTTAATTAAAAGTATGATTGGGTATGATTAAGCATACCGTAAAAATAAATTAACATAAGCGGGAATTTACCTATTGAGTTAGGTCTACCCCATGGGAATTTACCTATTGAGTTAGGTCTACCCATGTTATGAAAAACTTGATATTAATTAGGGATAATTAATATGGGGTGATTAATTAGGTGTAATCAATCGACTAAGACACGAGGTTGGACTCATTTGTAGCGTAAAACTGCCCGGACCCAACCGGCTTAACCAGTTGCTACAAATGTTAGCCCAATGTGAGAGGTCTTAGGCACAAACTAAATACGTGATTAATATAAAGACACGAGGTTAGACTCGGTTATGACATAAGGCTGCCCGGACCCAACCGGCTTAACCAGCGGTCATAAAAGATAGTCTAATGTGAGAGGTCTTTATGAGAATCACGGTCTTAATTAATTAAGAAACACTTAACCAGATAAGCATGTAGTAGAGCATGAGGGGTTAAGTGGGTGCCTTGGGTGGCATGTGGAAATCTAGTGGGTTGCCTTGGGTGGCAATAGAAAATACGATTAGAATACTTAACCAAGTGGAAACATGTAATTAAACATGATTAAAGGGTTAAGTGGGATACACTAGATAAGTAACAAGCTTAGGTGGGTAGCTTGTGGGGGCCCATTTCAACCAATATCCCAAACGTATCTTTGTGGGCTCGACTCTAGTCGGGTGACGGGACACGCATATTGGGCTTGACTATAAGAGGCCAAAAATGGGTTAGCGGTGGCAACGCAAGTCCAACGGGCTTCATATGCGTGTGTGGGCCCGGGCTAGTAGATAAGTCGTTGTTGCATCGTGTAGGTATAAGCCGTGCACCGTGGATAATATTGGGTTGCCACTTTAGGGGGAGTGATACACCCCACTGTGGGTCCAGCACGGGTATCTACGTTAGGGAGCCGATCGCTTGGGGTAGTGGGGTACACCTAGTGGAGATAGGGGCAAATGGCGCCTATGTGGTCAGCTAGGGGTACATGAAACTACTAGTTATATCTTTTAAGTCCTTGGGTGGGATCAACCTTTGAGTAGGAATGACTGGTGTGGTGCAGTTAGTAATTATCCTTGGGTGGGTAGATGCGTCCTGACGGTTATCTTAGTTTATTCTAAGTCTACCAAGCTGTTTAGTGTAGCCATTCATCCCCAGATATTACCGTGGGTCAAGTTCATGTCTTCTCTGGTTACTTTAATGATTGTATTGTTAAAGTTATAGGACTCACTCAGACTTATGTCTGACCCCGTTGTTTTTATCTTTTTCCCAACCCACAGGTCCTACGGTGGATCCTAGCAGTAGTAGAGCTTGATCGGATTGCTGTTCCAGTCTTTCGGAGCTTGGGTAGATGTAAAGCTCCAGTTATCCAGTTATCTTTTCTTTTGTCATGGCTATTGTATGAGAGAGTGGGATTATGTACTTCTTTATTTTGACGGATATTGTACTTGACTTTTATCATGGTTTTATGATGTAACCAGACATGTTTATTTCCGCTGTTATGAGATGATGTTTTAAAAATTTCAAGTACTATTTATATCTGTCTTGGTGTAATTTTTCTGTTCTATATTCACTAAAATACTCCACCGATGCTATGGCATTCCCTCTATGAGTGACCATAGCGGGTGTGGGGTGTTACAATTGACATCGATCAAAATCTCGTTATTCAATAGGTTATGGTTTGGGACTTCTAATCATTGCCAAAAGCGAAACTCTAGACTTTCTCATTAATATCCGAATCTAGGTTTTGAAGCTTCTAACAGCTATCGCTAGATATGGAATTCTAGGATTCCCTTATGAAATGTTCGAATATGGGTTTAAGCAATTTTATTCATACTTCTAGAAAAGAGATTTTGGATTTCCAACCAAATATCCTAACCAGAGCCAAAAGGTTCTAATTCTTATCCTTAGAAAGGGGTATGCTATAAGTACTTGGGATGGTGACTCGATCTACTTCCTAAAGCCTTCAAATGAAGATCAAACCTTCCATTTTGCTCGGGGAGATTTCTTAAACTTATACACATGAATTGCTATTAGCTATGAGAAGTGCAACAAAGGTCACACATCAGGTGATGCATTTTATAAATTTATTTACAAGGATTATTTCATCAATCATCATAGTACAAAAAGTTTGACAACAATATTACGAATACATCAAGAGTCATGCATCTCCTCGTCATCAAGAGTCATGCAATACTCAGAAGCTCATTGATCTTCCGTCTCTTTTTACTAACCTCGTCAAGATTGTCCAAGGTTTTAATTTGAAGTTTCAGAGCCCTATTGATAGTTATGCACATAACTCTTAGAGATTTATTGTCTTTTTCTAAATCAAAGATGTCTTTATGTAAATCATGCCTCTCCTCCTTTAAGTGTTTAATATGAGAGACATAATGATTAATACATTGAAATGCGTCTTCATTGAGTTTCGTATCATAATAACTCTTCATCGCCTATCACTCTTTTGCTAACCAATTCATCCAATCCACGAGGGGGTTCTTCAAGCAGAAATAACTCTCAAAGGCTGAAGCTTTAGGTTCAGTCGTGGCCTAAGAAGGCTGGGGTGCAGCTATAATGAGAATATGCACAAAAGAGAATTCCCAAGCTTTACAGCTTGCATTTGCGTTATCTAATTCAATTTCTAAATTAGTTACCCGTTGTTATAATCTACTTAACTCCGCTTTCAAGAGATGGTTTGATCTTTATATATTTCTTCAAATCAAGAATGATTATGTCCTTCTCCTCCAATTTTTTTAAAGTGACCATCCGTTCATTCAAATGCTTGATGGACAAGTTCTAAAGTAAAATTGTTCTTTCTTGGGTCATGACAGGCTCCTCTCTAAATATCCCTTCGCTTAGCGACTGCCAATGATTCATCCATAATTTGAGAGATTTCAAGTTGATCTTCCTATTTCCAAAATGAGATACAATTATGCATAAAATCTTACCTTTAAAAGATAACATTATAAAAGATTACTTTATGAACTTCACTCAAGCAATTCTTGACTATTTTGGTGGTACACATGTCCACAAATTACAAAGATTCAAGCTTACATATCGTTACATCTATCGTTTATATTACATATTAGTTCAGCATGTTTAATCCTAAATCTTTTTAAAATCATATCCCAGTCTTTGCCCAGAAAGTTAAAAGGAAGTTGAGGGATTTACATGTATATATGCCTAAGCTCTCTTAGAAGATGATTTCTTCCAAATTTATGTGATGATTTCACTTGAAGTTCCTTTATCAATCTAGATGTTGAATGTGAAGCATCTTCTGAAAACACATCTTCATGGAAAACAAGATTTTCCATAATATGAAAAGGTAATGAACATTCATAAAAAAGAGAAATTACTAACACATTCACTACATCATGTCTACAAATAATCCTCTTCTCATACAAGATTGACCTTTTAAATAATTCAGTAACAAATCTGATTTTGTTATACTTAATTTTTTATAGGGGTTGGCCCCGAGGAATTAAGAGAACTATAGGTGGTTCCAACAAGCCCCAGGGTGAGGGTCAACTCCATACTCATCTTAAAATCATTTGTGCAGGTGACGTAGTAAACCACCACTAAGATCCCCAGATAAGAAAAGTCTATGGTCTTTTATCGCTTATAAATTTCATATAAGAAATCTACTAGGATATCCCAATACTCTATTAACATCCAAAATAAGGTCATCAGCTCCTTGTTTTCCTCCAAAATTGTCTCCCTTCGAATTTGAGCCGTCCTCGGTCTTGGCGCAACTTCGTGCTCTTTATAAAACATAAGTTTAGAAGCGCTGTTGTCAAGATCATGTGATATTTTCATGATAAAGCATTATAATCTTTCAACAATCTCTCCTTCTCTATATGAGATAAGGCTATTTCTCTTATTGAGGTTGCGTCTCTTTTTACTAACCTCGTCAAGGTTGCTCGATGTTTTAATCTAAAGTTTCAAAGCCCTATTTATAGCTTTGCACATAGCTCTTAGAGATTTATTGACTTTTTCTAAATCAAATATATCTTTATGTAAATCATGTCTCTCCTCCTGTATGTGTTTAATCTGAGAGATATAGTGATTAATATGTAGAAATGTGTCTTCGTTGAGTTTTGTATCATAATAACTCTTCATCTCGGCTATCACTCATTTGCACCACTCGGAAATAACCAATTCATCCAACACACGAGTGGGGTTCTTCAAGTAGAAATACCTTTCAAAGGATAAAGCTTTAGGTTAAGTCGTGGCCTAAGAAGGCCGGGGCGCAACTATAATGGGAATATACCCAAAAGAGAATTACCAAGCTTTACAGCTTGCATTTGTGTGACGGCTCGCCCCGCACCAGTCGGCATTTCCTCTAAAAGTGCGCTGTACACATGCCCGACTAGCCAGGAACGGTCGCCAAAGAAAGGAAAGAAGAGAATGAACTAATCAAGAACCTGTAGAATGTCTCACAGCGCAAGGAATAAAATATAATAATAACACACTTGACATAAAACAGGTGAGACAGTGCATAAGCTGAAACTAAACATCATGACAGCGGAAAATTCAAATACAGCTTAAGTTCAACATCATCATTATTACAACTTTAAAACTGTCTCTAAAGCAAAAGAAATGAAGGGTGCACTACTAATGCCTAAAGTAGTGACTAGCAGCGACACAGGGAGAATATCTATGTATATCATATGTGGAAGCCTCCTGCTCGTCTCCGGTACAGCTACTCGTGCATCACCAACTAACCTGTCCCTAGTCTGCTCGTGAGAGCACCCAGAGTAATAAGAAGAGACATAAAACTCTGGGTTAGACAAAAGTCTGGTATGAGTGATAAGCAGCAAAATAGAACAATAACAGGTATACTAAACCATACCTGAACCTAGACCTGAAACCAAAGAGTTAGCACTACATACTGTACAATAATCTAAGGTGCCACTAACACATGGCATAAATAATACGGGGGTGGGGTTGTGCATGTCATAGTGATGGCAAACAAATCAAGCATAGCAACCATCCTCACATCTCTCACTCAGCACATAAAGCATACGATATCCACCACTTTGATCACTAGACCCATCGAGGTAATGTCGGAGTTTGACTTGTACAACAACTGCTACCACCAAGCTTATCCTATGGGATCATGACCAAACCTTTTCAAATGACCCCACCTCATTGGTCTATAGTCCACTAGTTGTACTTAGGCCACTATGGCCCTGAATACGTCCACGTACATCCCATACATAGTGTTCCAAAGTCATAGACATCGACAACCCCTTAGCACACGTCCCGCTGCAAAGCCCAACTCATGAAGTTAACTCGTTGGTTCCCAACCGGATCCTGAGTACAAACTTCCCATTTGGATTACCTTTCCCTCTCGGGTTTGGTTGAATTGGAGCTGGTCTTCAGAAGAAGTCGTCACGATGAAGCGGTCCCATGCCCAACATCGGTTCGGTTCGGCCATCTGGTTCGGTTCGGGCATATAGAAGCTTTAGTTCGAAATACTTCAGTTTGATGATTCAACGCTCCGGTTCGGTTCGGCCTCTTAAGGTGTGGTTCGGTTCGATGCTCCCCTTTCTGCCTCAGTTCAATACTCCTCAACGGATCGATACCCTGAAGTGGTTCGGTTCTGGCGTGCTTCCTCATGTCTTCAGATCCGTTCTGTTCTTCCCCTCATAGCTCCGATCCAATCCCTTTTGGTCTCTCCGATCCGATCCCATTTTGGTCTCTCCGATCTGATCCCCTGCCTAACTCCAACTCTAAGAAAATGACCTTCATTCTCGCCAAGCCCCATATGCTAAGTTCCAATCCGAATCAAGTTCACTTGCTCGGTTCTCTTATCCGATCCGAGCCCATTAATCCGATCTGATCTGGTTTGAAACCCTGCACATTTCCTGCAGCTTTCCAGCGACTGTTTTATGCCATACGATGGCGTTTTAGACCATTCTAACTATTCTAATCAATCACAAAGCATACCATACAGTCGTAGCAACATAGAGAATCAACCATAAACATCAAAACAACAACCATAGCATGTAAATTGGATCAAACATAGCCAAAAATCCAATTTTCCCTTAATCATGTTTAGGCATAACTAATGATATGATTAGCAAAACTTAACCAAACTTTCTAACAAAGGCTTAAAACATCATTTCGAATTTTATAAATATTTTTCCATATTTTAACATGTATAAATTCGCTAATTATCACTAATTACTCTTAATTAACTATAATTAGTGAGGAACTATGCAAATCACTCGCCTTGGCCACAAATTAACTTTAGACCTGAAATAAATCTCTGTTATGGCGCTGTTCCCAAGGCTGTACAGCAGTTGTACCTCGATTCTTGTACTAATCCTCTTGGATTTGATGTAGATTTGGCTTAGTTAGCGATTAGAAGGTGATTTGGGGTGTTTTAGATGTTGGAGGCCATTACTAGGGTTTCTAGAATCAAAGTGGTAGCTGTGAAAGTGAGAAAAAGGGTGTTCTCTAAACCCTAACTGCCCTTAAATACTCCAAATCCCGAAATTCTCCTTTGGGCCTAGTTGTTAATCACCGTTTAAGCCCAATTAAGCTGTTTTTTACCATTTGAAACTTGTTTCAGCCATATCTCCCAAACGGTGAGCCCGTTTGGCTAATGTGACCATCTACGGAAAGGTAAACCATCATCCGGATATAATGGAAGTGGTTTCAGGTCAAAACTCCTTTTCAATCAAAAGTTATGGCCGAAACAAGATCAGCTAGGGGCAAAACGGTCATTTAAGAATCGACAAAAATCATGAATATGGGAAATGACCCCAATAGTCGTCTCCCAAAGTTACATGACCACACGACTTCGCATGTGAAAGAAATAAATATTCTACGATCCTTCGATGCGTAGAATGCAGGTCGTTACACTCTCCTCCCTTAAGAAATTTCGTCCCCAAAATTCCTTAACCCAAAACATACAAAGGATCCCGCATGCCTACCAGCCACATACAACAATCAAACATGCAAAGAAAAAAACAAGCCTATCCTAGCATGCGGATAGACTAAATTGAAACTGAAATCTTACCAGGCGAAGAGTTCTGGATACGTCTTCCTAATGCTCTCCTCTGTCTCCCAAGTACAGTCATTCTCATTCTCGCCCTACTGAACTTTAACTAGATTCACCGCTTTCCTTCGAAGTTGCTTCGTATCCTTCCCAACAATACGCATAGGCTTGTGGTTCCCAACCGCCTCGAGTTCAACTTCGATATCATCCAACTGATCAGGTGAAATAGTCACATCTGGGTCGTGCACGAACTTCCTTAACTAGGAAACATGAAATACGTTATGAACTATTGCCATCTTCTCTGGTAATTCAGCTTTATATGCCAAATTCCCAATTTTCTCAAGAACTGGGAATGGACCAACAAATCTTGGTGCTAACTTGCCTCTCCTGCCAAATCTTATCACGCTCTTCAACGGAGAAATCTTGACAAACACCAAGTCGCCAATGGAGAACTTTAATTCTCTTCTCCTCTTATCAGCATAACTTTTCTGCCTATCTTGGGCAGCCTTCATTCACTGATGGATAACCTTAATCTTAGTTGAAGTTTCTCTTATCACATCTGGTCCAAGCACAAACTTCTCACCAGTTTCTAACCAACATGATGGTGAGTTGCATGATCTTCCATTCAAAGCTTCAAATGGAGCCATACCAATACTGGATTGATAACTATTATTATATGAAAACTCTACTGGATGCAAATGGTCATCCCGTGATCCACCAAAATCCAATACATAGGCTCTCAAGAGGTCTTCTAATATACGATTCACCCTCTCTGTTTAACCGTCGGTTTGAGGATGATACACGGTACTGAGATGTAATTCTGATCCTAATGCCTCTTGTAAGCTCTTCCAAAATCCACTAGTGAACAATGGATTTCGGTCACTCACAATGCCTTTGGGTATTCCATGAAATCTCACTACCCACTTTACATGTAGTTCAGCTAGCATAGCTGCCGTTCTATTCGACTTGATGGGTATAAACCTTGCACTCTTAATCACTCGGTCCACAATCACCCAGATGCTATCATGGCCCGATTTAGTCCTTGGTAATCCATCGATTGTTGTTCCCATTTCTATTCTGGAATCTCTAATAGTTGCAACAAACCACTAGGCTTCTTTTGCTCAGCTTTAACTAGCTGGCAGTTCATGCATTTGGATATCAACTTCCCAATTTCTCTTTTCATCCCTTCCCAGTAGTAGGTCTGCTTCATGTCTCGATACATCTTGTTACCACCGGGATGTATAATCAGTTTTGAGTGATGACATTATCTAAGCACGTCATCTCTCAATCCATTGACATTGGGTACAACAAGTCTTCCATTCTTTCTAAGCCATCCATCTCAATCAAGCCTATACTTATTCATCTCTCTGTCGATTCCCATCTCTAAATTTGAGATGATTTCCAATAGGTTAGGATCGCTCCTCTGACTGGAACCTATCTGCTCAATCAAAGTGGGTATGATCGTCAAACTTGCTAACATTTCTGGATCCAATTCGCACTTTGGTCTGAAATCATACCCCGTGATGTACTCTAGTTGCTTCCATTCTAGAAAAATAGCCCCTAGACTAGCATGTCTTCTACTCAATGCATCAGCCACCGCATTTCCCTTTCCGGGTGTATATGCGATGTCGAAATCATGGGAAGCTAAGAATTCTAACCACCTTTGCTATCGGAGATTTAGACCCTTCTGAGAGAAGAGATACTTTAACGATTTATGATCGGTAAACAACTTGAATCTTTCTCCCAAGAGATAATGTCTCCACGTCTTCAATGCGAATATGATCGCTGCCAATTCCAAATCATGGGTAGGATATCTTTTCTCATGCGGTTTCAGTTGCCGACTTACGTAAGCTACAACCCTACCTCCTTGCATCAATACAGCACCTAGTCCGGTACCACATGCATCTGTGTATACCATCATCTCTTCATTCCCCTTAGGAATGACTAACACTGGTGCACATGTCAACTTGTCCTTTAGACTCTTGACTGCGTTCTCACACTTTTCGTCCCAGACGAAAGCTTGATTCTTCTTGGTCAACTGAGTCAATGGTGCAGCTATCTTGGAGAAGTCTTGGATAAACTTACAATAATATCCAACTAGCCCCAAGAAACTTCTTATGTCTATTGCATTCTTGGGCGTAGACCAATCTTGTACTGTAGCCACCTTCGCAGGGTCCACGGCGATACCATTTTCCGAAACAACATGGCCTAAGAATCTCACTTCTCTCCTCTAGAAGTGACACTTAGAAAACTTTGCTTTCAATTGGTGTTTTCTCAACACCTCCATCACTATCCTCAAGTGTTCCTTGTGTTCTTCCTCTGTCCTCGAATAAACAAGTATATCGTCTACGAACACAAGAACAAACTTATTCAACTGATCTCTGAGTACCCAATTCATAAGATCCACCAAATATGTTGGCGCATTGGTTAACCAAAATGGCATGACCAACCCCTCATAAAATCCAGACGGCGTCCGAAATGCTGTTTTAGCTATACTCTCAACTTCCACTCTAAGCTGATGAAAACCTATGGCAAGATCCAACTGGGAGAATACTCTCGCGCCACTCAATTGATCAAAAAAATCATCTATTCACGGTAGAGGATAGTTATTCTTCCTCGTCACCTTATTTAGCTTGCGGTAGTCCACACACAATAGAAGGGAACCATCTGCCTTGGTAGCAAACACAACTGGTGCTCCCCACTAAAAAACCCTTCTCCTGATAAATCCCTTCTTCAAAAGATCGCTTACTTGCACCCCGAGCTCTCGCTACTCCCTTGGTGCCATACGACGAAGTGGCATCACTATAGGTCTGGCATCTTTCACTAAATCAATACGGAACTCAATCTCTCGGTGTGGTGGAAGCCCGGTCACTTCTCGAAGACGTCCGGATGTTGGTCAACCACGGGCAAACCTGAGAACTCATCATGCGGGATGTCAAGGGAATTTAGAAAACTGGCCATTACCCCATCACTAGGTAGACCACCAAACACTACCCTTCACCCATCATCCGCTCTAGTTGTCTCCAAAAAGCCCTCACAGTCTACCACCACCCCGTATCTTTGGAGCCAATCGACTCCCAAAATAATGCCAAACCCAGTAAAGCCCAAAACAAAGCAATCACAAACAATCATGCATCCATGACTCGATAAGACCACATTACGGCAAATCAGGCTAAGGCTAGTTGAACCACCAATCGGGTTCGTTACTACTAAAGGTCTATCAACGATCTTGGGTTCCAATCCCAACCTATCTACCAGGTCACTAGACATGAAGGAACTGGAAGCTCTGGTATCAAACAAAGCTCTAACAGGAACATCATAAATAGAAAGCATACCTTGAATAACAACATTCTTTCCTTTCTCCACCGCAGTTGGGGCATTCGACGAAGAAGGAACAACATTAAGGGCATATGCTTTCACCATCTGCTTTTCTTTAGGGGGTTGCAGACACTTGTCCTTGTGATGTCCCACTTGGCCACAGTTGAAGCACTTCCTTTCCGCTGCCTTGGCCCGACAATTACTAGCATAATGGACCTTCTTACCACAGCTGAAGCACTCATCATCTTTCTTATTCCTTTTCTTCTGGCCATCCTTGGTCTGATTCTGCTTTCTCTTATTCTGAGAACCATTCTTGCCTCTACCGCTTGCTTGCGGCTTTGGCTCCTCTACAGATGCAACCTCAATCTTTGACTTAGGGTAAAGACTCTCTGACCTCAATGCTTTCCCCACAATTGATTCAAATGTCTCATCGATGTGGTTAATAAGCGTTTCCCCCAAGTACTGATCCAAACCTGTTATAAACTTCTCATTCTTCTTCTCGGGAGTGTCAATGAGGGATAATCCATACTTTGATAAAGTATCGAATTTTGCAATGTACTTCGAGACTGCCCTACCATTCTGCTTGAGTTCCAGGAATTTCCTAAACAACTCCGACTTCTGGGCAGCTGGGATAAATTTCTCACCGAATCGGGCCTTAAACTGATCCCAAGTAATCTGATCCTCGGGAGTAGCTGCCTCTATAGCATTCGACCAATTCATTGTCCGTCCTTACAACTGACAGGATGCTAGCTTTATTTTCATCGCATCCTCGATACCTAAGTCTTCGAAGATACGCTTACAGCTATCCAACCAATCTTGAAGATCCATGGCCAATTCCGTTTCTTGGAACGGCTTTCCACCAAGACTAGTGTAATCCCTGTTCAGCTTGGCGAAATCGGCCCTTGGCGCCTGCACCGCTGGACCACCACCATTACCGGCATTAGGAGCTTCCCTCTGAACATCTCTAACCATCTCCCTCATGAGGTCAGTAAACATCATCCTCATGTCAGCAACATTCCCATTATTGGCTCCTCTACCGGCACCTCTTGAGTACCGGCTCATCGTTCAATCTGTAAAGAGAAAACGATTAGCCATCTCCATAGTGGTGCCAGTGCAGTGCGGCTTCATCCTTAGATATACTAATAATATATATATAGCTTTTGAAAACCAAAATAATCACAAATACGCGCTCTCATATACGTATTATCTCTCCCTGGTGTCTTTCCCCAGGTTAACTACGCAACCTAGAGCTCTGATACCAAGTGTGACGGCTTGCCCCGCGCCAATCGGCATTTCCTCCAAAAGTGCACTGTACACATGCCAGACTAGCCCCGAACGGTCGCCAAAGAAAGGAAAGAAGAGAATGAACTAATCAAGAACCTGTTGAATGTCTCACAGCGCAGGGAAAAAAAATATAATAATAACATACTTGACATAAAACAGGTGAGACAGTGCATAAGATGAAACTAAACATCATGGCAGCGGAAAATCCAAATACCGCTTATGTTCCACATCATCATTATTATAACTTTAAAACTGTCTCTAAAGCAAAAGAAAGGAAGGGTGCACTACTAATTCCCAAAGTAGTGACCAGCAGCGACACAGGGAGAATATCTATGTATATCATACGTGGAAGCCTCCTGCTAGTCTCCGGTACAACTACTCGTGCATCACCAGCTAACATGTCTCTAGTCTGCTCGTGAGAGCACCCAGAGTAATAAGAAGAGACATAAAACTCTGGGTCAGACAAAAGTCTGGTATGAGCGATAAGCAACAAAACAGAACAATAACAGGTATACTAAACCATACCTGGACCTGCAACCAAAGAGTTAGCACTACATACTGTATAGTACTCTAAGGTGCCACTAACACATGGTATAAAGAATACAGGGGTGGGGGTGTGCATGTCATAGTGATGGAAAACAAATCAAGCATATCAACCATCCTCACATCTCTCACTCAGCGCGTAAAGCATACAATATCCACCACTTTGATCACTAGACCCATCGACGTAATTACGGAGTTTGACTTGTACAACAACTGCTACCACCAAGCTTATCCTATGGGATCATGACCAAATCTTTTCAAATAACCCCACCTCATTGGTCTATAGCCCACTAGTCGTACCTAGGCCACTATGGCCCTGAATCCGTCCATGTACCTCCCATACATAGTGATCCAAAGTTATAGACATCGACAACCCCTTAGCAAACGTCCCACAGCAAAGCCCAACTCATGAAGTTAACTCGTTGGTTCCCAACCGGATCCTGAGTACAAACTTCCCATTTGGATTACCTTTCCCTCTCGGGTTTGGTTGAATTGGAGCTGGTCTTCAGAAGAAGTCGTCACGATGAAGCGGTCCCATGCCCAACAACGGTTCGGTTCGGCCATCTGGTTCAGTTCGGGCATATAGAAGCTTTAGTTCGAAATACTTCAGTTTGATGATTCAACGCTCCGGTTCGGTTCGGTCTCTCAAGGTGTGGTTCGGTTCGGTGCTCCCCTTTCTGCCTTAGTTCGATACTCCTCAATGGCTCGATACCCTGAAGTGGTTCGGTTCGGGCGTGCTTCCTCATGTCTCCAGATCCGTTCTGGTCTTCCCCTCATAGCTCCGATCCAATCCCTTTTGGTCTCTCCGATCCGATCCCATTTTGGTCTCTCTGATCCGATCCCCTGCCTAACTCCAACTCTAAGAAAATGACCTTCATTCTCGCCAAGCCCCATATGCTAAGTTCCAATTTGAATCAAGTTCACTTGCCTGGTTCTCCTATCCGATCCGAGCCCATTAATCCGATCCGATCTGGTTTGAAACCCTGCACATTTCCTGCAGCTTTCCAGCGACAGTTTTACGTCATACGACGGCGTTTAAGACCATTTTAACTATTCTAATCAATCACAAAGCATACCATACAGTCATAGCAACATAGAGAATCAACCATAAACATCAAAACAACAACCATAGCATGTAAATTGGATCAAACATAGCCAAAAATCCATATTTTCCCTTAATCATGTTTAGGCTTAACTAATGATATGATTAGCAAAACTTAACCAAATTATCCAAACTTTCTAACAAAGGCTTAAAACATTATTCAAATTTTATAAATATTTTGCCATATTTTTAACATGTATAAATTCGCTAATAAACAGATAATAGTATCATGACATAAGTCTGGTGAGTCCAGTGACTTTCAGCATATAAACAGATAATAGTATCATGACATGTATATAAAACTGGATGAGAGATAACCGTAACAGAAATAGCAGGTTAACAAAAGGAACGGAATGACATAGGCTAAGATAAGCTTTTCACTTCTCTGCACTAATACTAGTATAACAGGATTAGGTGTTACCCTAATGTCTAAACTGAAACAGAAACGGAAACAGAATAATCTCTACAGAAACAGAATGTTAGTAATGGGCCTTTACCACCCGAACAGACAGAAGGTACAGAAGCAGAATATTAATAATGGGCCTTTACCACCCCCAACAGACAGAAGGTATGGAAACAGAATACTAATAATGGGCCTTTGCCACCCAACTAATGCGCCTTTATCATCCCAACAGACAGAAGGTACAGAATCAGAATCAGAGACGAAAACAGAATAATCCCTATGGAAACAGAATGTTAGAATTAGGTGTACACTAGAAATGGGCCTTTACTACCCGAACAGACGGTACCACGCAGAAACAGATAGGTGTTACCACCCAACAGAAACAGACGGTACCCACAGAACAGACAGAACTAGGTGCACCCTAATGTCAAAACAGAAACAGAAACGGAAACAGAATAATCTCTATAGAAACAGAATGCTAGAATTAGGTGTACACTAGTAATGGGTCTTTAACACCCGAACATACGGTACCACGCAGAAATAGACAAGTGTTACCACCCAACAGAAACAGACGGTACCAACGGAAACAGACAGAACTAAGTGTACCATAAGTCCTACCCCCAAGCGATCGGCTCCCTAATACATAAATACCCTGTGTCGGCCCCATAGTAGGGTGTATCACTCCCTAAAGTGGCAACCTATTGGCACAGAACTATTAACAGATATCACGGTGTCTTACATGCTCAGAGCAGACCGGATCCATGCATGCACATGACCCGGTTGGAACGCGCCATCAACGCCCCTCGCCATTATCAGAATGAACCGCTTATAATTAGTTCAGTAAGCGTGCCCGGACCCCTACATAGCGTGGGGTCAAAGTTTTGATACCAGAAAGGGTTACTGACTAGTACGGGTTTCACACAATAGATGACACAAGTAATTCCCCTCCTAACCTTGTGTCCCCAGACTAACAGATTTTAGATTAACTTGTTTACAGATTTCAGACAGAGTTCAGATTACAAGTTCACAGATCAGACAATCAAGTTAACAATTTTTCTGATTAACAGATCAGATGTACGGATTTAACAGACTTACAGATTGTCTAACTTTGTATTGGGCCTACAGATTCACGAAACGGGTTTATTAGATTCATCAGTCCAGTTGGCTTAACCCTATCCACTCAACACGTTTTTAGACACCACATTTCTCTTAAATTTTCATTAATTAAATATTAATGCATAGACCTCTCACAATAGGTCGGTAGCTTATGGCCGTTGGATGTGCCGGGCAGTTCCGGGCAGACTTCTGCCACAAGCCAGACCTAACCTCGTGTCTAAGCATATTTTAGTTATTCCTATGACCTCTCACATTGGACTGACAGTTTGCGGTTGCTTGTTAAGCCGGTTGGTTCCGGGCAAGCTTCTACCGCAAATAGAGTCTAACCTCGTGTCATAGCCAATTCATTCCAATACAGATTATACAGATATCAGACTAATTATGTCCATTTAATAGATTAAACTTCTTTACAGGTTACAACAGATTAATCAGATTTCCATGTTTTTACTCAATCTTAGATCGAGCCTACGGATTTTCGTACCCAAATTACAATTATTTAGTTTTCAACAGATTAGGTAACTCAATAGACAACAGATCTAACAGATTAGGCGATCCAACAGATTTAGCAGATAACAGATTTAGCAGATTAGGCAATTCAACAGATTTAGCAGATAACAGATTTAGCAGATTAGGCAATTCAACAGATTAAACATTTCTAAAATTCTATTTACATATCTTGCCTAATCATAAATTAAGCCTAACCTTACATGCCTAAATCCTGGTCATAATTCACAATACAACATATGCCCAAATTTAGTTAAGCTTTGCACAGTACAGAATATTCTCAAAAATCCCCAAACGATATGAATTATGCTAAATTATGGCCTATGATGTCAAATATCCAAAAACCCATATTTAGGCGCATTCACATTAATAGTTATCTTATTTTACCATAGATCTTTATTCCTAAGTCACAAATCCTTCTTTTCTTTTCAAGTCATAGATCGTGATATAAAATATGCCCCAAATATGGATCTTAAATTTTAATCATGTATTATGTCCTCACAATCAGATCTTGCACTATAACATGCATTATATTCCAACTTCCAAGTCATATGCTGTCATATAATAATTCTTCTTCCAAATCACAATCTATCATACATAGTATGCACTGATTCTCGATCCTAATTTACAACCTATGTTCTTTTCTCAAATCAGTCAAAGATTAGTCATGTCCAATTATGCATTATCCATTATTTGTCCCAAAATTTAGCGTTCGAGCGTTAATCTCTTATGAGATTTGGCGCAGGCTCGTGGTAGCCTGGCTATAAACAAAAAGGAAGAAAAGAGGGAACAGATATAAAACAGTCACAGTAATATTAACATAATAGATCAACAGAAAAGTATGCATATCCTCAGATCCAGATTCACAAAAAATGTCAAGATAATTATTAAATTTCATATCTGAAAATAACTGTACTCACAAAAAGGGAATGATTCTTGTATTTTCAAATCTGTATCTTGACACTGAATAGCGCTCCTCTGGCGTAGACTATCGATTAGATTTGATTCTCTTTTAATTCTATTCAGATTGGAAGAAGATACACTAGTCTTAGTTTTGATTCTAGCAGAGTAGCGACGCCATTTTTATTTTTAATTAGAATAGAGGCAGAGTATAGGCAGAATGAAATTGTGTGGAGAGAAAGCTAGGTTTGGAGGTGTTTAAATAGCATAGGGGTCACGAATCTGGTCAGAACGGGCGTCTAAATATAGAAAAATGCATCTGTCCACAGATCTGGAAATGGGGGGAGGTCGACCCTAAGGTCGACCCTAGTGTCGACCTGTTTACACAAGTCGACCCCCATGTCGACCTGGGTCCTGGGCGGGAATTTTCCCGCCCAGCCCGGGTGTCTGTTTTGAATTTCGAATCTGAATTTTTGAATTTCGGGCTGGTTTTTACTGAAACTTCCGAAGGCCATATCTTCTTCATACATAGTGCGATTTACGCAAACTTGGACTCTATTCCAAGCAGAATTTCTAGACGAACGCAATGGCGTAACCCGTTTCCCTTAATTATTTTGTTACAATTTAATTATTCTTTGATTTGTCAATCTTGTTTTCATAGAAAATACGGGGTGTTACATTCTCCCTTCCTTAAAGGATTTCGTCCTCGAAATCTTCAAGTTAAGAAGAATGTGTCCTACCATCCAGTCACCCATCTACTCAACCATCATCCACGAGCATCCATTGTCCTTAGAAAACATCTAATGTTGTATGAACATATGTAAAAGTGTGTGTATATGTTCCTTATCTAATGCAAAGATCAGGCGGTCCACTGATTCAGTTGACCTCCTTAATGCGAATTGTGTTAGTGCCATGAGTCCAACATGTATGCAATTCTCCTATTTGATACATATCATTTCTATATGAGTGCACAACCATTCATTCGTATGCAACACCCATATGCTGATTCAACCATTTTTCATCTACAAAATTGGAAAATGCACATACATCCATATGCAGTATGAGAGTGTTTTTGAGTCGATCTAGTGCCTAGTGTGTGTGTATGCATCCACGAGCAACCACTAGCAACCACTCGCATCCACTTGCAACCATCAAACATCACGTGTCTCAAACACATGTTTACACCCTTTAGTTTCTACCTAAAGGTCGAAGATTCGGTCGATAGGATAAAGTCGAGTGATAGAAGCAAGTCAATTAAAACAAAACCTAGGTTCCCATTAGACATCGGTTTAAGAGAATAACCCCCTAAGTATCAACCCCGAAGACTGAAATCAACATTAGATTAACACTCAGAAAATCACTCCCATTAAACAAATGTCCAACTGGAAATCTACTTCACGCATAGAGTAAACACCCCTATCCTTTTAAGAAATATTCAGATACCTACAGACTACTGATACAGATCAGATTACCAAATGATTCTTAGGAAACTATGCATGATAAGAACCCAGAATATATGCATCATAGTCAACTTAACGCCCAACACAAATACCCTCAAACCCCAACTTATCACAAACAGATGAGTCGTAACCCTCATGGGGTTTGAGATTATAGCGGAATCAGAAACAAGACTAGTATTAAAGTGCAGAGTTTCAATTACATAATCAAAATGCCAGAATCAGAAAGAGTTTTTAACTCCACAATCAGATAAGGAAATTAAACCTTCTACAGAAAGTTTTCCTATTTCTATCCTATCTACGAGCCTCGAGGGTATTTGCGTGCCCTCCAGAAGTTGGTCCTTCCCTCTGCCCTTGTCCTCGTTTCTTTGGGCAGTCCCTAGTGAAGTGCCACATTTCTCCACAGTTGAAGCAAGTGCCCTTCCTTTTTCTACAATCCTTGTTCAGATGGGTCGAGCTTCCACAAGTAAAGCACTTCTTCTCCTTCTTGTCTTCAGACTTCTCATCCTTCTTTTGTGTTTCTTTTTTGGGCCACGCCTTCTTGTTTTGTGGTCCTTCAAGCTTTTCTTCTTTCTTCTCACTTTAGGTTTCCTCTTCATGCATCAATGCCATGTCAACTAATTTCTCGAAGGTAGCCCCTATAGGAATGTGGGATAGTGCCAATCCGTGTAGCGGCTCGTTCAAACCTTTAGCAAACCTTAGTGTCTTCTTATGCGGTGTGTTTACCAAATCTAAGCCGAATCTTGCCAACTGATTAAACTTGTTGATGTACTCTCTCACTGATAAATTCCCCTGCTTCAATGCCAAGAACCTCTCTATGTATAGAATCTCTTCCGCTCGCGAGAGAAATTTTATCTCAAACCTATGCCTGAAATCCATCCATCTCTCTACCGGACGTTCTCCATTTGTGACCTCCCACCAAAAAGAAGCTTCGTCCTTAAGCAACCATACTGCCAATTGCATCTTCTGCCTATCGTCAACCTCGAAGATAATGAACAAATCCTCAGTTTCTTTGAGCCAGTTCCTTGCCTCCACGAAGGATTCAGTTCCATTAAAGTTCTTCCCACCCATGGCTCGAAAGTCTCTACATATCTTCGGGAAAGTATTCACGAATGGAGGAGGAGGAGGAACCGCTACAGCTGGGGGAGGAGGGACATCTGTTGGGCCTGCATTATTAGCCCTAGCTTCAAGGTACCTCCTGAACCAGCCAGGTATTGGTACACCCTCTGGAAGGTTAAGATCTCCAGACATGATGAAACGTAAGAAAAGGAAAGATTCAAATCAAAGGATAGGAAGATAGGCATATGGCTTTGGGGATTATGTTTTTCAAAATAAACTCTACTTTTGAAAATACTTCCTTTTTAAAACCTTTTTAAAATAGTTTTCAAAAACTTTTTATCATATCTAGTAACCTTCATCTCTGATACCAAGTGTAACACCCCACCTCCGTTAAGGTCACTCGCAAAGGGAATGCCTTAATTTTGGCGGAGCGTTTTTAGTAGACAGAACAGAAATTTACAAGACAGATAAAGTAGTACTTGAAAAATTATAACTTTATTTACAACAAAAACAGAAATAAGTTTTGGTTACATCTTTCAAAATCACCATATCGGAATTCAAATACATAAATATCGGTCTCATACAAAAGCCTTCAGATTGCATAGTTTTTAAAACCATAATCCCCAAAATAAACTGCCACGGAAAGATATAGCCAAATCCAAACAATACTTCAATACTTCCAGCAGAGAGAATCTGAATCAAGCTCCTATGTTTCCACCCTGAAAACCTGGGGGGCGGTGGGGGGAAACGGAAAGAAAAGAGGCGAAACAAACTAGGTCAGACATAAGTCTGGTGAGTCCAGTGACTTTCATCATATAAACAGATAATAGTATCATGATATGTAAATAAAACTGGATGAGAGATAACCGTAACAGAAATAGCAGGTTAACAAAAGGAACGGAATGACATAGGCTAAGCTAAGCTTTTCACTTCTCCGCACTAATACTAGTATAACAGGATTAGGTGTTACCCTAATGTCTAAACTGAAACAGAAACGGAAACAGAATAATCTCTACAGAAACAGAATGTTAGTAATGGGCCTTTACCACCCGAACAGACAGAAGGTACAGAAGCAGAATATTAATAATGGGCCTTTACCACCCCCAACAAATAGAAGGTATGGAAACAGAATACTAATAATGGGCCTTTGCCACCCAACTAATGCGCCTTTATCACCCCAACAGACAGAAGGTACAGAATCAGAATCAGAAACAAAATCAAAGACGGAAACAGAATAATCCCTATGGAAACAGAATGTTAGAATTAGGTGTACACTAGAAATGGGCCTTTACTACCCGAACAGACGGTACCACGCAGAAACAGACAAGTGTTACCACCCAACAGAAACAGACGGTACCCACAGAACTTGGTGTGCCCTAATGTTTAAACTAAAACAGAAACAGAAACAGAATAATATCTACAGAAACAGAATGCCAGAATTAGGTGTACACTAGTAATGGGCCTTTACCACCCGAACATACGGTACCATGCAGAAACAGACAAGTGTTACCACCCAACAGAAATAGACAGTACCAACAGAAACAGACAGAACTAAGTGTACCCTAAGTCCTACCCCTAAGCGATCGGCTCCCTAATACATAAATACCCTGTGTGGCCCCACAGTAGGGTGTATCACTCCCTAAAGTGGCAACCTATTGGCACAGACCTATTTACAGATGTCATGATGTCTTACATCCTCAGAGCAGACCGGATCCATGCACGCACATGACCCGGTTGGAACGCGCCATCAACACCCCTCGCCATTATCAGAATTAGCCGCTTATAATTAGTTCAGTAAGCATGCCCGGACCCCTACATAGCATGGGGTCAAAGTTTTGATACCAAAAAGGGTTACTGACTAATATGGGTTCCACACAACAGATGACACAAGTAATTCCCCTCCTAACCTTGTGTCCCCAGACTAACAGATTTCAGATTAACTTGTTTATAGATTTCAGACAGAGTTCAGATTACTAGTTCACAGATCAGACAATCAAGTTAACAAGTTTTCAGATTAACAGATCAGATGTACGGATTTAACAGACTTACAGATTGTCTAACTTTGTATTGGGCCTACAGATTCACGAAACGGGTTTATTAGATTCATCAGTCTAGTTGGCTTAACCCTATCCACTCAACACGTTTTTAGACACCACATTTCTCTTAAATTTGCATTAATTAAATATTAATGCATATACCTCTCACATTAGGTCGGTAGCTTGTGGCCGCTGGATGTGCCGGGCAGTTCCTGGCAGACTTCTGCCACAAGCCAGACCTAACCTCGTGTCTAAGCATATTTTAGTTATGCCTAACCTCTCACATTGGACTGACAGTTTGCAGTTGCTTAACAAGCCGATTGGTTCCGGGCAGGCTTCTACCGCAAACAGAGTCTAACCTCGTGTCATAGCCAATTTATTCCAATACAGATTATACAGATATCAGACTAATTATGTCCATTTAACAGATTAAACTTCTTTACAGGTTACAGCAGATTAATCAGATTTCCATGTTTTTACTCAATCTTAGATCGAGCTTACGGATTTTCGTACCCAAATTACAATTATTTAGTTTTCAACAGATTAGGCAACTCAATAGATAACAGATCTAACAGATTAGGCGATCCAACAGATTTAGCAGATAACATATTTAGCATATTAGGCAATTCAACAGATTTAGCAGATAACAGATTTAGCAGATTAGGCAATTCAACAGATTAAACATTTCTAAAATTCTATTTACATATCTTGCCTAATCATAAATTAAGCCTAACCTTACATGCCTAAATCCTGGTCATATTTCACAATACAACATATGCCCAAATTTAGTTAAGCTTTGCACAGTACAGAATATTCTCAAAAATCCCCAAACGGTATGAATTATGCTAAATTATAGCCTATGATGTCAAATATCCAAAAACCCATATTTAGGCACATTCACATTAATAGTTATCTTATTTTGTCATAGATCTTTATTCCTAGGTCACAAATCCTTCTTTTCTTTTCAAGTCATAGATCGTGATATAAAATATGCCTCAAATCTAGATCTTAAATTTTAATCATGTATTATGTCCTCACAATCAGATCTTGCACTATAACATGCATTATAGTCCAAATTCCAAGTCATATGCTTTCATATAATAATTCTTCTTCCAAATCACAGTCTATCATACATAGTATGCACTGATTCCAGATCTTAAATTACAAACTATGTTCTTTTCTCAAATCAGCCAAAGATCAGCATGTCCAATTATGCATTATCCATTATTTGTCCCAAAATTTAGCGTTCGTGCGTTAATCTATTATGAGATTTGCCGCAGGCTCGTGCTAGCCTGGCTATAAACAAAAAGGAAGAAACGAGGGAACAGATACAGAACACTCACAATAATATTAACAAGATAGATCCACAGAAAAGTATGCATAACCTCAGATCCAGATTCACAAAAATGTCAAGATAATTATTAAATTTCATATCTGAAAATAACCGTACTCACAAAAAGGGAACGATTCTTGTATTCTGGAATATGTATTTTGACACTGAATAGCGCTCCTTTGGCGTAGACTATCGATTAGATTTGATTCTCTTTTAATTTTATTCAGACTGGAAGAAGATGCACTAGTCCTAGTTTTGATTCTAGCAGAGTAGCGACGCCATTTTTATTTTTAATTAGAATAGAGGCAGAGTATAGGCAGAATGAAATTGTGTGGAGAGAAAGCTAGGTTTGGGGGTGTTTAAATAGCATAGGGGTCACGAATCTGGTCAGAACGGGCGTCTAAATACAGAAAAATGCATCTGTCCACTTATCTGGAAATAGGGGGAGGTCGACCCTAAGGTCGACCCTAGTGTCGACCTGTTTACACAAGTCGACCCCCAGGTCGACCCTAGTGTCAACCTGGGTCCTGGGCGGGAATTTTCTCGCCCAGCCCGGGTGTCTGTTTTGAATTTCGAATCTGAATTTTTGAATTTTGGGCTGGTTTTTACTGAAACTTCCGAAGGCCATATCTTCTTCATACGGAGTCCGATTTACGCAAACTTGACTCTATTCCAAGCAGATTTTCGATACGAACGCAATGGCGTGACCCGTTTCCCTTAATTATTTTGTTACAATTTAATTATTCTCTAATTTGTCACTCTTATTTTCACAGGAAATACGTGGTGTTACATCACATGCCCGATTCTCCTATCCGATCCGAGCCCAACAATCCGATCCGACCCGGTTTGAAACCCTGCACATTTCCTACAGCTTTCCAGGGACTGTTTTACGCCATACAATAGCGTCTTAGACCATTCTAACTGTTCTAATCAATCACAAAGCATGCAAACAGACATAGCAACATAAAGAATCAACCGTAAACATCAGAACGACAACCATAACATGTAAATTGGATCACATAGCCAAAAATCCATATTTTCCCTTAATCATGTTTAGGCATAACTAATGATATGATTAGCAAAACTTAACCAAAGTATTCAAACTTTCTAATAGAGGCTTAAAACATCATTTCGAATTTTATAAATATTTTTCCTTATTTTTAACATGTATAAATTCGCTAATTATCAATAATTACTCTTAATTAACTATAATTAATTAGGAACTATGCAAATCACTCAACTTGGCCACAAATTAACTTTAGATCTGAAATAAATCTCTGTTATGGCGCTGTTCCCAAGACTATACAGCAGTTCTACCCCGATTCTTGTGCTAATCATCTTTGAATTGATGTAGATTTGGCTTAATTAGCGATTAGAAGGTGGTTTGGGGTGTTTTAGATGTTGGAGGCCATTACTAGGGCTCCTAGAATGAAAGTGGTGGCTGTGAAAGTGAGAAAAAGGGTGTTCTCCAAACCCTAACAGCCCTTCAATACTCCAAATCCCGAAATTCTCCTTTGGGCCTAGCTGTTAATCACCGGTTAAGCACAATTAAGCTATTTTCCGCCATTTGAAACTTGTTTCAGCCATATCTCCCAAACGGTGAGTCCGTTTGGCTAATGTGACCACTCACGGAAAGGTAAACCATCATCCGAATCTAATGGAAGTGGTTTCAGGTCAAAACTCCTTTTCAATCAAAAGTTATGGCCAAAACAAGATCAGCTAGGGGCAAAATGATCATTTAAGAATCAGCAAAAATCATGAACATGGGAAATGACCCCAATAGTCGTCTCCCAAAGTTACATGACCACACGACTTCGCATGTGAAAGAAATAAATATTCTACGATCCTTCGATGCGTAGAATGCGGGTCGTTACAATTTGCATTGTCTTATTCAATTTCTAAATTAGTTACCTGTTGGTATAATCCACTTAAATCCGCTTCAAAATCAACAGACGGTTTGGTCTTTATATATTTCTTCAAACCAAGAATGATTTTGTCCTTCTCCTCCAATTTTCTTTTTAAATTGACCATCCGTTCATTCAAATGCTTGATGGACAAGCTCTGAAGTAAAATTGTTCTTTCTTGGGTCACGATAGGCTCCTCTCTTAGAATATCCCTTCGCTCAGTGACTGTCAATAATCCATCCCTAGTTTTAGAGATTTCAAGTTAATCTTCCTATTTACAAAATGAGATACAACTATGCATAAAATCTTACCTTTAAAAGATAACACTATAAAGGATTACTATATGAACTTCACTCAAGCAAAGTCTTGACTGTGTTGGTGGTACACATGTCCACAAATTACAAAGAATCAAACTTACTTATCAGTACATCTATCGTTTATATTACTTTGAATGTCACATCGTCGTACCCGCCAAATCACAAATTGATTTCTCTAAAAATACCACGGATATACAGCTAAGAGAAACGAATTCCTCCGCCACTAAACATAAATACGTTTGAAGAGATCAACTTACAGATCTTTTAAATATACTCTGTCATACATTCTTCCATATAGGTTGTCCTGGGACTGGACAAACCAAAGGCACTGTTCTGTAAATCCACCTTTGGCACTTTCTACCTAAGATTTGCCAGAACAGCCCTTGCATAAACTCTGTCTTCAATTATCTTCATCATATTCGATTAGCAATGCTAACGCTCGTACGGTGTGGTTTTCAGATAATAAATCTAATCCCGGTCTCTCAGTATTGACGACAGAAAAATGGTCAAAAGTTTGATAGTCAGTTCTTTGACTATTAAAGAAAAACATCCATACACACAACGATCTTATTTCCAAATGGAAATTTTATCGATCAACCATCAATCAACATTTTTCCCTTTAAATTAATTTATCATTAATTTATTCATTTCCCATTTCCATATATTCATGAATTCTTATTTTCTAAATTTAGAAAATATATGTTATTCATATTGGAAAACATTTCCATTCCTTATTCACGAATCACTATCTTCCCACATCTATCTGTCTCTAACTGTAAACTAGTAAGAGAACAATTCCCTGAATATCAACTCGAAAGCCGAAACCAACATCAGATCGATACTAAGGAAATCATTCAACTTAACTAATCTCTAGTCAATTTCAAATTTTCTTAACTCTGTTTCTTAACTTCTTATCAAATCATTGCTTATGCAACTCTCGGATTCAGTTTATGAATCCAATTTTTCTATGAAAACATTGGTTATAACGATAACGTTATAATCCCTACTTTCGAAATATCTAACTTAAAAATATAACATTTACTCCTTAATTTAAATAAATAATTAAATACAATTTATTTATAAATAAATCTTGATTTAAAAACAAGAAATTAAATAGTACTTTCCTACATTCAATATAGTTGAATTCCAACGTATAATTCTCTCTCGAATAATCTCTATTCGATAACTCTCTTTCGAATAAACTATATTCGATAACTCTTGTTCGAATAAACTATATTCAATAACTCTTTTCTGAATAAACTCTATTCGATGACTCCCTTTCGAATAAACTATATTCGATAATCTCTCTTTCGAATAAACTATATTCAATAATCTCTTTTTCGAATAAACTATATTCGATAACTCTCTTTCGAATAACTCTATTCGATAACTCTCTTTCGAATAATCTCTATTTGATATATGTTCCGAACTTCTAGAATAATTTACCATTTCAGGTTAATTCAATTTCTAAACTCATTTTTGAATTTAGTACTTCCCAACAATTATTTATTTCCTTTTATAACTATTTTAATTCTGCAAAACGTTTGCTTTTAAATCGTTGTTCACTTTAAAAACATGAATATTATTCCTTTACAGAAAAATGGACTTGTTTTATCAAATCAAAACATGATTTCATAATTTAAATACTAACATAGGTTTAAACTCCAATTATCGAGTCATTTTATAACTTATTCATATTCTATTTAATTTACCAAATCTTGTTTACATGTCAACTTCATAGTTGATTTTATTTAATAAGTCTATAATTCTCTATCGCCTTTATATTCGATTATAAAATATTGGTTTCAAGCCGAATATTAATTATCTTGTCAAATCCCGATTTATTCAATATATAATTTCTTAAAATAAATTATTTTATAACATTTGGCCTAGTTGAATTCTAATTACAAATCTTTATGGATTTTATTTAATATTATTCATATTTCAAACATCGAAATAAATTCCGTCGTTTCCCTTTTAAAACAACTCCAAATTTCCCGTTTTAAATTCACTGCTGAATTTACAATCCAAATTATCCACTGATAATTATTTTTATTTCATTTATAACATTGTTTATAAATCACATTATTTGTTTTTTATTATTAAACAAGTTATTTATTTCTAGCCATTCGAAATTCCATTTCTATTTTTAAAAATAGATTTTCCCCTTTTCAAATTCATATTCCATCGTTTATAACTCCATTTAGAAAAGTTGAGTTTACATTCCATTTTTTCGAATATCGTTGTTAAAACCGATTTTCACTTCTCTAAATAAATTTTGACTTATATTTTCATTTATCCAATGACACATATTTTTCTTATTTTATAAACATCGTTTATAAATTATTCATTTTAATTTATCTGTTAACAATAGATTTCTATTTAATATTTACTTCAAATCAATTTTCCCATAATTCATTTATAACTAGAAATTCCCTTTTAGAATCAAGTGAGTAAAATTCTATAAATACAAATACTCATTTACTCACTTCTTATTACCTTCATTTAGTATTTATACCAAAACGACCTTTTAAAACTTCCATATAACTGTTAGTAATTTCTATACAGAAGTTCTTATTTAATTTCCTTCCTTTTTATAAAATCCATTGATTTTATATAAATAATTTATTTTCAATATACACTTTGAAAATTCCCCTTTTTACATTCCAGCATTTCTTATGGTAATTAAAAATACCAAATAACAAGACCAGTGTCATCATAATCAATCACAGATTATATATCACAATATATGAAAAAAAACAGTACTATGAATATTAAGGAATCTAGTTGAATCCCTCCAACCTGTTTCCTTGCATCACAGATGTTAAACAATATAAACAACATCAATTTCATTTCAATATAAATTTTTTTGATAAACAGAATCAATATTCGATTAACGATATATATATATATATATATATTACTAGATCAATAATTTCAAACAATCAATTAGCAGTTCATCCAAACAATCAGCACACATCAACTAACCATCATTTATCAATTCTAAAAGTATGTTATAAAAATATAAATTGGCAGAGTTAGTGAGTTTTATTCACTTTGGACGTTCATCGTTAAATAAAGATAAACGGTCGTTGATTCAGACATACATTTTATTCTTCCATAATTTGTAACGAGCTCCAGTTCACTCCTAATCAGTTCCATTGTGTAGCCTCCGTTCATACGATCCCAACGGGTTCTGTTCGTCAAATTCTGACATCGTATGACAAAGATATGATTTTTACAGGTTATATCAACATTTAATGATATAAATAGAATTAATTAATTATAAGTAAACCATAATTACCCTATTAATCAACATCCTAACCTTCGGTTTTCTCCTCAACGACCTGCTCCTCATCTTCTACCCGCAACCCCCCTGTAAATAAGCCACCCTGATCGGTTTCTACACCCTATTCTACTGCATAAATCAACAAACAAAATATACCAAAACTCTCCATCCCATAAATTCAATACCGTTATAAGCTTGATACTTCTTCTACTAGCCTAGAGTATTTCGAACCAGTTCATACACAAATAGCTATTTCCGTGACTTCCTATTGCACTTTCCCTCTCTCTTTACTCGATGAAATTCAAAAGCAAACACGTCTTTGTTCCTCCACACTCAAGCACTTTCTCTCTATCTCCATGAATACAAACTCGCAGACTCATCTTAAAAGTACAGCAGGTGTTCCTGTGCACAAATCCTGGAAATAGCCGTAACTTTTAATCATCGATATTCCCCATAGTTTGCTAGTAAGTGTAGTTCGATCTCCTAAGTCCAAAACCAAACTCGGAAATCGTGCATTTAAGCTTGAACTTCCCAAAACCTCTAACCTTAGGTACCGTGCTCATGAATGCAGCGAGCAGGTCTCCGTCACACACTCTGATGGGTATACCCAGTTGAAGAAAACCCTTCCATGATTCTAAATATTATACTCTTTTTATTTTAGCTATTTCCTTTGAATTTTTCTTGAATTAAAAATCACGGTTTGCTTTGTTTTGAAGAAGATAAAAGCAGCTAAGGAATTTGACAAGGGAATGAGGAAGCTTAGGGTTTAGTAGAAGTGTAGTGTATTTATAGAATACGTCAGCTTGTATAAGAAGCTTCATGTACAATTTTTTATTAATTTATATTGTAATGACTACTTTCATTGTTTCGAAAAATCCGTATGACCACATACGATACCCAAATCCGATGAGAATGGACATTTACCTACAGTTTGACATTACGAACCCAACAAAATTGAAATCTAATAATAATTTAATATTACGGATCCAACAAAATTAACTTCGTCGAAAACGGAGGTCGTGTGTAAAAATGGCTATTTTCTAAGGCTCTAAATAATGTTGAAATATTCAAAAACAAATTAATTTAATATTAATAAATTAATATTATCGTATATATTTACAAAGAATATTATCCGGCTCCATAATAAACATATCGGGATTTATAACTTAATATTTCAAAGTTACAAATTATATCGATATTCAGTTTATATTAAAATCCTTTTATAATATAAATAAAACTTTATAAATTATAAACGAATTCCATAGCAACTATTTTAAAATTTGATTTGGACATAACTCACAATCTGCACGAAGAAATCTTGATTTTCCTCTTCCACTAGAAAGTTATAGTTCACCGGATCCGAACGTTTCTTGTTTCACCGAAATCTGACTTAAAATGAATTATGTATATTCAATTGAAGTTCAAAACTCAATATTATGAACTACCGCGACATTACGGGCATGTTTTAAATTATATTATAATTAATACGTTCAATCGTTGTTATTTAAATATATTTGTTATTATAATTCCATTTTAAACCGAATTAAATCTTATAAATAATCCAATTCACACAATATTGTGAATTCTACTATTTCCGACTATTTTGGAATTAAATATATTGTTCTATTATTTGTATTAATTAAATATTCAATAAAAATTTAATTCAATCCATTAAATTACCAAACCATTATTTAAATAATTAAATAATTAAATTATTATTAAACTGTTAAAAATACGGGAAGTTACAAATATCTTATACATGTATAGTTTACACTATAAGGTTTTACATAACTCCATTTCGTGTTTGTTTAGATTTTATTCTACAGCTCAACTTCAGAATTCACTTATTTAGAATTGCCCAACTCATTCTTGTTTAATTCTCCAAATTTACCACAAAATTATTTCTATGCTTATTAAATTTCTGAACTATTATTTTACACTATAAAATGTCCTTATTACAATTATTTTCATTATTTACTTTAATAACCATAAAGGTAGCAACATAATAATTACTAATTATTACATTTAATAAATAAATTTATCAAACCCTATTTATAAGAATTCAACGCTTCATTGCTATCATCTTAAATTTGTTAATCAAATACAAGTTGGAATAAATTTTCCCTATTACATAAGTGGAATTCAGTTTATTCTAATACACATAGTTTTTAATGAAATACCAATTTTTTTAATCTATCACTTACTAAATCATACGACCATGGCTTTTAAATTCATAATATGCTCTTTCGTAGGTTACAAATAGTCTATCCCGGGTTCCTCAAAAACTTGGGTTGTTATATTCAATCTCTACAGGAATCATAGCTTTGGAGCCGAAGGCCAAGGAAAATGGTGTGTGCCCAATCGCAGATTTGTGAGTCGTTCTATACTCCCGTAGTGCAAGAGGGAGCTCATCCACCCAACCACCTTTAGCTTTCTCGAGGCACTTTTTAATGGTTTACTTTATGATCTTGTTGACTTCTTCCGCTTACCCATTTGCCTACGGATGGGCCACAACTGCAAAACTTTTCTGAGTCTTGTACTTGGCACATAAACCTTTGAATTCTTAACTTTTGAACTGAGTTCCATTGTCTGTGAATATCTTCTGCAGAATACCAAATCTGCAAATGATATTCTTCAAAACGAGATGGATGACTTTGTTTGAGGTAATGGTGGCTAGTGGCTCTACTACAGCCCACTTTGTTTACTTCATGCTGGATTTGGCAGTTGGCAAAGCTCCAATCAAATAAATGCACCAGATAGAAAATGACCATGGACTGACTATTTAAGTCAACTTTGTGGATGGTGCTCTTGGAATCTTGGCAAATCTTTGCCATTTATCACACTTTCTGGTATATGCTGCAAAGTCTCGATTTACATCGCGCTAGAATTAACCATATTGAAGAATCTTCTTGGCTAAAGTTTGACCATCTACATGTCCTCTGCATTCTCCTTCATATAATTCTACCAAGATTTCTTTGAACTCCTCCTTGATAACACATCAAAGCAAGGGCATAGAGACCCTCGCCTGCTGTGACGGCAAGGAATTTCGCTCGGTCCGAACCAGTCGCTAAACCGATCCAGACCGTTCGAAACGCCCTATCGTTTGAGAACACGACAAAGTAGAACACATACAGAAGAACGTTTCATTGTATATTACAACAATGCATCAGATTACAAGAATATACAGAGTATAAAAGAATATTACACAGAAATATCAGAGATTTAAATTACATTTAAATACATCGCAGCGGAAAATAATACAATACACAACTAGAAGGAGATATACGGATACAAAGCTTTCCGGATATCGTTCCAGCTGTAAACCAGGATCCTGTGAATATAAATCTGCAAAACCAAAACTACTAGCTGCCCGTGTCAAAATAGGGGCACCCAGAGTTTAGGTTAAAACAATAAACTCCAGGTCAGTCATGGGACTGGTGTGAGAACTAAAACAGTTAATCTTTATTTTAAAGTTAGGTAAATCAAGGGACCACGCCGTATAACACGGAACGGGTTTCCTCCCAAGAATACCAGTGCATAAAACAAACAGCGCAATGCTAAATAAGGAAAAATGAAGCTGTTATAAGACCCAGGTCCCATCACACAATGCAACGCAGTCGAGGATAGGGTTTTCCCTTATAACAGCCAAAGAATGCTTGATACGTTTAAAACAGATCATTTGATACTATTATAAGTGCATAGTGTATAAAACACTTCAAATCATAAGTATCAATCATAGGCGGCATGAGCGTCCCATGCCACTATGTCGCCAAATATAGGTTTACAAATAAAACCGCAAATGTCACGTATTTGGAAATTGGATTTCCGTCTATGAACCGAGGCAAAAGATAGTCCTCAACCGATTCGAGACGCTCTAGCCCGTGTCTCAGGATCAGAGCTCGAGTGACCCTTGGATCGTCAGGGCCAGTCCACCGATGTGGATTAAACTTAAACCCTGAACATGCGTCTCCCCACCCTTTGGGGTGTCAATGAGCCAACGAATGACTCCATCGGTTCGAGAACGACCGATCAATCCGAGGCGCCTCGCAACAGCAACAACCACATAAGTCAAACTCGTCAGGGCGTGTAAAACCACTGACGCCACTTTTTAGCTAGAAGGAAACGCATGCCCTCCCTGAGGTCCTCTCCCGTTTTTGGTTCATACCGGGTGTGAAACTCGCGAAGTAAACGTTACACAAAGCTACGCCACAAAGGCCGTGTTTTGATCATCACCACAAGACTTTGCTTTTCAACAGAAGCCTCGATCAATTGCCACTTAGGCATGCCACACAGGCAATTCACTCCATGCGTTTGATATCCATCAATATATAACCCCTGAGCTCGTACGTCTCAGAGAAGGGCGTTAAGCAAGAGAATAAATTCTCCGCCGCCAAACAAATATATATTTAATAGAGATCAACCACACGGACTAAAATCCAATGTCAGACACACAGTCCATTTACAAGTCCGTTCTGGGTCTGAACGAAGCCGGAGGCACCTAGTACCCCGCACATCCATCGATCTCCAAGTACGTCTGGACGATCACTAACTGTTTCCATCTTCTTGGGTGTACAGCCCAATCAAGATCATCAGTAATTACCCAAACGACGTGAAGACCTCCGGTCTTCGACCATCGTCTTCATCTTCGACTTATCGTCGTATCAGTTATTCAGAATGGGATAAACCCGGTCTTCCCGAATAACTCGCGTATATTATAAAAGTGTTACACAAACACAACATACGCCTCATTCCAATTCATTAGTCACTAACCGTAAATTAATCAAGAGAATAACTCCCCAAATATTAACCCCGAAGGCCGAAACCAACATCAGATCAATATCCAGAAAACCCTTCTGCTTGGCTAACCGACAGTTAGTTTCTAATTTTCACATTCATAGGGAAAGGTTCCCATTAATTTTATCAAAGATAAATTCTTGAATTTATTCTTTAATCTATTTTTGAATATCAATTCAAACTAGTCGGGATTAACGAACCTTACCGAAGTAATCATTTGTTTTAATTTCCCAATCCCAACCTATTTATCCCATGAAGTAAAACTGGTAATACTTCATATCTAACACCACAGTGTTATCGGTAAATTCAATTACCATTTCACGTTCAAATCTAATTAAAGATTTAACTATCGCCTGGAGCAAAACTGGTGATACTCCATTTTCGATCATTTCAATCTAATTAAAGATTCATTAAAACTCCACTTAGTTTTAATCATTATCTGGGTTAAAGAATCAGTGTCATTTAAAACACGATTCACGATAAACCCAAAATCTCATTCATTAATTATCGGGTTAAAGAACAAGTGTTATTTAAAACACTGTTCACTATAAACCCAAAAATCAATATCAATTCAATTCCAATTAAATATTATTTAATTGGTACACTTCATTAAATCTAAATAAAAAGATTTAATCTTTTCTCAACTGGGTTCAAGAACAGTGTTAGTGAAGACACCATTCACGACAAACCCAAATCACATTTGATATTAAATACAAGGCTCTGAATAGAAAATATCCCGGCTTATATTCAATATCAAATTCTACGATTAACAAATGTCGTATTGGAAATAACGATATAAATATAGATATCTTTCAAATTTCCATAACGACATCTGCATAATCCCGAATTCCGACATCGAAATATTCCGAAGACAATTTCGATTCAAATCCACTCCAATGCAAACATTGGAAATTCTGGTTATTTTTAAAACCCTTTTCGAATTCAATTTATTTATTTAAAAATAAATAGAATTATAATTCTAGTTCAAAACTAGTTCATTTAGATAAAAAAACTATTTTTATCTTTTCAAATATGGAGTTTTTCATCCCAAATCTTCACAAATCATTTTTTATGATTTTACACAAATTATTACTATTTTTAATAATTTTATCAAGGCCCGTACAGTCGATTTCCATCAATGGCCATCGAACTGCACTAATAGCGACCTTTTTCGAATTTGATTTGGACATAATTCCAAATCCAACCGTTAGATTTCAAATTTCTAATATTCGTTAGAAAGCTCTTTTCGATACGAACCCAACGGTTCCGGTTTTAGGAGAATCCGACGGTCGGATCTCCCGTAATGTCCGTTTGAAATAAATGGTCGAAATTCACGAACTGCCGCGGCGCGGCGCGTTCTATTCAGGCCATTATATTATATATATAATATATATAATATATATTTCGTCGATTTCTATTTAAAACGAATTATATAAATAGTTTTAAATTCGTTTTCAAAAGCAATTTCAACTACCATTTCAATTCAAATCAAAATTGAATTCTTCTTTATAAATTCGTTTTAAAATTCATTTCTATTCAATTCAAATTTCAATTCAATTTGAATTCATTTCAATTCGCTTTCAATTCAATTTGAATTCGTTTTCAATTCATTTCCTTTCGAAATCGTTTTCAATTCATTTCCTTTCGAAATCGTTTTCAATTCAATTCTTTTCGAAATCGTTTTCAATTCAATTCTTTTCGAAATCGTTTTCAATTCAATTCATTTCGAAATCGTTTTCAATTCAATTCATTTCGAAATCGTTTTCAATTCAATTCTTTTCGAAATCGTTTTCAGTTCAATTCATTTCGAAATCGTTTTCAATTCAATTCATTTCGAAATCGTTTTCAATTCAATTCATTTCGAAATCGTTTTCAATTCATTTCCTTTCGAAATCGTTTTCAATTCAATTCTTTTCAAAATATTCGATTTCGAAATCGCTTTTCAATATTCATTTTAAAATGAATAAAATCGATATAAATATCGTTCACGTCAAAATGGCGTCAATCTAATCAACACGGCTTCATAAATTTCTATTTTCAAATATTTCTTTTTCAAAATAGTTGTTATTATCAAAATATTCTCTATTTTTCAAATTGGAATGAGGCCCAATCAATCACCATATAAAGTTAATTATATGGATTTTCATACAACACATGTATATAATAACATTGAAAAATAATCAACCATCAACCAAAGTGCACTACACTGTATAAGCATCAAATATAGATATCTAATGCTTATAACAGCCTGTCAATCAATCGATCGACATATTTAATCAATCAGGATGAGTGAACTGCATATTTCATCCTAACACCCGTGTAGGGTTTCAAACAATCAAACAAATATTTTATTTGTGCAGTTGGGCGATCTGTAAAATTTATCGACCCAATCAATGCCCTTCAAATAGGTGTACATAAACAAACCGTCGGGTTTGTAAATGAATATTTATTTATTCACATTCACTATATTCATTTTCACGTTAAAAATTATATTTTTAACGATAAAACATTTTATTCCAACATATGAATTTCTATTATTCATTTACACAATAAAATGATATTTTTATTTTCTAACATATTTTAGAAAATTTCGGCGGCATAACGGCACGATACTAGAAACGGGACAAGGCCTAGCCTTATCCCCGGTCTAGTGAAGGCCCACGCCATTCACACATCAATCATATCAATTTCAATTTCACCAAAACAATCAAATCCAAATCAAATAATCTAACCAACTACACAACAAATCAAACAAGTCCATGGTCTGTGGACGGGTGTCGGGTGCTACTAAACACCGTCTACATCCTAGTATATATATATAACTAGAAAAATTAAATTGAAAGGTGAGAAGCTCTCACATATTGCTATCCTAGCTCCACGGCACTTCTTTTGTAGAAGTCTTCGTCGTTTCGCCTTTTTGTCACCTTCGTTGTCCGCTTTCACTACATATGTAAAAATCGAGTTTTTACTTCGCTATTCAATATATAAAAATCGAATTTTTAGTTCGCTATTCAATATATAAAAATCGAATTTTTAGTTCGCTATTCAATATATAAAAATCGAATTTTTAGTTCGCTATTCAATATATAAAAATCGAATTTTTAGTTCAAAGTTCAATATATAAAAATCGAATTTTTAGTTCAAAGTTCAATATATAAAAATCGAATTTTTAGTTCAAAGTTCAATATATAAAAATCGAATTTTTAGTTCAAAGTTCAATATATAAAAATCGAATTTTTAGTTCAAAGTTCAATATATAAAAATTCTATTTTTATTGCGATGCCATATAGATAAAAATTCCATTTCAAAAATATAGACTTCGCCTTTTCTAATAAAAAGTTTTCGTCTTTTCTAATAAAAGTTTTCCTTTTTTTTCTAATAAAGATCAAATCTTTTCCCTTTTAAAGTTAAAACCTTTTCCTATTTTAAAGTTAAAACCCTTTTCCTATATTAAACCTTAAAATAAAATCAGTTTTCATTTTCTTTATAAATCAGTTTTATACTAAAATAAAATTCAGTTTTATACTAAAATAAAATTCAGTTTTATACTAAAATAAAATTCAGTTTTATACTAAAATAAAATGAAGAAACTAAAATAAAATAAATAAATAAGAATTACCTTAGTTTTGAATGGGGGGGGGGATTGCTCGCGTCTTCAGGCGGAGGCGGCGCAGGCGAGCTTCGGGTGGGCGGCGTCGAGCTGAGCGATAGAGGGAAGAGCGGACTTCGATCCGCGGTGGCCTGGAGGTGCGGCTTCGACAGAGGGATGGCGCGCGTCGGTCTCGTGGCAGAAGGGAAGAGGATCGATGCGGAAAGGAGAAGAGGAGGAGGGAGATCGGATCGAGGCGGAGGGCGGATGAAGGTGGAGGAGGGTGGCGGATCGCGACGAGGTGGATGGTGGTTAGGGTTTTTTTTCTTGTTTTTTTTTCTGGTTCGATTTCGGTTTTGAAATAGTGGGGGGGGGGGGCAGAGTGATTTAAGGGGAAGAAGGTTTTTATTTTATTTTATTATTTAATTATTTATTTTTCTAAAAAAGTTGACTTTTACATACGACCTCGAAACGAGGCCCACCGCCTGTCCTCCATAGCGTTTTACCCCCATTCCGAACACAATGGGATATGTATCGTAGGTTGATTCGGCTGTTACAATCAGTTTCCTTTGAATTTACATTTAAATCACTATATTGAATTTTAAACGTACATTTCAAATTACCGGGGTCACATACTAACTAGAAAAATTCCTGAAAAATATTTTCTAGCTTCGTATTGACGATACGGTCCTAACAAAACTAGTTTCGTCGAATTCTGAGACCGTTGGAAAAATGGCCAATTTCCAGTCGATTAAATTCAACTGAAACTGGTCAAACGCGTTTTCCTTTGCCACGCTCACATATTGATTCGAAAAATTATGAAATTTGAAACCTAGCAATAACTTGACATCACGGACCCAACAAAACTGGTTTCGTCGAAATCCGAGGTCGTTTGCAAAATTGCTATTTTTAAGGGCCATATATATATAAAAATATATATAAATTCCACAGCGACTATTTCTAATTTTAAACTGGACATACCTTATTATTTCTAAGATGAAATCTCAGTTTGTTAACTTCGTTACAAAGATATAGTTATACAGATTCAAATATTTCTTGTTTCGTTCAATTCTGACTTATATTGAATTTTGTATATTCATTTGAAATTAGAAATCGAATTTTCGAACTACCGCGCCATTTTCAATTCCTTTTATAATTATATATAATTATTATATATTCTAACGACGACGTATATAATATATACGTTATAATTCCATTAAAAATAAATTTCACGTTGTTTTTATTTAAAATAATCTATTTTAAATAAGCAAAATTCGCTGAAATTGCCAAAATAAAAATTTTAAACTGGCCCAGATTTTGCGGGTTATTACACCTGCACAACTGACCATCTTGAATTAGGAACATAGGAGCTTTTTGTAGCAACTTCTTCCTCTTCTTTGGATTCGCTGGGAGTGTTCCATTGAGGATATAATCCTTTAATGGGGTCATCCACGACTCTGGCTCTTTGGCGGTTCCCATAACCCAATCAACTTCAACATCTTCAGTACTGGAATTGGAGAGAACTTTAATGGGCACTAACCCAATGGCCAAGCATCTCCGGTGCTAACATGCTCGGCTACTGAATCTGCCTTCATATTCTCTTCCCTAGGAATATGTGAGATGGTGTAGTGGTCGAGGTCGTTGAGGAGTTCCCAAGCATTGGATAGATAAGCTGGCAAGTTTCCTGCTTTGGCTTGAAAATCTCTCCGAATCTGGCACACCACCAATTGTGAATCGTTGAAAATTCGCAATGCTTTCAAATTTAACTCCTTTGTTATCTTCAATCCAGCTATCAACGCCTCATATTCTGCTTCATTGTTCATTGACATGAATTCCAGTCTCAATGCATATCGTACTGAATGGCCTTCTGGAGTCCTTAGCATTGCTCCTGCCCCTGAACAGTAATCATTCATAGCTCCATCAACGAATAACTTCCATCAGATAACTTCATGTACAGGCTCTTCCTTTTCGTCACCACTGTCAGTGAACTCGGCAATGAAGTCTGCTAAAGCTTTTCCTTTGATTGCCCTTCGGGGATGGTAGGTGATATCGTACTGACTGGGGTTGATATTCCACTTCAACAATCTTCTCGAAGTCTCGGGATGAAACAAAACTTGCCTTAAGGATTGCTCTATGAGCACTTTGACTGAGTGAGCTTAGAAATATGGCATGAGCTTCTTTGAGGCGATGAGTAGACAATATGTGAGTTTCTCTAACCTTAGATAATTCAACTCTGCCCAGTAAGCTTTTCGCTGATGTAGTATATCGGCCGTTGAAACTTCGCATCCACTCATACTATTGTTGCACTTAAAGCATGGGCTGACACTACCAAATATAGAAACAAATCTTCTCCATATTTGGGATTGGATAGCATCGAAGGCAATTCCATATGCTTGATTAAATCTTCGAAGGCCGTCTGACATTCTCAAGTCCTTTGGAAATCTTTCTTTCCCTTTCTCAATGCGTCAAAGAATGGAATACACCTATTAGTTGCTTTGGAGATGAAACGGTTCAATGCAGCAATCTTCCCATTCAAACTCGGAATCTCTCTCTTGGTTCTAGGAGCCCTCACCTCTCTCATTGTTGAAACTTGGGTAGGATTGGCCTCAATGCCCCTGACATTGACCATGAACCCTAGAAATTTACTTGATGCAACTCCAAACGAACAATTAAGTGGATTCAGCTTCATGTCGTATCTTCTCAGAATATCGAACATCTCGGCTAAGTTCTCCATGTGGTCCGCCGCTCTCTTCGACTTGACCAACGTGTCATCAACATAGACTTCCATAGTTTTGTCAATCTAAAACTTGAATATCGCATTAACAAGACGTCGATAAGTCGCTCCTGCATTCTTCAACCCAAATGGCATGACTTTGTAGCAATATAAACCCACATCTATAATGAAGCTCGTATTCTCCTGATCCGGCTCATGCATCATTATCCGATTGTAGCCTGAATAAGTGTCCACAAACAATAGCAACTCATGCCCTACCGTTGGATCCACAAGCTGATCAATTCTGTTTAATGGGAAACTATATTTTGGGCATGCCTTGTTGAAATCTGAATAATCGATGCATTCATGCCACTTGCCATTGGGTTTCTTTACTAGAACGGGGTTGGATACCCAATCTGGATACGTTGATTCTCTAGTGAAGCGATTCTCAATCAATCGTTATACTTCTTCCTTGGGAGGCATCGATCTTTCGGGGCCTTGTATCCTTCTCTTCTGCTTTACTGGTGAAACGCAGGGGTGAATATTATATGCACGCACTGCTACTTATGGAGAAATCCCACACCTATCTGCATGAATCTCCGCGAATACATCCAAATTATCTTTAAGAAACACAATCAACTATTTATGCAACTTTTGGCCCAGCTGAAATCCGTTCAACACTTGATTAGGATCTTTCAGATGAATTGATATAGGAATTGTGATCTCTGCTGGTTCTACTTGATTCTCCCCAACACTGGACTTTCGCAGATCCATCTCCTTCTGAACCCCACTATGCTTTCCAGTGCAGGGGTCGTGCTTTAGTTGCTATAATGAAACTTCAAGAATACAGAGGAATCCCTCCACACTCTTCCACTTGTCTTTCTTCCTGGCTTCACACAACTCTGTAAGATAGCATTCTCTGGCAGTACTCTGATCTCCCTTTACTAAACAGATGCCCTTCTCCATAGTAAACTTCATAGTCAAACACCATGGCACCAGTGTGATTCTAAAATCAGCAAATGCAGGTCTGTCTATAAATGCATTGTAAGCAGAAACTCCATCAACAAGAACAAAGGTATGCTTCAAGATAGCACTTCTTTATCGTTCCTCCAACTCTATAAGCAAGTCAATAGTTCCGATCGGTTTCTGCGGCTCTCCCATGAACCCTTGGATCTTTGTTTGACAAGCTAGAACATCTGACATTGAGAGATTCATCTAGTTGATGGTCTTTCGGAATAGGAGATTAACATAGGCGCCGCAATCAACAAGCACCCTCCTGACCATAGCTTGGCCTATCCCAGCTATGACAACTATCGGATCTTGAGTTGCAGCTAACATACCTTCTACATCTTTGTCTCTGAATGCAATATCACCATGAGATATCTTCTGCTACTTCATGGGTATGGTATTACTAGGGATCAAGCACCTTTCCTCCTTCGAAACATACTTCAAAGCATTTGAGTAACTTTCAATATCCCTCCTACCGCTACTTGCTAGGTGAAGACCTCTAGAAATGATATTAATCACCGGCCTTCGGTTAGCTTGCACTGGAGCTCCATTGCTTGGGCCCAACTGATTAGCATCTACACCTTGCTCCTAAGGAGTTTGAGAAGGATTTGCAGTCTACGATCTCCTTACGTACTGTTGCAGCTTGTTCTTTCTTATCAACTCTTCAATTAAACTCTTCAAATGCTTATATTCATTAGTGTTGTGACCTAGCTGATTGTGGAAACGACAAAATCTCCTAGACTTCTCTTCTCTAGGCCCCACTCTTTTCAGTCGTGGATCCAGATAATCTTCTATGTCTTTAGTCGCAAAGTAAATGTTTTTCGAGGTATCTGTCAAAGGAGTCATCTATGTAGGTTTGTAAAAGAGAAACTTCTTGCTATTTCTATTATCCTTCTCGTCATTTCCACTCTTTTGTCCCCCGACATTCTTCTGACTGCCTTGAGCATCATTATCCTTCTTTACCTGCACAACACTGCTTTTGGCGACATTCTAGGGGATAGAAGGGTCATCTTCAACTCTGATTAACTCCTCTGCCCTATTATTGAAATTCAAAAGAGTATTGGGCTCCTTTATTTTCACCCATTTCTCAAACTCAGTCTTTTTGTCCACATCTCGGTATAGTGGCATCAATACCATCCGAGGCTCTAGATTCCCCACTTATGTTACAATGGCGTTAAAACAAGTAAGAAAGGCTTTAACTGATTCTTCCAGTCTTTGCTCCAAATTTGGTAATGACATTATGTCTTTGGATTTTGTAGTGTACAACCTGCACAGCTCTCTGAACTTCTATGCCAAACAAGAAAATTGAACCATAGATTTTGAAGGTAGTTTGGTCAACCATAGTGAAGCTACTCCCTCTAAGTAGATAGGAAAGTACAGGCACTTGATTTCATCTGTCGTCCGAGCACTATTCATATACTAGTCATACTTATAAAAAAAACACAGATCACGGTCCCCAGTTCCACCATAAGCTAGCGTAGTCGGAGGAATAAACTTCTTCGGGAACTCAGCCTTCCGAATTCTCTCAGTAAACGTGGTCTTACTTGGAGCAAAATCACACTCTCTTTCATCATCATTCCTCACGATGCACTCCTTCATAATTTGCTTAATCAATTCCGAAAGGTACTCCTCATCGTTGTGTCGTTCCACATGGGGTACGCCGGTTCCTTTACCGGATGTTTGTCTTGGCAAGCGATTGCGGTTAGAGAACCTGAGCCCTTGAGCTCCACCTTGGGGAGGTGCCCCTTTGGTGGGACTAGTAATGTTACGAGAAGTGTGCTTTGAGGAATGATTCTTAACAATTGCTTTGGAATCTTCAACATCTGCATCATTTCTTCCGCTTGACACATCATCCATCTCTTCGCCATAATTATCATGATTGCAATCTAATGCTGATGAGTGTGCCTTCTCGTCTAAATCAATGTCAAATCTACGAGGTACGAGATTAGTTTGAGCGGTAAGAAGAGCATATAACTTATCCATAAGAGCTTTATTCGAAGCTTCCATTTGTTGATTCAATCCAGCCACAACAACATCTAACCAATCCTGAGTTACTCCCGCTCTTGAAGTTTATGAGACAGCTGAATGATTTGTTTTCAGAGTAGCATTAACATCGTTAGCGGCATTTCCACAGCCTCTTGCTGATTTGCTTCCCTTCTTCAACGGTGCCATTATATCGGATAACTTTCTGAACTTCATAGAATTTTTTTAAGAGACTTGATTTTATACTTCGTAGATCTGTAGTGAAGATCAAGCTTCAACAACTTTCCCCTAGCAAAGCTCTTAACCTTATGGTCGTGGGTTCGAGCCCCACGGTAGACACTAAAAATGTTAACAACCAAAATGGATGCCAACACCCTAAGAGGTGTATTAACACTTTAGATCTATGAGAAACAAGGTTAAGAGAATAAATGTGTAGAAAATAGAAAAAGTAGAGAGCGTTTATAGTTGTTCGGCCTCAAATTTGGCCTCAGATTTATGCTCTCGACAAAGATCATTGATCTTGACGTGTCAAAAATGAAAACGGGGTATTCAGTCCCATTTTGAAAAGGCTCGTTTCAGTGTGTTTTGAATTTTAAGTAGTAAATTTAAATTTTTATAAAATTCAAAAATTAATAACTTGTACAAATGAGATCCGCTTGAGACGCGGTTTTTTGCATTACAGTCGTATCGAAGTACTCTATGTAACGGAGTTGGTTTGAACTGAATCAAAGTAATTTGTAATTTTTCAATTTATTTATTAATGTAAATTATTGATCCGTATTATTTTATAAAAACAAATAATAAATAAATTAACCATCAATCAATTAAATTTAAAAACTAAGTTAAAATGGTCCCCTTAAATGGTCTGCTTAAAATCCGCAAACGCATTCTCTGTTAACTAAAATATCCCGTCAAAATGCTCCACTTATGTTACCCTCAAACGCACAATGACTCTAGATATAAAGAAAATAGTAATAATCTGGAGACTTAATAAACAAAAACAAAAAAAATTTGATGCAAGCCGGAGATTATGCAAAATTACTGTAAGATTACTGTATTATTTTTTTTCTGCTTTTTATTTTTCTCTTTTTGAACTTTGCTTTCATCTGATTTTCAAATGTTGATCTAGTTTTTTTGTTAACACCCAACGTAGGGAATTATATCAAAGTGTTTATCACCATAATTAAGAGGCCAAACAAATGAAAGGCCATAGTGATGCAAAATACACTTATGATCCTCGTAAATCTCTATCACATATGGATTCTATATTTTGTTGCGGAACGATCATATAGCTATCTTTTCAAGATTAAATAGAAAATGTTTGTCTTAGTGTCTTCCCACCATTTTCTAAAATATTAGATGATGTTTGGTTTATTTTTTGTTTTGTATTTTGAATTTTCAACATTAGCTATAAAAAATGAATAGTGTAAATGGACGACAGAGGAAATGAAAGGAAGATGGAGCGAACGACGGGAAGGTTGGAAAGATGTCGAAATGATGAATTGTGTCCCATCCACCTATTATTTTTCCAAAACATGGAAAACAAGAAAAAGTTATTTTATGTTTTATACGTTAAATCCATTTTCTAAAATGGTCATTTTTCACAATTTACATATGTCGTTTTGCAATGTTGTCATGGCGAAAATGAAAAATTAAAATGGGTGAACTGAACGCACCCTCTTAGCATTGCATGAGTTAATCCATGAATGTGTCTGTGAAGGTCAATCAGCAATCAAATCGAAATAAGCTTTAAATTATCTGGTGCTAATAAAAGTGTAACCATGATATTTGGAATAATATTGTTGCATGTGTCTCAAGTAAATGGATATGACATGAAACATGACTTGAAAATATGACATGTGATTATGCTTGAAAACATGAACGTGGACATGACACTTAGAAAACATGAAAGTGGCCAACTCGAGGTTGGGTTGAGTTTGTAGCATAAATCTACCTGGAACCGCCCGGCTTAACTAGTAGCTACAAACAATAGGACCCAATGTGAGTAGTTGGTCATGTCGCGCTTAAAACCCGAGGTTAGACTAGGTTGTGGTGTAATGCTACCCGGACCCACTCGGCTTAACTAGTAACCACAACAAGGTCTAATGTGAGAGGTTGGGGTGCATTAAGTTAATTAATGCCACATGGTAGGGTTAAGTCATGGACCACTTGAATATACTTAACCAGTTAAACACGATGTATTGATAGGGTTAAGTCATGAATTTCTTGGACACACTTAACCAACTCGATACATGGTTAGGATAGGGTTAACCACACTTAACCCATTTGAAATCCTAGTTACATGGTCCTTTTCAGCAGTAACCCTCTTGGATGTATCAACGATACCCTAGGGACTAGGCTAGGGTGGGGCACGATTACTGGGCTGATCGTAAGAGACCAAAAAGAGACGGCTGAATGAGTGCACCAGTTAAGTTCAGGCGGAACATAGTCGTGCACATGAGTCCGGGGTTGAACATGGGCACCAGTAGGTTTAGACTGTGCGTGCTTGTTTTGTGTCAGTGGTCAACACCTTAGGGATGGATACACCCTAGGGTGGACCTTGCACAGTTAACTACATTTCATGATTAAGCCGTATGACACCGATACACGACGAGTTAGGCTTATAGGGAGCCGATCGACTAGATCGTATAGTTAGACCTTGATTTAGGTCATCTCATGATATTGGGCCAAGGGATCATTTCTTGTTTATACTTGACATGGGTTAGAATACTAGTACACTTGGTGCAACTTAACCTTGTATATGCGATGCCACACTTGATCTATCTTGTTAACTATTTACCATGCCAGTTTAGTTACCATCCTTATGTTTCATCTCAGTTTCTCATGTGCAGTTAATTTTACTAGTTTTTATACTAATAGTAGGTAGGACTTACCAGTCTTTATGACTGACCTATTTCCTTTCGCCTCTTTTCTTCCGTCCCCCCCCCCTCCAGGTTCTCAGGGTGGGAACACTAGCACCTAGCTTGGATCTTTGGCTTGCTTTTCTAACAGCTCATGTACGGTTTGTACTTGAGCTTTGCTATGGCTACACCACTGTTATCTTTGGGGAATAATTTACTTATGTATTTTTCAGTTTATGTTTTCTAGACTTGTAGTAGCTGGAAAAATGATGACTAAGTACTTTGATGTAACTTGACTATGGTTTTGAAATAGTAATTTTATTCGCTGCTTTATTTACTCTGTTTTACTCATATGTTCTGTCTTGTTATATCTTCATGCATGTTTATCTTGACAAACACCCCTCCAAATCCAGTGTACTTGCAAGAGTGACCCTGGCGGAGGTGGGGTGTTACATTTGGTATCAGAGCATAAGGTTTATGAGATGGAGCAAAAGTTTTTAAAGAAAAGTTTTTAAAAACTTACCTTTTGAAAAACTATTTTCAAAACCGATTATAAAGAAGTATTTTTCCAAGAAAGTCTAGTTTATTTTAAAAGGCTATTCCCCAAAAGCCATTAGCACTATCCTTTGTTTCCTCGCTCTCAATCTATAATTTTCTTCGTTTCAGTATGGCTGATAATTTTACCATTCTGGAGGGCGTACCAATACCTATTTGGTTTAGAAGGTACATGGAGGCAAGGGCGAATGAAGCCGGCCCCACGAACATTCCTCCTCCTCCCGCAGCTGAGGTTCCTCCTCCTCCTCCTTAGCATCCGCAAGCAGATTTCACGAAGATTTGCAAGGACTTTAAGGCGATGGGTGGCAAGAATTTTGTTGGGACGGAGACTTTTGTTGAGGCAAGGAACTGGTTGAAGGAAACTGAAGACCTCTTTGCTATCTTTGATGTAGAGGATCGTAGGAAAGTTCTATTGGAGGTATGGTTATTGAAAGAGGAAGCTGCATATTGGTGGGTAGTCGCCACCACTACCAGGCCAATTGAGACTTGGGATGACTTTAGGAGAAGGTTTGGACTGAGGTTTCTATCATCGACAGAGGAGAACCTTCAGATGAAAAGGTTCCTATCACTAAAGCAAGGGGACAAGACCGTTAGGGAATACGTGGATAAGTTTAATCAACTTGCTCAATTCGGTCTAGACTTGGTTAACACGGCTCAAAAGAAGGCCCTACACTTTGCTCTAGGATTAAATGAGTCGTTGCACGGTTTGGCCATGTCTCATATACCCATGGGGGCGACCTTCGAGAGTCTGGTAAATATGGCCCTGCTTCAAGAGGAAGATAAGAGTGGCAAGAAGGAGGTCAAGGCTAATGAGTCTCGAGGCAAGAAGGAAGATGCCGAGAAAGGAGGCAAGAACAACAACAACAGGGCAAAGAAGACAAGGAAATGCAACTTCTGTGGGATCACTGGACACATAGCCAAAGATTGTAGGAAAAAGAAGAGGAATTTGGGAGAATGCTTTCATTGCGGAAAGTCTGGACACTTCAGTAAGGATTGCCCAAGGAAGCAAGGACATGGGCAAGGACAGACTCAGCGAGCAGGACCTTCTGGAGGGAAGATGCATGCTCTCAACGCTACTCCAGCTCCGGACCGAGGTAGTATTTCTGTAGAAAGCCTTGTTTACATTTCTGGTTTTCCTGTTCGAACTTTATTTGATTCTGGCGCATCGCATAGTTTTATTTCTTCTAGTCTTGTTGAAAGTTTGCACCTAAGACTAGTCTTGTTGAGGATCCCGTTAGTGTTTCAAATCCAATTGGGGGTTCCGCCCATTTATCTATGATTTGTGCGGATTTGAAAATCTCTATCTTGAGTGTAGAATTCATGTGTGATGCTTATGTTCTCGGGTTTATGGGATACGGGTTGATTTTGGGCATGGATTGGTTGTCCAGTTATGGAGCCATTCTTGATTTCGAACATAGGGTTGCGAGGCTCATGACTCGCCTCGGTAATACCCTCGAAATCTCGTGTGACCTTTAGGGTTCCATCATGATTAGTTATCGAGAATCCCTTGGCACCTTTGTTGGAAATTTGTAATCCAATCGAGTAGTGTTCGCCACTAAGGCGGATAGTTCATTTCGCTTAAGCATGGGTTATAGAAATCACCCTAGTAAGTACATTTGGCAACAAGGATTGGCATTTGTTTTCAAGAGATAGTTTTTCTGCATGGAATACCGTATAGTATGAAAATGAGATCCAGGATTCACTAACAAATTTTGGAAAGCTTGCATGAAAACCATGAGCACGCAGTTATAGCCAAGTATTTTTAGGAAAAGAATAAGTGGAAGTGGAACGAGAGGCAACGGTGAAACGAGTTCCAACTCATATTTTGAAACTACGAAATTGTGAAGTTAAAAGACAGTCAAGGCACGATGGGATTAAGCACAAGAAAATGCAACTTAGAATATTGAAGACTAGATACGTGCATCATATCTCTTTTTAAGAGTATATCCTTGATCCCTATTATTCTGTAGAGCTTACTCGCATGTTATCTTTTAAGTATATCCTCTCGGTCCTATTTTCAATCTTAGTTCTGTTGCAAACCCTATAAGGAGTATGACTCGTCTGTTTGTGATATATAGTTGGGGTGAAGGTGTCCACTTAGTTGACCAAACTTTTTCGGCTTTATGGGATATGGGTCATAGTTGATAGACTTACGAAGAGTGCTCACTTTGTTCCGGTGAAGAGCAAGAGGACCGCATCATGGCTAGAATTTGTTTATCTTTGAGAGATAGTGCGATTGCATGGAGTTCCTTCTAGCATAGTTAGCGATCGTGACCCAATCTTCACTAGCCAGTTCTGGAATAGTTTGCAAGAAGCGATGGGTACGCGATTGAATCTAAGTACGGCCTATCACCCACAGACGGATGGCCAGACCGAAAGGGTGAATAGGGTACTAGAAGATCTGTTGAGGCTATGCCTTCTTGACTTTGGTGGCACTTGGGAAGACCACCTTCCTCTCGTAGAGTTGGCTTATAACAACAGCTACCAAGCAAGCATAGGGATGGCACCATTCGAAGCTTTGTATGGGAGGCCGTGCAAGTCACCAACATGTTGGTGGGAGACGACGGATAAGCTTATACTTGGGCCCGACATGATAAGGGACACATCCGAGAAGGTTGAGTTGATTCGAAGGTGGATGAAAACGGCCCAAGACAGACAGAAATCCTATGCAGACAAGCGAAGGACTAATTTGGAATTTGAAGTTGGAGATATGGTCTTTGTGAAAGTTTCTCCCTTGCGTAGTGTGGTTCGTTTTGGAGCAGTTGGGAAGCTGGCACCAAGGTTCGTAGGACCCTTCCCTATCATAGAGAGGATTGGGAAGATGGCTTATAAGGTGGAATTGCCCGAGAAGCTGGCCGGATTGCACAATGTTTTTCATGTCTCGCATCTCCGAAAGTGCCTACATGAGTCAGCCGAGGTAGTTGAGCCTAGCATCCTTGAAGACGTGGAGGTAGAGAAAGAGGCAACCCTGAGGCGAGCTCCGATTCGTATCTTGGGAATGGAGATCAAGAATTTAAGGAATCGAGAAGTCAAGTTAGTAAAGTTTCAGTGGAGTGAAGCCGAAGAGGACGCAACTTGGGAAACCGAGGAGAAGATGCGCGTGCTTCACCCATTTCTTTTTGAGGGTACATTCTCAATCTCTTTTCTTATAAGCTAGCATATCTATCTTTTGCTATCCATGTTTATCTGGTTACTTCGTTAATCCTGTCATGAGAACCTTAGGTAGAAACCCTTTGGATGAAACATGTATTTGAAACATGTTATGCTTGATGTTTGCAAGTGGTTGCAAGTGTTTGCAAGTGGATACTCGTGGATGCATGATACACATTAGGCACTAAGATCAGCTCACACACTTTCATATTGCATATGCATGAGTGCTTATACTTATTCATGGCTGAAACTTGTTATGCTATCACGTGGATGTTGCATATGGATGAATGTTATGTGCACTCATGTAAAGATTATGAATTATGTTAGGAATTTGCATACATATGGACTCATTTCACTAACATACTTTGCATCAAGAAGGTTTACTGAATCAGTAACCGCCTGATTTTCGCATTAGATAAGTACATATACACACACCTTTCGCATATGATCATACAACATTTAGAATCTTTTAAGGATAATGACTGCTCGTGGATGATGTTTTGAGTAGATGGATGATGGATGGTAGGATACGTTCTTCCTAACTTGAAGATTTCGGGGACAAAATCCTTTAAGGTGGGGAGAATGTAACAACCCGTATTTTGAATAACATGTTATAACATTAATCAAGGCAGAATTAAATGTTAAAATCTGAATCAAGGGAAATGGGTTGTGCCATTGCGTTCATCTCGGAAAAATACGCGAAATAGAGTCCGAGTTTTCGAAAATCGGAGTCCATATTACCCAGTTATGGCCCGTCGAAGTTTTCAGAAAATCCAGAGTTTAAAAACAGTTCGAAAATCAAATCTGGAGCCAAACAGACTCATGTCGACTGGGGAGTCGACTTGGGAGTCGAATTGCCCCAGCTGGTGTCGACTGCCCAGTCGACACTCCCGTCGACCTGGGTGGTCGGGCCAGTCTGGCCTGGTGCACCTGTTTTGGCTCCTAGGTCTTGTTTTGTTGGCTTGTGACGTGATTTGATGGCTCAGATCTGAATTAGGGTTAATCCTATGGCCTTAACTAGTCTCTACACCTATAAAAACACCCTAATACCTAGCCTAAACCATCACAAATCAACCTAATAACTAAATTCTGCTAAAATGCTCCCTAATCATGGCCTCCATCTTCATCTTGAGAGCTTCTAAGGCAAAGAGGACCCATCTTTCTTCATCAAATCAAAGGAGCTACTTATTCTCAAGGCTATTTGTGTTGCTACATCATTCCTAGAGCTTCTACAACATCTCTATCTTGTTTTATTTGGTTCTAGTTCTCATAGCCACGCTTTGTAAGCCCCACTCTACTCTTAGATTTAAACTATGAAGTTAATATGATCATGTAGCAAGTTGAAATGAGACTTTTGGGTATAATACTTGCCTTGGGCTATATTTGTATGCATAGATCCATTTATGACTCTTTTGATCTATGATTGTGGCACTATCATGAACCTAGTATCATTTACCTTGATTTTTGGGTAGAAAGCTATGAGCTTTATTTGGTGGTTATGCATAATGCAACATAGAACTTGGTAGTTATGCATAATGCAACATAGAACCTCTCAGAACCTTGATGTTAACTTGCATATGATGTTGAACTACATGCTACCCACAAGTTTATTTGCTAAGTTTGAAGTCATACATGTTTGAGGCCAAATCACCCTTATGCTATTTGACATGTTTGAGGCCAAATCACCTTTATGTTATTGTCATGTTTGAGGCCAAATCACCTTTATGTTATTGTCATGTTTGAGGCCAAATCACCCTTATGCTATTTGACATGTTTGAGGCCAAATCACCCTTATGCTATTTGATATGTTTGAGGCCAAATCACCTTTATGTTATTGTCATGTTTGAGGCCAAATCACCCTTATGCTATTTGACATGTTTGAGGCCAAATCACCTTTATGTTATTGTCATGTTTGAGGCCAAGTCACCTTTTATGCTATCATACATGTTGAGGCCATATGCTAGTATGTTGAACCCCTTTTGCCTCAAATATCACCATGTTTAACTTGTGATAGACTTTGCCATCTTATGCCCACCTTGTCATATTCTTATGTTCCCTCTTTGATCTATGTGCGTTGATGCGAATTTACGTGCGATGGGAATACGTTATGGGTAGTTAGGCAAACTTAGATGACATGAAACATGACTTGAAAATATGACATGTGATTATGCTTGAAAACATGAACGTGGACATGACACTTAGAAAACATGAAAGTGGCCAACTCGAGGTTGGGTTGAGTTTGTAGCATAAATCTACCCGGAACCGCCCGGCTTAACTAGTAGCTACAAACAATAGGACCCAATGTGAGTAGTTGGTCATGTCGCGCTTAAAACCCGAGGTTAGACTAGGTTGTGGTGTAAAGCTACCCGGACCCACCCGACTTAACTAGTAACCACAACAAGGTCTAATGTGAGAGGTTGGGGTGCATTAAGTTAATTAATGCCACATGGTAGGGTTAAGTCATGGACCACTTGAATATACTTAACCAGTTGAACACGATGTATTGATAGGGTTAAGTCATGAATTTCTTGGACACACTTAACCAACTCGATACATGGTTAGGATAGGGTTAACCAAACTTAACCCATTTGAAATCCTAGTTACGTGGTCCTTTTCAGCAGTAACCCTCTTGGATGTATCAACGATACCCTAGGGACTAGGCTAGGGTGGGGCACGATTACTGGGTTGATCGTAAGAGACCAAAAAGAGACGGCTGAATGAGTGCACCAGTTAAGTTCAGGCGGAACATGGTCGTGCACATGAGTCCGGGGTTGAACATGGGCACCAGTAGGTTTAGACTGTGCGTGCTTGTTTTGTGTCAGTGGTTAACACCTTAGGGCTGGATACACCCTAGGGTGGACCTTGCACAGTTAACTACATTTCATGATTAAGCCGTATGACACCGATACACGACGAGTTAGGCTTATAGGGAGCCGATCGACTAGATCGTATAGTTAGACCTTGATTTAGGTCATCTCATGATATTGGGCCAAGGGATCATTTCTTGTTTATACTTGACATGGGTTAGAATACTAGTACACTTGGTGCAACTTAACCTTGTATATGCGATGCCACACTTGGTCTATCTTGTTAACTATTTACAATGCCAGTTTAGTTACCATCCTTATGTTTCATCTCAGTTTCTCATGTCCAGTTAACTTTACTAGTTTTTATACTAATAGTAGGTAGGACTTACCAGTCTTTATGACTGACCTGTTTCCTTTCGCCTCTTTTCTTCCGTTCCCCCCCAGGTTCTCAGGGTGGGAACACTAGCACCTAGCTTGGATCTTTGGCTTGCTTTTCTGACAGCTTATGTACGGTTTGGACTTGAGTTTTGCTATGGCTACACCACGGTTATCTTTGGGGAATAATTTACTTATGTATTTTTCAGTTTATGTTTTCTAGACTTGTAGTAGCTGGAAAAATGATGACTAAGTACTTTGATGTAACTTGACTATGGTTTTGAAATAGTAATTTTATCCGCTGCTTTATTTACTCTGTTTTACTCATATGTTCTGTCTTGTGATATCTTCATGCATGTTTACCTTGATAAACACCCCTCCAAAGCCAGTGTACTTGCAAGACTGACCCCGGCGGATGTGGGGTGTTACATAAAGTATTATCTAAAAAAAAGCTTGAGATCTCCTGCAGCCATGGCTGCCAAGTCCTTCCACAATCCAATTTTCGACAATAATCCCAATCGAAAGGGGGATTCTACATCTCCTCCCCTTCTCTCCATTACTCCCCCTTCTAGTCTTCCTCAATCTTCTTCAGATTTCTGTCGATGAGGATGGATTTACTAGGGTTGTCAATCAAAAGAAGAACCCTAAATCTTTCTCTAAACTTAATGTTTCTTCCCATCTTAGACAAGGGGCAAGCAAATCGAGTGCTCACTCTCTGCAAGGTGCGGGTAAATCGAGTGAATACCCAATTAAACCGAGAAATAAACCATTCCCGACTTCTAATGGAGAAATATTTCAATCAAGAAATAGAATTCAGCCAAGAAATGGCAGCAGTAAAGGGCAAGATTCGCTTCAGCAAATCAACAATGCCCCACCTAAAGATCTGAAGACATCTTCTTGGGAGGAAATGGTGAAGACTGGGGGCCAAGACTCCAAATTCGATCTAGATTTTATTCCCCCTATGGAGGGTATTGAAGAGAAGTTTGTTGTTGTTTATGAGGAGACAAGTATTAGAACAAAAGTAGAGGGGGGCTATTTGTTATTGCTTATGTATTTGGCAAACGCCCCCCGTATCATCACTTTAGGGCTTTTGTAATTAGAACTTGGAATCCTACAGGTTCATTCAAAATTTTCACTCTTGAAAATGGCTTCTTCATACTACGATTTACCAATAGCGAAGATTGTGAAAAGCTCCTCCAAGGAGGGCCATATTTCATCAATGGAAAACTAATTATCTTAAAGAGATGGATCAAGAAATTAATCTTGGATCGGGATTTGTTGAGTACGATGCCAGTATGGGTACGTCTCCCTGAACTAAATCTTAGATTATGGGACAAGGAGGTGTTCAGCACAATCGCAAGTTTAGTTGGCACTCTGTTGAAAATGGATGAGCAGACTGCCAAAGAAACTCGCCTAAGCTACGCTTGCATTCTTGTTGAGATCAGAGCGGATGCCGATCTACCCAACGAGGCATTGGTGTACATGCATAATGGAGAATTAATCTCTCAGCCAATCACGTATGAACTAATTCTAGACAGGTGCAAAACATGTAAATGTTTTAGGCATTCATTTGAGAATTGTATACACAATCAAAATTCAAGAGTGGATTCCAAAGAACCCACAAATCTTGAATCTAATTCAGAACCCATTAATTCTGGAATTAATTCACATGTTTTTCCTCACTCTCCCTCTAATCATGCAAGCACACTGATGCCCCCCGCTTCAGATGTTATTAATATAAACACTACTGAAACTAACATTATCGAAGTGGGGATGTTGGATCCGCCCACATCACAGCATTTAACAAAGCCTCGAGGTTATTTAGAACTCAATTCAACCCAGCAAGACATTATGACTGCAAGTTTTCTGCAAAACTTGCAGGCTGACAAGGGTCCAAATGAAACTGAGGTAGGTAATGCACATACTACCTCAATTCAGATGGAACAACCTTCAGACACCAGCAGAAATCAAAGCATTATAGAGGGATACAAAAATTCAATGGTCATTGAGTCCTTCCCCCCAAAGGAGAACCAAAGTTTAATTACAGATTCTATAAAAATTAATTTAAAAGGTAAAAAAATTGATTACAGTGAATTATTAGCTGCAGACCCTATCTTCACTGATACAGTCTGCTAGCTCCTGGACTTGCACCTATTAAGCTCTCTTCCGTCACCAAGGAAAGTATCCAGAAAGCAGTCAACACGGTGGTTGCTCCTAAGCCTTCGAAACCTGCATCACCAACCAAAAAAAAGATGAAGTGCAAGACTAAAAGTCTTTCAGATATCACAACAATAGAGGACTCAGAGGATGCTGAAGATCATGAGTTCAGGAAAAAGTATATAAACAAGAATTCAAAATGGGAAAAGCAGTTAAAAACTTCTGATAATGCCAACTTTAAAAAGAGTGGTAAACAGAAGGAGGTTAAAGTGGACACCAGGAAGGTTAGTGGTCCATTGTAGAATTCATATTCTTTATTTTTAATATTTTTTTTAAATATTAATGGATATCATTGCTTGGAATGTCAGGGGTCTCAATTCCCCTGAAAGGCAGCTTGACCTTGCCAATTTTTTAAATTTTCATGAGCCTAGTATAATTGGTTTACTTGAGCATAAGTTAAATGATCATAAAATCAGTGATCTGCAGGTTAAAAGTCTTTTAGATTGGAGCATTATCAATAATAATATGATGGGGGGAAATGGAAGGATTATGGTTTTACATATTCCTATCATTTGGGACCTCATCAATTTTCTTATTGATCAGCAGTATATTCACTGCACCTATAAGAACAAGGGTGGTCTGGTTATTAAAATCACCTTTATCTATGCTTCAAACTTTGAGAATGAAAGATTTTTTTTATGGAATTGTATTGAGCAGATTAATCATACTATTAGCAGCCCTTGGATGTTAATTCGTGATTTCAACTCTGTTTTTCACAATTCGGATAAAAGGGGAGGTAATCCTATACCTTTTTCTAAATTGGAAAAAAATGCCAATTTTTTAATGAAACTGCCATAATAGAACCACATATTCTAGGCAATAAATTCACCTGGAAATCAGGTGAATTTAGAAATATACACTGTAAGCTAGATAGGGTTCTATTTAATCATGAGTTCATTAACCTCTTTCCTAATGTTAGTTGTAGTACCCTTCCACAAAATACAAGTGATCACACACCTATCCTTGTTTCTGTTTCCATGGACAAGAGATTATCTGGCAATTTTCCTTTCAGATTTGTGAATGGTTGGATTTATGAGAAAAACTACAAGGTTGTTGTTTCTAAATGTTTCAACAACAATTTATTTGGTACTGCTCAATATAAATTCAATAAAACCTTGCAATTGGTGAAATCTAGTCTTAAAAGTTGGAATAATTCTAGAAGTAGAAATGACATCAAATCTATAAGGGATGATTGTGAAAGATTGCAAAATGACCTTGACAGTAATAGCTCATACAAGGAGTTGGCTGAGAATTTTTTTAATGCTCAAGCTAATTTGATTAATGCTCTTCATATTAGTTCTGTTAACTTAAAACAGAAAGCCAAGGTTAACTGGTTAACAACTGGTGATGAAGCTAGTAAATTCATTTATACTAGGATGTCCAACAGGAAAAACAGGAATAATATTAGTAAACTTATTAATAATAAAGTCAAAATAATTAATGAAGCCTCCTCTATTGAAGAAGAGGCTATTAAGTTATTTTAGCTCTTTATATAATACCTCCTGTTACTCTAATATTTTTCCTGACATTGACTTTAAGTTTATTATTAACAGCAATAGCACTGATATTCTTTTAGCTCATGTTAGACAGGAAGAGATCAAAAATATTATTTTTAAAGCTGATAATGATAAGAGTCCTGGCCCAGATGGATTTGGATCCAAATTCTACAAAACTCACTGGGAGGAATCGAAATCTATTTTGTGTAATTCAGTCACAGAATTCTTTAATTATGGTAAAATACTGAAGAACACAAACCATACATTTCTTACATTAATTCCCAAAGTAGAAAATCCTTCTGGGATGGATGAATATAGACCAATTGCCTATTGCAATTTTACTTACAAAATTATTTCTTCCTTGCTTTGTAATAGGTTAAAATGCTTTCTAAAGTTCTTAATTTCAGAATGCCTATATTCCTGGTAGATTAAATTCTGAGAATTCCTTATTAGCTCATGAGCTAATCAGGAATTTTAATATGAAGAATAGTAATCTAATGTGCATTAAAATTGATCTTCATAAAGCTTTTGATAAAATTAATAGAAATTTTATCATTTATATTGTGCAGAAAATGGGGTTTGATGAGAAATTTTGTGCTTCGATTAAGGAGTGTATTAATAATGTTACTTACTCTGTTATGATTAATGGTTCTCCTAAAGGCTTTATTCATAACAATAGAGGAATAAGGCAGGGTGACCCTCTATCACCCTACTTATTCTCTATTGTTATGGAATACATTTCATTTCAAATGGAAATTGAAGTGTTAAACGGGAACATTAAACCTATTAATAGAGTAAAGCCACATATTACGCACTTTCTATATGCTGATGATATGCTCTTATTTTTAAAAGATGATATGAAAAGTGCTATTGTTGTTTTTAATATTTTGGATAATATGAATAACTATGTTGGTTTAGCTATTAATCATAATAAAAGTAAAATCTATTTTAGCAAAGGTGCTTTAGTTGAAGAGGAAATCCTTCACCTTTTGAATTTTAAAGAGGGCAAACTTCCTGTCAAGTACGTTGGCCTTCCATTAAGCATTAATCAGATCAAAGATAAAGGTTGCATTAAGCTTTTAGATATGATTCAGGGTAGGCTTGATGGGTGGTCTAGTAAATTGCTCTCCCTAACTGGTAGGGTAGAGCTTACTCACACTATCATCACTGCTATGATCATGTATTGGGTGCAATCTCATAGCATCCCTGCTAGTGTCATTCATAAAATAGAAAAACTTTGTTCTAATTTTATTTGGAGAGGCAAGCACCATAAGGTTGCTTGGGATAAAGTGTGTAAGACTAAAAATTTTGGTGGATTAGGGATTAGAAATATTAAAGACATTGCTGAAGTCTACAAGTTTAAATTGTTTTGGAAATTCTTGGATGGTATATCTCTTTGGGCTAGATGGATGAGTGCTAGATATTTGAAAAATAAAAACTTTTGGCTAGCCAGAAAGGAAATTCACCACTCCAGTGTTTGGAAAAATATTTTGGATTGTAGGGATATAGGCAGAAATCTTTTAATTAGAAAAATTAAAGATGGTAGTCAAACCAGTTTATGGTTTGACCCTTGGATTAGTGGTAATTCTCTCATTAACCTCCTTGGGTGAAACAATCTTTATATTTTAGGGGGGTTAATGACAAATTGCAGGATATCATTAATAATAATTGTTGGAGCTTTCTTAATAACCCTGCTGCTCATATTTTTAAAAATGCTATTTTGGAAATTCATATTGATCAGAGCTGCTACAAGGATCATTGGAACTGGAGTTTGTGCTCTAAGGGTAAATTCTCTTTTTAAAAAAGTTTGGGAGTTTTTACAGGGAAAAGAGGTGGAGGTTGATTGGTATAAAATTATTTGGAATAAATCAAATTATCCTAAAATGGCACATTGTGCCTATTTTGCTCTTTTAAATAAACTCCCAACCAGAGATAATTGTTGTAAATGGAATAAGGACTCTGAAAATACTTGTTTTGAGATTGAAAGCTCCAATCATTTGTTTTTTGATTGTGATTACTAAGTACATTTGGATTAATGCCAAATGCACTTTAGGGTTCAATCAAAGTTATACTGCCTTGAATATTAGGGATAACATTGAGTATATTTTGAAATTCTTTAAACCCAAATCCACCAAATTTAATGGGGCTTGTGTTCTCCTAACAGCTTCTATTTATTATATTTGGAGAGAGAGAAATCAGAGATTACATACTAATAAAGAGAATAATTGTTATCAAATCTGGAACTCTATTCTTCATGATAGTGATATTGTCATGAAAAAAGCTAATAGACTTAGAATAGATAACTTGCACAATCAAGCATTTCATAATAGTAATGTAGATGGAGATAAGCAAGTGGAAGATTTTTTACTCAATGGCAAATATCATCCCATCAATAAATGCTCAGACTTCCTTACTGGTGAAAGCTATCTTTGTCACGCTAATAGCCAACAACACTGCAAAGGGAGTTCACATGCCTTTAGTAATTTAAATTTTCCTGTTTCTAATAAATGGAATAATAATGCTTTGCATATACCTATGGTAGGGAATAGAGATAACCTTCCTACCAGCATTTCTTCTGTTAGTCCAACTGGTGTTTTGGCAACATCTGACGTCCTACCTCCATAATGAAATATCTGATATGCATATCTGATATGCATTCATCCTCCCTCCATTTTGCTTTCACATTAGGTACCATCTGCAATTGAATTCCAGCTTTGACCATCCACTTGTTTATATTTTTTCCACAATCAGAAGCTAACCATAATGCCAAGTCTCTTAAAACATCATGCATTTTTACCAAGTTGTTGGTAGAATATTTATGATCTTCGACATGCTCCAACAAACATGCCGATTGAAGGGCTCCAATTAACAAATGACCAGATCAGTAAGCTTTCTGTTTGCTTTCAAAGTTAATAATCAAATCAGTGCCCATCCAAAGCTCTATTAGTTCTTTTCTAGAAATCATATAATCTTTTGGCCATAATGAAATGGTGAGGAAACACTTTCTCAATTGGTCAGTTGTTAAGAAGTCATAACTAATTTTTAAAACAGATAGCAGTTGTTCATCTACACCCAAATCATGAAGACCTTGTGAATCTTTCAATAAATTAAGAGTACATTTCCAATCGTCTATATTTAACTTTGTGGACATGGCACGACCAACTTTTATTAGGGCAAGCGGGAAACCTTGGCATTCTTTAACAATATTTTCTGCAAGTTTTGGAATACCAGGATGAGACTGAATGACCTCCTGACTAACTTTTTCTATAAAAAGAACCCATGATTGTGTTGAATCTAGACATTTTACCTCAATTATCTTCCTGGCTTCCATGTTACCACAAACTACCTTGGATCTAGTAGTAAAAATCTCTTTACATTTTTTTTCCACATCGATTTCCTTCATTAGGACTTGGAACCCCAACTTTATGTAAATCCACATCTTTCCATAAATCGTCTATAAACAATAAAAAACTCTTTTTTCTCTAAAAAATGGTTAATCAAATCAGCTTGTGATTGACCCACGCCTCCAAGTCCCCCATATGCCAATGATATTTTCCTTTGAATTGTCATCTTCAACGCACTTAAGTGCCTCTGCAAAGTACAACATCTATGATTCTGATTCTGCTACTACATATGGCATCGATCTAACAATGTTAGAAGCATTACAACTCACCGTCTCTGCACTGTGAAACAAAGATGCTCGCTCCAGCAATTCATCCACTTCTTTAATCATGTCTTCGCAGCTATGCCCTATCTTATGTTTGGAACAAACTGAACAGACACACATGATCTAGTATTCTGAGATATATCTAATGCAACATCAATTCTAACCAACAAATCAACAACTTGACTTTGCCAAATGACGACTTCATCAGTTGGCCTTTGTGATCTTCTTTCACCTTCGTCTATTCTTCCATCGATATCGTTTTTTCTAGCATTTAATACCTGTCTTTTCTTTTGGAGATTGCCAACGTAACTGGAGGTAGAAACAATATATTTTATATGGCATTCTACCTTCTCTAAGAGTATATTGACAACAGGCGCAACATAAGGATCAAGATTCATTGTTAGATTAATTTTGATGATAGGAATGAAGAAGAGTAGCTGAAGCAATGAATGTTTTATCTATCAACTGCGTGGTATATTACAAATGATCTTAAATGGTTTTGGAACAGGGAAGCAACATGATTGTACTGTGGAAAAAAGTAGAACTCTCGTTTTCATAGGAAAGAGGAATATACAAAAGTAGAGTGCATTCAATCTCATATAATTGCATCTGATTTCTCTTTGTGAATCGGTCAATGGCATGAATGGAACCTACATGCAATAATATAGGAAGACATGCATCCATAAGTTATCTCAATCTAAAATATTCTCCACTGATTACTCTTTGTGAATCGGTCAATGGCATGAATGGAACCTACATGCAATAATATAGGACGACAATATAGCTGTAAATGGGACATGTGCAATGAAAGAAACAATATCCTGTTCCTGTTCACACGTTAATTTTGCAAGTATGAACAAAATATTAGCTGTAATGGATTGAAAAGTGTATAAAGGAAGATTCTCAACGACAAACATAGCTACCAAAGATGACTAAGAGTTTGAACCCATGACTAAGAGTTTTTCTTACACTCGTTTAGCTAAGCCAAATTTAAATGCCAGTATTTGATTACTTGATTTTGCGCAAGTACAAGAACCAATGTTTGGTTGATTTTGATATCACCATATGAGAATGTTACTTATCCGGTTCATAATATAAATCATTTAAAATTACGAATGATGTTCCATAGAGAGCAGAGAGAGTATACCTGATCTGTTGTATTACCAGAGAATGTGATCCAACCCTGCAAATTGGAGTGCATCTGATCTCATGTAATTGCATCAGCGCCAATTCTTCTATTCACTTCATCTTTTTCACAAGAAACAATCAAAAGAAACCTCTAAATATGTTAATTAAAAACTAACCACAATCACGTTTAAAATATTATGGACGTAACTAACACTTTATCTTCACAGAAACAATTTTCTAGACGCAACACATTTCACAAATATAGTTCCTACAATTATTAGAAATATACAATCAAGGTGCAAGCACTACAAGAAACGGCTCAAATAGCGACGACAAATAGCCGTCGCAAGCGGTCGCAAGCCGTCGTCAGCCGTCGCCAAAAGCCTCACAAATAATGTGGACGCTAAGTAGGTAGCGTCGGCTATGGCGACGGCTTTGGACACCGCTTTAGCGACGGCTTTGGACACCGCTTTAGCGACGACAAGGTTGCCAAGTGGACAAAACGGCTATAATTCATACAACCGTCACAAACCGTCACCAAATGGCCCTAACAGGCCGTCGCCAACCGTGACTACTCCATGCAACAAAGCCGTCGCCAGCCGTCGCCTTACGTGGCAAAACTGGGTAAAAAACCCTCGTAAGCCGTCGTCCGCTGTCGCCAAACTTGACCAGAATGCCGTCACCAGCCGTGGCCAGCCGTCGCCAAACTGTATTTTTTTTTTTTTTTTTTTGCATTTCAGCAGCTAACAAGCCATCAAACCATACAAACTCAAAATGCAGCTCATCGGCAACTCATATACACTCAATTTCACATTCCATCAACTCAAATTAACATTCAATCATCTCATCAACACTATAAATCAACTCATACCATCAACACGTCCAAAAAAAAACAAAAATATAAATGATAAACTATCAAAAAACCATCACCATATCCACATCAAACAAACCATGTCCAAAATACCATCAAACAAACCATGTCTCCACAAAATACCACAAACATCTCAAGTCCATCACCAACAACTAGTTTGTATTTACAAAACAAGTCTAAAAAAAAACAAGTACCTACCTACTCATCATCATCAGTCTCACCGTCCTCCTCGTCCTCATCATCCTCCTCCACGGGCTCACTCGGCGGCATCACACCATGCTTCTGAAGATATGCAGCAATCCGCGCATCCAACACGGTCTCGAGCCGGTTCTTCTGAAAATCTTCTAAGGCTGCAACCTGTTGTCGAAGCATGTTGATCTCCTCCTCATCCCGACGCCTCGTATAAGAGGCCTGAGTGCCCGCTATCTGTAATTATATTAAAAAAGTTGGAAACCATTGTCAAAAGTTTTTTTATACACTTTACATGCTTTATACAATTATTGTAATAGAGTTGTCGATATAAAACGCTTTACCTCTATGTTTCTGAAGCCGTAGCGTCTACTCCTGGTAGGCGGGTCGATGATTCTATTCCAGATGCGATTGCACTCTTCCACGTCCGACTCTTGACCTAACTGCGTCGCTCGAGCATCTAAGGCCGCCCTGTATTTGTCCTGCGATAGAGGACAATTATGGAATACATTAAATACTCAATTCAAATTAACAATGTGAAATACAAATTATTACAAATGCTAACCATCGTTTCGCAGGACTTAGGGTCCGACCAGGTATATAAGGTGTTACCCTCCTCATCTGTCTGCTCGACGACATGAGTCTGTGTAAATACCTCAGCAAATGTAGGCTCCCATTGGAGCGTCGACATCTCAAATGATAAAATATATATGGAGTAACAACAGTGAGAAACATATATGGAGTTTTCATACACATCCACGGAGGTAAATTATAAGGAGTAACGATAATAGGCCAAGATGAATATTTACTACCAAACTGAGAAAATGGTGAAAACCCATCTGTACATAAACCAGGTCTGACGTTACGGCTCTCTGCGGAAAATGTTGGATACGTCCTATCAAAATGTTTCCATGCTTCTACATCCGATGGATGTGTCAAAGTTCCATCTTCTTGTGTTCGCACACTATGCCATTGCATATGACATGCAGTGACTGGGGATGCATATAACCATTGTAGTCTAGGGATGATTGGTAAATAATGCATTCTTGTATACGGAACTTCCTTACCTTTCTTTTTTCTAGGTTTATACCTTTCCCCGCCACATTTCTTATAGTTTTTAAGATTAATATGATCTTTCCAATACAACATGCAACCTTTAACAAAAGTATCTATTTTTTGGTATGGCAAATCAAAAGCCGACATTAGTGTTTTCACTTTGTAATGACTATCGCACATCAGATTATCGGGTGGCATATGTCTTTTCGTAGCTTGTACAACAGCTGTAAATGCAGCTTCTGTAAGGTTAAATTTTGATTTCATGGTGATGTACTCAGCGGTTACCGATAATTCAGTTCCACTTTCACAACCAGTCCACCATGGCCGCTTAGCTGAAGCCAATAAATCATATATTTTTCTGGCTTCCGTGTTCGGTAATTCTTCAATATTGGCGTCATCGTCGTCAACTTGACCGATAGGGAACATTGACCATGCTGCATCTTCCACCATATCTTCTATTGGATTCGTGATAACTAATTCGACCTCCGATGCTACAGGATTTACTATAGGCGCAACAAGTTCTCCATGACGATCCCATAAATAATAATTTGGCACAAAACCTGATTTGTACAAATGTACTTTAACGATGTCTGGTTTATGAAACCTCATCAGTTTACACTTACTACACGGACAACGAAGCTCCTCGTAATTTCGATTATTAGATACTGCAAATCAAACAAATTCATTTATACCATTATAGAAATCTTCTTTCACTGAGCCTTTCATTCCAATTCTAACTTCATACATCCAACGACGGTCAATGTAATAATTGGACATTTTTCCTGATTCAAAAATATATGTCACTGATTTCGATAACACATACATATATTGTTCAAAAAATTTATTCAACGCATGAATATTTTTAATGGTTCATACATACATTAAAAATGTGATTTTTATTGTTCAAAGAATTTATTCAACACATGAATATTTTTAGTGGTTCATACATATAATAAAAATGTGATTTTCATTGTTCAAAGAATTTATTCAACACATGAATATTTTTAGTGGTTCATACATACAATAAAAATGTGATTTTTATTGTTTAAAGAATTTATTCAACACACGAATATTTTTAGTGGTTCATACATACAATAAAAATGTGATTTTTATTGTTCAAAGAATTTATTCAACACATGAATATTTTTAGTGGTTCATACATAATAAAAATGTGATTTTTATTATCTAAGCAATTTATTTCTATCATGAATAAATTATCAACACATGGATATACTTCAACATATGAAAATAATTCAAACACATGGATATTTCTGAAAATTTCGGTAGCATAACGGCAGAGTAATTAAAACCGGCACCGTCTCGATGTACGGCTCCTCGCGCTACCTTAAAGCCTTGCAGCTTTTGACAAGGGGGATTTCAACAATCTATTTCGTACGCAGACGATTTTTTTTCCACAAACTAATCCTATTTGGTTTCAACTAAAATCAACCATAATCAACAACCAACCATAAGTAATATTCACCAAATTTCACATCACAACCCAACAATTTCAAAACCATCGCTTTTAAATAGCTATATCCAACAACATGTATACCAATCCTATATCCAACAACATGTATACCAATCCCATATCAAGTAACATACAATGTTCACGCACAAAATCAACTAACATACAATATTCACCAATAAACAAATAAATTCACATTTAAGGGTTTTTAATCATAACTAAATCAAAAATAATTCAACAATCATGATATACACACACAACATATACATTTAACTAACTATTAATTAATTAAATTAGGAAAATAGGTTAGAAATCAAACCTAGAATTGAAGAGGAGTGACGGCTGGAGAGGAGGAGTGACGGCTGGAGAGGGGGGAAGCATTGGTCAGTGGCAGTCAGCGGCGGAGCTCGGTTCGGCGTCGGCCGGTGTCGGTTGTGGGTGGGTGGTGGGGGTTTTTAATTTTCAGTCGGAGGGTTTAATTTTTGGGGGAAAAGTGGAATGATCGATCTTTACTGTAGGCTCGCGATATATTATTTTTTGGGCGACGGCTGGCGACGGCCGCTTTTTTTAACCGTCGTCAACCGTCGCAAGGGGCCGACACCTATTACACCTTCTCTTGTAGTGATGGGTCAAAGGCGTCAACTTCTGTGTTGATGAGTGTGGATCTTGTGATAAGTGGACAGGCGTCGGATATTAGTCTGAAGTTCGCCTCTGATGATCAGATTTTGGGTTTCAGTCGCAGCATCAAAATTGTGACTTTCAATGAAGTCAGGCAACATCAAAATTATACTTTCTGTAAAGTCAATATGTTAGAAGTCAAATGTAAAGTAGATTAATAGAGGATGGAGGTGATTACCTTGGTTGTTATGTGGCCAAAACTCAGTCAAAGCTGGAATTAGTACGAAAATGGAAATAATTGTCAACTAGATGTTTGGCATACGAAATAATTACCAAACAAATATTTAATCAAATTGTGGCATGCATATTCTTTATAGATTTTCTTTTTCCTTTACACAACACTCAAATATTTTGAAATGCGTGTATTTTGCATGAACTTTGCTACAATAGCCAAAGTAGTTTCGGGTATTCAAGCCAATCCGAGATAAGAATATGGAATATGAGATCCTACATCCTAATTTTAAAGGTGGAATTCAAGGATTTTATGGGTGATTCCTGTATTTTTATCTCATATTTGGCTATTTTAAGGTGAAATTCAAGTAGTATTTGCATATACTTGCAATGTGATACAAATAATTAAATAATGAAAAATTGTTAAACAATTATTATGCATGAAACTACAGTCTGCAGCTATCATGCATGGTGCATATTTGTCCTAAAGAATGTTTTAAATGTAGATGTAACAGGGGTTTCTATTTTAGTACTTTCAATCCAAATATATATTTTACAAAACGTACATCCAAATATTAACAGAGAATATACAAGTTTCTGATGCACACAAAGTTTTCTATGGTATAGACAAGAAGGGTGCGTTATTGACGAACGAAAGCAGGGTATTTGAGCGGGGTATTGTAGCGAACGGGGAATGTGCTTTTGGCCGCGAACGGGGTATTTGAGCAGGGTATTTAATTGTTAAATTAATTGTTATGAATTAGTTAAACACGATTACACAAAACAAAGCGACTAACATTTTCATTACAAGAACTAAAATACAAACATAAATAAGACTACTAGATTTGAAATTAAAATAAGTATATGAAAATCTAAAACATGCGACGATGTGGTAATGAGCTCAACTCCGCTGTAGTAAATGCACGTATATCCTCATCAGGAAGTATCTCAACAATCTCCACATTCTTCTGGTCATTGCGGAAAATCATCAAAATCTCCCACAACTCCACATTTACATGTCCCCGAACAAGCTCATAGCAACGTGTAGCAAGCTGCAGAATATGGTCAGTCAAAAACGTGTGGTTAGAGCTGTCACGCTCTACCTGTCTGCACCTAGAGGGCTGACCAGAAGGAGGATCGCATGTAGTCATCCAGCCTCCATAATAATTGGCGTCGGTACCAGTGAACAAAGCAGCTGGGATGAGTGCTGCTGGAGATGCAGGTGCAGTAGGAGGCGCAATATCAGGAATCCGGTATGCACAAGTAGGCTTACGCAACTAACCATCAAACATCAGGTTCTGCTCTCTAAGCTTGATAGGGGGTTCTTCCTGAATCATCTGTACGATCTGCCTGCGCCAGTAGCCCAAAAATCATTAGGACCATCCAAATAATCGAAAACTGCATCCCATTCCCCACAAGGTGTCCTAAGTAATCTATCCCAATCGCGAAAGGTCCTCTTCATGTTATCCCATTTATTTTTAATCTGGGTATCTGTAAAATCCAGATTAAAACGGGTGTTCATCGCTGCCGCGACGGTTGCGTAGTAGTTGCTGACGCTATAAACCGCGCTCGGCTAGATACTCCACACAAATATCTATAAATGCCTAGTCACGTTCCTCTGTCCAGTATGCAACCGGGTGCGAAGTAGCGGTGGTAGAAGTGGCAGACATATGCAGGACCGAAAAAAAAATCATGAAAACGTGAAAAAAGAATATGTTACAGAGAATTAAAAAATAAAAATAACAGTATAAAAAAAATACCTTTTTTCCTGAGTAAAAGGCGCGATTTTTTTTTTCATGCTGAAAGGAGGTGGTTTCGGGTTGATGAGGGGAAATGGGGGATGGGTGAGAGTTTTATAGCGGACGAAAAGGGATGTTGGAAATCTATTCATTGGCGTCGGGCACGTTCGATGCCAACGGATAGATTTCCAACGTCTTGCAAAAGGGCATTTTGAATGTGGAATTTTGTACTCGCGTTAGACGCAAGCACCTTCTCGAACGTGCCACAAAGTGGCTGCGAACAGACCTGATGTAGTTGTTTACAAGTTCACATATTTTGTGGGCACGGATGCAATATACTCTGCAATACCTAAGGTCTAAGTCAGAGCTGGAGATTCTATGACAGATAAATCAGCTCCAGTACAACATGGACACCCTCATCCTACATGGTTAAAATAAGCAAAACATAATGTTCATTTATGACTTCCACGTAAAGATATTTCAACTGGCAAATCAAAAAAATATAAAAATAATATAGAAATCTTAGATACATCATAAATTACCATCAAATGACCCGAACATTATTGTTAAATCTTAAAATCCTACGATTTCAATCCCGTTTTAAATTGAATCTCTCCCTTTACGATTCGATTTATATTTCAATTCAAACCATGCTAATACTGCACTTTAGAAATATCATTCAATTCAAATTAATATATTTTATATACTTATCTAGGTCTACAATTCCAATTTTAATCATCTAAAAACAAATTAAAATTGGAACGAGAGAGAAAATGATGTTTTGGATATAGATGTAGATGTTTAAACATCCAAATTAATTTCAAAGTATATGCAAACTTTAAAATATATGTTTTTATGAGTCCACGATTTACGATTTGAATCTCATTTCGATTCATGGTTTGAGTTTTACGATTTATATTTGAATCTTATTTTGAAAACCTTGAACCAGAAAATAATAATGCACAAACTAACAACTTATTTCTAAATGTTCAGAAATCTACTATCTAACCCAAGTTAAACTTAAACCTTATATGGGTTTTCATTTAGTTCTGACTATTCATTGTAATTGTACACCTATGTACAAAAAAGCCCGTGTTAAAAATTTGAATTCAAGTACGTTGTGGGGTAAAATATGTAAATCTGCACTGTATGGTACAGATAGCACAGATGTAATGTTTGTTATAAAATTGAATTTGCATGTTGTCTCATTATCTTATGAAACCTTTCAACGAGATATTAGTTTTTTCAAGTATCTAAAAATGGAATGGAATCCAAACATACGCCCCGTGGTTCCTTACTTAACAGGTGGCTCGTTAATTGTGTCTCATTCTAACTTAATATTACCACTACTAACTTATTTATGAAACTAATTTAGAAGCAAAATTAAAGGTATGTTCAAAAGACTATCCAATTCAGGTTTCTATACTTGTTTCCAAATTCAACATAAACTAGAGAAAAAATTAAAATTCAATTCGTAGTTAATAAAACAAGTCACCAAAATTTATGATAAATAAGTTTGATTGAACTGTTCCGTTTTACTACTCAGGATGATATATTATGCCAAAACTGTACAAACTCTAGCAAAAATATAAAATTTTGATAAAGACTACCATTGAATTTTCAACTTCAATTGGAACTGATATGCTTCCACTTCTCTACAACAGAAATTGTAATTATCATTGGGTTCAATTCAAAGAGTGTCTACCATGCAGTAGAAAGGAAATAGTAATAATAAAAAATCACGCCAGCATGTTTAAAACTTATTTAAATACAGATAATAAATTTTAATATTTTATCACCTCTAAATATTCTTTCAATTGTAACGTGGATGGTAGGCTAGAAGCTAGAAAGTGGCTATTTAAGGCATAGTATACTTAATCCCTAATCAGAAGAGGGGCTATTTTATAGGGTAATAAGAAAATAATTATGCCTGGGATTGTAACTATATGTTTTCGTTACTTGTTTGGGTTGTATTCGTACTGTTGGATTTGAAATACATGATTTGTCAAGAGTTTATCACTTCTATTAGTTGGGTTGGATAGTGAACCAATTGGATATTTTCCACCTACATTCATGAATTGGTACTTGGTTGTGTTTTGCATGTACCATGAATAAATTTACGACCCCTCATGATAAATGTGTTGAAATATCACATTTTATGTTCATGTTTTTCCTCTTTAAATACGACAGATCTTTCTTTTTAAAACCATTATGTTAACCATGACCCGATATATCCCCTTAATATACTGGTGAGAACTAAATAGACCATGTAAACTTAAAAATTGATATACAATTTTATTTATTAATGTTAAACAAGAAAAACTATCTTTATTTATTTTTTCTCATTATTATATAGAACAAACATAAAAATTATAGAAATTAACATGAATGAACTCTTATTTCTTGAAGTTATACCAATAAAATTAAATCTACGTTGTGTTTCTTTGTTATGGAAAAATAAGTAAATTTGAGATTTTTCTTTAGTTTAAAGGCAAAATTAACTCCTTCAGTGAAACACTTTCAAAATACTAGCAAAATTGAATAATACAATATGTAACTATAAATTGAACACACTTGGAGTTATATTATGAATGACCATCATACGGCATGTGCCATGGATGGCATCAACTTATAAAGCTATATACATGAAATTACAACTTTGCCACCATGCCTATAAATACACCTTCATTTCATTCATTCTGGGAACTTTCCAACAATCGATGATTCTCGTGAAGATTGAACGATTCTACTTTGGAGAAGATTGAGAACAAAAAAGTTATAGAAATTTAGTGAAGAAGAAGTGTTTGATTGTAAAAGATATAAAAATGTATAAGATCGAAGAGATTATGTACCTTGTAATTGTTGGAAAGCTAATGAAATCCTCTCTCATAGTGGACCTATGTCGAAATTGAGACCGAACCAAGTTAAATCTATGTGTTTTTACTTCTTTTTTTGTCTTTGTGGCTACCACTTTTCTAGATCTTAACTATTCTTGATTGCTACCGTTTTCTTACCCTATTTTTTACTACTACACGAGCATCACCCTTCATCACTTTGCTTCTCTGTTGCTTCTACTTATCTAGTTAATCCTAGCCTTCCCTTTGGCTTCCTCTGCTCACTCGCGATTTGTTCTGCTCTATTTTTTGGTTTCAATATTTAGCATCTTAAGCTTCTATGTGTAAATGTTCCACTCTTGGCCTTTGTCTCACATGCATGTCCAAGGCAAATCATCAGCGTTTCAGTGGACGTCTTCGAGTTTCTTCTCATTTACTTGTGCGAGGCTTGCGAGTTTGAAATTGGATCATTTTGTTGAGGCCTGTCGATTGCATCCATGGTGGGTGTGTATGTGGGGAGGCCTTCGAAGTTCGATTTCCCACTTGCTGTAATTTGGCATTTAATAGTTTGGTAATGTTATGCTGGTTGCCTTCCATTTTTTAATCATTTGACTAGATCACTATGCCAATTTGGAAATGCATTACATTTTATTCTTATGCTAAAATTAAGGTTTAAATTTCTGCTTTCCGGTTCCATTTCGGTCATCAGAAAATTTCTGAGTTTCGGTTCCATTCCGGAAATTTCAGAAATTTCGTTAAAATTCCGGTATCCGAATTCCGGTACTTTTTTCATGATAACATGTTAATTAGTATAAATTTTGCATGTAAATTATACAAGCTAAACAAAAATAAAATTTTACTTTATAGGAACCATTTAATAATAACTAGCTAAACTAAACCAATAATATATTGTATCATAATAATAAACCTCACAAAATAGCCTGGTTTTGTTTGTAATCAGCCCATTATTATAGATCAATAATACCAAAAATCTTTGAACACAGCCCAACAAATATCCAATTCAATTGGAGATACGTACAGCTTCATTCGCATCTTCTCCCACAAACCCACAGAGCTGAAATTTGAACGCCTAAAATAAATAAATAAAACCCTAATTAAAAAGCAAATAATCTGGCGCCTCTCTTCATGAAACCAAATCGTGTTTTCTCTCCAAGGTTGGTATTGATTCTATCTTCTTACTTCCATTTCTCAGTACAAATCCAAATCATCGTTTTTTTTTGTTTTATGGCAACCGTCGGAACGGTTTTCAAGGTGAATTCCGTCCCGGCCTCCGCCGGAACCGGGCCGCGTTGGCCGAAATTCCGTCATGCCGGATGGAATCTTGAACCATGCCTAAAATATAATATTCTTATGTATTTTTTGATTGCTATATTTTTTTTATTCGGAAGGTTGTCATCTTTATTTTATTATTGTATGATATGAGCACTCTTTAATTTTTTGGTTTATTCGATTGGTGAGCACAGTTTTGGTATAATTGCTGCGGTGTGTCTGCCTCACTTTTGTGATTATGACAGGTCCACCTTAAAACCATCGGGAAATCAGCCCAGCTCTATTGGCCAATTATTATTTATATGTTTATATATGTATGTATGTATATATATGTATGTATGTATGTGTGTGTGTGTATATATATACATATGAGGATGGTTCCGCTGCACCTCTTATATTGCACGTGAACTCTACCCTTTAATAGGGGTGAGCATTTATTGGTTGAAACCAATTTAACCAACCAAACCGGTTAAGTTTGGTCGGTTTGGTTTGGTTCTCTAAGTTAATCGGTTGGTTTTGGTGTTTTACTTTTATATTATTTCGATTTATTGGTTGGGTTTGGTTTTTAATATTTGAAAACCGAACCAACCAATTAAACCAAAAAAAAATTAATTTATTTAAAAGTTAAAAAATACCACTAACAATGCTATTGTTTGCAATATTTTCATAACAATATCATTTTTTTTCTTTAACTTCTGATTGATATTTTTAGAAGAAGAGTTTGATTTCTAAAATATTTACATCATATGAACTCAATTATTTGTATTCATCCCACGTTATATCAACAAGTAGAAGATCTATTTTATTTTAAGATAAACCAAACTGTAACGACCCGGTTTTTGACGATCTTGGATATCCGATATACAACACATATCGAACATCCAAGGATCGAAAATAACCGAATTGTTAATGAAAGAAGTTAGAGGGTGAGAACAGATAAGATAGAACTTATAGAATTGAAGAAGAAAAAGAAGAACACCATCATCAGAGTAAACACGAATCTCACAGCGGAACAAATAAAATATAACATAATTTTTGAAATACAAACAGTATATGTATACAATAACATTGCAGAGTACAACACTTACAACAACAGCGGAAATAAACAATAGCTATATAATCCTGAAGCCTCCTGCTCCAAGCTCTCTAAGTACATCTGTGAAATCCCGACTACTTGACTGCCTGTACAAATTTAGGCACCCAAGAGTTTAGGGAAAACAAAACAAAATAAACTCCGGGTCAGTCATGGGATTGGTATGAGTAAAACAGTTTTAAACAGTTTGAACAAGTAAACGGTATCTCATAAGACCACACCGTATAACAGAACGGGTTTTTCCCTTATGAGAATCCAAAATGTCTTTATATCGAAAACCTTTTGATATTATAATAATGTCTATCAACCACAATATAATAATCATCTAGCAGAAATGCTTTCATCTCACGTTTTACATATATAGTATACAATCAAAACCACAAGCACGTATTGGGTAATGGATTTCCAACTATGACAAGGTATGAAACCACCTTTCGCTAGTGTACCTATAGAGAGGAATACACTAGGTTCAACAAGAATATCTTGCAACCCGACCACACATGACCGACCACTCACTTCGCTTGAGTGTATCGAATGTATATCACCAACGGTTGGGATCAGCAACCGTTTTCCGATAAGGGACAGCATTGACAATAGATTTTATAGAAGTAAATGAAACTCTAGATCAGGTGATTATACACCCTAATAGGTGCGACCTACATAGCCATGCTGCCTGCCTGATTTCTGTCATTTCCCAAATGTGAGGCTAGAAGCTACGCTTATCTTTTACATGCCACATCTTCATTCACTTAGAATGTCACATTGTCATACCCGCCAAATCACAAATTGATTTGTCCAAAAATAACACGGGTATACAGCTAAGAGAAATGAATTCATCTGCCACCAAACGTGAATACGTTTAAGGAGATCAACTTACGCGATCGATTGGATATACTCTGTCAGACATTCTTCCATACAGGTTGTCCTGGGACTGGACAAACCGAAGGCACTATTCAGTACATCCATCTTAGGCAATTGTTATCTAAGATTTATACAACAGCCCTTGCACTTTACTCCGTCTTCAATTTTCTTTGGTATCTATGATTCGCAACGCTTATGCCAATACAGAGTGGTTCTTCAGATAATAATCCAACCGGTCTCTCCATATTAACAACGTTAAAATGGTCAAAACATTGATAGTCTGTGATTTAACTATCAAATGAAAACATGTCTGTGTACACACAACGATCTATTTCCAAATGGAATTATCAATCCAATCATCAAACATATATATATATATATATCCTCATTTTCTATGTTTAGAAAATATACGTTATTAACACAAGAAAACATTTCCATGGATTAATTACATATCACTATTCTTCCACATCTATCAGACTCTAACTATAAACTAACAAGAGAACAAATTCCTAAGTATAAACCTCGAAGGCCGAAACCAACATCAGATCGATACTCAGGAAACCATTCAACTTATTAATCTCTAGTCAGTTTCCAATTTCTGTTTAACTCTATTTTGATTAACTATGTTTGATTAACTCCTTTCGATTAACTCGATTCGAATAACTTCTTTATTTATTTTCCCAATAAATAAATCTTTTATTCTATTTATTTTCTAAATAAATTATCCTTTATTCTATTTATTTTCTAAATAGATAACCCTTTATTCTATTTATTTGTAATTGGTTTACAAATATTCTCTTTCTATTTGTTTTTGCAAATATCTTCCTTTGTATTTGTCTACAAATATATTTCCTTTTTAACTCTTTTGATTTAATAATTATTTCCTTTATAAAATCCCTTTTCCTTTTATATATAAAATCCATTGGTTTTATATAAATAAATTATTTTCAAAATATACTTTGAAAATCCCCTTTTCTACATCTCAATATTTCTTACGGTATCTAAAATACCAAATCACAATGATCGATATCATTTAAACACACATAATCATCAACAGAATATATACCACATCATATATTACAATATATGAAACAGTAAAATAATATTAAGGAATCCAGTTGGATTCCTCCAACCTGTTTCCCTGCATCCGCAGATGTTAAACAATATAATAACATCGATTTCATTTCAATATGAAATATTCTGCTAAAAAGAATCAACATTTGATTAACAATTTTTTAATATATACATATCGTTATCTATAATTTCAACCAATACACAAGCAATTCAACCAAACGGTTAACACACAATAATCAACAGATAATTATCAGTTCCAACCATATGTTGTAAAAATATAAATGTTTAGAGTTAGTGAGTTTTACTCACATTGGACAATCATCGTTAATAACGATAACCATCACTTGATTCAGACGGACAATTTATTTTGTGATAAATTGTAACGAGGTTTGATGGACTTCTAGCCAGTTCCATCGTATAGTGTCTATCCCTACGATCCCAGCGGATCTTGATTTTTTGAATTTCGTTAATGTATGCTCAAGTTATTGAATTTACAATTAAATATATATATATAAATGAAATTAAAACTTGGACTTTTATTTTAAATCGGGCCTTAACCTTTCAATAAGTCGGCCCACTCCACTACTTGACCTATCAGCTCTTCTTTCCTGATTAACCTGTTGCTCCAGATAATCAAAGCCTCATCTCGTTCGTGACTTCCCATCACCCTCCAGACCACAATCCTCCATGAAATCTCCCAATGCCAAAATCGTTGAACTCTCCATACAAATCCGCATCAACTGGTACCCAAATTGTAAGAATCGGGCCTCCCTCCTCGACTGCGACGCAGCAGTATCGAACTACCCTGCAGATGCACCCCCGACCAAAACCAACACTGGAATTTACTCAACTCCTTCCCGAGGTGTTAAACCTCCTTCTAAATCCAAATACGACCCTCAAACTTGATTCGATGCACCCAAAATCCCAGTAACCGAAATCCTAGTTGCGCTTTTAACACCCGACTCCGACGAAATAGCATTCGAGTGCCACAAAACCAATCTCAAAATGATGAGAACATTACGAGGAACTCAAAGATATACCTAGAATGATTTATAGAAATTGTTTTGATTTTATTTTGGATTTTTGAAGATCGAACATTTTTCTGGAAAGGGGAAAACATGACGGCGGGTTTTTCTGAAGTTGAAATTAGGTTTAGGAATGGTGTAGTGCATTATATAGTGGATAACTTGCTTGTTGGAGTATCCTTGTCCACTCATCCTTTTATTTTCTTCGATTTTATATTTGTTTTAGCCTTCTAAAAATCCGTGTGGTCACACATGATACCCAAAAATCACGAAACTGGACATGTAGCTAGAGTTCGACATTACGGTCCCAATGAAACGTTTCGTCGAATTCCGACACCATTTGCTCACACAGCGTATTTTTAACCGTCAAAATACTGACTATTTTTCATCTAAAAATCCGTACGGCCACACAGTGACCCCAAAAAATCATGGAACTTGGAATCTAACAATAATTTGATGTTGCAGATCCAACAAAATTAGTTTCGTCGAATTCCGACTTCATTTGCAAAAGTGGCTATTTTTAAAGCTCTAAATAACCCATTTAAATATATAAATATATTTAAAAACAATTAAATTTAATATTTGAAAATAAATATTATCGTATATATTCGCAGTGGAATACCATACAACTTCAGAATATTCCTATATGAATTTCTAACTCGATATTCTGAATCCCGATTAAATCGATATTCGATTTATAATGAAATTCCTTTTATAAAAATATAATTTAATTATAAAGGAATTCTACAGCGACTTTTCTAAAATTTGATTTGGACATAAATCAAAATCTACACGACGAAATCCCGATTTTTCTCTTCCACTAGAAAAATATACTTCACCAGCTCCTAATGTTTCTTGTTTCACTGAAATCCGGCTTAAAACGAATTCTGTATATTCAGTTGAAGTTCAAATCGCCAATTAACGAACTACCGCGCCATTTAAAGCTCGATTTTAATTATAATATAATTATACGTTCAAACTGTCATTCAAATAATATATTTGTTATTCTAATTCAATTCTAAACTGAATTAAATATCATAGATGACCCAGTTCACACCATATCGCCATTTCAGCCAATTCTGATTATTTCAGAATTAAATACATTATTTATTTTATTATTTTAATTTAATATTCACCATTATTTAATTCAACGACTATGAAATCCATTTTAATTACCCTTTAAATAATTAAATAAATTAATTATTATGTCGCTGAAAATGCGGGTCATTACACAAACAAACCAACCAAACCGAACCAAATATTAACGGTTCGGTTGGTTTTGGTTTCAAAAAATATTGGTTTGGTTTGGTCTGGTTCGGTTTATGTTTCTTGAATGGTTATTTTGGTTTCAACTTTTTTGATCAGTTTGAAACCGAATCAACCATTTGTTCAACCCTAACCTTTAATCTCCATCACCCATTTCCCTACTCATTCTCTCTTTTTCCATTTCAATATTATTTCTTGGGAAGAAAGAAAATGAGTGGGGAAATGGGTGGTAGAGATTAAGGGGGAGAGTTCACGTGCAATATAAAAGGTTTAGCGGAACCCTTCTCTCTCTATATACGTATACATACATATATATATATACATATATATATACATACATATATATATATATACATATACACATATATATATAATCAATGCATGATTGGAAAAAACTCCCAACAAAAATCACTCTAGATAGGCCTTTCGACTTAGAGTGTCATTTTCATAGTAGATCATCAAAAGGGTATTAATTATTAATGGTGAAAATTTTCATCTAGTTGAAAATATGACTAGCTAAAGAAATATTAATGGTCAGAATAGAGATTTTGATTTGTTTCAACAATAAAAAGTGTGCATCCGTGCTTTGCACACGGGTATAGCAAAATAAATATAGCTGTTAAAAAGTGTTACTTAAAATATAATTATCCAAAAGGATAAAGAGTGTCCAAAAATTCATGGTTTTAAGAGGAAAAAAATCCTGGTATGTTTCGAATGCTCATGCAATGCTTTATTATGGTCTGGTAGCAAAATAGCTTCAGCGTTGTTAGTGAAATGTTTTTGATAAGATGCAGCAGTTGGCATAAGATCCCGAGCCATCTTCTAAATATTTCAATTACAACGCTTTATAAGTTTATTTTCAAAACCTACAGACAAATATTTCCAGACTAATAAGTGTGCACTAATTAATATCTCCTTCTAGATATCTGATAGCAAATAAAATCACCTGTACCTAAAATTGTCTGTCCTATATACCCAACCAATTAGCACCCCATACATTTCACATTTTTGCAATTAAATCCTCTTTTTTCCTTTGACTTAATTGCAAAACGGTGAAAATCAAGTATTCTAATTGATTGGGATAGAGGAATAGGGAATTTTAGGTACAGAGGATCAGCTCTCATATCAGAAATTAACAAAATGAAATCTCCTGTATCCAAAATTCTCTGTCCCTTTATACCTAACCAATCAGAACCCCTGAATTCCACCTTTTTGTAATTAAGGCCTCAGACTTAATTACAAAAAAGTGGAAATCAGAGGTTCTGATTGATTGGGTATAGAGGGGATAGAGGATTTGAATACAAGTGATTTGCTCTCCCATTTTTATAAATTATTGGCTGAATGCGTGTAAATATGAACTATAGTCATAATTTGTAGTTCATAATATGATTATGTTACGCATTTCTTATTTAGCTTGTTGCTAAGAAAATGCTGGAAATTCTCTTGGGCGAATGCAGTAAACATGTGAACTACAATTATATTATCACAATACAGTAGCGTCCTGCAAGCAATGTCCACATTAACCATAGTCTGTTTACCATGTCGAGTACCAACCACTTAAATGACAACCAATTTTATAAAGTTGAACATCATGACACAACAGCAATTTTGTTGAAAAAACAAAGTAAATTCAACATTTCCATGAAGACATTCATTTCCAAATGGTTTGCTTTTGCAGGCCAAGCAATTCACCGCAGAACACATGAAAATCAAATGCTTGACTATCATACAACACTGTTCAGATTGCTCTGCTCCTTCTTCATGCTATCTATGCTATACAAACATATATAGGGATCAAAGTCAAGAAATCTTGCATATAGCTTTCTTTTTACGCTAAAGTAGGAAAGGTGATATTCATATATATATGAATGGAAGGACCGATATTTGTTAGGTGTGGCTCGCATTGAAATGGAGTGGGTGCGTGGATTGAACAGGAGAATTGTCCCACATCGCAAGATATTAAGAAATATCGTGGTATATATATGGTATTGGTGGCATGTAACAATGGGGATTCCTTTTGTTACAATAAGTGTTTGTCAATGCCACATTATATGCTCGATGGGAGGCGATGGGGGATGTTCAATCGGGACGCCGGCATAAGAAGCCTTCGACCGTTGACCTCGGATAGACACGGCGAAGCGCGTGCGATGAGCATGGGAATGCCGAAACTCAACATGGTATCAAAGCTAGAAGAGTAGTGATGAAATCTTCGGCCCAGTACTAGAAGCGAACGTGAACTGTTGCTATTTCTTTTCACTTCAACAGTGGCTATCAGGTAAGCGATTTGGCTTTCACTGATTATACGCTAGTTCAGATTAGTTCAGATTTCAAGTTTTGGTATATTATTTAAGCATCAATATTTTAATTCAAAATGAATTCTAATTCATTTTTCTATGTTCATGCTGTATGATAAGACGAGTTGTTGCGTCTTCGTCTTATAGATAGGAGAAGATCCCTGAAGGCTTCCTTAAGTCAGGAATAGAGTCCGGCCTTTCCCTCAGCCTCTGTAGCTATCTTTTTTTCCCTTCTGATAAACGGGATTTTCCTCACAGGCAAGTGCCCTTATTGGGAGGCGCCTTAAGGCAACTTACAGTAGAAGTCAGAACAATCAGACTCACCTACATCGTATGATCCAGTAGCTCGGAATCGGGACAATGAGAAAGCAGCCTTACTTCAACAGCGTGAAGTACAGGCAAGGGAACACGCTTTGGAACAAGAACAAAGGGAGATTACTCGGGTAGTTGTGAAAACGGACCGCATACCATTCCAAAATAATGGAGCGAAGGTGCACCAACTTATTGACCGGGAAGGCCCCACAATGGAAAATCACTCTTTTGGCGGGGCGGGACGAAAGCACAGAGTGCTCTATGGCTGGCTTTCACCAGTAGGTCATTCCTTTACTCATGGGATATTCAATTAAGAAGAAGGAGCAGCCTAAGATGCAGATGAAAAGATGGCCAAAGATCTTATATTATCTGTCCCCCTTCTCCCTGGATCTGGCTAGCTTGAAGTTGACCAAACGCTTTCTTCATTTTCAATGAGCTTTCGCTTTCCTTGAGTTGGCCGCTGGGTCCTGGTCCTTAGGGCATTCTACTCTCTCTTTTCTAGGGGGACAATCTTCTTATTGTCGAAGGTATGATAGTAGGAAAGGACGGACTTAAATAAGGGATGATAGTACAATAACTAACTGCTTTCTTCTTTGTGATGAGGGACTCTCTGGTCCTTTCTTTGTCTTTGCTTTCCTCTTCTCTAATGCGCATATTGAGACTACGCACCTTCACCAATGAAAAAGATAAATAGAGCTTCGCCACATAGTATACTTACCGCATTGTTGTCATATCGACGAATCATTTTGGGATGATGAGCAGGTATTATGCGAGGCAGGCCACCTCTCTTCAAATAGACGAACTGTAAGCTCTTTCGGTATAGGTAGCTTCACACGCTCTCTAAGGCGATACCGCGCAGTACTCTAAATAAAGAAAGGGCAGTATGCAAGAGCCCCTCTTTCCTAGCAGCAAACTGACTTCGCGAACAGATACAAAGAAAGTGTTGTGAGTGGCAATGAGCGAGGTAGCTTCTAGAATCCAGGGATGATTGGAGATGCAATTGTGTATTCGTATTTAAGAGATACCATATTTGTCCAGTACATTAATTACGGGATATCGATGTGGTGGATTGATGTACCAACATTACTATTCAAACAGTGGCCTTACAATCATCGGATCTGGGCCTAATAGTACGTGTCAAGACACCAATGTAAATCAGATATGATATGCTCAGTCATCCCAGCTACTTCTCAGCCGTGATTTCTTTATCGAATCAGCTATTTTCTTTCGGGGAGAGTTGTAAAGTATCATTACACGGGAGGTGGGTAGTTCAATCCCAGGAAATTTGCTTGTGATGCCCCCTCCTCTGTCCATTCCGTGAGTTTGTTCCAAGTTATTTGTATGGGGTTATTGCCAAAATCAAATCCAAACTTGTAAGTGAAGCATGAACATAGAAAAATGAGTCCCATATCATGGAATAAATTGAAGGAATTGTGTACAAATATGAGCTGGTAGGCACGTAACATCAGGGATTCCTTTTGTTATATGGGAGTTGTGTGCCAGCTTATATGTGTGCAAGGTAGAGGAGCTTTATTCCGACCGTCGTTACATAACAGTGGTATCAGAGCTCCATGGTTCGAGGGGACCGGTATGCGTAGCATGATCGAAGCATGACTCCAAAGGGACTGGAGCATGAGATGCTCGTCAAGGTGAAGGTAAAATGGTAAAAGCAACCTGATGCCACTGCTTATGAGAACTCGGGGTAGCAGTCTAGCCAAGTGTGAAGAGGACTAAAGGTGTAACTCTAAGGTGACTTCAGAAATGCTCGCCAAGGTGGAGATTGTTAGGTGTGCTCGCATTGAAATGGAGTGGGTGCATGGATTGAACAGGAGAATTGTCCCACATCGCAAGATATTAAGAAATACCGTGGTATATATATGGTATTAGTGGCATGTAACAATGGGGATTCCTTTTGTTACAATAAGTGCTTGCCAATGTCACATTATATGCTCGATGGGAGGCGATGGGGGATGTTCAATCGGGACGCCGGCATAAGAAGCCTTCGACTGTTGACCTCGGATAGACACGATGAAGCGCGTGCGATGAGCATGGGAATGCCGAAACTCAACATGAGAGCGAAATGTCAACCTTAGAGAAGTTTGTGCAACCATCCATTCTGAAGTTTGACGACCATTATGATTATTGGTCAATGATGATGGAAAATTTTCTGAGGAGCAAGGAGATGTGGAGTTTGGTGGACGAAGGAATCCCTGCAGCGGCAATTGGAACAATGGCAGCGAGTGAAGCACAAAGAAAGATCGTGGAAGAAGCAAGCTGAGGGATCTAAAGGTCAAGAATTTCCTGTTCCAGGCAATTGTTAGAGAAATTTTGGAAATAATTCTGGACAAGAGGACATCAAAGGCAATTTGGGACTCAATGTAACAGAAATATCAAGGGTCCACGAAGGTGAAAAGGGCACAACTTCAAGCATTAAGAAGGGAATTTGAGTTGCTTGCCATGAAAGAAGGAGAAAAGGTAGATAGCTTCTTGGGGCGAACCTTGGCAACTGTGAACAAGATGAAGACAAATGGTGAGACAATGGAGCAAAGTACAGTAGTCAGTAAGATACTCAGATCATTGACTGCAAAATTTAATTATGTTGTTTGTTCAATAGAAGAGTCAAACGATTTAAGTACTTTGAGCATTGATGAATTGCATGGAAGTCTACTTGTCCATGAACAAAGGATGCAGGGATACCAAGAGGAGGAACATGTGTTGAAAGTGGCACAGGATGATAGATCGGGCAGAGGAAGGGGTCGAAACATGTTTAGGGGAGGACGTGGTAGAGGTAGAGGAAGACAACCCCTAAATAAAGCACTCATTGAATGATACAATTGTCACAAGTTAGGACATTTTCAATCTGAGTGTCCTGACTGGGAAAAGAAAGCTAATTATGCTGAATTGGAAGAAGAAGAGCTCTTGTTAATGTCTTATGCAGAACTTCATCAAGCAAAAAGATAAGAAATATGGTTCCTTGATTCAGTTTGCAGTAATCACATGACAGGGAACAAAGAACGGTTCTCGGATTTGGAAGATTTCAGTCAGACGGTTAAGCTTGGCAATGATACAAGAATGGAGGTGGTAGTAAAAGGAAGTATATGGATGCAAGTGAATGGCATAATCTAGGTAGTATCTGATGTTTATTATATTCCTGAGCTTAAAAACAATTTACTTAGCGTAGGACAACTTCAAGAAAAAGGGTTAGCCATTTTAATTCGGGATGGAAATTGTAAAGTATTTCATCATAAGAGGGGACTAATTATGCAAACTGATATGAGCGGGAATAGAATGTTTTGTGTGTTAGCATCTATGCCACATAAAAATTCAATGTGTTTACAAGCTGAAGACGAGTCAGAGAAAGAAGCTCACATGTGGCACTGTCGATTTGGGCACTTAAACCACAAGGGGCTGAAATTGTTGTCTCACAAAAGGATGGTGGTTGGCTTACCTCTCTTGAAATCTCCTAAGGAGATATGCACTACCTGTTTAACGGGGAAACGACATAGAGAATCCATACCAAAGAGAGGTCAGTGGAGAACATCAAGACAGCTTCAACTAGTGCATTCGGATATATGTGGTCCGATCAAACCAGCTTCACACAGTGACAAGAGGTACATTCTCACTTTTATTGATGATTTTACCCGCAAAACTTGGATTTATTTCCTACATGAAATGTCAGATGCTTTTATTACATTTAAAAATTATAAAACTAGTGTTGGGAAGGAGACAGGTGCATTAATAACTTGCTTGAGGACAGATAGAGGTGGCGAGTTCACTTCAAATGAATTTGGAGAATTTTGTAAATCACATGGCATCAGTAGGCAATTGACGACTGCTTATACACCTCAGCAAAACGGAGTTGCCGAGAGAAAAAATAGGACAATTACGAATGTTGTTCGATCCACGTTAAATGAAATGCAAGTGCCTAAAACTTTCTGGTCTGAGGCTGCGAGATGGTGTGTGCATATTCTGAATCGAAGTCCAACAGCAGCAGTTGAAAACAAGACCCCCGATGAGGCTTGGAGTGGTGAGAAACCAATGGTGGATTATTTTCGGATTTTTGGTTGTGTGGCACATGTTCATATATCAGATCAAAAAAGAAGCAAACTAGATGACAAAAGCAGAAAATGTGTTTTTTTAGGCGTTAGCAACGAGTCCAAGGCATGGAGATTATATGATCCGAACTCAAAAAAAAATCATTGTTAGTAAGGTTGTTGTGTTTGAAGAAGAAAAAACTGGGATTGGGGCAGATCAGTTGAACAAATGAGGCGAGATATATTAGAATGGCGAGATGAAGATAATGATAATGAAGTGAATGACTTGACCGAAGAAGAAACCGGTGGAACAAATAACTCATGCAGCAGCTCCGGAAATTCCAATAGCAGCTTCGGAAATTCCAATAGTCCTTGTACTTCAAAAAGCTCTAGTAGCAGCTCCAGCAAATCGAGAAGTCTGATTGATTCATCTCCAAATGAGACAAACTCCGAAGATGAAGAATTTGTTGAAGGGGGGAGTGTGCGAGAAAGAAGAGCATCATGTTGGGTGATAGATTATGAAGTAGGAGAAAGATTCCCTGAAGAAGAAAGCTTAAATGCAATGATGATGGTGACTGAGAGTGACCCGACTTCGTTTAAAGAAGCAGTGAAAAACAAAAAATGGAGGGATGCAATGTCAGTGGAAATTGAAGCCATTGAGAGGAACAAAACCTGGGAGCTTACTGTGTTGCCTAAAGGAATCAAACCTATTGGAGTCAAGTAGGTTTTCAAGACAAAACTTAATGAAGATGGGAAGGTGGATAAATTCAAAGCTAGACTTGTAGCAAAAGGGTACGCACAACGCCATGGAATAGATTATAATGTGGTGTTTGCTCCAGTGGCCAGACTCGACACCATCCGTGTAATCCTTGCAATAACTGCACAATTTTGCTGGGAAGTTTTTCAACTTGATGTGAAAAGCACTTTTCTTCACGGAGAACTCAAGGAAGAAGTATTTGTGCAGCAACCCGAAGGCTTTATAAAGAAAGGAGAAGAGGAAAAAGTCTATAGGTTAAAGAAGGCTTTATATGGCCTTAAACAAGCCCTGCGTGCTTGGTACAGTAGAATCGAAGCTTATTTCATTCGAGAAAACTTTGAAAGATGCCCCAGCGAACACACACTGTTTACAAAGTCAAAAGAAGGTAAAATATTAATTGTTAGTCTTTATGTTGATGACCTTATTTTCACTGGAAATAATGAAAACATGTATGATGAGTTTAAAAATTCAATGATGTTGGTGTTTGATATGTCTGATCTGGGAAAGATGAAACATTTTCTTGGAATAGAAGTTAAACAATATGCAGGAGGAATTTTTATTTGTCAAAGAAGATATGCAGGAAAAGTGTTTGCAAGATTTGGCATGGCGGATTGTAATGCTGTAAAGAATCCAATAGTGCATGGTACGAAGTTGTGCAAAGAAGAGGGTGATGTTAAAGTTGATGAAACACTATTCAAGCAAGTGGTTGGAAGCGTCATGTATTTGACAGTGACTAGGCCTGACATGATGTATGGGGTTAGTTTGATAAGCAGGTTTTTGGCCAATCCTACAATTTCACACTGGCTCGTAGCTAAGAGAATTTTAAGGTATTTAAAAGGTACAACTAATCTAGGAATCTTTTACAAGAAAGGAGGAAGCATCTTGAAGCTCATGACCTTTACCGATAGTGATTATGCCGGTGACTTAGACGATCGAAGAAGTACTTCTGGGTTTGTGTTTATGTTAGGGTCTGGAGCTATTTCTTGGGCCTCAAAGAAACAGCCAGTAATCACTCTCTCAACAACAGAAGCGGAGTACATAGCAGCAGCTTCGTGTGCGTGTCAGTGTATTTGGCTTAGAAGGATGTTAGCAAAACTTGGAGTTGAAGAGAAGACAGGGACTGTGATTATGTGTGATAACAGCTCAACTATACAACTTTCAAAAAATCCAGTGTTTCATAGAAGAAGTAAACATGTTGATGTGAAATTTCATTTTCTTAGAGACTTGGTGACAGATGGGATTGTTAAGCTAAGCTACTGCACATCTGAAAATCAAATTGCGGATATTATGACAAAACCATTGAAGTTG